>OX336400.1:32198516-33568251 GCA_946902985.2 Meconema thalassinum | reverse complement strand
GGTCATATTTTAGTGATATAAGGTCATATTTGGTCATATTTTAGTGATATAAGGTCATATTTGGTTATATTTGGTCATATTTGGGTCATATTTTAGTGATATAAGATCATATTTTAGTGATATAAGATCATATTTGGTCATATTTGGTCATATTTTAGTGATATTAGGTCATATTTGGTCATATTTTAGTGATATAAGGTCATATTTGGTCATATTTTAGTGATATAAGGACATATTTGGTCATATTTGGTCATATTTTAGTGATATAAGGTCATATTTGGTCATATTTGGTCATATTTGGTCATATTTTAGTGATATAAGGACATATTTGGTCATACTTGGTCATATTTTAGTGATAAGGACATATTTGGTCATATTTTAGTGATAAAAGGTCATATTTGGTCATATTTTAGTGATATAAGGTCATATTTGGTCATATTTGGTCATATTTGGTCATATTTTAGTGATATAAGATCATATTTGGTCATATTTTAGTGATATAAGGTCATATTTGGTCATATTTTAGTGATATTAGGTCATATTTGGTCATATTTTAGTGATATAAGGTCATATTTGGTCATATTTGGTCATATTTGGTCATATTTTAGTGATATAAGGACATATTTGGTCATACTTGGTCATATTTTAGTGATATAAGGATATATTTGGTCATATTTTAGTGATATAAGGTCATATTTGGTCATATTTTAGTGATATAAGGACATATTTGGTCATATTTGGTCATATTTTAGTGATATAAGGACATATTTGGTCATACTTGGTCATATTTTAGTGATATAAGGACATATTTGGTCATATTTTAGTGATATAAGGTCATATTTGGTCATATTTTAGTGATATAAGGACATATTTGGTCATACTTGGTCATATTTTAGTGATATAAGGTCATATTTGGTCATATTTTAGTGATATTAGGTCATATTTGGTCATATTTTAGTGATATAAGGTCATATTAGGTCATATTTGGTCATACTTGGTCATATTTTAGTGATATAAGGTCATATTTGGTCATACTTGGTCATATTTTAGTGATATAAGGACATATTTGGTCATACTTGGTCATATTTTAGTGATATAAGGACATATTTGGTCATATTTTAGTGATATAAGGTCATATTTGGTCATATTTTAGTGATATAAGGTCATATTTGGTCATACTTGGTCATATTTTAGTGATATAAGGTCATATTTGGTCATACTTGGTCATATTTTAGTGATATAAGGTCATATTTGGTCATATTTTAGTGATATAAGGACATATTTGGTCATACTTGGTCATATTTTAGTGATATAAGGTCATATTTGGTCATATTTTAGTGATATAAGGTCATATTTGGTCATATTTGGTCATATTTTAGTGATATAAGGTCATATTTGGTCATATTTGGTCATATTTTAGTGATATAAGGTCATATTTGGTCATATTTGGTCATATTTTAGTGATATAAGGTCATATTTGGTCATATTTGGTCATATTTTAGTGATATAAGGTCATATTTGGTCATACTTGGTCATATTTTAGTGATATAAGGACATATTTGGTCATACTTGGTCATATTTTAGTGATATAAGGTCATATTTGGTCATATTTTAGTGATATAAGGTCATATTTGGTCATATTTTAGTGATATAAGGACATATTTGGTCATACTTGGTCATATTTTAGTGATATAAGGTCATATTTGGTCATATTTTAGTGATATAAGGTCATATTTGGTCATATTTGGTCATATTTGGTCGTATTTTAGTGATATAAGGTCATATTTGGTCATATTTGGTCATATTTTAGTGATATAAGGTCATATTTGGTCATATTTTAGTGATATAAGGTCATATTTGGTCATACTTGGTCATATTTTAGTGATATAAGGACATATTTGGTCATACTTGGTCATATTTTAGTGATATAAGGACATATTTGGTCATACTTGGTCATATTTTAGTGATATAAGGACATATTTGGTCATATTTTAGTGATATATGGTCATATTTGGTCATATTTTAGTGATATAAGGTCATATTTGGTCATATTTTAGTGATATAAGGTCATACTTGGTCATATTTTAGTGATATAAGGTCATATTTGGTCATATTTTAGTGATATAAGGTCATATTTTGTCATATTTTAGTGATATAAGGACATATTTGGTCATATTTTAGTGATATAAGGTCATATTTGGTCATATTTTAGTGATATAAGGACATATTTGGTCATACTTGGTCATATTTTAGTGATATAAGGACATATTTGGTCATATTTTAGTGATATAAGGTCATATTTGGTCATATTTTAGTGATATAAGGTCATATTTGGTCATATTTTAGTGATATAAGGACATATTTGGTCATATTTTAGTGATATAAGGTCATATTTGGTCATATTTTAGTGATATAAGGACATATTTGGTCATATTTTAGTGATATAAGGTCATATTTGGTCATATTTTAGTGATATAAGGTCATATTTGGTCATATTTTAGTGATATAAGGTCATATTTTAGTGATATAAGGTCATATTTGGTTATATAAGGTCATATTTGGTCATATTTTAGTGATATAAGGTCATATTTTAGTGATATAAGGTCATATTTGGTCATATTTTAGTGATATAAGGTCATATTTTAGTGATATAAGGTCATATTTGGTCATATTTTAGTGATATAAGGTCATATTTTAGTGATATAAGGTCATATTTGGTCATATTTTAGTGATATAAGGTCATATTTGGTCATATTTTAGTGATATAAGGTCATATTTGGTTATATTTTAATGATATAAGGTCATATTTGGTTATATTTTAGTGATATAAGGTCATATTTGGTCATATTGTAGTGATATAAGGTCATATGTGGTCATATTGTAGTGATATAAGGTCATATTAGGTCATATTTGGTTATATTTTAGTGATATAAGGTCATATTTGGTCATATGTTAGTGATATAAGGTCATATTTGGTCATATTGTAGTGATATAAGGTCATATTTGGTCATATTTTAGTGATATAAGGTCATATTTGGTCATATTTTAGTGATATAAGGACATATTTGGTCATATTTTAGTGATATAAGGTCATATTTGGTCATATTTTAGTGATATAAGGTCATATTTGGTCATATTTTAGTGATATAAGGTCATATTTGGTCATATTTTAGTGATATAAGGTCATATTTTAGTGATATAAGGTCATATTTGGTCATATTTTAGTGATATAAGGTCATATTTGGTCATATTTTAGTGATATAAGGTCATATTTTAGTGATATAAGGACATATTTGGTCATATTTTAGTGATATAAGGTCATATTTGGTCATATTTTAGTGATATAAGGTCATATTTGGTCATATTTTAGTGATATAAGGACATATTTGGTCATATTTTAGTGATATAAGGTCATATTTTAGTGATATAAGGTCATATTTGGTCATATTTTAGTGATATAAGGACATATTTGGTCATATTTTAGTGATATAAGGTCATATTTGGTCATATTTTAGTGATATAAGGTCATATTTGGTCATATTTTAGTGATATAAGGTCATATTTGGTCATATTTTAGTGATATAAGGTCATATTTTAGTGATATAAGGTCATATTTTGTCATATTTTAGTGATATAAGGTCATATTTGGTCATATTTTAGTGATATAAGGTCATATTTTAGTGATATAAGGACATATTTGGTCATATTTTAGTGATATAAGGTCATATTTGGTCATATTTAGTGATATAAGGTCATATTTGGTCATATTTTAGTGATATAAGGTCATATTTTAGTGATATAAGGTCATATTTGGTCATATTTTAGTGATATAAGGTCATATTTGGTTATATAAGGTCATATTTGGTCATAATCTTAGCATTTTTGTTTAAATTGAGGCGTCGTTACCAAGGTATGAGTTTTCTGCGTCGAGTTTCAAACACAGGATTTCCGAATAGTGTAGTAGATATATTTTTCTTTCTTTCCCCGGAACAGGCAGATAGCAGTTTTAGAAGACCTGATTCCAAGAAGGCGCTCCTCTCCGGACATCTTTTAGCACATCTTTCTGGACAAGTTAGATTGCGACACTGTACGCATGAGGTCACGGAACATGACGATAGTACAGGCCGGACGTTTGTTTTAGACGATTGCCCTTGACCTTGAAGCCTGCGGGTGAGCCTACACACACACACTCTCTCTCACCCTATCGCTTCACACTTGTCACCACTGATCTGATTTAATGGAATTCCAGACTTGAGCAGACAGTACAGTCCACGTCGAAGTATTGTGTGACGCGGAAGTACACGTTACGTAGTTGCGAACAGAACGTTATTATATTTGCCAATGACTGTACTTCAGCAGTAGTGTCAGATAGCGTTGTCAATCATCGGACTGTTTGGGGCAGCTGATAACAACACAGGTACTGTAGTAACTCGCCTCCAGGAATTCATTATGATTTTTCACTCGTCTAAAAGAAACGTCCGGCCTGCTTCCGCCTTTCAATAGGATGTTACTCCAGGAGGTATATTTAGCTCAGAAGCAATTAGCAAACAAAGAAATGCCTTGTTATATCTCGCCCAGTTCTTCCTTGCAGGGAAGCTCTCTGTCAGTTTGTATGATTAAATGTGTCTGGTGTATTATCGCTGATCACGTTTTGGCACTTAAGACGATTGGTATATGTTAGTGATACTTTACCTATCCCAAAAATTCTTGTCATATTTCATATTTTTTTAGGTCATATTTTATAGATTTTAGGTCATATTTAGCTAATTTTCAGGGCATATTTGCTTGCATATTTTGTACTTCTTTAGGTCTTAAACTTCCGAACCCTGCGAGTGATCATGATCTGATGATGGACACTTCAGGGTCGAAACGCATCATCCTATATTGCCCCATTAATTGTGATAACCAGGGCCCGGATTCTGATGACATGTCGTCTTTTAAATGGTTCACCACAGACATTGCTAACTTTTATACAAATCCTGTTCATGGCCCCATATTACAGAAATGCATATTCATTAAGTAATTTTTTCGTCATTTTTCTAAGTATTTTATTTTTAGGTCATTTTCTCGCTTTTCGCGTCATTGTTATGTCACTTTATGGAAAGAAAAGCTAAAGTAATGCAACACTTGGTGTTGCGTATCATGTATAAAAAGTAAAGGTTATATCCTACTAATGAACTGTATGCGGAAGCAAACGTCATGAATATAGGACAACTTTACGTGACGGAAGTCTATAAATATATCTATAAAAGTAAAAATTCAGTTATAAATATGACCCACACCTACCATACAAGAGGTAGAACAGAACATTTGGCTGTCCTCTTCAAACCAAATCTAACTATTGCAAAGCGTAATTTTCAATACTTTATTCCTAAATTTTACAATATCCTTCCTAAAGCCATAAAAGAGCAGTTACATAAATCTACAAAGTTTATACGTAACGCAAAGATATTTGTTCGAGAGAATAAAAATGTCATTAAAGATATATTAAAGTAGCTTAATCTTAATAAGCATTACCATTGCTACTTAGCTATTTCACAACGCTTATTTTAATATAGGCCTATACAGTATATGTAATATATTTTTTTAACACGAACACTTAACGTTATAATTAGGTAAGTAGACCTAATATGCCACACACAAGGCCTTGCCTTACGCGGTATAGGTTACATGTATTCTTCCCTTACTCGGCTGAATTTGATATTCATCACATAGATCTAAGAATGTACATTTCTAGACTAATACGTTTACTTAGATAATAATCAGATATAGACTAAAGTTACGATATGATGAAGATTGTACATATTTAATATAAAGGGACTCCAGTGATCAAGAAAACAAGTGAATTATACAGTGTTGTAGTGACAAGGACTATGTCTATATAGCACAGGCGATTGCTTGAACAATGTACGGGTATGTCCTAATACTCAAAAAGCTATGTATGCATATGTTATCTTGTATTGCTGGATGTATTATTGATTATCCTTAATAAATTCTTATTCTTATTGTATGCGTTTCGAGTCATTTTCTCACATTTTTTATGGTTTATGATGCATTTCTTGCGTATGGTACTGGATATTAACGGCACTGAAAGTGAGGATGAATACGAAGACATGAGAATCTTCACAACTTTGTTCAACCCTTATTTCTTGGAATATCCACATTCCAGGAGACACACTGCGCTTGCAGCTAATCCGGAGCGATGTTGAAATCTCCTCTTGGTTCTTCAGATGTTGCAGCCTTAAAGTTCCACACACCACGAAGTGTTATTTTCTCTGAGGAAAAGAACACAGAGCTTGGAGCGCCAAACAATAGACTGAAATAATAACCAGTATTTGTGTGCAAATTTGTCAAATAATAATTACATTATATTAGGTAGCTATTAAAATAATTTCAACATACAATGACGTAGTCTGCGCTTTTTGTGTGATGCAATTATGTCAGTTTCATTCAATGTTTTAGGTCATTTTTAATAATTTTCGGGTCATTTTTAAGGGTTTTGCAGTCATTTTATAGGACATTTTTTAAACATTTTTAGGTGATCAAGATCCGGGCCCCATTTATGATGTATTTAATCGATCACATCGCATCAATGAAGCCAAGGAAATGAATTTGTTGACATTAATCTGTAATGAGTTACAACTCTTTAGGAATAATGTGCTATAAATTTAGCATTGAATCTGCTATGAAACTTAACGGAATTTAGAAATGCTTCTCATTTTTCAATACGTGCTGGTAATTAAAGTGAAGACTTACAGAATTGCCAATTATTTCCCTATGCATGTTAACTGTATTAAAATTACTCAAAACTCCAAAATCGTCCTTGTGCACTTTGCAAAATATACTTCATAAACTAGGTTAAATGCTAAGATGTTTCCTATGAAAAATGCGACATGCCTGAATATGATGACAGTGACTGTTTTTGCTATTCAGGAGAGCAGACTCAGAAACAGGTACATCAAGAACTGCTTTACAAAGATCACATTTGATCATCAATGTATCTTACCTGCACGAGTCATGCAAGCTTTTGCAGCATGTGTGGTGAGTGAAGAATCCCTAGCTACTGTATTTCAGCACTTCCCAGTTTTCAACAAGCTACTACAACAAGCATTTAATAATACTGCTTGAAAAGGACAAAGAGTTATAACTATATCCATGCATTGAGGAGCGCCAAATGTAACATTTTTATTATAAGTGTTTCCGTATAGCCCTTACGATGTTGTGACAACTGTAATGGTTCAAATTAAACAAACATGATAATAAGAATAAATATACACTGTGGTGTGACCTTACCTGTGATAGTGTAATATAATAAGTGTTGTTGAGCGCCAGATTCCTATTTAAGATAGAGAATCGAAATTTATTAAATATATCCTCGGCAGTCAGCAGTAGAGTTTGAGACCACTTACCCCAGGTCGTAGTGTAACTTAGTTGACTAACCATTCAGTATTTATTTATAAGGAGTAGTTGAATTTGCCTATAGTATGTGCTAACTACAAGAAAAGTTACAGTCATGAAGTTAAAGAAATAATTTATTGACTCAAGAACAAAATACTAATAGTTACAAAAAAAGAATTTAATTTACCAACTGCGGTTTAATTATTTAAAAGAAAATGAACATTTAAAATGAATTGAAAATTAATTGAAGTTAAATGATACTAGAGACGATAGTTTTATTTAATTGTTTGCTCACCCAGTCGAAGATTCGTCATATTTAAGTAATGACCGATGATCTAGATGGTACGTCGCGTATGTTAATAAAATGATGTGATATCTCAATTACTATGAAATATCCTCATTAAGTACGTTGCCAACTGTAGAACAACTGTAGAGCAGGGATATAATCCACTATATGCTGATATAGATATCGGCAGTACATCGTTCAGTGTCGAATCTGTATTGTAGTTGAACGCTATGATAGAACTCCGCTCAATCCTAAGAGGCCTTCATGTTCCCAAATGACCAGTCTCTAATTGAGAGCTCTCGGTGAAAGAATGCCCTCTCTTTTTTTTCGGGGGGGGGGGCGAAAGAGTACCCGCACCCCCTGCGTGGCACCCGACCTTACTACTGGTGCCTCCGACATGCAGTTAATCTACGATAGTAGAAGAGAAAGCATAGGGATTGGATAGAAAGGAATGTCTTTTAGGACTTAGTGCCTGTCCCATCGCGGTCGCGATCTACCAGTCATAGATTCTAATATTAAGAAGCGTACCTTCAGTAGAAATGGCGTGTTAGTTGCACCATGAGTGAAATATAATGTTTTTTTTTCTTCCAGAAGGAACTCGATGGTCCGCACGTGATTCTTAGTCATTGTGGGTTTCTTAGCATCCCATGACAGTGACTCTGCCTGCCGTGGTGAAATAACTACTACGTCACTCTGGGGTTTACACTATTGCACCAAGTTGCAATTTATGTGACATACACTCCTTCGTCTCTTTACAAATGAATATTAATAAAAATCTTTCTGACTATAATAATAAAAACCGCTTACAAGTATCTGATATAAAAATCATCTCATGGATGTACTAATTAATAAGAATAATAACATGATAATAAATGAATAACCCTATAAATATAATAGCTACGGGATCGAATCGTTACAACACAATGAAGCCTTCTTGAGCTAAAACTTCAATTGAGAATCTTAATTATGTAAATTAATGATTACAAGCAACAATTATATTTGCTATTATTAAACCTCAGATATAATCATTATAAAATGGATATCGTTTCTAACAATGAATTAAACAAGTAGTTCCGCGAAGAACTATACAGACTATTTTCATATATCCTACTTATGTTAATTGCCTCGATCTACATACAAAATTTCAGTTTGATTGCTGTAAGAGATTCGTAGATATTGACAACCGACTAAGTATTTCGGATGGTCACCATGTTGGATTTTATATATGTAGGTCCTAGAGTTATGTACTGTTACATGAAGATTATTGTGTACGTGTAGCATTCAAACTTCAATCGCATGATTAGGACACATGAAGTAACAAGGAGATTTTAAAATTACGCACAGCTGTCATCTTGTGGTTATGGAAACAATTGAAATAAATTAGGTGCCAGTGGATTAACATTCATATAAGGATTTACTGTACAAAGTTTCAGCTGCACTCGGATGGTTAAATTGCGAGAAACTTCCATGTGAATATTTATACTTCGCGTCGCCGCCATGTTGGATTTGTGACCACCAGGTTATTTAAAGTCCTATAGGTGAACTTAAGTTCATAGCCCCTATGAACATATAAAAATCAGTTTGATTGCTATAATAGATTCGTAGATATTCAGAGCGGTCTAAATAATTCGGATGGTCGCCATGTTGGATTGTTAAATATGTAGGCAATAGAGTCACGTACCATTAAAGGAAAATTATTACGTAGGTTCATTATTCAAACTTTTACTTCGATCGCATGATTACGACACAAGAAATAAAAACTTAATTTTATAATTCGCAAAGCCGCCATCTTGAGGTTATGTAAACAATTGAACTAAATTAGATACCAGTGCATTACAATGTGTATAAACATTTCCTGTACCAGATTTCATTGCGTTTGGAACATTAAATCGCGAGAAAGGTCTATTTAAAATTTTCAAATTCGCTTGGCCGCCATGTTCGTTTTGTAATTAACTGGTTTTTGAAAGTCTTATAGATGAACTTCCAGTAGTGCCCTTTACCTTCTTACAAAATTTCACGGAGATACCGGTAATAGTTTCAGAGATATAGAATGCCGGTGAAATATTTCGCACATCCGCCATTTTGTGCTTATGTAAACAATTGAACCAATTTAGATGTCGGTACATTGCAATGTGTATAAACATATACTGTTCCAAGTTTTATTACGTTTGGTCGGTTAAGTCACGAGAAACGTCTATTTAAAAGTCGCAAATTCGCGTGGCCGCCATGTTGGTTTTGTAGTTACTTGCTTTTCAAAATTCACATAGGTAAACTTCTAGTAGTTCCCTTTATCACCGTAAAAAATTCCAGGGTGATATCGGGAATAGTTTTGGAGATATTGAATGTTGGTGAAATATTTCGTACAGCCGCCATGGATTGGTGAGACGTAACAAAATTTGAAGGGCACGGTCGGGGTCGCCGGGAATAGTGCTATGAACCTACCGAGTTTCATTGAAATCGCTCCAGCCGTTTAAAACTTATTAGGGGCGGACACACACACACCTCACTCACACACACACACGCACACACATACGCACACACACACGGACAAAAGGTGATCTCATAAGCCTATTTTTTCAAAATTGAAAATAGGCTAATAAAAATACATAGTCTATTTGAGAATATTTCTTTGTATAATTACACGTATCGCCTCCGTGGTGTAGTGTTCAGCGTGTTTAGCTGCCACCCCGGAGGTCCACGGTTCGATTTCTAGTTCTGCCAATAAATTTGAAAAGTGGTATGAGGACTGGAACGGGGTCTTCTCAGCCTCGGGTGGTACATATGAGTAGAGGGGTTTCCATTCTCACCTCAGCCATCCTCGAAGTGTTTTTTTTTTCGTGGTTTCCCACTTCGTCTTCGGGCAAATGCCGGGATGGTACCTCCTTCCCTCTTCCTTGTCTATCCCTTCCATTCTTCCCATCCCTCATGAGGCCTCCTGTTCGCTTTTCATGTGAGGCCACCTGGGCGAGGTGCTAGTCCCACCTCCCCAGTTGTATCCCCAGACTCGATGTCAAGCTCCAGGGCACTGCCCGTAGAGGCGGTAAAGGTGGGATCCCTCGCTGAGTCCGTGGGAAAAGCCTACCAGGAAGGTAAACTGACTACGAAGAAGAAATAATAATTATTATTACACGTATTTAACGCACTGAGCTTCAGACAACCTCATTTCTACGACATGTGTTTGTTTATTTATTTATTTATTTATTCGTCATGCCCGATTAAGGACCGCGATTGAACTTATTTAGCTGATGGCATTGCCTTTCGCTTCTCCCAAAATCTCTTCATCTTCTCGCTGTGGCTTCTCTTGCGATCTTCTGACCAGGTTTTGCTGGTGATAGTGCTTGGATGGTCTGCAAAGCGGTGATTATCGACTAATTCTCTGAACTTAGCTCTGTCTAATTCAATGTCATCTGTGATGCCTATTTCCTGAAGATCTCTTCCAACTTCAAGCAGCCAGGTGTTTTTAACTTTCATTGACAGAGGAAGGTTCAGAATCCTTTTGGTCAATCTCTGATTGCCCATCCTGAGGCTATGCCCGTAAAATTTCCCTGTGCAGACTGGTCCAAACATTTTTCTTAGGATTTTCCTTTCTTGCTTTTCCACATGTTTAATTAATGAGCTGCCCCCAATAATCAGCGTTTCAGAAGAGTAGGATATAAAGGGCGGTTCTGGGGCAGGGGCTAATGGGCAAGATGGCCGCCGCGCGTAACCGCCCAATGTTATTCTTATGGAGCGGTTAGTCATAGCTGGGGCAGGGGCTAATGGGCAACATGGCCGCCACGCCCTGAGACCGTTAATTACGTCACAGGGAGAGGTCGGCCGTGTAGTTGTTAAATGGAATATTTATTATTATTATTATTATTATTATTATTATTATTATTATTATTATTATTATTATTATTATTATTATTATTAGGTAATTATTGATTGATCGTGTACAATCAAGACCAGCCTTATATTGTCCAGTTTTTGGGTTAGTGGCTAGCATTCTTAGCGGTCATTTCTGAGGTTCGAATCCCCGGCTCTGCCAAGAAATTTAATTTCTGGTCTCAAGAGTGGAACGGGGTACACTCAGCCTTGTGAGGCAAAACTGACAGGAGCTGGCTGGCTTTTGATTCATACTGCAGCCATTCTGCCTAACCCAATTTCACCTAACCTAACCTAACTTCACCTAACCTAACCTAACCAAACTTCAAAGTCAGAGCAAAAAAAAGTAAGAGCAAATGAGAGAGCACACATAATAAACTAAGTTATAACCTAACCTAACCTAACCTAACCTTACCTAACCTAACCTAACCTAACTTCAAAGTAAGAGCAAATATGAGAGCAAATGTAAGAGCACACATAATAAACTAAGTTATAACCTAACCTAACCTAACTTAACCTAACTTAACCTAACCTAACCTAAAAGTGCGAGAAAAAAAATGTCAGCAAAAAGTGTGAGCAAAAAAGTAAGAGCAAATGTGAGAGCACAAATAATAAACTAAGTTATAACCTAACCTAACCTAACCTAACCTAACCCACAGAAACCTCATTTAAAGATTTTAGATTTTGCATTTTAACATTTTACATTTTAACATTTTAGATTTTAGATTTTTTCATTTTATATTCTTTAGGTTTTACATTTTACATTTTTGATTTTTTGTATTTTAGTTTTTAGTTTTTTTTAGATTTTACATTTTAAATTTAAGATTTTTTGATTTTAGATTTTACATTTTACATTTTCCGAAAAGAGTAAACTACAAGGTCACATACCTAACCTCACTAAACCTAACTATACCAAACCTAACTTAAGCTAATCCAAAGGCTAATGCACATACACAAAGTATATAAGTGCTCATGCAACTATCCTTATGCTAGTCTTATAGGCTACTGTACAACAAGATCACTACCCCAACCGAGTATTTTTTTCTTTCATTTTGTTGTTTACGCATTTGTCAATTTTCTAATTTCCCATTTTCAGTTTTTTTAATGTTAATTTTAAGTTTTACAATTTCATAATATGGAAACATGGAATTTGCATTTTGTTGTTTACACATTAGTCAATTTTCCAATTTTCCATTTTCAGTTTTTTTTGATGACAGTTTTAGGTTTTCCAATTTCATAATATGGAAACATGGATTTTGCATTTTATTGTTTACACATTTATTAATTTCACAATTTCCCATTTACAGTTTTTAAAATGTCAGTTTAAAGTTTTTCAATATCATGATATAGAAACATGGATTTTCCAATTTGTTGTTGTACATTTGTCAATTTACGAAATTCCCATTTACAGTTTTTAAAATTTCAGTTTAATGCTTTTTCTATTTTGTCAATATGGAAACATGGATTTTCCAATTTGTGTTTTACATGTTCATTTTGCATTAGGAGTGGAGAGAGGTGGGTAGTAATTAAAAATGTACAAGCAGTGTCCATACAATATTTTTTATTTTAAATACATGTACACTATTTACACATAATACATTTTTATATATATATATTCTTTTTTGTTATAAATTGTACAGTTGTTTTTATTTTGTTTTCTATTTATATTTATTTTTTGATTATGATTACTATTTTATTTTATTTTTGTAGTGTTATTGTTTTATTTCCTAAATTGTTTTATGTATTTGCTAGTTGCAGGCAGAAGATTTTGATATTCATAACTTAACTCTTTAAGCATGGTCAATGATTGAGTAATGACCATAGGCATGTGTACCTATACCATTAGCATCAATCACTCTTTTATCATCACTAGGACACAAAGCAATTTTGTTTAGTCTTATAGATGATATGTCATGTTGTTTAGAAGTGATAATGTTCATTGGTATTCTTTTTACATTGTTTTTCATGACACAATCCTTATAATCTTGAAAGCTTATACAATTTTTGACAACACCTCTGTTAATACCTTTAATCTTTTTGATTTCTTTACCATTTATGTCTAAAGCGTACATTTTAGCTCTAAGTCCAACAAATGCTTTTATAATTTGTCCACAAGCCTCGTCTTTAAATTTCCCCAACGTCTTCATGTTTGATGTAGAGTAACATATGTGATTAGTAGGATAATCTGATGTGTCCAGGTGTTCTAGGAAATCCAACTTGTCTTGATATACATCTGGGGTGTTAACCAAATAAATGAACGAGTCGGTATCCATATACATGAGTTTAAGATTGTCCATTCCATAATAGGGTAGCAGGACATCATAGTGGTGGGAATACATTAGAGTTTTTGAAATATCCAGTATACACATTCCAATATATATAGGCTTATTGAATACAATGTTACGTTTAGCCATGTGGAAAGCAGCTAGGTTGGGACCATAAATTGTTCTGTCGATGAATGTTGGTTTAGCTATTAGCTTTTCTGCCCTTTTGCTGTCAGTCACAAGACGTATGTCTATTCTTTTACGGATATTTTCCATTGTTTTCCCAAAAATGGCATTGTTGAATAATTTGTACAGATTTTTCTCAAAATCATTTCTGGCTTGTTTTCGAAGGTTGTTATTAAAATCAACGTATGCCTTTAACCAAGGTCTTTGTTTAAACTTTAACACACGATGAATTTTTATCAATTTTATTCCATGATCTAAAGCCTGTTTTAATGCCATGTAGTGAACAACATATCGCCTTCGATTTCCAAGATGAGGAATTAGTTTTTTCAGAGACGAATCCTTAGGTTGTGTACACTCTGGTAGGAAAGGTAAATCGTTGTGTAGATCATGAAGGTCAGATGGGTAATCAACATCAACGTCTAGAATGTATCCCACAGGATCGTCTTTCTTTAGTTTTTCTAGATCAACAGTATCTGGAGAAACCCACTGAAATCCACCATAAGGAAGGGAGTGGCACATAGCCCACCCATATTGGTTGTTGGCATCATCATAGGTAATAAACTGCGATGGTTTCTCAGAATCATAGGTTTCCATGTATTTATTGTTAGCTTCAGCATACCGATGAGACACCTGGCATATGCCTCCACGTATTCCAGACTCGATTAAAAGAATCTGATCGTAATCCTGTAGCAATTCCAGTTCAATGCCTGTGTAAAGGAGCATTGCCTCGAAACTTAAACCAGGCGAAGTAAAGAAGTGTGCAGTATCCACTCGGTGTGTTTCTAGTGTTTTGTTTCTAAACGTTTCAAAGCTGTCTGCAAGAAAGAGTACATCTGATGTTAGGTAGAGGTCACTATATTCCCCTAGAGTTTTAATGTTGAACTGATTCCAGACATTTTTGGCATGTTCATAGTCTTCTTGACTAACATCTTCTTGACTTAATTTGTTAAAGAATGCCTCTTTTGGAGGTAAACACGTTTCACTTAACTTTTCCCATGAGTCAATGTAGTCATAACAAAATACCCCTTTACGAGTCATGAGCATTGCATTTTCTTTTCCAAAGTACTTGTCTGTTTCAGGGTATGATGTTAAGTTGGAAGCTAAGTTTTCCAAACTACTCGGCATTAACCGAAACGTATCCACAAATCTAAGCTTAACATTTCCTACGTATTTGGTAATGGAAATGTACTTTTCTTTGGAGTTAGCGATAACATCCATTCTCTCAGTAGTACACCCCAATTGCTTTACAATTAAATTTGCGTCGTAGTCACTCATATTATGTAGAAACACAGGAACGGGGTTTCGTGTTTTACACCTCAAATTACAGTTATTGTGAGCACTTCCACGGTATTCCCCTGTAATATGGCAGTGGTCTCGAACTTTCCAGTCCTGTTGGGTAAATGGTTTTTGACACAAATAACAGGTTTCAGAACATTGGAACTCTGCTTCTTGAGCCTGAGTTAAGGCCTTTGGAACATTTAAGCTGTAAAGGCGATCAATTTCATTAGCTATTGAGATCAAACAGTCCATAAACTTTTCTGCAGCGTCAGGCCTACGATAAATAACAGGTTGGCTTGAAAGATTTGTCTTTATGTGTTCCACAGCAGGTGAGGGTTTAACGTATATACCAAAGCTCATAGGAACATGACTCTGGTATGGCACTGTATAACTTGCCTCAGGATTAGGTAGACATGTTTGATAGGGTAACAGTATACTTTCAAAATCAGCATAGATAACGTAAGGTATTCTCAGCATTTTTTCAACATTTAAGAATTTGACAATGGGGTTTTTAATAGGCATTTCAACCCTAGCAATGTCATGCTGGACACACAAAGCTCTATGTTCTTTCATTTTTTCCATTCCTTGTTGTCCATATCGATTATCAAAGTGTGTAAAACACCGTTTACACGTATATATTTTATGTTCATGGCGGGTAATCTGATGTCTTACTAGTTTATCAAAATCTTTGATAAAGACGTAGTGGTTCTGGCCGGATGATGAACTTAGCAAAAGGAGGTCGCGATGGTCTTGCAGCTCTTGATCCACAACCTTCAGAGGGAACAATTTCTTGTCTTGTTCCAATCCAAATACATTAATGGATATATCGTTGGCTTTTTCAAATTTGGGAATGTCAGCTAGCGATGTAGGAAATTATATTACTGAAAAATCATACTTGTTTTCCAGATCCTTGTATTTACTAACGCGTTTAGCATCAGTTTTAACCAGTTTTGCTAAAATGGCATACATAAAACACCTCTCGTCCTTAAAGTTTTGAGGATTAATGCAGGCTTTTCTTGCTTGTATAGCTGCTGGTAATGGAATATATGTGCTACCACGCAAGGGATTGTACTTATTTATTTTCAATCGTACTCCTTCCACTGCTAACAAAGCCCAATTACTGCCTTTTAGCTCAGATTCTTCCATTTCCGTAGTTAACTTTGTAAATTGTGTTTCCAAGAAACTACTTAAGTCCGTTTCCAAAAATAGGGCCTGATTTCGTGTTTTAAAAGCACGATCTGTAATTTCATTGGTAGATGTATGAATGAATCTACATTCAGCCACAAGATTAACTTTTATCGACTTGTGCATTGCTAGTTCTTTCTGCATAGCTTGTATTATTTGCTGTTTGGACTCTTTAAGGTATGAATTTAAATCCCTACACGTATCGCAACGAATGAAATAGGATTTAAGTCGACCTTCAAAAGATGTCTCATATTCAATAAGTCCATTTTTGTCAGGGACCAATGACAGTAGGTAATGTTTTGTAGGCTCTGCTTTTTGTCTTTTAGCTGCCGACACAACATTACAACATTCTTCATGACGACGTCCATTGTAGGCATTGTTGAATGTACTACCACAGGTCTTGCACTCATGGAATTCACCACACGATACTTCATGTCGCTTCCTATGATAGTCTCGAAGAAAAGTCTTCCCACACTCTTTACACATATAGCTAGGAATGGCTTCTTTCATTATGAATGTTGATTTCTGCAAACAGCTGCTTACTGCGTATCACAAGGCTAGAGGTTGGTCAGTGAGACGGTCTTTCACGATGTGAACACCGTGAGAGGTAGTAGTCAACTGGTGATATTCTTGTGAAGGGTCCTCTAATATACCCCTAGTCTAGACCAACAGCTCTTTACAGCGTATGACAAGGCTGTATACTGGACAGTGAGACGGTCTTTCACGATGTGAACACTGTAACAAGTAGTAATCAACTGATTATATACTTGCTAAGGGTTCTCTAATATACAATAGTCAAGACCCACAGCTACTTACTGAGTAGTACAAGGCTGTACAATAGTTGTTTTAACAGTCTTTCACGATGTGGTCACTGTGAATGGTGGTAGTCAACTGATGATATTCTTGATAAGGGTCCTCTAATGTACCCCTGGTTAAGGGTAACAGCTGCTCACTGCTTATGACAAGGCTAAAGACTGGTTGCTTCAACGGTCTTTCACAATGTAAACACTGTGACAGGTAGTAGTCAACTGAAAATATTCTTATGGCCTATTCAAGGTTATCAGGTACTTACTGCATATCAAAAGGCTGTACACTCATGTGTGTTAGGCACTCATTCTTGCTAAGGACCCCAATATTCCCTACACAAGGCTATACATGTTAGTTCTAAACACTTAGTGATTAATTGTATATTCAATTTTTGTACAAAGCTTACACAAGCACGTTTTTTATGAGGTAAAACTTTGTTAAATAGCTACATGCGACACGCAAAGTATGTTGCCGCTATCTAGCGGTGGCTATGAGAACTACTTGACCGACCAGCATGATACCTAGCGCTCCATTTCAATACTCGCTCACTGAACGAACAGCATACTATCTAGCGGTCGATATCAATACTCACTCAACTACCAGCCTGCTACCTATCGGTCAATATAACAACTCACTCAACTACCAACATGCTACATGGCTTTTTGGTCAGTTTTTTGTTGGCTTTTTTTGGTCAGTTTCTGTTGGCTTATGTTGGCTTTTATTGGCTTTTGTTGGCTTTTGCTGGCTTTTGTTGGCTTTTTGTTGGCTTTTGTTGGCTTTTGTATTAGCTCTTTTATATTTGCTCTTGCTTGTGGGGGGGCTTATTTGGTCTTGGAAAGTATGTCAGTCCTTTTTTTTATGGCTGTAAAATGCTTACAGCCATGTTTGTAAGCAGCAACAACAACAACAACACACAAAATTCAAAAAAAAATCGAAAGTACTCTAAGTTTTATCAATGACTCTCAACTCTTACACTTACCTCTATCCCATGCATAGTCAAAAATTAGTGTATTTTTCAAATTTTTCAAAAAATATTTGGAAAGTAGGCTATATCATTAAACTAAAAATCCTGAAAAGACATATGTTAACTCCAACACCTACTTCTATACCACTCTCAGTCCAAAAATAGTGTATTTTTCAAATTTTCCAAAACATATTTCCAAAATGGGTTATATTTCCGAAATTAAAAAGTTAACAAAAATGTTTGTTTGACATAAATGAATGGCCTTTGCCTCCTCTACCACTGTACCAAGTCCCAGGTCTCCAGGACAAAAAAAAATAAAATTTTTAAAAAGCGTTTTATTTCCAAAATTAGGAATTTTACAAACACATTTGTCTAACGTAAATCAATGGTCATTACCCCCTCTACCCCCCACACTAAGTCACATGTCTCTAGGACAACAAAAATAAAATTTTGAAAATGGGCTTATATTTCCAAAATTAGGAATTCTACAAAAAAGTTTGTCTAACGTAAATCAATTGTCTTTACCCCCTCTATCCCCACACTAAGTCTCATGTCTCTAGAACAACAAAAAATAAAATTTTGAAAATGGGCTTATATTTCCAAAATTAGGAATTTTACAAAAACGTTTGTCTGACGTAAATCAGTGGTCATTACCCCTCTATCCCCATACCAAGTCTCAGGTCTCTAGGTCAACAAAAATAAAATTTTGAAAATGGGCTATATTTCCAAAATTAGGAATTCTATAAAAAAGTTTGTCTAACGTAAATCAATTGTCTTTACCCCCTCTATTCCCATACCAAGTCTCAGGTCTCTAGGTCAACAAAAATAAAATTTTGAAAAAATGGTCACTATTTTGTAAACTAGGAATTCTACGAAAAAGTTTGTTTAACATAAATGAAAGGTCTCTATCCCCTCTACCTGTAAACCAAGTCCCAGGTCTGTAGGACAAAAAATGAAAATAGTTCAACTGGGAAAGTAGGCGATTTTTCATAAAACCAAAAATTCTAAAAAGTGTTCTATGGGCTGAAAAGAATGGCCTCAATGTCTTTTATTTTTTATAATAAAACTTTTTTATTTTTTACATTTTTTTGAAAAAAGTTCAATTTTGAAATTTTTATATTTTGGAAACTAAAGAGTTAACAAAAAATTTTGTTTGACATAAATGACTGGCCCTGACCCCATCTATCACCAAAATAAATTTCAAGTCGCTAGGACAAAAAATAACAGTAGTGGTGTGGTGGTGCTTCTGGCCCCGCCCCGAAATGTGACGTCAGAGGGAGAGGTGGTGGGGGGAGTTAGAAGCACCACCACACCACTACTGTTATTTTTTGTCCTAGCGACTTGAAATTTATTTTGGTGATAGATGGGGTCAGGGCCAGTCATTTATGTCAAACAAAATTTTTTGTTAACTCTTTAGTTTCCAAAATATAAAAATTTCAAAATTGAACTTTTTTCAAAAAAATGTAAAAAATAAAAAAGTTTTATTATAAAAAATAAAAGACATTGAGGCCATTCTTTTCAGCCCATAGAACACTTTTTAGAATTTTTGGTTTTATGAAAAATCGCCTACTTTCCCAGTTGAACTATTTTCATTTTTTGTCCTACAGACCTGGGACTTGGTTTACAGGTAGAGGGGATAGAGACCTTTCATTTATGTTAAACAAACTTTTTCGTAGAATTCCTAGTTTACAAAATAGTGACCATTTTTTCAAAATTTTATTTTTGTTGACCTAGAGACCTGAGACTTGGTATGGGAATAGAGGGGGTAAAGACAATTGATTTACGTTAGACAAACTTTTTTATAGAATTCCTAATTTTGGAAATATAGCCCATTTTCAAAATTTTATTTTTGTTGACCTAGAGACCTGAGACTTGGTATGGGGATAGAGGGGTAATGACCACTGATTTACGTCAGACAAACGTTTTTGTAAAATTCCTAATTTTGGAAATATAAGCCCATTTTCAAAATTTTATTTTTTGTTGTTCTAGAGACATGAGACTTAGTGTGGGGATAGAGGGGGTAAAGACAATTGATTTACGTTAGACAAACTTTTTTGTAGAATTCCTAATTTTGGAAATATAAGCCCATTTTCAAAATTTTATTTTTGTTGTCCTAGAGACATGTGACTTAGTGTGGGGGGTAGAGGGGGTAATGACCATTGATTTACGTTAGACAAATGTGTTTGTAAAATTCCTAATTTTGGAAATAAAACGCTTTTTAAAAATTTTATTTTTTTTTGTCCTGGAGACCTGGGACTTGGTACAGTGGTAGAGGAGGCAAAGGCCATTCATTTATGTCAAACAAACATTTTTGTTAACTTTTTAATTTCGGAAATATAACCCATTTTGGAAATATGTTTTGGAAAATTTGAAAAATACACTATTTTTGGACTGAGAGTGGTATAGAAGTAGGTGTTGGAGTTAACATATGTCTTTTCAGGATTTTTAGTTTAATGATATAGCCTACTTTCCAAATATTTTTTGAAAAATTTGAAAAATACACTAATTTTTGATTATGCATGGGATAGAGGTAAGTGTAAGAGTTGAGAGTCATTGATAAAACTTAGAGTACTTTCGATTTTTTTTTGAATTTTGTGTGTTGTTGTTGTTGTTGCTGCTTACAAACATGGCTGTAAGCATTTTACAGCCATAAAAAAAAGGACTGACATACTTTCCAAGACCAAATAAGCCCCCCCACAAGCAAGAGCAAATATAAAAGAGCTAATACAAAAGCCAACAAAAGCCAACAAAAAGCCAACAAAAGCCAGCAAAAGCCAACAAAAGCCAATAAAAGCCAACATAAGCCAACAGAAACTGACCAAAAAAAGCCAACAAAAAACTGACCAAAAAGCCATGTAGCATGTTGGTAGTTGAGTGAGTTGTTATATTGACCGATAGGTAGCAGGCTGGTAGTTGAGTGAGTATTGATATCGACCGCTAGATAGTATGCTGTTCGTTCAGTGAGCGAGTATTGAAATGGAGCGCTAGGTATCATGCTGGTCGGTCAAGTAGTTCTCATAGTCACCGCTAGATAGCGGCAACATACTTTGCGTGTCGCATGTAGCTATTTAACAAAGTTTTACCTCATAAAAAACGTGCTTGTGTAAGCTTTGTACAAAAATTGAATATACAATTAATCACTAAGTGTTTAGAACTAACATGTATAGCCTTGTGTAGGGAATATTGGGGTCCTTAGCAAGAAAGAGTGCCTAACACACATGAGTGTACAGCCTTTTGATATGCAGTAAGTACCTGATAACCTTGAGTAGGCCATAAGAATATTTTCAGTTGACTACTACCTGTCACAGTGTTTACATTGTGAAAGACCGTTGAAGCAACCAGTCTTTAGCCTTGTCATAAGCAGTGAGCAGCTGTTACCCTTAACCAGGGGTACATTAGAGGACCCTTATCAAGAATATCATCAGTTGACTACCACCATTCACAGTGACCACATCGTGAAAGACTGTTAAAACAACTATTGTACAGCCTTGTACTACTCAGTAAGTAGCTGTGGGTCTTGACTATTGTATATTAGAGAACCCTTAGCAAGTATATAATCAGTTGATTACTACTTGTTACAGTGTTCACATCGTGAAAGACCGTCTCACTGTCCAGTATACAGCCTTGTCATACGCTGTAAAGAGCTGTTGGTCTAGACTAGGGGTATATTAGAGGACCCTTCACAAGAATATCACCAGTTGACTACTACCTCTCACGGTGTTCACATCGTGAAAGACCGTCTCACTGACCAACCTCTAGCCTTGTGATACGCAGTAAGCAGCTGTTTGCAGAAATCAACATTCATAATGAAAGAAGCCATTCCTAGCTATATGTGTAAAGAGTGTGGGAAGACTTTTCTTCGAGACTATCATAGGAAGCGACATGAAGTATCGTGTGGTGAATTCCATGAGTGCAAGACCTGTGGTAGTACATTCAACAATGCCTACAATGGACGTCGTCATGAAGAATGTTGTAATGTTGTGTCGGCAGCTAAAAGACAAAAAGCAGAGCCTACAAAACATTACCTACTGTCATTGGTCCCTGACAAAAATGGACTTATTGAATATGAGACATCTTTTGAAGGTCGACTTAAATCCTATTTCATTCGTTGCGATACGTGTAGGGATTTAAATTCATACCTTAAAGAGTCCAAACAGCAAATAATACAAGCTATGCAGAAAGAACTAGCAATGCACAAGTCGATAAAAGTTAATCTTGTGGCTGAATGTAGATTCATTCATACATCTACCAATGAAATTACAGATCGTGCTTTTAAAACACGAAATCAGGCCCTATTTTTGGAAACGGACTTAAGTAGTTTCTTGGAAACACAATTTACAAAGTTAACTACGGAAATGGAAGAATCTGAGCTAAAAGGCAGTAATTGGGCTTTGTTAGCAGTGGAAGGAGTACGATTGAAAATAAATAAGTACAATCCCTTGCGTGGTAGCACATATATTCCATTACCAGCAGCTATACAAGCAAGAAAAGCCTGCATTAATCCTCAAAACTTTAAGGACGAGAGGTGTTTTATGTATGCCATTTTAGCAAAACTGGTTAAAACTGATGCTAAACGCGTTAGTAAATACAAGGATCTGGAAAACAAGTATGATTTTTCAGTAATATCATTTCCTACATCGCTAGCTGACATTCCCAAATTTGAAAAAGCCAACGATATATCCGTTAATGTATTTGGATTGGAACAAGACAAGAAATTGTTCCCTCTGAAGGTTGTGGATCAAGAGCTGCAAGACCATCGCGACCTCCTTTTGCTAAGTTCATCATCCGGCCAGAACCACTACGTCTTTATCAAAGATTTTGATAAACTAGTAAGACATCAGATTACCCGCCATGAACATAAAATATATACGTGTAAACGGTGTTTTACACACTTTGATAATCGATATGGACAACAAGGAATGGAAAAAATGAAAGAACATAGAGCTTTGTGTGTCCAGCATGACATTGCTAGGGTTGAAATGCCTATTAAAAACCCCATTGTCAAATTCTTAAATGTTGAAAAAATGCTGAGAATACCTTACGTTATCTATGCTGATTTTGAAAGTATACTGTTACCCTATCAAACATGTCTACCTAATCCTGAGGCAAGTTATACAGTGCCATACCAGAGTCATGTTCCTATGAGCTTTGGTATATACGTTAAACCCTCACCTGCTGTGGAACACATAAAGACAAATCTTTCAAGCCAACCTGTTATTTATCGTGGGCCTGACGCTGCAGAAAAGTTTATGGACTGTTTGATCTCAATAGCTAATGAAATTGATCGCCTTTACAGCTTAAATGTTCCAAAGGCCTTAACTCAGGCTCAAGAAGCAGAGTTCCAATGTTCTGAAACCTGTTATTTGAGTCAAAAACCATTTACCCAACAGGACTGGAAAGTTCGAGACCACTGCCATATTACAGGGGAATACCGTGGAAGTGCTCACAATAACTGTAATTTGAGGTGTAAAACACGAAACCCCGTTCCTGTGTTTCTACATAATATGAGTGGCTACGACGCAAATTTCATTGTAAAGCAATTGGGGTGTACTACTGAGAGAGTGGATGTTATCGCTAACTCCAAAGAAAAGTACATTTCCTTTACCAAATACGTAGGAAATGTTAAGCTTAGATTTGTGGATACGTTTCGGTTAATGCCGAGTAGTTTGGAAAACTTAGTTTCCAACTTAACATCATACCCTGAAACAGACAAGTACTTTGGAAAAGAAAATGCAATGCTCATGACTCGTAAAGGGGTATTTTGTTATGACTACATTGACTCATGGGAAAAGTTAAGTGAAACGTGTTTACCTCCAAAAGAGGCATTCTTTAACAAATTAAGTCAAGAAGATGTTAGTCAAGAAGACTATGAACATGCCAAAAATGTCTGGAATCAGTTCAACATTAAAACTCTAGGGGAATATAGTGACCTCTACCTAACATCAGATGTACTCCTTCTTGCAGACAGCTTTGAAACGTTTAGAAACAAAACACTAGAAACACACCGAGTGGATGCTGCACACTTCTTTACTTCGCCTGGTTTAAGTTTCGAGGCAATGCTCCTTTACACAGGCATTGAACTGGAATTGCTACAGGATTACGATCAGATTCTTTTAATCCAGTCTGGAATACGTGGAGGCATATGCCAGGTGTCTCATCGGTATGCTGAAGCTAACAATAAATACATGGAAACCTATGATTCTGAGAAACCATCGCAGTTTATTACCTATGATGATGCCAACAACCAATACGGGTGGGCTATGTGCCACTCCCTTCCTTATGGTGGATTTCAGTGGGTTTCTCCAGATACTGTTGATCTAGAAAAACTAAAGAAAGACGATCCTGTGGGATACATTCTAGACGTTGATGTTGATTACCCATCTGACCTTCATGATCTACACAACGATTTACCTTTCCTACCAGAGTGTACACAACCTAAGGATTCGTCTCTGAAAAAACTAATTCCTCATCTTGGAAATCGAAGGCGATATGTTGTTCACTACATGGCATTAAAACAGGCTTTAGATCATGGAATAAAATTGATAAAAATTCATCGTGTGTTAAAGTTTAAACAAAGACCTTGGTTAAAGGCATACGTTGATTTTAATAACAACCTTCGAAAACAAGCCAGAAATGATTTTGAGAAAAATCTGTACAAATTATTCAACAATGCCATTTTTGGGAAAACAATGGAAAATATCCGTAAAAGAATAGACATACGTCTTGTGACTGACAGCAAAAAGGCAGAAAAGCTAATAGCTAAACCAACATTCATCGACAGAACAATTTATGGTCCCAACCTAGCTGCTTTCCACATGGCTAAACGTAACATTGTATTCAATAAGCCTATATATATTGGAATGTGTATACTGGATATTTCAAAAACTCTAATGTATTCCCACCACTATGATGTCCTGCTACCCTATTATGGAATGGACAATCTTAAACTCATGTATATGGATACCGACTCGTTCATTTATTTGGTTAACACCCCAGATGTATATCAAGACAAGTTGGATTTCCTAGAACACCTGGACACATCAGATTATCCTACTAATCACATATGTTACTCTACATCAAACAAGAAAACGTTGGGGGAAATTTAAAGACGAGGCTTGTGGACAAATTATAAAAGCATTTGTTGGACTTAGAGCTAAAATGTACGCTTTAGACATAAATGGTAAAGAAATCAAAAAGATTAAAGGTATTAACAGAGGTGTTGTCAAAAATTGTATAAGCTTTCAAGATTATAAGGATTGTGTCATGAAAAACAATGTAAAAAGAATACCAATGAACATTATCACTTCTAAACAACATGACATATCATCTATAAGACTAAACAAAATTGCTTTGTTTCCTAGTGATGATAAAAGAGTGATTGATGCTAATGGTATAGGTACACATGCCTATGGTCATTACTCAATCATTGACCATGCTTAAAGAGTTAAGTTATGAATATCAAAATCTTCTGCCTGCAACTAGCAAATACATAAAACAATTTAGGAAATAAAACAATAACACTACAAAAATAAAATAAAATAGTAATCATAATCAAAAAATAAATATAAATAGAAAACAAAATAAAAACAACTGTACAATTTATAACAAAAAAGAATATATATATATGTAAAAATGTATTATGTGTAAATAGTGTACATGTATTTAAAATAAAAAATATTGTATGGACACTGCTTGTACATTTTTAATTGCTACCCACCTCTCTCCACTCCTAATGCAAAATGAACATGTAAAACACAAATTGGAAAATCCATGTTTCCATATTGACAAAATAGAAAAAGCATTAAACTGAAATTTTAAAAACTGTAAATGGGAATTTCGTAAATTGACAAATGTACAACAACAAATTGGAAAATCCATGTTTCTATATCATGATATTGAAAAACTTTAAACTGACATTTTAAAAACTGTAAATGGGAAATTGTGAAATTAATAAATGTGTAAACAATAAAATGCAAAATCCATGTTTCCATATTATGAAATTGAAAAACCTAAAACTGTCATCAAAAAAAACTGAAAATGGAAAATTGGAAAATTGACTAATGTGTAAACAACAAAATGCAAATTCCATGTTTCCATATTATGAAATTGTAAAACTTAAAATTAACATTAAAAAAACTGAAAATGGGAAATTAGAAAATTGACAAATGCGTAAACAACAAAATGAAAGAAAAAAATACTCGGTTGGGGTAGTGATCTTGTTGTACAGTAGCCTATAAGACTAGCATAAGGATAGTTGCATGAGCACTTATATACTTTGTGTATGTGCATTAGCCTTTGGATTAGCTTAAGTTAGGTTTGGTATAGTTAGGTTTAGTGAGGTTAGGTATGTGACCTTGTAGTTTACTCTTTTCGGAAAATGTAAAATGTAAAATCTAAAATCAAAAAATCTTAAATTTAAAATGTAAAATCTAAAAAAAACTAAAAACTAAAATACAAAAAATCAAAAATGTAAAATGTAAAACCTAAAAAATATAAAATGAAAAAATCTAAAATCTAAAATGTTAAAATGTAAAATGTTAAAATGCAAAATCTAAAATCTTTAAATGAGGTTTCTGTGGGTTAGGTTAGGTTAGGTTAGGTTAGGTTATAACTTAGTTTATTATTTGTGCTCTCACATTTGCTCTTACTTTTTTGCTCACACTTTTTGCTGACATTTTTTTTCTCGCACTTTTAGGTTAGGTTAGGTTAGGTTAAGTTAGGTTAAGTTAGGTTAGGTTAGGTTAGGTTATAACTTAGTTTATTATGTGTGCTCTTACATTTGCTCTCATATTTGCTCTGACTTTGAAGTTAGGTTAGGTTAGGTTAGGTAAGGTTAGGTTAGGTTAGGTTAGGTTATAACTTAGTTTATTATGTGTGCTCTCTCATTTGCTCTTACTTTTTTTTGCTCTGACTTTGAAGTTTGGTTAGGTTAGGTTAGGTGAAGTTAGGTTAGGTTAGGTGAAATTGGGTTAGGCAGAATGGCTGCAGTATGAATCAAAAGCCAGCCAGCTCCTGTCAGTTTTGCCTCACAAGGCTGAGTGTACCCCGTTCCACTCTTGAGACCAGAAATTAAATTTCTTGGCAGAGCCGGGGATTCGAACCTCAGAAATGACCGCTAAGAATGCTAGCCACTAACCCAAAAACTGGACAATATAAGGCTGGTCTTGATTGTACACGATCAATCAATAATTACCTAATAATAATAATAATAATAATAATAATAATAATAATAATAAATATTCCATTTAACAACTACACGGCCGACCTCTCCCTGTGACGTAATTAACGGTCTCAGGGCGTGGCGGCCATGTTGCCCATTAGCCCCTGCCCCAGCTATGACTAACCGCTCCATAAGAATAACATTGGGCGGTTACGCGCGGCGGCCATCTTGCCCATTAGCCCCTGCCCCAGAACCGCCCTTTATATCCTACTCAGAAGCATATAGTGCTTCAGGCTTGATTACAGTGTTGTAATGCCGTAATTGATTTTTTATTATTATATCTATTCCAAGTGAGTCCGTAAGCTTTTTGCAGTTTAGAGATCCTTTCTTTGTTTGCTTCACGATTCAGTCCGGAAGGTTCGATGAGTTCTCCCAGGTATTTGAATTTAGACACTTGAGATATTTTGCCGAATTTGGTTGTCATTGGTAGTTCATCTAGGTGCCGAAGAGATCCCTCCATGTAGTGTGTTTTCTGGTATGAGATCTGGAGTCCTGTTCTGGATGCAATTTCGGAAGTTTTTCCGTGGAGGCAATTGCTTCCTGTCTGTTATTTATTTATTTATTTGCTCACATTTAATGGCGTGTGATTCATACGTGTACCATTCCTCTTGGCCCAAATATTGCCTCATTCAGTCAGATATACAGTCGTTGGTATGTCGACCGCATTCCTTGAACCGAGGTATTAAGGCTAAATGTCCCGTTTTTTAATTTGTAATTCTGACACCACGTAGCAGCACCAAAGTGAGACAATTACTTTTTTCAGTTTTCTCTTGAACGAAAGCTCGTATTTGCGATCTGAAAACCACTATGTATACTAGACTGCAATTGAATTGATATTAATTCGATGCACTTTCCGAAATGTGAAAAACAAAAAAGTTACTAATCGTTTTTTATACGTCTGCTTAAAGTATGAAGAAAACCTGGTAATACGAAAACGGAGGTTTATTTCCTGATTCCAATACATTTTTCAGAATTTAAATCGGGTGAATGGAATCGACAGCATTAGTTTGGGAATTGTTTTGAAAATGGTGGGAAGGGTAGCGGCGCGACTTCACAAATTCTCTTGCGCAAGGAAAATGATGAACACGCTGACAAGACCGAGTGAGAATGGGACGATTTGACGACAGGCAGGAGTTGTCTTCCTCTTGTCATAAATATTATAGTTCGGCAAGTTACATGTACAAGTGCCTAGGCGTGGAACAATATCTGAGCAATAAAATTATACTGTAGTAGTGTCACGCCTAACATTCACACAATGTGTTTGTACTTCCCCAAACATTCTTGTTGTCGTTCTTGTTGATAATAATACATTGTAGGGGCTTGGGACATCTTGGTCATCAGTACCTTTGGCTGGCTGCGTGGCTCAGCGGTAACGTTCTCACTTGCTGTGCCCAAGGTTGCAGCCAGTTGGCATTTGAGGGTGCGCGAATACGAGGAAGCCGTGTCATTAGATTTAATGGCACGTTAAAGATCCCATTCGGGGCAAAACTCTGGCATCCCGGCGTATCTAAAAGCCACAGTAGTTAAAAGGGACGTAAAACCAATAACGTTATTATTATTAGCATGATCAGTCATGTGTATTTGATTATGTGTGTAATTGTGTTAGAGTCACGTATGGGGCACTTACCCTGAGACTTCACGTACTGTACTATCTCGGTATTTACCTAGAGGGATTGTGGAAAAACCGGTGAAAACACACTCAGGATAGATGCTGACAGCGCTAGATTCCCATTTAGGTAACTGTTTTAGAGTTATAAAAACTTCACAAGGATGTCGCCTACTGACTTTGAGACTTTACTAAGCAAAATAGGCCACAAAATCTCGAAACAGGAAACATATCTCCGCTCTCCGATTTCGGCTCAAGACAGGTTCGTGATTTTTATTTTCCTCTTTACATAGACAATGCAATACAGTTTATAGTTTGCAATCATCCACGGGTCGTCCCATTGATGCACCAATGTCGCGCCAGCTATCCTCCTTTACATTTTTTTTGGTAGTGATTGTCATGTTTCGGGTCCCATAACACAGAATGTGACCAATACGTATCAATTAGCGTACGCACATCATCTTCGGACCAGGTCGCCATGCTGTGGCTCACAGAAGCAGGTACAGACTTGCGAGCACGTATCTCTGCCGGCCATATTGACACTGAGCGTTCCTTAGTGTTCGCTGGAAAAACCGACTTCAGTCGGCTCAGATTGAGCGGCTCAAGGTCGGTTCGAACTAGGCTCAGAAGCCCGTCAACACTGACGAGGCTGGTAGTGTGAGCGGCTCCAGCTCGCAAGTGTGTGTCCGCCTTTAGGAAACGCAAATAGCCCTGGGGTTCACTCAGCTTTCACCAAAAATGAGTACCAGGGTAATTCCTGGGAGCAAAGACGGCCGGGCGTGGAGCTGACAACTCCACCCCATCTAGTGCCGATGTCACATAAAGTGGAAGCCTCTATCTTCCACTAGAATACTCCCAGGGCCTCCATGGCCTGTACGGAGTTGGCTTTGCCTAGACTGCCCCATGATGTTGCGGTGCGCACCTGCCTCTCACCCGAAGGCCCCGGGTTTGATTCCCGGCTCCATCAGGGATTTTTGAAACTGACGTGAGGGCTGGAAAGTGGCTCACTCAGCCTCGTGGGGACAATTAATTGAGTTGCTGACGGTGAGACAGCGCCCAGGTCACGAAAATCAAGATTAACAGCCGATGCGCTGACCACGCGTCACCCCAATATCTGCAGGCCAAATGGCTGGGCAGCGGTCGCTTGGTAGGCCTAGGCCCTTCATGGGCTGTAGTGCCAGGGGGTGTTTTTGCATTTTTTTCAGTAGTGCCAGTAGTGCGTTTCGCCTTGACTAGACCCACTTTCTTTATAGAGGCTGACACATTTGGTTTGGCACCCAGCGAAAGCAAATCGGATTCTCGCTACCTCCATATTTCTCAATCAAACCACGAGTGTGTGTACGCTTTAGCACATTGAATAGTTTACAGGCATTAAACAGTATTGCTGCTTGCCACGGTGGGTGAGTGGTTAACGTGTCGGTCTACTAACCCCAAGCTTGCAGGTTCGCTGCTGGCCGTGGTAGGTGATTTTTTGAAAGGCGGCAAAAATTACGACACCATGTGATAGGATGTTGGCATGTCAAAGAACCCATTTGAATTCAGTAGACAATAATGGCAAAATTAATCTCGGGAGTTTCCGCCGACACAAAGTTCCTAATTTCTCTTCTAGAAAGCGCTATAGTGTTCGAGGAGCTTAGGTATCTAACCTCATTGACTTTCACAGTGCTTCAAGGAACAGCGAAATTCGACATGCAAGCTACCCTTTGGGTGTCAAATAACAAAGATTGCATCCGGCACCCGAGGCCATACGATATTATTATTTATTAACAATCTTGCTTTTGCATTCGATCATGGCTACCTATAACCCTAGCGTATAAACAAAACGTTATCCACCCGACTGTTATCCGCATTCTCACCACTGTTATCCACATCCGCACGACTTTTATCCGAATCCGCTGACATTACATTACTATATTTAATTTATTTGATAAAGTTGGTTGGTTGGTTCCTCAGTTTAGGGGCTGCGACAACGCGGTCATGTAGCCCCGTGTACTTTGGGTGTGTGTAGAATCTGTCTGATAACCGGTGTTATTTGTGATGGCTGTATTAGTGTGTGTGTCTGTTGTAATTCAAGTAAGGACTGCAGGCATTGATTTTTTCAAGTAGTTCCTACTTTTGCCGCCAAACGCCACTTTCAACGACTACTAGTTCAGAACATAGTTACAAGATGCCACCGCAGTCATCTTCTGGCGACGAACGTTGGGACCTAAGAGCGTTTTTCAAATGTTTGACCGATAAATTAGCTTCACACAGGTGTAATTAGTGGAAGGTTCTTTATGCAATAAATCTATGACACGGGACCGCTGGATTTACTTCTCCTCCGAAGGCAGGCATACTGAGGGATTTTTAACGCTCTTAAAATGTCCGACGACTTCGGCCGGGTTTGAACCCGTGATCTTGGGCATAGAAGCTCAGCATGCCACCGAAGCCGCTTATTAGATAAAGCAAATAAATAACCCCTGGCACTATACAGCCCATGAAGGAACTAAGCCTACCAAGCGAGCCATTTGGCCAGCAGATATTAAGGTGACGCGTGTTCAGCGCATTGGGTCCCCTCGGCTGTTAATCTTGGTTTTCGTTACCGGGGCGCTGCCTCACTCTCAAACAGCTACTCAATTGTCCTCATGAGGCTAAGGCCTAGTGCACGCAGTTTCAGCCCTCGCGTCAGTTTCTAAAGTCCCTCACGGAGCCGGGAATGGAACCCGGGGCCTCCGGGTGAGAGACAGGCGCGCTACCCCAACACCACGGGGCCGGCATTAGATTAAGCATAAAGTATTAAGTCTGCACCAGGATATTTTTGGCACGTTTTGTGAGCCTCCTGAATGGGTCATAGACCCTAATTGAGGGCTGGGTCTAATCTCATACAGACCTTTCGTACATAGGCCGGACAGTCATTACTAGGGCTTGGATTCGAGCATATTTACATCTTTTTCCCCCCTCCCTGAATATTACACATTGAAACAAGCCTTTCGGTGGTATTTTCACCTCTCTGGGACCAACCGAATTGACATTTATCGAGCATATAAATACATAAAACCGTGGTTTTCAGAATAGAAGCATATACATGCATATTCTTGTGGTTTTCGTCTAAATAGTATGTTTTTCTTCGAATTCCCTCCTCATTCGGGCCCTGACCATCCTTAAGTTTCGAAAACAGATTTAAGAAAATAATTCAAAACTGAAAACAGAAAAAATGCTTCTTGTATAGACCAATGCAGATCTACTTCATTGACTCGCCTAATTCTGAACATTTTGTAAATAAACTTTTAAACTGCAACTTTTATAAGAAAACTTCTCTTATATATACTTGAAAAATTTGAATGCGGGTATAATGCAGTGTATCATACATACAATTAGAAAATAAAGCTCGTATATAAAGGTATGCTATTGGGTTTTTCGTTTCACTTTCATTTCTATAGTTTTTAACGGTGTTTTTAGAGCATATTCTGCATATTTAACCGCATATAATGTTTTTTTCGAGCATATCTATCGAGCATATAATGTTTTTTTTCGAGCATATCTATCGAGCATAAAACACATGGTTTTCGAGCATATCTGGAGATTTTATCGGGCATATCGAACCGAGCCCTAGTCATCACAAAAGATTGTGGGACGTTTACTATTCCCCGGCAAATCGTACATGGACCGCGCAGACACATGCTGCATTGGGAACGTTAAGACACCTGTAGTGCCAGCCGACGTACATTACAGGAAGCAGGTAGTCGGACCTTTCAAATCCGTCATAAATTCACCAAAGTCGGTTATTCTTCGAGTTAAATATAGAAATGAGCTGGATCATAATGGAATGTTGTTGATTCCATTCCCACATGCTATTGACAAGTGCGCTATTTCTTGTCATATGAGTCGTCAAGTTACAAAACTCGTTTAATCCACTTGTGAATAAGAATCATTTTCATGAGAAACGTTTCTCTGGACTTGGCCTCACGTATCTTTTGTGTTTGTTGTTTTCTACTATTTGCTTTGTGTTTCTGGGTTTGGTTTTGTGTTTGCTTTGTGCTTTTGCTTTTGAATTTTCCTTATTGATTTTCTTTCTTGGTTTTGTGTTTGTTTACGGCTTTTGTTGTTTTTTGAATTTTGCTTTTTGCTTTGTTTTTGTTTTGTTTTCTGCTTTTGCTTTTGTTTTTGAATTTTGCTTTTTGCTTAGTTTTTTGTTTGTTTTGGTTTTGTGTTTGTTTTCGGCTTTTGCTGTGTTTGAATTTTGCCATTTGCTTCGTGATTTTTGTTTTTGGTTTTGTGTTTGTTTTCTGGAAAATCAAAATAAAACAAAACAAAATAAAAAAGGTAAACAAAACAAAATCAAAATAAAACAAAATAAACAAAACAAAATAAAAACAAAAATAAAGCAAAACAAAACGATTTAAAATAAAATAAAACGAAATACATTAAAACAAAAAAATAAACAAAACAAAATAAATCAAAATAAATTAAAGTAAAATAAAGTAAAATAATTAAGTGAATAATGTTACGACATGATCTTTATTCACAAGTGGATTAAACGAGTTATGCAACTGGACGACTCATATGTTCTATTAACAAATTAGCGTGAATGCCAGGGGCGAAAAACACGGGGAGGGCAGAGGGGGGGGGGGCTTACCCTCAAAAATAAAAGTAAGATAACTCGAAATTATTCTCTAAATGATTTAATACTACGTTATGTGGAATATCGAAAAAGTCACCTTGCCTTGCTTAGTTGTAATTTCTTTATTCTACCGAACAAACAGTCTGTCTTTACCCCCCCCCCCCCCCCCCGTTTCCCGCCAAGGCGCTTTTGAGCTTTGTCCGCTTACCACGACAATTCGACAAGGTCCATTTTCGAATTCATATTTTTCAGCGTCGGTTTAAAACAGAGGTAAGTCGGTGTTCGGGTCTTTTGCTAGACGTTGACAAGAAATGTTTTACATTCATATTTTGATTGTATTTTGCATTTTAATTAGATATGAGTACAAAATCAACTTTGTGCTTTCTTAATATAGCGCTAGGCCTACATTAATGTGTTATTTCAAGTTTTAAAACAAAAACAAACAAGTAGTTCCGTGAAGAACTATACAGCCTATTTTCATATATCCTACTTATGTTAATTGCCACTATCAACATACAAAATTTCAGTTTGATTGCTGTAATAGATTCGTAGATATTGAGAACCGACTAAATATTCCGGCTGGTCGCCATGTTGGATTTTATATATTGAACCCTTATTGATTTGCCGATCAATAAGTCTTCATGATTTTTTTATATTATTATTATTACTGATACCCAGGCAGGACATGTTGGAAATTGAAGGGGAGACAGGTAGTGTGTCGCAACGATTACAACAGAAGTAGCGTGGTATTTATTCCTGACGATGACCGGTTAAGCCGAGTTCAAGGACAAATTCAGTATCAATGCGCATCCGAGTCGGCGTCATTATGGGCGTGCCAGAAGTGAAGTTCCAACCGATACACGATTGAATCAGCAAATCAGGAGAGAGGACGCCTAAGTCACGCGGAGAGTGGCGTACCTTAAAAAAGCGCGCTAAAACACGTGTCTGAAGAACCGCCGATGCGATATAATTCCGCATAAGTCCAATGAGACGTTTGTATGAAAAGAAGAGGATTGATACTAGTCCCAAGTCTGTGAGGTGAAAACTACGGATTATTTTCACAGATTGCCCCCACTCCACCCCGTTCTGTCAGTTTCTAATAAATTGATCGGTGATTAGCTGTTTGGGACTCAACTTTATCGAGCTATGGTGAGCAACGTTCACGCCAGTTTGAGTCACGATTTATCAAGCTCTAGTGAGTATACTTCACGTCTGTTTGGACAAACATTTTATTTTGTGCTCAAGGGAGCAGAGTTCACGCTTAGCGGAGGGGAGATCTCTAGTTGAGATAAGTGCTACGCGGTAGATATATTTAAGAGACTCGTTAAAAGCCAGTTGCGGGGCGAATGAAGAGTGTAATTTTCTGTAGATTTTTGTGTTATATTTTATGTAATGTATTATGCGTGTGATTAAGGAAATGCTGAGATAGGGCCAGTTCTACGTTGAGTAATCGCCTAGGACTTTATTGTGAGTGAAAGTCAGTAGCTCATAGCGATTCTAGCTAGGCTAACTAATAAATTTGAACATTTATTTCCAAGAAGCAACGCCAAGATGTCTGCTGGAAGGTCGATTGGTGGAATGAAGTGCTACGTCTCTACCACTACGTCGACGATGGACGAGTAGATTTCCCGTAGGGAAATGCCTTGGGATGGAGGTTGGGTTCTACAAGCTGCACGGTGACGTACAAATCATTGATTTATTCAATATATAGTTAGATTAGACGCGGGAACGTTGTAAATATTTTATTCATTGTTTTTCTTGTATTTTAGATTTTTTTTTGTGCGCCGACAGTTATATTTAAATGTACGTTGGCACGTGGCCAAAGTGTTTGCTTGATCGTATATTTTTCTTATGAGTCATTATTAGTATGCACGGCGTGTGTATTTGATTTTATCCATGCGAATGCGAAACTCATCATGGTCGACAAGTGGTGCTTTATTCAAGTTCATTTTTAGTAGGAAAAGGGGGGTAAAAGTTGTTAGATGTTTTACGAACACGTTTTTATTCATACTAGGATTGCCGAGCGCAACAAATTAAGACGTCACTGTAGAACACCTTAGTTCTATATTTTTTTGAGTTTGTTTGAGTCCTTTTCAGGTTCTTTAGTCACGGACTAGATTGGGAGCGCAAGTCGGTGGAAAATATTTTATGTCCTTTATTTCAGGTTTCTGTCAAACCCATACGTGTGATTCTGGTGTGTGTAAGGTATCAAAGTGTGTGTATTGATTCTTCGTGATGAGGGGTAGGATGTGCCTACCGCCCTCATAATATTGTGGTTGTATTTTATGGAAAGGCAGAACGCTCTTAGAGACTACTGTACCTTGTCCAGTGCTGATTCTTGGATTTCCGTGGGAAATACTAAGATATTTTATTTTGACACACACACGTATATTATGTGCTTTTGGGAGCACGCTTCTTCGAGACTCGAACCAGTGCCACGGCATGTCGAGGTTATTGACACGTGGGTTGACAGATGTGCAGATTCCACTTTGCGCCCGTCTATGTCTGGTGATTCATCTTTTAGGCAGTCCAGCTGACCGACTGACCCCTGTAAGCTATCTGTTGCAAACCTGTTCTTTTAATGGTCATTGGATCATAATTAAATTGGGAGTTCGCCATGTCCGTTACGAATTACCGCATATCGTATGAAATGAAATATTGTTTTTCTGATGTAAATGTTGGCTTTGAGCCTAGTGATTTCTATGACTCATTTCATTTAGATTTGTCTGTTGTGACACCGTTGGGCGTATTTTGTATTTCCCTTGTAAAAATGGCAAGCGGCCATATGTGTATTTTTCTTGATTGGTCACGTGTTAATTTACTTGTGTTGATTTGAAAAGTCCTAATTTTAGGCGTTAATGTTGTTTGCTTCGGCAGTTCTTGATTCCAATTTCATGCGGAAATTATATTTGTTTTATTTAGTGTAGGAAGTGTCGGATTAGTTTAATTAGTGTTTAGTTGGTTCCTCGTGTCTGTCTAGCTCTAAGACAATGCAGATTCGTCCCCTGAAGGTTTACTGGATGGTAACGGATCTCGCATTAATTTGAACACACCGTAACGCATCTAGAAACGCCGCAAACGCACATGTCATTGTAGTAATTTGGGACATTTGGTCCAGATGTTTAGGATCTCTCCTGAGGTCAGGCCTAGTTTGGCATTTTATTAATTCAAGGGGGAGTCATTTGGGGGACCTTGTTTTGTTTTATTGTAAATAGTGTAAATTTGTTGATCTGTTATTAAATTCATATGTTTTAATTCTGGTATTCACTTTTTCCTGCATGTTATTTTGTTATATGTTACCCTGCATGTTATAAGAAGCGCTTAACAACAACTTTACGAAATGGACAGTTACACGCCCCAAAACTGAGTCTCATATGCTTCTTTGCAAGGGTTTATATATATCAAAAATGGCTGCCCAAGTGGGGATTGTTGTTGTTGTTGTTGCTTTGTTGACCTCATACTTATTTCGCTGAGAAGTGATGCCAGGTCAGCAGGACAAGAGTAAATTCAGTAAATTGAGGCGAAGTTGTACCGCCGTGTGTATCAGTAAAATCACTGAGTTCTTAAAGTTAGAAATGTTGAACACGGTTAGAAGTTGATATTGTATTTGTTGGTAACTTGTTCTGGCGCCCGGCTTAAAATTAGAAAATTTGCATATTTAGTGAACTCAGTCAAAAGCAGGAAGGTGTTGCCTTACTTTACATTTAATTAACTTCGGTTAATTAAAGTTTTGTTCGTAAATTCTGTTAGTTAGGAATTTAAAAGCAGATCACAAGGGACTTATTTTGTTGTTAGGAAATAAGAGTCATTATTCAGTAAGATTTTGATTACTGAAAATTTATTTAAATTAGAATCAAGGTAATATTTAAATATCAAGACATGTGTGCGTGTACGACTGAAATCCCATTGCATGACCCTACTTTTCTCAGAATATATTTGTGTGTTTTGCGATGGCTAGCATCGAGGAGATTAATGCGTTGATGGAGCAGATGTTCGCACAGTAGACTGTGCAATTGTTGTAACGATTCGATCCCATAGCGGTTATATTTAAAGGGTTACGCATTTATTATCATATTTATTATTATTATTAATTAGTACATCGATGAGATGATTTTTATATCAGATGATTGTAAGCGGTTTTTATTATTAGAGTCAGACAGATTTTTATTAACATTTATTTGTAAAGAGACGAAATATTGTATATTGCAACAAGATTGCCAATAAGGACCAACCCTATGTGTCACAAACAGAATGACACAGTAGTTATTTCACCACGGCAAACAGAGTCACTGTCATGGGATGCTAAGAAACCCACAATGACTACGATTCACGTGCGGACCATCTAGTTCCTTCTGGAAGGAATAGAAGCTTGATATTTCACCTTATTTTGAAAGAATCACGCCATTTCTACTGTAGGTACGCTGCTAAATATTGCAAGTTGTGATGCAATTAGCCCTCGTGAGTGAATGAACACTGAAGAGAGGGAAGCTTACTAGGGTGGGAGACAGTCGAAGACCACGTGATCAGGAAGCTATTAATACCTGCGCCCTCGACAAGACATTCATTGATGAACAGCTCTCAATGAAAAAAGGAAGTAGTAACCTTGCTTTCTAGGTCCTAATGGACTGAGCATACAGCGTCGACACTGAACGATGTCCTGCCGATATCTATATTAGTACATAATGGGTTATATCCCTGCTCAAGAGTCTTTCTACAGATGGCAACGTACTTAATGAGGATATTTCATATCTATTGAGTTATCACAACATTTTTTAACATACGCGACGGATCATCTAGATCATCGGTCATTACTTAAAATGACGAATCGTCAACTAAATGAGCTACAATTAAATATCTTACGTCTCTATAACATATAAATTCAATTGATATTCAATTAAAATTAGATGTTCATTTTCTTTTAAATAATTAAACCGCAGTTGGTAAATTAAATTGTTTGTGTCACTATTAATATTTTGTTTTTGATCCAATAAATTATTTCTTTAACTTCATGTCTATAACATTTCTTGTAGTTAGTACTTTAAGGCAATCATACTCCTTGATTAAATACTGGATTGGTTAGATGACTGTCTCACCACGACCAGGGATAAATAGGCCTCACTCTACTGCTGATAGCCGAGGTTAATTCATATATTTCAATTATCTGTCTTAAATAGGAATCTGGCGCTCAACAACTTATTATATCCTATTACACTATCACAGGTAAGGTCACACCACAGTGTATATTTATTATTATCATGTTTGTTTTAATTGAACCATTACAGATGTCACCACAGAGTTAAGGACTTATAAAAAATGTTACATTGTCTGCAAAGATGGAGGAACAGTTAAAAAGCATGAAGGAGGCGTCACGGGAACAGAGTGATAAACAATTACACGAGTTACGTAAACACAGTGATAAACAATTACAGGACGTGAACAGTAACATTACGGTCCATTTGCAAATTCAGAAACTGGATACCGACAAACAATTTCACGAGTTGCGTGAACAGAATGATAAACAATTAAATAACATAACTACTCAATTACGTGAGCAGAATGATAAACAGTTAGTTGAACTAAACCACAAATTATCGGAGCAGGCAACCTTACAAACAGTTCAATTAGAGAGGATCACACTTGAAATAAATCAGAGTACTAAAGTAGAACTAGAGAAACTGGCAGGAGAGGTGGCAGAGAATAATTCGAGACAGCTAGGAGAAATTAAGAAGCCAGAATCTAAATTCGACGATAAACTAGTACAGTTAGAAGGAATGGTAGCCGCCAAACTGAAACAAATCGAGACAGCATGCGTGAACAACACGGCAGGGATCAAAAGCACGCAGGATGAATTACAGGGGCAATTCAACAGAATAGAGGCGAAAAATGCAAACATACAGGAGCAGATTAATTCAGTCGACAACAATGTGTTAGGATTGATAAAAGAACTCGACACGCTGGAGATAAAAACGGAGAAAGAAAGGACGCTCTTGCGCGAAAACCTGGAAGACCAGTTAACTAAAAACCAAGAGCAAATACGAGAAGAAATAGGAGAACAGTTAAATAAGAATCAGAAAGAAATGGGAGAACAATTAATTAAAACTCAGCAGCTGATACAAGAACAAATAGGGGAACAGCTTGAGAAGAATCAGGAGAGCAACGAAGAAAAAATTAATAATTTGAAGAGTAGGATCCGGAAAGATTGGGAACAGCAGGTGAATGAGACTAAAGGAGATAGGCTGACGATATTAAAGAGGCTAGGCGAGAATAACTCTAGAATGCAGGCTCTGGAGGAAAGTATGAAGTCCAAGTTCCAAGAACATGCAGACCTCATCGTTAAGAATGAGATAAGATCTTTAGAGAATGCCACTTTATTCTCTTCAGAAAATTCAGTAGGGAAACATGGAAGTATTGAAAGTCCGGAGGGCATGAAGCTAGCTGAGGATACGAGCCGAGGTCAGGGTACAAAGATAACTTGCGACACATTCCAAAATTTATCGGCCCGTTCCGTATTATCAAAAATTTGGGTAATAATGCTTACAGCCTTGAAGAATTGAGCACTGGCGCTAAATCTGTTTTCAATAGTGCTAATCTCAAGCCGTATTACAGAAGGGAACCATTTGATGAATAATCAGGACAAGGGATGCAGAATCATATTGCAAAAATTAATTTGAGAAACCACACTCAAATGTAGGTGGCTACGTGGTACCTGGGAGAGCGAGCTTTGTTGGTAAACAAGACAGCAGGTCTGGCAGAAGTTGTAATTGTGTGAGCGAGAGGGGGGAGATCTAGCGAGACGTGTGAATGACATTGCAGCGAGAAGCCCGCACACTAATTGGGACTGTCGAATGTACACTCCGGTAGACGAGTGAGGTACTTAAGTGATGTTATCTATACTACTGTGGATATTGTTTTTAAAATCCAAATCAATCACTTGCTTCGAATTTCAAAACCTTGCTGAGGATAAATGAACCCTTATTGATTTGCCGATCAATAAGGCTTCATGATTTTTTTATTATTATTATTACTGATACCCAGGCAGAACATGTTGGAAATTGACAAAGGGGAGACAGGTAGTGTGTCGCAACGATTACAACAGAAGTTACGTGGTATCTGGGTAGATTATTGACTTGGGAATAACCTAACCACCAAGGGAAGATGATGAAGAAAAGGAATTGGGTTTCGGACTGAAGAAAAAGGATGGATAAATAGGAGGAGAGTCCTACAAAAGTTATAAGTTTAAATTTAAACATACTAACAGGTGACTGCCACTGCAAATCAGCTCTCCGACACCTAAAGTGAGTAGGGACCTGGGCAAAGCTAACGGGAGACGCAGCTGGAACTTGGGCAGTTTGCAAGAGAGTGGCCTTAGCGTATTCCCTCTCAAGCATACATATGCCTACTATGTGGAAGGGTGATGGTCTGGCAAGACAAAGAGTAACAGATTTATTATGTATCTGGTTAAAGGAGCTTGTTTTTAAACAAGTAATTTGAGGAATGCCAATAATTTGAATAGGTTTCGATATTTTTTGTTTTCGAAATTGTAGAATTTCTAAAGAGCAACCAAATGCTTCGAAGAAGGAAAAACAATTATACCTTTGGGAATAATTTTGGTAAGTGCACCAATAGTTGCATTTGGAAATGGCTAAGCTTTTACCCAGCAAAGAGCCGACTAAAAGTTTAGGCAAGGAGAAACACTTATATTTTGAAAAACCAACCATAAGTGTTGGAGAGAATCTCCACAAGGAGGAAGCTGGCGTAGCGAGCTATGCTTGCCTTACTGGCCTGTTAGAATTAGCTATTAAAGCTAAGAGAGACTTTTCCGAGTTGTCAACTAAGAGTTCTTGCTCAAATGCAACAAGTGGTGAAAACCCTATCAAGAGATTTATTTGCATTAACGAGGGCATGAACCTAGGAAGAGTCAGGGAAGACAGGATCTTGCCTAACCGTTATATTAGAGAAATGATGAGTCAAAAAAGAAACTTTGAATTTATTTAACAATGCAAAAGAGTGTAATGAATTTAACAATGTTGGGTAGTATATTTTTGACAAATATATAATTTAGACTTTATAACAAATGGGGTCACAGACCTCCGAAAAACGTCTAAAGTTTGCGCCAGGCAATTAACAATTCTTTTGGTTTCAAACCTTTATATGTTTTAAAATCCTCGCAAGATTTTGAAACGGCGAAGATAAAATACAAAATTTAAATACAATTAAAGTGATTAAAGTTAGACAATAAATCGAGTATAAGGTGGGTACTTTAAGAAATTTCTAAGAAAATATCCCAGAAATAACAATAACAAAAACAGGAAAAATAAGATCGAAGTTCCTATAACTTCTTATATTTAAGCTGAATTACTTTTTTTTGTAGTTATGCAAATAGGGCAGGTCACTTACTGTGAAACCTGAAGAGAAAGTCGAAAGGAAGGTTCTAGACCTCCTACGTTTAAGTAGGAATCACGAGACAATGGGGCAAGTTTCCCTTTCGTGAAACCTAGAGATAACTCACTTATGAGTTGAAAGAATTGTATTCCCTAATTAGAAGGGAGAAACAATGTAAGTTTGAAACGTGTACCAAACACGTAGTTATGCAGAAATTAATTAATGATATATACGCAAGAGGGGAAGGCACGTCTTTAGTTGACACCTCATTGAAAAAGACCTAAAATAACAAGTTTATTATTTTGGTTTGTTAGTAAGGGGTTTGGGAAAGATCAAATGGAATTGAGGATGAGTGTTCATGGCCGTATTTATAATAATCGGACGATCGCGACGCGGTAGAAATGTTGAACAAGCAATGGTTTTCACTATAGTCTGTTAAAATGGATGAAAAGTTCACTGTAGTAGCACAAAAGTTTATGGCAAAAAAGTTATTGCAATGATGTAAAATAACTAGTTGCACTAGGTAGGCGAAAGTCTATTGCTTGAGAAAGTTGTAGATTACAATTAAATGCGCCAGAGAAAATCCCAACGGTGGAGGAAAAATTAGCTATTGCAGTAATTCATAAGGAAGATTCCTTAATTTGAAATAATATTCCCACATGTGAGTGGAAAATACATGACGGCGTGACTGGTAGACAGAGTGCAGAATCTGGAAGGTTCCAGAACAATCCTAACTGAAGAATAGGGCCAAAGTTATTCCAGCGGTGGAACGAGCTGAGTATTTTACAGACAGTGGGTAATTCCCACGTTGTGAGAAGATTTCTCATAAGAAATGCTGCTTTCTATTAAAATTGGTTTAGACAGACAAAAGCTCAACATGGAAAATCCCGCGAAGGATGATTATTGCCCCAAATATAATAATCTCACACTGCCTATAAAATGGTCGATAAAAGCATGTAGATATTAAAAGACGATGAGAATGAGGTTAAAACCTGAAGTCTGTACTTATCTTTGCTTCATGACGATGGTGAAGTTCCCTTTGACGGATTACATTAGAGTTCCAACATGGCGTGGAATGAAGAGAATGCCTCTTAAGTTGAGGAGGCTGGCTCTAGTTGAGCTTTGACTGACTAAGTCGACTGCCAGCGTACAAGTGAGACACACTCAGCGAAGCACAGAGGGACCAGGAAAGGGAAAAGAGTGGGGGTAGGAGACAAAAGGAAAACATATAAGCATAACCAACATTGAAAAGTTAATTTCTCTTGATGAGATGGTCTTCGAAGAGTTGATAGTAGGCGACACTATCGCAGCCTGGTGGGTGAAGAAGTAGACGAATTTCTCTTGATCACGGAGATGATAGCTGGCGATGGCGACGAGATCTGTTGGCCAGATTGATAAGGAAGTCCTCTTGCACAGGGAAGAATTGAGGAACTTCAGAGATTCACTGCTAGATGACGCTAGGTGGGTCATGGAAGATATATATCTAGAACAGACTCGCAAGTAACATGAGAACCCTAAACAGCAAAGAGAAAATAGAAGATCACTGTTGGTGTTTGAGAAAAAGGAAGGAATGAACAAGCAATGAGCAATAAAAGTATACTCTATCTTACCGTGTATTCGAAGAATACACCAGTAGTTATTCCTGACGATGACCGGTTAAGCCGAATTCAAGGACAAATTCAGTATCAATGCGCATCCGAGTCGGCGTCATTATGGGCGTGCCAGAAGTGAAGTTCCAACCGATACACGATTGAATCAGCAAATCAGGAGAGAGGACGCCTAAGCCACGCGGAGAGTGGCGAACCTTAAAAAAGTGCGCTAAAACACGTGTCTGAAGAACCGCCGATGCGATATAATTCCGCATAAGTCCAATGAGACGTTTGTATGAAAAGAAGAAGATTGATACTAGTCCCAAGTCTGTGAGGTGAAAACTACGGATTATTTTCACAGATTGCCCCCACTCCACCCCGTTCTGTCAATTTCTAATAAATTGATCGGTGATTAGCTGTTTGGGACACAACTTTATCGAGCTCTGGTGAGCAATGTTCACGCCAGTTTGAGTCACGATTTATCAAGCTCTAGTGAGCATACTTTTCGTCTGTTTGGACAAACATTTTATTTTGTGCTCAAGGGAGCAGAGTTCACGCTTAGCGGAGGGGAGATCTCTAGTCGAGATAAGCGCTACGCGGTAGACATATTTGAGAGACTCGTTAAAAGCCAGTTGCGTGGCGAATGTAGAGTGTAATTTTCTGTAAATTTTTGTGTTATATTTTATGTGATGTATTGTGAGTGTGATTAAGGAAATGCTGAGATAGGGCCAGTTCTACGTTGAGTAATCGCCTAGGACTTTATTGTGAGTGAAAGTCAGTAGCTCATAGCGATTCTAGCTAGGCTAACTAATAACTTTGAAAATGTCTTTCCCAAGAGCAACGCCAAGATGTCTGCTGGAAGGTCGATTGGTGGAATAAAGTGCTACGCCTCTACCAATACGTCGACGATGGACGAGTAGATTTCCCGTAGGGAAATGCCTTGGGATGGAGGTTGGGTTCTACAAGCTGCACGGTGACGTACAAATCATTGATTTATTCAATATGTAGTTAGATTAGACGCGGGAACGTTGTAAATATTTTATTCATTGTTTTTCTTGTATTTTAGATTTTTTTGTGCGCCGACACTGTTATATTTAAATGTACGTTGGCACGTGGCCAAAGTGTTTGTTGATCGTATATTTTTCTTATGAGTCATTATTAGTATGCACGGCGTGTGTATTTGATTTTATCCATGCGAATGCGAAACTCGTCATGGTCGACAAGTGGTGCTTTATTCAAGTTCATTTTTAGTAGGAAAAGGGGGGTAAAAGTTGTTAGATGTTTTACGAACACGTTTTTATTCATACTAGGGTTGCCGAGCGCAACAAATTAAGATGTCACTGTAGAACACCTTAGTTCTATATTTTTGAGTTTGTTTGAGTCCTTTTCAGGTTCTTTAGTCACGGACTAGATTGGGAGTGCAAGTCGGTGGAAAATATTTTATGTCCTTTATTTCAGGTTTCTGTCGAACCCATACGTGTGATTCTGGTGTGTGTATGGTGTCAAAGTGTGTGTATTGATTCTTCGTGATGAGGGGTAGGATGTGCCTACAGTAGAATACTTTTCTTTGCTTTGAATATTGCGTAATCGCGAGGAAATATTGCATCATCACGCGAGCGATCACGTGATATGTCTGCAGTGTTCGCGACAAAAAAGTTTGTTTGACATAAATGAATGGCCTTGACCTGCTCTACCCCCACACCGAATGTCAACTCTGTAGGACAAAATAAATTGAATTTTGAAAATAGGTTATATTTCCAAAATTAGGAAATCTATAAAAAGTTTGTTTGACATAAATGAAAGCTCTCGATCTTCTCTACCAGTAAACCAACTCTCAGGTGTATAGGACAAAAATGAAAAAAAATTGTTCAAATGGGGTCTTTGTTAGCGGAAATGTTTTAGGTGTACTAACATTTGAATGAGACTGTATGGGTGCGGCGTTCATGGACACCCATTTGGTTATCCACACGCGTTTGCTTAGTGCTCTGCTTGTGTTAGTAGCAAGAAGAGATTGACACTTGACCGCTTGAATCGGATAACCTTTGCCCCGCGCGCGGCTGTTATCGTTCTTTGGCTAGCGAGATCATGCTGAACGTGGGGGGTCCGGCTTGCTACTCCATATAGGATGTGCAGCTATTAGTTAACATTTTTTGTGTGTTTGCATGCTCTGTGGTCTCATTCTGTATAGACCGTTCTTTGACTGCATGAAATGAATATTGGCTTGTTTGCTTTAAAATCTTAACCATCATTATTGAACTCTGAAATTATTTTAATGAGAGAACAAGTTTGGATGTCCGTTCACAGAGCCTCATTCATGTGATACGATTAAAGAGCTTTTTGCTTCTTTAAGTTTATACTATATAAGAGGAGATTACTATGGAGCAGTAGTTAGATATCACAATCAACATGAGTCTATGTGAAAGCTTAATACAAAAGTTGAAGAAACTGCAAGCAATCAAGTTGTTGGCAAATAGCGCCAGAATGCAAGGACTACATTTCGTCATCAGTGCCACGAAAGTGGAGGAGGCTGCGTGGTCTGATACACTGTCAGCAAGTGAAAAGGATATTTTCAATTGCGAGATTTTGGAGTTGGTGAGAGACCCGTGCCACGTTCAAGAGATTATTTTTAACGTGGTGACGGAACATAATTTAAATATAATAATTGAAAATCTCAGAGCGATCTGGTTAAGGCCACTCAACCTGCTTGAACTTCCTCCACTAGAGGAGGAAGAGCATATGCAAGGAGAACATCGAGTAGAAGAGGAAGAGGACGATGATGACGTTGTTGAAATTATTAAAAAAGGACAGTGGGTTGAGAGAGTGATTTTTTTTCAATGTATGTTTTTTTTAAATATATTTGTTTCAATCAATGTGGTTTACATTAATTATATAATACGAAATAGTGAAAACAAAGTGGTATGATCTTCGTTCTTAAAGTGGTAAGTAGATCTTCTTTTCCGCCAAGATGCTGAGAATTGAAGATGCTGTCTGCAGAGTTGAATATGCTGGTGATCTTGTGTGGAAGGTAAGTACAATCATTCTTTTCTTTCTTGAGGGTGTTGGTTTTCGTGAGCTGAAAATATATAGAGACACATTAATAATAATAATAATAATAATAATAATAATAATAATAATAATAATAATAATAATAATAATAATAATAATATTTTTTGCGATGAATTAAATAAAAACTTACATTGTTTTAATTAGAATATGTTTTTGTTCGAAATCCTAGAGTTGTGAGGTGAATCGAACCCTAGCCTTTTCTACGTAGTACTTTGTCAACTAAGTAAATATTAGGATGTTTGGTTCGTTGTAACTCTGCTTCATAAAATACCCCAAATATCGGCAAATTTTTATTATCTTTTAAAAGATATGTTCGTGGATTAGTATTCTCATTATGACTCACCTCATTATCTTCTTCTTCTTCTTCTTCTTCTTCTTCTTCAGACTGATGAAAGTATACACGATGATACTCTATTACCGGGTGCGATCGATGTTCAGTTCCACTCCGAAAATTAACAGTTTTCCACTTCATTTTGCTGTTCCTTTTATGAGTTTTTAGATAATCTGAAAAAAATTAAACAAATTAAGAAATAATAAGCAACTATATATATATATATATATATATATATATATATATATATATATATCATTCGTTATATCAATCAATACATATATAATCTGCATATATATAGTCACCCAAAATGTACAGTTTTAAAACAACTTGATGTGAGCGGTTCTTCAACCCCAAATACACCAACATCAGTTTGCCTCTAAGTGAGTTTAGTTCATCGATCTCTGATGCGCTTAGTTTTGCAAATACTGCTGGTAGAAATACACTTGTTATTTCACCTTCAATGATAATGTCCACCACTATTTTTCTTCCAAATCTCGTCTCCGCAGCCCGAATAATTTATCCACATACGGTAAATCAATTATTAGTTCTGATAGTTTCTTATTAGAATACTCAACGCAAGTGGCTAAGTTATTCAACTTCGTTAGAACATCCATCACACACAATTTGTTCCTCGTCGTTGACTTTCTTTATTTCTTTCACACACACTCTCTTCGCGCAAACGCAGAAGTTAAACTCATCCACGCACACATGCATTTATATATCCTTCACCCCCACCTACACTCAAGAAACCAAATGCTACAAAACAAGCTTCTGACGCAATCATCTCATTATATTTTTATCACTATTACTTAAAGAAGTCAAAGATTACATTCTTACCCAATGACGTTAAAGGTCAACCACGTCTCATGCGAACACTGCAGACATATCACGTGATCGCTCGCCCAGCTGCAAACTTGCATGGATATCAGATGACGTCAACACCCATTAATTTTTATCTCCATCGCATAAATAAGTCAAAGGTTATCTGCTTCAAGCGGTTACCCAAAGGTTATCTGCTTCAAGCGGTTAAAGGTCGACCTCTTCCCACGCTAACATGTGCACGTGCACGCTGCACGTGCTCACATCCGCAGGGCTATCAGATGATGTCATGATGATGCAATATGTCCTCGCGATTACGCAACATTCAAAGCATAGAAAAGTATTCTACAGCCTACCGCCCTCATAATATTGTGGTTGTATTTTATGGAAAGGCAGAGCGTTCTTGGAGACTACTGTACCTTGTCCAGTGCTGATTCTTGGATTTCCGTGGGAAATGCTAAGATATTTTATTTTGACACACACACGTATATTATGTGCTTTTGGGAGCACGCTTCTTCGAGACTCGAACCAGTGCCACGGCATGTCGAGGTTATTGACACGTGGGTTGACAGATGTGCAGATTCCACTTTGCGCCCGTCTATGTCTGGTGATTCATCTTTTAGGCAGTCCAGCTGACCAACTGACCCCTGTAAGCTATCTGTTGCAAACCTGTTCTTTTAATGGTCATTGGATCATAATTAAATTGGGAGTTCGCCATGTCCGTTACGAATTACCGCATATCGTATGAAATGAAATATTGTTTTTCTGATGTAAATGTTGGCTTTGAGCCTAGTGATTTATATGACTCACTTCATTGTTAGATTTGTCTGTTGTGACACCGTTGGGTGTATTTTGTATTTCCCTTGTAAAAAAGGCAAGCGGCCATATGTGTATTTTTCTTGATTGGTCACCTGTTAATTTACTTGTGTTGATTTGAAAAGTCCTAATTTTAGGCGTTAATGTTGTTTGCTTCGGCAGTTCTTGATTCCAATTTCATGCGGAAATTATATTTGTTTTATTTAGTGTAGGAAGTGTCGGATTAGTTTAATTAGTGTTTAGTTGGTTCCTCGTGTCTGTCTAGCTCTAAGACAATGCAGATTCGTCCCCTGAAGGTTTACTGGATGGTAACGGATCTCGCATTAATTTGTACACTTCGTGACGCATGTAGAAACGCCGCACACGCACATGTCATTGTAGTAATTTGGGACATTTGGTCCAGATGTTTAGGATCTCTCCTGGGGTCAGTCCTAGTTTGGCATTTTATTAATTCAAGGGGGAGTCATTTGGGGGACCTTGTTTTGTTTTATTGTAAATAGTGTAAATTTGTTGATCTGTTATTAAATTCATATGTTTTAATTCTGGTATTCACTTTTTCCTGCATGTTATTTTGTTATATGTTACCCTGCATGTTATAAGAAGCGCTTAACAACAACTTTACGAAATGGACTGTTAAACCCCCCGAAACTGAGTCTCATATGCTTCTTTGCAAGGGTTTATATATCAAAAATGGCTGCCCAATTGGGGATTGTTGTTGTTGTTGCTTTGTTGACCTCATACTTATTTCGCTGAGAAATGATGCCAGGTCAGCAGGACAAGAGTAAATTCAGTAAATTTAGGCGAAGTTGTACCGCCATGTGTATCAGTAAAATCATTGAGTTCTTTAAGTTAGAAATGTTGAACAAGGTTAGAAGTTGATATTGTATTTGTTGGTAACTTGTTCTGGCGCCCGGCTTAAAATTAGAAAATTTGCATATTTAATGAACTCAGTCAAAAGCAGGAAGGTGTTGCCTTACTTTACATTTAATTAACTTCGGTTAATTAAAGTTTTGTTCGTAAATTCTGTTAGTTAGGAATTTAAAAGCAGATCACAAGGGAGTTAGTTTGTTGTTTGGAAATAAGAGTCATTATTCAGTAAGATTTTGATTACTGAAAATTTATTCAAATTAGAATCAAGGTAATATTTAAATATCAAGACATGTGTGCGTGTACGACTGAAATCCCATTGCATGACCCTATTTTTCTCAGAATTTTGTGTGTTTTGCGATGGTTAGCATCGAGGAGATTAAAGCGTTGATGGAGCAGATGTCCGCACAGTTGACTGTGCAATTGTCTGCAAAGACGGAGGAACAGTTAAAAAGCATGATGGAGGAGTCACGGGAACAGAGTAGTAGTGGAGTAGTGGTGCTTCTGCTTAGTGTCATGGCCGCCGCGTGAGTCCAAGCCGATATCTCACAAACCCATGGTCGGAGTTTCACGAATGAGGTGTCATAGGACTCGGGCTGACGTCTTTTTTGCTATGGACCACTCGTTATATTTTTGAAATTTTTTTGTTTTTTTTTTGTTTTCGAAAATAGGCGATAGTTTGAAAACCAAACAGAATAGTACGTTGTGCCATGGCTCAAACGAATGGTCTTTATGACCTTTATTTTTTGTAATAAAACTTTTTTATTTTTAATGTTTTTTTGAAAACACTCGAATTTTGAAAATCCTATATTTTGGAAACTAGGAAGTTTACAAAACAGTTTGTTTGACATAAATGAAATGTCCCTATGCCCTCTAGCCCCAAAATAAATTTCAAGTCTCTAGAGAAAAAAATTGTGTTTTGTAAGTAGTGGGATGATGAGAGAGCTGCTTATAAAAGCAAGTGGTGAGCCCCTGCGACCTTGGAATGGAAGGAGTCATGCTAGGAAGGCGTGCTTGGATTCGTTTTTTTTCGTTTCGTTGCGCTCTTTACGGAAATGTAGATGTCGAAAAGGTGAAATGCTGGAAACACGGTTTTTTGGGGGGGAAAACAATGATTTTGAACTTTTTGCTATATCTCGCGAACCAATCATGCTAGAGGTGTGTTCGACAGGTCCAAGTACTCGGGGTGATGTCCTCTTTGCTATGGACCACTCATTGTAATTTTAAAAAAATTCGTAAACGCGATTTGGGGGTAAACACGTGTTTTTTGTGATTTTTGCCGATATATTACGAACCAATAACGCTAGAGACGTGTACGAGGTGTCCTAGGACTCGGGCTAACGCCCCCTTTCAAATGTGGTAGATATTTTTTTTTCCAAAAAATAATTCACAAAGGGCCTAACGCCGTACATGTTGAAAAAAAATTCTTTACCGTTACCTGTTTATAATGTTTATAAAACGTGGTGGTTGAGAGAGACAATACGGCTGGGTGTGTGTGTGTTTCAACGAACCTGTCGCTGACCACGGTGGCTGTGTTCATTAGATTAATTGATATTTCGAAGGGTCGGTTTATGACAGAGCGAGGGTGCGTTTTTTCACACATTTTTCCTTTGACGTGTAAACGGTGATGAGAACTTGATTCTATGTTGGTCGAAGCGAGTACAGAAAACAAACTTGCCGAGGAGCAGGAGGTGAATGTCAATTGAGCTTATTGGAAGGCATTGATCTGATTTGACAACAGATGACGCTTGAAGGTGAAATAATCTGACCATGTGATACCACATGTAGGCTAAACCAGTGACATTCTGTCTTGCTTCGTACGTGACAAAATGCAAGTTCATGTGAAATTTGATCTGCCACAGGTGTTCACTTTGGGTGTTAGCTGTCCACGTGCGCGATAACTGTTAACAAGTCACATGCTGTTTTGCTTCGTACGTGACAAAATGCAAGTTGACGTGAAATTTGATCTGGCACAGGTGTTTGCCTGGGACGTTAGCTGTCCACGTGCCTGATAAGAGAATGTTCAAAGCATGGGAATCGCTGAATCAGTAAAAAGTATGATGCAACTTGTGGGAATGATGTCACAACCGAATAGATAGGCAAGAGCTGCAAACGCCAGTGGTGGGAGGTGAAGGGAGGGAAAGGGGGAGGGGTAATGTATGAGAGAACACAGGTGGAAAGAGAAAGAAATATGTGGAGCTGAGGACTGTACACAGAGCTATAGGTGGTGTACAACATGTGTGAATAAATAAATTAAAAATTGCACAGGTTCACACAACATAGACTGTATTATTGCCATGGCCAAGCACTCACATTAAGATCATTTACAAAATCATAAAATGAAAAATAAAAAATCTTGTTTTGGAAATATCGTTTTTCAACATACACAAAATAAATATATAAAAAATTTGTAAACAACAAAATGGAAAATCCATGGTCAAGCACTCACATTAATATTATTTACAAAATCATAAAATGAAAAATAGAAAATCTTGTTTTGGAAATATCGATTTTTTTCAACATACACAAAATAAATATATAAAAAATTTGTAAACAGCAAAATGGAAAATCCATGTTTCCATATAGACAAAATTTTAAAAACCTTAAACGGACATTTAAGAAACTATATGCAAATGGGAAATTGACAAATGTGTAAATATGAAAATGGAAAAATCCATGTTTCCATATCATGAAATTGAAAAACATCAAACTGTCATTTAAAAAAATGCAAATGGAAAATTGACAAATTGCAATGTGTGAAATGTGAAATTGAACAAATGGCTATCATTATTTAAAAAAAGAAAAGAACATAGTGCTCTATGGTTGAGGTGTGAATCAAACCCTCTCTACTTATTTGGACCACCCGAGACTGAGTAGACTAGTTTTAGTTATCATACCACTTTTAAAAGTTTGTGTTAAATCTAGGAATTGAACCCAAGAGCTTGTAGGGGAGATCCAAGGTTATAATATGTTAAACAGATAGCCTTGAATGTAGTGTGTGGTAGCTATATAGAAATGAGACGTTTCGCTCGGGGCAGGGAGGCATAGAGATCTGCATCAAACCAGTCAAAAGACTGACGACTCAAACAACAACATGTAGAGCTCACCAAAATAATGTTGTGTAACGGTAAATGTTAGTCAACGAACAGTAATGCATTACTAAAACCCATGACACGATACCTAAGAGCTTTTGTAAAATTATTTTAAAATGCCTTTAACCCTATATTAAACACCCAGTTCACAAGACTCATAAGTGCAATGTTATGGTCAAACAAAACAAAATCTATATTTCAAAACAAACAAGTGGTTTAGTCAATGTATACTGGAAAAAGTTTTATAAACACTCAAGTCCACAAAAATAATTAAATTAGTAACAGTCAGGTTGACCGAGTGGTTATGGTGTTTGACTTAAGTTCAAATTTTCTGTACAAGAAAGCAAGGGTTCGAATCCCTTACCTGATATAACTATTGCCTCAACATGGCTTGACCACACTGTATTATTGTGTACTCGGTACACAAACCATAAATAGAGTGTATTGTTTAAGTTCACTCTCTTTGCGAACATAGTCAGAGAATGTTGATGGTTAACAATTGCAATAATAGTGGGACATAGGGATAGCAATTAAGAAAAACAGACAATACCCATACACTATTTTTATTTATTTAATGTAAGTACTTGTACAATAGTTATATTCAAACTACAACTCTCTTTTGTCTATTACTATCTAGTCCTTTTCGATCCACTTGCATATCAAGGGCAGATGACTTTGTAGTTCAGCCCCTTCAAACAACAACACTACTTTTTGCATAGTCTGTGATGTTGATGACTCTTGATGCGTGGAAGATGGATACAACATAACTTTTACAACAGGGGTTAAACGTTGCTCAACAAACAATGCACTATTTTGAGTAGCAACATCTTTCTCTTGTACTAACTTTTTAGCATTCTGATGATTTTTTGTCAATACCATCAGTGTTTTGTCTGGAGCACTACATTGATGATCACTCACACTTAAAACCACACTATTTCTACTTTTCATATTGCCTCGACATGTTGTTGACCTCTGTTTCGAGCATTGCCAGAATATTATTCCTTTTACATTTTGTCGTCTATAGTTATAAGAGTAGCCTTTATAGAGTACACGTTGTTTACCTCGGTTAGTTGGAGTAAGTTCCATAGTAGTAACTAACCTGTTAGTATGATTTGCACGCTACAAAGGTTATCTCGGTTCTGGTAATAGAATTATTTAGCGTTGGCTTTTATATTTAATATGTACAGTTTAAAGTGATAGAAAAGTGGTAGAAACGTGGTAGCAAAGTGGTAGACAAAAGTGGTAGAAAAGTGGCAGAAAAGTAGTAGAAAAGTGGTAGCAAAGTGGTAGAAAAGTGGTAGAAAACTGGCAGAAAAGTAGTAGAAAAATGGTAGCAAAGTGGTAAAAAAGTGGTAGCAAACTAGAAAAGTGGTAGCAAAGTGGTAGAAAATATTACATGTATTGTTAAGAAATAGTTTAAGCGGTTACATGGATTCATTACACTATAATTTTAGCATTACGAAGCTCATTTTCTATATCCAAAAGTTCTTCCTCATATTTAGTATGACCAGCCTGTTTACAGGTATGCAAGTACTGAAGCCGCTGGATTAGCTTACTGGGATTGTTCCAGTAAACAAATTTAACAAATGATTTTTTTGGGTGTAAACCATTATCATCATCATCATCATCATTATCATCATAATCATCATCATCATCATCATGGTTATCATCATCAATATAATTATCATCAATATAATCATCATCACTATTACTATCTAATCCTTTTTGTTCATCTTGCAATGCAAAAACCTTTGGCATAGTTTGTGTTGTCTTTGATAGTGTTAGAGGTTTCTTAGACGTTAACGACTGTCCTAACATGTCTTTTTCAGGAGATAATAAATGCTCTTTAACAAACAAAGCACTATCTTGAGCCACACTATTTTTTTCTTGGTCTTGCTTTTTTACCTTGGTTAGAGTATTTTATCCATTTAAATGAGTATTATTTTGAGATTTACAATGATGATCGATTGAAATAAGTATGTTGGAGCCTTTTGTCTTAATCATTCCTCGACACTTTTTAGATCGTTGTTTCGAACAGCACCAAATAACAGTTCCATTTTTATTGGTTCGTTTCACAATATATGAATATCCTTTATAGTATGCGTAAGGCTTACCATACCTAGTCACTGATACTTCCATGTCAACTGTCAAGCATAGACTAAGCTCTAGTAAAGTCAACTTGGTAATAAGAATACTAGTTTAATGTGAGAGCAAATATGGATCCAAAGAGTTCAGGTAAAAGTGGAAGCAAATAAGCAAATATTAGAACCAAGAGTGGGGTTAAAAGTGGTCGCAAAGTGGTAGACCCATTACACAATAATTTCAGCATGACGAAGCTCTTGTTCAATTTCTTTGATTTCCCAATCGTGACCGATATGCCCAGCTTGTCGTAAAGCATGCAATTGTCGAAGCCGTTGAATTAGCTTACTGGGTTTGTTCCAGTATACAAATTTAACAAATGGATTTTTAGGTGTAAACAAAGCACTACCATTATCATGATCATTATCATCATCATCATTATCATCATCATAATCACCATTATCATCATGACCATCATCACTGTTACTATATAGTCCTTTTTGATCCTCTTGCAATACCATTTTATTTATAGCCTGAGTTGATTTTGATAGTGTTGAAGGTTTCTTGGACGTTGACAATTGTCCTAACATGACGTTTTGAGGACATGATAAGTCCTTTTGAACAAACACTGCACTATCTTTAGCCGCAATATCGTTTTCTTGAACTTGCTTTTTAGCATTTTGATAATTGTTTGTAAACAGTAAGCGTGGTTCGTTTCGAGCACTACATTGATGAACACTCACACTTAAAACCTTTCCATTTTTACTTTTCAGATTGCCTCGACATTTTGTTGACCTCTCTTTTGAGCATCGCCAGAATATTATTCCATTCACATTCTGGCGATTATAGTTATAGGAGTAGCCTTGATAGAGTGCAAGTAGCCTACCTTTGTTGGTTGTAATAAGTTCCATAGTAGTAACTGACCTGTCAGTACGATGTTCACACTACAAAGATTACAATTGTTTTGCTGATGGAGTGACCTACCATAAGCTTATATATTGGCTTTTTGTGTTGGCTTTTTGTGTTGGCTTTTCGTGTTGGCTTTTGTGTTGGCTTTTCGTGTTGGCTTTTTGTGTTGGCTTTTCATGTTGGCATTTCGTGTTGGCTTTTGTGTTGGCTTTTCGTGTTGGCTTTTTGTGTTGGCTTTTCATGTTGGCATTTCGTGTTGGCTTTTGTGTTGGCATTTCGTGTTGGCTTTTTGTGTTGGCTTTTCGTGTTGGCATTTCGTGTTGGCTTTTTTGTATTGGCCTTTCATGTTGGCTTTTTGTATTGGCTTTTCGTGTTGGCTTTTTGTGTGGGCTTTTTGTGTTGGCTTTAGTATTGGCTTTTGTATTGGCTTATTTGACAAGTTATTTGTGTCAATGTATTTAGTGGATTTTTTTGTTGGTGTTGGAAAGTAGTTGAATGAGAGGGAATATTTAAAGACTTAACCTCAGCTCACTAACCTAACCTAACCTAACCTAACTTTACCTAACCTAACCTAACCTTTCAACTCTCAGATATTAATTAAATTCTGTGCATAGTCGAGTTGGAACCCAAGACCTCAGGGGTAAAAAAACAATTATTTTTGACGGCTTATTTTGGTAACTTATTTTAATGGCTAACCTAACTTTACCTAACCTAACCTAACCTCAGCTCACTTTGGATGTTACTAGTAAGTGTTCATATCCTCTGCTAGGTAGCATGCTAGTAGTACAGGTAGTGCTCATATTTACCGCTAGGTAGCGGAAACATACTTTGCATGTTGCATGTGACACTTGTGAAGTTTAACCACATGCAAGACGTGCTTGTATAAGTTCTCTATTTAAACTCAATATACAATTAACCACTAAATGTTCAGAACTAACATGTATAGCCATGTTTAGGGTATATAGGAGACCCTTAGCAAGAAAGGCTGTCTAACCCACGAGTGTACAGCCTTGTCATACGCAGTAAGCACCTGTTGGCAGAAAACAACAACAACAACAACAATTTGAGAAAGCCAACAACATATTCATTAAGGTATTTAAAGGAAACAGTTTTTTGTTGGCTTTCTCAAATTGTTGTTGTTGTTGTTTTCTGCCAACAGGTGCTTACTGCGTATGACAAGGCTGTACACTCGTGGGTTAGACAGCCTTTCTTGCTAAGGGTCTCCTATATACCCTAAACATGGCTATACATGTTAGTTCTGAACATTTAGTGGTTAATTGTATATTGAGTTTAAATAGAGAACTTATACAAGCACGTCTTGCATGTGGTTAAACTTCACAAGTGTCACATGCAACATGCAAAGTATGTTTCCGCTACCTAGCGGTAAATATGAGCACTACCTGTACTACTAGCATGCTACCTAGCAGAGGATATGAACACTTACTAGTAACATCCAAAGTGAGCTGAGGTTAGGTTAGGTTAGGTTAGGTAAAGTTAGGTTAGCCATTAAAATAAGTTACCAAAATAAGCCGTCAAAAATAATTGTTTTTTTACCCCTGAGGTCTTGGGTTCCAACTCGACTATGCACAGAATTTAATTAATATCTGAGAGTTGAAAGGTTAGGTTAGGTTAGGTAAAGTTAGGTTAGGTTAGGTTAGGTTAGTGAGCTGAGGTTAAGTCTTTAAATATTCCCTCTCATTCAACTACTTTCCAACACCAACAAAAAAATCCACTAAATACATTGACACAAATAACTTGTCAAATAAGCCAATACAAAAGCCAATACTAAAGCCAACACAAAAAGCCCACACAAAAAGCCAACACGAAAAGCCAATACAAAAAGCCAACATGAAAGGCCAATACAAAAAAGCCAACACGAAATGCCAACACGAAAAGCCAACACAAAAAGCCAACACGAAAAGCCAACACAAAAGCCAACACGAAATGCCAACATGAAAAGCCAACACAAAAAGCCAACACGAAAAGCCAACACAAAAGCCAACACGAAATGCCAACATGAAAAGCCAACACAAAAAGCCAACACGAAAAGCCAACACAAAAGCCAACACGAAAAGCCAACACAAAAAGCCAACACAAAAAGCCAACACATAAGCCAATATATAAGCTTATGGTAGGTCACTCCATCAGCAAAACAATTGTAATCTTTGTAGTGTGAACATCGTACTGACAGGTCAGTTACTACTATGGAACTTATTACAACCAACAAAGGTAGGCTACGTGCACTCTATCAAGGCTACTCCTATAACTATAATCGCCAGAATGTGAATGGAATAATATTCTGGCGATGCTCAAAAGAGAGGTCAACAAAATGTCGAGGCAATCTGAAAAGTAAAAATGGAAAGGTTTTAAGTGTGAGTGTTCATCAATGTAGTGCTCGAAACGAACCACGCTTACTGTTTACAAACAATTATCAAAATGCTAAAAAGCAAGTTCAAGAAAACGATATTGCGGCTAAAGATAGTGCAGTGTTTGTTCAAAAGGACTTATCATGTCCTCAAAACGTCATGTTAGGACAATTGTCAACGTCCAAGAAACCTTCAACACTATCAAAATCAACTCAGACTATAAATAAAATGGTATTGCAAGAGGATCAAAAAGGACTATATAGTAACAGTGATGATGGTCATGATGATAATGGTGATTATGATGATGATAATGATGATGATGATAATGATCATGATAATGGTAGTGCTTTGTTTACACCTAAAAATCCATTTGTTAAATTTGTATACTGGAACAAACCCAGTAAGCTAATTCAACGGCTTCGACAATTGCATGCTTTACGACAAGCTGGGCATATCGGTCACGATTGGGAAATCAAAGAAATTGAACAAGAGCTTCGTCATGCTGAAATTATTGTGTAATGGGTCTACCACTTTGCGACCACTTTTAACCCCACTCTTGGTTCTAATATTTGCTTATTTGCTTCCACTTTTACCTGAACTCTTTGGATCCATATTTGCTCTCACATTAAACTAGTATTCTTATTACCAAGTTGACTTTACTAGAGCTTAGTCTATGCTTGACAGTTGACATGGAAGTATCAGTGACTAGGTATGGTAAGCCTTACGCATACTATAAAGGATATTCATATATTGTGAAACGAACCAATAAAAATGGAACTGTTATTTGGTGCTGTTCGAAACAACGATCTAAAAAGTGTCGAGGAATGATTAAGACAAAAGGCTCCAACATACTTATTTCAATCGATCATCATTGTAAATCTCAAAATAATACTCATTTAAATGGACAAAATACTCTAACCAAGGTAAAAAAAGCAAGACCAAGAAAAAAATAGTGTGGCTCAAGATAGTGCTTTGTTTGTTAAAGAGCATTTATTATCTCCTGAAAAAGACATGTTAGGACAGTCGTTAACGTCTAAGAAACCTCTAACACTATCAAAGACAACACAAACTATGCCAAAGGTTTTTGCATTGCAAGATGAACAAAAAGGATTAGATAGTAATAGTGATGATGATTATATTGATGATAATTATATTGATGATGATAACCATGATGATGATGATGATGATTATGATGATAATGATGATGATGATGATGATGATAATGGTTTACACCCAAAAAAATCATTTGTTAAATTTGTTTACTGGAACAATCCCAGTAAGCTAATCCAGCGGCTTCAGTACTTGCATACCTGTAAACAGGCTGGTCATACTAAATATGAGGAAGAACTTTTGGATATAGAAAATGAGCTTCGTAATGCTAAAATTATAGTGTAATGAATCCATGTAACCGCTTAAACTATTTCTTAACAATACATGTAATATTTTCTACCACTTTGCTACCACTTTTCTAACCACTTTTCTACCACTTTGCTACCACTTTTCTACTACTTTTCTGCCACTTTTCTACCACTTTTCTACCACTTTTCTACCACTTTGCTACCACTTTTCTACCACTATGTTACCAATTGTCTACCACTTTGCTACCACGTTTCTACCACTTTTCTATCACTTTAAACTGTACATATTAAATATAAAAGCCAACGCTAAATAATTCTATTACCAGAACCGAGATAACCTTTGTAGCGTGCAAATCATACTAACAGGTTAGTTACTACTATGGAACTTACTCCAACTAACCGAGGTAAACAACGTGTACTCTATAAAGGCTACTCTTATAACTATAGACGACAAAATGTAAAAGGAATAATATTCTGGCAATGCTCGAAACAGAGGTCAACAACATGTCGAGGCAATATGAAAAGTAGAAATAGTGTGGTTTTAAGTGTGAGTGAACATCAATGTAGTGCTCCAGACAAAACACTGATGGTATTGACAACAAGTAGTTCCGTGAAGAACTATACAGCCTATTTTCATATATCCTACTTATGTTAATTGCCTCTATCAACATACACAATTTCAGTTTGATTGCTATAATAGATTCGTTGATATTGAGAACCGACTAAATATTTCGGATGGTCGCCATGTTGGATTTTATATATGTAGGTCCTAGAGTTATGTACTGTTACATGCAGATTATTGTGTACGTGTAGCATTCAGACTTCAATCGCATAATTAGGACACAAGAAAAAACAAGGAGATTTAAAAATTTTCACAGCTGCCATCTTTAGGTTATGGAAACAATTGAAATAAATTAGATGCCAGTGGATTAACATTCGGATAAAGATTTACTGTACCAAGTTTCACTGCACGCGGATGGTTAAATTGCGAGAAACGTCCATGTGAATATTTATAATTTGCGTCACCGCCATGATGGATTTGTGATCACCAGGTTATTTAAAGTCCTATAGGTGAACTTAAGTTCATAGCCCCTATGAACATTAAAAAATGCAGTTTGATTGTTAACCCTAGAACTGCGGACCGTCTTCCAGGAAGACGGTGTGTTGTTTAATCAAGTGCGACCGTCTCTCTGAAAGACGGTCTTGGAATTCAAATATAGTACTACTGTTAGCCTTCAGATGGCACTAATTTCAAATCATGCTGGTTCCCGATGCTTTTATCTTTCGTAGTGTAAGTCTTTGGCAAACAAATGACAGTATGCAAGCTATTATTTGGCTGCAGAAGTGGAAGTATTTCCATGTTGATATTGAAGTTGCATTGAGAAAAATGGCCGCCAACTATGTAGACGATTCAGAAATTGAGCACCTGATTTTTGACGATTCGTGTAGTAGTATGGACGATGACAGTGATTATTGTGTGGATTCCTATGAAAATGAAGATGGTGAAAGTAGTGGCAGTGATACCGGCGAACAGGATGTCACGCAAGTTATGGAAATCCCCATCAATGCAAGCGATGTTTATCATGTTCCGACAAACCCTGTACACATGCCTAATGGTAGCCGTGAAGGGGAAAGTGTGAACTAGACTGATATTCAACCCGAAGAAAGTGACTTTCCAGGTAAAAATGTACCGTTTATCGTTCATCATCCTGGTCCTGTGAACTTGCCTCCCCGTAATCGCGCGCTGATTATGTACTTCAAAATAGAGAAATGTCATTTTTGTAAAAATAATTTTCATTCTAGTAAATAACATGAATTATTTGAAACTGGTTCTTGAATTAGTAACAAAAAACTATGTACTTTTAATTTATGATGTCTCTGACGAACATTTAACTTGTCAATATGGTTTTCTAGAGCAGAAAAGTAAATAATTTTTTATTTTTTTATTTTTTATAAAATACTTTTTATGATTAATTCAAACTGACGAGTCTGAATGATTCACCTATATCAATATAATATAGAACAGTCTTTCAGCTTTCTATTGCTGTATGATAAGTCATATTTATGAACACAGTATGCTTACGGATACCAAATTCCTTTAGTGTGTACTTTATGGGAATTTACTGCAGCATTTGACAGATAAACCCGCAGCAGTTCTAGGGTTAAATAGATTCGTAGATATTCAGTATCGTCTAAATATTTCGGATGGTCGCCATGTTGTATTGTTAAATGTATTGGCCATAGAGTCATGTACCATTAAAGGAAAATTATTGCGTAGGTTCATTATTCAAACTTTCACTTCGAACGCATGACTACATCACAAGAAATAAAAACTTAATTTTAAAATACGCACTGCCGCCATCTTGAGGTTATGTAAACAATTGAACTAAATTAGATACCAGTGGATTACAATGTGTATAAATATTTCCTGTACCAGGTTTCAGTGCGCTTGGAACATTAAATCGCTAGAAAGGTCTATTTAAAATGTTCAAATTCGCTTAGCCGCCATGTTCGTTTTGTAGTTAACCGGTTTTTGAAAATCTTATAGATGGACTTCCAGTAGTGCCCTTTATCTCCGTACAAAATTTTAGGGAGATGCCGCTAATAGTTTCAGAGATATAGAAAAACGGTGAAATATTTTGCACATCCGCCATCTTGTGATTATGTAAACAATTGAACGAAGCTAGATGTCGGTGCATTACAATGTATATAAACATATACTGTACCAAGTTTCATTGCGTTTGGTTGGTCAAATCGCGAGAAACGTCGATTTAAAAGTCGCAAATTCGCTTGGCCGCCATGTTGGTTTTGTAGTTACCATGTTATCAAAAGTCACATAAGTGAACTTATAGTAGTCCCCTCTATCACCATAGAAAATGTCAGGGTAATATCGGTAATAGTTTCGGAGATATTGAATGCTGGTGAAATATTTCGCACAGCCGCCATGTTGGAGTGGTGAGTCGTAACAAAATTTGAAGGGCACGGTCGAGGTCGCCGGGAATAGTGCTATGAACTTTCCGAGTTTCATTGAAATCGCTCCTTCCGTTTAGATTTTATTAGGGGGGGACACACACACGAATCACACACACACACACACACACACGCACACACACACGGACAAAAGGTGATCTCATAAGCCTATTTTTTCAAAATTGAAAATAGGCTAAAAAATCATCAGAATGCTAAAAAGTTAGTACAAGAGAAAGATGTTGCTACTCAAAATAGTGCATTGTTTGTTGAGCAACGTTTAACCCCTGTGTAAAAGTTATGTTGTATCCATCTTCCACGCATCAAGAGTCATCAACATCACAGACTATGCAAAAAGTAGTGTTGTTGTTTGAAGGGGCTGAACTACAAAGTCATCTGCCCTTGATATGCAAGTGGATCGAAAAGGACTAGATAGTAATAGACAAAAGAGAGTTGTAGTTTGTATATAACTATTGTACAAGTACTTACATTAAATAAATAAAAATAGTGTATGGGTATTGTCTGTTTTTCTTAATTGCTATCCCTATGTCCCACTATTAATGCAATTGTTAACCATCAACATTCTCTGACTATGTTCGCAAAGAGAGTGACCTTAAACAATACACTCTATTTATGGTTTGTGTACCGAGTACACAATAATACAGTGTGGTCAAGCCATGTTGAGGCAATAGTTATATCAGGTAAGGGATTCGAACCCTTGCTTTCTTGTACAGAAAATTTGAACTTAAGCCAAACACCATAACCACTCGGTCAACCTGACTGTTACTAATTTAATTATTTTTGTGGACTTGAGTGTTTATAAAACTTTTTCCAGTATACATTGACTAAACCACTTGTTTGTTTTGAAATATAGATTTTGTTTTGTTTGACCATAACATTGCACTTATGAGTCTTGTGAACTGGGTGTTTAATATAGGGTTAAAGGCATTTTAAAATAATTTTACAAAAGCTCTTAGGTATCGTGTCATGGGTTTTAGTAATGCATTACTGTTCGTTGACTAACATTTACCGTTACACAACATTATTTTGGTGAGCTCTACATGTTGTTGTTTGAGTCGTCAGTCTTTTGACTGGTTTGATGCAGATCTCTATGCCTCCCTGCCCCGAGCGAAACGTCTCATTTCTATATAGCTACCACACACTACATTCAAGGCTATCTGTTTAACATATTATAACTTTGGATCTCCCCTACAAGCTCTTGGGTTCAATTCCTAGATTTAACACAAACTTTTAAAAGTGGTATGATAACTAAAATTAGTCTACTCAGTCTCGGGTGGTCCAAATAAGTAGAGAGGGTTTGATTCACACCTCAACCATAGAGCACTATGTTCTTTTCTTTTTTTAAATAATGATAGCCATTTGTTCAATTTCACATTTCACACATTGCAATTTGTCAATTTTCCATTTGCATTTTTTTAAATGACAGTTTGATGTTTTTCAATTTCATGATATGGAAACATGGATTTTTCCATTTTCATATTTACACATTTGTCTATTTCCCATTTGCATATAGTTTCTTAAATGTCCGTTTAAGGTTTTTAAAATTTTGTCTATATGGAAACATGAATTTTCCATTTTGCTGTTTACAAATTTTTTATATATTTATTTTGTGTATGTTGAAAAAAATCGATATTTCCAAAACAAGATTTTCTATTTTTCATTTTATGATTTTGTAAATAATATTAATGTGAGTGCTTGACCATGGATTTTCCATTTTGTTGTTTACAAATTTTTTATATATTTATTTTGTGTATGTTGAAAAACGATATTTCCAAAACAAGATTTTTTATTTTTCATTTTATGATTTTGTAAATAATATTAATGTGAGTGCTTGACCATGGATTTTCCATTTTGTTGTTTACAAATTTTTTATATATTTATTTTGTGTATGTTGAAAAACGATATTTCCAAAACAAGATTTTTTATTTTTCATTTTATGATTTTGTAAATGATCTTAATGTGAGTGCTTGGCCATGGCAATAATACAGTCTATGTTGTGTGAACCTGTGCAATTTTTAATTTATTTATTCACACATGTTGTACACCACCTATAGCTCTATGTGTACAGTCCTCAGCTCCACATATTTCTTTCTCTTTCCACCTGTGTTCTCTCATACATTACCCCTCCCCCTTTCCCTCCCTTCACCTCCCACCACTGGTGTTTGCAGCTCTTGCCTATCTATTGGATGTGACATCATTCCCACAAGTTGCATCATACTTTTTACTGATTCAGCGATTCCCATGCTTTGAACATTCTCTTATCAGGCACGTGGACAGCTAACGTCCCAGGCAAACACCTGTGCCAGATCAAATTTCACGTCAACTTGCATTTTGTCACGTACGAAGCAAAACAGCATGTGACTTGTTAACAGTTATCGCGCACGTGGACAGCTAACACCCAAAGTGAACACCTGTGGCAGATCAAATTTCACATGAACTTGCATTTTGTCACGTACGAAGCAAGACAGAATGTCACTGGTTTAGCCTACATGTGGTATCACATGGTCAGATTATTTCACCTTCAAGCGTCATCTGTTGTCAAATCAGATCAATGCCTTCCAATAAGCTCAATTGACATTCACCTCCTGCTCCTCGGCAAGTTTGTTTTCTGTACTCGCTTCGACCAACATAGAATCAAGTTCTCATCACCGTTTACACGTCAAAGGTAAAATGTGTGAAAAAACGCACCCTCGCTCTGTCATAAACCGACCCGTCGAAATATCAATTAATCTCATGAACACAGCCACCGTGGTCAGCGACAGGTTCGTTGAAACACACACACACCCAGCCGTATTGTCTCTCTCAACCACCACGTTTTATAAACATTATAAACAGGTAACGGTAAAGAATTTTTTTTTCAACATGTACGGCGTTAGGCCCTTTGTGAATTATTTTTTGGAAAAAAAATATCTACCACATTTGAAAGGGGGCGTTAGCCCGAGTCCTAGGACACCTCGTACACGTCTCTAGCGTTATTGGTTCGTAATATATCGGCAAAAATCACAAAAAACACGTATTTACCCCAAAATCGTGTTTCCGAATTTTTTTTAAATTACAATGAGTGGTCCATAGCAAAGAGGACATCACCCCGAGTACTTGGACCTGTCGAACACACCTCTAGCATGATTGGTTCGCGAGATATAGCAAAAAGTTCAAAATCATTGTTTTCCCCCCAAAAAACCGTGTTTCCAGCATTTCACCTTTTCGACATCTACATTTCCGTAAAGAGCGCAACGAAACAAAAAAAACGAATCCAAGCTCGCCTTCCTAGCATGACTCCTTCCATTCCAAGGTCGCAGGGGCTCACCACTTGCTTTTATAAGCAGCTCTCTCATCATCCCACTACTTACAAAACACAAATTTTTTCTCTAGAGACTTTAAATTTATTTTGGGGCTAGAGGGTATAGGGACATTTCATTTATGTCAAACAAACTGTTTTGTAAACTTCCTAGTTTCCAAAATATAGGATTTTCAAAATTCGAGTGTTTTCAAAAAAACATTAAAAATAAAAAAGTTTTATTACAAAAAATAAAGGTCATAAAGACCATTCGTTTGAGCCATGGCACAACGTACTATTCTGTTTGGTTTTCAAACTATCGTCTATTTTCGAAAACAAAAAAAAACAAAAAAATTTCAAAAATATAACGAGTGGTCCATAGCAAAAAAGACGTCAGCCCGAGTCCTATGACACCTCATTCGTGAAACTCCGACCATGGGTTTGTGAGATATCGGCTTGGACTCACGCGGCGGCCATGACACTAAGCAGAAGCACCACTACTCCACTACTCAGAATGATAAACAATTACATGAGTTGCGTAAACACAATGATAAACAATTACAGGACATGAACAGTGACATTACGGTCCAATCGTGAACAGAATGATAAACAATTAAATAACATAACTACTCAATTACGTGAGCAGAATGATAAACAGTTAGTTGAACTAAACCACAAATTATCGGAGCAGGCAACCTTACAAACAGTTCAATTAGAGAGGATCACACTTGAAATAAATCAGAGTACTAAAGTAGAACTAGAGAAACTGGCAGGAGAGGTGGCAGAGAATAATTCGAGACAGCTAGGAGAAATTAAGAAGCCAGAATCTAAATTCGACGATAAACTAGTACAGTTAGATGGAATGGTAGCCGCCAAACTGAAACAAATCGAGACAGCATGCGTGAACAACACGGCAGGGATCAAAAGCACGCAGGATGAATTACAGGGGCAATTCAACTGAATAGAGGCGAAAAATGTAAACATACAGGAGCAGATTAATTCAGTCGACAACAATGTGTTAGGATTGATAAAAGAACTCGACAAGCTGGAGATAAAAACGGAGAAAGAAAGGAAGCTCTTGCGCGAAAACCTGAAAGACCAGTTAACTAAAAACCAAGAGCAAATACGAGAAGAAATTGGAGAACAGTTAAATAAGAATCAGAAAGAAATGGGAGAACAATTAATTAAAACTCAGCAGCTGATACAAGAACAAATAGGGGAACAGCTTGAGAAGAATCAGGAGAGCAACGAAGAAAAAATTAATAATTTGAAGAGTAGGATCCGGAAAGATTGGGAACAGCAGGTGAATGAGACCAAAGGAGATAGGCTGACGATATTAAAGAGGCTAGGCGAGAATATCTCTAGAATGCAGGCTCTGGAGGAAAGTATGAAGTCCAAGTTCCAAGAACATGCAGACCTCATCGTTAAGAATGAGATAAGATCTTTAAAGAATGCCACTTTATTCTCTTCAGAAAATTCAGTAGGGAAACATGGAAGTATTGAAAGTCCGGAGGGCATGAAGCTAGCTGAGGAAACGAGCCGAGGTCAGGGTACAAAGATAACTTGCGACACATTCCAAAATTTATCGGCCCGTTCCGTATTATCAAAAATTTGGGTAATAATGCTTACAGCCTTGAAGAATTGAGCACTGGCGCTAAATCTGTTTTCAATAGTGCTAATCTCAAGCCGTATTACAGAAGGGAACCATTTGATGAATAATAAGGACAAGGGATGCAGAATCATATTGCAAAAATTAATTTGAGAAACCACACTCAAATGTAGGTGGCTACGTGGTACCTGGGAGAGCGAGCTTTGTTGGTAAACAAGACAGCAGGTCTGGCAGAAGTTGTAATTGTGTGAGCGAGAGGGGGGAGGTCTAGCGAGACGTGTGAATGACATTGCAGCGAGAAGCGCGCACACTAATTGGGACTATGGAATGTACACTCCGGTAGACGAGTGAGGTACTTAAGTGATGTTATCTATACTACTGTGGATATTGTTTTTAAAATCCAAATCAATCACTTGCTTCGAATTTCAAAACCTTGCTGAGGATAAATGAACCCTTATTGATTTTCCGATCAATAAGTCTTCATGATTTTTTTAATATTATTATTACTGATACCCAGGCAGAACATGTTGGAAATTGACAAAGGGGAGACAGGTAGTGTGTCGCAACGATTACAACAGAAGTAGCGTGGTAGTTATTCCTGATGATGACCGGTTAAGCCGAGTTCAAGGACAAATTCAGTATCAATGCGCATCCGAATCGGCGTCATTATGGGCGTGCCAGAAGTGAAGTTCCAACCGATACACGATTGAATCAGCAAATCAGGAGAGAGGACGCCTAAGCCACGCGGTGAGTGGCGTACCTTAAAAAAGTGCGCTAAAACATGTGTCTGAAGAACCGCCGATGCGATATAATTCCGCATAAGTCCAATGAGACGTTTGTATGAAAAGAAGAAGATTGATACTAGTCCCAAGTCTGTGAGGTGAAAACTACGGATTATTTTCACAGATTGCCCCCACTCCACCCCGTTCTGTCAGTTTCTAATAAATTGATCGGTGATGAGCTGTTTGGGACACAACTTTATCGAGCTCTGGTGAGCAACGTTCACGCCAGTTTGAGTCACGATTTATCAAGCTCTAGTGAGCATACTTCACGTCTGTTTGGACAATCATTTTATTTTGTGCTCAAGGGAGCAGAGTTCACGCTTAGCGGAGGGGAGATCTCTAGTCGAGATAAGCGCTACGCGGTAGACATATTTGAGAGACTCGTTAAAAGCCAGTTGCGTGGCGAATGTAGAGTGTAATTTTCTGTAAATTTTTGTGTTATATTTTATGTGATGTATTGTGAGTGTGATTAAGGAAATGCTGAGATAGGGCCAGTTCTACGTTGAGTAATCGCCTAGGACTTTATTGTGAGTGAAAGTCAGTAGCTCATAGCGATTCTAGCTAGGCTAACTAATAACTTTGAAAATGTCTTTCCCAAGAGCAACGCCAAGATGTCTGCTGGAAGGTCGATTGGTGGAATAAAGTGCTACGCCTCTACCAATACGTCGACGATGGACGAGTAGATTTCCCGTAGGGAAATGCCTTGGGATGGAGGTTGGGTTCTACAAGCTGCACGGTGACGTACAAATCATTGATTTATTCAATATGTAGTTAGATTAGACGCGGGAACGTTGTAAATATTTTATTCATTGTTTTTCTTGTATTTTAGATTTTTTTGTGCGCCGACACTGATATATTTAAATGTACGTTGGCACGTGGCCAAAGTGTTTGCTTGATCGTATATTTTTCTTATGAGTCATTATTAGTATGCACGGCGTGTGTATTTGATTTTATCCATGCGAATGCGAAACTCATCATGGTCGACAAGTGGTGCTTTATTCAAGTTCCTTTTTAGTAGGAAAAGGGGGGTAAAAGTTGTTAGATGTTTTACGAACAGGTTTTTATTCATACTAGGGTTGCCGAGCGCAACAAATTAAGATGTCACTGTAGAACACCTTAGTTCTATATTTTTTGAGTTTGTTTGAGTCATTTTCAGGTTCTTTAGTCACGGACAAGATTGGGAGCGCAAGTAGGTGGAAAATATTTTATGTCCTTTATTTCAGGTTTCTGTCAAACCCATACGTGTGATTCTGGTGTGTGTATGGTGTCAAAGTGTGCGTATTGATTCTTCGTGATGAGGGGTAGGATGTGCCTACCGCCCTCATAATATTGTGGTTGTATTTTATGGAAAGGCAGAGCGCTCTTAGAGACTACTGTACCTTGTCCAGTGCTGATTCTTGGATTTCTGTGGGAAATGCTAAGATATTTTATTTTGACACACACACGTATATTATGTGCTTTTGGGAGCACGATTCTTCGAGACTCGAACCAGTGCCCCGGCATGTCGAGGTTATTGACACATGGGTTGACAGATGTGCAGATGCCACTTTGCGCCCGTCTATGTCTGGTGATTCATCTTTTAGGCAGTCCAGCTGACCGACTGACCCCTGTAAGCTATCTGTTGCAAACCTGTTCTTTTAATGGTCATTGGATCATAATTAAATTGGGAGTTCGCCATGTCCGTTACGAATTACCGCATATCGCATGAAATGAAATACTGTTTTTCTGATGTAAATGTTGGCTTTGAGCCTAGTGATTTCTATGACTCACTTCATTGTTAGATTTGTCTGTTGTGACACCGTTGGGTGTATTTTGTATTTCCCTTGTAAAAATGGCAAGCGGCCATATGTGTATTTTTCTTGATTGGTCACCTGTTAATTTACTTGTGTTGATTTGAAAAGTCCTAATTTTAGGCGTTAATGTTGTTTGCTTCGGCAGTTCTTGATTCCAATTTCATGCGGAAATTATATTTGTTTTATTTAGTGTAGGAAGTGTCGGATTAGTTTAATTAGTGTTTAGTTGGTTCCTCGTGTCTGTCTAGCTCTAAGACAATGCAGATTCGTCCCCTGAAGGTTTACTGGATGGTAACGGATCTCGCATTAATTTGTACACATCGTAACGCATGTAGAAACGCCGCACACGCACATGTCATTGTAGTAATTTGGGACATTTGGTCCAGATGTTTAGGATCTCTCCTGAGGTCAGGCCTAGTTTGGCATTTTATTAATTCAAGGGGGAGTCATTTGGGAGACCTTGTTTTGTTTTATTGTAAATAGTGTAAATTTGTTGATCTGCTATTAAATTCATATGTTTTAATTCTGGTATTCACTTTTTCCTGCATGTTATTTTGTTATATGTTACCCTGCATGTTATAAGAAGCGCTTAACAACAACTTTACGAAATGGACAGTTACACCCCCCGAAACTGAGTCTCATATGCTTCTTTGCAAGGGTTCAATGTGTAGGTCCTAGAGTTATGTACTGTTACTTGAAGATTATTGTGTACGTGTAGCATTCAAACTTCAATCGCATGATTAGGATTCAAGAAGTAACAAGGAGATTTTAAAATTTCGCACAGCTGCCATCTTGTGGTTATGGAAACAATTGAAATAAATTAGATGCCAGTGGATTAACATTCGTATAAGGATTTACTGTACCAAGTTTCTCTGCACTCGGATGGTTAAATTGCGAGAAACGTCCATGTGAATATTTTTAATTCGCGTCGCCGCCATGTTGGATTTGTGATCACCAGGTTATTCAAAGTCCTACAGGTGAACTTAAGAACATAGCCCATATCAACATAAAAAATTTCAGTTTGATTGCTATAATAGATTCGTAGATATTCAGAGCCTTCTAAATATTTCAGACGGTCGCCATGTTGGATTGTTAAATGTATAGGCCACAGAGTCATGTACTATTAAAGGAAAATTATTGGGTAGATTCTTTACTCAAACTTTCACATCGATCGCATGATTACGACACAAGAAATAAAAACTTAATTTTAAAATTCGAAAAGCCGCCATCTTGAGGTTATGTGAACAATTGAACTAAATTAGATACCAGTGTATTACAATGTGTATAAACATTTCCTGTACCAGATTTCATTGCGGTTGGAACATGAAATCGCGAGAAAGGTCTATTTAAAATTTTCAAATTCGCTTGGTCGCCATGTTCGTTTTGTAGCTAACCTGTATTTGAAAGTCTTGTAGATGAACTGCCAGTAGTGGCCTTTATTTCCGTACAAATTTTCAGGGTGATACCGCTAATAGTTTCAGATATATAGAATGCCGGTGAAATGTTTCGCACATCCGCCATCTTGTGGTTATGTAAACAATTGAACCAAATTAGATGTCGGTGCATTACAATGTTTATAAACATATACTGTAGCATGTTTTATTGCGTTTGGTTGCTTAAATCGCGAGAAACGTCTATTTAAAAGTCACAAATTCGCGTGGCCGCCATGTTGGTTTTGTTGTTACCAGTTTTTCAAACGTCACATAGGTGAACTTCTAGTTGTTCCCTCTACCACTATAAAAAAATCCAGGGTGATATCGGGAATAGTTTCGGAGATATTGAACGCTGGTGAAATATTTCGCACAGCCGCCATGTTGGATTGGTGAGACGTAACAACATTTGAAGGCCACGGTCGGGGTTGCCCGGAATAGTGCTATGAACTTACCGAGTTTCATTGAAATCGCTCCAGCCGTTTAGATTTTATTAGGGGGAGACACACACACACTCCTCACACACACACACACACGTACGCACACACACACGGACAAAAGGTGATCTCATCAGCCTATTTTTTCAAAATTGAAAATAGGCTAAAATACACATTCCCTGGTAGGTAGGGAATCGCAGTTTGTAAATTTGACCCCCCCCCCCCGTAAGCGCGGAGGTTTACGCCCCTGGTGAATGGTGAAGTTCCTTGAACTCGTACATTTCACTAAATGGCGAGTTCTAGTGTAAAATAGTAGGTCCCACGGTATAAGGAATTTCCGGTTTCGACCTGAAAGAATCGCTATTGAGTTTTGTAAGTCCTGCAATTTTCATCCGATATTCACCATAATTGATGTGTTAATGTACAGTATGTTAGCAAAATTAAGATTATTTTTAAATTTGGAACAAATTGGTAACACGGTTTCAGATTTATAACACATTTTAAGTACTTGCATGATTTCAAAACTTCCCTTGTGTATCAGTTTTAAAGTTTTTGATTTGAAAATTTTTGTAATAGTTATTAGGCTTATGTGAATAATAATTAGAATTTTTATTTGAATATTTGAAATATTGACATTATTTTTTCTCTCATCCTTACCATTTATTTTCAGAAACTCAAATTTCCATATTTGCCTCAACATATCTCCGTCATACATAATGTAATTATTTTTCAAAATGGATATCAAGCTTTATGCATCTTTCAGGGTACCATACTATATTAATGCTAAGTTTGAAGACAATCAGGCATAAACTGTTGCACTAACAACATTTTGAATTTAAAAAAATATTTGGGAGACAGCTAATTTTGTGTAAAAGTAACTTTTAGGACAAAAATCTCAATTTCGATTTTCGGATTTTGGCTTAAAACTCAGGGGGTCTCCCCTTAACCCGTGAGGACTGGCGCATTAGTATTTTTGACCCGAGGCTCTACATTTTCGTTTTGGACAGCCCTAATTTCCTGTCGCCTACAGTACATTGCTTCCTAGCCTTGAACTTTACCTTGCATAAAAGAAAACATGTCCATAGCTTTTGGAACACTCAAGTTATTTCTATATTATTTACGATAGGGTCAGATTTACCCATGGCGCCAGTCTTCGCGTGACAATTTTCAGCTTACGTTAGTCGGCACAATCAGTAAAAAATCAGAGGGAAAATATTTTGATGCAGCACAATCACATAGCTCACGTTCTTGTTGAACCATGTTTAGGGTCTAGGGACACCTTGGTCATCAGCTCATTTGTTCAAAAGATTCAGGATGGCCGCTTTGCCGCCACTTTCAAGGCTAATATACTGTTTCGAAAATTATTGTCATTTTTCTGAGTGTTAAATTTGAAAAATGGGAATAGTTCATAGGAAGACACCATGTGTAAAATTACTTCATTAAAAGACGTACTGCTTCTTCTTCAAGTGCCGTGTCCTCTCAGGACGTTGGCGATCAGTAGCATGACCTGTTCTTTTGTCCATAGCTCCTCTGAACAGTTCGAGTTTTGTCACCCCAAACCACTGGCTTAAGTTGTCGAGCCACGATATCTTTCTTCTCCCCGCACCACGTCTTCCATTATTTTCCCCTTGGAATATTAATTGAAGGAGTTAGTATTTACTGTTTCGCATCATATGGCCGAAATATTCTAGCTTTCTTCTCTTGCTGGCATTGAGAATTTCAGGTTTTTTCTTCATACGCTGCAGAACTTCTACGTTGGTAATTTTGGCTGTCCATGGTATCTTCAGCATCCTTCGGTACGTCCACATTTCAAATGCTTGTAGCTTCTTGCACATGGTTTCAGTTAATGCCCATGCTTCGACGCCGTAGAGTATAAGGTGCGTTCAAAAAGTAACGAGCCGTAGGCTGGAATGCGCAAACCGGTGACGACATCGGCAAATCGTGGCGTATGTAACGAGGTGTGGTTCCGACCAGAGCCTGGAAGGTCACAGCCCGTCGCTAGAGGGCACGTGTGCACGTCACGTGACGATACAAAGCGAGCAGCAGCATGCATCAATCGTTCAACGCTGCCAGTCGCATTGCAAACAGTGACATGGAGGCGTCAACCGAAGAGCAAAGAGGTGTTGTTCGGTTTCTGACAGCGGAAGGAGTAGGGGGAACGGACATTCATCGCCGAACACTGCATGTCCCTTGCAAGGGTCAAGGCGTGGCACAAGCGCTGCAGGGAAGGACGAATGTCGTTAGCCGATGATGCCCGATCTGGGGCACCCCCCTGCATTACCGATGACAATTTCCAGCTGGTTGATGCACTCATTACCCAGGACCGCCGAGTGAACGCCATAGCCACCGTGGTCACTCCACGACAATGCACGACCTCATATGGCCAACACAGTCGCGGCACTCCTACAGAAATTCAAATGGGAGATTCTCGGCCACCCTCTATACAGTCCAGACCTCTCTCCCTGTGATTACGCCATGTTTGGTCCCCTGAAAAGGGCTCTGCGGGGCCAACGATTCACCTCGGACGCCGACGTCCAGCTGTACGTGCGGAACTGGTTCACATCGCAGCCCAGGGGATTTTATGAGACAGCCATTCACCGCCTCGTGTCACAGTGGGACAAGTGCCTCAATAGCCAGGGCCAATACTTCTAACATACAGGTACTGGTTTCTGTAATTATGCCTCCAGCTCGTTACTTTTTGAACGCACCTTATAGAATGCTGAAAACGTAACATCTGAGGAGTAGTGTCCGTAGTGCAATGGACAGGTCCCGGCTTAATAAAACTTTTCTGACTTTTTGTAAAGCAGTTCTGCCTCAATTCTGCATCGGATCTCTCTACCAAGATCTCAGTTATGTGCATCCTACGACGTACGTACGACTACGACAAAAAGGGGTGACTCACTATGGGTCAAAATGACCCGGCGGCAGTCTTCATGTTATATTTATTCACGCCAGTTCTCAAGGGTTAAGTAATGCATCCAGGAAAACAATAAATTAACCTTACTTCCAGGCTATAACTAGCCTATGTACTAGGCATACACCATTCATATGCGAACCGGCCAAATTTAAGGACCGCGCAAATATCATTTCATTTCCTTCTCATAGTTCTTTCTTCCTTTCTCTTCCTCCACTCTTCCTTCATTCTTTCAGAGTGTTGCGCCGGGCGGGCATCAATTCCACTCGGTCGAACATAAATTCCCCTCGATTTTCCTTAATTCCACTCGGTCCTCCAAGGGAACCAAAAATGAGTTCCTCAACTCCGCTCAGGTTTTGGCAAGGGGTCGGCAAAGGGGTTTCCCCAATGACGTAAACAAATGTCGCAATCCAAAAAATTTGTAGAAAAAATAGAAAACTTGGCAGACTTATTTAAAAGAATAATATGATAAGTTTAACATCACTTGTATTTTCTGCCATATAAGTTATAATGTGCCAAACACTTTATACCTGATTTAACGAATGAGCGGACTTGACATCAGAGCGGTTGACCAATGGCACAACGATTTCTTGCGAAAACCACCACGCCGTCGGTCAAGCGCTCTGAAGTCAATTATTTTTTCTACAAATTTTATGCATTGTTTTTAACATGTGCATAATTAAATGTTTGTATGTTCTTTAACCTAGTCAGACATTATAAAATTAAATTTAGTTAATAATAGGTGTATAATTTGTACCTAAAAAAATACTTTCGATATCAGCTGCGGATGCTCAAAATACTGTTTTCCAGCCTAGAACGGAAAAATCAGCTGCATTCAAGAATTCGCTCATGCGCTGCAGAAGGTGTTTGACCCGGCCCTTGGTATGCGAGCAGGAGGGCTATGACATTTGTTTACGTCATTGAGGATAACCCCTTTGCCGACCCCTTGCCAAAGCCTGAGCGGAGTTGAGGAACTCATTTTTGGGTCCCTTGGAGGACCGAGTGGAATTAAGAAAAATCGAGGGGAATTTATGTTCGACCTTGCGCCTTTCTCTCTGCTGTTCATCCTGCTCCCCTGCGTTCTCTCTTTTCTCCCACAAGAACCTTTTTGTTCGAAAGTATTTCCCTGAATTGTGTTCTGTCTCGAGAGTCGTCATCTGTAGCCTAATTCCTAGCCTCCGGAGTTCTTCCTTCATCTTGTTACGTGCCACCCCCCTAGTGGCACTTTTGTTAACTGGATTACGGTGGGTTGAAGCACAACACAGATTGTTCCTTTAAAGAAATAATTAACTTTATTGCGGCCAGAAAGATACACTACTCATCAGCAAATACAAGCAATTAGAACCTTACTCCAGTTTCCTCAAGTCTCTTCCTTATGGAGAGCTCTTGACCCCTTTCACTTGTGAACAAACCACAGAAGTTAATCCGTCCTAATGAGTCCGGTCGCCTTGACAGAAACTACCTGCACCTCTCCCTTATGTACTCAAACTACAGTTACTTACGATAACCTGCTACACGCTGCTTCGCTGTCCACGAGCTGGGAAACAATGTCACTGGATTTCGTAACTCGCACGGCACTTCGCCACAAACCTCTGTCGCTCAGTGAAATCACACTCGCTCAAAACACAGGCAGTCCCCTGTATGCTTCTCACTCCCTCGCTGTCAAGAGAATCGGCTTCACTAGGGTTTCGCAAGTCACCACACTTCTGTCGCTCAGGATAAACGCTCGCACTAGCTCGAAAAACACACACTCGCTGCTTGACAGGTCGCTCTTATATAGCAGGCCGGTGACTCAATAAATGCTCCTAGACCCATCCAGGGTTCACGGCTTCTCGAGGTTTCCATCACTGGCTGAGTCACGAATATTCTGGACCATCCCTTTGTCCTAGTAGTCCTGTTGCATAAGGCGCACGCAATACACTGAGGCAGAGCACAGCCCAGCCCTGGGGTAGTTGTGACTCATGCGGCGAGCGATGAAACAAACTCACAGCCGTAACACCACCCCCTTCCTAAAAGGCTGATCGTACCGATCAATCATTGGTCCGTCTGTGTCCCTCCGTAGGCTGCCAGGCGATCTCGATGCACGATCTTCATCTTTGCCCTCAGGCTCCGCTGGATCCTGTAGACGACATCGTTGATCCGTTTCACGACTAGGTACGGGCCCTCCCAGGACTTCTGCAGTTTGGGTGACAGGCCTTTCTTCCGTAATGGGTTGAAGAGCCAGACCAGGTCGTCCTCGTGGAATCCGCCGGCATCCGTCTGTTGGTCGTATCGGGTCTTCATTTGGTCCGTCTCGTTCCGCAGTTTCCTCCTCGCGAACGCGTGCACGTCCTCCAGTTGGTCGACCAGTTCTTGACAATACCGGCTTACCGGGACCGGATCATTCCCAGGTCGGCCAAAGGCAAGATCGACAGGTAGACGGAGCTCCCTCCCAAACATGGCCCGGGCTGTTGTGCACCCGGTGGCTTCATGCACGGCGGCGCGGCAGGCCAGGAGAAATAGTGGAAGATGTTTGTCCCAATCCCTCTGGTGCTCGCTAACAACTATTCGGAGATGGTACTCGATGGTGCGATTGAATCGATCTACCATCCCGTCGGAATGAGGGTGTAGTGGCGTTGTCCTTGTCTTCCGGATTCCCAGCAGCTGGCATAGGTTCTGGAACACCTGCGACTCGAAGTTCATCCCTTGGTCGGAGTGCAGCTCCAGGGGTAGTCCGTACCGGCTGACGAATTCCTTCACCAGGGTCTCTGCGATCATCGCGGCTTCTTGGTTAGGGAGCGCATACGCCCCCGGCCATTTGGTGAAGTAGTCGCTGACGACCAATATGTAGCGGTTCCCTGCCTCGCTTAACGGGAATGGCCCAGCAACATCGATGGCCACTCTCTCCATGGGACCGCCCACGTTGTAGGTCTTCAGTGGACCCCGTCGTCTTCGTCCTGGGCCCTTGCTGGCTGCGCAATCGTGGCAACTCGCGCAGGGGTTCTCCACGTCTGTTCGGCACCCGATCCAGTAGAACCGCTCTCTTAGCTTCTCCAGGGTCTTCTTTATCCCTAAGTGTCCACCAGATGATCCTCCATGAACTTCCTTCAGGACTTCCTAAGAAATAGCCTTTGGAACGACGACTTGTTCCCGAGATGTCTTCCCGTCGGTGCTCTCCCAGGCGCGGCAGATGAGGCCATCCCTTACAATCAGCGAGTCCCACTGCACCCAGTAGGACTTAAACTTTGGGCTGCAGTCACTCACAATGTTCCACCCGGATCTGGGGACACAGGCCCTCTTCCATTCGGCTAACAGTCCCAGGTCATCATCTTCTGCTTGTGCCCGCGTGAAAGATTCGCGGCTCCAGTTTCCTTGAAGTTCCACAGTAGTCCGTCGGCACTGTATCCCAGTGTTCTCCTCGCTCCTAGTACAGAAGGTGCAGTCTTCGGGGCACGGTCTTCGTGACAGGGCGTCGGCATTAGAATGCAGTTGGCCTTTCCTGTGCTGGATCTCGAAGTTGTATTGTTGAAGCCTCTCTAACCACCGCGCGAGTTGACCCTCGGGCTGTTTGAAGTTCAGGAGCCACCGCAGGGATGCATGGTCGGTCCTGATGAGAAATTCTTGCCCGTACAGGTACTTGTGGAAGTGTTCAATGGTCTTCACGATGGCGAGCAGTTCCTTCCTGGAGACGCAGTAGTTCCTCTCTGGCTTTGACAAGGCTTTGCTGAAGTAGGCCACTACTCTCTCCTCGCCGTCCACTATTTGCGACAGGATTCCCCCTATACCAAAGTCGCTGGCATCGGTATCGACGATGAACCTTGTTCCAGGTCTGGGGTAGGCCAGAATAGGCGCGGTGCACAGAGCCTGCATGAGTTGTTCGAAGGCACTGTGGCATTCTGCTGTCCATGTGAAGAGTTGGTCCTTCTCAGTCAGTCGATGCAGTGGTTTGGCGATGTCGGCGATTCCTCTCACGAAGCGACGGTAATAAGTGCAGAGTCCCAGGAAGCTTCGTAGTTGGGACTTGTCCTTCGGAACAGGCCACTCCCTCACAGCTGCGGTTTTTTCTGGGTCGGTGCGCACCCCTTCCTCGGAGACAATATGCCCAAGGTACTGGACCTGCTTCTGGAAGAGCTGACACTTTTTGGGGCTCAACTTCAGCTGGGCAGCCCGTAGCTTCATCAAGATCTCTTTCAGGTTGCTGTAGTGTTACTCGAAGCTTTTTCCCAGGACGATGACGTCGTCTAGGTAGACCAGACAGGTCTTCCAGTGTAGTCCCCTCAGAATGGACTCCATTAGCCTTTCGAAGGTCGCAGGGGCGTTGCACAGACCAAATGGCATGACGGTGAACTGCCAGAGCCCGCTGCCCACAGAGAAAGCCGTTTTCTCGCGGTCCTTAGAGTGGACCTCCACCTGCCAGTAGCCACTCTTCAAATCCAAGGTGGAGAACCATCTTGTCCCTGATATGGTGTACAAGGTGTCGTCGATCCGGGGTAGAGGGTAGCTGTCCTTCTTCGTGACGTCATTCACCCGCCTGTAATCCACACAGAACCTGGTGGAACCGTCCTTCTTCTTCACTAGCACGACCGGAGAACTCCAAGGACTATGTGATTGCTCGATCACTCCTTGCTCCTTCATCTCTTCTACCATCCGGTCGACTTCGGCTTGCTTGGCGAGCGGGACACGTCGGAATGGGGCCCTAATCGGTGCGCTGTCCCCAACGTCGATTCTGTGCTGGACCAAGCTTGTCCTGCCGAAGTCTTTGCTCCCCACGGAGAAGAGGTCCTGTAATTCGCGTAGCAGGTCCTGAAGTTGGCGTGATTGTTCCTCGTCTAAATGGTCCTGGGATCCTTGGTACAGCTTCTGTAGTTCTTCTGGCAGTGCGCGTCTTCTTCGGTTGTCCGTCTGCAGGTGTCCGTCCGTCGTATCTGTGATGCGGGCAATCCAGATAACGGGCTCGCAGACTCCTAGGTTGGTGTCCCGGTGAACCGTAATGTCGTAGTCGTTCAGGTTGGACAGGCGGACGTACGGCCGAGACGTCGTGTTGATGAGGGTCTTGGCAACTAGCAATCCTTTTGTCTGGATCTCCTCATATTTTGGCTCAATGACAGCCGCCACTCCCTCAGCTGTTCCGTCGACAATTACGGCAGCGCTGACCTCCGACCTGGCGGGAACGTTGACGTCTTCTCTCAGCCTTACTCGTCGTGCGGTGATGGACTCGTGCGCTGGTTGCAAAGCAAGTTCCTCACCTCCGAAGTGCAGGTTGTTGGTACTCAGGTCCAAAATGATGTCGTTCTGGTCCAGAAAGTCCAGTCCGATGATAACTTCGTTTGATACGTCAGCCACAAGCACTGGATGCTTCACCGCCCGTCGACCAATGACGAAGTCCAGTGATGCTTCGCCATGTGCCGGTTCAGTCTCTCCAGTCGCGGTTATTAGTTGGAGGTTCCTTGGTGTGGGTTGCACTCTCCACCTCGGGATCACGGTGGGATTAACGATGGTCCTCGACGCTCCCGTGTCGATCAGCATGGGCCAGCTCACTCCGTTGATGACTCATTCGATCATCAGGCTGCTATTGTCCCTCCGTAACTTCGTCACACAAACTTGGACTGCCGGGGCTTGACGACTGACACAAGCCAACCTTTGCCCCCCAAGGCTGGCTAATACTCGTTTCCCTGGGTCGCGCGGTTTTCAGACGACTGATTTCCCGTCGGATACCCTCGGCGGCGGCGATCACCGCAGTCCTTGCTCAGGTGGCCTTTCTTACCGCAGGTCCAGCAGGTCGGTAGTCCTCTTCCGGGCCGCCTCTCCGGTTGTCTTCCAGCGGTGTCGTTGCTGGTGGTGCCACGACTATCGAAGAAACGGCTTAGTGCTTCCATCAATTCGTCGGCCAGGGGCTTGGTCTCGTTGGTTTTTGCTGGTTCGTCGACGTCCACTTGACGCACCCGCTCGTGCATTCTAGATGCCTGTTTTGCCGTCTCGAATTCAAGTGCGTGACTCAGCGCATCTGCCAGGGTCTTATTGCGTGCGAGTCGCAGCGCCTGTTGAGTGTCCGAGTCCCGTAGCCCGTCGGTGAAGGTCTGCGTCGCAATCTGTTCCAGAAAGTCGGCCGGTGCTGTTGGATAGGCGAGCCTTACGAGGCGTGCGATGTCCATCTCGAACTCCTGCAGGGTTTCCGCGTTCCTCTGTACCCGGGTCCAGAGCTGCATCTGGTAGGCCTGCTGAAGATGGCTATCTCCATATCGGGACTCCATATGGGCGATCAGTGAAGCGTAGTCCTGGGATCCAGTCGGGATGGCCTGAAGGATGTTAAGGGCGTCACTTCTCAGCGCTACAATGAGAGCTGTAGCCTTTTCTGTGTTGTTCCAGTTATTTATGGAACAGGCCGCCTCGAACTGACGTAAGTAGGTACTCCACGGGACCTTTCCGTCGAAGGTTGGGGGCGTCACACTGCTATGTCCCGTTCCTGATATTCCCGGTGTAACGGTGGCGGGCGTTGGCGCAGCTCGGCAACTTCCTCTTGTAGAGCGTTGAATTTCTCTTCCACCCCCATCAGTGGGCGTTGGCGCAGCTCGGCAACTTCCTTTTGTAAGGCGTTGAATTTCTCCTCCACCCCCATCAGCGCGCGTTGGCGCAGCTCGGCAACTTCCACTTGTAAGGTGTCAAACTTCTTTTCCACTGCTGCGACTTCCTCACGTAGGCCCTGTTCTAATTTCCTTTGGCTCTCCTCTAATTTCGTCAGCAGACACTCTTCCAGATTTTTCTGGCCATCCAGAAATTTGGCGGTTAGGTCCTCTGCTAACTTATTCTGGCCGTCCTTCAGGTCCTCTGCTAACTTCTTCTGGCCGTCCTCCATCTTCTTCTGGCCGTCCTCCATCTTCTTCAGGTCACCCTTCAGGTCCTTGGCTAATTTCTTTTGGCCGTCTTCCATCTTGGCTTCCATGCCACTTAACTTTTCTAGCAATGCCGCAAATTGCGCTTCCATTTCAGTTGTTTGTCTTGTAAAGGGCATGCACTCACAGGAAAATTAGAGAGAAATGACCTGCTCGGGTTTTGAAACCAGGACCGTCAGGTGTTGTGCTTGTGCTTGAGTTCGTAATCCGGCTTCTGACACCAGTTGTTACGTGCCACCACCACCCCCCACCCCCCCTAGTGGCACTTTTGTTAATTGGATTACGGTGGGTTGAAGCACAACACAGATTGTTCCTTTAAAGAAATAATTAACTTTATTGCGGCCAGAAAGATACACTACTCATCAGCAAATACAAGCAATTAGAACCTTACTCCAGTTTCCTCAAGTCTCTTCCTTATGGAGAGCTCTTGCCACCTTTCACTTGTCAACAAACCACAGAAGTTAATCCGTCCTAATGAGTCCGGTGGCCTTGACAGAAACTACCTGCACCTCTCCCTTATGTACACAAACTACAGTTAGTTACGATAACCTGCTGCACGCTGCTTCGCTGTCCACGAGCTGGGAAACAATGTCACTGGATTTCGTAACTCGCACGGCACTTCGCCACAAACCTCTGTCGCTCAGTGAAATCACAATCGCTCAGAACACAGGCAGTCCCCTGTATGCTTCTCACTCCCTCGCTGTCAAGAGAATCGGCTTCACTAGGGGTTTCGCAAGTCACCACACTTCTGTCGCTCAGGATAAACGCTCGCACTAGCTCGAAAAACACACACTCGCTTGACAGGTCGCTCTTATATAGCAGGCCGGTGACTCAATAAATGCTTCTAGACCCTTCCAGGGTTCACGGCTTCTCGAGGTTTCCATCACTGGCTGAGTCACGAATATTCTGGACCATCCCTTCGTCCTAGTAGTCCTGTTGCATAAGGCGCACGCAATACACTGAGGCAGAGCAGTTGTGACTCATGCGGCGAGCGATGAAACAAACTCACAGCCGTAACAATCTGCTTGGTGTAACCCCCTTGGCTCTTCAGATTATATAATTCATCAAAAATTGGTTTATTTATTCTTGTTGGATCCATTCTAACCAAATGTCCATAGAAACGTAAAAGTATTTTCCTAATTTCCTAATCCATTCATATTAATGATTAAAATAAAAATGATGTTGAAATTTTCAAGTGATCGCTTTTGTTTTGCCGGTCAGTACAGTGTATATATATATGTGTGTATATAGCAATGTGAATCTGTAAACTTGTAATTTGTATATTATATGTTACCTACAGTTCAGGCTATAGTTAGCCATCGGAAATGAGGACACTGCTGTGTATGAGGCGTTCTCCATCTGCCGTCTATAAAGTGTAGATTTTTTGTGGTGGTGGTGGGGGAATAAATAAATAAATAAATAGTTGCAGCCCTCCCTCTCCTGAGCTAATCGTTTCATCTCTAGATAGCTACAACACCCTACATCCGAGGCAATCTGTTTAACATATTCTAACCTTGGTCTACCCCTACAGTTCTTGTTCTCGACCCTTCCTTCCATAACTAAGCTTGCTATTCCTGGGTGTCTTAGTATGTGTCCTACCAACCTATCTCTTCTCTTCATTAGCAGTCATCAGAAACATCTCTCCTCTCCCACTCGTCTTAATACCTCTTCATTAGTAACCCTATCTAACCATCTGATATTCATCATTCTCCAGTAACACCACATTTCAAACGATTCAATTATCCTCTTTTCTGCTGCACCAATAGTCCAAGTTTCACTTCCATAGAGCGCCACGCTCCAGACAAAGGCTTTCAAAAATGACTTCCTAATACCTAAATCTACAGTATATTCGATGTCAACATCTTCCTCTCTTGTAGAAATGCTTCCCTTGCCTGAGCCAACGTACTTATTATATCCTAGTAACTTACTGTAATAAACTTTAATCATGTGGCAAATACATGAAACACTAAAACATTGTTGCAATATTGTGTTATTAGGGCGAGCACCTGGAACTACGCACGCACATGTCAGTGACGGCTGGTATTAAGTTTGAAGTGCTGAAGTCTTGCACAACGACCATATTTTTTCAATAAAATAATAATAGGTCTACTATAACACGGTAACATTTATGTAACAAAATAAAAACTCTTTCAGGTTAGGTGGTGCAATAAATGAACCACCAGCCGTCATCGTTTCAATGCAAGGTGGTACAGGGAATGTACCACCAAATGGTGAAGGTCTGCCCCTTCCAGCATACTGGTACACTCCCTGTACCACGTTGTGTTGTAACGATTCGATCCCATAGCGGTTATATTTATAGGGTTATTCATTTATAATTATCATATTTATTATTCTTATTAATTAGTACATCAATGAGATGATTTTTATATCAGATAATTGTAAGCGGTTTTTATTATTATAGTCAGAAATATTTTTATTAACAATTATTTGTAAAGAGACGAAGTAATATATATATTGCAACTAGATTGCCAATAAGGATCAACCCAATGCGTCACAAACTGAACGACGTAGTAATAATTTCACCGCGGCAAACTGCGTCATTTTCCTGAGATGCTAAGAAACCCACTATGGTGTAACCAACACGCCATTTCTACTGTAGGTACGCTGCTAAATATTACAAGTTGTGATGCAATTAGCCCTCGTGAGAGAATGAACACTGAAGAAAGGGAAGCTTACCAGTGGAGAGGGAAGTTTACGACTCACGTGACAAGGAAGTTATTAGTATCAGCACCCTCGACAAGACACTCATTGATCTACAGCTCTGAATGAAGGAAGGAAGTGGTAACCTTGCTTTCTGGGTCCTAATGAACTGAGCAAACAGAGTTGGCACTGTACGATGTCTTGCCGAAATCTATATTAGTACATAATGGGTTATATCCCTGATCAAGAGTCTTTCTACAGATGGCAACGTATTTAATGAGGATATTTCATAGTAATTGAGATATCACATCATTTTTTTAAACATATGCGACGTAACATCGAGATCATCGATCATTTCTTAAATATGACGAATCTTCGACTGGGTGAGCAAACAATTCAATAAAACTATCGTCTCTATTATAATTTAACTTCAATTAACTTTCAATTCATTTTAAATGTTCATTTTCTTTTAAATAGTTAAACCGCAGTTGGTAAATTAAATTCTTTTTTGTAACTATTAATATTTTGTTTTTGCATATAATAAATTCATTTTCTTTAACTTCATGACTGTAACTTTTCTTGTAGTTAGCACATACTATAGGCAAAATCAATCATACTCCTTAAATAAGTACTGAATGGTTAGTCAACTCAGTTACACTACGGCCCGGGTAAGTGGTCTCGAACTCTACTGCTGATAGCCGAGGATATATTTATAAATTTCGATTCACTGTCTTAAATAGGAATCTGGCGCTCAACAACAACTTATTATATTATACTATCGCAGGTAAGGTCACACCACAGTGTATATTATTTATTCTTATTATGTTTGTTTAAATTAGAACCTTTACAGTTGTCAACCACGTTTAACGACTTATTAAAAATGTTACAGTGTTATGATTAGGGACCGGATTTTTTTGAAAATGCATATGCAAATGCATATTTTGAGGGTGTGTTGGTTGGTTTTTTGTTTGCATATTCTGAACATAACCGCATATTTTAGCATATACAGTTGAAATTAATAATTTAAAACATCTTGAACAAAAATAGATTTCGCCTGCGTGTTGGACATTCCTTGAAAGCAACTTTCTGAGCAACACATTAATAAGTAGGGCTCGGATTTTTAGGTAAATAAATATTTTTTAATGTAAATACATATATTAAGTATTTTTCTATAAATACATAAATTCCTGCTTTTTACATGTGAGCACATAAAATACGTAATATTTAAAATTTAAAAAATCTGTTTATTGCATTTTTGTTCTGTGTTACTTCAAAGGGGAAGAACATGTGCGCTCACTAATCGTCATGCTGAGCGTATGTCACCTTGCAACTGTGTTATTCGTAACTTGTGGTCCCGTGCCACTCACTGTGGAAGCCGGGGATTTCCTTGTCCATAGCCATATTGAACCACGTGCTAGACCTTCCCCCTCCTCTCCCAGCTACCTGGAACCAGTGTTACTCACATGCAGTTAATTTCTGGCACTGTGAAGTGTAAGGTATTGCTACGATACCTAAAGTAAAAACAACTACAAGTTATCGTCTGTTGCAGAATTTAAAGATAATTTTACTTCTGATGGGGGCGTTCTGTTCTGCCAACCATGTGGGAAAGCAATCGAGGCTGAACAACGATCTCAAGTTACACAACACCTCAAAGGGCGAGAAACATATTGCCACAATTTCGCGCCTTCAGAATAAGTAATAATAATAATATCGTATGGCCTCGGGTGCCTGGTGCAAGCTTTGTTAATTGACACCCAGAGGGTAGCTTGCATTTCGAATTTCGTCGTTCCTTTGAACGCTATGAAAGTCAAGGAGGTTAGATATCTAAACTCCTTGACACTACAGCGCTTTCAAGTAGAGAATGGAGGAACTTTGTGTTGGCGGAAAATCCCGAGATTAATTTTGCCATTGAACACGGCCTACTGAATTCAAATGGGTTCTTTAACATGCCAACAACGTATGACATGAGTGTCGTGATTTTTGTCGCCTTCAAAAATCACTTACCATGGCCAGGGGCGAACCTGCAATTTTGGGGTTGGTAGTCCGACACTATAACCACTCACCCACCGTGGCAAGCTTAAGAATAAGCGTTTCGCGATAATCGTCGGTTATTTGTTATTTGTGATGTATCTCGTTGTGTATAGTAATGCTTCAGCAGTCAGTGAGACATTGAGTAAATTGCATTCATGAGTACTGCATATTGTGTATATTCACAATAAGAAACTTAATTATAACTAGTTGAAACCCGTCAAAACATGACGGACAATGGCAAAAATATTTACTGAAGAAGCTTCTTGTATAAGTTACATTCTTTGTACGATTACCTTTTGGCACTATTGCAACTTTAAGGGCGTCAAAAGATAGCACTCTAAACATTGCAACATAATGCTGGTCATGACTGAAAACGTGATGAGGTAAATAGACCAATACATTGCAGAGTTTCTCCTTGAGCTTTATTGATTGTGATAAAGCAAGCCGAGCGAATAGGAAATTGTTGCCTGTTAAAAGGAAATGTACTGTGCATGTAAGTGTTTTATCGGAAGGTGATAAATCAAGTCGTAGGATTTGAGCTCTCTGCTTAATATTACTGCGCCTATTGTATCCGAATCCAAGCATTTTCTTACAATTAATATGTTTCCATATAGGAATACTTGGGAAACGAACAGATTTCTAAGGAGCATAACTATGGCTCAAACTTTCGGAGTATGTGGAGGCGAATCACTTAATTCCAAGGATTTGAAGAAATCCTTGGTATAGAAATGAAGTAGCTGGCTTTAATCTTCAGTACCTAATCTGTTAACGCTGATGTATGTGTTTGAACTACTGGATATAAGTTCAATGACTTTTAAATTAATATCATTGTTGCAGCCTGTCAAATATTTTATATTCCAGCAGATCAATTTTATCATCACAACAGTAAAGGCCAAAGTAACCACGCGTAGATTTTACGCAAGAGAAATACAATGTAGAACATTGTCTACATTTGATCGTCAAGGCCCTTACACTGTACTGCATAATATCTGGAATTGTTTCTGAAATGGTCTATTTATATTGGATTTTAAAAGTGGGTTCGTATTATTCGATAACACTATAGTGTCCTGCATCAACGGAGCCGCTAAATATTAAATGGCGAATAATACTTCCATTGCTGAAATCAACAGCGTAGTTAGACTCATTACTCTAAACAAATAATCATTAAACAATTGTCTTATACAATGAAGTTCTACATGACCAGTGTATTCACCGTCCAGATACTTTCATACTCAAGTTGGTTGCTGAGGAGAATGCGATGAGACTGATCGCCTATAATAAAATCCTTATAATTGTTCCTGCCAGCGAAATTTTTTACAATAGCTTGAAAACGCAGCTCAGAATGACGTTCTTCATTTTGATGTAAACAATACGAAACTGCTCTAAATCAGCAATTTCCATCACCTGTTATAGGTTATGGCAGTACATTTTGCAGGGGAACATAGAATCACTTCGCCAACTACTGGAATGAGCATAGGCTTATACTCAATACTCACTTCGGCAGTCACCCTAATGGAGGCAGTTTTAGAATTACATGTCCCGTGCATGTCAAAAATCGTATTAACACATCGAAGCCTACCCATTCTTGGCTATCGCCCCGGATCCCGGGTTACATTCCCTGCTCTACCAAGAAATTTAATTCTGGTCTGAGGGCAAAATCGGGGCACACTCAGTCTCTTGAGCTATAACTAAGAATACCGGGATGGTTCCTAACTTAAGGCCTCGGCCGTCTCCTTGCCATGCCCCACCTTAATTACAAATACACACATAAATGCAGTCATCACAATAACACAGGTTATCAAAAAAAGTTTACACATACGCACCAAAGTACACGGAGCCCTTCAAACGAATTATGTTTGCCAAGTGTCTCTCATGGCGAAAGCAATTGTGGACACGCGCGAGTGCCTGGAAAACTACTTTTTTCTTTAATAATTTAAGAGTATATCGACAATGCATAGTTATAACTTTTAGTCTAGGACGCTACCACTTGACCACCGAAGCATTGGGAAGAAATTGCAATATTAAGGTACATAAACAACATACATATTCAACTGTCAGTTAATGTTCTTCAACATTCCCCTTCTTTTATAACTCTATTCCAGTATACATATCGTAGAAACATCATAGAAAATATTCCTCTCCTTCATAATCCCATGTCTTGTGTTTTAAATATATCGATGCAATGCTGCTGCCATCTGTTGTCAGTTACTGAAACTATATGCGCGAGGTACTGCCATCTGTTGTCAGTTCCTGGAACTGATTGCAGATATTCAAACGGCGTTTTGGTGAGTTGTTGGCGATTTATAAAAGAAATTGCCTTGTGTTTAAATATATACAGTAGATGACTACGTAAATCGTGTAGAATTCCTTACTTTACGGGATTTTTTTTATCGTGTTTACCCTCCAGGGTGGTGGCTCCCACGGACTCAGCGAGGGAACTCACCCCTACCGCCTATCCAGGCAGTGTCCTAGAGCTGGGAACATCTAATCGGAATGGATACAACCGGTGAGGTGGGATTAGCACCTCGCCCAGGCGGCCTCACCTGCATAGCGAACAGGGGCCTCATGAGGGATGGGAGGGGAAGAATGGGATGGATAGGCAAGGAAGAGGGAAGGAGGCGGCCGTGGCCTTGAAGAAGGTACTGCCCCCGGAAATTGAATTATATTGAGACCACGATGGCTGTATTGGCAAATATCAGTAAAGTTATGGATGTCATAGTTATGACGTGGATATTCATGACGTAGGCACGGATGACGTAGAATTCATGCCAGTAGGCCGATTGAGCTGAGATTCTTGGTGACGTCATGATTTTGTTCGAGAAAGCTCAGAGATTTACGACGCAGTCGCAGGAAACAAGGTATTGTGCTAAGGAAGAAGCTACGCTATTGGAGGAGAGACGCGAACCAATGAACGATAGTTTGGAAGGAAGACGGAAATTGCTGAAACTACGATATTTGATTACTTTTGGCATGCAGATTTGTGGAAATCTATTTTCAGTTATGGCATTGATTTGGAATTTTGAAGAAATTAATTTTGAGTTTTTGAATTTTGAAAATCCGTCAAGTATAGCCAAAGTTAAAACTTCCAGCAATGACGCAGCAACAGGCTATGGAAGGGATGGATACGCCCCTTAAGAAGTTGATAAAAGGTCGTGCACAGGAGAGAGGAGCTCTCATACTCAGATCTCCTACGCTCAGATCTCATACTTGTGATCGCATATATATTTCTGGTGATATAGAGTTATTTTCAAGTGATTCAGTGAAGTAAGGTGTCTTAAGCGTGAGGTGAAAGCCTGCCGCATCGAACGAACTCGGAGCAGTTCCATTCTACGCTGCTCGAGACTAGGTGAAGTTGAAACGCGCACATTAACGTTTCCACCAGTCAAGATATCAAGCGCTAACTTCAGCCTGTATTAAAATTCTATTAGGCAGTATAACATTGAGGTGTATACAAGATTTGAACGATTTCACAGTGATACTTCGAAAGATATTGGAACTTTTAGGCTGCCAACAAAAGTGATTTTCTCGCCACAGGAGAAACACTTTTAAATTCCATATTATACACTACGGCTGACACGTGGAGTGCAACAGTTTGGTATTACAACAATACATTCGACTATGGAACATTATAATATTGCAGTGCTTTTGATGATTATCATAGTAGTTGAGATGGAAGGCTAAGGCTTTGATGCAATTGGGACATATATTATTGGAGTAAAGTAACAGCATGGAACTTCGTTAATCGTCTTTCTACAAAAGCGAGCATGTAGTGAACATCCAACTACACTCATGCATCGTTAATCCATCGCTGAATTATACCAGATAACAGTGGAAATATTTTCATACTCCACAACTATGAATATTTCTGCGGAAATAACTACATTAAACTTCATGACGAACTCCTGCAAGAACTTCAGAGAACTTTCAAGAGAGGCCAGGGTTATCCCGGCGCACAATGAAGAATTTTGCCGGAAGGATGTTTCTCGTATCCACGGAGCAGTGCAATTTCGGAGGAGGAAGCAGTTCGATTCTCCGAGGACGCTGATTCCTGTTTCGAGGATGGAGCTCATCTTTAAGTTGGTGAAATGGATCCATCAGCGGTCTTCTTTGGGGAAATTTCCTCTGGAACTTCAATCGGCAGATAAGGTAGTTGTGAACGTTTCTTGTATTATTTGAGTCTTGTAGCGATATTTGAGCAACCATTCTTCCCATATTTTCTGTCCTACCTTTTGCCCCATTTTCTTGATTGATATTTTTGTACTCAGTACACTTCGATGATTTACGCCTTTTTCTTCGATTTTTGAGACATTGCTATGTCATTGGCATACTTAAATAATTTTGGATCAGTTGAGACTGATGATTTAGATTCTTTCAGTAATTTGCATATTTTGTAGTCACGATTTGACTGTAAAGTTAACGATTTGCTATGGCAGATTTGAATTCAGACAGCGTGTCATTTTAGTAAAGTAATTCTATTCAGTAAATTACTTTGACCAATTTTCTGTCATCCTCAAGAAAGAAGAATGATTAAAAGATTTTAGAGCGTTAAAATCTACTACGATATCGACGATCTTTGAAATACTAGTCGTCTTATGAACATGATTGCAACATAGACATTTATCATTGCATTATAGACAATTTTATGAAATATGAACGTTGATTACAATTTATTGAATACACTATAGTAATGAACATTTGATAGGAGTTTTTCTCAATTCTAGATTGGAACAATAATGTTTGCATTCCACAATCTAATTGTATTCTATTCGACTATTTTGCAGTTTAGTTGATCTTTGTTTGAAGATAGTATTTTTATACTGCGTTACTTTGATGATGTTAATCTCAATTTCGATAGACCAGACAGGAGTGTCTAATCGTATTTGCTATTAAATTTATTTGTGATTGGCAAATTTTTACTTCATATCGATTCATGAATGAAACCCACGAAGGTTAAATAATAACAGTCATTATTACAATTGATGAATATAAGAATTTTTTAAGAGGAACAATGGATGTATAATCGTTATTTCAGTGGACGTGTAAAAGTCGCTGTTGAGTAATGCCCTTGAATAATGAAGGAGGTTCCCACAATAATTAATGAAGTTGATGAATTAATAGTGGAGGCTTTTGTGTGTAGTTTGGAAGATTTTTATGCCATATATATAAAGATATATGATGAATTTTGGGCCAATTTTTGTGCCATTTTTTGTGCGTTATGAGCGAAGTATTTTCCCACTGAATGTTGTTCTTGTTCTTTGAAAGATGATTCATATGAAGATACTGTTAAAATTAACAAGAGTGTTAAATAATTTGAGATAAAGATTTTGAATGGAGGTTACAGTCACAAATATTAATAATTATTATTAAACATTATTAAACCTGAATTTGACAGTTAAATATAACTAACCTTCATTGGTCGTTTATATCAACACGATTTGAGTAATTATCAACCGGATAGACGTGTGGTTTAATGTATTCCTTGTATAAATAATAGACTATAAACAATTAATATTGTAAAATAATTTTGTAAATATCTTTGTTAAATAATTTGGAATGATAGTGATTAATAGAAGCGTGTATTAAATTTTCAATGGTCATTTGACATTGTTATAAACAATTTATTCTTGTTATAAATAATTAATTAATGAACTTTTGTTATTAACATTTAGAGTTTTTTTATATACTCTAAACAATGCAAGTTAAGCAAGTGGTTTGAACAAATAATCATGATTTGGGATTGTTGGAGGAATCCACTGGTGTTTGAATGAAGCATGTAACACATTTGCGTGATAATATTTCAGTTGAGATGTGAACATTTACGTATTTGAAAAGAGAGAGCCAAGCTATGAGGTGACACGCTTATGGTAGGGTTGAACGAACGGGTGTCCGCTTTGACGACACAGGTGCTTTGCAGCTGGTCCGGACAACTGTGTTACCGAGGCCAAGGGCGTTTCATAATAGCCTTGTGGCTATAAATAAAATGTGCAGTATATAAACACGCAAAGCAATTGATATATGTGTCTCATCCCAAATCCCGTTTCCATTCCCAGTGCATTGTTATATTTCCGTTGCTATGAGCTTGAGAAAGCTAAAACATTATATGTAGAGAATACAGGTCCTACAGGAGGACATGGTTATGTGGTCGATGGCTTCTGATTGCCACGTATATTTTGTTGTTTCATTTTGTTAGAAATCATTCTTTATGTGAAATAAATTATTGTGCAGTTTAAAGTTTCTCGTCTTCGTTTTGGTTCATCTTAAATATCATGGTGGAGGTTATTGTGAGGACATACTTTTAAGTGATCCAGTTGACAACCCAGTCCCCGAGATATATTTAAGAGGTAAGTAAAGGTAAGTATGAACCCCCGTATATTTTGGTGTGTTCCACAATAATTTTCTTGTTAACTATTGTGCTCTAATCTCGATAGTGTCTGTCAGTGCCATTTTCATTGATGTAGCTATGCCGGCGCGTTTGATTATTGGCAATCCGATTGAGGGGGCGGATATCTGACAGCCTACTATCCGGGTTATCGGGTACAGTAGGATTGGCAACCCTAAAACGTGGGGCGTGTTCTACAAAACATTGGATTACCAAGTTATTGCAGTAGAAATTGACACCGCAATTTTTGTGGAGTGTTCGAATAACATTGGATTACCAAGTTATCGATGTCAAAGGGATTGTGAAGACTCAAATAAAGAGGTTGATTCTTTGTTAGATGTCTTAGCCAATTGTAGAATTTGAGAGTGTGATTATATAGGAATAAATGTTGTGTTGTATTAGGAAAATTACACTCAGAAAAGATCAGATCTTATACAACTTGAGAGAGGTTAAATAGGCTGGAAACTTAGGAAAATCGCCTATGATCTGGAATCTTATTTTATTTGACCGGCTTATGACATGTATAGTCATATTAAAAATAAATTTAAACTACTTGGATTATAAATGTAAATTATTTGTGTTAGGATATTTTAAAATGAACCAAAGAAACTTGAACATGTGCTTGAGTTTATTTCAACATGAAGTGTCTACGAAGGTTAATTATAAGGTAATTATAAGTTAGATTTAAGACAGAAAATTGCTCAAATTTATATATGGTGAAGAATGTTGCTCAGATGTTGTTATTTTACTCTGTTTGATGTATGTCCCTAAAGCAGTTTATTATTGAATATTATTGAAATGGCAGACGAGAGTCTGAGAAAAATGTTGGAAGAGATGGAAGCTAGGAATGCTAGTCGAATGCAGGAAATGGAAGCTAGAAATATTAGTCGAATGGAGGAGAATGCTAGTAATTTGTCTGCTAACTTGAAAGCTAGCATGAATGAAAGTGTAAAGCAGATGCTGGATGAGAATATGAAAGTTCTCCAGACCAGTTCTGCAAACCTAGAGGATAATATGTCGCGTTTACAGATTAATACCCAGGGAATAGAGAATGCTGTAACTGACATGCGCACAGACGTGTCCAATGTGCATAAAGATGTGTCTGTTGTTAAAATTGATGTGTCTAAGGTACAAAAAGATCTTACTATGTTGAATCTTGATGTTGCTAATGTCCGGAGTGATATTTCTTGTGCTAGGGCTGAAGTAGTTGTTGTTAAAAATGATGTTGCGACTGTCCAAGACAAGGTTGAGGAAGTCCAAAGAGAAGTCCAAAATGTTAGAACTGATGTGTCCAATGTTCAGGTTGATATTAATAACATTCATTCGGATGTAAATGAGATGCAAAGTGATATAAATAAGATTCAAGTAGAAGTCAACACAGTTTTCGTAGATATTGCTAAAGTCCAAACTGATGTAAATAAAGTCAGGGAAGAAATAGAAAATTCGAAAACACTTTGTACGCGTAATATGAGTGCATTAACGACTAGGCTAGTTGATGAGTCAGTTAGAACGACAGCGTCTTTAGCAGGCTTAAAGTATGATGTAGAGGTCATGAGAACCCAAGTATTAGACCATAATAGATTACTTAAAGATGATATCGAAGTAGACATAGCAGAAATGTTAACGGCAAATGTAGCAGTATGGAAAGACGAGTGGAATAGGTCAAGTGGGGAACATGTAACCCAAATTCAGGAACGTATTGAAAGAAAACTTGCCAGTACTCAAATAGATATTAACAATGAAGTAGTACAGATTAGGAAAGATTTAAGCGTAAGGATGGATTCGCTATCCGAGAGACAAGTAGAAGATAGAACACAAATAGGTCAGGATGTGCAAGCATTAAAATCTGCGTTAGAGGATCAGATTCATAAAGTTGTCTCTGATGTAAATGAAACGACGAGCAAACTGCAGAATTTGAAGCTAGGAGAAGCTAGTTTGATGGAGACCTACAAAGAAGAGTTAATCAGGAAAGTCTTAACGGAAATCACTGACAAGGATACAGAAGGCTTGGCTTGCGAAACCAATAGGAATTATGCCAGAAGATATAACCTAGATCCAGAAGAAAGAGACGTGACTCCTGAAGAACGTATATCCAGATTCAGGGAGGAAGATGACGAGAGGAATAGGGAACCTGAGTGGAACTATCGAGATAGTGGGAAAAACTACCCGGATTCATATCCGAGGAATGTAACGGTCATCAGGAATTTTGAAGACAAACCGCAAAAATTCAGCAACACTGATAGTTTGACGCCTATAGAATATGTCAGGAACCTCAAAGATTATTTCATCGAAGCTCACATTCCCAGAGAGAGAGAGATGAAGATAGTGGAAAGATTTTTGATTGGAGGACCCCTTGAATGGTTTAGAGCTTTTAGATACACTTTCAGTAACTTTGACGAGTTTGCAGAGGCATTAATCAAACGATTTTGGTCCATAGAAGCGCAGAATTCGTTAAGAGCGGAGGTTTATTCAAGAAAATACTCAGGTACTCTTCCAACACGGTACGCTGATTTCTTTACGAGTCAATTGTCCCGCTTGAGATTTTTGCAACCCCCATTGTCAACGGAGCAATTAATTGATGCGATTTCTCGTATGCTGCCTGTGGAGGTGAGGAGACTAATCATTTCGTCAAACATCAGGGATTTGACCAGCATGGACGAATTACTGAGGAGATTAGACTACACAAGTCCAATGCCTAACGTGGTACAGAAAGGTCAAAGGCATGACTTCAAATAAATAAATACTGTATATATGGACCAAGTTCAGCAAACTGACAAGCCAGATGAAGAGAAAACTGACAATGTAGGTCCTCACAGGAATAATCAGTTTAGGAATAACAGATCGCAAGGTTACCGTCCGTATCAACAGAGAAGAGGCTGGAACTATAATCGAGGCAATTACAACAATGGAAGAGGCAGATACTACAACAATAATGGTTATAACAGAAATTATAATAGAAATAACCAGAACCAAAATAGAAATCAGGATTCTCAAGGTCAGGTTATGACACCCGATCAGTATCAGGAAAGAGAGAGGGAAAGCCAGCAATACCTGAAGGAGTTACGGGAAAAAGAAGCCGAAAATCAAAAGAAAAGACAGGATGTTGTGATTGATCCTGGGCCTTCTACGAGCCAGCATAATTCGGAAAACAGAAATTCAGGACAGAAGAGAAAGTAGAGAGGAGAGAATACATTAGCCACACACAAACCCAGAGAAGAAGAGACTTATGATTAAGGAACATAGTAGAAATATCATGTAAGAGTAAACCAATAATAATTCAATTTCGTGTTCAAGTGAATTGAGATATGTATAACACAGAGTTTAAAAACAATTTGCAACTGTTTTTAAAACGTGGTGAAGGGAGAATGCCCCCGGAAATTGAATTATATTGAGACCACGATGGCTGTATTGGCAAATATCAGTAAAGTTATGGATGTCATAGTTATGACGTGGATATTCATGACGTAGGCACGGATGACGTAGAATTCATGCCAGTAGGCCGATTGAGCTGAGATTCTTGGTGACGTCATGATTTTGTTCGAGAAAGCTCAGAGATTTACGACGCAGTCGCAGGAAACAAGGTATTGTGCTAAGGAAGAAGCTACGCTATTGGAGGAGAGACGCGAACCAATGAACGATAGTTTGGAAGGAAGACGGAAATTGCTGAAACTACGATATTTGATTACTTTTGGCATGCAGATTTGTGGAAATCTATTTTCAGTTATGGCATTGATTTGGAATTTTGAAGAAATTAATTTTGAGTTTTTGAATTTTGAAAATCCGTCAAGTATAGCCAAAGTTAAAACTTCCAGCAATGACGCAGCAACAGGCTATGGAAGGGATGGATACGCCCCTTAAGAAGTTGATAAAAGGTCGTGCACAGGAGAGAGGAGCTCTCATACTCAGATCTCCTACGCTCAGATCTCATACTTGTGATCGCATATATATTTCTGGTGATATAGAGTTATTTTCAAGTGATTCAGTGAAGTAAGGTGTCTTTAGCGTGAGGTGAAAGCCTGCCGCATCGAACGAACTCGGAGCAGTTCCATTCTACGCTGCTCGAGACTAGGTGAAGTTGAAACGCGCACATTAACGTTTCCACCAGTCAAGATATCAAGCGCTAACTTCAGCCTGTATTAAAATTCTATTAGGCAGTATAACATTGAGGTGTATACAAGATTTGAACGATTTCACAGTGATACTTCGAAAGATATTGGAACTTTTAGGCTGCCAACAAAAGTGATTTTCTCGCCACAGGAGAAACACTTTTAAATTCCATATTATACACTACGGCTGACACGTGGAGTGCAACAGTTTGGTATTACAACGATACATTCGACTATGGAACATTATAATATTGCAGTGCTTTTGATGATTATCATAGTAGTTGAGATGGAAGGCTAAGGCTTTGATGCAATTGGGACATATATTATTGGAGTAAAGTAACAGCATGGAACTTCGTTAATCGTCTTTCTACAAAAGCGAGCATGTAGTGAACATCCAACTACACTCATGCATCGTTAATCCATCGCTGAATTATACCAGATAACAGTGGAAATATTTTCATACTCCACAACTATGAATATTTCTGCGGAAATAACTACATTAAACTTCATGACGAACTCCTGCAAGAACTTCAGAGAACTTTCAAGAGAGGCCAGGGTTATCCCGGCGCACAATGAAGAATTTTGCCGGAAGGATGTTTCTCGTATCCACGGAGCAGTGCAATTTCGGAGGAGGAAGCAGTTCGATTCTCCGAGGACGCTGATTCCTGTTTCGAGGATGGAGCTCATCTTTAAGTTGGTGAAATGGATCCATCAGCGGTCTTCTTTGGGGAATTTTCCTCTGGAACTTCAATCGGCAGATAAGGTAGTTGTGAACGTTTCTTGTATTATTTGAGTCTTGTAGCGATATTTGAGCAACCATTCTTCCCATATTTTCTGTCCTACCTTTTGCCCCATTTTCTTGATTGATATTTTTGTACTCAGTACACTTCGATGATTTATGCCTTTTTCTTCGATTTTTGAGACATTGCTATGTCATTGGCATACTTAAATAATTTTGGATCAGTTGAGACTGATGATTTAGATTCTTTCAGTAATTTGCATATTTTGTAGTCACGATTTGACTGTAAAGTTAACGATTTGCTATGGCAGATTTGAATTCAGACAGCGTGTCATTTTAGTAAAGTAATTCTATTCAGTAAATTACTTTGACCAATTTTCTGTCATCCTCAAGAAAGAAGAATGATTGAAAGATTTTAGAGCGTTAAAATCTACTACGATATCGACGATCTTTGAAATACTAGTCGTCTTATGAACATGATTGCAACATAGACATTTATCATTGCATTATAGACAATTTTATGAAATATGAACGTTGATTACAATTTATTGAATACACTATAGTAATGAACATTTGATAGGAGTTTTTCTCAATTCTAGATTGGAACAATAATGTTTGCATTCCACAATCTAATTGTATTCTATTCGACTATTTTGCAGTTTAGTTGATCTTTGTTTGAAGATAGTATTTTTATACTGCGTTACTTTGATGATGTTAATCTCAATTTCGATAGACCAGACAGGAGTGTCTAATCGTATTTGCTATTAAATTTATTTGTGATTGGCAAATTTTTACTTCATATCGATTCATGAATGAAACCCACGAAGGTTAAATAATAACAGTCATTATTACAATTGATGAATATAAGAATTTTTTAAGAGGAACAATGGATGTATAATCGTTATTTCAGTGGACGTGTAAAAGTCGCTGTTGAGTAATGCCCTTGAATAATGAAGGAGGCTCCCACAATAATTAATGAAGTTGATGAATTAATAGTGGAGGTTTTTGTGTGTAGTTTGGAAGATTTTTATGCCATATATATAAAGATATATGATGAATTTTGGGCCAATTTTTGTGCCATTTTTTTGTGCGTTATGAGCGAAGTATTTTCCCACTGAATGTTGTTCTTGTTCTTTGAAAGATGATTCATATGAAGATACTGTTAAAATTAACAAGAGTGTTAAATAATTTGAGATAAAGATTTTGAATGGAGGTTACAGTCACAAATATTAATAATTATTATTAAACATTATTAAACCTGAATTTGACAGTTAAATATAACTAACCTTCATTGGTCGTTTATATCAACACGATTTGAGTAATTATCAACCGGATAGACGTGTGGTTTAATGTATTCCTTGTATAAATAATATAAACAATTAATATTGTAAAATAATTTTGTAAATATCTTTGTTAAATAATTTGGAATGATAGTGATTAATAGAAGCGTGTATTAAATTTTCAATGGTCATTTGACATTGTTATAAACAATTTATTCTTGTTATAAATAATTAATGAACTTTTGTTATTAACATTTAGAGTTTTTTTTATATACTCTAAACAATGCAAGTTAAGCAAGTGGTTTGAACAAATAATCATGATTTGGGATTGTTGGAGGAATCCACTGGTGTTTGAATGAAGCATGTAACACATTTGCGTGATAATATTTCAGTTGAGATGTGAACATTTACGTATTTGAAAAGAGAGAGCCAAGCTATGAGGTGACACGCTTATGGTAGGGTTGAACGAACGGGTGTCCGCTTTGACGACACAGGTGCTTTGAAGCTGGTCCGGACAACTGTGTTACCGAGGCCAAGGGCGTTTCATAATAGCCTTGTGGCTATAAATAAAATGTGCAGTATATAAACACGCAAAGCAATTGATATATGTGTCTCATCCCAAATCCCGTTTCCATTCCCAGTGCATTGTTATATTTCCGTTGCTATGAGCTTGAGAAAGCTAAAACATTATATGTAGAGAATACAGGTCCTACAGGAGGACATGGTTATGTGGTCGATGGCTTCTGATTGCCACGTATATTTTGTTGTTTCATTTTGTTAGAAATCATTCTTTATGTGAAATAAATTATTGTGCAGTTTAAAGTTTCTCGTCTTCGTTTTGGTTCATCTTAAATATCATGGTGGAGGTTATTGTGAGGACATACTTTTAAGTGATCCAGTTGACAACCCAGTCCCCGAGATATATTTAAGAGGTAAGTAAAGGTAAGTATGAACCCCCGTATATTTTGGTGTGTTCCACAATAATTTTCTTGTTAACTATTGTGCTCTAATCTCGATAGTGTCTGTCAGTGCCATTTTCATTGATGTAGCTATGCCGGCGCGTTTGATTATTGGCAATCCGATTGAGGGGGCGGATATCTGACAGCCTACTATCCGGGTTATCGGGTACAGTACCATCCCGGCATTTGCCCGAAGACGAAGTGGGAAACCACGGAAAACCACTTCGAGGATGGCCGAGGTGGGATTCGAACCCCCTCTACTCATTTGGAACACCCGAGGCTGAGTAGACCCCGTTCCAGTCCTCATACCACTTTTCAAATTTCGTGGCAGAGCCGGGAATCGAACCCAGGACCTCCGGGGCGGCAGCTAACCGTGCTGACCGCTACGCTACGGAGGCGACTACGGGAATAATAAAATTCAAATATGTTAAGACAATGTATTAACAATAGCCAGAAATAATAATTGGGAAATAAAAATACATGTCTGAGGTGTGATTCGAACTCCTTCGACTATGCAAGAATTCATTCCGGTGTCCGCAATGTTACCCCTGAGCCACCCAGACAACGGACTTCAATTGCAATATTAAGTTATCTAAACATCAAAAGCACTCAAATGCCTGTTGAAGTTCTTCAATATATCCCTTCCTTGATGTATCTATTCCAGTATATATCGTCAGAACATCATAATGCGATATTTTCCCTCTTTTTAATTCTCATGGACAAAGATCACACGGCGATGTGGTGGGTATTTTATCCGCCATTTCTCTCGTGAATGAACGCCATTGTGCGCACGCGCAGTCGCCACAAATATTACATTTTTCTTTCATTTAAAAATATACCCTAACATATATCTTCCTTTTAAAGACACTCTGCAAATCTACATGCCGAGAGATCTCGTTAGAATGCATTATGAAGTAAATCGGTTAAGACGTTTTCTCAATCTCGATGTTACAAAAATCACCTTAGTGTTTTAAATATATAGATTACATATTTTATTTTTTGTCACATATTTCAGGTATTTTTAATACAAAAAAATAAATATTTTCCCAATATTTAGCACCTAAAAATCCGAGCCTTATTTATAAGTAATAACTGGTATTTTACGCAAGCTTGCTGCCTGGTTATTTCAAGAAGGCAATGGGGTGGGACAATCCTTCCACCATCTGGGCAGTAACCCTTGTAAGCGACTTTCTGAGAAACAGATTACGAGATGACAATACTCGTACTTTAGGCATTGCTGCCTGCTTATTTCAAGAAGGCAATGGGGTGGGACAATCCTTTCACCATCTGGGCAGTAACCCTTGTAAGCGACTTTCTGAGAAACAGATTAGGAGATGACAATACACATACTTAACCCATTGTTGCCTGATTATTTGGAGAAGGTAATGGGGTGGGACATTCCTTTCACCATCTTGACAGCCAGCCCGGGGTTAGTTTTGTGAGGAGTTTCTTCAGTTAAATGTGTTACATTATTCTTAGTCTGCATATCCTTAACTCAAAATGCCTAACGAGAAAAGCAGTAGAAAGTGTTTATTAAAACAGTGGGTGTCAGGTAAATGTGATTATTCAATTGATGGCTAGGGACCGGACATTTATGCACTAATGATAATAATAATATCGTATGGCCTTGGGTGCCAGGTGCAAGCTTTGTTATTTGACACCCAAAGGGTAGCTTGCATGTCGATTTTCGTTGTTACATGAAGCACTATGAAAGTCAAGGAGGTTAGATATCTAAGCTCCTTGAACATTATAGCGCTTTCTAGTAGAGAAATGAGGAACTTTGTGTTGGCGGTAAATCCCGAGATTAATTTTGCCATTATGAACACGGCCTACTGAATTCAAATGGGTTCTTTGACATGCCAACATTGTAATCTTTGCCGCCTTTCAAAAATCACTTATCACGGCCAGGAGCGAACCTGCAAGCTTGGGTTAGTAGACCGACACGTTGATCACTCACCCACCGTGTCAAGCTATTTATGCACTGAAAACGATTAAAATAGACATAATTTGTCTCCTAAAACATTGAAAAACTTGCAATTACCTATTGTGATGCTTCTTTCTGCAGTGAATGATACATGTATAAAGTGAGTGAATAAGTTGGCTTATTGTTAAGTGCATATTTTTTAATTTTTCATTCATATTTTCTACATTGTTAGTGCATAATTGCATGCATATGTTAATCGTTCTCAGTGCATCAATGTCCGGTCCCTAATTATGCTGCTATTGGCACTAGTTACCAGTGTTGCCAAATCATGAAATGGGAAAGAACTAAACCCTATGTTTTAAAACACCAGAAAAGCAGCAGCTGTACTCTATGATTCAAAACAATAGAAAAACACCAAAAATTATAAATATATAAACGGCTTTTTAATTAAATTTCTTTCATTAAAAATCGTCTTCTTCACTTGCGGAGCCTACTACCGCTATTACATCTTTAGAGCAGGAAGGTGTAATACTGCTGTAGCTCTGCATACTTCCAATTTCGGCCACTATTATATCCTTCGGAAGTTCGTAGTCGTGATAGCATATTCCCTCTGTTTTTAGTCCAAATCGCTCACACAGAATGGAATGCAATTTTTGAACTTTCGTTCGATTTCTTTGCTTTGTTTTCACCACTTACACTTGGCTAAACACTCTCCCTACATCTGCATTAGAGTGAGGGAGCGATAGTACATAAACTGTCTTCACATGAAACTGGGAAATCCCATGGGAGCTGGGAAGAAAATAGATGATAGGTGGATTCTTTGTATAAGTGCACTTGCACTGAGCCCTGCATGTTGCGCTTACTTAGCACTTATGCACGTGAATGAGAATTTCAGGGACTTCCCCTGTTCGAGTGTTGACCTTGAAACGTGTAAGGCTGAACATTGCCTATCTTAATTGATTAACTTTATTAAAACTATTACATGGCTTCCAGGATTTACCTATTTCATGGAAAAGTCCATTAAGCACCAGTTTTGGCACTGGTTTTATTGAAATAACACCAGTATTTTGCTATGGCGCTATTAGAACATTTCTGGCACCAGCCGAACTTCAGAAACACCAGATCTGGTGCTAAAAACACCAAATTGGCAACACTGCTAGTTACTTCTTTCCCTTCATTTTGTGTTCAAGTGGCTATTGTCTGTTGCCATGCGCACAGAGCTAATGTAAATAAATATATTGTGCCTCAAGGGTTAGAATTCCTGTCCAATTTATGTGCTTGAAAAAGTAACCAGAAGGGCTGTAGGCTTCGGAAACTTTGACTTTGTGTAGACGAGAACAAGTTAGTCGACAAATTGAAGGGTTGATAGCAAAAACCGGGCAAGTCCAAAAATGCACATTCCGATATATGTACCATTTCTTGTGCACCTCATTTAGAGCCATCTAGTGACATAATACGATCCCACAAAACCGCCAACATAAAATAAGAGCTACCTACCTAATTTGGTTGGTTTGGTTGGTTCCGTAGTTTAGGGGCTGCGACAACACGGTCATGTAGCCCCGTGTACTTTGGGTGTGTGTAGAATCTGTCTGATAACCGGTGTTAATTGTGATGACTGTATTAGTGTGTCTTATCTGTTTTTAATTCATGTAATGACTGCAGATGATCAATTTCAAGTAGTTCCTACTTTCGCTCCAATTTCTACCGTCCACGACACCTAGCTGTGAAGTTGGCTACTACTAGATGCCATCGCAACCAGCGCCTGGTGACGAACGTTGGAACTTGAGCGCATTAATCAAACCTAACCTACAAATTTAGCTTCACACAAGTTTAGCTAGTGGAAGGTTCTTATACATGCCATAAATCTATGCCATGGGACCATCGGCTTTACTTCCCTTCAGAAGGAAGGCATACTGAGGGATTTTAACGCTCTTAAATAATACGACGACTTTGGCCGGGATTGAACCCACGATCTTGGGGATAGAAGCTCAGCATGCTACCAACTACGCAACCGATCCGACCTACCTAATGTACCCAATCAGAGACTGGTACAAGAGTCGAACACGCAATCATTTGGAGATTTATAGTGAATTCAATTCCACTCCGTCCTCCAAGGGACCCAAAAATGAGTTCCTCAACTCCGCTCCGGCTTTGGCAACGGGTCGGCAAAGGGGTTTCCCCAACGACGTAAACAAATGTCGCAATGCATAAAATTTGTAGAAAAAATAGAAAACTTGGCATACTTATTTAAAAGAATATTATGATAAATTTTAAATCACTTCTATTTTCTGCCATATAAGTTACTAGCGGAGCCGTGCGAGAAATCTCGCATGTTTATAAGCCACACTCTCCCCAATAGGTTTATAATGAGAGACTTAATGAGAAAAGTTATGTTTCTATTTCAGGCAAATGATTATAGAACACTATGTACATTACAGGATAAAGGAAAGACCTCATAATGTTAATATAACATGAAGCAGGCGTCACAGCGGTCCGTGGACAGCAATTATGGAGCGTATTTTCCTACATCAACACTTCGTACAATTTTTAAAGTCATCTTTTAAAGAAATTATAGATATTTATGAAATTATAGTGCAATACGTCACTGCTAATGTCTATTCTCTTACATTTGAATGCTCATTTGTCACGATCGGTCGCAGGAGGGATGCATACTACTGAAATAATATATGATGATGATAATGTGCCAAACACTTTATACCTGATTTAACGAATGAGCGGACTTGACATCAGAGCGGTTGACCAATGGCACAACAATGTCTGTATGGAAACGAAACTGACAAAGGGGCAGATGTTTAATTTAAACATATACAGGAAGCATCAATACTAATTAACGTCAAGATATTGGAAGACCAGAGCTAGAAACTCATTCTTACGTGCTCCAAGGAGATATTTGTTGACATGATGTCACGCGAGCCAGCAAGCAGTATTCGATATGTTTATGAGCACATAACAGTTAGATTTAATGGGAATGAACGTAACAAACCCGACTCGTTGAGCCACGCTGGATCATGACCATACATTCTCCGTTATTTAACGGGTACACTAATTTATTTGAGCTTATTATGTTGTAACATTAACGCGAGGCACAGTTATTTCCAGTTTCTGCAAAATCAATATTTTGGACTTATCAGGTTTTTGTTATCAAACACTTCAATATTATTAAAACAAGAGCGAAGGATATTACGGAAGATTTTAGACAACAGATGGGCAGATACGATTATACACCAAGATAAATCGCTTCGGTGGCGTAGTCGGTAGCATGCTGAACTGCTGTGCCCAAGATAGCGGGTTCAAACCCGTCGGATTTTTTAAGAGCGATAAAAATCCTTCAATATGCCTTCCTTCGGAGGGGAAGTAAAGCCGGTGGTCCCATGTCATAGATTTATGGCATGTAAAAGATCCTTCCACAGACTAAACTTGTGTGAAGCTAAATTGTTAGGTTAGATTTCGTTGGAACGCTCTATCAGTGATATCAGGTAGCGAAAGTTGGAACTACTTGAAATTGAACGGACTTGTAACTCACCCTATGGGTGTCCGCTTGAAGCAGCTACAGACTCAGGCGAGCCGAACGTTTCCTCGGACACTCCCGGCACTGAAAGCCATACGATAAATAAATAAATAAATAAATAAATAAAAAGATACATAAATACGCCATGGTAGAACCAATAATGTTGTCCACCAGAAAGAAAAGATTGCTGTTCTATGGGCACATCTTCCGTATGAACTACTAAGAAAATTTGGAATTTCACAGAGCCAAAGGGTACGAAATAGAGATGGTTCCAAGAATGTGAGAGCATGCTGAGCTTCTATGCCCAAGATCGTGTGCTCAAACCCGGCCGAAGCCGTTGGATTTTTAAGAGCGTTGAAAGTCCCTCAATATGCGTTCCTTCGGAGGGGAAGTAAAGCCGGCGGTCCCATGTCATAGATTTATGGCATGTTAAAGAACCTTCCACTAATTACACCTGTGTGAAGCTAAATTGTACGTTAGGTTAAACATTTGACAAATGCTCTTAGGTTCCGACGTTCGTCGCCAGGAGCCGACTGCGATGGCAATTGGTAACCAGTTCTGAACTAGTAGTCGTTGAAGGTGGCCTTTAGCGGCAAAAGTAGGAACTACTTGAAAAAATTCAATGTCTGCAGTCCTTACCTGAATTGAAAACAGATAACACACACTAATACAGCCATCACAATTAACACCGGTTATCAGACAGATTCTACACACAACCAAAGTACACGGGGCTACATGACCGCGTTGTCGCAGCCCCTAAACTGAGGAACCAACCAACCAACCAAGAATGTGAGAAATACCTGATGCAAATTGGTATTCGAGAAACGAAAATACATGACTGATTTCAATTTCGACAAATGGTTAAAAAACTATCAATATTAGGCTATAAAGTGTAATCTGAGCCCAGGAGATGGAGAACTCACTACCAGAAGCAAGAAAGAAGGCACAGATTGATGGACTCAAGAAAATACTGGGGGAATGCCAAGGGTGGTAGAAGAACAAGATCTTGACAAAAATGCAATTGATTGTCAATGTGTAGTCCATTAGAGGTTCAAATTAATTGTAACAAGAAGTTCCGTGACGAACTAAAGAGCCTACTTTTCATGCCAATGATTATTCTACAGTATATGAACCTATCTAGAATAATGACGAAATTACGTTGGTAATATCGAAATGTCTAATTAGTTCGAAATATTCCTGGTATAATGTAGCCTAATAGAGCACTACAGTTGGCAGCCCTGGTTGTAATGGTTTGGAGAGCTGAATCTTGCCCCACTAGTTGGGCGTTATTTGTAATGGGTTATGGTTAAAATGAAACTGATTATATGCAAAGGTTAATTATTTAATAGTCGCCCAGTTTTGGGTGATCAATATGAAACATTTAATTGTGTATTAATTTAATAGTGTATCTGTATTGTTGTCAGCATCACTAAAAAAAATCATAATCTGTAGTATTATGTGTTGCCAGGGCGCCAGACCATTCATATATAATGATCAAAATAATATATTAATCCTCGGTTAAACAGAGGTAGAGCATCGAAATTCCTATCTCCAGCCGTAGTGAAACTTACGTAATCGAACCTTTCGATAATTAGTTCAGGAGTGTGGTGTTGCCTTATAGTAAGTTCTAGCTACTAAAGGAAACCAGTCAAACATTTGAATTTAAAAATGAATTTAATATATAAAAACAACAAGTGCAAAAAGAATAAAATACTAAAGATAATAATAATAATAATAAATTAAATTAAAGAATCTACTGAATTTACTTGTATTCTGGGTCTTGATTGGAAATTGGAGTGTACTGAGTTAATTGAATAAAATATAGATTGAATTTAATAATCATGAGAGGCTTCTGATTTGACTGGAGTAAAACTGTTTAAATCGCTCACCGCATTGAAGATCATTGTAGTTGGATTGTTGCGTAGAGAGTTCCTGATGGCCCTGATCTTCCCCAACGTAATGAATTTATATGTGGATGACGGAATAAATTCCAAAAATCATCCCTGTGACAATAGCCTCGTACACAACCATGTCACAGTTTGATGAGACAGAATGTCATATCAAATTCACATACTTAAATAGTTAACTGTATTATTTAGCACGCGTTACAAATGAATGTTAATTTCCCAGTCCATCTCGCTACACGTTCCACTCTTCTGCTACACACAGCACCATTCCGTCTTCTCTCAGCAATTCAATAATAATAATCCATTTGGGCGGCCGTCATATATATAACGTTCCCAAGTAAGGCACGTGTCTATCCCCTCTTCTGAAGTCGCTAGGCAATATTAGCCCGTCTTTCACATATCAATAATGACAATACTTCTTTGTAACATTTCTCGGGAGGTCCAGCCCACCTTTTGTTTAAAGTTGCAAAGGACTCATTCATCGGCCCAGCATTGTTAGTGGCAAGTCTTCATAGAATCCCTTCTTAGTATGATTTGTATACTGGTAGAATACCTGATGTGAAAGACATAAGTGTCTATTTATGTCATTTCCAAGAAGCCGTGGATAAGCCGGCCTTCCGTGAACACCCTCTTCTTCTCTTGCTCGTATTTTCTTCAGAAATAATATTCAGTCAAGCGTCTAACTTATTTCAAATATAATGTGTATCGCTCCAAATCCTTTCAATTGCCACAATATTCTAAATTACCGCATAATAATAGATATAAATATATTAGTTAACATAATAACTAAAGGTAAAAATGAAAAATTTAAAAAATATTATTTATAATAATAATAATAATAATAATAATAATAATAATAATAATAATAAAATATATAAAATTATTTCATTCTGGTCACAAATTGGGACCATCACAATTCGCACCAGAGAATTATGGTATATGTCAACAATCATCTCACCATACTTCTCTTCAACACTTGTACAAATATGAAATATTATACCCTACAAAGAAATGACAAACATCGACAATATTATACTCTTCAAAGCAATTACCAACATAAAAAAATTATTCCCTTCAAGTTTAATTTTTTTTATCTCATCATTTCAGTCTTTCACTGTTCATAATGCCTTTTTCTTTCTTCTTTACATAATTAAAGCGACATGTAAACAATGTACATCAAAATACCCTTCACTTTTATATTCTTGTTTTGGACATAAGTCATCGTTGCACTTATGTATATTTGGGTGGCATACACCTTTGCTTTATATCTGGAGGACGTAGAATTCAATTTTCAGCCTGGTGTCGAACTGAATACACTATGGCCAGTTTGTAGCACTGCCAAATGATCAATTCACTTAATCACTTCACAACACTTTGTATGTGATGCGAATAACCAGATCTACTCCAGTCTCTCAGGAATTATAAGTATCTAGTTACACAGGCAAATTATAGAAAAAATGAAACTTAATAGCTTATATTACCTAAGGCAACATCTTTCAGTGCAAATGTAGTGCGCTAATTACCCCACATATGTATATATATCACACTCAAATACACAAGCTTATAGCCGGCAAAATACGCTTTATATTTCCTCTTTGCTTTCCAAGGCACACAATATCATAGATCGGCCCAACACTTCGCCATTACCTGCTCGTTCAGACCACAATCATTCACTTAATATTAAGCGACTTTCCTTACTTACCATCAGTTATACTTCTATTACTCATGATACATATTTCCTTAAGGATCTCACAATATAGGTCCCGCATAATCGTTTTACTGCATCGTCTAATTACTCACCTTTTTGACCTGAGTTACTCACCTTTTTATCCGTAGTTACTCACCTTATTTCTCACAATTACATTCCATTCTACTCAAGATCCCCTTATTTCTCTCGATTACACTTCATTCTACCTAAGATTACACCTCTTAATCACCTGTAGATACTCAACTTATTTCTCAAAATTATACTTCTTTCTATTCAAGATTACACCTCTTTATCGCCCGTAGTTACTCACCTTATTTCTCAAAATTACACTTCTTTCTACTTAAGATTACCTTTCTTTATCATCCGTAATTACTCACATTATTTCTCAAAATTACACTTCTTTCTACTTCAGATTACCTTTCTTTATCACCCGTAATTACTCACCTTATTTCTTAAAATTACACTTCTTTCTACTTCAGATTACCTTTCTTTCGTGGAATCCGTATTCACTCACTTTATTTCTCAACATTACACTTCTTTCTACTTAAAATTACCTTTCTTTCGCGGAATCCGTATTTACTTACTTTATTTCTCAAAATTACACTTCTTTCTACTTCAGATTACCTTTCTTTCGCGGAATCCGTATTCACTCACTTTATTTCTCAAAATTACACTTCTTTCTACTTAAGATTACCTTTCTTTATCACCCGTAATTACTCACATTATTTCTCAAAATTACACTTCTTTCTACTTCAGATTACCTTTCTTTATCACCCGTAGTTACTCACCTTATTTCTCAAAATTACACTTCTTTCTACTTCAGATTACCTTTCTTTCGCGGAATCCGTATGACCGATAAAATTTAATTTCTCCATTACAAAAAAATTACCTACCTTTAAATCCTTGCATTACCATCCTAGCTACTGAAATATTAACTGTTCACAAAAATCTGCCTAATTAAATTACGGGCATCAAAATATAGCTTTACTTTCCTTTCTGACTTGGGAACTACCCTTAACGAATTAATATATGGGCTAATATAGGGTTCTATAATTTTATCCTGCAACATGCTTTCAATCTGCCTACTCACAGCTTCCTGAAATTTGTAAGGCACGGGGTAGCGATGACCTACAAAAATACTGCGATCATGTACATTTAATGAATGTTCGTAGCAATTAGCTAATCCAATACGGTTCTCAAATATATACTAATTCTCTTACAACACCTTCGACAATCGATCCACACGATCACTCTCTAACGCACTCTGTAATGCAGCCTCACGCAAGGAATCCTCTAGATAATCCTTCGTCATCATACTGCCTACAAATGTAAAAAAACAAGGTTCCCTCTCAAGAGATACCCCAACAATCTCACCATTCACCAGCTCACTACAAATATCGACTCCTTTAGTCATTAATACCTCCTCAAGCGTACATATATTCTTAGAACCACCATATAACTTACTTCAATTATTAAATGACATGATCATATCTCCACCCATTCATCTGAATTTAACACTACCCTCCTTATAACTTAGCTGGACAGAATGTTGCGACATACACTAAGAACCCCTAATTAATGAATGTACCAGATTTGGAATCAATAAACATACCTGTGTTCCAATCTTACCTTCCTTTAAAATTTCTACAACCACTTGATTAGAAATTCTGTGGGATATCTTTCCCATCGCAGTTAACACAATAGTAGTTCAAATTGGAATTTCCTATATTTTAATACCATTTTCCTTCCTATTATTATAAAATGCTGCACTGATGCAAGAAACCTGACAGCCACTGTCAAAAAGTGTTTCGATACACGCCCCTAACACTTGTAATTTTAAGACTGAGTTAAAATTAATAACGGTAGGTTCTTTAGATACCTCCATAAATTCACTTAATAAATAATTACGGATGTTTAGGTCATACGGTTCGCTCAAAATAGTAATACCGACTTACATAACAACTCTATCTGGCATTTTTAAGTTCTTATAACCTTCTTCTTCGCTTCTATATTTATTTATAGTTACACTCTCTTCTCTCCTCATAACAATAGTTTCTTCCTCCTCCGTATTATATTTATCAATAGTAACACTGTATTTCGCCTATGCCCCTATTACTTCCCCTATTCTATCTTCTATGGCACGCCACTGCACTTCATCATCTTTCTCACTCTCTTTCATTATATTCTCTATTTCCTCTAACAACTTCATTTTCTCCCCTTTCATTTTACTTCTTAAAGTTCTTCCTCCATACCTTCCCTTCATTTCTCCACTATCTATCCCCACCATTTCCTCTAACATCGTGCTTTGCTTGTGCCTTTTCTTCCTATTATTGAGATTTCTTATCTCAGTCTTCTGCTTTTCTTGTTCAATCATTATGTCTTTCTGACTATGACTTAACGCACGCTTCTTTATCTCTGTTAATTTCATATTAAATTCCTCTATACAGACTTTGAATTCTTCCCTGGTCTGCCTAATCTCTTCATATATGATTCTCTGCATTTCTATTTCTTGAGTGCTTAATACTTTATTTATTTTACCTACTTCCGCTCTTTCTTTCAAATTATTATCTTTTTCTATTAATTCAAATCTTAATATCTTCTGTTTCTCCTTTTTCTTACTACGTTCTAAAATCTCTTCTTCTGTTATCCTGCTTTCACCTATCATCTCTGCGACCTCCACTGACTGCTCTCCCTCATCTAAGCTACTTTCACCTATGTCTGTCCTACTTTCATCTACACTCGTCTCTAAATACTGCACATCTACTTCACAATCTTCTACCGTCTCTACCAACTCTACTATGCTTTCTCCTACTATCTTCGCTAACTGGTCTTCCTCATCTAAGCTAATTTCACCTATGTCTGTCCTAGTTTCACCTACACTCGTCTCTAAATACTGCACATCTACTTCACAATCCTCTATCGTCTCTACCAACTCTACTGTGCTTTCTACTACTATCTTCGCTAACTGCTCTTCCTCATCTAAGCTACTTTCACCTATGTCTGTCATACTTTCACCTACACTCGTCTCTAAATGCTGCACATCTACTTCACAATCCTCTACCGTCTCTACCAACTCTACTATGCTTTCTGCTACTATCTTCGCTAACTGCTCTTCCTCATCTAAGCTAATTTCACCTATGTATGTCCTAGTTTCACCTACACTCGTCTCTAAATACTGCACATCTACTTCACAATCCTCTATCGTCTCTATCAACTCTACTATGCTTTCTCCTACTATCTTCGCTAACTGCTCTTCCTCATCTAAGCTAATTTCACCTATGCCAGTCCTAGTTTCACCTACACTCGTCTCTAAATACTGCACATCTACTTCACAATCCTCTATCGTCTCTATCAACTCTACTATGCTTTCTCCTACTATCTTCGCTAACTGCTCTTCCTCATCTAAGCTACTTTCACCTACTCTCCTCTTCTCCTCATGCTCTATTTCACTTTCACTTACACTTATCTTTAAATACTGCACATCTATTTCTTGTTCACCTAACGTCTCCCCTATTTCTATTCTGCTTTCACCTACAGCCACCTCTGATTCCAGTCTGCTTTCACCTAAAATATCTTCTACCTCTAAACTGCTTTCAACTATTTTCTCTCTCATCCACTCCAGATGACCCCTTTCCATTTCTCCATGTCTCTCATCCATGTATCTTATTATTAGGGCCCGGATTTTTTAAAAATGCATATGCGCATATGCATATGCATATTTTGACATATTTTGAGGTTTAGTGCATATTCTAGACGTAACAGCATATTCCGGTATATATGTCTGAATTTAAGGACAATTACAAGAACTACTAAAATAAATCTGTTTTGTGCATCCCTAGCTAGTTGCCTATATTATGTGCATTCCTCACTAATTGGTGTTTTCGACTCTCTGTATAACGGCACTTTACTTTCACAACTGACAATGACAACAGATAGCTTAGGTATGGGTAGGCAGGCTGGCTGGACTTCCCGGAATTCCTTTCTCTACCACAGTAGATAATAATCTCAGGGGGTTGGGCAATTGGTCAGGACAGAAGTATCTTCAGTTCACTAGTTACGTTCCAGTTTAATGCCCTGCATCTCAAGTGTTAGTTTCTAAAAATGCCTAAGGAAAAGAGCAGGAGAAGAGATTTACTAAATTAGTGGGTGTCGGGTAATAGGGACTATTCAACAGATGGTGTCATTGTGTACTGTCAAGTTTGCTCAAAGGAAGTAAAATGTGAAAAGAAATTTCAGCTTGAACAGCATTCAAAAACAACTGCACATATTAAAGCAAAGGAAGAGAAAAACATCACACCACAACAACTACTTCTTACGCAGGTAAAGCCTAAGTCCGGTATTCTTAATACATTTTCAAATGATCTTTGTAGGGCTTTCGTATGCAGCAACATTCCATGGAATAAATTAAACAATCCGGTTCTGCGATAATTTCTTGAGAAATATTGTGTAAATCAAAAAATACCAGATGAATCAACTCTTTAGAAAAATTACCTACCTCCGCTATATGAATCTACCCTGGAATTGATCCGTTCTGATATCGGAAGGAACTATATCTGGACATCGGTGGATGAGACAACGGATTCATGTGGCCGTTACATAGCAAATTTCGTGGTTGGTAAATTTCATCCAGTTGAACCCGGTAAGCCGCATCTTCTTGCTTGTAAAATACTAGAGAAAACCAACCATAGCACAATAGCAAGATTTGTAAATGATTCTCTGCGAAAATTGTGGCCATCTGAAATTGAGGCTAACTGTTGTAAAGTGCTTGTACTGCTCACAGATGCAGCTTCGTATATGTTGAAAGCAGCAAAGGCCCTCCAAGTATTTTATCTGAAACTCATACACGTAACCTGTTTAGCGCACGGATTACACCGCATTGCAGAAGAAATACGCACACAGTTTCCAGCTGTTAACAATTTAATTGGATGTGGGGAGAAGCTGTTTCTGAAAGCACCAGCTCGTGTCCAGTTCTACAAAGATTGTCTACCTGAAGTTCCTTTGCCACCTGAACCTGTCCTGACTAGGTGGGGGACATGGTTATCTGCAGTATCATTTTATCAGCAGAATTTTAATGAGTGAAAGGAGTGGTTACAAAACTTGAAGATGAGCATATTGCGTGTGTCCGTGATGCAAATTTGTGTTTGAAACCGCTACTGTTTATCAAGATGTGAATTTCATTCATGCACATTTTTCTTAACTTCCAAAAGCCATTGAGAGCTTAGAATCTTCTGGTACTCCCCTCCATGAATCACTTGATCTCGTTGAGAAAGCTGCGTCTTCATTGAATTCCGCTCCAGGCGAAATTGGAGAGAAGATTAAATGCAAGTTTGAAAAGGCGTTGAATTCGAACCCAGGGCTGAAGAAGATTAAGTTAATTAGTCAATACTTGAGTGGAACTAGGGTATCCTTGCTAGATGCATGCTCCGAAACTTTGGTGCCCGTGTATAAGTACTGTCCAATCACGTCAGTTGATGTAGAACGATAATTCTCAGCCTATAAACTCATTTTGACGGACAATAGACATAGTTTGTCTCCAGAAAACACTGAAAGACTACTAGTTACCTATTGTGATGCTTCTTTTTGCAACAAATGATAGCTGAAAAATAGGCAAGTGAATAAAATTGCATATTTTAAGTGCATATTTCATTATTTTCCGTGAATATATTCTAACTTTTTAGTGCATATTTGCATGCATATGTTCAGGTTTTTTAGTGCATATAAATCCGGGCCCTACTTATTGTCTCCCTACTGCGATTCTGCAATTCCATACTTAAGTTACTTTCACCTACGTCTTCCTCTAATCTGCTTTCAACTATTTTCCCTTGTGCGACTAACCGCCTTCTGATTTCATTCTCCTCTACTTGAGCTATCCTGAGCATTACGTTGATGCTTTCTTTAGGATCCAAAGAACGAAACTCCTCCCCACTCATACCTACGATCGCCCTAAATTTCTCGTCTGAAATCATTTTGCAATATACTGTACTTAATATAATTACCCTCCAAAATTCACTTCACTTTCCCCCAAAATCAATCACTGACAATACACTAATTCACTTCACTTTCCCCCAAAATCACTGACAATTTGCACTGAATTTTTACTCACTCCTTCCTTAAATATCGTTAGGTTTTCGTGCCGCATAGTTGGGGGCCATTTGTAATGGGTTAGAGAGAAATGAATCTTGCCCCAGTAGTTGGGCGTTTTTAACATGGTTTAATGGGTTATTTTTACTTGGTTATTAATAATAAGAAACGCGCCCCACGTTGGGTGCCATTTGTAATGGATTGCAGAGCTGAATCTTTCCCCACTAGTTGGGCGTTATTTGTAATGGGTTATGGTTAAAATGAAACTGATTATATGCAAAGGTTAATTATTTAATAGTCGCCCACTTTTGGGTGATCAATATGAAACATTTAATTGTGTATTAATTTAATAGTGTATCTGTATTGTTGTCAGCATCACTAAAAAAAATCATAATGTGTAGTATTATGTGTTGCCAGGGCGCCTGACCATTCATATATAATGATCAAAATAATATATTAATCCTCGGTTAAACAGAGGTAGAGCATCGAAATTCCTATCTCCAGCCGTAGTGAAACTTACGTAATCGAACCTTTCGATAATTAGTTCAGGAGTGTGGTGTTGCCTTATAGTAAGTTCTAGCTACTAAAGGAAACCAGTCAAACATTTGAATTTAAAAATGAATTTAATATATAAAAACAAGTGCAAAAAGAATAAAATACTAAAGATAATAATAATAATAATAAATTAAATTAAAGAATCTACTGAATTTACTTGTATTCTGGGTCTTGATTGGAAATTGGAGTCTACTGAGTTAATTGAATAAAATATATATTGAATTTAATAATCATGAGAGGCTTCTGATTTGACTGGAGTAAAACTGTTTAAATCGCTCACCGCATTGAAGATCATTGTAGTCGGATTGTTGCGTAGAGAGTTCCTGATGGCCCTGATCTTCCCCAACGTAATGAATTTATATGTGGATGACGGAATAAATTCCAAAAATCATCCCTGTAACAATAGCCTCGTACACAACCATGTCACAGTTTGATGAGACAGAATGTCTTATCAAATTCACATACTTAAATAGTTAACTGTATTATTTAGCACGCGTTACAAATGAATGTTAATTTCCCAGTCCATCTCGCTACACGTTCCACTCTTCTGCTCCACACAGCACCATTCCGTCTTCTCTCAGCAATTTAATAATAATAATCCATTTGGGCGGCCGTCATATATATAACGTTCCCAGGTAAGGCACGTGTCTATCCCCTCTTCTGAAGTCGCTAGGCATTATTAGCCCGTCTTTCACATATCAATAATGACAATACTTCTTTGTAACATTTCTCGGGAGGTCCAGCCCACCTTTTGTTTAAAGTTGCAAAGGACTTATTCATCGGCCCAGCATTGTTAGTGGCAAGTCTTCATAGAATCCCTTCTTAGTATGATTTGTATACTGGTAGAATACCTGATGTGAAAGACATAAGTGTCTATTTATGTCATTTCCAAGAAGCCGTGGATAAGCCGGTCTTCCGTGAACACCCTCTTCTTCTCTTGTTCGTATTTTCTTCAGAAATAATATTCAGTCAAGCGTCTAACTTATTTCAAATATAATGTGTATCGCTCCAAATCCTTTCAATTGCCACAATATTCTACATTACCGCATAATAATAGATATAAATATATTAGTTAACATAATAACTAATTAAAGGTAAAAATGAACAATTAAAATAATAATAATAATAATAATAATAATAATAATAAAATATACAAAATTATTTCATTCTGGTCACAAATTGGGACCATCACATGGTGACTGAATATATTCTTAGTTCCATCTCTTACGGTACAGAATACAAAATTTGGTTGAAGTCCAATGGACGTTACATGCAGTTAGACATTGGATCTATCTGTACGCGTAAAGGCATGACGGCAACAAAGTCATGCGTGTGATGGTTAGAAATAATCGGAAATATTATGATATCTTGTTGTGCCAATTTTGGATGAAATCCATTTGTTAGTATAGAAGTTACATGTATTTTAAAATTGGACCTATCAGCAAGCATAGAATCATGTTGGCAACACTGACTTATATTAATTTCTGCAAATTAATCTAGAGTGTCAGGTGCTATACGTGTGCTAAGTATACAGTAGAGCTGTTGGGTTGCATACGTTCTGATATATTGATATTAGGGTAAAAAAAATATAGACAGCGTTTATTAACGGTTGGCAGCCCTGATTGCTCTTAAGAATACTTATAGTCATATCTGTTATGTTACACATAGCTCATACGAAATTTGGTTGAAATCCAACTGATAGTATAGAAGTTACATGTATTTAAAAATTGGTCTTATCAGCAGGCTTAAAATGAAGCCTCCGTGGCTTAGGCGGCAGCACGCCGCCCTCTCACCGCTGGGTCCGTGGTTCAAATCCCGGTCACTCCATGTGAGATCTGTGCTGGACAAAACGGAGGCTGACAGGTTTTTCTCCGGGTACTCCGGTTTTCCCAGTCAAAATGTCATTCCAGCAACACTCTCCACTATCATCATTTAATCTGTCATTCATTTAATCATTGCCCGAGAGGAGTGCGTCAGGCCTCGGCAGCCGGCACAGTCCATATCCTCGCCGCTAGATGGGGGCTTCATTCATTCCATTCCTGACCCGGTCGGAGACTGGAAGCAGGCTGTGGATTTTCATTTTCAGCAGGCTTAGAATCATGTTGGTAGAACTGAAGTATATAAGTTACTCCAAATTAATCTAAAATGTCAGGTGGGGGCGTGGTGGCCCAGCGGTCTAGCTGTATGCCTCTCACCAAGGCGGTCCGGGTTCGATTCCCGGTCAATGCATGTGAGATTTTCGAAGTGAAATGCCATGTCCTGTGGTTCGGATTCCACGTTAAAAGGAGGTCCCGTGGCTCATAATCACAAGATTCACGGTCACGTAAAACTACAATCTTCCTTCTTTTAAAATGTCAGGTACTATACGTGTGGATAGTTTAAAGCTGTCGGCTTGCATACTTTCAGATATATTGGTATTTGGATGAAGAAAATAAAGAGAGCAATTATTAACAGTTGGCAGCCCTGGTGGCTCTTAAGAATACACTCAGTCATATCTGTTTATGTAGACATATTACATACAAAATTTGGTTGAAATCCAATTAATACTGTAGAAGTTATATGCATTTAAGAATTGGACCTATCAGAATTCTTAAAATTATTTTGGCAACAATGTCATGTATAGTCTCCTGGAAATTAAACTGAAATAGTATTATCTACATGTGTGCTAATTTTGGAATAGCTCCCATGCATACCTTCCATGATATCCAACATGGAGCTCTAATTTATAGTGCGTTTTTCAGCAGTTGGTAGCTCTGACATCATTTTCAAATATGGGCTTTAGATATTCCGGTATACATCTTTACTCATACTAAATTTGGTTTCGATTGTTGCAGCCGTTTAGGAGTTGATATGGGGACACACACTCACACACAGCCAGACAGACAGGCAGAAGGACAGACAGACAGACAGACAGACAGAAGGGCAGACAGACAGACAGACAGACAGACATACACACACATATTTTCCTGGATCGATCTCATAAGTCTACTTTTTCCTCATTTTTGCAAAATGTGAAAAGTAGGCTAAAAATAATTATTTAATTAGCGTATGGTACAAAACACATCACAATACATATTATAATATAAAGATAATTAAAACAGCATTGAAAAAAAAAACTATATACAAGACTGAAGTCAGATAAGGGTCTCAATGTCAGACTTACATCCTTTATGCAGTCGATGCATTTTTGTGTAGCCATCAGGAACTCAACTGAAGGCCCAGAGCAGGCTGTTAGTGGACAATCTTGTGTGATATGCTGAATAGTTTGTCTTTCAGCATCGCAGGCACATTTTGGAGATGGAATTTTCTCCCACCTGTGAAGAGAGTCCGCGCATCTGCCACAATTTGTTCTTATTCTATTTAGGGTGGAACAAATTTTTCTAGGAAGCTCAAAACCTGGAGTCTTGGTTGTAATGCATGGCATAGTTTGTTGTTCCGGTGATTCAGAGATCGACCAGAACTGTTTCCAACGGGCAGTCACGTTGAACTCACTTTCAACGAGCCTTTGTGCAGTAGTCAGAGGAGGGTGGCGAGAGCAAAGTATATTCTTACTAATATCAGGAAAATCGAAGCCTCCGTGGCTTAGGCGGCAGCACGCCGGCCTCTCACCGCTGGGTCCGTGGTTCAAATCCCGGTCACTCCATGTGAGATCTGTGCTGGACAAAACGGAGGCAGACAGGTTTTTCTCCGGGTACTCCGGTTTTCCCTGTCAAAATTTCATTCCAGCAACACTCTCCACTATCATTTCATTTCATCTGTCATTCAGTTAATCATTGCCCCAGAGGAGTGCGTCAGGCCTCGGCAGCCGGCACAGTTCATATCCTCGCCGCTAGATAGGGGCTTCATTCATTCCATTCCTGACCCGGTCGGAGACTGGAAGCAGGCTGTGGATTTTCATTTTTTCATCAGGAAAATCATGGTGCACGGGAAGATGAGGATTTTTGCAGATGGCGCTGTACACCTTCATAAGTCTCATACTTGGAGGTGGAAAGTGACTTAGCACTGGCAGCCAATATGTCGGAGTACTTCTAATTGTCCCCGAGATGATGCGCATAGTAAAAATAATAATAATACCGTAATATGCATGAAAAATTGCAGACATTGAAAAGCAAGAACGTAAAATGTTTAGAAATATATTCGTCCCTACACCAGAAACTGAAATTTGGATCAAGAGACGAACTGCAGACCTCTAAAGTCTCACTGACAGTTTCACAAACACTGTTGTTCTATGCCCAAGATCGTGGTTCAAATCCGGCCGAAGAGCGTTAAAAATGCCGCAGTATGCCTTCCTTCGGAGGGGAAGTAAAGCCGGTGGTCCCATGTCATAGAGTTATGGCATATTAAAGAACCTTCCACTAATTACACATGTGTGAAGCTAAATTGGAGGTAAACAACGCTCTTAGTTTGCTACGTTCGTCTCCAGGAGCCGACTGCGGTGGCATCTAGTAGCCAAGTTCTGAAATAGTAGTCGTTGACGATGGTGTTTGGCGACAAAAGTAGGAACTACTTGAAAAAAGTCAATGTCTGCAATCCTTGCTTGAATTAAAAACAGATAACACACACTAATACAGCCATCACAATTAACATCGGTAATCAGACACATTCTACTCACATCCAAAGTACACGGGGCTACATGACCGCGTTGTCGCAGCCTCTAAACTGAGGAACCAACCAACCAACTAACCAACCAACCACAAACACTGTGGGCAGGAGACGGTTGACGGACAACAATAGACCAACAAAAATATTATTAATACAAAAAAAACCATAGCGGCTTCAGTGGCGTAGTTGGTAGGATGCTGAGCTTCTCTGCCCAAGATCGAGGGTTCAAACCCGGCCGAAGTCGTTAAAAAGCCCTCAGTATGCCTGACTTCGGAGGGGAAGGAAAGCCGGCGCGGTGGACCCATGTTATAGAATCTTGCCACGGTGGGTGAGTAGTTAACGTGTCTGACTACCAACCTCAAGCTTGCAGGTTCGCTTCTGGCCGTGATAAGTGATTTTTGAAAGGCGACAAAAATCACGATACACATGTCATACGATGTTGGCATGTTAAAGACCCCATTTGAATTCAGTAGACCGTGTTCATAATGGCAAAATTAATCTCGGGATTTTCCGCCAACACAAAGTTCCTCCATTCTCTACTTGAAAGCGCTGTAGTGTCAAGGAGTTTAGTTATCTAACCTCCTTGACTTTCATAGCGTTCAAAGGAACGACGAAATTCGACATGCAAGCTACCCTCTGGGTGTCAATTAACAAAGCTTGCACCAGGCACCCGAGGCCATACGATATTATTATTATTATTATTATTATTACAGATATAAACCAGTATTTTACCCGCTCGTCTTCCTCCTTAGTGATAACTAAGGCCCGGAAGTTCATGCAAAATCACATTTTTGCATATTTTGGTTATTTTGACACAATGTATCATATTTTCTACTTTGCCTGTTTAAGTGCATATCTCTGCTTGAGAAGGGTGTATATTGTAATTTCCTATTGTTTTAAAGCACTCTTTTGTTACTTCGTGTTCTTAAAGTATTTTTTTTCTATGCCCAAGTTCGCGGGTTCAAACCCGGCCGAAGTCGTCAGATTTTTTAAGAGCGTTAAAAATCCCTCAGTATGCCTTCCTTCGGACGGGAAGTAAAGCCGGTGGTCCCCTGTCATAGATTTATGGCATGTAAAAGAGGGAGATATGGAACTGCGCCCATAAGCAGTGGTATTTCCAGATCCTTTTAATTAGGCCGATTGAACTGCGCCCATAGTTCCCGTCCCGATAAGCAGCTGTACTATGGGTATCCGGGGTTGGCAGCTAATCACACTAACCACTACACCACAGAGGCGAATAATAATAATAATAATAACAATAATAATAATAATAATAATAATAATAATAATAATAATAATGAAAATCCACAGCCTTTTTCCAGTCATTGGACCGGGTCAGGGTTGGAATGAATGAAGCCCCCATCTAGCGGTGAGGATAGGCATTGTGCCGGCTTCCGAAGCCTGTCGCACTCCTCTGGGACAATGATTAATGAATGACAGATGAAATGAAATGATATTGAAAAGTGTTGCTGGAATGAAAGATGACAGGGAAAACCGGAGTACCCGGAGAAAAACCTGTCCCGCCTCCGCTTTGCCCAGCACAAATCTCACATGGAGTGACAAGGATTTGAAGCACGGAAGCCAGCGGTCAGGGGCCGGCGCGCTGCTGCCTAAGCCACGGAGGCTACACTAATAATAATAATACAATAAAAAAATATAATAATCTCTTAAATGGTAAGATTACCTCAAACTAGATTATTAAACATTTGCAATAACAAAACTATTTTAAAAATATGGTTAGGTTGTCGAAAACATCCCAATGTACCAGTTAATTCTAATATTACTACTACTACTACTACTACTCGGCGCTACAGTCCATGTAGGACCTTGGCCTCTCCAACAATCGTTGCCCAATCCTGACGATCTTCTCTACGTTTCCTCCATCTTCTTACTCCCATCTTGCGTAAGTCGTCCTCCACGTCATCCAACCATCGTTTCCTAGGTCTTCCTTTGCATCTTCTTCCACCTGGATTTCCTCTATAGGTCTTTTTAACCACTCTATCACCTGCCATTCTCTCCACATGTCCCAGCCATCTTAGCCTATTACTCTTTACTTCCGAAACTATGTCAGGATGCCCATATAATTCCTCCAATTCTTTGTTTTCCCGTATTCTCCATCTTCCTGCCTCATTCACTGCTCCATAAATCTTCCTCAGTATTTTCCTTTCCCATCTTCTCAAAATCTCCTCTTCTGCCACAGTCATAGTCCATGTTTCCGAGCCGTACATTACCACTGGTCTTATAACTGTTCGGTACACTGTCACCTTTGATCTTCTACTGAGGATGCGCGCTTTGAGGATTTTTATCAGTGCCCAATAAGCTCTATTACCGGCTGCAATTCTTGCTTTTATTTCTTCTCTTGTGCTATTATCTTCAGTAACCAGTACTCCCGAATACTTGAAACTTTTACACCTCTCAAAATTCACCCCATTTAGGTTTATAAATAAATTTATATATTTATCTTTCTCCACAGTATTTCTCCTAGATAATAATAAATATTGAGTTTTGATGTAGTTCACTCGTAATCCTACTTCTTCTGATTCTTTTTCTAACCGTCCCAACCCTTCTTCAAGATCTTTCAGTCTTCGTCACTAGGCTTGCGCATAATAGTTCGCGGCTGGGAGCGATCAGTTTAGTTCGCAGCTCCTTAGCGAACTAGTTCGCTCTTTCAGTTCGTTAGCTCCCATCTCGGAGACAGATCGTTCGCTTGCCTTGCTGCTGCCACTGCACGCGCTCTTTGTTTGTTATAGCAGTCTGTCACCACTGATGACTCGTCACCAGTGATTGCTCATTCACATTGCTCTCGTTTCAAGCAATACTGTGGTCTGTAGGCTACTGTAACAGTTACTGTGCAGTTCGTGTATTAGATAGCGACATGTTGCGTGTGTAGTAATGTGTTTTACATTTTGATATTCGAAGATAAAAAAATACAAAAATATGAGTATTGAAACATTAGTGAAATTCCTTATTCCTTCCTTATTTCCTTTTATTCCTTTTAGGAACATAGGGTAGCTACAAACTTCTTCCATCTTACTCTATTGTTGGCCATCCTTTTAATTAGGGTCCATGTCTTTCCTTCTGAGAAAACTTCTCTTTCTATTGTTTATAAAGCCAAAAGTCGTCATTTGTTTATCATCAGGGGCGGATCTAGGGGAGGGCGAGGAGGGCGACCGCCCAGGGCCCCGCGGTCCGGGAGGCCCCGCGCCATGGATTGTTTTAAATTTAATTGATTCATTTTTTGTACTTTTCAAACTTTCGAACTAATTTATAATTCATATTATTTTATCAGTGCAGCTATGACCTCCCGTGCCCGTGTAGCAAGTTTAGATTTCAGTGAAATGATAGAAGACTTCAGCCGGGAAAAAAGTCGCAAAGTAATATTTTAATATTTCATAGTTTACATAATCTTCTTCAATGGGACTTAAAAGTTTCTTTCATATTATTAAAAAATGTACTCAAGTGTATTCAAAATATTGTAACTATTCTTTATTTTCTTCTTCTTCTTTCTTCGATTCGGCCAACTAGGGACCACGCCAGTTCAACTGTCTCTTCTTCCGAGCTTTAACTACCGCCCAGTGTTTCCGCATTCGTCTCCGGTGGTGTTCTTTTCTCTCTTGGGACCACACCTTCCCTGTCTCCATTTGATTTGATTTTTATTATTTCCTATTGTTGTGGGCCCCACCTTATCTTACCGCCCAGGGCCCCACAAGGCTTGGATCCGCCACTGTTTATCATTAGTGAAATACCGGTACAGTACCTAAAAGAATAACAGTATGGACGATGTGTTCGTAGAAGCATACACTTATTATTCTCTTTATTTTTTTCTCTCGCGTGGGGCCGATAACCTAGACGTTAGGCCCCTTAAAACAACAATTACCATCATCATTTTTCGCGTGTATCGGCGCGTCACCATCCGATTCCATTTCCTACTTGTCACTAGGTGATGATAAGACGTACCCCCGCCCGCCGGAATTTTCATTTCTTACTTGCTTCGTGATATTCATTATTTGGCTGCTCTGAAACCGTTGGGTACATTATCTTTATGGCATGAATGGGAGGAATAGGGTTTTTTAGTTCAGAGTTTTTGTCCATAGAAGATCGCTTTTCTTTGTGAAGCATCGTCATAATGTTCATTTCTTAAAAACAGGTAAAAGTATTTGTATCACCATGTATCGAGAAAAATAAATATCAACTAGTTCATTCAAATGGTAATGTTAATCCAGTTCGCCGATTTTCTAAATAATTGGACATATTTTCAAATAATCCAAAATGACTAAGTTAAATAAAACTGTGGAATTATCCCCACATCTACATCAGTTAAATATCAGTAACTTATATTTATGAACCGCCACTGTATTACATTACAAATATAAGGTAGTTACTACTATTAGCGTGTTAGTTCGCTAAGGAGCTGCGAACTAAACTGATCTCTCCCAGCCGCGAACTATTATGCGCAAGCCTACTAGTAGTGTGTTATAGTGATATTATTATAAACCAACATTGAACAATCGCTGCGCCAAACAAAACTTGACAATCTTGCCACTATTAATAGATACACTCAATCAACTGAGCTGACAACAAAACAAAGCGCTTGTGATTGTGCAATGAGTGGTGATGTGACGAGCTGACGAGCTACGGCGGACCCGCGCTCTCGCGCTCTTACAAGTCGGTCAGCGGGAAAAGAGCGAACGAACTAACAAGCGAGCGATCTGGGAACTAGTTCGGTAGTTCGTCTGAGTGTAACGATTCGATCCCATAGCTGTTATATTTAAAGGGTTATTCATTTATTATCATGTTATTATTATTATTATTAACTAGTACATCCATGAGATGATTTTTATATCAGATAATTGTAAGCGGTTTTGATTATTATATTCAATTAGATTTTTATTAACAATTACTTGTAAAGAGACGAAGTATTATATATTGCAACAAGACTGGCGATATGGACTAACCCTGTGCGTCACAAACTGAACGACGTAGTAAGAATTTCACCACGGCAAACTGCGTCATTTTCCTGAGATGTTAAGAAACCCACTATGGTGTAACCAACACGCCATTTTCTACGGTATATACGCGTCAATATATATTGCAAGTTATGAGTCAAGAATGGAGAAGCTTACTGGAGGGGGAGACCGTCGAAGACCACGTGACAAGGAAGTCATTAGTACCTGCGACTCCGACAAAAGACGCATTGATCTATAGCTATCAATGAAGGAAGGAAGTTGTAACCTTGCTTTCTGGGTCCTAATGGACTGAGCACCGAGAGTCGACACTGAACGATGTCTTGCCGACATCTATATCAATACATAATGGGTTATATCCCTGATCAAGAGTCTTTCTACAGATGGCAACGTACTTAATGAGGATATTTCATAGTAAATGAGATATCACATCATTTTTTTAAACATAAGCGACGTAACATCGAGATCATCGATCATTTCTTAAATATGACGAGTCTTCGACTGGGTGAGCCAACAATTCAATAAAACTATCGTCTCTATTATAATTTAACTTCATTTAACATTCAATTCATTTTAATATTCATTTTCTTTTAAATAATTAATTGCCGCATTGAGTAATTTTAAATTCAATTGTGTGACTATCACTATTCTGTTTTATTAATATTTTGTTTTTGCATTTAATAAATTCATTCTCTTCAACGTAATGCCTATTTCTTTCATTGTAGTTGGTACTTTAGGGCAATCATACTCCTTGATTAAATACGGATTGGTTAGATGACTTTGTCTCACTACGGCCCGGGTAAGTGGTTTCGACTCTACTGCTGATAGCCGAGGTTAAATCAATAAATTTCGATTCACTATCTTAAATAGGAATCTGGCGCTCAACAACTTATTATATTACACTATCACAGGTAAGGTCACACCACAGTGTATATTATTTATTCATATCATGTTTGTTTTATTGAACCACAATAGTCATCAACCACGTTCAACGACCCATTAAAAATGTTACATTTGGCGCCACAAAGTAGGACACGAAAACCATTCGGTATTTAGTCAGAGGAGTGTATAATTTCAGTGCAAATTGTCAGTGCTTTTGGGGGACAGTGAAGTGAGTGAATTTTGGAAGGGCAAATTTTTATACGATGTACTTCGAGATGGCGGATAAGAAAGAAAAGTCTATCGATATTCATGAAATTTCATTAGCTGATATCTTGAGGGAGATGAATAAAAGGAGAGAGGAAGAAAGAAAAGAACATCAGGAGTGGATGGAGAACTCAGATAGAGAACATCAGAAATGGATGAGAAAGGAGACTGTAATTGAAAGCAGATTGGAGTCAGATGAAATTGTAGTTGAAAACAAATCTGAATCAGAGGAAATTGTAGGTGAAAGCAGATTGGAGTCAGATGAGATAGTAAGAGAAAGCAAAACAGAGGGGGTAGAGACTTTAGGGGATAATGAAGTAGAATCAGTAAAGACAGCCTGTAAGGAGACTATAATTGAAAGTAGAATGGAGTCAGACGAGATTTTAGGTGAAAGCAAATTGGAATTAGCGGAGATTTTAGGTGAAATCAGATTAGAGTCAGACGAGATTTTAGGTGAAAGCAAATTGGAATTAGTGGAGACTGTAATTGAAAGTAGATTAGAGTCAGTGGAGATTGTAAATGAAAGCAAATTGGAATTAGTGGAGACTGTAATTGAAAGCAGATTGGAATCGGAGGAGATCATAGGTGAGGAACGGCAAATAGCGGAGATTTTAGGTGAAATCAGATTAGAGTCAGACGAGATTTTAGGTGAAAATAGATTAGCGTCAGAGGAGATAGTAGGAGAAAGCATAGTAGAGTTGAAGGAGATTTTAGATGAACGCAGGATAGCTGTAGAAGAGACTATAGAATGTAGCGAAAAAGAAGTGAAGAAGATGAGAGAAAAGATAGGGATAGAAGTAGGTAAGATAAAGAAAGTACTAAGCACCCAAGAGATTAAGATGCAGACAATCATAGATAAATTAGATAGGCAAACTAGGGAAGAATTTAGTCCTGTGATAGAGGAAGTTAATATGAAATTATTAGTGGCAGAGAAGCGTGCGTTAAGTCATAGTCAGAAGAACATAATTAGTAAACAGGTTAAGAGGAGGAGAAAGATAGATAAGAGCAGAAGCAGTAGTCCACGGCTAAAGAGAGCATTAAGTGATAGTAACGGAGAAATGAAAATGAAACCTAAAGGTAGATATTTTAGAAGTAAAATGAAAGAAAAGAGAATTAAGTTGCTAAAGGAGAAAGAAATCAGGATGAGAGAGAGAAAGAAAGCATATGACGTGCAGTGGCGTACTGAATTAGCCAGACTTGGGGATGTGAGAGGGGGAAAGCCGAAGTACTGTGTTACTATGGATGAATGTAGTACAGAGGAAGTAGAAACTAATGTAACACGGAAGGAATTATGTGGAATTCTAGTTAAAGATAGAATTGAAGATGAATGTGGTAAGAACGGTGAAATGCCAGTGAACGTATTTATGTAAATTTATATTACCGATAGTTACTGTTCCGTATGACTTAAATATTAAGTAATGAAGTTTTATATGATTTAACAGAGGTAGATAAGGAACCTGCTGTGTGTAATTTTAATTCAGTCGTGAAGTTAGGATGGTAAGGGGCGCGTAGTGCCTACGCTTATTGATTTAGATTGACTAAAATTATTTAATTTTGAAGACAGAGGTTGTCGTGCTATTGAGCAATGCAGGTAAGTTGAATGTAGGTCCTTAAACTGCAGGTAAGTTGGATGAAGTAAGAATTAAATTTTAAAAGTAGGAAGGTTATTACATAGGTAAGTAATCGAAAGAAAGTAATAATTATTATGGCAACCATAATTAAGAATATAATGGTAATAAAGATTTAATTCAAAAGTGAGTGAAGATCAGATGATACAGTGGTAATAAAACTAGTGAGTTGAAGAATTAAGTATTGATTTAATAAAGAAGTTTCAGTTGAGGACAGCGAGGTTATCAGCGGATATATGTTGAGAAATTTATAAGTGGTTTAGAATTGTTAATGGTAATGCGTTGTATGAATTAACCAACATCGGGTTGAAATGAGGAAGTAGTAACTAATTAGGACATCTGGTAACTTACTTGGTGACAGATATGTGTGTGTGTATGTGTGTATTTTCACGTAAATGGACGTGAGTTTGAAGTAGTAGGCCAACGAAGGTAATGCCGTTGAGCAATGTGGTTTTAAAGTTTTGGTAAGATGCCAAATGAAGTTTTTTAAGGAGGAAGTTTTGGTAAGATGCCAAATGAAGTTTTTTAAGGAGGAAGTTTTGGTAAGATGCCAAATGAAGTTGTTTTTTGAGGAAGTTTTTGGTAAGATGAAGTAGGTCAGCGAGGTATATTCCGTTGAGCAATAATTATTTTTTTATGGTATCTACGGGACTACGTGAAGTTAATAAGGGAGTTTTTTTTTTAAGTATATATAGATGTATGCACACAAGGTAATAAGAGATTACAAAGGTAATATGGTCCAAGTTTGAGTTACAGTTACGCAGGTTTTAAAGATATTACAAGGCTTGTTATTGAGCTAAACCACTTTGTAGTAAAAAGTTACTGATGATTAATAACGAATTAATGATGTGGTAGATTGTTGTCCTACACAGGTAAAAGTAAAGATAATAATTATAATTAAAAGGTTGACATAATATTTACTAATATTGAAAGGAATTTGTTATAATTCGACGTTTGAGGATTTAAAGATAAATCTTTTTTTTTAGTAGACAGGAAATTAAAGTTTTATTTATGTCATACGGAGTTAGTAAAGATAAGTTAATATTTTGAAGGAAGAATAAGTTGGTAAGATAAGTGTATACCTAAGGGGTAATAATGAAGTTTCAATTAAAGGCAGGTGTAATTTACGCATTTAAATTGGTAGAGCAGAGAGTGTCTGAACTGTGTTAGAACTCAGGACTTGCTTTATGAAGTGATTATGGGAGAATATTTGCGAATTAGGAGTGTCGGTGTTATTAACTATCAACTGGAACACTGTCATTATTTTAGGAAGACAATAGTTAGGAAAGCTAAGTGTGATGTTATTATTCCAAGGAATTAGTCGAAGCATGTAAGATTTTTTAGCTGAAATTTAGTGTGTTATTGGTCAGTAAGAGGTGACCTGTAACAGTAAGAAGATGTGGGATTATACCACGAATAGGGGAGGTTTTTTGTATGTGACGTGTGAAGTCACGATGAGTTTTGAGAGATTCTGGTATAGCAAGAGTGAGCTATAGTCCAGGCGGTCAGAACAAGTAGGAAGTGGTGTTTGGAGGACACGGTACTTAATTAAGAGTTTTGAGAGAAAACTAAGGGGGGTTTTTAGGCATTCAGCAAAAAGTCAAATCATGAATAGACTAAGTTCAAAGTATAAGAGCATTAATATTTTGTGGAACGAAATATTTATTCCGAGGAGTTTGTCATGTGTTTTTGTGAAATAGTTTAGTGATATACGTAATTCAGGTATTGAGTAGTATTTTGTCCAAGTCTTAATCATTTTGTTATGGTAAGTAAGGAATGACGTTACGGTAAAGTTATATCTTGACGCTAAGTTAAATTTTATAAAGTGAACGAGAAGTCAGATTTTATGTTTATTGGTGATTTTGAAAATTCAAGTTATTGTTTTCGAGAAGTAGTAAAGAGGAATTATGGTTTTATGAGAAGTTAAGAAGTCGTGGAGACTTAGGAAGTATTAATTTGGAAGGAGGCGGCCGTGGCCTAAGAAAGAATTAAGCCACGAAGGCAGGTGAGTAGTAACTTGGATATTTAAATGAACTGTTTAATAACTGCTTTGAGGTATTTCGATGTCATTATGTATTTGGGGAAATATTTACATGTATGACATATGCACTGAAATAGGAATTGCCTTAGGTATCTTGCTAAGTTATTTTTTTCTTCAATTATTGAAATTTTACTGCATTTGAGTAATCCCTTTATAAAGACGAAAGGAATATTGTATTGTTTGCATCCTATTATCGTGTGCTGTAATAGTTATTATGGGTTAATCAGCTGGTATTACAACAATGTACTTCTACGCCAGACTGATATACAAAAACTACGTTCAAAAGAGATGAAGCCAAAATTGTATGTCAGGCATACGATCACCGAAATATAAACGAGTGCAGCGTTGACATATATGTCAAAAATAAAAGTGAAGGGCATTTTATATGTATTTTTTTTACAGCATATAAAAAAAAAAAAAATGAACATTATGAACATTTGGAAGAATGAGATGAATGAAAGTTAAAATATGATTTTTTTGTGAAGAATACATTTATGTATATTTTTTTTACAACATATATAAAGAAGAATGAACATTATGAACATTTGGAAGAATGAGAAATGATAGTACAAATATGTAAAGTGAAAAGAGTATGTTCTTGTATATCTTTATGTATTGTTGAAGGGTATTATTTGTATGTTGTCGTTATGGGGGTATTAATATTTAAATTTGTATTCATTTGTGTAGGATGTGTAGTGATATAAATAATGTTACATTTTATTTTAAATTATTTATATCAGGGGCGATTGTAACGATTCGATCCCATAGCTGTTATATTTAAAGGGTTATTCATTTATTATCATGTTATTATTATTATTATTAACTAGTACATCCATGAGATGATTTTTATATCAGATAATTGTAAGCGGTTTTGATTATTATATTCAATTAGATTTTTATTAACAATTACTTGTAAAGAGACGAAGTATTATATATTGCAACAAGACTGGCGATATGGACTAACCCTGTGCGTCACAAACTGAACGACGTAGTAAGAATTTCACCACGGCAAACTGCGTCATTTTCCTGAGATGTTAAGAAACCCACTATGGTGTAACCAACACGCCATTTTCTACGGTATATACGCGTCAATATATATTGCAAGTTATGAGTCAAGAATGGAGAAGCTTACTGGAGGGGGAGACCGTCGAAGACCACGTGACAAGGAAGTCATTAGTACCTGCGACTCCGACAAAAGACGCATTGATCTATAGCTATCAATGAAGGAAGGAAGTTGTAACCTTGCTTTCTGGGTCCTAATGGACTGAGCACCGAGAGTCGACACTGAACGATGTCTTGCCGACATCTATATCAATACATAATGGGTTATATCCCTGATCAAGAGTCTTTCTACAGATGGCAACGTAATTAATGAGGATATTTCATAGTAAATGAGATATCACATCATTTTTTTAAACATAAGCGACGTAACATCGAGATCATCGATCATTTCTTAAATATGACGAGTCTTCGACTGGGTGAGCCAACAATTCAATAAAACTATCGTCTCTATTATAATTTAACTTCATTTAACATTCAATTCATTTTAATATTCATTTTCTTTTAAATAATTAATTGCCGCATTGAGTAATTTTAAATTCAATTGTGTGACTATCACTATTCTGTTTTATTAATATTTTGTTTTTGCATTTAATAAATTCATTCTCTTCAACGTAATGCCTATTTCTTTCATTGTAGTTGGTACTTTAGGGCAATCATACTCCTTGATTAAATACGGATTGGTTAGATGACTTTGTCTCACTACGGCCCGGGTAAGTGGTTTCGACTCTACTGCTGATAGCCGAGGTTAAATCAATAAATTTCGATTCACTATCTTAAATAGGAATCTGGCGCTCAACAACTTATTATATTACACTATCACAGGTAAGGTCACACCACAGTGTATATTATTTATTCATATCATGTTTGTTTTATTGAACCACAATAGTCATCAACCACGTTCAACGACCCATTAAAAATGTTACATGAGGGACCCGCTCTTCCGAACTAGTTCGTTCGCGAACTACACAAGACTATTCGTCACAGCATACCTACATCATCAGCATACGCTAGATTTTGGCTCATACGGTTTAACAGCGTGCCTCCTGGATTGCTGATATCTATCTTCCTCATTACTCTCTCTAGTACTATATTGAACAGCAGCGTGGACAGTACGTCTCTAATGCTAATATTGCTAGAACAAAAATTAATATTAGTCTGTTTTGAAAACTGTACCTGTTTTATGTATCCCAGACCAACACTAATTTCTTGTCCGCAATCTGGACAGGGTATATTTAGTAGTTCGCAATCTGGACGGTTTTTGACTTGTTCGCAATCAAGACACAACCGATTTGAAATGAGTCACTTCAAATTCACACCACTCGACACAACATAACTCGGTAGAGGGGTGGAGGGAGGGAACCTACCTGACCGCTCTCAATGGGCGCAGTTCCACAGCCACTTTTAGAAGTTTGATGCTAATGACCAGGGTCTTTAGTGAAGCTTGGGCGCAGTTCCTTACAACCCGTTAAAGAACCTTCCACTAATTACACCTGTGTGAAGCTCAATTATATAGGTTAAGAATGTAAACAACGCTCTTAGGTTCCTACGTTCGTTGCCAGGAGTCGACTGCGGTGGCGTCTAGTAGCTATGTTCTGAACTAGTAGTCGTTGACGGTGGCGTTTGGCGGCAAAAGTAGGAAATATTTGAAAAATTAAAAGTCTTAGGTCCTTACTCGAATTTTAAAAAAAAAACAGATAACACACACTAATACAGTCATCACAATTAACACCGGTTATCAGACAGATTCTACACACACCCAAAATACACGGGGCTACATGACCGCGTTGTCGCAGCCCCTAAACTGAGGAACCACCCAACCGAAGTTCCATAAAATAACACTTCCTAGTATTTAGAACTGTTTCTTGGTAGATATTTTAAAAGAGGTGTAGTTACATGTCCGTTTATATTATCATTATATTCGAAATGAAAACGCTGAAGAATACGAAGTGATCATAATTGCCTTAGTTATTTCATAGTGCATATTTTAGCCTATTTTCATTAATGAAAAAAAAAAGGCTTTTGTCCGTGTGCCGGTGTGTGCGTGTGTGATTCGTGTATGTGTGTGTCCCCTAATAACTTCAAAACGGCTGGAGCGATTTCAATGAAACTCGGTAAGTACATAGCATTATTACGGAAGACCCCGATCGCGCCCTTCAAATTTTGTTACGTCTTATCAATCCAACATGGTGGCTGTGCGAAATAATTCACCTGCATCCAATATATCCGAAACTATTACCGATATCACCCTGAAATTATGTACGGTGATAAAGGGAACTACTAGAAGTTCACCTATGTGAGTTTTGAAAATCTGGTAACTACAAAACCAACATGGCGGCCAAGCGAATTTGCGACTTTTAATAATGGAGTTTTCTCGCGATTTAAACAACCAAACGCAATGAAACTTGGTACAGTATAAGTTTATACACATTGTAATGCACCGACATCTAACTTCGTTCAATTGCTTATATAGCCTCAAGATGGCGGATGTGCGAAATATTTCACCGGCATTCTATATCTCTGAAACTATTACCGATATCACCCTGAAATTTTGTACGGAGATAAAGGGTACTCTTGGAAGTTCATCTATGAGACTTTCAAAATCCGGTTAACTACAAAACGAACATGGCGGCCAAGCGGAGTTGAAAGTTTTAAATAGACTTTTCGCGATTTAATAATCCAAACTCAATGAAACTTGGTACAGGAAATATTTATACTCATTGTATTGCACTGGTATTTAATTTAGTTCTATTGTTTACATAACCTCTAGATGGCGGCTGTGCGAATTTTAAAATTAAGCTTTTATTTCTTGTGTCGTAATCATACGATCGAAGTGAACGTTTGAATTAAGAACCTACGCATTAATTTTCTTTAATGGTACATGACTCTATGGCCTATACAAAACAATCCAACAAGGCGACCATCCGAAATATTTAGATGGATCTGAATATCTACGAATCTATTACTGCAATCAAACTGAAATTTTGTATGTTGATAGTGGCAATTAACGTAAGTAGGATATAATAAATTAGGCTTAGGTCTTCACGGAACTACTTGTTTGAAACGTGATGCATATTGGACCAATAATTAGGGCATTTTTGCACGCATATGTATTCATTTAACAGTGCATGAACTTCCGGGCCTTAATGATAATCGGGGCCGGGATTCTGAAGACATGTCATCTTGTAAATGGTTTACCACTTGCTAACCCATATACAAATCCTATTCATGGCCTCCACACGTCAATTTTCGTCCTTTTTGTAAGTATTTTATTTTTAGGTAATTTTCTCGCCTTTTGCGTCAATATTATGCCATTGTATGGAATTTATTAGAATATTGTATGCGTTTTGAGTCATTTTCTCATATTTTTAATGGTTATGATGCATATTTTGCGTATGGTACTGGATATTAATGGAGCTGAAAGTGAGGATGAATACAAAGATATGAGAATTTTTACAACTTTGTTCAACCCTTATTTCTTGGAATATCCACATTCCAGGAGACACACTGCGCTTGCAACTAATCCGGAAGCGATGTTGAACTCGAGCGGTTTGGAACACAGACAACAGAAGGCGAAATATCTCTTCTTTGTTCTTCAGATGTTGCACCCATAAAGTTCCACACACCGTGAAGTGTTATTTTCTCTGAGGAAAGGCACACTGAACTTGGAGTGCCAAACAATAGGCTGAAATAATAACCAGTATTTGTGTGCAAATGATTCGTCCAGTTGCAAAACTCGTATAATCCACTTGTGAATAAGAATCATTTTCATGAGAAACGTTTCTCTGGACTTTGCCTCACGTATCTTTTGTATTTGTCGTTTCCTACTTTTTGCTTTGTGTTTCTGGGTTTGGTTTTGTGTTTGCTTTGTGCTTTTGCTTTTGAATTTTACTTTTAGCTTATCTTTCTTGGTTTTGTGTTTTCTGCTTTTCCTTTTGTTTTTGAATTTTGCTTTATGCTTCGTCTTTTTTGTTTTGGTTTTGTATTTCTTTTCTCCTTTTACTGTTTTTGAATTTTGCTTTTTGCATTGTGTTTCTTTTTTTGTTTTCTGCTTTTGCTTTTGTGTTTGATTTTTGCATTTTGCTTCGTCTTTTTTGTTTTTTGTTTGTGTTTGTTTTATGCTTTTGCTGTTTTTGAGTTTTGCTTTTTGATTTGTGTTTCTCTTTATTTTTGCTTTTGCTTTTGTGTTTGAATTTTGCTTCGTATTTTTTGTTTTTGGTTTTGTGTTTGTTATCTCGAAAATTAAAATAAAACAAAACAAAATAAACAAAACAAAACAAAAAAACAAAATAAAAATAAAACAGAACAATTTAAAACAAAATAAAACGAAATAAAGTAAAACAATACAAAATCAAAAAAACAAAATTAAATTAAATTAAACAAAATAAAATAATATAATAAATAATGGTATTGCATGATCCTTATTCACAAGTGGATTAAACGAGTTTTGCAACTGGACGACTCAAATAATAATTAAATTATATTAGGCAGTTATGAACATCATTTCAACATACAATGACGTAGTCTGCGTTATTTTGTTATGAAATTATGTCAGTTTTAGGTCATTTTTTAAACATTTTAGGTCATCAAAATCCGGGCCCTAGTGATAATATCGCAACACCTTATCCGCCACGACTGGTACTCGTGTCTGCTGCTACCTTGCCGCATGGTGCACAGAACAATGGTGTTGACAACGCCGACTCAAGTGATGCAACGTCCAGACAGTTTGTAGTCAGGCAACGCTCACTCAGTATACACTGGACAGGACGTTCTCCTTTGGCGTTCGATGCCCGCTTCATAAAGTTATAGCCACCTCATTGCATCCACATTACGAAGCACAGGGTAACCTAGGCTTGTCTTCTATCTACTGATACACTCACTATTCTACAGCTTTCCCCGCAGGGGTGGACATAGGATTTGTTTTCGGGTGCTACAATTAGAAAATCTGGGAATGTCATCGAATGCATAAACATACTGTATATCAGACTTCCAGAGTTATACAATTACATTTAAGGAAGAAGCCGACGGGGATTTTTACACATTTTATCCAGAACTTCTTGAGTTTTAATTTCCATATTGTTATGTACTGTATATACATTATCGAAGTCTCCGTGGCTTAGACGGCAGCACCCCGGCCTCTCACCGCTGGGTCCGTGGTTCAAATCCCGGTCACTCCATGTGAGATTTGTGCTGGACAAAGCGGAGGCAGACAGGTTTTTCTCCGGGTACTCCGGTTTTCTCTGTCAAAAATTTCATTCCAGCGACACTCTCCACCATCATTTCATTTCATCTGTCATTCATTTAATCATTGCCCAAGGGGAGTGCGACAGGCTTCGGCAGCCGGCACAGTTCATATCCTCGCCACTAGATGGGGGCTTCATTCATTCCATTCCTGACCCGGTCGGTCGACTGGAAGCAACTGTGGATTTTCATATACATTAACGGGAGTCCATTCAAACTGTCTGCTCCCATGGTGTTCTGGTGTTGCTGTAGATACCGGTAACGTGGAGATTGTGTATGAAGGGGAAAATAATTTCATTACACCTATTCAAAGATGATATAAAATCCTTAGGGAACTCATGATGATCAATCTGTTCAAGGAAACTTCTTCTCCACATCTTTAGCCCACTGAAGAATGACTCTGGTGATGCATCAATATCATCCGGCCATTGGTTTATAGCCTCAAAAGCTTTTTGCAGATGTTCATCTGAGGCGTGCACAATGCTTTTGGGCAGCTACGTTTGTATGGTTTTTGGGATCCCTTTACCATTCAAAAATCTGTCCTTGAGCTGTCTCATGAAATAATCTCTGAAAGGAAGGAAAATTGAAAGCCTGTAGTACATAACATGTACAGTTAGTATTTTAATGAAAATAATTAACGTAGAAAACGCTCAGATCCTTCGAATAGATCGAATTAATATGAATACTTTTATCGGTAGTTACGTCCTTAATAGTTTCCAAATTTTCGGGGAGGATACAACCCCCCTATCCCCTCCTTGGATCCGCCCCTGTCTCCCTGATTAGGCTGAGTCGGTTCGAACTCTACCGTTAGCCTTCCTCGAAATGGGTTTTCCCTGGTTTACCATATTCAGTCCCAGGCAAATATCGTGACGGAATATTCTACAGTGAGATCCTTCTCTCTACAGAACGGAACCTCGCAGGCGCCGTGAGTCGGTGGGGGCACTTTGGCTAGCCACCTACCGAGCAAGGAACTGTCGCTAGCAGCACATCTACACAATCGTTACTTACTTGAATTTCAGAGAAGTTGCTGGAAATGCTGTCCTTCATTTTCTAAACACACATTGCACCATCGTAGGAAGTTTTGGTACACTCGCTGTGATTCATCCTCACTGACATTTCGTATCAGTGCAGTTATTTCGTTCTCGAGAGTCTCCAGGGTACAGAGGTTGTTTCTGTATATCTTGTTTGAGATTCCCCCACAAATAACAAGTAGTTCCGTGAAGAACTAAAGAGCCTACTTTTCTTAAAATTTAGGATTCATGCCAATCTATATAGACCTATCTACAATAATGACGATATCAAGTTGGTAATACCAACATTTCTAAGTACTACGGTTTGAAATACACCTAAAATAGTGTAGCCTAATAAGGTAACTTACTACATTTGGCAGCCCTGGTGACTCTGAATATATTCTTAGTTCCATTTCTTAAGGTATAGAATGCACATACAAAATTTGGTTGAAGTCTAATGGATGGTATGGACGTTGATATTGGATTTATCAGTGCCCGTAAAATCTTTTTGGGAAGAATGTCATGTATGTGATGCTCAGAATTAATCTGAAACATTACGATCTATTATAGTGCCAATTGGTAATAATTGTTAGTATTGAAGTTATATGTAATTAAAAATAGAAACTATCAGAAAGCTTAGAATCATGTTGGCAGCACTGAGGTATATTAGATACTTCAAATTAATCTAGAAATTCAGGTACTATACGTGTGCAAAGTTTAGAGATGATGGCTTGCAAACATTTCTGATATATTGATATTAGGATTAAACAAATAGAGAGAGAGAGCATTTATTAACAGTTGGCATCCCTGCTGGTTCTTACGAATATGGATAGTCATAACGGTTATAGTACACAAAGCACATAAGAAATTTTGTTGAAATCCATTTGTTAGTATAGAAGTTATATGCATTAAAAAATTGACTTATTAGCAGGCTTAGAGTCATGTTGGCAGCACTGATGTATATATGTTACACCGAACTAAGGTATAATGTGAGGTACTATACGTGTGCCAAGTTTAGAGCTGTTGGCTTGCATACTTTCTGATATACTGACATTAGGGTTAAAACATAGTGAGAGCATTTATTAACAGTTGGCAGCCATGGTGGCTCTTTAGAATACGCACAGTAATATGTGGTGTAGTACACATAGCACATACGAAATTTGGTTGAAATCCAATCGATGATATAGAAGTTACATGCATTTAGAAATTGGACCTAACGGCAAGCTTAGAATCATGTTGGCAACACTGGCATGCAAGGACGTCAGAAAATTAATCTGGAATGTTATTATCTATATATGTGCCAATTTTGGAAGAGTTCGCATGCATAACTTCTGAGATATCCAACATAGAGCCGAATTTCAATTGCGATTTTTCAGCAGTTGGTAGCACTGACGTCAATTTAAAATATGGTCGCGAGATATTCAGATATAGATCTTTACTCTTACCAAATTTGGTTTCGATAGCTGCAGCCGTTTAGGAGTTGATAGGGGGAGGGAGGGGGGGGGGGCACACACAGCCAGACAGAAGGATAGACAGACAGACACACATTTTCCCGGATCGATCTCATAAGTCTACGTTTTCCTCATTTTTGCAAAATGTCAAAAGTAGGCTAAAAATCGCATGGCGCTGAAACTTACGAACACATTTACTGAAAGACTTCTTCTTGAGAAGATAAGTTTCCACTAGGATAATTCGATGTTTTGTTCACGGGATACGAGACAGGCTGAGTAAGGAACAGTACTTAACCACAAGTCTTAATTATCTCAGATGAGGTATCTTGCCAGTTACGTATGTAATCAATGCTATAACAGCATCCGGTGCTTCCCGATCCCCAAGTATGTAATCGGTAGACGCTAGTTATCTGGCCGTAACTTATCGCTCTTTACCCGTCACACGGCCCCGAGGAGGTCCCGTTCTTTGGAGAAGGACCTCGTGGCCGCGTTCTGCCATCTCGTTGCCCAATTCCATCATCCTCATCAGGGTCACACGAGCTTAAAGCAGCAACAACAACCACCCCACGGTCGCTGCCTATTGGCAGAAAGATTAAGAAGGACTCTCTACGACACTGGTCCTGACTGGTCTTAGGTGAGAATTGGAATATTACATCTGTAAACGCGTCAACGACGGGTACAGTTCCTAACGTAAAATAAACACATTTATCCTGTCTCTCAGTCATCCCTCTTTATACGCGTTCTCACTTTACGCGTTTTCGCTGTAACGCGATTAAAAAAATGTACATTATTATATAAAATTAAATATATATACGAGTGAAACAATGGACGCTTTCGTGATCGAGTGTGCAGCGCTGCAAGGCGGCGCGTGGCGTGTTTTCAGTCTCAAAGAAAGTGCTGAGTGGCTGTGTTGACTGGCAGTACTGCATGTGGTCATAGAGCATTGAGTTAACAAGCTGTGTTTTATTGTTCGAAAAACGTTATGGAGAAAAGAGAGTGTGGTCAAAATGCTTCCAAAAGCAAAAAGCAAAGGAATCAATAGCACTTGAAGAAGAAAGATACGAACCTTACAGTAGTCGCATATGATGTGTAACATCTGACATGTTATCCTACCTTGAAGTTATTACCGTTTTTATTATCCTTAACATTCATCAACAAAAAAAAAAATCTTTTTATTTTTTACACTCTCATAATACATAACAATTCCAAGACTCTCTTTTTTTTCTTCACTGCCTACTTGATATTTCTACTCTCGCACTGCCTTCTCGATACCCTGCTGTTACAAAGTAATCCGTATGTGATAAACATTTTACATTGTACCACTGCCAGCTGGATAACATCCCTTCTGGCGGCTAAAGCAACCAGGAGGGATGTGATCCAACTGGCAGTGCGTCTTACACACTTCCGTCCGATCCACTTCCGTCGAATTTTTAAAAATCACTCCTACAAAAATATCCAGCAACCGAGTGGAAAGATGTTTTTCATCTTCTTATTTATATGCCGTCTCCGCGTCGAAGGTTGGGGATCATCATTGTAATCCCTTGTCTCGAGGTTGCCGTTCGAAACAGAGATGCTGAGTCAAGTTCAAATCATTCCAGCAAATTCTTGAGGCAGGATATCCTCCTCCTCCCTGATCTGCGCCGTCCTTCAGTGTTGACTTCCATGATTAGCTGCTGGAGTCGGTACTTGTTATTTCGAATCGCGTGGCCAAAATATTGTAGCTTATGTCGCTTGATGTTGTAGACCACCTCCATCTCCTTGCCCATAAAGACACCCCTGGCTTGCTCAATGCGAGCTTTGATTTCATGGCTGCAGTCCCATTTGTCATTCAGGTAGCACCCCAGATATTTATACGAATGAACTCGTAGACTAACTGATAATGTGGTATTACTTCTTTGCAGACAACCATGAAAAATGTTACACATCAAAAACTGGAAGTTATAAAGCGATATGAACTCAATGTGCGCACTGTGGACATTGTCAGAGCTACAGAAATCTCAGAATCAACTCCGAAAACCATAAGAAGTCAAGCAGAAATTATTAAAGAAAGCTGCAAAAGTGCGACCAGAATGACGTTGTCCATAATAAAGGCCCCAATGTTGGTTCAATGGATTGAACATCAAACTAAACCTACTAACCCGATATCCACCATGGTTATTCAGGTTAAAGCAAAATCTCTGTTTAAAGAAATGAAAGTATCCTATCCAGCCTCTGAAGTTACATTTGTTTAACCCTCATAGGCTAATAATTTTTCCTGGAAATAGTCCCTATCTGCTGTTGTGTTGCTTGAGTCTTCAGTCTTTTGACTGGTTTGATGCAGCTCCATGCCTCCCTGTTCTGAGCTAATCGTTTCATCTCTACATAGCTACCGCACCCTACATCCAAGGCAATCTGTTCAACATATTCTAACCTTGGTCTACCCCTACAGTTCTTGTCCTCGACCCTTCCTTCCATAACTAAGCTTGCTATTCCTGGGTGCCATAGTATGTGTCCTACCAACCTACTGTATATCTTCTCTTCATTAGCAGTCGCCAGAAACATCTGCTATCTAACCCATATTATAATACGTTCACTTTACGCGTTTTCGCATTACGCGATGATTGCTCGGAACGAATTCATCGCGTAAATCGAGGGATTCCGTATAATTTAACCCGGCCGAAGTCGTCGGATTTTTTAAGAGCGTTAAAAATCCCTCAGTATGGCTTCCTTCGGAGGGGAAGTAAAGCCGGCGGTCCCATGCCATAAAAGAACCTTCCACTAACTACACTTGTGTAGCTAAGTATGATAACGCTTTATTAGTTCCAACGTTCACCGCCAGGTGCTGACTGCGATGGCATTTAGTAGCCACGTCCGCAGCTAGATAGCATTTGGTAGCAAAAGTAGGAACTACTTGACAAAATTAATCGTCTGCAGTTTTTCTACGTGAATCACAGATAACACACACTAATACAACCATCACAATTAAGTCCGGTTATCAGACAGATTCTACACACACCCAAAGTAGGCTGCACGGGGCAACACGAAGCCCCTAAACTAAGGTACCAACCAATACTCTAATTTGATATCGGAGTTGATATCACTAACATGTATGGACGGGTGTAGGTGCGCATAGGTGACAAAATGAGATTTTGATGAGAGTTATTTAACAATGAATGAAATAAAACGATATAACTGATAACATTTCATTTGAAGTATTCAATGGGTCGGTCATAATTTTAGAGTAATTGTTGAGAAGAATGTTTGATGCAATTGTCACAGAGACAGTAGCGTAACCATGATAGGCCAATGGTGGGGGGTTATAGTTACTCAAGCCAAATTCTACAAGTATTTCGTCCCGCGGCATAGCTGCGCTCATCAAATGTGCACCATGGTCTCGAGGGCAGCTGCGTAAGTACGGAAATCGTAGGTTCGAATCCCGATGCTGACAGCAGTTATCCTGAGTGTGGTTTCTCCCCGGGTTTTGCCACACTCCTTATGGGAAATTGGCGGGATAGTGCCTTACTTCAAGGCCGAGAGCGTCCACCCCATCCCTGTCCCTGATACAACTAGGCTACTATCACCACAACAATACAGGTTGCCAGACAGCTTCAACTCACTCCCAACTACACAGTGCTGATGACCAAGATGTCTCAAGCCTCTCAAATGAATTTCGGTAACAACAATTCTACAAGTAGTTCCATTTCGCAATGAGATATTATTAAACAAGAAATGTTTAATGTATTTTGATCTCAAAGTTTTCATGTAATACTTTATGTAGTCTACAAAAGCAAAAAAAAAATCACAGTCAGTCAGAAAGATTAGACGTTGTATCATTTCAAATGACGCATGCTACAAATGCTACACATGTTAGGAAGGCTCAGGAGGGCTTCTCGCTTTGCTCGAAGCCCCAGGACTCTTTCAACAGACTGCATTACCCACTAACTTAGGCTTCCCGCTCGGGCACCTCTTTAAGGGTCACGGGAAGAAATGTGTTTCGTGTACTTGTATTAGAGATGTGTTTGGTTGAATAAACCGTAAATTGTGTACTTTTTGATAGCGGTTTTGTGGCCCATCATCCCAGGCAAGCCGGCGGAAACCTTTGCCTCCCTGTCAGAAGGATCATTTGGCCGTAAATTTGAATTAGTGTAAGGATGTAGTATGAGTGTCCAGATTTAGACAATAGCCTACTCCATGAAGGGGTCATGACTATGCCATATATGTTTTTTTTAATGAATAGTGCATCTGAAATAAGGGAAGAATACTGATTTACAGATTTGTGGAGTGAGTTTCTGATTTTTAAAAGGTCGCTCGACGCCAGGCCTCTTTCAACAGACTCCAATAATCATTAGCGTCTGGTTCTCGCTCCCCGCGTGAGCATGACGTCACGTTCCCGCGCAGCTGCATGACATCACTTCCCGCCCGGCTGCATGACGTCACGTCCGTCACCGTGTCCGTGTCCGTAACGCATAACGATGGACCCCAACCATAACGACGAAGTCGACAAGATCATTTGAAATGATAAAAAAAAGTTCTTTAAAAATTGAGTTAATTTTTTACTAAAATGCCTCACCTCAATGGTAAATCTAGAACATTCCTGTTCCCCTGACAGAAACAAAATAAACTCAAATCTATCTCTGCTACCAACATGAAGACATGCTTGCTGGCTGCGTGAGAGCATTATTGTCTCGGGATAGAAAAATATGAGCCAAGCTACGCGATCTGTAGGTAGACTGTGGTTATACGTTGTCATGAAGACGTGTGTAGCCTCAAATGTGGATCCGGGCCGAAAGGCGACAACAGTACTGCTCGAGTCTAAGCTGCGTGAACCTGAGAGGAATGTGCATCGCCGACTATTAGTAGTGTTGTTGACGAGTGATGAGGTTTCTCGGTCCGTGTATAGTACAGAACCAAATACATTGGTCGGTGACTCAGTCATTCCTAACACCACAGTGGTTTGAGCAACGGCCGAATGTTAGCAGTATTGGAATAGAAAGGAATACCATATATCACGGTGGGCTGTTGACAGATCCTTCTCTTCAAGCCCGACCTTTCCCTGCTCTTTCTCCTCACCCCGCAAGTTCATAGAGCTTGGACTCTAGCAGTATATATGTGTGTGTGTGAGTGTGTGTGTGTGATGAGGATGACTATACTCTGTATTACCAATAATGATCGCTGACAGCTATCAAAGCTAGCACTTGGGGAGATGCTGCGATGCCACTGAGGTACAGCTCGAGTCTGAGCTGCGTGAACCTGAGAGGAATGTGCATCGCGGACTACGAGAAATGGTGTTGACGAGTGATGAGGTTTCTCGGTCAGTGCATAGTACCGAACCAAATACATTGGTCGGTGACTCACTGACTTATTCGTAACACCACACAGGTTTCAGAAAAGACCCTATGTCAGTAGTATTGGAAAAGATGAGCATGTCAGGTAACACGGCGGACGGTCGAAAGGCTTCTCATTTCTCGCACTGCTCCTACTCTGCCTCTGCCCTTCATCCCGCAAGTTCACAGAGCTTGGAACCGAGCAGTACATCACCAAGTAGCCACCGCGGTGGTGAAAGTGACGCAAATCAAAACCTGCCGATGTTCCAATTTTCTAACCCCCAGTAATCCCTCCCCTGGCTACGCCACTGTACATGTACTGTTTCATCAACGACGTGACGCAAAACAGTGTCAAAAACACTACCTTCTCACTAAGTAAGCACAAAGCGTTCTTCTGTTTGTCACAGTACCAACCGAGTGGCATTTAATAAGATGCGCTTGTAATTTCCCCAAGCAATAAATCGCTATGTACAGTGCCTTCCACACAAAGTGGGGCCCCGGAAGCGCGGCGCGTAGAGCGCCTGACGAGCAAATTGCTTTCATTTTAGCTTATCCGTTACTAAGATGCGGTAGCGTAGTTAATCTAAAGTACTTTTTTGTGTGTTTAAGAAGTATATTCGCATTACAAACCACTGCAATAAGCTATATTGTTTATACCTTTCTCTTTATAACGTGCATATTGCCCTTATAGTGATTGTATGCCACGGGCTTTACACCTGCGACATCGTGATCATCAGTTCCGTCATCTAGTTTAAGAGTTCGTCTATATATATATATATCTGTAAAGTGTCTAAACATCTGAAAAAAATTAAACTGGGAGTGAAGACTCAAGAGAAATAATTTCAATTCTGAGATTTGCTGATGACATCGTCATCATGGCCGACACGCCAGTGAATATGAATGAGTTTTTGAATGGTATGGACTCCGTCTTGAAGAAAGAATTCGTGATGAAAATTAATAACTGTAAAACAACAAGAAGATCTGTGACGAACTAAAGAGCCTACTTTTCTTAAAATTTAAGATTCATGCCAATGATTAGTCTATATTGATCTATCAAGAATAATGACGAAATTAAGTTGGTAATATCGAAATTTCTAATTAGTTCGAAATACTGTATACCTGGCATAATGTAGCCTAATAGAGAACTACAGTTGGCAGCCCTGGTGACTGAATATATTCTTAGTTCCATCTCTTAAGGTACAGAATACAAAATTTGGTTGAAGTCCAATGGATAGCATGGACGTCACATGCAGTTAAACATTGGAACTAACAGCGTGCGTAAAATCATGTTGGCAACAATGACATACATGTATTGGTCAGAAATCATCTGAAATAATATGATCTATTGTTGTGTCAATTTTGAATAAAATGCATTAGTTAGTATAGAAGTGACATGCATTTTAAAATTGGACCTATCAGCAGGCTTAGAATCATGTTGGCAGCACTGGCGAAGTTACTCCAAATTAATCTAGAATGCCAGGTACTATACGTGTGCAAAGTTTACAGCTATTGGCTTGCAAACTTTCTCATATTTTGATATTAGGGTAACAAAAATAGAGACAGTATTTATTAACAGTTGGCAGCCCTGGTTACTCTTAAGAATCGGCATAGTCATATTTGTTATGGTACACATAGCACACACGAAATTTGGTTGAAATCCAAATGATAGTATAGAAGTTACATGTATTTAAAGTTGGACATCTAAGCAAGCCTAGAATCATGTTGGTAGCACTGACGTATATAAGTTACTCAAAATTAATATAGAATGTCAGGTACTATACGTGTGCATAGTTTAAAGCTTTCGGCTTGCTTACTTTCGGATATATGGGTAGTTGGATAAAAAAAATGAATGCATTTTTTAACAGTTGGCAGTCATGGTGGCTCTTAAGAATACGCTCAGTGATATCTGTTTATGTACACATAGCACATACGAAATTTGGTTGAAATATAATTGATAGTGTAGAAGTTATATGCATTTAAAATTTGGACCTATCAGCAGGACTATAATCATTTTGGCAACACTGCCATGTATGGCCTCCTGGAATTTAAACTGCAATATTATTATCTATACGTGTGCCAATTTTGAAATAGCTCCCATTCATACATTCCATGATATCCAACATGGAGCTCAAATTTCAATTGCGATTTTTCAGCAGTTGGTAGCACTGACATCATTTTCAAATATGGCCGTGAGATATTCAGGTATAGATCTTTACTCCTACCGAATTTTGTTTCGATTGCTGCAGCCGTGTAGGAGTTGATAGGGGGGGGGGGGGGACACACACAGCCAGCCAGACAGACGGACAGACAGACAGACAGACACACATTTGCCCGATCTCATAAGTCTACTTTTTCCTCATTTTTGCAAAATGTGAAAAGAAGGCTAAAAATATTGGAATGCAGCCGAGATAAATCAGAAACCCCTATGGACATCGATTTGGCAGGTGAAAAGCTAAAGGAAGTAGGAGGCTTCTGTTACTTAGGAAGTAAAATAACCAGTGATGGACGAAGCTAAGAAGATATAAAAAGTATGTTAGCTCAGGCAAGGAAAGCATTTCTACAAAAAAGGTACCTGTTGACATCGAATATATAGTTAGGTATTAGGAAGTCATTTTTGAAAGCCTTTGCCTGGAGCGTGGCGCTCTATGGAAGTGAAACTTGGACTATTGGTTCAGCAGAAAGAAGGAGAATGGAAGCGTTTGAAATGTGGTGTTAGAGGGGAGTGATGAAGATGAGATGGTAGATAGGGTTACAAAGGAAGCGGTATTAAGACGAGTGGGAGAAGAGAGCTGTTTCTGGCGACTGCTAATAAGAGAAGAGATAGGTTGGTAGGACACATACTAAGACACCCAGGAATAGCAAGCTTAGTTAAGGAAGGGTCGAGGTCAAGAACTGTAGGGGTAGACCAAGGTTAGAATATGTTAAACAGATTGCCTCGAATGTAGGGTGTGGTAGCTATGTAGAGATGAAAGGATTAACTCAGGACAGGGAGGCATGGAGGGCTGCGTCAAACCAGTCAAAAGACTGAAGACTCAAACAACAATAAAAACAACAACAACAACAACAACTGTTATTTGTTGTAAAAGAGCAGATTGCATGCACCAAATAGGACTTCTTCGCCCTTCGTATATAATCCTGATAACCAACCAACCGGCCATCCTGGACGCGGTCCTCCGTCGTTTCCCATTTATATTCCAAGGAAATCTATGGCTGGCTCCTAACTTAACCCTTTATAGTTTAGTGGCCTATATACAGGGTCTTTCATATAAAGTAAGAACGGCAAGCGGCAGTTTTGTTATTTGCAGTTGCGGTGGCCTTGGCCGAGCATGTGGCGCGCCATGGCCCCCTGCTGTACTGTTGAAATTGCGCGCATATTACATACTGAACCCTTTATCCTCTGATGGATAAATGATTCGATGTTTTACTTCTACAATTAATTAATATTTCCACCAGCGTCATGTAATAGCCAGACGAAGATGAGGAAATTTCAAGCATTTGTTGGAGACAGTGGGGATATACCTGCAGCAGTTTGACAAAAGGCTAAATACTTAAGGAATATGAAAGGAAAAAGCCTAGCGATGATTCAGAGGGACAGGTGCTGGCTACCTCAAAATAGAAGGGACGCGTGGTGAGACACGCTTGTGGCATGTTCATTGTACTATTCGCGCCTAGAAAAAATATAATGCAGTTACGTGAGTGGCTGATGGTACTACTGGACACTCCTACGAGGTCGAGGACTGATAAAAACCGCGAAGGTAACGTAAAAGTGGAACCAATAGGAGATGAATGCTTATGAACGCGCCAAGTCTAGCTTGGGCACGCGATAGCTAGCATTAACGCGGGAGATCGGCTAGACAACATCTCTACGATCAATTCTTGAATTAATGGGCATATTCTTGACCTGCGCAATTTTACGAGTCCAGTGATATTTGTTTGATTCCTGTACCACTATTATTTTGAGAAATTTTTATATATTTTCCCCCTCTATCGATACCTAGGGCCAGTTCATTTATAAGTGGCGTGAAGAGCCAAGACATAACATTACATTTTGTGCGTCTGAGGACGTAGGCTGACGTTATTTTGTGTGTCGGAGGACACAGGTTGACATCTTGTATTTTGCGCGTCTGAGAACGTAGGCACTTGTACTTTGCGTGTCATGAGGACACAGATTTTTATTAAGACAAATGTGTTGTAAATTCAGTGTGATAGATAGTCACAGTACTAATTTTGTAGGGACAGTATCATCGACAATTCGCCAACAGACTGTTCTGGGGAAATAAGTACCTAAAACGGTGAATTTAGTAGACAGAAATCGAGTGTGTAATAACCTATAACTTTTTGCATCAGCACGAGCGATGACATGGCTTATCCTGGAAGAAGTTTGGAACTGTCAACACTCCGTCGAGATGTTTGAGACGAGCTAAGCAGCATTAAGTAGGGAGATGGCTGCAGATGTCCGCTGACGGGTGACTGGCTGAGGATGAGTACTGAATAATATTCTTATTATCTGACAAATCAACTTATGGTATATGGGACACATTTTGTTTGTAAATATCTTGCTTGTGTTGATTAACGGAGTGTATTTAGCTTTGGTCTGACACACATTTTGCATGGAAACAGCTCGCACAATTGTTCGTAGACGTAGGTTCTTGTTTGTTTGTTTTAATTAACGTGGCTATGTGGACGACCGTGTTCGCATATGTTTACGCAATGCGGTTAAGAAACGTCTCTCGGAGATATGTTGTGTTTCAGAAGTAGGACTGAATTAATATAATCATACAGTAGATTGGAGGGTAAATTGATCTTTGTAGTGTTTATAATTGATCCGATTCAGTGAGTTTATTGCCTTTGGAGCAATGTGAGTTGTGGCGAAGAGCATTCAGCTCTCTCTTAGGTTTTAATATTCTTAAATAAATTGTGAGCATCTGATTCAACCGACCAGTGTGAAAAGTGTTATGTCATTCCCAGCAATGAGTGTGTGTGTGTTTTATTGGTCATTACAAGCGGGAATTTCAGCGTAGACTGATTTCTGTCAGCTTGGTGCCGAGTCCATATCGTGACCTTGCGAGGGCATATGTGACTATATCGATTAATGTCTTGCCATATGTGTATGTGGTTGAGATTTGTTGCTGTTGATTCTACGAGATAACGGGACAGTTGGTCAAGTTATTTTTACACACTGGAGCTGGATGATGACAAGAGTTGAGGAAAGGGGGGGGGGGGGGGGAAGCTGTTTTCACAAGGCGGGCTGAACAGATTGCATCGAGGTCATTAGTGGAGTACATGTTGGCTCCGTATTAATAGTTGAAATACAGAAAAGGAACTGATCGATGATAAAAATTGTTTAAATAAATGGGAGTTGCCTACGAATCATTATAATCTCCGAAGCGTTATCTTATCGCAATTTTTTTTTTATTCTTGTAAAATAATGTTAGCCGTGAGGCATGTGTTTTTGTTTGTTGTTGGTTTATTTTCTTTAGTCTTGTGTCAGTGACTCCGAGTAGTCACGTGCAGCGCTGTGTTTTCCTTGTTTGTTGTGTTGAGCAATTGGCCTTGCTGGCAGCTCATTTGTCAGATGCATCATCGCACTGAGAGAGGGTCTCGAGGGAGATTCCTGTAAATATTAGATATTAGATTGTGTGTCAGATTAATTTAAGGGTTTTTATTAGTGTTGTGTCCTATATCCGTAAACGTTGATTTACGAGATGATTGTTCGTGAGCACCGTGGCTGTTACCCGCTGTAAACGAACAGTCATCCAAGTACTCATTCCTCGTAGTTTGACATTACGCGTACAAAAAATCCTGATGCAAGTTGGTGGAACTTGGATCCACATTTTTATGAGGAGGAGATCCGTCTGATTCCTCAACGTTGATATATATTTCTGTCATGAGGAGATTCAGGGAGGAATAATATTGTTGTTATTTATATTCTTTTATGCACTAATAGTCATTAAATTATGTTATTATTTTACGTCTTGTCACTTCCTTTCTTAGTTATAGTTTTAATCTTATGACCCTTCCCGCAGTAGAGCGTGTTGTTTGGCGAACGTATACATCACACTATGAACTGAGCGCGACCCCTTGATCAAGATTCTTGCATATAAACACTGCGATACTGAAGGGTTCAATACGAGGGCTGTTTTTTTTTCAAGTTCCGATGGACTGTATAAAGTAACAGATTGACATACCAAACTGATTTTACTACTAAATGTTTGCTTGTTTTATTCGTATGTCTCAACATAATCGCCAAAACGATTGAAACATTTGTCGTAACGGATAACCTTTTTCAAGAATTGAACGTATGGTTGAGCGGCAACTCCTTGCCAAAAATGAAAATCTTCAGGAGACTGTCCACACGTACCCTCCTCAGTGGCGGCAGAATATTTTGCCGAGGGCATTGGAAAGCTGGTGTAACGATACGACAAATGTTTCAATTGTGTTGGCGATTATGTTGAGACATAACAAAGAAAGTGGGAACTGACATATGTGAAGATTACCGTACAATCAGCTTGATTACTCATGCTTCAAAGATCCTGTCTAGAATAATTTACAAGAGGATTGAAAGCCAGATAGAAACGGAGTTGGGTGAAGACCAGTTTGGTTTTAGGAGAAAAGTAGGAACAAAGGAAGCTGTACTAAGTCTTAGGCTGATTTTGGAAGGTAGAATAAGGAAAGATAAGAGAACGTACATGGCTTTTGTAGACTAGATGTTAGGCCCCTTAAAACAATAATTATCATGATTTACTCACGCTCGATGTCAAATGTTGTATTATGTTGATATCGGGAATGTTTAGATATTATTTTTTAAGAACGTTAAAAATCCCTCAGTATGCCTTCCTTCGGAGGGGAAGTAAAGCCGGCGGTCCCATGTCTTAGATTTAAGGCATGTTAAAGAACCTTCCACTAATTACACCTGTGTGAAGCTAAATTATATATAGGTTAAACATTTGACTAACGTTCTTAGGTTCCTACGTTCGTTTCCAAGAGCTGACTGCGGTGGCACCTGGTAACTAAATTCTGAACTAGTTGATCGTTGACGGTGGCATTTGGCGGCAAAAGTAGGAACTACTTGGAAACATTGAATGTCTGCAGTCCTTACTTGAATTAAAACAGATACACACACTAATACAGTCATCACAATTAACACCGGTTATCAGACAGATTCTACACACACCCAAAATACACGGGGCTAAATGACCGCGTTGTCGCAGCCACTAAACTAAGGAACCAACCAACCAATATGGTGCTGGTGACATTACCTCGATGTTCCTCCCCATAGAAACTATACCGTCATCTGACTATTTTAATCGTAAATAATTTTCTAAAATGCCAATGTTGTTGTTGCTTATTTTCGGGGATGCGACATCGTGGTCATATTGCCTCGCTCGGGCTGGCTGCGTGGCTCAGCGGTAACGTTCTCGCTTGCTGGGCCAAGGTTGCAGGTTCGTATCCTGGCGCAGTCAGCTGGCATTTGAGGGTGCAAAATGCGAGGGAGCCGTGGCAGTAGATTTACTGTTAAAGATCCCCTTCGGGGCAAAATTCCGGCACCCCGGCGTCTCTAACTGTCAGAGTAGTTAAAAGGGGCGTAAAACCAATAACATTTTTATTATATTGCCTCGTGTGTGTGGGGGGGATTTGTGTGATAACCTGTGTTATTGTAATGGCTGTACTATTGTGTGTATTTGTAGATTGAGGAAAGGATAATGAAGCGGCCGTGACCTTAAGTTAGGAACCATCCCAGCATTCCTTTAGAGTAAAAGTGTGAGGGGGAAACTACGGACAACCACTTCCAGGAAAGCTGAGATGGGAATCAAACCTACAGCTTCTCAGTTTTGTATCACGAGGCTGAGTGTACCCCGTTCCAGCACTCACACCAGTTTTTATTTTGCAGAGCCGGGAATCGAACCCAGACCTCCGTGGTTACAACAAAGATGAAATATTGTCATTTGAGCCTAAAGTCAATTTTTAAAAGATGTAAATAATGAACATAAACTGTAGTCTAATATTATAGCCTGTATGGCTGAAACTGGCATTTGTGTTCGTGGTGAAAGTCGAAGAGTATGGTTGCGAAATATGCTTTCTAGGAATTTGTCGACAAATAGTGCCCTCATAAAAGTTATTTACGGCCTGTTATTTCGGTTGGCTGGAGCAAGTTAATCCTTACCATACCACTCAAGAGTACTTGGAAGGACGCTGTAAACAGGATTATAACCCCTCCCTGCTATGCTCACTTCTATTTTCAACCGCTACCTTGGTAACGGAAAAATAAGGCGTAAATTCCTTCCAATTTCACACTTTACAATTCTAGTGAATTGTTTATAAATGTACATAAGAATGTATCACCTTAATAGTAGCACAGTAATTACATACACATTTTTACCCAAAATCACTAATGCAGACATACGTATGTAACCATTATAATATGCAATAGTGCAGTGGCTAGCGCGCCAGAATTTTCACGACGAGAAGTTACAGTTTTTGCGGATCGAATTCCACCAGGTCCTGCTTTTATGCTTATTAGAATTTGATTTTATGTTACGCTTGGTGTTTGATTAAATCCTATTAAACGATTTCCTATACTTTTTATATTAGGAATCTGTATCATATCGATATTATGGCGATTATTCGTTTACTATTGGGAAGTTTGTAAATACCGGTGATGGTTGGTTCCTCAGTTTAGACTGCGACAACGCGATCATGTAGCCCCAGACAAGAAGTGCAGATGATCAACTTCAAGTAGTTCCTACGTTTGCTACCAAATGCTACCGCCAACGACACCTAACTCCAAACTTGGCTGCTAGATGCCACCACAACCAGCACCTGGCAATGAACATTGGAACTCAATGAGCGTTAATCGAATCTAACCTACAAATTTTGCTTCACACAATTGTAGTTAGTGGAAGGTTCTCTTACATGGTATACATTTATGACATGTGCCCGCCGGCTATACTTCCCCTCCGAAGGAAGGCATATTGAGGAATTTTTAACGCTCATAAAAAAATCGATGACTTCAGCCGGGTTTGAACCACGATTTTGGGCATAGAAACTCAGCATGCTACCCACTACGCCACCGAAACCAGGCACGGATCTAGAGTTTGGCTTTGGGGGGGGGGGGGTCACAGAATCTAAATAGTTAAGAAAAATGGAATCACTAACAACGCAATCACAAAGTAACTAAACGTACAAAACCAGACCAATTTTTTTGCAAGCTATATGGATAGAAATTTGATGCGTTTAGCGCACCAAAAATATTCGTACAAATTGCAACGGCGTGTTTTGCGACATTTACATCCAGCTTCGAGAAAAGTATCAAGGTACGTTACAGTTTCGGCAAGTCGAGTTGGTACCGACAAAGGGAGAAAGTCACAGCTTAAATTGCCAACCAAGCTTGCAATTTGGACGTCGGCAAAATTTTTTGGTGCGAAAAAAGCCCCAAATTCCTATTCGTGCATTGCTGCACATTCATCGTGACATCACTATAGACATCGATTCGGTAATCACAAGGTTTGCTAAACAAAATAGACGAGTTGATTTTGTTATATAAAGAATCGTTTTTATATAACAGGTATGAAGTTGTAAATATGTACAGTTGTAACAGACTTAATAATTTCAATAACGATATTTTCAGTATTGAATAAAATGAAAACAAGTAGTTCCGTGAAGAACTATACAGCCTATTTTATATATACTACTCAAGTTAATTGCCACTATCAACATACAACATTTCAGTATGATTGCTGTAATAGGTTCGTAGATATTGAGAACCGACTAAATATTTCGGATGGTCCCCATGTTGGATTTTATATATGTAGGTCCTAGAGTTATGTACTGTTACATGAAGATTATTGTGTACGTGTAGCATTCAAACTTCAATCGCATGATTCGGACACAAGAAGTAACAAGGAGATTTCAAAATTTCGCACAGCTGCCATCTTGTGGTTATGGAAACAATTGAAATAAATTAGATGCCAGTGGATTAAAATTCGTATAAGGATTTACTGTACCAAGTTTCACTGCACTCGGATGGTTAAATTGCGAGAAACGTCCATGTGAATATTTATAATTCACGTCGCCGCCAAGTTGGATTTGTGATCACCAGTTTATTTGAAGTCCTATAGGTGAACTTAAGTTCATACCCCTATGAACGTAAAAAAAAATAATTGCTATAATAGATTCGTAGATATTCAGAGCCGTCTAAATATTTCGGATGGTCACCATGTTGGATTGTTAAATGTATTGGCCATAGAGTCATGTACCATTAAAGGAAAATTATTGCGTGAAAGATCTATTTAAAATTTTCAAATTCGCCTGGCCGCCATGTTCGTTTTGTAGTTAACCGGTTTTTGAAAGTCTTATATATGAACTTCTAGTAGTGCCCTTTATCTCCGTACAAAATTTCAGGTTGATACCGCTAATAGTTTCAGAGATATAGAATCCCGGTGAAATATTTCGCACATCCGCCATCTTGTGGTTATCTAGGCCTAAACAATTGAACGAAGTTAGATGTCGGTGCATTACAATGTGAATAAACATATACTGTACCAAGTTTTATTGCATTTGGTTGGTTAAATCGCGAGAAACGTCTATTTAAAAGTCGCAAATTCGCGTGGCCGCCATGTTGGTTTTGTAGTTACCTGTTTTTCAAAAGTCACATAGGTGAACTTCTAGTAGTTCCCTTTATCACCGTAAAAAAATCCAGGGTGATAACGGGAATAGTTTCGGAGATATTGAATCCTGGTGAAATATTTCGCAAGCCGCCATGTTGGATTGGTGAGACGTAACAAAATTTGAAGGGCACGGTTGGGGTATAAAGTGTGACATAATACGATGTTTTGCGTTTGGCATTACTGCAAATAAATAAAACGACCTTTTATTTTTTTCCTCTTTAACTTTTTGTAATCCTTGCAATAGTGGATGCTAACAAAAAAGAAAATAAAGTGGCCAATGCAAAGAGACTGCTTGCACCACGCATACTTTGCAACACTTTATTTTGTACACATCTCGCAAGTTCTTGAAACAAAGCTGCCTGGTGGCCGGGAGCCATCGAGTGCTGCTAGGATTCAAGGACAGCTTTACCTCTTCCCACCTCCTCGCTCATGCCGTCGCACGGCAGGTTTTCGGCATTCAATATTGGCGTCCAAAATTGAAAGTGGCCCGTGCGGTTTTCACTACGTCATTGTAGAACATTGTTGGAATATTGTGTACTAAATTTCAACCAGATTAGAATTTTACACCACAATCCGTTCCCTTGACAGCTCCAGTAGCCTCAGTCATCGTATTACCCATTTAAGATTTGCTTGCCGTTGAGCGAGGCAGCGCCACTGTTTCTTGTTTATCACTAAGGCCCAGAAGTTCATGCACTATTAAATGAATAAATATGCATGCAATTATGCGCTAATTATTGTTCAAATATGCATCACAGGGCTCACATCTCGTGGAACGTGGGTTGGCGACCACAGGGCCCCAGCTGAGTCTGACATTGCTTCCACTTATTGGTGCCGGGCTCCTCTCCGTCTTCTTTCATATCGACCTCACTTGGTCAACTCTTGTTCTCTTCTAACCCCGGCGGTATTAGGGTACCCGAGGCCTAGGGAGTCTCTTCCTTTCCCGTCTTAATTGGCCCTTGTCTCATCTATTCTGATCCCCTCCTTCTGCGAGGGTCAGCCTTCTTTTTCTTTTCATGTTATCTCCTGCCTTCTGCTCAATGCCTTCCAGGAGGCAGGGTGTATGTAGCCCCACCATTTCTGGTGCACCCTGGATTTTGCTACACCCTCAGGGGCTCACGGCTGGTGAGTTCGGGAGTTGGCGATCCCGAGGGAATCCTGAGCTGGGTCAGGTTTCCCCCCTTTTATCCATTACCTCTGGGGCGGACCCTTTCCTCTTTCACTTTCCTATCTGCCTTTCATGGCTCTCCTTCCTTCCAAGTCCCTCAATCCACATTCTTCGAGGGTTGAGGGCATTTCTTTTCCTCCTGTCGTTTATTTGCCTTATTCTCCTTTTGTTTTCCATTTCTTCATCTAGTATACTGTATAAGTTAGTAGTTAGCTTTAGTTATAGTTTACATTTCATTATCATCTTCACGATCACCCAAACCATTAGAGGCCGATAACCTAGATGTTAGGCCCCTTAAAACAACAATTATCATCATCATCATCATCATCAAATATTATGTAAGTTACTATGAAATAACTACGGCAAATACGATCACTCCGTATTTTTTAGCGTTTCTATCTTGAATATAAAGACAATATTAACAGACGGACATAGGCTATAACTACACCCATTTTAATTATTTCAACTTAGAAACGGTTCCAAATAGTAGGACATTTTTAAGCCTACTTTTCACATTTTGCAAAAATGAGGAAAAAGTAGACTTATGAGATCGATCCGGGAAAATGTGTGTCTGTCTGTCTGTCTGTCCTTCTGTCTGTCTGTCTGTCTGTCTGTCTGTCCTTCTGTCTGTCTGGCTGTGTGTTTGTCCCCCCCCCTATCAACTCCTAAACGGCTGCAGCAATCAAAACCAAATTTAGTATGAGTAAAGATGTGCACCGGAATAGCTCACGTCCATATTTGAAAATGATGTCAGTGCTACCAACTGCAGAAAAAACGCACTAGAAATTTGAGCTCCATGTTGGAGATCTTGCAAGGTATGCATGGGAGCTATTCCAAAATTGGCACACATGTAGATAATACTATTTCAGTTTAATTTCCAGGAGGCCAACCTTGACAGTGTTGCCAAAATAATATTAAGCCTTCTGATAGGTCTAATGTTTAAATGCATATAACTTCTACACTATCAATTGGATTTCAACCAAATTTTGTATGTAATATCTGTACATAAACAGATATGATTGAGCGTATTCTTAAGAGCCACCAGGGCTGCCAACTGTTAATAATTGCTCTCTCTATTTTTTTCATCCAAATACCAATATATCAGAAAGTATGTAAGCCAACAGCTTTAAACTATGCACACGTATATTCTGACATTTTAGATTAATTTGGAGTAACTTATATACGTCAGTTCTACCAACATGATTATAAGCCTGCTGATAGTACCAATTTTTAAATACATGTAACTTCTATACTATCAGTTGGATTTCAACCAAATTTCGTATGTGATATGTGTACCATAACAGATATGACTATAAGTATTGTTAAGAGCAATCAGGGCTGCCAACTGTTAATAAATGCTGTCTATATTCTTTTTACCCTAATATCAATATATCAGAAAGTATGCAAGCCAACAGCTCTATACTTTGCACACGTATAGCACCTGACATTGTAGATTAATTTGGAGTAATTAATACAAGGCAGTGCTGCCAACATGATTATATGCCTGCTGATATGTCCAATTTTAAAATACATGTAACATCTATACTAACAAATGGATTTCATCCAAAATTGGCACAACAAGATATCATAATAATTCAGATTATTTCTGACCAGCACATGCATGACATTGTTGGCAACATGCTTTTACGCGTGCTGATAGATCCAGTGTCTAACTGCATGTAACGTCCATTGGACTTCAACCAAATTTTGTATTCTGTACCTTAAGAGGTGGAACTAAGAATATATTCAGTCACCAGGGCTGCCAACTGTAGTGCTCTATTAGGCTACATTATACCAGGTATATTTTGAACTAATTAGATACTTCGATATTACCAACTTAATTTCGTCATTATTCTAGATAGGTTCATATACTGTGGAATAATCATTGGCATGAAAAGTAGGCTGTATAGTTCTTCACGGAACTTCTTGTTTGATGCCGTGTTGACCACCAATAATTATTTTATCACGCTAATGTTTTAAGTATAACTGATGTACAATTTTAGTAGCTATTGAATTTTTAACAAGAAGTTCCGTGACGAACTAAAGAGCCTACTTTTCTTAAAATTGAAGATTCATGCCAATGATTAATCTATATGAATCTATCTAGAATAATGACGAAATTAAGGAATGGAATGAATGAAGCCCCCATCTAGCGGCGAGGATATGGACTGTGCCGGCTGCCGAGGCCTGACGCACTCCTCTGGGGCAATGATTAAATGAATGACAGATGAAATAAAATGATAGTGGAGAGTGTTGCTGGAATGAAATTTTGACAGGGAAAACCGGAGTACCCGGAGAAAAACCTGTCTGTCTCCGTTTTGTCCAGCACAGATCTCACATGGAGTGACCGGGATTTGAACCACGGACCCAGCAGTGAGAGGCTGGCGTGCTGCCACCTAAGCCACAGAGGCACATAAGCAGATATGACTGAGCGCATTTTTAAGAGCCACCAGGGCTGCCAACTGTTAATAATTGCACTCTCTATTCTTCTATCCAAATACCATTATATCAGAAAGTATGCAAACCGACAGCTTTAAACTATGCACACGTATATTACCTGACATTTTAAATTAATTTTTGAGTAACTTATATACTTCAGTTCTACCAACATGATTCTAAGCCTGCTGATAGGGCCAATTTTAAAATACATCTAACTTCTATACTATCAGTTGGATTTCAACCAAATTTCGTTTGTGCTATGTGTAATATAACAGATACGACTATAAGTAATCTTAAGAGCAATCAGGGCTGCCAACTGTTATTAAATGCTGTCTATATTTTTTTAAACCTAATATCATTATATCAGGGAGTATGCAAGCCAACAGACCTATACTTTGCACAGGTATAGCACCTGAAATTCTAGATTAATTTGGAATAATTTATATAACTCAGTGCTGCCAACATGATTCTATGCTTGCTGATAGAGTAACGATTCGATCCCATAGCTATTATATTTAAAGGGTTATTCATTTATTATCACATTTATTATTATTATTAATTAGTACATCCATGAGATGATTTTTAAATCAGATACTTGTAAGCGGTTTTTATTATCATAGTCAGAAAGATTTTTATTAATATTCATTTGTAAAGAGACGAAGGATTGTATGTCACAGAAATTGCAACTTGGTGCAATAGTATAAACCCCAGAGTGACGCAGTAGTTATTTCAGAACGGCAGGTAGCCATTGTCACAAGATTTTAGAAACCCACAATGACTAAGAATCACGTGCGGACCATCGAGTTCCTTCTGGAAGGAATGGAACATTATATTTCACTCATGGTGCAACTAACACGCCATTTCTACTGAAGGTACGCTTCCTAAGTATTGGAAGTAGTGGCGTAACTAGGTCGTCCCGTGGTAGAATGAACCAAGAAACCAGTGGAGAGGGAAGTTTCCGGATCACGTGACAAGGAAACATATAAGCCGGAACCCCCAACAGGGAGGTTGTCTCTGAATCGTTAGAGGAAGGACACCTTGCCAGTGGCAGCAGCAGACCAGTCTAAGTTGTGCTAACAGCTCACCAGGATGGAGACTACGAGCAGCGGGACCATCGAGTGGAGGAAGCAGCAGAGGACCGGCGAGCCAGCCAGGGGCATGAGCAGGCGCCAGCGCGCCCGGAGAGGTAGGGGGCCACGATCGGCAGGCTCCTTGAGTGGGGAGTTAACCTCCACAGAGCCCTCTCCTCCGGTCACGCGGGCACGCCAGCTGGCCCTTGGTGAGAAGACGACAGCGGCGCAGAAGCCGCCAGCCGTTGAAGAGGAGGGAGTGCCTCACATCCCGGCTGGCGCAAGCAACGCTGGAGTAGCTCCCGGCCCGGGGAGCACAGGTAGCCCGGACATAACGCAGGTGTCCCTGCGGTCCGAGTCAACCGACGCCTCCCCAGGGCCCTCTGAGCTAGAGCTAGCCGAGTCCGAGAAGAGTCGGACGCCAGGACCGGCTAGCTCCCCGCGACAGGAGAGCAGCAGCAGCCCGGACGCCAGGTTCAGCTGGGCGAGCGATGTGAGCTCGGACACCGTGCATGGGCACCCTGGGGCCACTTCCCCAGGCTCCGAGCAAGCAAGTGGCTACGACCCCAGTGACCTGGCTTTGTTTGTTTATTACAGGCCAGGCACCAACCAGGAAGAAGAATGGGAGGTCATCAGTGCCTACAGGGACAAGGTCCACGCAGTCGCGACGAGAGGAGCTGAACGTGTCCACGAGGACATCGAAGCTGTCCTCTCTACTGGTGTCCTGTTCAGGCCACGTGAGAGCTCGGCCATGGGATATGTCTACATCAGGGCATTCTCCGAGCACTGGCAGGTTGCGGTGGTACCAGGCTGTGCGCCAGGTGCCCCTCCGCACGTCCTCAGCCACGCTCGGAGGCGCCACCCAGACTTTCTCATCGAGATGGAAGATGTGGGGATCCAGGCAGGCCCCCTGACCTTCTCCAAGAGAACGCAGGCTCCACAACCAGCACCTCAGGCGGTGCCTTTAGCGGGGCAACCCGCGCCCGCCATCCAGGAGGAGCGACTACCAGAGCCCCAGGTGGGGCCTTTAGCGGGGCAACTCGCGCCCGCCACCACCGCCAGGAAGGGGACGGCCGAGGCCACCAGGACGGCCCCAACGCAGCGACTACCAGAGCCCCAGGAGGGGCCATTAGCGGGGCAACCCGCGCCCGCCACCACCGCCAGGAAGGGGACATCAGAGACGGCCGGGGCCACCAGGACGGCCCCAAAGCAGCGGAAGGTCAACCGCAGCAGCCCAGAGGACCGTCGCCCGCAGCGCCCCCAGGAGGGGGAACCAGGACGCCGCGAGGCCACCAGCCGCAGCCAGGGACAGCCGCTACAGCCAGGTAGTATGAAGCCCCGCTCAGGCCAGCTTTTACAGTGTTTTCGCTGTCTGAGATGGGGGCACTCCCAGGGATCCTGCGGCTCTCCAGTCCGCTGTAACCGGTGCTCAGGTGGCCACCACCACACCGGCTGCACGGTGCCGCGGGACGCGCCGGTGTGCGCCAACTGCATGGGCGACCATCCGTCATCCCATCGCAGTTGCCCCGTCTACAGGTCCATGGCAAGAGCAGAGAGGAAGGTGGCTCGTTCCCATGGACCGACCACTAGGCCCCTGTTTCGGCAGGCGAGGCCCCCCCTCCACTCTCCGGTGACGGAGGCTCGGTACCAGGGACCCCATGGAGACCGGGTAGTGGCGCAGGTTCTCCGGATCCTTGTACCATTGCTCGGTAGCCGGCAAGGCCCGCGCTGATCCCAGCAGTGCCGAGTTCTATCGGATTCCCCGGAGACAAACTGGCGAGAAGACGGACATGGATCTGGTGCATGATACCTTCTCCCAACTAACATACCTACTCATTTCCATACCCACATTATCCTTGCATGTGGCAATAACCAAGCCGCCAGGTTTTACGTGTAGGCAATCTTTCCTTTCTGCCTATGCGGTTTTCCCTGGCCCTACAATCTTACCCTTATATATGAGTACATATTTATATGTGCTCATATATAATATATACCAATGTTAATACCTACTCATTATGCCTGGTAGATCGCGACCGCGATGGGACAGGCACTAAGTCCTAAAAGACATTCCTTTATCCAATCCCCTATGCTATCTCTTCTACTATCGTAGATTAACTGCATGTCGGAGGCACCAGTAGTAAGGTCGGGTGTCACGCGGGGGGTGCGGGTACCTTTTCGCCCCCCCCCCCCCCCCGAAAAAAAAAAAAAGAGAGGCCATTCTTTCACCGAGAGCATTCAATTAGAGACTGGTCATTAGTGGAGATGAAGGCCTCTTAGGACTGAGCGGAGTTCTATCATAGCGTTCAACTACAATACAGATTCGATACTGAACGATGTACTGCCGATATCTATATCAGCATATAGTGGATTATATCCCTGCTCTACAGTCGTTCTACAGTTGGCAACGTACTTAATGAGGATATTTCATAGTAATTGAGATATCACATCATTTTTTAACATACGCGGCGTAACATCTAGATCATCGGTCATTACTTAAATATGACGAATCTTCGACTGGGTGAGCAAACAATTAAATAAAACTATCGTCTCTATTATCATTTTAACTTCAATTAATTTTCAATTCATTTTAAATGTTCATTTTATTTTAAATAATTAAACCGCAGTTGGTAAATTAAATTATTTTTTGTAACTATTAGTATTTTGTTATTGAGTCAATAAATTATTTCTTTAACTTCATGACTGTAACTTTTCTTGTAGTTAGCACATACTATAGGCAAATTCAACTACTCCTTATAAATAAATACTGAATGGTTAGTCAACTAAGTTACACTACGGCCCGGGTAAGTGGTCTCGAACTCTACTGCTGACTGCCGAGGATATATTTATTAAATTTCGATTCTCTATCTTAAATAGGAATCTGGCGCTCAACAACTTATTATATCCTATTACACTATCACAGGTAAGGTCACACCACAGTGTATATTTATTCTTATTATCATGTTTGTTTAAATTGAACCATTACAGTTGTCACCACAGCGTTAAGGACTCATAAAAATGTTACAATAGGCCCAATTTTAAAATATATGTAACTTCTATACTAACAAATGGATTTCGTCCAAAATTGGCACAACAAGATATCATAATATTTCAGATTCGGCTATTTCTGACCAGCACACGCATGACATTGTTGCCAACATGCTTTTACGCGTGCTGATAGATCCAATATCTAACTGCATGTAACGTCCATTGTACTTCAACCATTTATTTATTCTGTACCTTAAGAGACGGAACTAAGATATATTCAGTCACCAGGATTGCCAACTGTAGTGCTCTATTAGGCTAGATTATACCAGGAATATTTCAAACTAATTAGACATATCGATATTACCAACTTAATTTGGTCATTATTCTAGATAGGTTCATATATTATAGAATACTCATTGGCATGAAAAGTAGGCTCTTTAGTTCGTCACGGAACTTCTTGTTTTTTACAATTTCACTTTCTAGAATATCTCTGGGTGACTTCGAAATTCCATTAATTTGTTCTGGGTTCGAACAATCTTCTAGGAGAGCCGTTTTTTGTATTTTTATACGTTACATAACACTTTTTCTAATGACATTGTATGCTGATGCAGTTCTGTGCCAACAGAACCATTGTTTACATCATCACCCTCTCCAATGGGAAGGCAGACGAGAAGTGGTCTTTTGAAAGAGGTCAGACTGAGAAAATGCCTGGTCTTTGGTCGGGGAGAGGGGTGGTCCTTAAATAGAGGTAACAAATACATTGACCTTATGAGGTTTTAAATCGGTTCCAAAAAAATCGGTCTTTAAGAGGGGTGGTCTTTACAGAGGTTTCACTGTATACGACTTTAAGTACACGAAGTAACAAACCCCCCCCCCAGGGGCTCACATCTAGTGGGACGTGGGTTAGCGAACACTTACTTATGCCGGGCTCCTCTCCGTCTTCTTTCCTGTCGACCTCTCTTGGTTAACTCTTTACCGACCGTGACGGTATTACGGTATCCGAGGCCTAGGGAGTCTTTCACTTTCTCATCTTTCCTGATAGCTTCATTTTTCGAGGGGTCAGCCTTCTTTTTCTTTTCAGTATATTTCCTTTTCTCTTTAAGATTCCCGAACTATTTTTTTCTTTTTTTTTTCTTTCTCCTCGTGTATCTAAATTCCCTTAAGCGATTTGTTTGCATCTACACTCCATTTTGTAGTTATTTTCAACCTCAATTGCATTTTGTAAGGATTGACAATCTAAATTGCTATTTGTTTTTACTAAGTCTTTCAATAATGTAGGGTGTTCTGAGATCCGATGAAACTTTGTGAGTATTTTGAATTTCAATTGCATTTTGTAAGTATTTTCATTTCCCAAATGAGTAGTTTGAATCTACCGTACATTTTTTAAGCATATTGAATTTCAATTGCACTTTGTGAGTATTTTGGATATGAAAAGGGAGTTGTTTTTTTCAATTAGAATTGCACTGTGTATTTTCAATCTCAATTGCATTTTGTTAGTATTTTGAACCTCAATTGCATTTTGTACGTATTTCCAATATCATTTGCATTCTGTAAGTATGTTGAATATCAGTTGCATTTTGTAAGTATTTTCATTTCCCAAATGAGTAGTTTGAATCTACCGTACATTTTTTAAGCATATTGAATTTCAATTGCACTTTGTGAGTATTTTGGATCTGAAAAGGGAGTTTTTTTCAATTAGAATTGCACTGTGTATTTTCAATTTCAATTGCATTTTGTTTTTTGAACCTCAATTGCATTTTGTACGTATTTCCAGTATAATTTACATTCCGTAAGTATTTTGAATATCAGTTGCATTTTGTAAGTATTTCGACTCTACATTGTATTTTGTACGTATTTTGAACTTAACCTGCATTTTGTGCGTATTTTTCAATCTGTTCCTTTTGTGAGTATTTTCGTTCTAAATTCCCTTTTTTAAGTATTCCCGCTCCCCATTTTGTATTCTTTAACCTGTGTTAAGAGGGGAAGATGACCTTGTAGTTCCTCCCCTTAAAACAATAATAACTTACTAACTGAAGTAACAAAAAGCACTTCAGAACAATAGGAAATTAGAATTATACGCCCTTCTCATGCAGAGATATGCACTTAATGAGGCAAAGGAGAAAGATATGATGCATTGTGCCAAAAAAAAAGCATAAATGTACAAAAAAAATGACTTTGCATGAACTTCCGGCCCTTATTTATTATTATTGTAGCATGAGCCCCGCGGAACGAAGCGGGGTACACAGCGATGCACTGAAGTCAAGCAGCATTGCGCGTCACAGGAGCTCATGTGAGTCGTCCAGTTGCAAAACTCGTTTAGTCCACTTGTGAATAAAAATCATTTTCATGAGAAACGTTTCTATGGACTTTGCTTCACGTATCTATTGTGTTTGTTGTTTTCTACTTTTTGCTTTGTGTGTTTGGTTTTGTGTTTGCTTTGTGCTTTTGTTTTTGAATTTTCTTTTTGCTTCGTCTTTTTTGTTTTGGTTTTGTGTTTGTTTTCTGCTTTCGCTGTTTTTTAATTTTGCTTTGTGTTTTTTTTGCTTGTTTTCTGTTTTTGCTCTTGTGTTTGAATTTTGATTTTTGCTTCGTATTTTTTGTTTTGCTTTTGTGTTTGTTTTCTGCTTTTGCTGTTTTTGAATTTTAATTTTTGCTTTGTGTTTCTTTTTTGTTTTGTTTTCTGCGTTTGTTTTTGTGTTTGAATTTTGCTTCGTGTTTTTGTTTTTGTTTTGTGTTTGATTTCTGGAAAATCAAAATAAAACAAAACAAAATGAAAATAAAGCAAAATAAACAAAATAAAAACAAAAACAAAATAAAACAAAACAAAACAAAGCAAAAATTAAACAAAACGAAATAAAACAAAAACAAAATAAAACAAAACAAAATAAAATGAAAAAAGGAAACAAAAGATAAAATAAAACAAAACAATTTAAAACGAAAAATAATAAAAAATAAAATAAAACATAAAACAAAATAAAAAAATAACGTTACGACATGATCCTTATTCACAAGTGGATTAAACGAGTTTTGCAACTGGACTACTCCTGTCACCACGGGCAGTTAAACGATGACTTTCTTACAAGCAGCAATTATTTGTTATTGTTTTATTTACATAATGTTGATTGTGCAGCTGAAAGGAAATACTTCAGCCCCCCTTTACTAGCCCGTTCTCTGCACTCCTTGAACAGATGCGAAATACTTGCTCTTTGGACTGAGTGTCCACCATCTTTCCTTGGGTTTTGATCACAAATAGGCCTACAACTTGTTACACCAAACGTCAGGTCAAGTCCTGAGGTAAATATCCCTCCGCGCATCGCATCTCTCTCTCTCTCTCCTTTCTTGTGTTTCCGGCATGGAAACTCTAGATTATTATCCTTCAATCTACTATATATATTAAAATCATTTGTTTGTTCCTTTTATTCAACTTCTCTCCACTTGTATTACCTTTGAAGTATTTATTGATGATTCAAGCTTTACATCTGCAGTTTGAACACGTTGTCACTTGTATTACCTTGGAAGTATTTTATTGGAGATTCAAGCTTTACATCTGCAGTTTGAACACGTTGTCACTTGTATTACCTAGGAAGTATGTTATTGGTGATTCAAGCTTTACATCTGCAGTTTGAACACGTTGTCACTTGTATTACCTTGGAAGTACTTTATTGGAGATTCAAGCTTTACATCTGCAGTTTGAACACGTTGTCACTTGTATTACCTAGGAAGTATGTTATTGGCGATTCAAGCTTTACATCTGCAGTTTGAACACGTTGTCACTTGTATTACCTTTGAAGTATGTTATTGGTGATTCAAGCTTTACATCTGCAGTTTGAACACGTTGTCACTTGTATTACCTTTGAAGTATGTTATTGGTGATTCAAGCTTTACATCTGCAGTTTGAACACGTTGTCACTTGTATTACCTAGGAAGTATTTTATTGGAGATTCAAGCTTTACATCTGCAGTTTGAACACGTTGTCACTTGTATTACCTAGGAAGTATGTTATTGGTGATTCAAGCTTTACATCTGCAGTTTGAACACGTTGTCACTTGTATTACCTTTGAAGTATGTTATTGGTGATTCAAGCTTTACATCTGCAGTTTGAACACGTTGTCACTTGTATTACCTAGGAAGTATTTTATTGGCGATTCAAGCTTTACATCTGCAGTTTGAACACGTTGTCACTTGTATTACCTTTGAAGTATGTTATTGGTGATTCAAGCTTTACATCTGCAGTTTGAACACGTTGTCACTTGTATTACCTTTGAAGTATGTTATTGGTGATTCAAGCTTTACATCTGCAGTTTGAACACGTTGTCACTTGTATTACCTAGGAAGTATTTTATTGGCGATTCAGGCTTTACATCTGCAGTTTGAACACGTTGTCACTTGTATTACCTTTGAAGTATGTTATTGGTGATTCAAGCTTTACATCTGCAGTTTGAACACGTTGTCACTTGTATTACCTAGGAAGTATTTTATTGGCGATTCAGGCTTTACATCTGCAGTTTGAACACGTTGTCACTTACATTACCTTTGAAGTATTTTATTGGAGATTCAAGCTTTACATCTGCAGTTTGAACACGTTGTCACTTACATTACCTTGGAAGTATTTTATTGGCGATTCAAGCTTTACATCTGCAGTTTGAACACGTTGTCACTTGTATTACCTTGGAAGTATTTTATTGGCGATTCAAGCTTTACATCTGCAGTTTGAACACGTTGTCACTTACATTACCTAGGAAGTATTTTATTGGAGATTCAAGCTTTACATCTGCAGTTTGAACACGTTGTCACTTACATTACCTTGGAAGTATTTTATTGGAGATTCAAGCTTTACATCTGCAGTTTGAACACGTTGTCACTTACATTACCTAGGAAGTATTTTATTGGCGATTCAAGCTTTACATCTGCAGTTTTGTAACATTTATAATGAGTTAACTAAACGTGGTGATGACTATTGTGGTTCAATAAAACAAACATGATATGAATAAATAATATACACTGTGGTGTGACCTTACCTGTGATAGTGTAATATAATAAGTTGTTGAGCGCCAGATCCCTATTTAAGATAGTGAATCGAAATTTATTGATTTAACCTCGGCTATCAGCAGTAGAGTCGAGAACCACTTACCCGGGTCGTAGTGAGACAAAGTCATCTAACCAATCCGTATTTAATCAAGGAGTATGATTGCCTTAAAGTACCAACTACAATGAAAGAAATAGGCATTACGTTAAAGGAAATGAATTTATTTTCTCAAGAACAAAATACTAATAAAACAGAATAGTGATAGTCACACAATTGAATTTAAAATTACTCAATGCGGCAATTAATTATTTAAAAGAAAATGAATATTAAAATGAATTGAAAGTTAAATGAAGTTAAATTATAATAGAGACGATAGTTTTATTGAATTGTTGGCTCACCCAGTCGAAGATTCGTCATATTTAAGAAATGATCGGTGATCTCGATGTTACGTCGCTTATGTTTAAAAAAATGATGTGATACCTCAATTACTATGAAATATCCTCATTAAGTACGTTGCCATCTGTAGAAAGACTCTTGATCAGGGATATAACCCATTATGTATTGATATAGATGTCGGCAAGACATCGTTCAGTGTCGACTCTCGGTGCTCAGTCCATTAGGACCCAGAAAGCAAGGTTACAACTTCCTTCCTTCATTAAGAGCTGTAGATCAATGCCATTCTTGTCCGATGTTGCAGGTACAAATACTAATGACTTCCTTGTCACGTGGTGTCACAGCTTCCCTCTCTATTAGCCTTCTCCATTCTTGACTCATAACTTGCAATATATATTGACGCGTATATACCGTAGAAAATGGCGTGTTGGTTACCCCATAGTGGGTTTCTTAACATCTCAGGAAAATGACGCAGTTTGCCGTGGTGAAATTCTTACTACGTCGTTCAGTTTGTGACGCACAGGGTTAGTCCATATCGCCAGTCTTGTTGCAATATATAATACTTCGTCTCTTTACAAGTAATTGTTAATAAAAATCTAATTGAATATAATAATCAAAACCGCTTACAATTATCTGATATAAAAATCATCTCATGGATGTACTAGTTAATAATAATAATAATAACATGATAATAAATGAATAACCCTTTAAATATAACAGCTATGGGATCGAATCGTTACAATCGCCCCTGATATAAATAATTTAAAATAAAATGTAACATTATTTATATCACTACACATCCTACACAAATGAATACAAATTTAAATATTAATACCCCCATAACGACAACATACAAATAATACCCTTCAACAATACATAAAAATATACAAGAACATACTCTTTTCACTTTACATATTTGTACTATCATTTCTCATTCTTCCAAATGTTCATAATGTTCATTCTTCTTTATGTATTAAACGAGCTGTAAAAAATATACATATAAAATGCCCTTCACTTTTATTTTTGACATATATGTCAACGCTGCACTCGTTTATATTTCGGTGATCGTATGCATGACATACAATTTTGGCTTCATCTCTTTTGAACGTAGTTTTTGTATATCAGTCTGGCGTAGAAGTACATTGTTGTAATACCAGCTGATTAACCCATAATAACTATTACAGCACACGATAATAGGATGCAAACAATACAATATTCCTTTCGTCTTTATAAAGGGATTACTCAAATGCAGTAAAATTTCAATAATTGAAGAAAAAAATAACTTAGCAAGATACCTAAGACAATTCCTATTTCAGTGCATATGTCATACATGTAAATATTTCCCCAAATACATAATGACATCGAAATACCTCAAAGCAGTTATTAAACAGTTCATTTAAATATCCAAGTTACTACTCACCTGCCTTCGTGGCTTAATTCTTTCTTAGGCCACGGCCGCCTCCTTCCAAATTAATACTTCCTAAGTCTCCACGACTTCTTAACTTCTCATAAAACCATAATTCCTCTTTACTACTTCACGAAAACAATAACTTGAATTTTCAAAATCACCAATAAACATAAAATCTGACTTCTTGTTCACTTTATAAAATTTAACTTAGCGTCAAGATATAACTTTACCGTAACGTCATTCCTTACTTACCATAACAAAATGATTAAGACTTGGACAAAATACTACTCAATACCTGAATTACGTATATCACTAAACTATTTCACAAAAACACATGACAAACTCCTCGGAATAAATATTTCGTTCCACAAAATATTAATGCTCTTATACTTTGAACTTAGTCTATTCATGATTTGACTTTTTGCTGAATGCCTAAAAACCCCCCTTAGTTTTCTCTCAAAACTCTTAATTAAGTACCGTGTCCTCCAAACACCACTTCCTACTTGTTCTGACCGCCTGGACTATAGCTCACTCTTGCTATACCAGAATCTCTCAAAACTCATCGTGACTTCACACGTCACATACAAAAAAACCTCCCCTATTCGTGGTATAATCCCACTTCTTCTTACTGTTACAGGTCACCTCTTACTGACCAATAACACATTAAATTTCAGCTAAAAAATCTTACATGCTTCGACTAATTCCTTGGAATAATAACATCACACTTAGCTTTCCTAACTATTGTCTTCCTAAAATAATGACAGTGTTCCTGTTGATAGTTAATAACACCGACACTCCTAATTAGCAAATATTCTCCCATAATCACTTCATAAAGCAAGTTCTGAGTTCTAACACAGTTCAGATACTTTCTTCTCTATCAAATTAAATGCGTAAATTACACCTGCCTTTAATTGAAACTTCATTATTACCCCTTAGGTATACACTTATCTTACTAACTTATTCTTCCCTCAAAATATTAAACTTATCTGTACTAACTCCGTATGACATAAATAAAACTTTAATTTCCTGTCTACTAAAAAAAATGATTTATTTTTTTAAAATCCTCAAAACATCGAATTATAACAAATTCCTTTCACTTCTAGAAAATATTATGCCAACCATATAATTATTACTATTATCTTTACTTTAACCTGTGTGTAGGACAACAATCTACCACATCATTAATTCGTTATTAATCATCAGTAACTTTTTACTACAAAGTGGTTTAGCTCGATAACAAGCCTTGTAATATCTTTAAAACGTGCGTAACTGTAACAAAAACTTGGACAATCTTACCTTTGTAATCTCTTATTACCTTGTGTGCATACATCCATATATACTTAAAAAAAAACTCCCTTATTAACTTCACGTAGTCCCGTAGATACCATAAAAAACTCATAACTCAACGGAATATACCTTGCTGACCTACTTCATCCTCCAAAACCTTCTTAAAACTTCATTTGGCATCTTACCAAAACTTCCTCCATTATAACTCCATTTGGCATCTTACCAAAAACTTCCTCAAAAAACAACTTCATTTGGTATCTTACCAAAACTTCCTCCTTAAAAAAAACTTCATTTGGCATCTTACCAAAACTTTAAAACCACTTTGCTCAACGGCATTACCTTCGTTGGCCTACCTCTTCAAACTCACGTCCATTTACGTGAAAATACACACATACACACACACATATCTGTCACCAAGTATCAGATGTCCTAATTAGTTACTACTCACCTTATTTCAACCCGATGTTGGTTAATTCATACAACGCATTACCATTAACAATTCTAAACCACTTATAAATTTCTCAACATATATCCGCTGATAACCTCGCTGTCCTCAACTGAAACTTCTTTATTAAATCAATACTTAATTCTTCAACTCACTAGTTTTATTACCACTGTATCATCTTATCTTCACTCACTTTTGAATTAAATCTTTATTACCATTATATTCTTAATTATGGTTGCCATAATAATTATTACTTTCTTTCGATTACTTACCTATGTAATAACCTTCCTATTTTTAAAATTTAATTCTCACTTCATCCAACTTACCTGCAGTTTAAGGACCTACATTCAACTTACCTGCATTGCTCAATAGCACGACAACCTTTGTCTTCCAAATTAAATGATTTTAGTCAATCTAAATCAATAAGCGTAGGCACTACGCGCCCCTTACCATCCTAACTTCACGACTGAATTAAAATTACACACAGCAGGTTTCTTATCTACCTCTTTTAAGTCATATTAAACTTCATTACTTAATATTTAAGTCATACGGAAGAGTAACTATCGGTAATATAAATTTACATCACTACTTTCTCTGGCATTTCACCGTTCTTACCATCTTCATCTTCAATTCTATCTCTTTCTAGGGTTCCATTTTCCTCTTTTCTTATAACATTACTTTCTACCTCTTTCGGACTACACTCATCAACAGTAACATTATACTTCGGCTTTCCTCCTATCATTTCCCCAAGTCTGGCTAATTCATTACGCCACTGCACATCATATGCTTTCTTTCTCTCTTTCATTCTGATTTCTTTTTCCACTAACAACTTAATTCTCTTCTCTTTCATTTTACTTCTAAAATATCTACCTACATGTCTTCCCTTCACTTCTCCACTACTAATATTTAATTTTCTCTTTAGCCGTTGCCCATTGCTTCTCCTCTTATCTATCTCTCTCCTCCTCTTAACCTGTTTACTAATTATGTTCTTCTGACTATGACTTAACGCACGCTTCTCTGCCACTAATAATTTCATATTAACTTCCTCTATCACAGGACTAAATTCTTCCCTAGTTTGCCTATCTAATTTATCTATGATTGTCTGCATCTTAATCTCTTGGGTGCTTAGTACTTTCTTTATCTTACCTACTTCTATCCCTATCTTTTCTCTCATCTTCTTCACTTCTTTTTCGCTACATTCTATAGTCTCTTCTACAGCTATCCTGCGTTCATCTAAAATCTCCTTCAACTCTACTATGCTTTCTCCTACTATCTCCTCTGACGCTAATCTATTTTCACCTAAAATCTCGTCTGACTCTAATCTGATTTCACCTAAAATCTCCGCTATTTGCCGTTCCTCACCTAAGATCTCCTCCGATTCCAATCTGCTTTCACCTACAATCTCCAATGACTCTAATCTACTTTCAATTACAGTCTCCACTAATTCCAATTTGCTTTCACCTAAAATCTCGTCTGACTCTAATCTGATTTCACCTAAAATCTCCGCTAATTCCAATTTGCTTTCACCTAAAATCTCGTCTGACTCCATTCTACTTTCAATTATAGTCTCCTTACAGGCTGTCTTTACTGATTCTACTGCAGTTTCCCCTAAAGTCTCTACCACCTGCCTAGTTTCCACTTCTACCAATTTGCTAAAACTTTCACCTTGAGTTGCTATTTTCTCTTCAATCACAGTTACTATTCTTTCCTGAATCCTACTTTCTGCTGCTTCTAATTTCTTATCTACTGTCTTAATAATATCTTTAGCCTTCATCTCTACCTCCTCCTTAATTTCACCTCTGATTTCCTGTTTCACCCCCTGAATACTCTCCTGTAGCATATCATACTTCATACTTAATTCTCTATTCATCGTTTCCACAATATCTAGTTTTACATTATTCTCTTCCAATTTCTTATTTATTTTACTCATATCCTCTCTCATCTCCTTACTATTTTTATTCATATCTTTATCTAATTTCTCAAATTTATCATTGAATTCCTTCCTACTTTCCCTACTATTTTTATTCATCTCCCTCAAGATATCAGCTAATGAAATTTCATGGACCTCTAAGGACTTCTGTTTCTCCTGACTACCACTAGTCTCAGGATGTACCTCTGTATTCGTCTCGAGATTTTCCTCTGAATTCGTGTCAGGGTTAACCTCAGGATTATTTTCAGGATTACTCTCAGGATTATTCTCAAGATTTACCTCCGACATCTTGGTATTATTCTCTACGCTCTCAACATCGCTACCGCTATCAACCTCCTTATAATTAACTTTCTTGACTTTATTCCTACTTCTCAACTGCCTCTGTTCCTCTTCCGACATCTCGAAGTACACCGTATAACAATTGCCCTTCCAAAATTTCACTTCACTTCACTGTCCCCCAAAAGCACTGACAATTTGCACTGAAATTATACACTCCTCTGACTAAATACCGAATGGTTTTCGTGCCCTACTTTGTGGCGCCAAATGTAACATTTTTAATGAGTTAACTAAACGTGGTGATGACTATTGTGGTTCAATAAAACAAACATGATATGAATAAATAATATACACTGTGGTGTGACCTTACCTGTGATAGTGTAATATAATAAGTTGTTGAGCGCCAGATCCCTATTTAAGATAGTGAATCGAAATTTATTGATTTAACCTCGGCTATCAGCAGTAGAGTCGAGAACCACTTACCCGGGTCGTAGTGAGACAAAGTCATCTAACCAATCCGTATTTAATCAAGGAGTATGATTGCCTTAAAGTACCAACTACAATGAAAGAAATAGGCATTACGTTAAAGGAAATGAATTTATTTTCTCAAGAACAAAATACTAATAAAACAGAATAGTGATAGTCACACAATTGAATTTAAAATTACTCAATGCGGCAATTAATTATTTAAAAGAAAATGAATATTAAAATGAATTGAAAGTTAAATGAAGTTAAATTATAATAGAGACGATAGTTTTATTGAATTGTTGGCTCACCCAGTCGAAGATTCGTCATATTTAAGAAATGATCGGTGATCTCGATGTTACGTCGCTTATGTTTAAAAAAATGATGTGATACCTCAATTACTATGAAATATCCTCATTATGTACGTTGCCATCTGTAGAAAGACTCTTGATCAGGGATATAACCCATTATGTATTGATATAGATGTCGGCAAGACATCGTTCAGTGTCGACTCTCGGTGCTCAGTCCATTAGGACCCAGAAAGCAAGGTTACAACTTCCTTCCTTCATTAAGAGCTGTAGATCAATGCCATTCTTGTCCGATGTTGCAGGTACAAATACTAATGACTTCCTTGTCACGTGGTGTCACAGCTTCCCTCTCTATTAGCCTTCTCCATTCTTGACTCATAACTTGCAATATATATTGACGCGTATATACCGTAGAAAATGGCGTGTTGGTTACCCCATAGTGGGTTTCTTAACATCTCAGGAAAATGACGCAGTTTGCCGTGGTGAAATTCTTACTACGTCGTTCAGTTTGTGACGCACAGGGTTAGTCCATATCGCCAGTCTTGTTGCAATATATAATACTTCGTCTCTTTACAAGTAATTGTTAATAAAAATCTAATTGAATATAATAATCAAAACCGCTTACAATTATCTGATATAAAAATCATCTCATGGATGTACTAGTTAATAATAATAATAATAACATGATAATAAATGAATAACCCTTTAAATATAACAGCTATGGGATCGAATCGTTACAGTTTGAACACGTTGTCACTTACATTACCTTTGATGTATTTTATTGGCGATTCAAGCTTTACATCTGCAGTTTGAACACGTTGTCACTTACATTACCTAGGAAGTATTTTATTGGAGATTCAAGCTTTACATCTGCAGTTTAAACACGTTGTCACTTGTATTACCTTTGAAGTATGTTATTGGCGATTCAAGCTTTACATCTGCAGTTTGAACACGTTGTGACTTTTATTACCTTTGAAGTATTTTATTGGAGATTCCAGCTTTACATCTGCAGTTTGAACACGTTGTCACTTGTATTACCTTTGAAGTATTTTATTGGAGATTCAAGCTTTACATCTGCAGTTTAAACATGTTGTCGACTTGAGGAACCCATGTTGAACTTTGTACATTCGTAACAGTGTTGCAAACCTTTGAACCTGATTCGCCATCGGGTGCTCTTTTGCTGCTCAAACAGGGTTTCTACAAAAAAAAAAAAAAAAAACAGGTAATATAATATCAAATTCGTAATCATTACTCTGCTTATAGTTCCAAATACCACTAAAAACTGTATTCAAACACACAATTCATCACATGAAAAGCAACGTAGGTATTCATAGATTTTTACAAAGGAAATTCTGAAAATTAGACAGGTTATGGAAACATACTAACACGCGTTGGATAATCCTGTGCGCCAAAAACAGGCATTAAAGTGGGAACTATTTTCAGGCACGTTAGCCTCTTCACAGACCAACATCAAGGGGACCGCTTGGGTTTTGAGGTGACTAGAGGTACAGATGTCTATCTTCCGGCGACTGAGCAAGAAACACAAGGATCAGAATATCTTCATCAAAGGTCTCTTCGCTCACACTTGATCTATGATCTCAGTTAGCAGTTAGCCCCAAACGGAGACCAAATTATTTTGCAAACTCAAAACACAATAACCAGACAAATAAAACTTAACAAATTTTAACTGAAAAACAGTTTTTTTTTTCATTTTATTCAATACTGAAAATATCTTTATTGCAATTATTATGTTCTGTTACAAGTGTACATATTTACAACTTCATACCTGTTATATAAAACGATTATTTATATAACAAAATCAACTCCTCTATTTTGTTTAGCAAACCTTGTGATTACCGAATCGATGTGTAAAGAGATGTCACGACGAATATGCAGCAATGCACGGATAGGAATTTGGGGCTATTATCGCACCAAAAAATTTTGCCGACGTCCAAACTGCAAGCTTGGTTGGCAATTTAAGCTGTGACTTTCTCCCTTTGTCGGTACCAACTTGACTTGCCGAAACTGTTACGTACCTTGATACTTTTCTTGAAGCTCAATGTTAAAGTCGCAAAACACGCCGTTGCAATTTGTACGAATATTTTTGGTGTTCTAAACGCATCAAATTTCTATCCATGTAGCTTGCAAAATAATTGGTCTGGTTTTGTACGTTTGGTTATTTTGTGATTGCGTTTTAAGTGATACAATTTTTCTTAACAATATCGATTCTCTGACCCCCCCCCCCAACCAAACTCTAGATCCGCGCCTGGGTGTAGCGATGAGTGGGAAGAAGATGGCTTCCCAAATGATGAATGCTATGATCCTTCGAGCATAGATTCAATAGAGTGCGCATTGCCACACTGCGCCTGTACTGTGACGTGAAACCAACATCTCGATCAGCTGATTAAAGGGTAAACAGAGGACCTCGTAATGAAGGTGATAGAAGTATGTTGGGAAATGATTTTTAATGAGGGTTTAAACACACATTTTCGTAATTTATACAGTATTGGGAAAAGCATCGCATGTTTCTTTACGTACCGGAAGGTAGCAAAGCCTAAGAATGTAACATATTTGGTGTTAAAAGTGGCTGTTGTGTTCCGTAATACTCATTCATACAGAATCCCATCTAGTAAATAATTAATAACAAATCCAACTCTGAATTAGGCCTACTGATTTATGAACAGAATTGTGTTTGTATAAAAAGTGGCTGCCGTGTTCCATAATATTCATACATCCAGGATCCCCTCTTGTAAATACTTAATAACAAATCCAACTCGGAATTTGGCCTACTGATTTTTGAACAGAATTGTGTTTGTATAAAAAGTGGCTGTCGTGTTCCGTAATACTCATACATCCAGGATCCCCTCTTGTAAATACTTAATAACAAATCCAACTCGGAATTAGGCCTACTGATTTTTGAACAGAATTGTGTTTGTCTCGCGGGTCATATTTGATTGTACGCCCGAAAGCTCCGAACAAGTTCAATCTATTAACTTACTACATCATTTCCCAAATTATTTTTCATCATTAGAAAATATAATTTAGCTAATTTCAGTACCGGTACGTAAGAACATTTTATCGTACGATCAGCTCTCATTCAGCGTTACCCTTCCACTTCAGTATTTTATGAAAGTGATCAAAACAACATAGGCAAATGGAAATAAGGAAGTCTATCGATTTAGTATGCGTTGGTTTTTAACAACTATGCATTACATTTGCTACATAGGAAAATATTTTAATCAATGAACTGTTTCCTTTTAAATTCCATTTTCCATGAATCATAGAAACCTTCGCAAAAATAACCCAGAGTTTTGAAATTCTACGAAGAATTGACTAATTTAGGGATGCAATGTAGCCTATCCTAGAAGAATCTCAAAATTCCCTCAACCAAACGCACTGTCCATAACTTACGTTTAATATTTATTATCGAAGACTACACCGTCACATCTGTAGCATAACCTGCAATTTGACACTGAACATGATTGGCGACTGCATTGTGTAGTCCACACTACATTTAATCCAGCTCAGGGACATAAAGCATTTTTATGTTCAGAGATGCATTTACTAGCAGTCTCAACAAAACACCAAGAAAAAAGTCCAGCCTATGGACATTTAAATACTTGATACCTTCGAGCATAAATAAAGGCCTGTTCAGTGGAGTAAGGGATAGGGTAAATTATAATAATTTATAATAAATTCCAGCATTTCCATGTTTAATTTTTTGTCATGCTTCGGAGTTAAGAGGAAACGTAAGCTAAAGAAATGCAAGTAATTAAGTCAAGAATTTTAGGGTTATTTGGCAATGAATTAACATACGTATGGAAAGAAATGCCCGATCCTTTTTTAAACGTCTCCTTGCATCCATACGCGACACAGTAATACACCATTCTGACTTAGTAATGAATAGAACTCACTTTAAATAACCCAATTCTATCAACACGTGTAGTATTTCAGTGCTCCAAACTACCCGCAGTTCCCTTTAGTCAGCTGATCGAGATGTTGGTTTCAACAACGTGACGTCATCAGCCATCTATTGGATTTATGATCTAAGCTATGATCAGTGCTACCATGATACTAGATCGCATCCTATCCCATCCGATGAGCTTATGACGCGTTCCTCTTCTACTTCCACTAGGGCCGCATTGTGCTGGCACCTCAGGCGCAGGTCTACACGCTATTGTTGGCTCTGTACCGTTACATTTCTTATCTTCCAGTGCGCCCCCTCTAGATGAGCCTGGCACGACTTCATCGTTCCTCATGATTTAAGGCTACTAGAGCTGTGTCATATCCTACTCACGCAACTGTACTTGCCAAAGAAGCAGGCTGGCGTGTGACACAAGTAAACTAAGAATAGTTCCCATCTCGATCGCCGGTAATCAATTCGTGGAAGGGTAAATACTGTCCTTCTTGACATGAGCTCATGTGGCCTTTATTTGCACTTCTAAGACAGGTAGCGCGCGCAATGCTGCTTGACTTATGTGCAGACTGCACTCTGTCATCACTGTGTCCTCTGCTTCACCCCGCGAGACTCCTGCTAAAATAATCAACAATCATTGGCACAGCCACGCTCAGCGGCAATCAAATCTTAAATTGGTAATAGTAATAACGAGGGGAAATATTGTAGCCTAGCTGTTAGCGTGGTTTCCCTTATGTCTGCCGTGCTATGAAATTATAGGCTACCACGGGACACAGAGATAAGGAGAAGATATTTCCCATTTTCTTCGTTGTGACCTTGAGTCTAAATTATTAATATACTTTCAGTTTAAGAGTACACGTTTAATTACACCCCCTGTCTGAAAAGTTCGGTGAATGGCCTATATTACGAACGGATTGTCGGCTTACCTGAGACAACCGTTACTATCCTTCGAAGTAATCGCTGTGGATGGTTATGCACTTCTTAGAACGGCTGTACAAGTCCTGGCATAGTCTTCCTGAGAGATAGCCTTCAGTTAGGTCGTCACATTACGTTTGGTGTCCGAAATGTCCGAAAACCTCTGGCCCTTCAGGGCTTTTCGGCGACCCTGGACCCCGATACTCCATACCTTGACGCTTGCTTTCGAGGTCGTACCTCAGGCACCAGTTCTCGTCACCCGTGACGATGGTTTTCAGGACCATTCCACGGAACATTCACCCTTCTCACTGCCACCCGTCGAACAGGTGTGCACGATAGGTTGCATAAATTCACCCTTCTCACTGCCGCCCGTCTATCAGGTGTACAAGGCAGGTTGCATAAATTCACGCTTCTCTCTGTTTTTCAATTTAGAGTTTTGACGACCCAAACTGAAGGCTATTCCTAAAGAAGACTATGCCAGGAGTTTCCAGGACTTGTACAGTCGTTCTCGGAAGTGCATAACCATCCACGGGTATTACTTCGAAGGATAGTAACGGCTGCATCAGGTAAGCCAACAATCCGTTCGTAATATAGCTCATTCACCGAACTTTTCAGACAGAGGGTGTATTTTTGAGTTCACTGATTTCCTTTCCAAAACACTACCGTGTTGAGGTGGTAAGAACTGCACCGATCCTGCCGTCTCCCCAAATCGAACCTCTAGAAATAAAATAATGAGACATTTGAATTACTTAGTGTAAGTGACAACATTTAAGTAAGGCTTCGATCACATTGGAGGCAGGCTTGTGCAAGTAATTTGGTGGCGCGCACGTGCGCAAGCGTGCACATTTAAACAAAATCTGTAGGAGAGCGACAGAAACAAGCCGCTCACATTGCCGGCCACAAGTGCACGCGCAAGCTTGATCCGACTCCACTTCGAAACAAAAATATTTGTGCGTGCTTGATCTCAGTTGAGTTCTGACCATCGAGCTTGTCATGGTGGGTGAGTGGTTATCGTGTGGGACTACTAACCCCAAGCTTGTCACGGTGGGTGAGTGGTTATTGTGACGGACTACTAACCCCAAGCTTGTCACGGTGGGTGAGTGGTTATTGTGTGGGACTACCAACCCCAAGCTTGTCACGGTGGGTGAGTGGTTATTGTGACGGACTACCAACCCCAAGCTTGTCACGGTGGGCGAGTGGTTATTGTGACGGACTACTAACCCCAAGCTTGTCATGGTGGGTGAGTGGTTATTGTGACGGACTACCAACCCCAAGCTTGTCACGGTGGGTGAGTGGTTATTGTGTGGGACTACCAACCCCAAGCTTGTCACGGTGGGTGAGTGGTTATTGTGACGGACTACCAACCCCAAGCTTGTCACGGTGGGTGAGTGGTTATTGTGACGGACTACCAACCCCAAGTTTGTCACGGTGGGTGAGTGGTTATTGTGACGGACTACTAACCCCAAGCTTGTCACGGTGGGTGAGTGGTTATTGTGACGGACTACTAACCCCAAGCTTGTCACGGTGGGTGAGTGGTTATTGTGACGGACTACTAACCCCAAGCTTGTCACGGTGGGTGAGTGGTTATCGTGTGGGACTACCAACCCCAAGCTTGTCACGGTGGGTGAGTGGTTATTGTGACGGACTACTAACCCCAAGCTTGTCACGGTGGGTGAGTGGTTATCGTGTGGGACTACCAACCCCAAGCTTGTCACGGTGGGTGAGTGGTTATCGTGTGGGACTACCAACCCCAAGCTTGTCACGGTGGGTGAGTGGTTATCGTGTGGGACTACCAACCCCAAGCTTGTCACGGTGGGTGAGTGGTTATTGTGACGGACTACTAACCCCAAGCTTGTCACGGTGGGCGAGTGGTTATTGTGTGGGACTACTAACCCCAAGCTTGTCACGGTGGGTGAGTGGTTATTGTGACGGACTACTAACCCCAAGCTTGTCATGGTGGGTGAGTGGTTATTGTGACGGACTACCAACCCCAAGCTTGTCATGGTGGGTGAGTGGTTATTGTGTGGGACTACTAACCCCAAGCTTGTCACGGTGGGTGAGTGGTTATTGTGACGGACTACTAACCCCAAGCTTGTCACGGTGGGCGAGTGGTTATTGTGACGGACTACCAACCCCAAGCTTGTCACGGTGGGTGAGTGGTTATTGTGACGGACTACTAACCCCAAGCTTGTCACGGTGGGCGAGTGGTTATTGTGTGGGACTACTAACCCCAAGCTTGTCACGGTGGGTGAGTGGTTATTGTGTGGGACTACTAACCCCAAGCTTGTCACGGTGGGTGAGTGGTTATTGTGTGGGACTACTAACCCCAAGCTTGTCACGGTGGGCGAGTGGTTATTGTGACGGACTACTAACCCCAAGCTTGTCACGGTGGGTGAGTGGTTATTGTGACGGACTACTAACCCCAAGCTTGTCACGGTGGGCGAGTGGTTATTGTGACGGACTACTAACCCCAAGCTTGTCATGGTGGGTGAGTGGTTATTGTGACAGACTACCAACCCCAAGCTTGTCACGGTGGGTGAGTGGTTATTGTGTCGGACTACCAACCCCAAGCTTGTCACGGTGGGCGAGTGGTTATTGTGACGGACTACTAACCCCAAGCTTGTCATGGTGGGTGAGTGGTTATTGTGACAGACTACCAACCCCAAGCTTGTCACGGTGGGTGAGTGGTTATTGTGTCGGACTACCAACCCCAAGCTTGTCACGGTGGGCGAGTGGTTATTGTGACGGACTACTAACCCCAAGCTTGTCACGGTGGGTGAGTGGTTATTGTGTGGGACTACCAACCCCAAGCTTGTCATGGTGGGCGAGTGGTTATTGTGACGGACTACTAACCCCAAGCTTGTCACGGTGGGCGAGTGGTTATTGTGTCGGACTACTAACCCCAAGCTTGTCACGGTGGGCGAGTGGTTATTGTGACGGACTACCAACCCCAAGCTTGTCACGGTGGGCGAGTGGTTATTGTGTGGGACTACCAACCCCAAGCTTGTCACGGTGGGCGAGTGGTTATTGTGTGGGACTACTAACCCCAAGCTTGTCACGGTGGGCGAGTGGTTATTGTGTGGGACTACTAACCCCAAGCTTTTCACGGTGGGCGAGTGGTTATTGTGTGGGACTACCAACCCCAAGCTTGTCACGGTGGGCGAGTGGTTATTGTGACGGACTACTAACCCCAAGCTTGTCACGGTGGGCGAGTGGTTATTGTGTGGGACTACTAACCCCAAGCTTGTCATGGTGGGCGAGTGGTTATTGTGTGGGACTACTAACCCCAAGATTGTCACGGTGGGTGAGTGGTTATTGTGTGGGACTACTAACCCCAAGCTTTTCACGGTGGGCGAGTGGTTATTGTGTGGGACTACCAACCCCAAGCTTGTCACGGTGGGCGAGTGGTTATTGTGACGGACTACTAACCCCAAGCTTGTCACGGTGGGCGAGTGGTTATTGTGTGGGACTACTAACCCCAAGCTTGTCATGGTGGGCGAGTGGTTATTGTGTGGGACTACTAACCCCAAGCTTGTCACGGTGGGTGAGTGGTTATTGTGACGGACTACCAACCCCAAGCTTGTCACGGTGGGCGAGTGGTTATTGTGTGGGACTACTAACCCCAAGCTTGTCACGGTGGGCGAGTGGTTATTGTGTGGGACTACTAACCCCAAGCTTGTCACGGTGGGTGAGTGGTTATTGTGTGGGACTACTAACCCCAAGCTTGTCACGGTGGGTGAGTGGTTATTGTGTGGGACTACTAACCCCAAGCTTGTCACGGTGGGGGAGTGGTTATCGTGTGGGACTACCAACCCCAAGCTTGTCACGGTGGGTGAGTGGTTATCGCGTGGGACTACTAACCCCAAGCTTGTCACGGTGGGTGAGTGGTTATCGTGTGGGACTACTAACCCCAAGCTTGTCACGGTGGGCGAGTGGTTATTGTGTGGGACTACTAACCCCAAGCTTGTCACGGTGGGTGAGTGGTTATCGTGTGGGACTACCAACCCCAAGCTTGTCATGGTGGGTGAGTGGTTATTGTGTGGGACTACCAACCCCAAGCTTGTCACGGTGGGTGAGTGGTTATTGTGTGGGACTACTAACCCCAAGCTTGTCACGGTGGGTGAGTGGTTATCGTGTGGGACTACTAACCCCAAGCTTGTCACGGTGGGTGAGTGGTTATTGTGTGGGACTACCAACCCCAAGCTTGTCACGGTGGGTGAGTGGTTATCGTGTGGGACTACTAACCCCAAGCTTGTCACGGTGGGTGAGTGGTTATTGTGTGGGACTACCAACCCCAAGCTTGTCACGGTGGGCGAGTGGTTATTGTGTGGGACTACTAACCCCAAGCTTGTCACGGTGGGCGAGTGGTTATCGTGTGGGACTACCAACCCCAAGCTTGTCACGGTGGGCGAGTGGTTATTGTGTGGGACTACCAACCCCAAGCTTGTCATGGTGGGTGAGTGGTTATCGTGTGGGACTACCAACCCCAAGCTTGTCACGGTGGGTGAGTGGTTATTGTGACGGACTACTAACCCCAAGCTTGTCACGGTGGGCGAGTGGTTATCGTGTGGGACTACCAACCCCAAGCTTGTCACGGTGGGTGAGTGGTTATTGTGTGGGACTACCAACCCCAAGCTTGTCACGGTGGGTGAGTGGTTATTGTGACGGACTACTAACCCCAAGCTTGTCACGGTGGGTGAGTGGTTATTGTGTGGGACTACTAACCCCAAGCTTGTCACGGTGGGTGAGTGGTTATCGTGTGGGACTACCAACCCCAAGCTTGTCACGGTGGGTGAGTGGTTATTGTGTGGGACTACCAACCCCAAGCTTGTCACGGTGGGTGAGTGGTTATTGTGTGGGACTACTAACCCCAAGCTTGTCACGGTGGGTGAGTGGTTATTGTGTGGGACTACTAACCCCAAGCTTGTCACGGTGGGTGAGTGGTTATTGTGACGGACTACCAACCCCAAGCTTGTCACGGTGGGCGAGTGGTTATTGTGTGGGACTACCAACCCCAAGCTTGTCACGGTGGGCGAGTGGTTATTGTGTGGGACTACCAACCCCAAGCTTGTCATGGTGGGTGAGTGGTTATTGTGTGGGACTACTAACCCCAAGCTTGTCACGGTGGGTGAGTGGTTATTGTGACGGACTACCAACCCCAAGCTTGTCACGGTGGGCGAGTGGTTATTGTGTGGGACTACCAACCCCAAGCTTGTCATGGTGGGCGAGTGGTTATTGTGTGGGACTACTAACCCCAAGCTTGTCACGGTGGGCGAGTGGTTATTGTGTGGGACTACCAACCCCAAGCTTGTCACGGTGGGCGAGTGGTTATTGTGTGGGTCTACCAACCCCAAGCTTGTCACGGTGGGCGAGTGGTTATTGTGTGGGACTACCAACCCCAAGCTTGTCACGGTGGGTGAGTGGTTATTGTGTGGGACTACTAACCCCAAGCTTGTCACGGTGGGTGAGTGGTTATTGTGTGGGACTACTAACCCCAAGCTTGTCATGGTGGGCGAGTGGTTATCGTGTGGGACTACCAACCCCAAGCTTGTCACGATGGGTGAGTGGTTATCGTGTGGGACTACCAACCCCAAGCTTGTCACGGTGGGTGAGTGGTTATTGTGTGGGACTACTAACCCCAAGCTTGTCATGGTGGGTGAGTGGTTATTGTGTGGGACTACTAACCCCAAGCTTGTCACGGTGGGTGAGTGGTTATTGTGACGGACTACCAACCCCAAGCTTGTCACGGTGGGTGAGTGGTTATTGTGTGGGACTACTAACCCCAAGCTTGTCACGGTGGGTGAGTGGTTATTGTGACGGACTACCAACCCCAAGCTTGTCACGGTAGGCGAGTGGTTATTGTGACGGACTACCAACCCCAAGCTTGTCATGGTGGGTGAGTGGTTATTGTGTGGGACTACTAACCCCAAGCTTGTCACGGTGGGCGAGTGGTTATTGTGTGGGACTACTAACCCCAAGCTTGTCACGGTGGGTGAGTGGTTATTGTGTGGGACTACCAACCCCAAGCTTGTCACGGTGGGTGATTGGTTATTGTGTGGGACTACCAACCCCAAGCTTGTCACGGTGGGTGAGTGGTTATTGTGTGGGACTACTAACCCCAAGCTTGTCACGGTGGGTGAGTGGTTATCGTGTGGGACTACCAACCCCAAGCTTGTCACGGTGGGTGAGTGGTTATCGTGTGGGACTACTAACCCCAAGCTTGTCACGGTGGGTGAGTGGTTATTGTGTGGGACTACCAACCCCAAGCTTGTCACGGTGGGTGAGTGGTTATTGTGTCGGACTACTAACCCCAAGCTTGTCATGGTGGGTGAGTGGTTATTGTGACGGACTACTAACCCCAAGCTTGTCACGGTGGGTGAGTGGTTATTGTGTGGGACTACCAACCCCAAGCTTGTCACGGTGGGTGAGTGGTTATTGTGTGGGACTACCAACCCCAAGCTTGTCATGGTGGGTGAGTGGTTATTGTGACGGACTACTAACCCCAAGCTTGTCACGGTGGGTGAGTGGTTATTGTGTGGGACTACTAACCCCAAGCTTGTCACGGTGGGGGAGTGGTTATTGTGACGGACTACCAACCCCAAGCTTGTCATGGTGGGTGAGTGGTTATTGTGTCGGACTACTAACCCCAAGCTTGTCACGGTGGGGGAGTGGTTATCGTGTGGGACTACTAACCCCAAGCTTGTCATGGTGGGTGAGTGGTTATTGTGTCGGACTACCAACCCCAAGCTTGTCACGGTGGGCGAGTGGTTATTGTGACGGACTACTAACCCCAAGCTTGTCACGGTGGGTGAGTGGTTATCGTGTAGGACTACTAACCCCAAGCTTGTCACGGTGGGTGAGTGGTTATTGTGTGGGACTACTAACCCCAAGCTTGTCACGATGAGTGAGTGGTTATCGTGTGGGACTACTAACCCCAAGCTTGTTACGATGGGTGAGTGGTTATCGTGTGGGACTACTAACCCCAAGCTTGTCACGGTGGGTGAGTGGTTATCGTGTGGGACTACTAACCCCAAGCTTGTCACGGTGGGTGAGTGGTTATCGTGTGGGACTACCAACCCCAAGCTTGTCACGGTGGGTGAGTGGTTATCGTGTGGGACTACCAACCCCAAGCTTGTCACGATGGGTGAGTGGTTATCGTGTGGGACTACTAACCCCAAGCTTGTCACGATGGGTGAGTGGTTATCGTGTGGGACTACCAACCCCAAGCTTGTCACGGTGGGCGAGTGGTTATCGTGTGGGACTACTAACCCCAAGCTTGTCACGGTGGGTGAGTGGTTATCGTGTGGGACTACTAACCCCAAGCTTGTCATGGTGGGTGAGTGGTTATCGTGTGGGACTACTAACCCCAAGCTTGTCATGGTGGGTGAGTGGTTATTGTGTCGGACTACTAACCCCAAGCTTGTCACGGTGGGTGAGTGGTTATCGTGTCGGACTACTAACCCCAAGCTTGTCATGGTGGGTGAGTGGTTATTGTGTGGGACTACTAACCCCAAGCTTGTCACGGTGGGTGAGTGGTTATCGTTTGGGACTACTAACCCCAAGCTTGTCACGGTGGGTGAGTGGTTATTGTGTCGGACTACCAACCCCAAGCTTGTCACGGTGGGCGAGTGGTTATTGTGTGGGACTACTAACCCCAAGCTTGTCACGGTGGGTGAGTGGTTATTGTGTGGGACTACTAACCCCAAGCTTGTCATGGTGGGTGAGTGGTTATTGTGTGGGACTACTAACCCCAAGCTTGTCACGGTGGGTGAGTGGTTATCGTGTGGGACTACTAACCCCAAGCTTGTCATGGTGGGTGAGTGGTTATTGTGTGGGACTACTAACCCCAAGCTTGTCATGGTGGGTGAGTGGTTATTGTGTGGGACTACTAACCCCAAGCTTGTCATGGTGGGTGAGTGGTTATTGTGTGGGACTACTAACCCCAAGCTTGTCATGGTGGGTGAGTGGTCATCGTGTGGGACTACTAACCCCAAGCTTGTCACGGTGGGTGAGTGGTTATTGTGTCGGACTACCAATCCCAAGCTTGTCACGGTGGGCGAGTGGTTATTGTGTGGGACTACTAACCCCAAGCTTGTCACGGTGGGCGAGTGGTTATTGTGTGGGACTACTAACCCCAAGCTTGTCACGGTGGGTGAGTGGTTATCGTGTCGGACTACTAACCCCAAGCTTGTCACGGTGGGTGAGTGGTTATTGTGTCGGACTACCAACCCCAAGCTTGTCACGGTGGGTGAGTGGTTATTGTGACGGACTACCAACCCCAAGCTTGTCACGGTGGGTGAGTGGTTATTGTGACGGACTACCAACCCCAAGCTTGTCACGGTGGGTGAGTGGTTATTGTGACGGACTACCAACCCCAAGCTTGTCATGGTGGGTGAGTGGTTATTGTGTGGGACTGTAACATTTTTAATGAGTTAAATAAACGTGGTGATGACTATTGTGGTTCAATAAAACAAACATGATATGAATAAATAATATACACTGTGGTGTGACCTTACCTGTGATAGTGTAATATAATAATTTGTTGAGCGCCAGATTCCTATTTAGGATAGTGAATCGAAATTTATTGATTTAACCTCGGCTATCAGCAGTAGAGTCGAGAACCACTTACCCGGGCCGTAGTGAGACAAAGTCATCTAACCAATCTGTATTTAATCAAGGAGTATGATTGCCTTAATGTACCAACTACAATGAAAGAAATAGGCATTACGTTGAAGAGAATGAATTTATTAAATGCAAAAACAAAATATTAATAAAACAGAATAGTGATAGTCACACAATTGAATTTAAAATTACTCAATGCGGCAATTAATTATTTAAAAGAAAATGAATATTAAAATGAATTGAAAGTTAAATGAAGTTAAATTATAATAGAGACGATAGTTTTATTGAATTGTTGGCTCACCCAGTCGAAGATTCGTCATATTTAAGAAATGATCGATAATCTCGATGTTACGTCGCTTATGTTTAAAAAAATGATGTGATATCTCATTTACTATGAAATATCCTCATTAAGTACGTTGCCATCTGTAGAAAGACTCTTGATCAGGGATATAACCCATTATGTATTGATATAGATGTCGGCAAGACATCGTTCAGTGTCGACTCTCGGTGCTCAGTCCATTAGGACCCAGAAAGCAAGGTTACAACTTCCTTCCTTCATTAAGAGCTGTAGATCAATGCCATTCTTGTCCGATGTTGCAGGTACAAATACTAATGACTTCCTTGTCACGTGGTGTCACAGCTTCCCTCTCTATTAGCCTTCTCCATTCTTGACTCATAACTTGCAATATATATTGACGCGTATATACCGTAGAAAATGGCGTGTTGGTTACACCATAGTGTGTTTCTTAACATCTCAGGAAAATGACGCAGTTTGCCGTGGTGAAATTCTTACTACGTCGTTCAGTTTGTGACGCACAGGGTTAGTCCATATCGCCAGTCTTGTTGCAATATATAATACTTCGTCTCTTTACAAGTAATTGTTAATAAAAATCTAATTGAATATAATAATCAAAACCGCTTACAATTATCTGATATAAAAATCATCTCATGGATGTACTAGTTAATAATAATAATAATAACATGATAATAAATGAATAACCCTTTAAATATAACAGCTATGGGATCGAATCGTTACAATCGCCCCTGATATAAATAATTTAAAATAAAATGTAACATTATTTATATCACTACACATCCTACATAAATGAATACAAATTTAAATATTAATACCCCCATAACGACAACATACAAATAATACCCTTCAACAATACATAAAAATATACAAGAACATACTCTTTTCACTTTACATATTTGTACTATCATTTCTCATTCTTCCAAATGTTCATAATGTTCATTCTTCTTTATGTATTAAACGAGCTGTAAAAAATATACATATAAAATGCCCTTCACTTTTATTTTTGACATATATGTCAACGCTGCACTCGTTTATATTTCGGTGATCGTATGCATGACATACAATTTTGGCTTCATCTCTTTTGAACGTAGTTTTTGTATATCAGTCTGGCGTAGAAGTACATTGTTGTAATACCAGCTGATTAACCCATAATAACTATTACAGCACACGATAATAGGATGCAAACAATACAATATTCCTTTCGTCTTTATAAAGGGATTACTCAAATGCAGTAAAATTTCAATAATTGAAGAAAAAAAATAACTTAGCAAGATATTCAAGGCAATTCCAATTTCAGTGCATATGTCATACATGTAAATATTTCCCCAAATACATAATGACATCGAAATACCTCAAAGCAGTTATTAAACAGTTCATTTAAATATCCAAGTTACTACTCACCTGCCTTCGTGGCTTAATTCTTTCTTAGGCCACGGCCGCCTCCTTCCAAATTAATACTTCCTAAGTCTCCACGACTTCTTAACTTCTCATAAAACCATAATTCCTCTTTACTACTTCTCGAAAACAATAACTTGTTTTTTTTTTTTTAAATCACCAATAAACATAAAATCTGACTTCTCGTTCACTTTATAAAATTTAACTTAGCGTCAAGATATAACTTTACCGTAACGTCATTCCTTACTTACCATAACAAAATGATTAAGACTTGGACAAAATACTACTCAATACCTGAATTACGTATATCACTAAACTATTTCACAAAAACACATGACAAACTCCTCGGAATAAATATTTCGTTCCACAAAATATTAATGCTCTTATACTTTGAACTTAGTCTATTCATGATTTGACTTTTTGCTGAATGCCTATAAACCCCCCTTAGTTTTCTCTCAAAACTCTTAATTAAGTACCGTGTCCTCCAAACACCACTTCCTACTTGTTCTGACCGCCTGGACTATAGAGCTTCCACTAGTTAAAATGGCGCTGAAGGTTAGGGATTGAGAACTTCCGGTCCGCGAATCTCCATTTGTTTTACATTGAAGTAAAATCGTACCCTCCTTTAATCTGTATTATGCCTGTTTCTTGTTCGGTTTTCGGGTGTTCAACCAATGCTTCAAGGAATCGAGGGTTGACCTTTCATGGCTATCCTAAAGATAAACGTCTACGACGAGAGTGGACAATAAAACTTAGGAACGAAAAAGGCCCCAGCAAATGGTCCAAGGTATGCAGTTTGCATTTTGAAGAAACGGACTTTCTTACGCCTTTACGGCCATGTGGTAAGTTGGTGTTAACTTAATCTATGTGATAAGTTGTTGGCTGGTTGTTACATCGATATATTAAGTTATATTGTATTAACATAACTACAAAGTAGAAAAATACGAGCGTTGCGAGAAGCTACGATTTGTTTATTTTCAAATAACTCAAAATTTCGTTTTAAATTTATTTGACCAATAATTACACTTTTAACTGATCTCTTTCAGGTCTTGCGCGAAATAGATATTTGGTACCAGACGCGGTTCCATCTCAAAATCTGCCTTTGCCAAGTTTTCACAAGCAGAGAAGTGATACCGGCAGGAAGGAAAGAATAGCCAAAAGAACACGCTATGTAGTTACTAGTAAGTATCTAGTTGATATTTCTTTTTTTCTAACATGTTTATAATGTGACAAAAATATTTGTGTGTTGAATATGTAGGCCTACACTCCCAAATAGGCACCTAACATCCTGTCACTTGACTGGAGATTGTAAGAACGGACTGTTTTAAAAATGATACTGTCATGGCCATTGGTTTCACAGAAATATTAAAATTATATTGATTGGGGAGGTACCTAGAGCCATACATTGATATGGTATTAGTTTCAGTAGGCCTAATTCATACTGGTAAGGTCTACAAGTTACGTTTGGGGTGGGGTAGTTCAACAAGATGAAAATTTGGCTGTTGCATGTTAAAATATGGGGGAGCAAACAACTTAACTACGCCAAATGTAACCAGAAGCATTCGGTGCTGCACGGCTAAAATGTGTGTGGTGTTGTGGAAATGTTTAAAGAGACCTATGGTATTTGAAATTGAGGTTAGGATTAGGTTGCTGTACTTGGTTACAATTCCTGTTCATTAGATTAACCTGTAAATTTACAATACTGTGCTTAGTGGGAGATCAGACTTTGTTATGATTATTTGTGTGCATTTCTTTTCTTAAATAATGGGTTACTTTTGGTTAGTGTAGGATTGGGATAGAGGACGGGTGCAACTTATAAGAGCAGAGAGTAAACCACCGCTAGTACATCGCATATCAATTATACGTAGCCAGTCAACTTAAACATACTGAGGGAATTTGTGTAATATACAGGGCAAGCCGCCATGAAAAATCTGGGGGCGTGATGACTCAATGGTCAAGTTGCTTGCCTGTCACCAAGGCAGACTGCGTTCAATTCATGGTTATACAGTATGTGAGTTTTTTGAAGTGAAATAAACTGTATCACATCCTGTGGTTCATGTGAAAATAGGAGTCCCATGGCTCTTGGTCACGTAAAACTTCAAGTTTTCTCCTTTTGCCATGAAACTTACAAATATTTTGCGTAGGAACTGGCAATATGACCGAGATGAAGGATTGGAAACCAGGTGGTGTTATTGCATTTTTAGTAGTGTCACAATGATTGTGTTTGGTACATAATTGAATTTGCAGCGCTCAGTGTGAATGAAGGAGCCACTTACGGTGCAGAAAGTGTGGTGGGGAAGGTGGGGCGTGCAGAGTTAGTGCATATATAAACACATACCTAACCCGGGATTTATGCCCCAGACCCCTTGCTTGTAGTTCACACAGTAGTCGAACCCAGTAGCGTCCAATGGTTCTGCCCAAACAGTGGTCTAACTCAGTAGCGACCAATGGTTTCATCCAGACAGTGGTTTAACCCAGTAGCGACCAATGGTTTCGCCCAGACCGTGGTCTAACCCAGTAGTGACCAATGGTTTCATCCAGACAGTGGTCTAACCTAGTAGTGACCAATAATGAGGATTTATTTGAGCCAAGTGACCATAAAATTTCATATATAAAAATGGTTGATTTGTTCTAACTTTCACTATACTCGATCAGTGATTTGTTTTTTTCACAGCACTTGCTGAAGTAACAGCATTGATGTGATGGATGCTGCCATTTTGTATCTAGGGGAATTTGGTAGTGTACAGTATCACAATCTACACTACTCCCATTCTTTTCAAGAAAATTTTCATCCGCAGCAGTTCCAAAGGGATGCTACTTTATAGCTGTTTTATTGGCATAACATTTTGTGTAGGTTTGTCATTTAGTTGGTCCCATAAAAATTCCACAGCCTGCTTCCAGTCTCCGACCGGGTCAGGAATGGACCCGGTCGGAGACATGTTGATCCTAATTACAGCAGCGTATTAGCTAGGCAACACTGAAAAAATATGGTATTAAAACTTTCAGTGCTTTAATTTCACCTAGTTTTGTTTACCAGCGAATGCTGTACGAACGTGCTCGAGTTGGTATCGGTTGACTCTTGCGACTTACCACTGGAGGCTTATATTGAGTCATGTTCTGTATTTTACTGCAAGAGTTAAAGGATTAGTCTCCTTTCAGGTAATCATCTACAACTAGCGGACCTGTGCGGGAACTCTCGCATAATGGGTTGTGTGCGCCCCATATGTACAGACTAGCCTAGTTAGTTGTTGTTTTAAGAGGCGGAATTACGAGGTCATCTGCCCCTGTGTACAGACTACCCGCCTGGGTCTAATGCTATGCGAGCTGAACGCGACATATTTCTGCCAGGGGCTATAGTCTTGTTTATTTGTTTAAACGCACTTTATAAACAAATATATTTCTGTTGACCTTTCAAGAAATGGTTTAGGAGCTTGAGTTTTGTGAAACATACACCTTTGCGTATTCCTATATAATAAGATAGTTGCCAAGTTTATGTTGGTAATGGCCACTGTTATTTTGTTCATTTCATTCCACTCACACTTACATCCCTTGGTCTGATGATCACATCCTAAGCACTTAAATGGGGCAAGGACTACTTTGGAGCATCAAAGATCAGTCAATGCTTTTTCACAAGAGTGTGTTGGCCCCAGTACTCTTAAATGACCTGCAACTTCGCCATTTACAATTACAGTATAACTTGTCATATCCGGACTAATGTGGCGACCGGCCGATCCGGATATGGAAAAATCCGGATATCACAAGGCTATTTTTATAAATAGCTAGGGGACCAGAAATAATTCACGAGTTTGTTGTTGATTAATTTTAGCGTTTTTAATGGTTGCTTCACGCGCTGTACATCGTAACAACAGTTTTTTTCCTTTTTTCGGACATTTTAGCAAAAAAACAAGATTAAAAGATAACAATAACGATAACAACGGTAAAGAATAACAGTAACAACAGAAACACACTCGCAAAACAAACTGTTGCTTCAAGACTCGCGCACAGACTGAAGGGTAGAAAGAGAGGCAGCCTCGTGTTGACGTTGGTGGCAGGCAGGCAGAAGCCGTGAATGGAATATCGCTTATTCACACAAAGGGATGAGTTTCCGGGAAGATGTCGTTGGCCGAGTCAGGCCACAACCCCTCGCGGTCAAGCACGCACACAGCCTTCCAGCGCTGCAACTTTCACTCGTCCTCACTGGCTAGCTCACTAATGTATCCTCGCTCTCAACTACGACTTAAAAATTCATTCAGAGATGTGTCCGGATATCACAGGTCCGGATGTGACAGGTTGTACTGTACACAACATGGTATAATGTAAGTACTTCAGAAATATATGTATGAATACTACCCCAAAATTTTCATGTATATTTCCTTTTTTTACAGATGAGACAGAGCAGGATTTGAATAAATATGAAACTCCTGCTATTCAACAGCCATCATGCAGTACTGTATTGGACCCAAATATTGAAGCCGACCACAATACCCGCCAGGACGCTAGCAGTCAGACTGAAATTTCTTCTGCCAATGCATGGACATTATCTAATATGCCTTGTAGTCACAGTGTGAAGCAGTTTAAAAATCAGTTGTTCAGTGTATGTCGGCTGAATGAGACACAGATGATACATTTTACAGGTTTCTCACATGCTCAATTTTTTTGTCTGTGGAAATTTGTGATTTTAGATGACAGTTTCAAGCCATTTGGAAAATACTCCATTAATAGTAAGGACCAGCTTCTCCTTACCCTTGCTAAGTTAAGAACAAATATGTCATACCAATCACTGGCATTTGTATTTGGTGTAGGGGAAAATTATCCCAGTGTGATATTTATACATTGGATCAGAGCTTTGTATAAGCGTTTTAAAGAGGTGGAATTCTGGGATATGTATGATAAAGTAGAGAATGAGTATGACATCATTATTGACTGCACAGAAATCCCTATCTTTGTTAAGGGAGATCCTGTAATTGCTCAGGCTACATACTCACATTACAAAAGCCGGCATACCTTTAAGGCCCTCGTGGGAGTTTCAGAGTCAGGAGCTGCAATTTATTGCTCAGAGTTGTATGGGGGTAGTACTTCTGACCGGCAGATAGTAGTGTTATCCGGTTTCCTTGAGAAACTTAAACCAGGTCAGTTTGTTATGGCTGACAAAGGATTTGATTGCCAAGATTTATTGTTGGAAAGAGGTGTACGATTAAATATTCCTCCTTTCAGGAGGAACAGAGCTAGGTTGACCCCAGAAGAGGTTGCAGCTACTCGTGTAATAGCTAATAGGCGCATTGTTGTTGAACAAATTATTGGTAAAGCAAAAAACTATGCCATAATCGTTGATCCTCTGCCCTGCTATCTCTGGAGTATAGCTAATGAAATATTTTATGTAATTTTCCATTTTGTTAATTTTAAGAAGAAATCTATTTAGTGTGCTTGATGCACAGCAATTGATAGCCCTTGAGAAGTGTATATTTCTTACCAAGTTTCAATGGAGGTGTACAGGGTCATTATCTATGTGCGCGTGAGTAAACACGGCAAGCTAAGCCGGCTGTGACTGGCGCAGATCACGGCCGTTCGTACCCAGTTCAGCCGGTGGTGGTACGCACTTGAACACTTTTACCAAACATATTCTATAATGTGTACTTACAGTGCTCATAGGCGATGATGGAAATGTCCTCCCTCTCTTGTAACACACACCTGACATCTTCTGATGAAAGAATGTCAACTCTTTTATTATTTACGGAGCCTGTTTCCTTGAATCGTTTAGCGAGCCTCCTAATTGTACTGGCATTAGGCACAGGTCTTCCTGGAAACTTGATTCGAAATTTTCGTCACGTTTCAGAACAAGATTTTCTGCTTTTCATATACGAATTATGGATATACACACGTTCGTGCAGTGTGTATTGGTGTCTGGGCCTGAATAACAATCACAGTAATCACAACACTCACTAAACATGCAACACTAACACCTAAGCTTTGCAGATACATGACCATATGAATGACAAAACACGTGTGAACTAACGATATGAGTCAGCGGAGTGCTCCAACCACTCGCTGTACTGGGTACGCGCGCCCTCGAGCTGCACCAGCCACAGCCGGCTTAGCTTGCCGTGTTTATCGGGGCGCACATAGATAATGACCCTGTAGATGCATTTTGAGGGCCATGAGCATTTCTTTTTTAATTGCTACCTCTAGGTATTATACAGGGCGCCAGGAAATGTTCTCCGCAGTGACTACGGCTACTGCCAGAGCTAGTATCAGTAGTTACGTTGGCAGCACGCCTGTTGTTTGTATCAAAACAAACAGTAAACTTTGTACTCACCACAGCCATTCATAACAGATGCTGTAAGTGCTGATGACACACACGCTCGCTTATTGCTATACACACTGACAATTTCGACAGCCTACAGCCCACACGTGTGGGATTCACCCTGTCAAGGACACAGTGCTGCCAACTAAACTGCTGATGCTACCTCTGGCAGAAGCCGGCATTCACTGTGGAGAATATTTCCTGGCGCCCTGTACTGTACCTTACGGGCTTCTACTAGTGTACCGAGGTATTTACACTCGTTAACAGATTTCACGTTGCAACCTGTAAGTACCTTCTAGTTAAGATATGCCCATTGGCCATTTACATAATTATCTTTCTCCCAGATGGGGCAATACCAGTTTGACTTGGTATGCATCATACTCGACTAATTCAACTGATGTGCAACATGCCGAAAGTGGCCTAAGGGCATTTTTCTTGACGTTGTTCGACCACATATTACTTTTTATAAAATGCTGCAAATGTGAAGTGGTCTCATTTAGTTTTCTTTAATGGCATGGGAATATTTACGAATTTGGAATTGGTTCAACTATGGACAGTGTCACAAGTAATTTTTTTTTTCTAGATTTAACGGAATAAAGCAAGGTCATGCGATTGCCCCAGTAATTGACTAGATAAGCTTATGAGTGACATTTCAGCCTCATGTGATAAGGTTGATCTTTCAAGAATTCTCGTTTTTGTTCCGGTTGCTTATATTTTATCCAGTGTTTGTCAATGGGTAGAATGCATTCTGGCAGTGATTTTCTTGAAACAATTCATAACCGGCCGTTTTCCAGGACATGTATCTGCCCCTGTATTAAGTTAAGAATTACTGTATAAGCAGGTGATGAAATTTTTATGCAATGTTCGCTAAATTACGATGTCATAAGGCATCGGCTGATGGTACATGTGTCAGGACATCAACTTACACAAGCCTTGTATGAACCATATTTTCATCAATCAGAAATGTGAACAACGGGGATTTTGTAGAATGCGATATAAAATATTGGGCGTGATGTGTCGAAAAGAAATATTGTTGCTGTAATGCTGTAGTGATCATTAAAATTTAGGAAATTAAATATTTAGTCAAAATTAATTATATCTTACCCATCCTCAAAATCATGTCTTCCTTTTAATCACCTTTATACAGATTGCATTCCAAGAACTCCATAAATTTGAATAAGCACCGGAAGGTTTCAAAAGGTAAGCTAAATAAACTTTTTCTGTTTAGATTTAGCCATGTAAGCATGAAATGTCCACACAGGATTTTATTTTCCTTCCTTGTTTACTCATACAGTAGTGTGTTAATTATTAGGTTAAGGGATTAGATAAGTTACCCAGGAACTGAAATTAAGGTACTATCCCAGCGAACAAACTGCTCGTATATTGATATTTAGTAGGTGAGCTATGCTCCATGCCCTCTGCATAAAATTCTGTCAAAACGTAACTACATACAGAAAAGACCTATATCCAACAATGTTAATATAGCACACACAGTAAAGCATAAAAAACCATGAACCATGCTAATTTGCTGTAGATTACATCTCCAGATGTGAACTCGGCACCGAAAAGAGCGACATAGAATGGCATGACCTGCCACAATGAGTTTTATTGACAACACGTTATTACAATTTACTGCAAAATAAACATTATTCACGACACCTACAGTTGTAAGAGTTGCCAATCTTTACAAAAGAAAAACAAAGAAACACAACACACCGCAAAGACTCAACGGTGGGATTCGATCCAGCGTTTACGAAGCAGGGCTCTTACCGCTGCACCATGCGCTCGGTTGCTTCTTGCTAGCGTACAACGCAAATCGACACCGCGCTGTAATTGCAATTAATTAATTTCTTGGAAACGACTGAGAAGCGCACCTGATACGCATCTGGTGATGCCCTACACGTGTACTAAAGATGGTTCGACCCATGCATCGTATCCTCCCCTTGTGGTGGATACATCAAAACTTACAGGAAGCGCATGGACTTGTGTTATGACTAGGGCTCGGATCTATATGCTCGATAAAATCTCCAGATATGCTCGAAAAACCCATTATATGCTCGAAAAAAACCATTATATGCGGTTAAATTTGCAGAATATGCTCAAAAACACCGTTAAAAACTATAGTAAGGAAAGTGAAACGAAAAAACAACATATCTTAATATACGAGATTTATTTTCTAATTGTATGTATGATACCCTGCGATATACTCGCATTCAAGTTTTTCAAGTATATATAAGAAGTTTTCTTATAAAAGTTACAGTTTAAAATTTCATTTACAAAATGTTCAGACTTAGGCGAGTCAATGAAGTAGATCTGCATTGGTCTGTACAACAAGAATTTCTTCTATGTTTTCAGTTTTGAATGATTTTCTTAAATCAATCAATAAAAGTTTCAATGACAAGAACGACTTCACTAAAGGTTAAAAACCTGCTGTTCTATTATTCGCACCAGATAGGCTTTTCAATAATTATTTCTATTTTCGAACCTTAAGAATCGTCAGGGCCCGAATTGGTGGGGGGAGACGAACAAACTATTTATACGAAAACCAAAAGAATATGCATTTATATGCTTCTATTCTGAAAACCGCGGTTTTATGCATTTATATGCTCGATAAATTTCAATTCTGTTGGTCCCAGAGAGGTGAAAATACCACCGAAAGGCTTCTTTCATTGTGCACTATTCAGGAAAAATATATACAAATATGCTTGAATCCGAGCCCTAGTTATGACCTTCGCCCAGTGACGTATTGGCTATCACCCCCAGTCCCTCTCCAACCGTGCTCCGAGCATCACTGCCGAGTACTCGCGTGTACGCATACTCAAACTCGTGGATTTGGAACAGCCTGGTATTATTGTTAAGGAAGTACAGAGTTCGATACAGGGCTCGGCAACGTTATTAGAAACTGACGTGTGTGTTGGCACAAGGTGCACAAAGTCTCGATATGTGAATAGACTTTTTAGGAATGCAAGGAATTATTTTGGATCCGTGTTGAAACAATTTCCGCCTAGTCAATACCATTACGCATTTATGCTTTTCTAATATGGTGTATCTATATCAATGGTAAACCCTCAAATAGGTGTGTGACAGCGAGACACAGAAACCAAGATTAACGACCGAGGGTATCAACCCGCAGGCCGAATGCCTGGGCAGCAGGTACATGGGAGTTATTGTTGCAGCAGGGTGTGTGCCTATTTATTTATTTATTTTGTCTTTTAGCAGTGACAAAGTTAGAACTCGTGGCCCTCTTATTATATCGTCAGTAAATTTTCCTGTAGAGCTAGTTGTCAACAAAAGCAAATTGTATTACCCATCTAAGATTTGATTGCCGCTGAGCATGGCTGCGCTACCGTTTGTTGATTATTGTAGCAGGAGCCCCACGGGGTAAAGAGGAGGACACAGTGTAGTCTGCTAATAAGTCAAGCAGCATTGCGCGCTCTACCTGTCAAAGAGGCGCAGGTAGCGTCACGGGAGGTCACGTCATCACGGACAGCTACAGGAGCCGAGTCATATCCTACTCGCGCAGCTGTACCTGTCAACAAAGCAGAGTGACGTGCGACACAAGTAAGCATCTCGACCACCGGCAATCAATTCGTGAAAGGGTAATACTGTGAGATAATATTTACGCTCTAGACAGGTGATGGTACTACCGCAGTGGAATAATGTCTTACCTTTTGTGCTCTGTATGATCCTAATCGCCCCCACAGCTGGGTTTCTTGTCACTGGAATGTATTGTGCTGTGTGGTGATAACCCAGCAGATCAAGAAGGAGATAGTAGGAATCAACAAAGATGGGAGTGTTGGGCTACTATTAAGTTCTCTACAGGAACTTTCAATAAGTTGAAGTGATAGAAGCCATTTTTCAGTGTTGCCGATTTTTAATAAAGAAAGCTTTCCAGTCTGTCAACACAAACTTTGTGCCCAGTTACATTAGGCGGGAAAACAAGTATTTATTTGCCCTACGAAGTACCATCATTTTTGTACATAAAAGAGTGTTCTTTTGTCATACATATTTTCCATGTAAAAAAAAAATGACTACTTGTTTTCCTGCCTAATGTAACTGGGCACAAAATTTGTGTTGACCCGACTGGAAAGCTTTCTTTATTACTTTCAATAAGATGAAACTGAAGAAATTCAGTTTTCAACAACCTTCATTTAATGCACATATCATGGGCCTGAATACACTGTCATAGTAGACATCAGCACAATGCAGCATCCTCTCGACATACGATTTGTCTTTCTTTATCAGTTCAATCAAAATACCCTTTTTCGTCCACACCACAAAATCACACCTTTTTCTGCCACTCGCATACATTTGTCCCTGTACTTGTCCATAATATTTATGGCCTCTGTCGAGGAACCCCCCCGACAGAAAGCTGGCATCGCTAGGCAATTGAAATCTTATGCTGTAAGGGCACTTCACTTCCACCAGAGTGGAACCATCATCGGTAACACCATCAGGAGAGGCTCCAAAATAGCTCCTCTCCTTACTTACAAACAACCCACACGGTTGCACTCGGCACCCTGCCACTTTTTCATAATCCCTCAATGCCAAGGGTTCGCAAACTCTGCCCCAATCCACAGCAGGTGCCGAAAATTCTGGAGGGTCCAGCTGTCTCTTTGCTGGACCTGAAGAAAAATTTCCTGCTTCCACAGTCCTCATAACTTCCCACACCATGGAAGCAGTGATTTTCTTTCTTCTCTCTTCCAACCACAAGGGGCAGCTGGATTGTCCTCTTGTCCTTTCCTCGAGTGTTCCTTCACACCCGACTTCTTCTGCCCAACGAGGTTTATGGAACAACGGACTGTCGGGCACGTGCTCCTGAAGAAGTCCAATGAGAGAGGACCGGGCAGTCTGGCTGGTGGCTACCATTGGCAGAGCGCAACTTTGAATAGTACGCACACTCATGGGCTGTACTTGCCGTCCCGGCTGAGGCCGACCCCAAGCCTGAAAGCAATACAAATAGTATAAGAAAATATGTATCCACAAAGAAAAGCAATCATCGAGATATTTAAAACCTAATGAGGCACCATACTCATGTATTTCTTACCTGGGGCATGCTTGTCTTGGAGACTAATTCCATGGTTTCTCCCGACAAGCCATGGTATTCTAAGTTGAATGCCAGGGCAGCAATGTGCTTGCACGCAGCAGACCACCCTTCACCAGCTGGGCACGAACAAGTAGCTTGCAGGATCCTGGCTGCTGTAGAAGTGTTGACCACAATCTGAATACTGTGGTCAACATGCTTTGTTGTTTGTGCGGCACACTTACATTTTATGAAGCATACCTGACCTTCACTAACTAACTGTATATACTTCACAAATTTCTTAATAGCCAGGGTGCGGCCCGCTCCATGGCTAGCCATGGCCTTCCTCTGCTTGAACCACACAGTAAGCTTTTTAAGGGAGAAATGCTGAAAAAGCTTCTTATTTGAAGCAGCCACTTCCACAAACTTGTCATCATTTGGGAAATGAAAACTGCTTTCAGCAGGTATGAGAACAACTTTCAGCAGGCTCTCAGCAAGTCCAAGTTTATCCCACAATTCTAGCCTGTAAAAAAGAATATGACTACATTAGAGAAAAGAATTCAACAGAGCCATCTTAAGAACTGGATCAATGGAATATGGTGTTATAACCAGTATGCCTACATAACGTTAAAGCCTTGTAACAGGTGCATGTGAACTCCACGGTAAAACGTTTGACACCATAGCATGTTCTGCCACAGTTTAGAACATATTTATTGTCCATGGGGTGGTTCCGGGGTTTATTATTATTATTATCATGCCTATATAATCACTTGCACCATCATAATACTGATTGCTACTCTAGCCTGTGTGTTCGTTTAAGTCTTGAATTGTGCAAGTCTTATTAAAGTTCTAGATTAGTTCTTAGGGTGTGTGTTGAACTTATGCAGCTGTTTTTCCCTTATTATGGTACATTTATCATTATAATACTGGAATAAAAATAAATACCAGTAATAAAAAGCAATCTTGAAGCCTACACACCATAACCTAATGTAAGTTACTCAGGTTCCACTTACAGAAACAGTGCTGTAGGCATAGGCTAGTTCCTTTACAAAATTCTGGGCTATTACCATTTAGAGGAAGGAAATAAACATTTTTGAGCACTGGTAATTCCAACATTCGGAGTATTAGCTCATATCGAAAGCAACAAAATACAAAGTGCTACGGTAATTTAAATTTGTATTACTCACGTAAATTAACCACACTTTGCGAGGATTAGGGAGACATTTTCGTAATGAAACCTACTAATGAGGATTTGGTTTACCTATCTTCAGATATATTTCGGTCTGAAATTTCATGAGATCTAAATAAAATACGTAGATACAAACAGGCCCTACTGTAGCGTAAAATCGCACTTTAAAAGTAGCCCAGTAAAGATGATACGACGTGCTAACATTTTGACACTCATTAAATACAAAAATTAGTCTCTTTCACACCATCTTAGATTATTTCCAAACATATTTTCTGTAAAACTACGTGTAAAACAATGAAAGCCGACAAACAACGAATGTCTTGTCGGGGCCATGCTGTTCCTGATATTCCGCATCGCTAATAAATAATGAACAACTATGAATAGAGCTTTCCAACTGTACCCACCTGCGGATCATTTCATTCTTCGTACATTTTCCAACTTTTATTTTCCTTTGCAATAGTAAATTTCTTAATTCCGGGCATGTAAAGTCGGAGTACAAAGATACCAATGCTTCCATAATGGGAACTTTCGAACCGGAAGTTGGTTATCCTTAACCATACGACAGTGGCGCGTTCTATGGCAATTGAAAGAACGAAAGAAAGTGTGAGCTCTATAGCTCACTCTTGCTATACCAGAATCTCTCAAAACTCATCGTGACATCACACGTCACATACAAAAACCTCCCCTATTCGTGGTATAATCCCACTTCTTCTTACTGTTACAGGTCACCTCTTACTGACCAATAACACATTAAATTTCAGCTAAAAAAAAATCTTACATGCTTCGACTAACTCCTTGGAATAATAACATCACACTTAGCTTTCCTAATTATTGTCTTCCTAAAATAATGACAGTGTTCCTGTTGATAGTCAATAACACCGACACTCTTAATTAGCAAATATTCTCCCATAATCACTTCATAAAGCAAGTTCTGAGTTCTAACACAGTTCAGATACTTTCTGCTCTACCAAATTAACTGCGTAAATTACACCTGCCTTTAATTGAAACTTCATTATTACCCCTTAGGTATACACTTATCTTACCAACTTATTCTTCCTTCAAAATATTAACTTATCTTTACTAACTCCGTATGACATAAATAAAACTTTAATTTCCTGTCTACTAAAAAAAATGATTTATTTTTTTAAAATCCTCAAAACATCGAATTATAACAAATTCCTTTCACTTCTAGAAAATATTATGCCAACCATATAATTATTACTATTATCTTTACTTTAACCTGTGTGTAGGACAACAATCTACCACATCATTAATTCGTTATTAATCATCAGTAACTTTTTACTACAAAGTGGTTTAGCTCAATAACAAGCCTTGTAATATCTTTAAAACGTGCGTAACTGTAACAAAAACTTGGACAATCTTACCTTTGTAATCTCTTATTACCTTGTGTGCATACATCCATATATACTTAAAAAAAAAAAAAAAACTCCCTTATTAACTTCACGTAGTCCCGTAGACACCATAAAAAATCTCATTGCTCAACGGAATATACATCGCTGACCTACTTGATCCTCCAAAAACTTCTTAAAACTCCATTTGGCATCTTACCAAAAACTTCCTCTAAAAAACAACTTCATTTGGCATCTTACCAAAACTTAAAAACCACATTGCTCAACGGCATTACCTTCGTTGGCTTACTTCTTCAAACTCACGTCCATTTACGTGAAAATACACACATACACACACACATATCTGTCACCAAGTAAGTTACCAGATGTCCTAATTAGTTACTACTTCCTCATTTCAACCCGATGTTGGTTAATTCATACAACGCATTACCATTAACAATTCTAAACCACTTAAATTTCTCAACATATATCCGCTGATAACCTCGCTGTCCTCAACTGAAACTTCTTTATTAAATCAATACTTAATTCTTCAACTCACTAGTTTTATTACCACTGTATCATCTGATCTTCACTCACTTTTGAATTAAATCTTTATTACCATTATTCTTAATTATGGTTGCCATAATAATTATTACTTTCTTTCGATTACTTACTTATGTAATAACCTTCCTATTTTTAAAATTTAATTCTCACTTCATCCAACTTACCTGCAGTTTAAGGACCTACATTCAACTTACCTGCATTGCTCAATAGCACGACAACCTTTGTCTTCCAAATTAAATGATTTTAGTCAATCTAAATCAATAAGCGTAGGCACTACGCGCCCCTTACCATCCTAACTTCACGACTGAATTAAAATTACACACAGCAGGTTTCTTATCTACCTCTTTTAAGTCATAATAAACTTCATTACTTAATATTTAAGTCATACGGAAGAGTAACTATCGGTAATATAAATTTACATCACTACTTTCTCTGGCATTTCACCGTTCTTACCATCTTCATCTTCAATTCTATCTCTTTCTAGGGTTCCATTTTCCTCTTTTCTTATAACATTACTTTCTACCTCTTTCGGACTACACTCATCAACAGTAACATTATACTTCGGCTTTCCTCCTATCATTTCCCCAAGTCTGGCTAATTCATTACGCCACTGCACATCATATGCTTTCTTTCTCTCTTTCATTCTGATTTCTTTTTCCACTAACAACTTAATTCTCTTCTCTTTCATTTTACTTCTAAAATATCTACCTACATGTCTTCCCTTCACTTCTCCACTACTAATATTTAATTTTCTCTTTAGCCGTTGCCCATTGCTTCTCCTCTTATCTATCTCTCTCCTCCTCTTAACCTGTTTACTAATTATGTTCTTCTGACTATGACTTAACGCACGCTTCTCTGCCACTAATAATTTCATATTAACTTCCTCTATCACAGGACTAAATTCTTCCCTAGTTTGCCTATCTAACTTATCTATGATTGTCTGCATCTTAATCTCTTGGGTGCTTAGTACTTTCTTTATCTTACCTACTTCTATCCCTATCTTTTCTCTCATCTTCTTCACTTCTTTTTCGCTACATTCTATAGTCTCTTCTACAGCTATCCTGCGTTCATCTAAAATCTCCTTCAACTCTACTATGCTTTCTCCTACTATCTCCTCTGACGCTAATCTATTTTCACCTAAAATCTCGTCTGACTCTAATCTGATTTCACCTAAAATCTCCGCTATTTGCCGTTCCTCACCTAAGATCTCCTCCGATTCCAATCTGCTTTCACCTACAATCTCCAATGACTCTAATCTACTTTCAATTACAGTCTCCACTAATTCCAATTTGCTTTCACCTAAAATCTCGTCTGACTCTAATCTGATTTCACCTAAAATCTCCGCTAATTCCAATTTGCTTTCACCTAAAATCTCGTCTGACTCCATTCTACTTTCAATTATAGTCTCCTTACAGGCTGTCTTTACTGATTCTACTGCAGTTTCCCCTAAAGTCTCTACCACCTGCCTAGTTTCCACTTCTACCAATTTGCTAAAACTTTCACCTTGAGTTGCTATTTTCTCTTCAATCACAGTTACTATTCTTTCCTGAATCCTACTTTCTGCTGCTTCTAATTTCTTATCTACTGTCTTAATAATATCTTTAGCCTTCATCACTACCTCCTCCTTAATTTCACCTCTGATTTCCTGTTTCACCCCCTGAATACTCTCCTGTAGCATATCATACTTCATACTTAATTCTTCATTGACTTTAACCACACTGTCTAGTTTTACATTATTCTCTTCCAATTTCTGATTTATTTTACTCATATCCTCTCTCATCTTTTGATTACTCTTATCTAATTTCTCACCTAAATCTCTACTCAATTCCTTCCTACTTTCCAAATTATCTTTCTTACTCTCTTCCATATTTTTATTCATATCTTTATCTAATTTCTCAAATTTATCATTGAATTCCTTCCTACTTTCTAAATTATCTTTCTTACTCTCTTCCATATTTTTATTCATATCTTTATCTAATTTCTTAAATTTACCATTGAATTCCAAATAATTTCTTTTATTCTCTTCACTATTTTTATTCATACTTTCAACAAATTTCGCACTTAAATCTCTACTCATCTGCCTTATGAGCGCAGTTAATGGATCTTCAGGAATCTCTATAGACTTTTCTTTCTCTAGACTACCACTAGTCTCAGGATGTACCTCTATATTCGTCTCGATATTTTCCTCTGAATTAGTGTCAGGGTTAACCTCAGGATTATTCTCAAGATTTACCTCCGACATCTTGGTATTATTCTCTACGCTCTCAACATCGCTACCGCTATCAACCTCCTTATAATTAACTTTCTTGACTGCATCCCTACTTCTCAACTGCCTCTGTTCCTCCTCCGACATCTCGAAGTACACCGTATAACAATTGCCCTTCCAAAATTTCACTTCACTTCACTGTCCCCCAAAAGCACTGACAATTTGCACTGAAATTATACACTCCTCTGACTAAATACCGAATGGTTTTCGTGTCCTACTTTGTGGCGCCAAATGTAACATTTTTAATGAGTTAAATAAACGTGGTGATGACTATTGTGGTTCAATAAAACAAACATGATATGAATAAATAATATACACTGTGGTGTGACCTTACCTGTGATAGTGTAATATAATAAGTTGTTGAGCGCCAGATTCCTATTTAAGATAGTGAATCGAAATTTATTGATTTAACCTCGGCTATCAGCAGTAGAGTCGAGAACCACTTACCCGGGCCGTAGTGAGACAAAGTCATCTAACCAATCTGTATTTAATCAAGGAGTATGATTGCCTTAATGTACCAACTACAATGAAAGAAATAGGCATTACGTTGAAGAGAATGAATTTATTAAATGCAAAAACAAAATATTAATAAAACAGAATAGTGATAGTCACACAATTGAATTTAAAATTACTCAATGCGGCAATTAATTATTTAAAAGAAAATGAATATTAAAATGAATTGAAAGTTAAATGAAGTTAAATTATAATAGAGACGATAGTTTTATTGAATTGTTGGCTCACCCAGTCGAAGATTCGTCATATTTAAGAAATGATCGATAATCTCGATGTTACGTCGCTTATGTTTAAAAAAATGATGTGATATCTCATTTACTATGAAATATCCTCATTAAGTACGTTGCCATCTGTAGAAAGACTCTTGATCAGGGATATAACCCATTATGTATTGATATAGATGTCGGCAAGACATCGTTCAGTGTCGACTCTCGGTGCTCAGTCCATTAGGACCCAGAAAGCAAGGTTACAACTTCCTTCCTTCATTAAGAGCTGTAGATCAATGCCATTCTTGTCCGATGTTGCAGGTACAAATACTAATGACTTCCTTGTCACGTGGTGTCACAGCTTCCCTCTCTATTAGCCTTCTCCATTCTTGACTCATAACTTGCAATATATATTGACGCGTATATACCGTAGAAAATGGCGTGTTGGTTACACCATAGTGTGTTTCTTAACATCTCAGGAAAATGACGCAGTTTGCCGTGGTGAAATTCTTACTACGTCGTTCAGTTTGTGACGCACAGGGTTAGTCCATATCGCCAGTCTTGTTGCAATATATAATACTTCGTCTCTTTACAAGTAATTGTTAATAAAAATCTAATTGAATATAATAATCAAAACCGCTTACAATTATCTGATATAAAAATCATCTCATGGATGTACTAGTTAATAATAATAATAATAACATGATAATAAATGAATAACCCTTTAAATATAACAGCTATGGGATCGAATCGTTACAGGACTACTAACCCCAAGCTTGTCACGGTGGGTGAGTGGTTATTGTGTGGGACTACTAACCCCAAGCTTGTCATGGTGGGTGAGTGGTTATCGTGTCGGACTACTAACCCCAAGCTTGTCACGGTGGGTGAGTGGTTATTGTGTGGGACTACTAACCCCAAGCTTGTCACGGTGGGTGAGTGGTTATTGTGTCGGACTACCAACCCCAAGCTTGTCATGGTGGGTGAGTGGTTATTGTGACGGACTACTAACCCCAAGCTTGTCACGGTGGGCGAGTGGTTATTGTGTGGGACTACTAACCCCAAGCTTGTCACGGTGGGTGAGTGGTTATTGTGTGGGACTACTAACCCCAAGCTTGTCACGGTGGGTGAGTGGTTATTGTGTCGGACTACTAACCCCAAGCTTGTCACGGTGGGTGAGTGGTTATTGTGTGGGACTACTAACCCCAAGCTTGTCACGGTGGGTGAGTGGTTATTGTGACGGACTACTATCCCCAAGCTTGTCACGGTGGGTGAGTGGTTATTGTGACGGACTACCAACCCCAAGCTTGTCATGGTGGGTGAGTGGTTATTGTGTGGGACTACCAACCCCAAGCTTGTCACGGTGGGTGAGTGGTTATTGTGTGGGACTACTAACCCCAAGCTTGTCATGGTGGGCGAGTGGTTATCGTGTGGGACTACTAACCCCAAGCTTGTCATGGTGGGCGAGTGGTTATCGTGTCAGACTACCAACCCCAAGCTTGTCATGGTGGGCGAGTGGTTATCGTGTGGGACTACCAACCCCAAGCTTGTCATGGTGGGCGAGTGGTTATCGTGTCCGACTACCAACCCCAAGCTTGTCACGGTGGGTGAGTGGTTATTGTGTCGGACTACTAACCCCAAGCTTGTCACGGTGGGTGAGTGGTTATTGTGTCGGACTACCAACCCCATGCTTGTCACGGTGGGTGAGTGGTTATCGTGTGGGACTACTAACCCCAAGCTTGTCACGGTGGGTGAGTGGTTATCGTGTGGGACTACTAACCCCAAGCTTGTCATGGTGGGCGAGTGGTTATCGTGTGGGACTACTAACCCCAAGCTTGTCACGGTGGGTGAGTGGTTATTGTGTGGGACTACTAACCCCAAGCTTGTCACGGTGGGTGAGTGGTTATTGTGTCGGACTACCAACCCCAAGCTTGTCACGGTGGGCGAGTGGTTATTGTGTCGGACTACTAACCCCAAGCTTGTCACGGTGGGCGAGTGGTTATTGTGTCGGACTACTAACCCCATGCTTGTCACGGTGGGTGAGTGGTTATCGTGTGGGACTACCAACCCCAAGCTTGTCACGGTGGGTGAGTGGTTATCGTGTGGGACTACCAACCCCAAGCTTGTCACGGTGGGCGAGTGGTTATTGTGTGGGACTACTAACCCCAAGCTTGTCACGGTGGGTGAGTGGTTATTGTGTCGGACTACTAACCCCAAGCTTGTCACGGTGGGTGAGTGGTTATCGTGTGGGACTACCAACCCCAAGCTTGTCACGGTGGGTGAGTGGTTATCGTGTGGGACTACTAACCCCAAGCTTGTCACGGTGGGTGAGTGGTTATCGTGTGGGACTACCAACCCCAAGCTTGTCACGGTGGGCGAGTGGTTATTGTGTCGGACTACTAACCCCAAGCTTGTCACGGTGGGTGAGTGGTTATCGTGTGGGACTACTAACCCCAAGCTTGTCATGGTGGGTGAGTGGTTATCGTGTGGGACTACCAACCCCAAGCTTGTCACGGTGGGTGAGTGGTTATTGTGTCGGACTACTAACCCCAAGCTTGTCACGGTGGGTGAGTGGTTATTGTGTGGGACTACCAACCCCAAGCTTGTCACGGTGGGTGAGTGGTTATCGTGTGGGACTACCAACCCCAAGCTTGTCACGGTGGGTGAGTGGTTATTGTGTGGGACTACCAACCCCAAGCTTGTCATGGTGGGTGAGTGGTTATTGTGACGGACTACCAACCCCAAGCTTGTCACGGTGGGTGAGTGGTTATCGTGTGGGACTACTAACCCCAAGCTTGTCACGGTGGGTGAGTGGTTATTGTGTGGGACTACCAACCCCAAGCTTGTCACGGTGGGTGAGTGGTTATTGTGACGGACTACTAACCCCAAGCTTGTCACGGTGGGTGAGTGGTTATTGTGTGGGACTACTAACCCCAAGCTTGTCACGGTGGGTGAGTGGTTATCGTGTGGGACTACCAACCCCAAGCTTGTCACGGTGGGTGAGTGGTTATTGTGTGGGACTACCAACCCCAAGCTTGTCACGGTGGGTGAGTGGTTATTGTGTGGGACTACTAACCCCAAGCTTGTCACGGTGGGTGAGTGGTTATTGTGTGGGACTACTAACCCCAAGCTTGTCACGGTGGGTGAGTGGTTATTGTGACGGACTACCAACCCCAAGCTTGTCACGGTGGGCGAGTGGTTATTGTGTGGGACTACCAACCCCAAGCTTGTCACGGTGGGCGAGTGGTTATTGTGTGGGACTACCAACCCCAAGCTTGTCATGGTGGGTGAGTGGTTATTGTGTGGGACTACTAACCCCAAGCTTGTCACGGTGGGTGAGTGGTTATTGTGACGGACTACCAACCCCAAGCTTGTCACGGTGGGCGAGTGGTTATTGTGTGGGACTACCAACCCCAAGCTTGTCATGGTGGGCGAGTGGTTATTGTGTGGGACTACTAACCCCAAGCTTGTCACGGTGGGCGAGTGGTTATTGTGTGGGACTACCAACCCCAAGCTTGTCACGGTGGGCGAGTGGTTATTGTGTGGGTCTACCAACCCCAAGCTTGTCACGGTGGGCGAGTGGTTATTGTGTGGGACTACCAACCCCAAGCTTGTCACGGTGGGTGAGTGGTTATTGTGTGGGACTACTAACCCCAAGCTTGTCACGGTGGGTGAGTGGTTATTGTGTGGGACTACTAACCCCAAGCTTGTCATGGTGGGCGAGTGGTTATCGTGTGGGACTACCAACCCCAAGCTTGTCACGATGGGTGAGTGGTTATCGTGTGGGACTACCAACCCCAAGCTTGTCACGGTGGGTGAGTGGTTATTGTGTGGGACTACTAACCCCAAGCTTGTCATGGTGGGTGAGTGGTTATTGTGTGGGACTACTAACCCCAAGCTTGTCACGGTGGGTGAGTGGTTATTGTGACGGACTACCAACCCCAAGCTTGTCACGGTGGGTGAGTGGTTATTGTGTGGGACTACTAACCCCAAGCTTGTCACGGTGGGTGAGTGGTTATTGTGACGGACTACCAACCCCAAGCTTGTCACGGTAGGCGAGTGGTTATTGTGACGGACTACCAACCCCAAGCTTGTCATGGTGGGTGAGTGGTTATTGTGTGGGACTACTAACCCCAAGCTTGTCACGGTGGGCGAGTGGTTATTGTGTGGGACTACTAACCCCAAGCTTGTCACGGTGGGTGAGTGGTTATTGTGTGGGACTACCAACCCCAAGCTTGTCACGGTGGGTGAGTGGTTATTGTGTGGGACTACCAACCCCAAGCTTGTCACGGTGGGTGAGTGGTTATTGTGTGGGACTACTAACCCCAAGCTTGTCACGGTGGGTGAGTGGTTATCGTGTGGGACTACCAACCCCAAGCTTGTCACGGTGGGTGAGTGGTTATCGTGTGGGACTACTAACCCCAAGCTTGTCACGGTGGGTGAGTGGTTATTGTGTGGGACTACCAACCCCAAGCTTGTCACGGTGGGAGAGTGGTTATTGTGTCGGACTACTAACCCCAAGCTTGTCATGGTGGGTGAGTGGTTATTGTGACGGACTACTAACCCCAAGCTTGTCACGGTGGGTGAGTGGTTATTGTGTGGGACTACCAACCCCAAGCTTGTCACGGTGGGTGAGTGGTTATTGTGTGGGACTACCAACCCCAAGCTTGTCATGGTGGGTGAGTGGTTATTGTGACGGACTACTAACCCCAAGCTTGTCACGGTGGGTGAGTGGTTATTGTGTGGGACTACTAACCCCAAGCTTGTCACGGTGGGGGAGTGGTTATTGTGACGGACTACCAACCCCAAGCTTGTCATGGTGGGTGAGTGGTTATTGTGTCGGACTACTAACCCCAAGCTTGTCACGGTGGGGGAGTGGTTATCGTGTGGGACTACTAACCCCAAGCTTGTCATGGTGGGTGAGTGGTTATTGTGTCGGACTACCAACCCCAAGCTTGTCACGGTGGGCGAGTGGTTATTGTGACGGACTACTAACCCCAAGCTTGTCACGGTGGGTGAGTGGTTATCGTGTAGGACTACTAACCCCAAGCTTGTCACGGTGGGTGAGTGGTTATTGTGTGGGACTACTAACCCCAAGCTTGTCACGATGAGTGAGTGGTTATCGTGTGGGACTACTAACCCCAAGCTTGTTACGATGGGTGAGTGGTTATCGTGTGGGACTACTAACCCCAAGCTTGTCACGGTGGGTGAGTGGTTATCGTGTGGGACTACTAACCCCAAGCTTGTCACGGTGGGTGAGTGGTTATCGTGTGGGACTACCAACCCCAAGCTTGTCACGGTGGGTGAGTGGTTATCGTGTGGGACTACCAACCCCAAGCTTGTCACGATGGGTGAGTGGTTATCGTGTGGGACTACTAACCCCAAGCTTGTCACGATGGGTGAGTGGTTATCGTGTGGGACTACCAACCCCAAGCTTGTCACGGTGGGCGAGTGGTTATCGTGTGGGACTACTAACCCCAAGCTTGTCACGGTGGGTGAGTGGTTATCGTGTGGGACTACTAACCCCAAGCTTGTCATGGTGGGTGAGTGGTTATCGTGTGGGACTACTAACCCCAAGCTTGTCATGGTGGGTGAGTGGTTATTGTGTCGGACTACTAACCCCAAGCTTGTCACGGTGGGTGAGTGGTTATCGTGTCGGACTACTAACCCCAAGCTTGTCATGGTGGGTGAGTGGTTATTGTGTGGGACTACTAACCCCAAGCTTGTCACGGTGGGTGAGTGGTTATCGTTTGGGACTACTAACCCCAAGCTTGTCACGGTGGGTGAGTGGTTATTGTGTCGGACTACCAACCCCAAGCTTGTCACGGTGGGCGAGTGGTTATTGTGTGGGACTACTAACCCCAAGCTTGTCACGGTGGGTGAGTGGTTATTGTGTGGGACTACTAACCCCAAGCTTGTCATGGTGGGTGAGTGGTTATTGTGTGGGACTACTTACCCCAAGCTTGTCACGGTGGGTGAGTGGTTATCGTGTGGGACTACTAACCCCAAGCTTGTCATGGTGGGTGAGTGGTTATTGTGTGGGACTACTAACCCCAAGCTTGTCATGGTGGGTGAGTGGTTATTGTGTGGGACTACTAACCCCAAGCTTGTCATGGTGGGTGAGTGGTTATTGTGTGGGACTACTAACCCCAAGCTTGTCATGGTGGGTGAGTGGTTATCGTGTGGGACTACTAACCCCAAGCTTGTCACGGTGGGTGAGTGGTTATTGTGTCGGACTACCAATCCCAAGCTTGTCACGGTGGGCGAGTGGTTATTGTGTGGGACTACTAACCCCAAGCTTGTCACGGTGGGCGAGTGGTTATTGTGTGGGACTACTAACCCCAAGCTTGTCACGGTGGGTGAGTGGTTATCGTGTCGGACTACTAACCCCAAGCTTGTCACGGTGGGTGAGTGGTTATTGTGTCGGACTACCAACCCCAAGCTTGTCACGGTGGGTGAGTGGTTATTGTGACGGACTACCAACCCCAAGCTTGTCACGGTGGGTGAGTGGTTATTGTGACGGACTACCAACCCCAAGCTTGTCACGGTGGGTGAGTGGTTATTGTGACGGACTACCAAGCCCAAGCTTGTCATGGTGGGCGAGTGGTTATTGTGTGGGACTACTAACCCCAAGCTTGTCACGGTGGGTGAGTGGTTATTGTGTGGGACTACTAACCCCAAGCTTGTCATGGTGGGTGAGTGGTTATCGTGTCGGACTACTAACCCCAAGCTTGTCACGGTGGGTGAGTGGTTATTGTGTGGGACTACTAACCCCAAGCTTGTCACGGTGGGTGAGTGGTTATTGTGTCGGACTACCAACCCCAAGCTTGTCATGGTGGGTGAGTGGTTATTGTGACGGACTACTAACCCCAAGCTTGTCACGGTGGGCGAGTGGTTATTGTGTGGGACTACTAACCCCAAGCTTGTCACGGTGGGTGAGTGGTTATTGTGTGGGACTACTAACCCCAAGCTTGTCACGGTGGGTGAGTGGTTATTGTGTCGGACTACTAACCCCAAGCTTGTCACGGTGGGTGAGTGGTTATTGTGTGGGACTACTAACCCCAAGCTTGTCACGGTGGGTGAGTGGTTATTGTGACGGACTACTATCCCCAAGCTTGTCACGGTGGGTGAGTGGTTATTGTGACGGACTACCAACCCCAAGCTTGTCATGGTGGGTGAGTGGTTATTGTGTGGGACTACCAACCCCAAGCTTGTCACGGTGGGTGAGTGGTTATTGTGTGGGACTACTAACCCCAAGCTTGTCATGGTGGGCGAGTGGTTATCGTGTGGGACTACTAACCCCAAGCTTGTCATGGTGGGCGAGTGGTTATCGTGTCAGACTACCAACCCCAAGCTTGTCATGGTGGGCGAGTGGTTATCGTGTGGGACTACCAACCCCAAGCTTGTCATGGTGGGCGAGTGGTTATCGTGTCCGACTACCAACCCCAAGCTTGTCACGGTGGGTGAGTGGTTATTGTGTCGGACTACTAACCCCAAGCTTGTCACGGTGGGTGAGTGGTTATTGTGTCGGACTACCAACCCCATGCTTGTCACGGTGGGTGAGTGGTTATCGTGTGGGACTACTAACCCCAAGCTTGTCACGGTGGGTGAGTGGTTATCGTGTGGGACTACTAACCCCAAGCTTGTCATGGTGGGCGAGTGGTTATCGTGTGGGACTACTAACCCCAAGCTTGTCACGGTGGGTGAGTGGTTATTGTGTGGGACTACTAACCCCAAGCTTGTCACGGTGGGTGAGTGGTTATTGTGTCGGACTACCAACCCCAAGCTTGTCACGGTGGGCGAGTGGTTATTGTGTCGGACTACTAACCCCAAGCTTGTCACGGTGGGCGAGTGGTTATTGTGTCGGACTACTAACCCCAAGCTTGTCACGGTGGGTGAGTGGTTATCGTGTGGGACTACCAACCCCAAGCTTGTCACGGTGGGTGAGTGGTTATCGTGTGGGACTACCAACCCCAAGCTTGTCACGGTGGGCGAGTGGTTATTGTGTGGGACTACTAACCCCAAGCTTGTCACGGTGGGTGAGTGGTTATTGTGTCGGACTACTAACCCCAAGCTTGTCACGGTGGGTGAGTGGTTATCGTGTGGGACTACCAACCCCAAGCTTGTCACGGTGGGTGAGTGGTTATCGTGTGGGACTACCAACCCCAAGCTTGTCACGGTGGGTGAGTGGTTATCGTGTGGGACTACCAACCCCAAGCTTGTCACGGTGGGCGAGTGGTTATTGTGTCGGACTACTAACCCCAAGCTTGTCACGGTGGGTGAGTGGTTATCGTGTGGGACTCCTAACCCCAAGCTTGTCATGGTGGGTGAGTGGTTATCGTGTGGGACTACCAACCCCAAGCTTGTCACGGTGGGTGAGTGGTTATTGTGTCGGACTACTAACCCCAAGCTTGTCACGGTGGGTGAGTGGTTATTGTGTGGGACTACCAACCCCAAGCTTGTCACGGTGGGTGAGTGGTTATCGTGTGGGACTACCAACCCCAAGCTTGTCACGGTGGGTGAGTGGTTATTGTGTGGGACTACCAACCCCAAGCTTGTCATGGTGGGTGAGTGGTTATTGTGACGGACTACCAACCCCAAGCTTGTCACGGTGGGTGAGTGGTTATCGTGTGGGACTACTAACCCCAAGCTTGTCACGGTGGGTGAGTGGTTATTGTGTCGGACTACTAACCCCAAGCTTGTCACGGTGGGTGAGTGGTTATCGTGTGGGACTACTAACCCCAAGCTTGTCATGGTGGGTGAGTGGTTATCGTGTGGGACTACCAACCCCAAGCTTGTCACGGTGGGTGAGTGGTTATTGTGTCGGACTACTAACCCCAAGCTTGTCACGGTGGGTGAGTGGTTATTGTGTGGGACTACCAACCCCAAGCTTGTCACGGTGGGTGAGTGGTTATCGTGTGGGACTACCAACCCCAAGCTTGTCACGGTGGGTGAGTGGTTATCGTGTGGGACTACTAACCCCAAGCTTGTCACGGTGGGTGAGTGGTTATCGTGTGGGACTACTAACCCCAAGCTTGTCACGGTGGGTGAGTGGTTATCGTGTGGGACTACTAACCCCAAGCTTGTCATGGTGGGCGAGTGGTTATCGTGTCGGACTACCAACCCCAAGCTTGTCACGGTGGGTGAGTGGTTATTGTGTGGGACTACCAACCCCAAGCTTGTCATGGTGGGCGAGTGGTTATCGTGTGGGACTACCAACCCCAAGCTTGTCATGGTGGGCGAGTGGTTATCGTGTGGGACTACCAACCCCAAGCTTGTCACGGTGGGCGAGTGGTTATCGTGTGGGACTACCAACCCCAAGCTTGTCATGGTGGGCGAGTGGTTATCGTGTGGGACTACCAACCCCAAGCTTGTCATGGTGGGCGAGTGGTTATCGTGTCGGACTACCAACCCCAAGCTTGTCACGGTGGGTGAGTGGATATTGTGTGGGACTACTAACCCCAAGCTTGTCACGGTGGGTGAGTGGTTATCGTGTGGGACTACTAACCCCAAGCTTGTCACGGTGGGTGAGTGGTTATTGTGTCGGACTACTAACCCCAAGCTTGTCATGGTGGGTGAGTGGTTATCGTGTGAGACTACTAACCCCAAGCTTGTCACGGTGGGTGAGTGGTTATCGTGTGGGACTACTAACCCCAAGCTTGTCATGGTGGGTGAGTGGTTATTGTGTCGGACTACTAACCCCAAGCTTGTCATGGTGGGTGAGTGGTTATCGTGTGGGACTACTAACCCCAAGCTTGTCACGGTGGGTGAGTGGTTATTGTGTGGGACTACTAACCCCAAGCTTGTCACGGTGGGCGAGTGGTTATTGTGTGGGACTACTAACCCCAAGCTTGTCATGGTGGGTGAGTGGTTATCGTGTGGGACTACCAACCCCAAGCTTGTCATGGTGGGTGAGTGGTTATCGTGTGGGACTACTAACCCCAAGCTTGTCACGGTGGGTGAGTGGTTATCGTGACGGACTACTAACCCCAAGCTTGTCACGGTGGGTGAGTGGTTATCGTGGGGGACTACCAACCCCAAGCTTGTCACGGTGGGTGAGTGGTTATCGTGTGGGACTACTAACCCCAAGCTTGTCATGGTGGGTGAGTGGTTATCGTGACGGACTACTAACCCCAAGCTTGTCACGGTGGGTGAGTGGTTATTGTGTCGGTCTACTAACCCCAAGCTTGTCATGGTGGGTGAGTGGTTATCGTGTCGGACTACCAACCCCAAGCTTGTCACGGTGGGTGAGTGGTTATTGTGTGGGACTACCAACCCCATGCTAGTCATGGTGGGTGAGTGGTTATCGTGTGGGACTACCAACCCCAAGCTTGTCACGGTGGGTGAGTGGTTATCGTGTCGGACTACCAACCCCAAGCTTGTCACGGTGGGTGAGTGGTTATCGTGTCGGACTACCAACCCCAAGCTTGTCACGGTGGGTGAGTGGTTATCGTGTCGGACTACCAACCCCAAGCTTGTCACGGTGGGTGAGTGGTTATCGTGACGGACTACCAACCCCAAGCTTGTCATGGTGGGTGAGTGGTTATTGTGTGGGACTACCAACCCCATGCTTGTCACGGTGGGTGAGTGGTTATCGTGTCGGTCTACTAACCCCAAGCTTGTCACGGTGGGCGAGTGGTTATTGTGTGGGACTACCAACCCCATGCTTGTCACGGTGGGTGAGTGGTTATCGTGTCGGTCTACTAACCCCAAGCTTGTCATGGTGGGCGAGTGGTTATCGTGTCGGACTACCAACCCCAAGCTTGTCATGGTGGGTGAGTGGTTATCGTGTCGGACTACCAACCCCAAGCTTGTCATGGTGGGCGAGTTGTTATCGTGTCGGTCTACTAACCCCAAGCTTGTCATGGTGGGCGAGTGGTTATCGTGTCGGACTACCAACCCCAAGCTTGTCATGGTGGGTGAGTGGTTATCGTGTCGGTCTACTAACCCCAAGCTTGTCATGGTGGGCGAGTGGTTATCGTGTCGGACTACCAACCCCAAGCTTGTCACGGTGGGTGAGTGGTTATCGTGTCAGACTACCAACCCCAAGCTTGTCATGGTGGGTGAGTGGTTATCGTGTCGGACTACCAACCCCAAGCTTGTCATGGTGGGTGAGTGGTTATCGTGTCGGTCTACTAACCCCAAGCTTGTCATGGTGGGCGAGTGGTTATCGTGTCGGACTACCAACCCCAAGCTTGTCATGGTGGGTGAGTGGTTATCGTGTCGGACTACCAACCGCAAGCTTGCAGGTTCGCTCGTGGTCGTGGTAAGTGATTTTTTAAAGGCGACAAAAATCACGACATTAATGTCGTACGTTGTTGGCATGTTAAAGAACCCTTTTGAATTCAGTAGTCCGTGTTCATAATGGCAAAATTAATCTCGGGATTTTCCACCAACACAAAGTTCCTCTTTGACTTTCATAACGTTCAAAGGAACGATGAAATTCGACATGCAAGCTGCCCTGTGGGCGCAAATACCAAAGCTTGCACCCGGCACCCGAGGCCATATGATATTATTATTATCATTACAGTTCATTTTATTGACAATTGGAAAGTTTATCCCTAAATAATAACAATGAGCAACTTTCCAGGATAAAGCAACAAGCTTGAGATCATAGCCACAACATGTCATTCGACCTCAATGTGTATCGCATTTTCAGGATCTATCGTGATGGATCTTTCTGACAATACAGTTTCACTTGCATAAAGAGTTATTGGCCGAATACAGCCGTAACTTGATGCCCAGCTATTGGAGGCGTCACCATCATTAATTAACTTTTCCTAAATTTACGGACAGCACGATGAAACACCAGTCGTTAAGCTACATTGGCCAGGGTCAGAACTTGGATAGGTGATATTGTGACAGTTTAATCTGTCACATATCCTTTCATGTCATACTTTCGCTGTCATGCAACAATTTCAAATAGCTCTGGACATGGAAAAGAGCGAAATCTTTCGAGAAGATTAAATAATTGTGAATTATGTGGAGTGGATGCATGAATGGACAAAATGGTGTTATGTGATATCTTTGGTTTTATTAGTTTCTTATTCTGAAAGTTCCTTGAATTGTTTTTCCTTTGTTATGACAATTAGACGATAACGCCATGACACTTCGCATATCCTGTTTATGTTAACACGTCATAAATTTCTTCTCTCTCAAATATTAATGTCCTCATGTATGGTTTTCCTAATTTGGGTGATTGTGTGTAACCTTGTTATCCTCTTCAAATATATTAAGTGCGTTTCCATTTCCCCACGTTTAATGATTTCAGTACAGCACGAGATCAAACCATCCTCTTCCACTCTCGGAGCTAGGTCTCTGTTATCCTGTTTTCCTACTTTCCTTGTGAATATTTTTTGGGCGGTCAAGGTAAGGGGACAGATATGCTGTTGGCTACTGCTATGCAACACCTCCATGGAAGAGCAAACTTCTTTATAGACATTTAGAAAAATACATACCGTCAACTGAAGATACTTTGTGCCATGGATTTCACTTCTTTGTTTTTGTCATAATTTTAGTACACTGAGAAAAATTATATTTTAACTTAAATTTATGTTAAAATATAGCTTAGATGTTGTGCTTTCCGTATAAAGTAATATCTGTCATCTAATTGTTAGAAATATCCCATTATGGTGGATTATGATAGTGGTCTAAAATTACCCCAGATTAGGGTAACTTTAGGCCACCTATATTATTTCACTGGTTGAACAAAGTATACCACAGAACATCTCACTACAGGGAGTCTACAACATGCATTTATGTGAAGACTATTATGGCATAAGTAACTTTATTTTAAAGCAAATTATTGACATACGGTACTACTAATTCCTTTAACTCACCTCATCAACTGGATATTGGATGTAGGGACTTTTCCAGATTGCCTGAAAATTACAATTACAATCCCTGTGTTTAAGAACGGAGACGTGATTGATCCAGGCAACTATCGACCCATTTCAATAGTTCCAATCATATCAAAAATAATCGAACATTGTATAAAGGAACAGCTGTCGGAAAATTTTGAAAAATACAATTTATTAAGTGCTGCACAGTTTGGTTTCAGAGCTAATAAATCCACCACTAAAGCCTTAGAAGCTGTTGTGAATGAAGTCATTCAAGGTTTTGAGTCTCATCACATTACAAGTGCTACAATGTTGGCCCTTAGTAAGGCTTTTGATTCTGTCCCACACAATATTCTAAAGAGTAAACTTAGCTATTATGGTGTTAAAGATTTGGAGCTGTTATTAATTACATCTTACCTAAGTGACAGACACCAAATAGTCATCATCATCATCTTCCTTCCAAGTATTGGGCCAAAGTCCCGTTACGGTCTTGCACTTTCCCTCCATCTCTTCATCGGACGTCCTATCGATCTATTTCCCTGTGGCTGGTAGCGAAGGTTCTCCTTTGGTAATCTTCCAGGTTCCATCCTTTGGACATGACGCTTCCAGTTCTCTTGGTACTCACAAATGTATGTAGTTATTGGTTTCACTTTTAGTTCCTTCAGCACATCCTAGTTTCTCTTATGATCCCATTTAGTATAGTCTGCTGTTCGGCGCATAAAGGTCATTTCGCGTGCTGTGGGTCTGGAGATGTCCTGAGATCTTATTGTCCATGCCTCGCTGCCATAGCACAGGGTTGGTCTGGCTAATGTGTTATACAAACGCAAGCGTGTATGCCTTTGGACAAGAGATGGCTTCATGACGTGATTGATAATTCCTGTTGTTCTGGTATAGTTTGTTATTTTTGCAGCTATGTCTCGTTCTTCTTGAAAAGTTATTTATATCCTAAATACTTGACTTCATTAACTCTTTCTAAAATTTTACCATCCAGACAAATTTTACTGGGGATAGGGTCCTTACCTTTAAAGGCCATTACTTTAGTCTTTTCAGTAGAAATGCACATGCTGAATTTTGATGCCACTTTCTGGAGGTTGAATACTGACCACTGCAGATCATCTTCAGATGCTGCTACCAATGCAACATCATCAGCAAATAGTATAGCGTCTAAATTTCTTAGATGCCTGCTGATAGGTATTGAACCATGCCTTTCACACCTCCATTCCTTTATTATAGCATCCATGTAGATTATGAATAGCAATGGAGAGAGTCCACAGCCTTGTCTTACCCCTCTGCTGATTGGCTTCCACTCGGATTTATGATTACTTAACCTTACTGCAATAAGAGTACCACTATACATGTTGTAAATGTTATCAATTAACTGTTGGGAGACACAATCCCTGGCCAATATGTCAATAAGTCTGTTTCTGTCAACAAAATCAAAGGCTTTCTTAAAATCAACAAATGATATGTGTGTTTCCAAATTGAACTCCCTGTGTTTTTCGATCAAAATTTTTAAGGTGAAGTAGGCATCTGCACATGTGCAACCTTTTCTAAACCCATGTTGTTCATTCCCTATCACCTCAGAGTAATGTTTCAGTAATTTTTCTTTAACAATATTTGCAAAAATGTTGTATCCAGAGTTAAGTATACTTATTCCTCTATAATTTTCCAAATCTTTAATATTTCCCTTCTTATGAAGAGGAACTACTATTGCCTTTTGCCAAACTTCTGGAGGCCTGTTACCCGTCCAGATTAAATTCAATTCAATTCTTGTAAAGGAAAAAAACGGACGGATAGTAGTATCGGTAGAAAATAAACATTCTGTGGCCCTCAAAGTAAAAACAGGGGTGGTTCAGGGTTCAGTAATAGGAACTTTTCTCTTCCTTGTGTATATAAATGATATTGTAAATAATCTACCCTGCAGGTTAGTACTTTATGCAGATGATATCACTATCATAACAAGCAATAAGGACTTCATACATCTTAATGAAGAAAGGACAGAAATGCTTCAGAAATCAACCTCTTGGTTGCAGGCAAATAAACTTATCCTAAATAGTAACAAGACAGAAGTAATATATTTCCATTTAAATAATTCAAGTTTGGATGATAATGATCACAACTCTGTCGAGCTATCGGGGTTATATTTAGATAGCAAGTTAACTTGGAACACACATACTCAAAATCTATGTATGAAACTAGCTAGAGTGATATTTTTACTTCGAAGACTTAAAGAGTCAGTCAGTAGTAGTCAGATGATGTGTGCATACTATGCCTTCTTTCATTCTCATATAACATATGGCACAATGTTATGGGGTAATTCAACAGGGGCTCAAGATGTGTTCAAGTGGCAAAAGAAGGCGGTAAGATGTATTAAAGGTAAGGCCACTCAGGAATCATGTAGACCGCTTTTTCAGGATCTTGAAATTTTAACTCTTCCCTCATTATACATATATCATAGTATACTGAATACCAAAGAAAATCTTAGTGACCTAACAACTCGTAAAAATGTACACTCTTATGGCACAAGAAATAGAAACGACCTAGACTTACCCCATGTTAGGCTGAGGAAAACACAAGAAAACTACAAACATAATGGAATTAAATTATACAATAAACTACCTAATCAATTCAAGGATATGTCCCTAAATAATTTCAAAAGAAATCTCAAAAAATGGTTAATATCCAACAGCTTCTATTCAGTATCTGAATTTGAAGAAAAAGTAACACTCTTTCAAGGTGGGATGTGAAAACTAATGCCATCCTAAATTACCAGAAATATATTTTATATAACTCCATAGATGGTTTCATAGCTAAGTTTCGAGTAATTTTGTTGTTGTAAAATTACGGTTATATTTTAAAAAGGAAGGAAGCTTGTAGTTTAACGTGACCGTTAATCTTGAGATCATGAGCCACGGGGCCTCCTTTTTACGTGGAATCCGAACCACAGGACATGGCATTTCACTTCGAAAATCTCACATGCATTGACCGGGAATCGAACCCGGACCGCCTTGGTGAGAGGCATACAGCTAGACCGCTGAGCCACCACGCCCCGACGGTTATATTTTATGTTAGGTCTTGTCTATAGTTGTTAATTTAATTTAGTGTATTTATTTTATATTCATGATTTTGTATATTTGTGTGCATTCTGACTTTGTCCATTGCAATTGCATTGCAATTGGCTAAAGACAATAAAATGATTCTATTCTATTCTAAGATCCTTGCCATCATAAAAGAAACTTAAAAGTATATCGAGAATTTCGATATAGTTTAGAATTCTCGGGGAATACTTCGTAGATGAATGAATCCGAAAACATTTTAAGTTGTCACCGCAGCACAAAGTATCCCCAGTTGACGGTATCACAGTTTTAATACAATTGTCCACACTATTGCAGATTATTGAGGTTAATGTACACTAAAACCCCCACAAATTGTTAAAGGAAATCACCAATGAAATGGACTTGTATTGTAGAACATGAAATATACTGCAAGTTACTACGACGGAGTGATCGAGTTGGTCACGCCTCGACAAGTGTCTGGCTTAACTTGAGCCCGAGGAATGGCCTCATGTGATCTGATGTCATCCATTTAACTTCACTGGAAAGTGTTAATTGAATGCTCCCACATTAACGTGTGGTTTAGGAAGAACCATAAACACAGTTTTTTATACATGCCTTTAGTTTGTTTGAGAACAAGTTTACAGGTCACAAAATAGACCTCTCAAAAATACACTGGCCAGAAGGAAAAAAGGATCACTTGAAAAATTCAAGATCATTTTCATTCAAATCATAAATAGGAACGGTATATGAACTACATACTGTAGTTATAGCATGGAAGGAAGGTTTCCTGGATGCATTACCATTCGTCATGTCATTGTTTCACTTAACAATAGCGATTCTTTGACATGGTGTTGTTTCCCACGCGCCATCGGTATCGTCAACAATGCAATGCTTTCTTCTTTTGCCACTCTTTGTCATAGGAAAAGATCAATACAGCCGTATCCTCAGTTGTCCTTGTGCAATTCAGAAACGAATATGTGCTTGAGGCCTGAAGATGTTGCCAGGACAGTGGCTCTGATCGCGCACAACTTTCTGCGGGAAACAGCATCACGTCAATGAATAAGTTAACCAATTAACCATACTTCCATGCTATAAACAGTAAGTACTGGCGGCTTCGGTGGCTGAGCTTCTATGCCCAAGATCACGGGTTTAAATCTCGCTGAAGTCGTCAGATTTTTTAAGGGCGTTAAATATCCCTCAGTATGACTGACGGGAAGTAAAGCTGGTGGTCCCATGTCATAGATATATGGCATGTTAAAGAACCTTCCACTAATTACACCTGTGTGAAGCTAAATTGTATAGTTTAAGAATGTAAACAACGCTCTTAGGTTCCTACGTTCGTTGCCAAGACCGACTGCGGAGGTGTCTGGTAGCTAAGTTCTGAACTAGTAGTCGTTGACGGTGGAGTTTGGCAGCAAAAGTAGGAACTATTTGAAAAATTCAAAAGTCTGCAGTCCTTACTTGAATCAAAAAACAGATAACACACACTAATACAGTCATCACAAGTAACACTGGTTATCAGACAGATTCTACACACACCCAAAGTACACGGGGCTACATGACCGCATTGTCGCAGCCCCTAAACTGAGGCACCAACCAACAGTATGTACTAGGTCTAGAGCGTTCATATTTATGATTTAAATGAAAATGATCTTGAATTTTTCAAGTAATCGTTTTTTGTTTCTTTTGCCCGCCTGTGTATGCAACAAGAATCCTGCTACGTTTAACAAGGGATGAACAAGGATAAGGTAATGGAAAGAAGTAGCTGTTGAAAATGGAAAACTAGGGACTACCATACCAAACAAGGTCGGTAGCATCAGGTCCTAGAAGAAAAGTACCGTATGTATTGTGCGTAACTAGCATCCATCTTATTAAATCATGCAACATCACAAAAAAAACAATATTTTCATAGCCCATTGAACATGGCGATGCTGAGCAAGTGTTATGCCACAGGAAACACAATGTGAACATTTGATTGGACTGATGGTGCGAACATGTTTTTCCCTTTTCCTCTCATTTGTCTATCTATGCTCTGTTGTGTTTTATACACAACATTACTTTGGGTTTTGGTGTTAGCTACATGGAATACAATCCCAAGCAAATTCATTTGAACACAACAACATACAAATTGTACTTTTCACATAACACAGTAAACATTCTTGCGGTCGCGCCCGTTCATGTAACACACGCGGTGATCTATCGTCCTCCCGCTTTTTTCAATTGTCAGTTCTTTTCCACTTTCAATGGCAATATGGCTGGCTTTGAGGTTGATCGAACATGTAATTGACATACAGAGGTATAAATATAGACACATTTATTCAATAAAAGCCCAAATTTGCCAAACAAAGTACAATAAATACTATTTTTAGAAAATATCATAAAACCTGCAGAGCAATGCATACTATCAAAGTGTAAGAAAACTTGTTTGGGATAAGGAAGTACCAAGGAAAAGCAAGGAGGTAATGTATAAAGTGTACTATGTTCCCATATTAACTTATGCTGCTGAGACTTGGACCCTGACAAGCAGGCAAGAGAGTAGAATCCAAGCCAGTGAAATGAAATTCCTAAGAAGTATGATAGGAAAGACAGAGTGAGGAATGAAGATGTTAGGAAGGAAGTTGGGATGGAAAAACTAAATGAGAGAATTGAGAAGAATAAACTAAGGTGGTTTAGACATGTAAAGAGGATGGAGGAAAATAGAATACCAAGACAGATGCTGGAGGCAAAGTGCAAGGGTAAGAGAGCAAGAGGAAGACCTAGAACAAGGTGGATTGATTCAGTGAAGAACAGCGTAAGAAAAAGAAATCTGGACTGGGACAAGATCGTGGAAGAAGAATGGTGGAAGGAAAGAGGAAAGTGGAGAAGTGCCATAAATACCCCGACCCGGCAGGAGCTGGATAAGGGGAAATGATGATGATGATGATGATCGTAAAACCTATAGAAATTAAACCCTTTGGTACGTAGAACCAATATATTTTATAAATGTTGAAGAAACATGGAAGTCCAGAGTTGATCATAAACTGTGAATAATAAGAGCGACAACGGTGGTGGCAAAAATGAAAAAGTACTATATGACAGCTTCAAAGATAGTGTGTGTGGATGTTTGGGGGACAATGGGCAACTAGTCTATCAATAGTGAATGAAATGTCTTAGAAATGAGGCAAACTATGATACTCACATTTTGTTTGGGCGGTCGGCAAAAGAAATTGCACTTCCAGTCTACCGCTCAATTGCGCCTTTAGCACTTATGAGCTGAGCGAAAACGTCGCCCTCAGGTACCACTACTCGCCCATCATCTAGCGAAGGATATCGTACCGGTAACTTGAGAATACATGCGCCTTTTGCGCACTTTGTAACGACTACGCGAGTTTTTTTTTTTCAATAGGGCGGTAATCTACCGCAGCATGACCGGATGAAGGTTAAAACCGTTTATAGTGACATCAATTTTAACTAAGGTCCCTCCTAATCATACATAACCACTGTAATTTAAAAAATCACTTAGTAAAACATCATATAAAACTATGTAACCCTTATTTCCAAACTCATATTTTCAGTAGATTTCAAATCAGTATGTCTGGCAACTGGGGTCTGCCGATGCTTCTTACTGTCTTATATGATGTATCTTCACCTCAAGACTTGAAAGGACACCATGCCTAGTTTGCCTTGGAACTGACCACAATATTTCAATAAACTTTGAGGCCATCTTACTACTATACCATTAATTTCAAAGCATTGAAACTTTGCACATGCATTTAGTGATATCTCCTCAACACAGGGAAAGAATATTGGTAAGATCCAAATGCCCAGTTTATGTAAAATAAATTTTAAATTTTACCTGAAAAATAATTTTTGAGAACGTTTTAACCTCTTTAGGTACACTTTTCTCAAAAATTAGCAGCAACTAAACTGCCCACAGATGTCGTATAGGCTTTGATTTACACAGTAGGTGAAAGATTTTATTCATTAGATTATTATTTGGCCAATAAAAAATATTATATTATATTTGATGTACCAAATTTTGGTAAATGTTTTGTAATATTTAATTTTTTATAGGGCTTGATATCTGTTAATATCCAGTTATATTTCACCTATTGAGTTTATAATGACCCCATGCATACCCATAAAAAATTTCATGACAATAAGTTTAGTAGTTTCAGAGAAAAGTGTACCTGAATGTCAAAAAATATAAGTTACGGTAAATGACAAAAAAAAAACAAAGACATGAGTTTTTGACACATACCAGCCTGTTAGAATTTTCCAGCTCCATACTCCTCTTCATTCTTGGTTTCCTCATCTTCTTTCTTCTTCTTTTCAGCTCCCTTCTTTATCCTGGCTTCTTTGGTCATCTCCTGGACAGTCTTTTCAGCTTCCTTCAGTTGCAGCATATCACTCTTGCGAAGCGCACATGCCATGTTTTTCTAAAACTTGTGTTCTACTCACAGAACCATCATTGAAACGACAGCATCTAGCACAGCTAGTCTCAAAGTACTCATTCCAACAAACACATTTTTGGGTACTCTCTCCCAAATGCAGTGGTTGAAACTTTCATTGGGATTTTGTGTGTGACCATGCAAACATTTTCTAAGGAGCTGTGGATGGCACAGATCTCTATAAATAGACTTTATCTGTTCCATAATTGCCATTGGTAGAGAATTCTCATGCGAATAAGTGCCTCCCGTTGCGACAGCCTTCTGCTACCCACACCAAGAATCAGCTCCTTTGGGGCAAAGGTTTATCATCTTTCGAACATTTATGAAAAAATGTTGCCCAAGCAACCTTCCTCATTTCAGCAATGTCTTTCTCCCCAGCATGTCTTCTTATGGCGAGGCCATAGTACAACTGAAGCTGATTAATCGCACTATCTGTCAGTCTTCCCCGCCCACTGAGAGATTTGCCATCACTCAATTTTACTCCCTTTTTATCTTTTCGTAGCTTCCCGAGTCTGGACCCCATTCTTTTTTGAACATGGCCACAACACTCCAGCTTTTGCAACTCAATATCATTCCCATACACATGTGCTGCATTCACCTTCACAGTCTCCATCACCCAAGTACCTTACGTACGATTTGCTACAGAACGTTCATACATGGCAGGTACCCCATCACTCTCCATCCCCCCCCACTGTAACCTTCATAATTCTTGCTGCAGTTGTGCTGATCTCCTTTACGGCAACCCTGGCAGTACTTGGTCAGGCATTCCACATCAATAACCTTTCCATTTTCCAGTGAGGTGGTTGTCACAACACCATTCAAGGAAGTGTGGCCACGTTTTTGCCAAGATCCATCGAATGCTGCAGTGATATCACTACTACCCTCATTCAGTATGATTGTTTCTTGAGTAGCACGCTTCATGCTCTCTTCTGCCACTTCCTGAAGGGCCTTTAGAATATAATCTGTGTAGAGACTAAATCTAGTGGGTGGTGGAGGCATGTTCATCATCGCACACAATGTGACAGCAGCCCTCTGTCCCTTACCAATGCACCTCATGCCATAAACAAACCTCAAATTAACCTCATATTTCTTCTCAACTAATTTTGATGTCATAGTTGATTTATTGCTGCCACATGAACTACATTGTATTTCCGATCTTGTGGCTAAGCTCCTTCTACTTTTTTCAACTTCCTTTAGTTCAAAACAGTCAACACCATCACAGTGTTTACATTTAGCAAATGAGTGTAGCAAAGCAGAAAGTACACCTATATTTACAATTACATAACTATCACAACTACTTGCATTACTCACAGTAGGACTGGCATTACTCTCGGCTTCCAAGTAATAGAGTTTCCTTTTTGAGGCACTGCTTGCTCTTCCAATGTCATGTTTTGAGTCGGTTGAAGTCAACCCAAAATCGCCATTCACACCTTTTACAACACGGCGATAATATTTACCTTTACCAAACGTCCTAATTCGACCCTTAATAACACACGGGAACACAAAACTGTAAAGAAATATTATAAAAACGACAACGACTGATCAACACGAGGTTACCTCTGAAAATTCAAAACATCAACAAGTTTCCGCAGAAACCGATGCTCAGATGTTTCCATGGAGATTATATAAGCGAGGCAGCTACCAGAACTACTCAGATGTTTCCATGGAGATAATATAAGCTACCAGAACTACCAACAGACAAAACAAGACTTCCTATTAGCATGCCGAAAAACAACATTTGGTGACAGTCCGGGCGTGGTCAGTTGAGCACCATAATTAAGTGCCCAGAAAAGGGCATTTAGAGGCCCGGAAGGTGCAAAAATCATGCAGCTTATAGAATAGACCTTCCCTCACACATTTATAACAGAAAAAAAAAAAGTTTTTTTTCATCCCTCAACTCTACAAGGTGTCCAGTAATCGATACTCACAGAAATGTTCATCTGACTTAGAGACCCTTAACGGGACTGTATCGCCCTTAGAAACCAACAACTCTCCATTCCAGTATTTGGGAGTATTGGTCACATCAACTGCTACTTCCTGATGTTTCCTGTTGTTAGAAGGCTGTTTGTGGGATTTCCTTCCAGCTGTGATGAGCACATTTTCCTTTTCCTTTCCCCCAATTCGCAAGCCAAATCCACAGCAGTGAGTTTGAGGCATTGGCATTGTTTCCTTTTCCTGATACAGTTTTCTTTTTCCCCTTCGGTAAAATTGAGTGCCACTACACCAACACCAAATTGCACTATGCTTCCTGGGAGTTTCGCCATTGAAACCTCAAAATCCCTCCAAAGTGACACCGAAATAAATACATTTTTAACCTAAAACAATCGTCACAACGCCTAATTACCGCTGAATAACTGAGCAAAAAAAAATGCATAGAGAGCATAAGATCTTAGAATAAGCGATATGTAACACACTTTTCAATCTTTACATTGAACAAGCAATGAAGGAAATTGTAGAAAAATTTAAAGGGGAGTGAAGATTCAAGGAGAAATAATTTCAACTCTGAGATTTGCCGATGACATCGTCATCTTGGCCGACACGCCTGAGGTATGGAATCCGCCTTGAGGAAAGAATTCACGATGAAAATTAATAAATGTAAAACAAAAATATTGGAATGCAACCAAAATAAATCAGAATCCTCTATGGACATCAAATTGTCAGGTGAAAAGCTAAAGGAAGTAGGCGACTTCTGTTACTTAGGAAGCATAATAACCAGTGATGGACGAAACAAAGAGGATATAAAAAGCAGTTTGACTCAGGCAAGGAAAGCATTTCTACAGAAAAGGAATCTCTTGACATCGAATATAGATTTAGGTATCAGGAAGTCATTTTTTAAACCCTTTGTCTGGAGTGTGGCACTCTATGGAAGTGAAACTTGGACTATTGGTGCAGCAGAAAAGAGGAGAATTGAAGCGTTTGAAATGTGGTGTTACAGGAGAATGATGAAAATCAGATGGGTAGATTGGGTTACAAACGAAGAGGTATTAAGACGAGTGGGAGAGGAGAGATGTTTCTGGCTACTGCTAATGAAGAGAAGAGATATGTTGATAGGACACATACTAAGACACCCAGGAATAGCAAGCTTAGTTATGGAAGGAAGGGTCGAGGACAAGAACTGTAGGGGTAGACCAAGGTTGGAATATGTTAAACAGATAACCTCGGATGTAGGGTGTGGTAGCTATGATTATCTCAGGACAGGGAGGCATGGAGAGCAGCATCAAACCAGTCAAAAGACTGAAGACTCAAACAACAACAACAACAACACACTGCTGCCAATCACTACTAAAAGAAAAACTTATTCTGATTAATTTGTATGGGACTGTACTTCTAGACTTTTGAAGGGAAGTAAAGGAGGTACTTCGAACCATGGTGATCCCCTGGTTTAGAATGTGGCAAATGACAACAATGCAATAACTCAGTTTGTTTATTTTTTTCATTTGTTTCTTCTCCTGCGCGAATGGGTCTCCTAGGACCTCGCGGAATCAACACTTATTGGCCTTGATGTTTGCCCAATAACTCTTCATGCGCAACGATTGAGCGAGTCTTCGTTGCTGCGACCAGACGTGTCTAGTAGGTCTTCTCCCTCAAAACCCTGTGTATGAGTGATTTTCCTAATTTCCTCTCGATCCTTGAGATTGGGAAAACCTAATTCAGCCAAGTCCTTTTCCGCCTGTTTGTACCAATTGAACCTTGTTGCCTTTTTCTGCAAATACGTATAGATTTTATGTGTTAACCTACTTGGGTCCATTCTGTCCAAATGTCCCATGAATTGGATCCTTCTCATACGGATTGTGTCTGTGATTTTAGTAATTTTCAAATAGAAGTCAGCATTAGGTTTTGGAAGGTGAATCCCCTCTTTGATTCTTAGTCCCAAATTATTAAGCATGATTTTGTGTTCCTTAACCTCCAATTGATTTCTCAGTGTTTTGTGTTGTAGATTAAGTGTCTTGGCTGCATTAAGGGCTGCAGGCAAGACTACTGCTTTATAATGTTGAATTTTACAATTCCAAGAGAGGCATTTTTTTTATAAACTTGTTTTGTCAAATGGAAACCAGTTTCCATTTTCTGTAGTCTTGCTTCTATAGATTTTCTTTTGTTGCGAGTTTCATTGATCCATTCACCTAAATACTTGAAGTCTTTCACTCGGGAGACCTGAAAATACCAATGCGGAGTTTATTCGGAGCACTTTTAATATCCGTCATAAATATTGTTTTGACAAAAGAAATCAGTAAGCCGATTTTTGCAGCTTGTTCTTGAAGTCATTCAAGTTGTTTCTGGGCATCAGAAATGTTCTGAGCAATGCCATTTGTTTATTGTAAAATGGGATGCCAACAATATACCACACGGAAACCTCATTTAAAAGACACAATATGTGGCACAGAACTACTTTTCGCAAGTGATAATCTGAGTCTGCAGAGATTTAGAAATGGAAGCAAGTTCCTTTGTCTGTCACTAGGCGCCGCATGGAGCCAAAAGCAAGTATTGAATAAAAATAATAATAATAATAATAATAATAATAATAATGTTATTGGTTTTACGTCCCTTTAACAGTTACGGCTTTTAGAGACGCTGGGGTGCCGGAATTTTGCCCCGAAGAGGATCTTTATCGTGTCAATAAATCTACCGACACGGCTCCCTCGCATTTGCGCACCGTCAAATGCCAGCTGACTACGCCAGGATTCGAACCTGCAATCTTGGGCACAGCAGGCGAGAACGTTACCACTGAGCCACGCAGTCAGCCAAAGTGGGGGAAATCCAACAAGTAGTTTCACCATGTTCACTGGGCTAAATGGTTGGCACCCCTGTTGCTAGCCCTGTTGCTAGTTTCACCATGTTCACTGGGCTAAATGGTTGGCACCCCTGTTGCTAGCCCTGTTGCTAGTTTCACCATGTTCACTGGGCTAAATGGTTGGCACCCCTGTTGCTAGCCCTGTTGCTAGTTTCACCATGTTCACTGGGCTAAATGGTTGGCACCCCTGTTGCTAGCCCTGTTGCTAGTTTCACCATGTTCACTGGGCTAAATGGTTGGCACCCCTGTTGCTAGCCCTGTTGCTAGTTTCACCATGGGCTAAATACATACTGATCCAAAAGCTATGATTTGTCTACGGTGATGATGGCTCGGCGATCATCGATCATCCTTCAAAGAGTAGAGAATATGTAAGATGTGGTAGGTCAGGACAGGGAGGCATGGAGGGCTGCATCAAACCTGTCAAAAGACTGAAGACTCTTTGTGAAGGTGCCAGAAATAAGGCAGTAAACCATCATCACTGTAGACATAGCTCGCCATGTACATTATTATTTACACACACCTTACGATTATGTTCACCCAAAGAAACGTTCAACACATTTGTTAAACATAGTTCTCTAATGATGTGATTATATACAAAATGCAGTCACACAATAACAAGATTTTAAATAACAAATAAATAGTCAAAAACTGGCCAAAAGAAGCCAAACCAAAAATTAAATTAAAATCAAAATCAAATTTGTAAAAGAATTTTTCGACATATTTCAAATATTCAAACTGATGCTGAAATGCAGCACATTGACAGGATTGTTGACAGGATTGCTCTTAGCGCTCCCCTCATTTCGCCACAAAGTGAACGTTACAAGCCGGACGTTTGTTTTAGACGAGTGAAAAATCTTAATGGAAGCCTGGAGGCGAGTTACTACAGTACCTGTGTTGTTATCAGCTGCCCCAAGCGGTCCGATGATTGACAAAGCTGTTTCACACTCCTACTGAAGTACGTAACGTGTACTTCCGTGTCACACAATACTTCGACTTTGATTGTACTGTCTGCAAGTCGGTGTCGCCACGTGCTCAAGTCTGGAATTCCATTACATCAGATCGGTGGTGACAAATGTGAAGCGATAGGGTGAGAGAGTGACTGTGTACAGGCTCACCCGCTGGCTTCAAGGTCGAGGGCAATCGTCTAAAACAAACGTCCGGCCTGTACATGCCACTGCTGATGACCGTAGGGTTGCCAGACGGTCCGTTTTACCCGGAATAATTCCGGTTTTTATTGTTTTGTTCCCCGTTCGGTTTTAATCTTTAACGGAACGCCAAATATTCCGTTTTTTTGTTAATATATTCAATTTCGCACCAAATTTCAAATGTTCCGCTTGAGCAATCCATGCTTGACGTGATTGGGGATTGTTGTTAGTGACGTCACGCCGGCCGCGTAACTTACTTTACTGAGTGATAGGGTACAGGGTAAGTTTGAAAGAGAAAATGATTTATATGTCAGTGTCAGATAGATGGGTACATGTTATAGATTTATTCGGGGCAACAACATTAAGGAATATCTTAGTCCATACTCAGCATTCTCTCCTCCAATGATTTTACAGAGAGTGATTTTTGTGTCATGAATATCAAATGGAGAGATGATAGAAACAGAAGCTCCATTAGTTTGATAAAACAAGAATTGTTCACAAAATTCAATTATGATGAAAATTTTAAAAATTCCTTGTAAAGGGTCGTTCAATTGAAAAGTATTTGTAAGTTGCCTATATGATATGTCAGCAATATCTAGTTCAAATTTGTGTATTTGATTATGTAATGCTTATATAACTCCTTATTTGGAAATACCGCTCAAACGCTCGATCAAAAGAAAATGGCCGCTAGGCCTATTAAAGCCTACTAGATCTACCACAAGACAGCAGTGCTGGTGATTCATTACGCATTGCATTCAGTCGTGTACAAGAAGTTGAATCGGAGAGATTGCTCACAGAGTGAAGCACTATTCCATGAAGAAAAAAAAAAAACTAGTTTACTTTTTTTGTATCTTTTTTTTTAGTGTTTATACACGCATCGTAGCCTCCTTGGCTTAGGCGGCAGCACGCCGGCCTCTCACCGCTGGGTTCGTGGTTCAAATCCCGGTCACTCCATATGAGATCTGTGCTGGACAAAACGGAGGCAGACAGGTTTTTCTCCGGGTACTCCGGTTTTCCCTGTCAAAATTTCATTCCAGCAACACTCTCCACTATCATTTCATTTCATCTGTCATTCATTAATCATTGCCCCAGAGGAGTGCGTCAGGCCACGGCAGCCGGCACAGTTTATATTGGAAGCAGGCTGTGGATTTTCATTTTATCATACCCGCATTGTCTACCAGGGTCGTTAGCGTGTAGTTTATTATTTTACTCTATGTTCCTTGATTCTCAAAGTCAAAAGAGGGTTTATTGATTGATACATTATTAAAATGATTTTAGGGTTATAAATATGTTAATTACCTAAGTTTTTTTATGGAAGAAAAGAATTTTTAACAAAGGAAAAACATAAATTACTTATTCAGCACCTTTGCTGCATTGAATGCTGCACGCGCCTGGCGAAGGATTAATGCACATTTAGCAACGTTGATTAAAAAAATGTTTTGGGATATGTGTTCCGTTTTTCCACTGTTGAAATCTGGCAACCCTAGATGACCGTGCAGTTGGACACACTGTGGCTGATCAATCCTTCCAACTCGTAACATGGGAAGCTATAAAACACGCAATAACAAACATCTACAGATATATATTCAGCAATAACAAGAGAATATACAAACTGTCCGTTACAAAATGCTCACATCTAACAGAGACAGGCACAGTTCACATTCTTGAACTATTTGTCAGTAATCTGGAAAGTTACTGTAAAATCAGTAACACCCACAAATTTCATTTCTTAATGGAGCTCTCAATTCATTACGAACAGTGTGACCGTCTCTGATGATCGTATTGTCCTATTTACAGCACGAAGCAGGTCTTGTTCCTGTCGTCGCCATCGTATATTTCAATATATAAATCTCTGTTAAATTATCCAGTACAAAAAAATATAATTTCACCACATCACATCACTTTCCACCAATACTTCATTTCAAAATTGTCAAAAAATCCACTATAATAATAAATAATATTAAAAAATAAATAAATAAACCAAAAATGCGCATTTCAAAAATATTGTAAACCATTGATTGTAGGGTGGCTTGGCATAAGCCAGGGGTGCACAACCCGATTGTGGCCCTTAAAGTCAGTGTATGCGGCCCGCGGGTAAATATTGTATACTATTGAAAGCGTGAATATAGCCTATATATTGTGAATGATGAGATTATTGTAGGCCCGAGTTGAAATAAGAACATTATAAAAATGTTTTGTTAAGAATAAAATAAAAGTAAACAATTATTGGACAGAGTTTAAGTTTTGCATTATTTTATTTTATATACCTCTAAATATTTTCGAATTAGGTGTACAGGTCTGACGTTTGTTTTTGGCCGGTGGCCGTGAAATCCACGCATCCACTGTGCTAACCGTTCAACCTCCTTCCTTCTTTCCTTCGTTCCTCCTGGTCGTGCGTGCGGGCGTGCTGTTGTTACTGCACATGCTCACAATAAGAAGGCTTCCTGGCTGGTCGCAACAAGCAAGCACCGGCCAAAAACAAACGTCAGACCTGTAAGTTGATTGTAAATCAGTAATTTGATAACTTAATAACGCAATTTGCCAAAAAACCTTCAAAAATGGATTTAAACCATTCAGAGGACACAAAAATGGTATTGAAACACATTGTTTGTGTGCTGGTAAAATAGGAGGCAAAGGAGAGAGAACAAGGAACTAAAGGAGTTGTATAAAGAACCCGATGTTGTTGCGGAAGCTAAGACAAGAAGGCTGAGATGGGCTGGTCACGTGTATAGAAAAGAAGATGGATCTAGACTGCGAGAAGTGTGTGAGAAAAAGCCAGATGGACGAAGACCTAAAGGCAGGCCAAAAATGAGATGGAGAGACCAGGTAGCGAAGGACATCCAGCTACTGGGAGAACGAGAGGAAGATGTCAAAGACAGAATGAGGTGGACGAGGCTACTTGACAAGGCCAAGAACCGACTGTGGTTTGTGGAGCCAGGAGAGTAAGTACCGTATATACCCAAATATTCCCCGCCCCCGAATATTCCCCGCACCTTCATTTTTGTATGGAAATTTAAAAAAAAAAAAACTTTTTTGTTTGTTTTTGACACTTTAAACAAAAATGTATACTATTAACACTGTAATACAGTAAAACTCGGTTAAGAAGTTCCCGCATAAAAAGGTTTTCCACTTAAGACGTCCGATATTCTCGGTCCCGCGATTGAATCAAATCTCGCCAATCTCCGCGAAAGATACTTCCGGTGTTCCGAGTGAAAGAATACAATGTCCGCGGGTCTCCAGTGAATCATCTGACCGGGCGAACTACGTCAAGGCGCCATGACAGCAGCAGCTCATTGGACAGTGTTAACCTTGAAACATGTGTGAGGAGATATGGAAAACACTGGCTTCTGCCGGGAATACTTCCGCAAACGGCAAGAAAATTAAATTCGGGAAATACAACGACGTAGAACAAGATCTGCTGGTATGGTTTAAACAGCAGCGAAGTTTTTAACATTCCAGTGCGTGCACCGAGTTCGGCTCGGTCAAACAGGACACGGGCTGCCCGCGTGAACGGAACGACTGCAGCCCGTCGTGGACTGGGGTGGTCAAACTGGCGCGGACTTTGTGGAAAATCACAACTGCTCACTTACCCACCGCGGTAGATCACCTTCTGTTTAACCAGGATGATGCAATATTACACAATACAGAGTTTGCGCGGGCAGCTCGCTTACTGTTTGACCGAGCCTTTACTGATGCCATGCTATCACGCAACTAACGCTCGTGTTTGGCTTGCACGACCGGTCAAGCCATTAAACGGAAATAAACAAGTACACCCGAACAAGCACCATAATAGCGGATACTCGCGTATGGCGGGCAATTTACATCTTTAAAATTTGGATGACTCAATTAATACCCACACCCCAATTTTTCACGTCCGATTTTGTATAAAAATGTGCGGGTGGTATTCGGGTATATACGGTAATTAAGAGTAAGTAAGGAAAAATAGGTTATTCAGATAATAGTAAAATTAGCTTTAGTGATAGGATTTGGCAAAGGTAACTTTCGGCCCGCCACTTAATATGTAAAAATAAACTTGGCCCCCACTTATAAAAAGGTTGTGCACCCCTGTGTTACACTATAAAAACAAACTCTCCCAAAAACTGACAAACCAGATGTGGCCATCACCTTCTCCAGACCTTGATCTCTTTCCATCCGGTGTTCACACTGTCCATTGCTTGACGAGTGACTAGACAAGCTTAGGCCACACCACTCTAGACTCGAACCATAATTAAGTTAGTAATAAAAGAAATAAACGTAGAGACAAATGAACAGGTTGATGCACAGGTGAGCGAGGAGGCACATGAACTTATGCTATCGAGTGAGAAGCCGCCGGTGTCGCACTGGCGGGGCGCGACATCAGGGACGCACGCGTTGTTCCACGTACTCCAGTGCTCTCTGGAGAATCTGCTTCTCCGACACTCGCATCTGCACGGCCAGGCGCTGGCGCGGACTGCTTACCGTGCTGCCTCCCAGCAACTCCGAGTCTGCCTGCAACATTCACATCTTCAATCATTCCCCAGAGTCACTCTAGTTAGTTAGTGAGTTAGTTATTGAGGTTTTAAGGGGCGGAACTACATGGTCTTCTGCCCCTCATAACACACATTAAAGTATACAAATTTGGAATGGAATTTAAAATTTAGAGGTGGACACCTTAATTTGAAACGACCTAAAATAAATAAAACAAAATATTAAACAATACTGATAATTATAATATAAATAAAAATTACGGAAAAACAAAAATTCGGCATTCAAAAACGAACAAGTAGTTGGTTGAGTCAATGTACACTGGAAAATGTAGATTTCTGGCCCTAATCCACTCTCACTTATAAAGCGGATGGCACGATCAGCAGCCACCGCGTCATCGGCTAATATAAGTTTGAGTGTCATCTGCAAACCAAGGTTTCTTCGTAAGTCAGCAAGATCCACACACTCGGTTAAAATGTGGGCCACGGTGAAAACGGCTCCACAGGTACAAAGTGGGGGGTCTTCCCTTCTCATTAGGTTCGAGTGGATGGATCTTGTATGACCTATCCTTAGCCTACACAAAATGACGGATTCCCTCCGTGACCGGAAAAAGCTCCTCCACACGTGAGTAGTGAAATGTCGCTCTGTCTGGAAGGTCACACCTGGAGGCTGCTTTAGCAATGTGGTCACTGTATGGGGCAGTCATGGGCATAGTACGGCCCTTGTGTTAGTCTAATCCAGCCCGCGACTGGGTTCCAATTATTCTATCTACAATTACACATAGGTCATATTTCCTTGAAGTGAAAACCTGTTTCAATCTCATTGCGTTTATGCGTTTTGTGTAATAGAGTAGCAGCTAGAACTAATAATAATAATATTGTATGGCCTCATGTGCCGGGTGCAAGCTTTGTTAATTGACGCCCAGAGGGCAACTTGCATGTCGAATTTTATAGTTCCTTGAAGCGCTATTTAAGTCAAGGAGGTTAGATATCTAAGCCCCTCGACACCTAGAGCGCTTTCTAGTAGAGAAATGAGGAACTTTTGTATTGGTGGAAAATCCCGAGATTAATTTTGCCATTACGAACACGGCCTACTGAATTCAAATGGATTCTTTAACATGCCAACATCGTATGACATGCGTATCGTGATTTTTGTCGCCTTTCAAAAATCACTTACCACGGCCAGGAGCGAACCTGCAAGCTTGGTGTTGGCAGCCCGACACGATAACCACTCGCCCACCGTGGCAAGCACAGCTAGAACTAATTGAGTAACAATGCAACAACGAATTGAAGCAACTATTCTTCAAAGTTTCAAAAATTGAGTTCTTCAAGGTCCTACCAAAATCAAGCTTCCCAAACTTGATATCTCATGCACAGAAGATAACTGCCATGTTCGCATCTTCCTATATCTGTGAACAGGTGTTTTCTACAATGAAGCTTCACAAAAATAGCGTCGGAAATAGATTGACAGCTGCGCTACTAAGAATCAGCACATTACAAACCTTTAGAAGCACAGTCACAGTTTCACTTGTCACAGACTCCTTCGTCTTAAAACAAATAATGAAGGTGGGTTCTTTTATCATTTCAAATGATCTTGTCGACTTCATCGTTATGCTTCGGTCTACCGTTATGCGTTACGCTACGGCGTGTATGACGTCATCATGTTGTTCAGTGCATATGCACCGAGCCTGAGTTTACTCCTGGGGTCTACCGTAATGCGTTACGCTACGGCGTGTATGACGTCATCATGTTGTTCAGTGCATATGCACCGAGTCTCAGTTTACTCCTGGGGTCTACCGTTATGCGTTACGCTACGGCGTGTATGACGTCATCATGTTGTTCAGTGCATAGGCACCGAACCTGAGTTTACTCCTGGGGTCTACCGTTATGCGTTACGCTACGGCGTGTATGACGTCATCATGTTGTTCAGTGCATATGCACCGAGCCTGAGTTTACTCCTGGGGTCTACCGTTATGCGTTACGCTACGGCGTGTATGACGTCATCATGTTGTTCAGTGCATATGCACCGAGTCTCAGTTTACTCCTGGGGTCTGGCGTTATGCGTTACGCTACGGCGTGTATGACGTCATCATGTTGTTCAGTGCATATGCACCGAGCCTGAGTTTACTCCTGGGGTCTACCGTTATGCGTTACGCTACGGCGTGTATGACGTCATCATGTTGTTCAGTGCATATGCACCGAGTCTCAGTTTACTCCTGGGGTCTGGCGTTATGCGTTACGCTACGGCGTGTATGACGTCATCATGTTGTTCAGTGCATATGCACCGAGTCTCAGTTTACTCCTGGGGTCTGGCGTTATGCGTTACGCTACGGCGTGTGATGACGTCATCATGTTGTTCAGTGCATATGCACCGAGCCTGAGTTTACTCCTGGGGTCTACCGTTATGCGTTATGCTACGGCGTGTATGACGACATCATGTTGTTCAATGCATATGCACCGAGCCTGAGTTTACGCCTGGGGTCTACCGTTATGCGTTACGCTACGGCGTGTATGACGTCATCATGTTGTTCAGTGCATATGCACCGAGCCTGAGTTTACTCCTGGGGTCTACCGTTATGCTACGGCGTGTATGACGTCATCATGTTGTTCAGTGCATATGCACCGAGCCTGAGTTTACTCCTGGGGTCTACCGTTATGCGTTATGCTACGGCGTGTATGACGTCATCATGTTGTTCAGTGCATATGCACCGAGCCTGAGTTTACTCCTGGGGTCTACCGTTATGCGTTATGCTACGGCGTGCATGACATCATCATGTTGTTCAGTGCATATGCACCGAGCCTGAGTTTACTCCTGGGGTCTACCGTTATGCGTTACGCTACGGCGTGTATGACGTCATCATGTTGTTCAGTGCATATGCACCGAGTCTCAGTTTACTCCTGGGGTCTACCGTTATGCGTTACGCTACGGCGTGTATGACATCATGTTGTTCAGTGCATATGCACCGAGCCTGAGTTTACTCCTGGGGTCTACCGTTATGCGTTATGCTACGGCGTGCATGACATCATCATGTTGTTCAGTGCATATGCACCGAACCTGAGTTTACTCCTGGGGTCTACCGTTATGCGTTATGCTACGGCGTGCATGACATCATCATGTTGTTCAGTGCATATGCACCGAGCCTGAGTTTACTCCTGGGGTCTACCGTTATGCGTTACGCTACGGCGTGTATGACGTCATCATGTTGTTCAGTGCATATGCACCGAGTCTCAGTTTACTCCTGGGGTCTACCGTTATGCGTTACGCTACGGCGTGTATGACATCATGTTGTTCAGTGCATATGCACCGAGCCTGAGTTTACTCCTGGGGTCTACCGTTATGCGTTATGCTACGGCGTGCATGACATCATCATGTTGTTCAGTGCATATGCACCGAACCTGAGTTTACTCCTGGGGTCTACCGTTATGCGTTACGCTACGGCGTGTATGACGTCATCATGTTGTTCAGTGCATATGCACCGAGTCTCAGTTTACTCCTGGGGTCTGGCGTTATGCGTTACGCTACGACGTGTATGACGTCATCATGTTGTTCAGTGCATATGCACCGAGTCTCAGTTTACTCCTGGGGTCTGGCGTTATGCGTTACGCTACGGCGTGTATGACGTCATCATGTTGTTCAGTGCATATGCACCGAGCCTGAGTTTACTCCTGGTATCTACCGTTATGCGTTACGCTACGGCGTGTATGACGTCATCATGTTATTCAGTGCATATGCACCGAGTCTCAGTTTACTCCTGGGGTCTACCGTTATGCGTTACGCTACGGCGTGTATGACGTCATCATGTTGTTCAGTGTATATGCACTGAGTCTCAGTTTACTCCTGGGGTCTACCGTTATGCGTTACGCTACGGCGTGTATGACGTCATCATGTTGTTCAGTGCATATGCACCGAGCCTGAGTTTACTCCTGGGGTCTACCGTTATGCGTTATGCTACGGCGTGTATGACGTCATCATGTTGTTCAATGCATATGCACCGAGCCTGAGTTTACGTCTGGGGTCTACCGTTATGCGTTATGCTACGGCGTGTATGACATCATCATGTTGTTCAATGCATATGCACCGAGCCTGAGTTTACTCCTGGGGTCTACCGTTATGCGTTATGCTACGGCGTGTATGACATCATCATGTTGTTCAGTGCATATGCACCGAGCCTGAGTTTACGCCTGGGGTCTACCGTTATGCGTTATGCTACGGCGTGTATGACGTCATCATGTTGTTCAATGCATATGCACCGAGCCTGAGTTTACTCCTGGGGTCTACCGTTATGCGTTACGCTACGGCGTGTATGACATCATCATGTTGTTCAGTGCATATGCACCGAGCCTGAGTTTACTCCTGGGGTCTACCGTTATGCGTTACGCTACGACGTGCATGACATCATCATGTTGTTCAGTGCATATGCACCGAGCCTGAGTTTACTCCTGGAATCTACCGTTATGCGTTACGCTACGGCGTGTATGACGTCATCATGTTGTTCAGTGCATATGCACCGAGCCTGAGTTTACTCCTGGGGTCTACCGTTATGCGTTATGCTACGGCGTGTATGACGTCATCATGTTGTTCAATGCATATGCACCGAGCCTGAGATTACGCCTGGGGTCTACCGTTATGCGTTATGCTACGGCGTGTATGACATCATCATGTTGTTCAATGCATATGCACCGAGTCTCAGTTTACTCCTGGGGTCTGGCGTTATGCATTACGCTACGGCGTGTATGACGTCATCATGTTGTTCAGTGCATATGCACCAAGCCTGAGTTTACTCCTGGGGTCTACCGTTATGCGTTACGCTACGGCGTGTATGACGTCATCATGTTGTTCAGTGCATATGCACCGAGTCTCAGTTTACTCCTGGGGTCTACCGTTATGCGTTACGCTACGGCGTGTATGACGTCATCATGTTGTTCAGTGCATATGCACCGAGTCTCAGTTTACTACTGGGGTCTACCGTTATGCGTTATGCTACGGCGTGCATGACATCATCATGTTGTTCAGTGCATATGCACCGAACCTGAGTTTACTCCTGGGGTCTACCGTTATGCGTTACGCTACGGCGTGTATGACGTCATCATGTTGTTCAGTGCATATGCACCGAGCCTGAGTTTACTCCTGGGGTCTACCGTTATGCGTTATGCTACGGCGTGTATGACGTCATCATGTTGTTCAATGCATATGCACCGAGCCTGATTTTACGCCTGGGGTCTACCGTTATGCGTTATGCTACGGCGTGTATGACATCATCATGTTGTTCAATGCATATGCACCGAGCCTGAGTTTACTCCTGGGGTCTACCGTTATGCGTTATGCTACGGCGTGTATGACATCATCATGTTGTTCAGTGCATATGCACCGAGCCTGAGTTTACGCCTGGGGTCTACCGTTATGCGTTATGCTACGGCGTGTATGACGTCATCATGTTGTTCAATGCATATGCACCGAGCCTGAGTTTACTCCTGGGGTCTACCGTTATGCGTTACGCTACGGCGTGTATGACATCATCATATTGTTCAGTGCATATGCACCGAGCCTGAGTTTACTCCTGGGGTCTACCGTTATGCGTTACGCTACGGTGTGTATGACGTCATCATGTTGTTCAGTGCATATGCACCGAGTCTCAGTTTACTCCTGGGGTCTACCGTTATGCGTTACGCTACGGCGTGTATGACGTCATCATGTTGTTCAGTGCATATGCACCAAGCCTGAGTTTACTCCTGGGGTCTACCGTTATGCGTTACGCTACGGCGTGTATGACGTCATCATGTTGTTCAGTGCATATGCACCGAGTCTCAGTTTACTCCTGGGGTCTACCGTTATGCGTTATGCTACGGCGTGTATGACGTCATCATGTTGTTCAGTGCATATGCACCGAGTCTCAGTTTACTACTGGGGTCTACCGTTATGCGTTATGCTACGGCGTGCATGACATCATCATGTTGTTCAGTGCATATGCACCGAACCTGAGTTTACTCCTGGGGTCTACCGTTATGCGTTACGCTACGGCGTGTATGACGTCATCATGTTGTTCAGTGCATATGCACCGAGCCTGAGTTTACTCCTGGGGTCTACCGTTATGCGTTATGCTACGGCGTGTATGACGTCATCATGTTGTTCAATGCATATGCACCGAGCCTGAGTTTACGCCTGGGGTCTACCGTTATGCGTTATGCTACGGCGTGTATGACATCATCATGTTGTTCAATGCATATGCACCGAGCCTGAGTTTACTCCTGGGGTCTACCGTTATGCGTTATGCTACGGCGTGTATGACATCATCATGTTGTTCAGTGCATATGCACCGAGCCTGAGTTTACGCCTGGGGTCTACCGTTATGCGTTATGCTACGGCGTGTATGACGTCATTATGTTGTTCAATGCATATGCACCGAGCCTGAGTTTACTCCTGGGGTCTACCGTTATGCGTTACGCTACGGCGTGTATGACATCATCATATTGTTCAGTGCATATGCACCGAGCCTGAGTTTACTCCTGGGGTCTACCGTTATGCGTTACGCTACGGTGTGTATGACGTTATCATGTTGTTCAGTGCATATGCACCGAGTCTCAGTTTACTCCTGGGGTCTACCGTTATGCGTTACGCTACGGTGTGTATGACGTCATCATGTTGTTCAGTGCATATGCACCGAGTCTCAGTTTACTCCTAGGGTCTACCGTTATGCGTTACGCTACGGCGTGTATGACGTCATCATGTTGTTCAGTGCATATGCACCGAGCCTGAGTTTACTCCTGGGGTCTACCGTTATGCGTTATGCTACGGCGTGCATGACATCATCATGTTGTTCAGTGCATATGCACCGAGCCTGAGTTTACTCCTGGGGTCTACCGTTATGCGTTACGCTACGGCGTGTATGACGTCGTCATGTTGTTCAGTGCATATGCACCGAGCCTGAGTTTACTCCTGGGGTCTACCGTTATGCGTTACGCTACGGCGTGTATGACGTCATAATGTTGTTCAGTGCATATGCACCGAGTCTCAGTTTACTCCTGGGGTCTACCGTTATGCGTTACGCTACGGCGTGTATGACGTCATCATGTTGTTCAGTGTATATGCACTGAGTCTCAGTTTACTCCTGGGGTCTGGCGTTATGCGTTACGCTACGGCGTGTATGACGTCATCATGTTGTTCAGTGCATATGCACCGAGCCTGAGTTTACTCCTGGGGTCTACCGTTATGTGTTACGCTACGGCGTGTATGACGTCATCATGTTGTTCAGTGTATATGCACTGAGTCTCAGTTTACTCCTGGGGTCTGGCGTTATGCGTTACGCTACGGCGTGTATGACGTCATCATGTTGTTCAGTGCATATGCACCGAGCCTGAGTTTACGCCTGGGGTCTACCGTTATGCGTTACGCTACGGCGTGTATGACGTCATCATGTTGTTCAGTGCATATGCACCGAGTCTCAGTTTACTCCTGGGGTCTACCGTTATGCGTTACGCTACGGCGTGTATGACGTCATCATGTTGTTCAGTGTATATGCACTGAGTCTTAGTTTACTCCTAGGGTCTGGCGTTATGCGTTACGCTACGGCGTGTATGACGTCATCATGTTGTTCAGTGCATATGCACCGAGCCTGAATTTACTCCTGGGGTCTGGCGTTATGCGTTACGCTACGGCGTGTATGACGTCATCATGTTGTTCAGTGCATATGCACCGAGCCTGAGTTTACTCCTGGGGTCTACCGTTATGCGTTACGCTACGGCATGTATGACGTCATCATGTTGTTCAGTGCATATGCACCGAGCCTGAGTTTACGCCTGGGGTCTACCGTTATGCGTTACACTACGGCGTGTATGACGTCATCATGATGTTCAGTGCATATGCACCGAGCCTGAGTTTACTCCTGGGGTCTACCGTTATGCGTTACGGCTACGGCGTGTATGACGTCATCATGTTGTTCAGTGTATATGCACTGAGTCTCAGTTTACTCCTGGGGTCTGGCGTTATGCATTACGCTACGGCGTGTATGACGTCATCATGTTGTTCAGTGCATATGCACCGAGCCTGAGTTTACTCCTGGGGTCTACCGTTATGCGTTATGCTACGGCGTGTATGACGTCATCATGTTGTTCAGTGCATATGCACCGAGCCTGAGTTTACTCCTGGGGTCTACCGTCATGCGTTACGCTACGGCGTGTATGACGTCATCATGTTGTTCAATGCATATGCACCGAGCCTGAGTTTACTCCTGGGGTCTACCGTTATGCGTTACGCTACGGCGTGTATGACGTCATCATGTTGTTCAGTGCATATGCACCGAGCCTGAGTTTACTCCTGGGGTCTACCGTTATGCGTTATGCTACGGCGTGTATGACGTCATCATGTTGTTCAATGCATATGCACCGAGCCTGAGTTTACTCCTGGGGTCTACCGTCATGCGTTACGCTACGGCGTGTATGACGTCATCATGTTGTTCAATGCATATGCACCGAGCCTGAGTTTACTCCTGGGGTCTACCGTTATGCGTTACGCTACGGCGTGTATGACGTCATCATGTTGTTCAGTGCATATGCACCGAGCCTGAGTTTACTCCTGGGGTCTGGCGTTATGCGTTACGCTACGGCGTGTATGACGTCATCATGTTGTTCAGTGCATATGCACCGAGCCTGAGTTTACTCCTGGGGTCTACCGTTATGCGTTACGCTACGGCATGTATGACGTCATCATGTTGTTCAGTGCATATGCACCGAGCCTGAGTTTACGCCTGGGGTCTACCGTTATGCGTTACACTACGGCGTGTATGACGTCATCATGATGTTCAGTGCATATGCACCGAGCCTGAGTTTACTCCTGGGGTCTACCGTTATGCGTTACGGCTACGGCGTGTATGACGTCATCATGTTGTTCAGTGTATATGCACTGAGTCTCAGTTTACTCCTGGGGTCTGGCGTTATGCATTACGCTACGGCGTGTATGACGTCATCATGTTGTTCAGTGCATATGCACCGAGCCTGAGTTTACTCCTGGGGTCTACCGTTATGCGTTATGCTACGGCGTGTATGACGTCATCATGTTGTTCAGTTCATATGCACCGAGCCTGAGTTTACTCCTGGGGTCTACCGTCATGCGTTACGCTACGGCGTGTATGACGTCATCATGTTGTTCAATGCATATGCACCGAGCCTGAGTTTACTCCTGGGGTCTACCGTTATGCGTTACGCTACGGCGTGTATGACGTCATCATGTTGTTCAGTGCATATGCACCGAGCCTGAGTTTACTCCTGGGGTCTACCGTTATGCGTTATGCTACGGCGTGTATGACGTCATCATGTTGTTCAATGCATATGCACCGAGCCTGAGTTTACTCCTGGGGTCTACCGTCATGCGTTACGCTACGGCGTGTATGACGTCATCATGTTGTTCAATGCATATGCACCGAGCCTGAGTTTACTCCTGGGGTCTACCGTTATGCGTTACGCTACGGCGTGTATGACGTCATCATGTTGTTCAGTGCATATGCACCGAGCCTGAGTTTACTCCTGGGGTCTACCGTTATGCGTTACGCTACGGCGTGTATGACGTCATCATGTTGTTCAGTGCATATGCACCGAGTCTCAGTTTACTCCTGGGGTCTGGCGTTATGCGTTACGACTACGGCGTGTATGACGTCTTCATGTTGTTCAGTGCATATGCACCGAGTCTCAGTTTACTCCTGGGGTCTGGCGTTATGCGTTACGGCTACGGCGTGTATGACGTCATGCAGCAGAGTGCACCTCCTGCTCTCCGTTTCTCGCGCGGGAAGCCTAAGTTAAAGGGTAATGGAGTCTGTTGAGTCCGAGTTTACTCCTGGGGTCTGGCGTTATGCGATACAGAGATGGCAAGTACGTGACATCATGCAGCAGAGTGCCCTCCTGAGCCTTTCTAACATGTGTAGCATTTGTAGCATGCGTCATTTGAAATGATATAAAGTCTAGCAGGGTACTGACCCCAGTTGGAAAGACAGATTGGTTTAGGAACAGGACTGGACTAAGACAGGGGAGTGTGCTGTCAACTCTCTTGTTCATAATGGTGATGGATGAAATTGTAAAGGAAACAAAGGAAGCATATGGACATAAAGAAATGAAGTTACTATTATTTGCAGACGATATTGTGGTCTGGGGAAGGAACACAGAAGAAGTGCAAAAACAACTAGATGCACTGAACGAAAATATTCAGAAGTACGGCCTGAAAATCAGAGAAAAGCAAGACCATGGTGATGACAAGAGGGGAAAGACAAGGAAAGGGCACTGTTGTAACGATTCGATCCCATAGCTGTTAGATATAAAGGGTTATTCATTTATAATTATCATATTTATTATTCTTATTAATTTGTACATCAATAAGATGATTTTTATATCAGATAATTGTAAGCGGTTTTTATTATTATAGTCAGAAATATTTTTATTAACAATTATTTGTAAAGAGACGAAGTAATATATATATATATTGCAACAAGATTGCCAATAAGGATCAACCCAATGCGTCACAAACTGAACGACGTAGTAATAATTTCACCACGGCAAACTGCGTCATTTTCCTGAGATGCTAAGAAACCCACTATGGTGTAACCAACACGCCATTTTCTACGGTACGTACGCGTCAAAAGATTACAAGTTGTGGTGCAACTAGCCCTCGTGAAAGTCTGAACACTAGAGAAAGGGAAGCTTACTGGGGTGGGAGACCGTCGAAGACCACGTGACAAGGAAGTCATTAGTACCTGCGCCTCCGACAAGAGATTCATTGATCTACAGCTCTGAATGAAGGAAGGAAGTGGTAACCTTGCTTTCTGGGTCCTAATGAACTGAGCAAACAGAGTTGACACTGTACGATGTCTTGCCGAAATCTATATTAGTACATAATGGGTTATATCCCTGATCAAGAGTCCTTCTACAGATGGCAACGTATTTAATGAGGATATTTCATAGTAATTGAGATATCACATCATTTTTTTAAACATATGCGACGTAACATCGAGATCATCGATCATTTCTTAAAGATGACGAATCTTCGACTGGGTGAGCAAACAATTCAATAAAACTATCGTCTCTATTATAATTTAACTTCAATTAACTTTCAATTCATTTTAAATGTTCATTTTCTTTTAAATAATTAAACCGCAGTTGGTAAATTAAATTCTTTTTTGTAACTATTAATATTTTGTTTTTGCATATAATAAATTCATTTTCTTTAACTTCATGACTGTAACTTTTCTTGTAGTTAGCACATACTATAGGCAAAATCAATCATACTCCTTAAATAAGTACTGAATGGTTAGTCAACTGAGTTACACTACGGCCCAGGTAAGTGGTCTCGAACTCTACTGCTGATAGCCAAGCACTATATTAAAAATGTTACATTTGGCGCTACAACGTCGGACACGAAAACCATTCGGTATTTAGGAGAGGAGTGTATAATTTCAGTGCAAATTGTCAGTGCTTTTGGGGACAGTGAAGTGAAGTGAAATTTTGGAAGGGCGATCTTTATACGGTGTACTTCGAGATGGCAGATAAGAAACAGAAGTCTTTAGAGGTCCATGAAATTTCATTAGCTGATATCTTAAGGGAGATGAATAAAAATAGTCAGGAGATGAAAGAAGATATGGGTAGGCTAAATCAAAATATGAACGAGAAGTTTAATGAAAATAAGCGAAGTACGGAGGCCTTTCTTAATGAAAAATTGGAAGAGAATAGTAGTAAAATAAATCAGAAATTGGAAGAGAATAATGTAAAACTAGATATTGTGGAAACGATGAATAGAGAAATAAGTATGAAGTATGATATGCTACAGGAGAGTATTCAGGGGGTGAAACAGGAAATCAGAGGTGAAATTAAGGAGGAGGTAGAAATGAAAGCTAAGATATTATTAAGACAGTAGATAAGAAATTAGAAGCAGTAGAAAGTAGGATTCAGGAAAGAATAGTAACTGTGATTGAAGATAAAATAGCAACTCAAGGTGAAAGTTTTAGCAAATTGGTAGAAGTGGAAACTAGGCAGGTGGTAGAGACTTTAGGGGATACTGCAGTAGAATCAGTGAAGACAGCCTGTAAGGAGACTGTAATTGAAAGCAGATTGGAGTCAGGGGGAATGTTAGGTGAAAGCAGATTGGAGGTAGAGGAGATTTTAGGTGAAAATAGATTAGCGTCAGAGGAGATAGTAGGAGAAAGCATAGTAGAGTTGAAGGAGATTTTAGATGAAAGCAGGATAGCTGTAAAAGAAATTATGGGTGATGAACAGCAGTTAGCGGATATAGTAGGAGAAAACATAGTAGCGTTGGTAGAGATGCTAGACATAGATGAAAGTAGCTTAAGTAAGGAACAGCAATCAGCGGAGTTGATAGATGCAAGCAGAATAGCTGTAGGAGAGACTATAGAACGTAGTAAACAGGTGAAGAGGAAGAGGGAGATAAATAAGAGTAGAAGCAATAGACAACAGCTTAAAAGAAAATTAAGTGATGGTAGTAGAGAAGTGAAGGGAAGACATGTAGGTAGATATTTTAGAAGTAAAATGAAAGAAAAGAGAATTGAGTTGTTAGAGGAAAAAGAAAGAAGGATGAAGGAGAGAAAGAAAGCATATGATGTGCAGTGGCGTACTGAATTAGCCAGACTTGGGGAAGTAAGAGTGGGATAGCCGAAGTACTGTGTTACTATGGATGAATATAGAACAAAGAAAGTAGAAGCTAATGCTAGAAGGAAAGAAAAAAAGGGATTATAGAAAGAGATAGAATTGATGAATGTGGTAAGAATTGTGAAATGCCAGAGAACGTAGTGATGTAAATTTGTATTACCGATAGTTACTGTTCCGTATGACTTAAATATTAATAAAGAAGTTTAATATGATTTAACAGAGGTATATAAGGAACCTGCTGTGAGTAATTTTAATTCAGTCGTGAAGTAAGGATGGTAAGGGGCGCGTAGTGCCTACGCTTATTGATTTAGTTTGTCTAAAGTCATTTAATTTGGAAGATAGAGGTTGTCGTGCTATTGAGCAATTCAGGTAAGTTGAATGTGGATCCTTAAACTGCAGGTAAGTTGGATGAAGTGAGAATTAAATTTAAAAAGTTGGGAAGATTATTACAAAAGTAAGTAATCGAAAGAAAGTAATAATTATTATGACAACCATAATTATGAATATTAAGTAATGAAGATTTAATTCTAAAATGAGAGAAGATAAGATGATTCAGTGGTAATAAAATTAATTAGTTGAAGAATTAAGTATTGATTTAATAAAGAAGTTTCATTTTGAGGACAGCGAGATTATCAGAGGATATATTTTGAGAAATTTATAAGTGGTTTAGAATTGTTAATGGTAATGTGTTGTATGAATTAACCAACATCGGGTTGAAATGAGGAAGTAGTAACATGATTAGGGCATCTGGTACTTGGTGACAGATATGTGTGTGTGTATGTGTGTATTTTCACGTAAATGGACGTGAGTTTGAAGTAGTAGGCCAACGAAGGTAATGCCGTTGAGCAATGTGGTTTTAAGTTTCGGTAAGATGCCAAATGAAGTTGTTTTTTGAGGAAGTTTTTGGTAAGATGCCAAATTGAGTTTTAAGAAGTTTTTGGAGGATGAAGTAGGTCAGCGAGGTATATTCCGTTGAGCAATGAGTTTTTTTTATGGTGTCTATGGGACTACGTGAAGTTAATGTTGGGAGTTTTTTTAAAGTATATATGGATGTATGCACACAAGGTAATAAGAGATTACAAAGGTAAGATTGTCCAAGTTTTAGTTACAGTTACGCACGTTTTAAAGATATTACAAGGCTTGTTATCGAGCTAAACCACTTTTAGTAAAAAAGTTAATAACGAATTAATGATGTGGTAGATTGTTGTCCTACACAGATGATAATAATAATTAGATGGTTGACAAAATATTTACTAATATTGAAAGGAATTTGTTATAATTCGAAGTTTTGAGGATTTTAAAGATAAATAATTTTTTAGTAGACGAGAAATTAAAATTTTATTTATGTCATACGGAGTTAGTAAAGAAAAGATAAGTTTATATTTTTGAAGACAAGAATAAGTTAGTAATGTAAGGTGAGTATACATAAGGGGTAATAATGAAGTTTCAATTAAAGGCATGTGTTATTTACGCATTTAATTTGGTAGAGCAGAGAGTGCCTGAACTGTGTTATAACTCAGGACTTGCTTTATGAAGTGATTTTGGGAGAATATTTGCCAATTAGGAGTGTCGGTGTTATTGACTATCAACTGGAACACTGTGATTATTTTAGGAAGACAATAGTTAGGAAAACAAAGTGTGATGTTATTATTCCAAGGAATTAGTCGAAGCATGTAAGATTTTTTAGCTGAAATTTAGTGTGTTATTGGTCAGTAAGAGGTGACCTGTAACAGTAAGAAGAAGTGGGATTATACCACGAATAGGGGAGGTTTTTTGTATGTGACGTGTGATGTCACGATGAATTGTTGAGAGTTCTGAGAGAGTCTGGTGTAGTAGGAATAAGCTATACTCCAGGCGGTCAGAACAAGTAGGAAGTGGTGTTTGGAGGACACGGTACTTAATTAAGAGTTTTGAGAGAAAACTAAGGGGGATTTTTAGGCATTCAGCAAGAAGTCAAATCATGAATAGACTAAGTTTAAAGTATAAGAGCATTAATATTTTGTGGAACGAAATATTTATTCCGAGGAGTTTGTCATGTGTTTTTGTGAAATAGTTTAGTGATATACGTAATTCAGGTTTATTGAGTAGTATTTTGTCCTCGTCTTAATCATTTTGTTATGGTAGGTAAGAATGACAATACAGTAAAGTTATATCTTGAGGCTAAGCGAAATTTTAATAAAGTGAACAAGAAGTCAGATTTTATGTTTATTTGTGATGTTAAAAAGTCAAGTTATTGTTTTCGAGAAGTAGTAAAGAGGAATTATGGTTTTTATGAGAAGTTAAGAAGTCGTGGAGACTTAGGAAGTATTAATTTGAAAGGAGGCGGCCGTGGCCTGAGAAAGAATTAAGCCACGAAGGCAGGTGAGCAGTAACTTGGGTATTTAAGTGAACTGTTTAATAAATGCTTTAAGGTATTTCAGGTATTTCGATGTCATTATGTATTTGGGGAAATTTTTACATGTATGACATATGCACTAAAATTGGAATTGCCTTAGGTATCTTGCTAAGTTATTTTTTTCTTCAATTATTGAAATTTTACTGCATTTGAGTAATCCCTTTATAGAGAAAAAAAAGGAAGCTTGTAGTTTAACGTGACCGTTAATCTTAAGATCATGAGCCACGGGACCTCCTTTTTACGTGGAATCCGAACCACAGGACATGGCATTTCACTTCGAAAATCTCACATGCATTGACCGGGAATCGAACCCGGAGCGCCTTGGTGAGAGGCATACAGCTAGACCGCTGAGCCACCACGCCCCCTCCTTTATAGAGACGAAAGGGATATTATGTTGATTGTATCACCACATCGCGTGCAGTGATATGCGGGTGCAACGAAGTAATTACTTCGAAGAATGTAAAGTGAAGGGCATTATATGTATATTTTTTTTTACAGCATATATATATAAAGAAGAATGAACATTATGAACATTTGGAAGAATGAGATGAATGAAAGTTAAAATATGAATTTTTTGTGAAGAATACATTTATGTATATTTTTTTTACAACATATATAAAGAAGAATGAACATTATGAACATTTGGAAGAATGAGAAATGATAGTACAAATATGTAAAGTGAAAAGAGTATGTTCTTGTATATCTTTGTGTATTGATGAAGAGTATATTGTATGTTGTCTTTTTGGGGGTTATGATATTTATATTTATAGTTTTTTTTATGTTTGATGTGGTAAGAGAAATAATGTGAAATATCATTTAAATTATTTCTCTTAGGGGCGATTGTAACGATTCGATCCCATAGCTGTTAGATATAAAGGGTTATTCATTTATAATTATCATATTTATTATTCTTATTAATTTGTACATCAATAAGATGATTTTTATATCAGATAATTGTAAGCGGTTTTTATTATTATAGTCAGAAATATTTTTATTAACAATTATTTGTAAAGAGACGAAGTAATATATATATATTGCAACAAGATTGCCAATAAGGATCAACCCAATGCGTCACAAACTGAACGACGTAGTAATAATTTCACCACGGCAAACTGCGTCATTTTCCTGAGATGCTAAGAAACCAACACGCCATTTTCTACGGTACGTACGCGTCAAAAGATTACAAGTTGTGGTGCAACTAGCCCTCGTGAAAGTCTGAACACTAGAGAAAGGGAAGCTTACTGGGGTGGGAGACCGTCGAAGACCACGTGACAAGGAAGTCATTAGTACCTGCGCCTCCGACAAGAGATTCATTGATCTACAGCTCTGAATGAAGGAAGGAAGTGGTAACCTTGCTTTCTGGGTCCTAATGAACTGAGCAAACAAAGTTGACACTGTACGATGTCTTGCCGAAATCTATATTAGTACATAATGGGTTATATCCCTGATCAAGAGTCCTTCTACAGATGGCAACGTATTTAATGAGGATATTTCATAGTAATTGAGATATCACATCATTTTTTTAAACATATGCGACGTAACATCGAGATCATCGATCATTTCTTAAAGATGACGAATCTTCGACTGGGTGAGCAAACAATTCAATAAAACTATCGTCTCTATTATAATTTAACTTCAATTAACTTTCAATTCATTTTAAATGTTCATTTTCTTTTAAATAATTAAACCGCAGTTGGTAAATTAAATTCTTTTTTGTAACTATTAATATTTTGTTTTTGCATATAATAAATTCATTTTCTTTAACTTCATGACTGTAACTTTTCTTGTAGTTAGCACATACTATAGGCAAAATCAATCATACTCCTTAAATAAGTACTGAATGGTTAGTCAACTGAGTTACACTACGGCCCGGGTAAGTGGTCTCGAACTCTACTGCTGATAGCCGAGGATATATTTATAAATTTCGATTCACTGTCTTAAATAGGAATCTGGCGCTCAACAACACTTATTATATTACACTATCACAGGTAAGGTCACACCACAGTGTATATTATTATTATCGTGTTTGTTTAAAATTGAATTACAGTTGTCAACCACGTTTAACGACTCATTAAAAATGTTACACTGTGAAAATTGGAAGACAGAGTTTGGAAATTTTGGACACGTTCAAATACCTAGGAAGTGAATTGATGCAAACTGGTAGGTTGGACATGGAGATTGGCAGGAGGGTACAGCAGAGCAATGCATTCTATCAAAGTGTAAGAAAACTTGTTTGGGATAAGGAAGTACCAAGGAAAAGCAAGGAGGTAATGTATAAAGTGTACTATGTTCCCATATTAACTTATGCAGCCGAGACTTGGACCCTGACAAGCAGGCAAGAGAGTAGAATCCAAGCCAGTGAAATGAAATTCCTAAGAAGTATGATAGGAAAGACTAGAAAAGGCAGAGTGAGGAATGAAGATGTTAGGAAGAAAGTTGGGATGGGAAAACTAAATGAGAGAATTGAGAAGAATAAACTAAGGTGGTTTGGACATGTAAAGAGGATGGAGGAATCTGGACTGGGACAAGATCGTGGAAGAAGAATGGTGGAAGGAAAGAGGAAAGTGGAGAAGTGCCATAAATACCCCGACCCGGCAGGAGCTGGATAAGGGGAAATGATGATGATGATGATGATGATGATGATGATGATGAAATCCATTTTAAAATAAAATTATCATGTGAAATATTCATTCTGGATGGCTTTATGCCACACTAAACTGACCACGGAGCTGAAAGGCATTAAGCCACGTTTACAAAATTGATTAGAAAAATACGTTTATTAAATTAAAGTTGATATTCCGCTAACACAATATAACCTGAATAGTTGCTTCACAACATAGATGACTAATATAGTGTGTTTGTTAAGTTCTGTTCTATCAGTGACGTTTTATTCGTCGCCTGAAAAGTAGTGAAAACTGACTTAATGCTCTTCAGTTTAGAACGGTTGGCCTGCATACTTTCTGATATACTGTTTAGGATAAAAATGTATAGAGTGCATTTTTCAACAGTTGGCAGCCCTGTTGACACTAAGAAATATGCATATTCATACCTGCTCCGGTGCGCAAATCACGTACCAAATTTCGTTGAAATCCAATAGATAGTATGGAGGTTACATGCTTTTAAAGATTGGACCTATCAGCAGGCATAGAATCATGTTGGCAACATTCGTGTAAGGACTCCTGTAAATTAGTCTGATGTAATATTATCTATATGCGTGTTAATTTAGGAACAATTCCCATGCATACCTTCCGTGGTATCCAACATAGACCTCAATTTTCAATTGTGATTTTTCATTAGTTGGTAGCACTGAAGTCACTTCCAAATGTAGCCGTGAGATATTCAGGCATAGGTCTTTTACTCATACCAAATTTGGTTTTGATAGCTGCAGCCGTTGACCGACAGACGGACGGACAGACACACATTTGCCCGTATCGATCTCCTAAGTCACCTTTTTCTCATTTTTAGAAAATGTGAATCATCATCATTAACTAGAGCAGTTTCCAACAAGCCTCTCCATCCACCACTTCTCTTCTGTCACTGTTGTCCAATTAACTCCTTTTCTCTTGACACTTTTCTTCATTCCCTTTATCCACCTATCCTTTGGTCTTCCTCTAGGTCTCTTTTTCTTCCACTCCATTTCCAATATTTTCAGTGGTATTCTCTCTTCTCCCATTCTTTTCACATGTCCATACCACTGTAGCCTTGATTTTTCAATCCTATCCTGTAGGGGTTCTTCCTTTAATATTTCTCTGACTATCATTTCTGACTCTGTCCATTCTAGTTACACCTATACGACTCCTCTGAAACTTCATTTCCACTGCTTGTATTCTGCTTTTATCTCTCTCCCTCATCACCCAAGCTTCTGATCCATACGTTAGGATCGGCACAAAGTAAGTCTTGTACATGATCCCTTTACATTTCTGTGGCACATCCTTGCTCCATATCAGGCCTCTAACACTCTTGAAGAATCCATCAGCACACCTTCCTCTTTCATCTAATTCCAAGGCATTTCCCCCATTTTCTTCAATGACACTTCCCAGATACTTGAAGCTCTGCACTCTCTTCAGCTGCTCGCCGCCTAACTTTATCCCAGAGTATACTCTGTCCTCCTCACGTGTTATCACCACTTCACTCTTTTGCGTCGAAAACTTCATTCCATAGGATGACACTACTTCCTCCCATGCATTGAGTTGCTCCTGTACATCCCTCTCCTTGTTTCCCCAGATCATCAAGTCATCTGCAAACACCATTACCTTCATTTTTTCCTCCCCAATATGCTGTGCTACCATTACAAAGAGCAAGGGCGAGAGGGCACTTCCCTGCTTCAGACCATTAGTCAACCGACTTTCACAAAGCTTCTGCTTCCCTCATACATATCTTTCACTCTCATCACTATTTCTTCCGTTATTGCTTTGGCTCTGAGTTGTTTTATTTTCGGCCCACGTAGTGCATCTGGCCCTGTCGCTAAAATGATGGCCCATGTCTGGTGTAGGGCAAATGTTTGGTAGCAACCAACCACGACTCAAATAATGCCCACACACAATTTTGTCTCTTCTCCATCCAGGGGCTCACATCTAGCGGGACGTGGGTTGGCGACCACGGGACCCCAGCTGAGTCCGACATTGCTTCCAGTTACTTGTGCCAGGCTCCACTCAGTCTTCTTTCCTGTTGACCTCTCTTGGTCAAATCTTGTTTTCTTCTGAACCCGACGGTATTAGGCCTAGGGAGCCTCTTGCTTTCCCGCCTTCATTGGCCCGTCTCTAATCTTTCCTGATGCCTCATTTTTCTTTTCATTTCCTTTTCTCTTTAAGTTTCCCGCCCTGTTTTTATGAATTCGCTCCCCGTGTCTCTAAATTGCATTTTGTAAGTATTTGGAATTTCAATTGCATTTTGTGAGTATTTTCAGTCCAGCTTAAGTTTTATTCTGGTTTTCATTCCATTGTCATTTTCGCTATCACCCAGACCATAAGGGGCCGATAACCTAGATGTGAGGCCCCTTAAAACTGTCATTTGTAGCTCTTCAGTCCGTCAACACTGGGTGGGATACAAAGCATAACATATGTAAATACACTCCAGGAAAAAATTACATTAATTAGTTATTTATCACGATATTATAATGGGCTGATTTAGGATTAAGCATTTCGACCTTCAAGCTCGACCATCACTGGGTTGAGGTTTAAATTTTCACTTATCTGCAAATATTGTAGCTCGTCTTTGGTTTTTATGATACGAGTTGGTTTGTTTTGTCCTAAAGGTTTTATGAATTACGTGAGGCCCCCCTCCCCGAAAACAGTGAATAATAATAAAGAATTTGTTGCTTTGGTTAAAGCATAAAATAATTGTAAATTTTGTTGTACCCTCATCTAAACTATTTGGCTAACTTATAAACAATATTAAGATTGAAATTAGACTAATTCGTAGTGCAGTGGCTAGCATTCTTGGCTGCCGCCCCGGAGGTCCGAATTCGGTTCCTGGCTCTGACAAGAAATGTTAATTCTGGTCTGAGGGCTGGATCGGGGTACACTCAGCCTTGTGAGGTAAAACTGTGAATTCCACAGTATGGTACTTTTGAGAAATTGACAAATATTTAGATATTTGCCATTCATACTCCATAGGCCATAATAGAAAAATCATGAAGTATAATGTGTTGTGTGTGGTGTTGTATTTTACAACTCTTTTGGTATTGCCACTAATTGTAGGCTGTATAAACTTAGAATTTTACAATTAACTCGTATCTAAAATAATTACACAAAGTTATATGCTCTAAGATATTGGTTGATATTTCTGGGTATTTTGCAGTGACAATGCCCTGAGAATACTCATAATTTTCCAGAATAGTCAGCCCCCACCCGAAACAAATTGAGTGATGGTATGTATGCACGTGTGTACAATAACACAATATAATACACAAATAAAACTGGAAATATCAGATCTGCATGACAAACAGGCTGTGAGGCGTGCTTTGAAGGAAGTCCATGGTTTTCAGGAGAAACCTCGGAAGAAAGGTACCCCCCTGGTCTACTGAAAGAAAGAGGTACACCGGCAGAGAATACGTCAATACTGGGCGAAGATCAAGACCCTCCAGTTGAATAAACTTCTCCTAAGTAGGCCAATTCGAGAGAAGAATTCTGTTTGTAATGTTTACATATCTTAGTAGAGTGTCACTTAGCTCATCCCTACTGCATGACGACATCTGTTGTAACGGAACTGAACTGACTGAGGTTGGAATGACTTACAGTATAATGTTATGGATTCTGGAAGTGTTTTCATTACTATCGCTTGCGGGCAATGAACTGTGACGCGAGCGGCAAGCTTCGTCACTTAGCACATTCCGCGAGCGTATAATCTGGCGTGATCTTGTCAGGAGAAAGTAATCTTGTCTTTATGCCTGCCGGCTATGAACCGCGACGCGAACGGCCAGCGCACATTCCGCGAGCGTATAGGCCTAATCTGGCGTGGTCTTGTCAGGAGAAAGTAACCTCATCTTTAAGCCTGCCGGCTATGAACCGCGTCGCAAACGGCCAACGCACATTCCGCGAGCTTATAGGCCTAATCTGGCGAGATCATGTTAGCAAAAAGTAATCTCATCTTTAGACCTGCGGCCTATGAACTATGACGCGAGCGGCCAGCGCACATTCCGCGAGCGTATAGGCCTAATCTGTCGTGATCTTGTCAGGAGAAAGTAATATCGTATTTATGCCTGCGGGCTATGAACCACGACGCGAATGGTCAGCGCACATTTCGCGAGCTTATAGGCCTAATCTGGCGTGATCATGTCAGCAAAAAGTAATCTCATCTTTAGACCTGCGGCCTATGAACTGAGACGCGAGCGGCCAGCGCACATTCCACGAGCGTATAGGCCTAATCTGGCGTGATCTTGTCAGGAGAAAGTAATATCGTATTTATGCCTGCGGGCTATGAACCACGACGCGAATGGTCAGCGCACATTTCGCGAGCTTATAGGCCTAATCTGGCGTGATCATGTCAGCAAAAAGTAATCTCATCTTTAGACCTGCGGCCTATGAACTGAGACGCGAGCGGCCAGCGCACATTCCACGAGCGTATAGGCCTAATCTGGCGTGATCTTGTCAGGAGAAAGTAATCTCGTCTTTATGCCTGCGGCCTATGAACCACGACGCGAATGGCCAGCTTCGTCAGCACATTCCGCGAGCGTTAACCTGTCGTGACCTTGTTAGAAGAAAGAACCCTGTCTTTGACTGCGGGCTATGACTCACGCGAATGACTGGCCCATGCAGCAAATAATGATACAGTATATTCTTTGAAATTAAATATTCTTCGAATAATCGTCGCACCCTGCTTTTTTTCACGAAATTTTGGCAAAAAAAGTGCGACGATTATGCGAGGAAATACGGTATATATTCCTATGTTAAATGTTATAATTTAATGGGCGTGACGAATACATACGTACTCCATCTTAACGCCTCCTGGGCGTGTCGAGTTTTCACAGCATGCCGAATGTCTTCGAGAAAATTGATGTTTTGGCAGCAGGTACGACATTTCCCGCCTCCTGTATCTTGCTTGTTTTTTTTGTTTTTGTGTTAGTTTACTGCTTTTTCTTTTTCTTATAAATTTTTGCTTTGTGTTGTTTTTGTGTTCGTTTTCTGTATTTGCTTTTGTTTTTGAATTTTGCTTCTTTAGTTTTTTGTTTTTGATTTTATGTTCGTTTTCTGCTTTTTCTTTTGTCTTTGAATTTTTGTTTTTGTGTTTGTTTTCTGTAATTGTTTTGTTTTTGATTTTTGTTTTTGAATTTGTATTCATTTTCTGCTTTTTCTTTTGTGTTTGCTTTGTGGTTTTTGTGTTTGTTTTCTGTATTTGCTTTTGTTTTTTATTTTGTGTTCGTTCTTTGCTTTTTCTTTTCAATTTTGCTTTACTATTTTGTTTGTTTTTTGGTTTTATATTTGTTTTTCACTTTTGCTCTTGTTTTTGAATTCTGCTTTTTGCTTTCTGTTTTGGTCATGTGTTTGTTGCGGGGACCAATTCAAGACAATCAATGAAAGCAAACCTACACGTTTGATCTGAATAGCATTTGATACGGTTTATTTGCACCTCTCAATGTGCGGAAATGAACAGTTTAGGTGATACGGACAAAACTCTTAAGTTCTATTCAGGTAAATGACCTTGTAGTTACTGTAAAATGGTCAAAATGTCTCTTGAATTATACTTCATACATTGAAATGTATTTATTATACTATAACACAACCTTACTGTCATAACAATCGGCTGGAAATAATACACAGGGCGGGTTACACCAATACCCAGTTAAGAGGTTAAGCCATTTGCCACAGCGAAGGCACCTGCCCATTTAGGCTGCGTTCGGCCTACTACCATTCTCTAACATTAATAGTTGATATGTCTTTCCTTTGCTAGGGAAAAATAAGCTTACAATAGTTGATACATGCATTGTCAACATTTTCTAATATGAGACATAAAACTGGTTCCTTCTTCAAAACATCCAACATTTTAGAAACAGCTGGAACGTCAACTGTTGTGGGTAAATTTGAAAAGAAGTTCTTTTTCTCACTTTTCATTTGAATCGGTCGTTGTTGAAAGGCACTAAGCCCACATTTTTGACAAATCCTTTTCACCACGATCTTAAGTCCTAGGAAGCAAGATGCATGTTTTGGTGTCCTGGCAGCACTTGTGCTATTACCACAACTGTCTAGTTAGTTATTTTGTGTTGAAAGGAACTTAGTCCAGCAGTTAGTGTGTTTCGACACGAAAAAAATAAATAAGTTATTACATTCGTGTTACCTCTTTTTTCAGGCTTCCGGATACAAATGTTCATTTAGAAATTGAGGAAATAAACTAAGAATTCCTCGCTCAAAGATTCTACTCGTTCCATGTTGAATAGACTAAGTCCAGTTACGTATTTTGTCACTGAAAGTGTTAGTAACATACGGAGCAATGCTATTTTTGTTTTTTCATATCGGTGTGTGTGTGCACTCTCCACATACTACAAACTGCGTCTCATATTTCTGTACAAGAGCGGTTGGTGCCTCAGTTTAGGGGCTGCGACAACGCGGTCATGTAGCCCCGTGTACGTTGGGTGTGTGTAGAATCTGTCTGATAACCGGTGTTAAATGTGATGGCTGTATTAGTGTGTTTTATCTGTTTTTTAATTCAAGTAAGGACTGCAACTTTGAATTTTTCAAATAGTTCCTCCTTTTGTCGCCAAACACCACCGTCAACGACTACTAGGCCTAGTTCAGAACTAGACTACTAGCCGCCACCGCAGTCGGCTCTTGGCAACGAACGTAGAAACCTAAGAGCGTTGTTTACATTCCTAACCTATACAATTCAGCTTCACACAGGTGTAATTAGTGGAAGGTTCTTTAACATGCCATAAATCTATGACATGGGACCGTCGGCTTTACTTCCCTTCCGAAGGAAGGCATACTGAGGGATTTTTAACGCTCTTAAAAAATCCGACGGCTTCGGCCGGGTTTGAACCTGCTATCTTGGGCATAGAAGCTCAGCATGCTACCGACTACGCCACCGAAGCCGCTCTCTGTACAAGAGCGTAAAAACAGTTTTTTGTGTTTATCTCAAAACTTTAAAAATTAGACTTAATGCCTTTCAACAATGAGCGATTCATTTTCTATCGCTTGCTGCCAATTGAAGGAAGTGTTTCTCTTCATTTCAGGGCCACAAGGACGCCCCACTCAACCGGTCGAAATGGTTCCACATTTTCATAATTCAAGAAGAAGGAGTTTGCCGACATTTTATACTCATGTTTGTTCTCCGAGAGATTTTAAGGTTACAACAAAGTTTTAACGGAAAAAAAAAGGTTGTTCTAAAAGGACAATATTTTCCCCACTGGAAGATGTCCATTTCACTTTGGCTTTGCACGCTCTCAGTGATGCTCAGAGGTAACTGTTAGTGTCCACAATAGAATTGAAACCAGTATTTTGACCCGGGATCTCCCATCAAGCCTCACTTTCCCAATCCACGCATTTAGTTAACCATTTTCATTGTGCTCTTTTATGTTGCTCTGATAAGTAGACAGTTGCATTATTATTTCCGATTTTCTCCCTTCAGAAGAGCGTGAGAACTTGAGCCAATCACAGCTTCACTTCCTTTTCCTTTCTTCTTTTCTTCCCGAAACCTCTTCATTAGTTCACTGTGCTGTTTCTTCCTTTCCTCTGTCCATTTTCGCCTACTTTCGATTTTTGCAAAAAATAACTTACGAGTTCAACACAGGCCCAACAAGATGTTCAGTAAAGAACATATAGCCTACTTTCTCCTAAATGCATGGGTATTGTTATAACTCTTTGTCCTTTTCAAGGAGTATGATTGAATGTTGGTTGTAGTAGCTTGTTGAAATACAACGTGCTATAGGGATATTAAACATGAATATGAGGTGCCCTTTGCTAGTGCTACCTCTGTACCAAATTTCGTTCAATTCGGTTTCGCCGTGTTTGAATTGATAGGGGGAATCGATTTGCACACATACTTGGCCACCATCTGCAAACTATTGGGCTGATGTTCTTGCAGTTTGGTCAGAATATGTTTCCCACATAAAGATATGGTGTTGCAAAATTCGGTAGAGACTAGATTATTAGGTTGGTCGTAATTACATTTTAGCTTTTAACATTTGGGTGGCCGCGATTACGTTTCCGTCAAGATAGCGGTGATATAAAACATGACACTGAGGTGCCTCTTGCTAGTGCTACCTCTGTACCAAATTTCGTTCATTCGGTTCCACCGTGTTCGAATTAATAGGGGGAATCAATTTTGACATAAAGATGGCCGCCATCCGCAAACTATTAGGCTAATGACCTATTAGATTGGTCAAAGGATGCTCCCTCCATAAAGGTATGGTGTTGCAAAGTTTGGTAGAGATCGAATGGTTATGTTAGTCGTAATTTGATTGAAGCTTTAAACATTTGTGTGGCCGCTATTACGTTTCTGTCAATATGGCGGCGATATTAATCATGACACTGAGATGCCCTTTGCTAGTGCTATCTCTGTACCAAATTTCGTTCCATTCTGTTTCACCGTGTTTGAATTAATAGGGGGAATCGATTCTGACACAAAGATGGCCGCCATCCGCAAACTATTAGGCGAATGACCTATTAGATTGGTCAAAGGATGCTCCCTCCATAAAGGTATGTAGTTGCAAAATTTGGTTGAGATCGGATGATTAGGTTAATTGTAATTTGATTTAAGCTTTGAACATTCGTGTGGCCGCCATTACGTTTCAGTCAAGACGGCGGCGATATAAAACATGACACTGAGGTGCCCTTTGCTAGTGCTACCTCTGTACCAAATTTCGTTCCATTAGGTTCCTCCGTGTTCGAATTAATAGGGGGAATCAATTTTGACATAAAGATGGCCGCCATCCGCAAACTATTAGGCTAATAACCTATTAGATTGGTCAAAGGATGCTCCCTCCAAAAAGGTATGTTGTTGCAAAGTTTGGTAGAGATCGGATGGTTATGTTAGTCGTAATTTAACTTAAGCTTTGAACATTTGTGTGGCCGCCATTACGTTTCTGTCAATATGGCGGCGATATAAAACATGACACTGAGATGCCCTTTGCTAGTGCTACCTCTGTACCAAATTTCGTTCCATTCGGTTTCACCGTGTTTGAATTAATAGGGGGAATTGATTTTCACACAAAGATGGCCGCCATTCGCAAACTATTAGGCTAATGACCTATTCATTTGGTCAAAGGATGCTTCCTCTATAAGGGTATGTTGTTGCAAAATTTGGTAGAGATCGGATGATTAGGTTAATCGTAATTTGATTTAAGCTTTGAACATTTGTGTGGCCGCCATTACGTTTCCGTCAAGATGGCGGCGATATAAAACATGACACTGAGGTGCCTTTTGTTAGTACTACCTCTGTACCAAATTTCGTTCCATTCGGTTGCACCGTGTTCGAATTAATAGGGGGAATCGATTTTCACACAAAGATGGCCGCCATCCGCAAACTATTACTCTGATGACCTATTAGTTTGGTCAAAGGATGCTCCCCCCATAAAGGTATGTTGTTGCAAAATTTGGTAGAGATCGGATGATTAGGTTAGTCGTAATTTGATTTAAGCTTTGAACATTTGTGAGGCCGCCATTACGTTTCCGTCAAGATGGCGGCGATATAAAACATGACACTGAGGTGTCCTTTACTAGTGCTACCTTTGTACCAAATTTCGTTCAATTCGCATTCACCGTGTTCGAATTGATAGGGGGGGACAGACATTCAGAGTACACACACTCACACACACACAGACACACACACACACATACACACACACAGACAGACACACTTTTTTCGCCCTGTGTTGATCTCATAAGTCTACTTTCATTTTTTGCAAAAATCGAAAGTAGGCTAAAAATTGTGTTTCTGTTTGTGTGTGTGTGAGTGTGTCTACTCTGAATGTCTGTCCCCCCCTATCATTTCGAACACGGTGAAACCGAATAGAACGAAATTTGGTACAGAGGTAGCACTAGCAAAGGGCACCTCAGTGTCATGTTTTATATCCCCGCCATCTTGACGCATACGTAATGGCGGCCACACAAACGTTAAAATCTTAAATCAAATTACGAGCAACCTAATAATCTGATCTCTATCAAATTTTGCAACATTATACCTTAATGTATAAAGGATCTTTTGACCAAACTACAAGGTCATCAGCCCAATAATTTGTGGATGGCGGCCATGTATGTGTGCAAATCAATTCCCCCTATCTATTCAAGCACGGCGAAACCAAATTGAATGAAATTTTGTACAGAGGTAGCACTAGCAAAGGGCACCTCATATTCATGTTTAATATCTGTATAACACGTTGTATTTCAACAAGCTACTACAACCAATATCCAATTATACTCCTTGAAAAGGACAAAGAGTTAAAACTTTACCCATGCATTTAGGAGAAAGTAGGCTATATGTTCTTTACTGAACAACTTGTTTTTTTTTCTGATGTGTCCTTCCTTGTGACTTTTACAATTTTAGTGTTTCTGATTTTATTTCTAAATATTGTTCTCTGTCCTCAATGTCGTCTTCAGAGATTTTAAATAATACCATGTCTTCATGTACTTGTTTTATCCAACTGGTCTTTAATTTACTTGCATTCACGATATTGAAAATTGTAAACAACAGGCTATAAATCCCAAGTGAAGTGATTTCCACATGCACAAACATTAGAACAGTGCTATATAAGTGTATTCTCAAGAACCTAGCAATACCAATGGTGTTAATTTTTACTGATGTGCACTCACATTACTTCTCATGAGTAATATGTTCTTTTTCGCCTCATTTCATCCATTCACTCATCATTTTATGTATTTTTTATTATGATATCTTTAATTATGCTGGATTTTGCAACTTAATTTATGGCTGAAGAAGGGACCAGTACTAGAGGCCCCGAAACATGTAAAATATAATAGCAAGTTTATAACTTGTTGTAAATAAATGTATTGACTAGGCGGAACAGTTTCTCCTTTGTTATATATTGAAAATCTTCCTAGTGAGTCTGTTCTCATCCATCCTATACGTGTGTCCAGAGAACTGCAGACATATTCCAATGTATAGTACATCTTATTCTTTGAATTGTGTCAGTGTTTTCTTTTCCATGTTTTAAAGTCTTTGTGATTGGTAACCACGGTTACAGTTGTTTATAGGTAGTCGGCCATGTCTGGATATAAAATATATATATATATGGATGGAATCAGAGTGGAAAAGCCTACAAGTCTCTTATAGTTTCAGTCAGTAGTTAGTGTCATTGATCAACACAAATTAATGTGTCTGACCTTGAGAGGAAGAGGATATTCGTTGCTCTACATTTATAATATTTATTAGAAACAGTAAGTTTCTTGGCGCCCTGGGTATATCACAATTTGGCCACCAACATGAGGCTCGAAGAAGATCTGACATCTGGCTGAGGCTGAAACATGAGTATATTCTACAATGACAATTAAGATTGGACTAATTTACGTTATGAGTAGGAGAAAATGCGAGTCAAACATCTTGGAACTTAGGAATAGGAAAATTTAAAAAAAGCACTAAAATGGATGACAAAAGCAAGTCGGGTAGAGAAACTAACTCAAGCGACGATTCCACGCTGACAGAGAGAGCTGAAGATATTACTGGTTTAGAGGTTAGTTCCAATCATATAGGTATAACTACAGAGAGGTTAGAATCTGAAGTCAACAATGAGATACATATCGGTAGTGAATGTAATGCTATTTATGTCCCAGCAGTAAATATTCAAGACATTCTTAACCTCTTATTAGAGATGAGACAGGATAACAGGAAATTGGCAGAAAATGTGAAGAAATTGGAAGAGAATTTAGGAAGCAGAATAACAGAGATTCAGAAGGATGTAATTGCATTAGGAGTTAAACTTGATAATCAAGAAAAGGAATTGAGTGAGAGAATTGATAAAGTCAGTAATAGGACTGAAGAAATAAATTGCAAAGTTGAAGAACAGAAAACTGGATTAACTAGGATGATTGATGATAAAATGAATGGTATGAACAAGAGATTAGAGCTCTTATGAAAACAAATGGAGTGGCTATTAAAGATGTTCAAGCAGAAGTAACCAAAGCCAATGAGAATAACCTAAGGCAAGAGGAGAGGATTATTTTGGTAGAGCGTAGCAATAGCTTCAATGGTCAGAAAGTTTTGGAAGTAGGAGAGAACATGTTACGTCAGAATGAGCGGATTAAGGGTGAAATACAGCAACTGAGATGTCAACCTAGTAACAATCAGTGTTGTATCAGTCATAACCTAATCAAAGACTTGCACTTACCAAAATTTAATGGTCGTTTGTTTAATCCATTAGAGTTCATGAAAATAGTAGAAAAACATTTTAGTAAGGCATTGAAAGAAGGGTTGATAGAATGGCATGTGGTGGATGAGTTATTGGCAAATTCTTTCGTTGGCGAAACAACACATTGGTACCAGGTATATAGAGATGGTATATCAACTTTGAGTGAATTTAAGGAGAAAATTGTTGCCAAATTTTGGAACAACTGCATCTATGACCGAGGAAGATATTGTGTGAAGGATGACACACCATTTTCGAAGAGGTTAAACTTGCTATGTGTATGCAGAATGTCACTAGCATTAAAGACATGGAACTGTTGTTGGAAGGCTTTGACGTACTTCAAAGATCAGCAAGGAATGATATTTCAGTCCGGAATCAAAGGGAGGGGGTTTTCTATAATAATCAGAACACTAGAAGTAATCCAGGAGGCAATAGAACAAATTATCAAGAAGGAAGGAAAGCAGGTGAGAGTGGAGAAGAAGAAGAAGAGAAACCAAAAGAAAGAAAGAAAGAAAGAAAGAAAGAAAGAAAGAAAGAAAGAGAGAGAGGGGAAGCGGAGGTAGAAAAGAAAGCAGATGATTTGGAAGAAAGTAAAGAAGGAAAGGAAAAGGTCGAAGAGAAAAGAGAAGCGAAGGGGAGAGAAGGGGAAGCGGAGGAAGAAAAGAAAGCAGATGATCTGGAAGAAAGTAAAGAAGGAAAGGAAAAGGTCGAAGAGGAAAGAGAAGCGAAGAAGAGAGAAAGTGAAACGGAGATAGAAAAGAAAGTAGATGATCTGGAAGAAAGTAAAGAAGGAAAGGAAAAGGTCGAAGAGAAAAGAGAAGCAAAGGGGAGAGAAGGTAAAGCGGAGGAAGAAAAGAAAGCAGATGACCTGGAAGAAAGTAAAGAAGGAAAGGAAAAGGTCGAAGAGAAAAGAGAAGCAAAGGGGAGAGAAGGTAAAGCGGAGGAAGAAAAGAAAGCAGATGACCTGGAAGAAAGTAAAGAAGGAAATAATAATAATAATAATAATGTTATTGGTTTTACGTCCCTTTTAACTACACTGGCTTTTAGAGACGCCGGGGTGCCGGAATTTTTCCCCGAAGGGGATCTTTAACGTGCCAGTAAATGTACTGACACGGCTCCCTCGCATTTGCGCACCCTCAAATGCCAGCTGACTGCGCCAGGTTTCGAACCTCCAACCTTGGGCTCAGCAAGCGAGAACGTTATAAAGAAGGAAAGGGAAAGGTCGAAGAGAAAAGAGAACCGAAGGGGAGAGAAGGTGAAGCGGAAGAAGGAAGGAAAATAGGTGATATGGGAGAACGTCCAGAAGATATATATATGCGAAGGGTACTTCTTACCCAGAGAATTAATTGTTTATTTATTATAGTTTCTTGTTTATTGTAATAATTCCTGAATTGTGAACTCATTTCACAAGTCACGAATTAAAGGGGAGTGTTGTAATATGGACATATTCCAATGTATAGGTACATCTTATTCTTTGCATTGTATCAGTGTTTTCTTTTTCATGTTTTAAAGTCTTTGTGATTGGTAACCACGTTTACAGTTATTTATAGGTACTCGGCCATGTCTGGATATATATATATTATGTATGAATGGAATCAGAGTGGAAAATAAAAGTTAAAGCCTACAATTCTCTTATAGTTTCAGTCAGTAGTTAGCGTCATTGATCAACACAAATTAATGTGTCTGACCTTGAGAGGAAGAGGATATTCGTTGCTCTACATTTATAATATTTATTAGAAACAGTAAGTTCTTGGCGCCCTGGGTATATCACAGTTCCTTCCTAAATTTATCTATAATGGTGTCTGTATTTTCATTAAGTGCATTTTGTTGGTCTCCTGACCAGAATTCCATCATGGAAAACAGCGCCATACATTTTCCTAAGAATTTTTCGTTCCTGTTTCTCAATATCACTATTCTCGTCATTCCTCTAATGACTGTGGTTTCTGCCGCGTCCAAGGCTTCAGGAAAAAGAACCGTGTTGTAATGGCGCAGTTTTGCATTACGAGATACTGCTCTTTTGTTATAATGATCCCATGTCAGCTTGTATGCCTTCTGCAGTTTTACCATTCTCTCTGCATTAGAAATTGTGTTCAATCCTGTTAGTTGGATGGTTTCTCCAGAATATTTGAAGTGAGTGACCTGAGAGACTTTTCCATATTGCATTCACAAGGTGATGTTTCCTGTTGATTTGGTCTTACCATCAATGCAAAGAAAACTAAAGTACTTGAACAACCTCTTCCTGAGGTCAATATATCCATCTTTGACTCAACACTGGAGCAGGTTATCACTTTTCATATCTTGGTAGCATCTTATCTAAACGGTGCACACGTGAACAGGACGTTGACAAAAGAATTGGGGCTGCTCATGGAGCATTTGGCCGCTTAATGCACAGAGTCTTCATGAATAAAGACCTAAAGATGCATACCAAACTCATGGTGTACAAAGCTGTCGTCATCTCAACGCTACTGTATGGCTGTGAAACTTGGACACTCTATCGCCGAGATATCAGGAAACTTGAGCGCTTCCACCAACAAAAGATGAGATACTTCTTGAACATTAAGTGGGAGGACTACGTTACCAACACTGCAGTTATCGAGAAAGCGCCTCTCAATAGCATTGAGGCAACTCATCGCTCGTCAACTGAGATGGTTAGGCCATGTTCACAGTATGAGTGATACCAGGCTTCCACGTCAATTCCTTTATGGTGAACTTTGCTCCGGCACTAGACCTCATGGGGCCCCTCTGAAGCATTTTAAAGACTAGCTAAACCACATCATGACGACGACTGGTATACCTATCCACTCATGGGAAACGTCTGCTGTGGACCGTTTACTGTGGCAGAACACTATATCGACAGCTGTAAACTTCTTTGAGGAAGAACGTCGCAGGCATGAAGAGGCCAAGCGACACGCAAGAAAGCTTCGTCAATTACAGCCCCGTCCTCCCCCGACCATCGAGTGCAATTTATGTAGGCGCATGTTTCATGCCAGGATTGGCCTGTTCAGTCATCAGAAACACATCCACAAGCTGGTCTGAAAAGCTCTATGCAGGAAGAAGTATGTGTACTCGGAATCGATTTACAGCCGACGACGGTATCCATATACTGTGTTTTATCATAGGAAATATCAAATCCCGTTTTACTGGAGATTTCATGTAGTTTGTCTAGCGCTAATATGGCTTCATTGTGTATTAACTGTTTTATTTAGTCAGGAATGTGTAAACAATAAGAGAGTTCCTTCTGTATATGGGTGTAACAACGCAACAAAACTTCAAGTTTCATGGACCAGTCAGAATGCTGTATTGTGACACCAGACCTTCATTATTTTTGTGATCAGGCAGACTGTGAGTTAATTAATATCCCCCCATACAGTGCCACTCCCATCATCATGATCACTCCAGTCACCCGGGTGTGGTTTACAAGCCTCCTCCACTCTTTTCCTGTTCCATCACTTCTGACACATCCAATCCAGCTTCTCCAATGTCCTTCAAAATTTGGTCCAATCATCTTCTTCTCGGTCTTCCAACTTCCGAGGCTTGTATTATAGTTGAAAGCAAGTATATCTTTACTCATTTGCTGACCAGCTAAGCCTATCGCATCTGAGGATTTTCTTTCAGGGTTTACTCCCTTAGCCTTTGAAGATCCCTCTTCTCCACAAGGCAGTGGTTTCCTCTTCTAATTTTACCCAGAGAGGATGGGTTGCCTCATCCACCATCTTCGTCATTCCGAAGGTCTCCTTCTCTGCCTAAGATGCTGTTAAGGTCTTCACCCGTAACCCTGGGCATGGATTCCACGTTATACCCCGTGGAGCTGGGTTCCTGCCTGAACTTAGCTCTTCTTCACACCGGCCTACTGATGAGGAGGATACCCACCCCCGCAGAGTGGATGCGCCAGACAAGAATTACTCAAGTGGAAGATAGGGAAGTTGACCCTATTTCCCTTGAGCAGTAGCGGATCCAGGCCTTGCGGGGCCCTGGTCGATATGATAAGGTGGGGCCCACAACAATAGGAAATAAAAATATATCAAATCAAATGGAAAAAGTTGGGTAATAATAATTAAAAAAATAAAGAATAGTTACAATATTTTGAATACACAACAGTTCATTTTTTTATTAATATGAAAATAAGAAAATTATGTAAACTATAAAATATTAAAATATTAGTTTGCGTCATTTTTCCCGGCTGAAGTCGTCTATTATTTCACTGAAATCTTAACTTGCTAAACGGTCACGGGAAGTCATAGCTGCACTGAAAAAAGGAATATGAATTATAAATTGGTTTGAAAAGTATAATTAATTAATTAAATGTAAAAAATCCATGGTGCGGGGCCCCCTTGACCGCGGAGCCCTGGGCGGTCGCCCTCCTCGCTCTCCCCTAGATCCGCCCCTGCTCTTGAGCCGAGTTAATGGTTGCGTATGATGCCACAACCACTCCCATCTGCACCCAAAACAAATTTGTAAATCATGTTTTTCAGATGGACATGTCAAAGCAGTTACAATATTAGATATTAGAGTTAAAAATGGAAAGTTACCTCGAGCGTGGTGGGGTAGGCATTGACGAGCAGTTTGATGCGGGCCAGCAGGAAGCTCCAAGTGCGAGTCTCCACCTCCGTCTCGAGGGCACAGTCGATGTAGATCAGGTCGGAGGCTCGCTCGCTCTCCAGCCAGTGATCCAAGTGCTCTGGAACAGTAACAATTCTACCTTCTAATATTATAATAACATTTATATAACCATATAAGTACTTTAATACCATACCGGTTTCAGTCATGTTCTCAGCGTAATCTAGGACACGAAAAGGTGTAAGAACATATACTTAATATTAATTTGCCATAACAGAGGATGTTCTTCTTCCAAAAGCTCACAAAATAAAAATAAATAAAAAAACATTACCTGTAACAGTTTTTCCAACGTTTTCACTCCAATATTTCTCTACCTTGCAAAAACTAACCAAACTATAAATTCTAACCTAGCTATCTCAACTTATTTAGTTTTACATCCGCATCTCTTCTATTCCACGCTGTCTTTTATCAAGACTTACTTTTTTCATGTTTTTCTTACTTAACAAATTTTGTAAAAGATCTGATTTTTTCTTTTAAATTTTTATTTGTGAAATGTTATATTGGCTTTCACGCAGCAATTCTTCTAGGTTTGTGCCGTATCTTGTGAGGGGTTTTGCCTAGGACACCAAGCTGGCTCATCAGCGGGCTCTTGGTGTCCTCGGCGAAACCCCACACAAGACACGGCACAAACCTAGAAGAATTGCTGGGTTTTAATTTGTGAGCTTTTGGAAGAAGAATATTTTTAGAATCTTCTGTTATGGCAAATTTATATGAAGTGTATGTTCTTGCACATTTACATGTCCTAAATTACGCTGAGGAGGTTCACAATATGACTGAAACTGGTACGATGCTAAAGAATGCAAACACATTTGCCATTGAAAACAAATGTTATTACATATCCGTATTGATGTTAAAATTAAACGTTTAAAATTATATGCCAAATCAATACATAAACAACACCGGGTGAATTAGCCGTGGTCGTTACGGCATGACTAATAGCAGTCACTCACATCCGGGAGGCGAGGAGGTTCGAATCCCCCCGCCGGCAACCTTGAAGATGGTCTTCTGTGGTTTCCCATCTTCCTTCCAGGCAAATGCCGGGGTTGGTCCCTAACTATAGGCCACAGCCGCTACCTTCCAACTCCTCGCCCTTCCCTTCCAACTTTCCTCCTTCCCTCCCCAACGGTACTTGTAGCCATTGGGTGTCCGTCTCGAAGCAGCTACAAAAACTGGCGAGCCGAACATGTCCTCGGACACTCCCGGCACTAAAAGCCATACGCTAAAAAAAAAAAAATTTTATATATTGGTACATGTTTCGACCTTCAATGAGGTCATCTTCAGCTTAAACAGGAAGTCAATTAAGAATTGAAAACTAAATTAGAAATAATCTTACCGTATTGAAATTCTCCCATAGTATGTAATGCATACATTAAGTATTTATCAATGCAGTAAAGGTGGCATGTCATTATTAGCAATCTAGGTGAATAAATATATGTCAACAAGCTTTGAAATTTGGGTATATTGCATTCTATAGGTTACCAAAGTATAGTTTACAAGGAGATATGAGAGTGAAGTTCAATAAAAGTGCCGTTGTAGCATGCGTTGCTATGCATAAAATACCCGAAATGTTCGAAATGTTATCTTAAATAAAAACTTTTGTCGTAAGTATTTAATTATATTAGGAAAATAGTATAGTATGTTATATCTTCAAAAAGTATATTGATTTTCATTTGGCTCTTATCCTGGATTAAATATATACTTCATCGAGATGAACGTTTAGGTACATTGCACCTCACAGGCAACCAAATGCAATGGGTAGTTTCCAAAGAAGATATGAAGATGCTATTTAACAAATTTGCCACTTTAGCGTTGCTATGTAAATGACTGAATCAACCTTCAAAATATATCAAATTGGTCGCCTATAATGTGTATTAAATCCTTGTTTTAACAATTATTCAATGAATACTAGGAATTATTATATTATAATGTTGAAAATGTCGAAGGATAGGATTAGATTACCTCTATGTTAAGCCAAGTGTCTGTTTTTAAGTGTAATCTATTTCTTTTTTAATCAAATACATTGAAAATTAACAAGTAAATGTGGGAAACGAAGGTAAAGGTGATGCCACTGATATTTGGCGTATAATTTTAAACGTTTACGATGTTAAAGTACAATATATATTGATATCTAAATTTTATTATAATTACATCGTCAATAAGAAATCGGGATATCATGGTGACTTTTCTGTCATCTTATGTAAAGCAATTGTCGGAACATAAAAGTGGCTTAGCCACTGTCAAACTGGTGGACATGTTACACTTCAGCATTTCAACATCATTCATTTTCAGAGAAATCATACCTGAGGAGATATGGAGGACTAACTGTCCAGTCTCCAGACAATGTTGAGGAAAGAATTCATGATGAAAATCAATAAATAATTATAATGGAATGTGGCCACAAGGAACGAAAGGAAAGGAAAGGAAAGAAGCCATGGGAACTCCTTTCTTAACTAGGAATCTGAACCACAGGACATGGCATTTCACTTAAAAATCTCAAATGTGGCCACAAGACATAAGCAGGATGTCTACCAACACCAACTAGCAGATTTACATGAAAATTCCCTGAGGAACAGTAGCGGCCATAATAAATATATAAAACAGAGTTTGTACTTAAAGAGCATTTCAAAAAGTGCTCGCACAATGAAGGGTAGAATGACAAAGTTGAAAAGGCAAGTCTTAGAGGAAGTCAAAGAAGAGAGAAGATTAATGAAGGAAATGGGAAAGGGAAAAAAAGTTTATTGGACACAACACTTTCATCGTTAACATCCGCTCACTTTTTTTTTTCGCTATCGTCTTACCCTCCAGGGTTGGCATTTCCGACGGACTAAGCGAGGGATCCCACCTCTACCGCCACTGGCAGTGTCCTGGAGCTTGAGACTCTGATTCAGGGATACAACTGGGGTGTGTGACCAGCACTACGCCCAGGCGGCCTCACCTGCAAAGCGAACAGGGGCCTGATGAAGGGATGGGAAGAGTGGGATGGTTAGGCAAGGAAGTGGGAAGGGGACGGCCGTGGCCTTACAATAGGAACCATCCCGGCATTTGCCCGAAGACGAAGTGGGAAAACCACTTCGAGGATGGCTGAGGTGGGAATCGAACACCCTCTACTCATTTGGGCCACCCGAGGCTGAGTAGACCCCGTTCCAGTCCTCATACCACATATCAAATTTCGTGGCAGAGCCGAGAATCGAAACCAGGACCTCCGGGGCGGCAGCTAACCATGCTGACCGCTAAGCTACGGAGGCGACCATTAACATTCTTGAAGGGAAAATGCTGGGAAAGTAAGGAAGAGGATGAAGTATTTGGAAGACATCAAGAATAGTATGGGATGTGGAACTGAAACGAACCGCCAACGACAGAAGAGTGTGGCTGCATCGACAAGGCATTAGCCTTCAGAATAGGATGATTTTGCCAATTACTAAATTTGTCATCATGAAAAACAATTGTAGTTGCGAGTATTGAAAGCAGCTCGTCAATAGTAATGCTCTCATACAGTTACACATTTATATACAAACACACAGTGTGCTCCATCTTGCAAGAAATGAGAGCTTACATCTACAACAATCATCACCAGAATTGCTTGCCACGGTGGGTGAGTGGTTATCGTGTCGGACTGCCAACCCCAAGCTTGCAGGTTCGCTCCTGGCCATGGTAAGTAATTTTTTTGAGAGGCGTCTAAAAACACGACACGCATGTCATACGTTGTTGGCATGTTAAAGAACCCATTTGAAATCAGTAGGCCGTGTTCATATGGCAAAATTAATCTCGGGAGTTTCCGCCAACACAAAGTTCCTCATTTCTCTACTAGAAAGTGCTATAGTGTGTTGTTGTTGTTTCCTATGGCTAGCACGGATTCCAATCCATCAGCTTTCTTGTGTTCCAATAGTCGTGTGAGGTTTCCAGAAGTTCTACCAGTCACATCAAGTTTGTTGCAATGTAGCAGGTGCCCATTTTACTTCCAGGTTCGTGACAAAGTGTGCATTCTTCAGATCTCAGGATGTTGATTCGTTTCAGATGAGCTGCAAGGCAGTCATGGCCAGTGTTAAGTCTGAAGAAGGCCACAGCTTCTCTTCTTGGTGTTAATTTATATTGATCCCATTTAGCATCAATGTCTTTCCATAATTTGGTTTCTGCTGTTTTCTTTGCCATTTCTTCATACCTGTATTTGATAGTATTTTTCAAGATCCTTTTTGCTGACATAAAATCAGTCTGACTGACAGGTTGTTGTAGTGTGGTACCTTTTTTGCTAATCTGTCTGCCTCTTCATTTCCTGCTATTCCAACATGAGAAGGGATCCACTGAAATGCGATCTGTTTGTGGAGTCTTTGAAGGGTTTTTATCATACAAAAAATGTCTTTCAGTTCTTTATTTTGGGGCTTATAATTTGACGAGATGGCTTGGATGGCTGCTTTTAAATCTGTAATGATAACGCATTTTTGATAATCAATGTTTCTGCCTAATAACTGATGGAGTGCATGTGAAATTGCTCTTATCTCAGCATCAAAGTTTGTTTTGTTTTGGCCTACTGGGAAGTAGAGTGAGAAGAGAGATGAATGTATTCCTGCTCCAGTTCTATTTTCTTTGTCTTGTGAGCCATCTGTAAATATTTTGAGCCAGTTGTTTTAGATCTTGTAGTGAAGAGTCTTTCTTGCAGACCTCTTCTAACAAAGTAAGATCTGATGATGATGATTGTTGTTTTAAGGGGCCTAACATCTAGGTTATCGGCCCAAAGTAAGATCTGTAGTCACTTGTATATATTCAATGGGTTGACTGGCATACAGAGTGGTTCAAGTTTTATTTGCAGATTGCTCTTATTGATATATTCTTTGGCGAGACTTAAGAGATCTTTTTGTGTTTTAAGATTGGGGCTAGAAACTGTTTTTTTGATCCATGTCATTTGAGGTAGTCTTTGTATACTGAGGTATGCATTGGCTGTTTGATGTTTCATCTCTTCTTCTATTGGTAAGTTGTGGGTATATAATTGCAAGGCGGTTATAGGTGTGGTTTTTATTGCACCTGTTATGATTCGTAGGGCATTATTCTGACACCTCTCAAGGCGATCAATGTTTGACTGGGGTGCTGTAGAGAGTACTTCACTGCCATATTTTATGATAGGTTTGATGTAAGTCTTGTAGGTTTTGTTGAGTGTGTCTTGAGTGCTCCCCCAAGTAGCTCCTGCTAGTCTCTTCAGTAATTTCATCCGTTTACTTACCTTATCCTCCACATGTTTTATGTGTTTGGTCCAGTTCAGCTTCTTGTCCATGATGATACCTAGGTACTTTGTACTTTCACTTTTTGGAAGCTCTTGATTACTAAATTTGAGACTAAAAGTTGGATTGTGGTGTCTCAGGGAGAAAAACTGGTATACTGTTTTGGAAGTATTGATTTCCATATTATTGTTTTCAGTCCAGTTTTTGAGTTTTATAAGTGCCTGGTTCATTCTGTGTTCAAGAAGCATTTGCTGATTTGGGCTGTTACGTGCTGTGGTCCAAATGATAACATCGTCTGCAAACATGCTGATATTCACATTGCCTACTTTCTTTATTGTTTTTGGAAGATCGTTGCTGTACACATTGAATAGAGTTGTGCTTGATACAGCTCCTTGTGGGAGGCCTAGTTTTGATTGCTTGCAACCTGAAGTTTTGTTGTTTTAACAAACATTGATCATTCTTTGTGAAAGGAATCTTGAAAACCAGTTTAACATACATCCATTTACTTTGAAGTTGATAAGTTTCTTTAGCAGCATGTTTTGCCATACAGTATCATAGGCTCCTTTAAAATCGATGAAAGCTGCAAGAACACTTTCCCTTTTATTAAAGGCTTCTTTAACAGCTTGTGTAAATCTCATTATTTGGTGGGAGGAGGATCTGTTTCGTCTAAACCCTGCTTGTTCTTCTGATAGAAGAGATTTTGTTTCCAAGTACCAATTGAGTCTATTTGTAATCATCCTTTCTAGAATTTTTACCAGAATGGAGGTAAGTGCTATAGGTCGGTACGAGGGGACTTGGTTTTTTGGCTTGCCTGGTTTTAAGATTGGAATGATGGTTGCTTTAGTCCAGTCTTTAGGTAGGTTATCATTTGATGTCCAAAATTTGTTGAATATGTGTAGCAGTATGTTTAGAGCAGATGGACCTAGATTTTTTATGAATTCTGGGAATATCTCATCTGGTCCTGGTTGTTTTCTGACTTTTGTGTTCTTTATTGCTAACATTAACTCTTCCATTGAAAATTTATTGTTGAAGATATCATCTGCATTATTATTCATGAATTTTTTGACTATTTTTTTGAGAGTCTTATCTTCTTTCTTTTTCTGTTTTGATAGTCTAATTGAAGTGAAATGCTTACAGAAGTGGTTTGCTATTTTATGACAGTCTGTAATTTCCTTATCATTTATCATAAAAGGATTCAAAGGAGTGACTATGTGTTTGTTGCTTAGAGAATTGATAAGTTTGTGAGCTTTATTGCTGTCTGTCCTATAGTCAACTATTGTTAAAAATGTGTTCCAAGATTCTCTTTTTGATATCGTTATTGCTTGTTTTAATTTTTCTGTTGCTTGTCGCCATTTCCGTACATCATTTTGATCCTGAGTAAGTTCAGCTGTTCTTCTTGCTTTGTCTCTGGCGGACTTAAGATTGTTCAATTCATCTGACAAGAAAGGTTTATATTTTGTTTGGGCACCTCCGGGTATGCACAGTTTGGCTATGTCTTTTATGGCTGTAGTAAATTTATTCAGGATGATGTTAGGAGGTGCATCAAGATCAATTTCCGACATTTTAGTTTCAAGTTTGTTTCTGAAATTTTCCCAGTCTGCCTTTTTAAAGTTCTACCGAATCTTCTGATCTGCACTTTGAGCAGATTCACTGTATGATGTAATAGTAAGAAGGGACATTCTATGTCCACTGCCTGGATCTTCGAGTACTGATCGATGACTGTGGTTTGTAAGATCTGTTGAGACTAATATGAGATCTGGGTTAGTTGTGGAACCAGAGTGGTGAATGAATGTTGCTGGGTCTTTGTTACTATATAATAGCTCAAGAGAGCTACTCTCTATAAGGTCTTTTATTGTTTTACCAGCTGAATTTGTGTAGTTGTAGCCCCAGACTGGAGAAGCTGCATTGAAGTCTCCTATAAAAATAGTAGCTGTTTTGATTTCTAAAAGGTGAAGATTCAGATTTTTATTGTTTGGAGGACTGTAAACACAGAATATTGTTATTTTCTTGTTGTTGATCCATATGAATAATTCGATAATTTCTGACGTATCTGTTGGGTCCATTTCTTTTACAATTCTGAATTTTGACATGATGTTCTTCACTGCTGCTATAGTGTCAAGGAGCTTAGATATCTAACCTCCTTGACTTTCATAGCGCTCCAAGGAACAACACAATTAGACATGCAAGCTGCCCTCAGGGCGCCAAATAACAAAGCTTGCACCCTGCACCGGAGGCCACACGATATTATTATTATTATTATTACAGTATAACCCCTCAAATCCGAACTAATTGGGGCTGTAGCCTGTTCAGATTTCAATTTGTTCGGATTAACCGAAAGATATCCTTAACATAATGACCAGCCCTCGTTACGGTATAGGACTGTAGCCTACATTGAGCAGGTTTGGCGCAAACAGCGAACATGAAATAGTGAGTCTGGTCCAAAGTCAACATGACGGCAATGTAGCTAATGACAGTGAGGAAGAAGAAACTTCGGCAGACAATGTGACTTATACTGAAGCTGCATCCGCTGGCGCGCAATTGCCTCCACGGGAAGGTTTTTGTCACTTCTACAATATTGAAGATAACTGATTTCAAGTGAAAGATTAAGTGATATTTTGTGTGTTTCTATTGCTATTTCATTGTTTTAGCAAAGTGATTACCTATGGAATTATAATAACCAACGTTTCAGTTTCTCAATCCTGGATGGGATAAGTAGTCTATGTAGGCACTTTTACACTATGCTAACTGTAGCCTACTCCTTGTTATTTTTTCAACTAATTATGTAAAATGCGGTCATAATGCAGAATATATGACTGTTTTATGACTAAATAAATAAGTTTCTCTTTTTTGGGTGTATTTTTTCAAACTTCAAATTGTCGAAAGATCCTTGTTCGGATTACCCGGGATTTCGGATTTCCGGGGTTTGGATATGAGGGGTTTCACTGTATTTATCACCAGAATACAATTTTCCCTCGTCAAAATTTAAATGCTTAATTTCCAATTATTCAAGGTTGAACCTTGTAAAACTAAAATACCCTGAGTGTCTTTAAAATACCCTGATAATTCCCCGAGTTTTCCAGGATTTAAAAATTCTCTGAGTTTTCCAGAGTAGTCGACACCCTGATAAGGTATCAAACTGGCAGGTGAAAGGCTGAAGGAAGTAGGAGAATTCTGCTACTTGGGAAGCAAGGGAAGCTTTAGGAAAGCATTCCATGGGAGTGTAACTTGATGCAGCAGAAAAGAGGGGAAATGTGGTGTTACCCCTTTGAGCGCCATGTGCTATTACGGTGTTCTTACTGACGAGCGCCAACGCCAGTTTCCGCTTTAGCAGGCCTTTGCTTGACCACTCACAGTTCAGCTGTTATTATCGGTAGAAACTTGAAGTTTTTGTTACCTTTTTAGCCTATTTCCATTTTATAAAAAATAGGCTTGTGGGATCACCTTTTGGTCATGTGTGTGTGTGTGTGTATGTGTCTAATAACTTCTAAACAGCTGGAGCGATTTCAATGAAACTCAGTAAGGTTATAGTACTATTATGGCCGACCCCGACCATGCCCTTCAAATTTTATTACGTCTCACCAATCCAACATGGCGGCTGTGCGAAATATTCCACCGGCATTCTATATCTCCGAAACTATTATCGATATAAGCCTGAAATTTGGTACGGTGATAAAGGGCACCACTAGAAGTTCACCTATGAGACTTTCAAAAACCTGTAAAATACAAAACCAACATGGAGGCCAAGCAAAGGTGAAATATTTTAATAGACTTTTCTCGCGATTTAACCATCTGAACGCAGTGAAAAATGGTACAGTAAATGTTAATACACATTATAATGCACTGGCATCTAATTTAGATCAATTGTTCACATAACCTCAATATGGTGGCTGTGCTCAAATTTCAAATTAAGTTCTTGTTTCTTGTATATTAATCATGCGTTCGAAGTGAACATTTGAATAATGAACCTATGCAAAAATCGTCATCTAACAGTACATAACTTTATGGCCTACATACAGTATATAAAAATCCAACATGGCAACCAACCGAAATAATTAGATGGTTCTCAATATCTACGAATCTATTACAGCAATCAAATTGAAATTTTGTATGATGATAGAGGCAATTAACATAAATGGGATATATGAAAATAGGCTGTATAGTTCTTCACGGAACTACTTGTTTTATTAGTGAGATTGCCTATACTAATAAAGCCCTACTTAGTTCATTTATGACCATTAGTAAACATTTAGAAGCCAGAACCTAAAAATATTTATGTTCGACCCTGGCGAAATGTAAATACTATATGTCAGAAAACTGTACTATAATGAGGATCATTATAGCACAATCAGAGTACCAATCAGAGCTCAAGAAACAGTTGTGTGACCAATTAGGTGAGGATAGCATCGCACCTACGCTCACTTCCACGGCCTCCTATTTTAAATTTCAGGTATTCCAGGAGGCCATGCGCTCTGTTCAGTACATAAAACTGGTGAAATCTCGACAGATATTTATGAATATTTATGTTCGAACATAAAATAATTATAATAATTATCGTCGAACATTGTTTGACATTTTGAAATCGATTGGAATAAAGTACAGGGATAGGAGGGTGATCAACAATCTATACAGAAACCAGACAGTAGTCATTCGAGCTGAAGGACATGAGAGAGAAGCTGGTATTCAGAAAGGTGTAAGGCAAGGCTGCAACTTATCACCCATACTTTTCAATCTTTACATTGAACAAGCAATGAAGGAAATTGGAGAAAAATTTAAAGTGGGAGTGAAGATTCAAGGAGAAATAATTTCAACTCTGAGATTTGCTGATGACATCGTCATCTTGGCCGACGCGCCTAAGGATTTGAATGAGTTTTTGAATGGTATGGACTCCGTCTTACGGAAAGAATTCATGATGAAAATTAATAAATGTAAAACAAAAATATTGGAATGCAGCCGGACAAAATCAGAAACCCTTATTGCCGTCAATTTTGCAGGTGAAAAACTAAAGGAAGTAGGAGACTTCTGTTACTTTAGGAAGCAAAATAACCAGTGATGGACGAAGCAAAGAGGATATAAGAAGTAGGTTAGCTCAGGCAAGGAAAGTATTTCTACAGAAAAGGAATCTTTTGACATCGAATATAGATTTAGATATTAGGAAGTCATTTTTGAAAGCCTTTGTCTGGAGCGTGGCACTCTATGGAAGTGAAACTTGGACTATTGGTGCATCAGAAAAGAGGAGAATTGAAGCGTATGAAATGTGATGTTACAGGAGAATTATGAAGATCAGATGAGTAGATAGGGTTACAAACGAAGAGGTATTAAGACTAGCGGGAGAGGAGATGTTTGTGGCGACTGCTAATGAAGAGAAGAGATAGGTTGGTAGGACACATACTAAGACACCCAGGAATAGCAAGCTTAATTATGGAAGGAAGGGTCGAGGACAAGAACTGTAGGGGTAGACCAAGGTTAGAATATGTTAAACAGATTGCCTCGGATGTAGGGTGTGGTAGCTATGTAGAGATGAAACGATTAGCTCAGGATAGGGAGGCATGGGGAGCTGCATCAAACCAGTCAAAAGACTGAAGACTCAAACAACAACACTACAAATAATAATATTACAAATAAAGATAATGCTAATAATAATAATAATAAGAGTAACCAAATTCAGTACAAATATATTAGAAATACCTCAAAGACACATGTGTTTTGTCAAGCACAATGGATGGACGGCACAGTATAAGAATGCTAGTGTTTATCCCGCACCAAAAAAGCGTTCCAATAGGCATGATATACAGTACTGAAACTATGGCCTTAAAAATAAAGGAGCCTGTTAATTTAAGTAATATTTCAGATGGACTGGCTGTGAAGGCACAACTCAATGGTATTTAGAGTCTGCGGCAGTCCATTGCAGTCACGGTGCTAGAACCTGCACGTCTCATTTCATTTGTGCCGCAGGGTACAGTTCCGAGATCATAGTGTGTGGGTCATTTCCTTGCAAGCTATCATCCACCGTAAACAAAATCTCGCTTGTGGCACCTTTTTCTTGCTGTCACATCTCTTAACTCAAGTCCAGCGGCGATGGGATAAGGATGGCGGAGGCAGGTTTTCGGGCTGAAACTGGAAGCCTCTAGTTCGGACCTGCACGTTGGCAGCAGATTTGTGATTCTCGTCTTTCTGAGACCTCGTAACTACAGGAGTTTGGTCCTGCCTCTGTGTCTGGGCAGGCCTATTTAGGATCACCGCTGCCCATCCCGAATGGGGAAGGCCCTAGACAATGAGGGCTAAACATCGGTAGTCACACCTTCAGCCGGCTGAGAGGCCACATCCAGCGGGTTACCCCTTTTACGGTCAAAAAACGAAAACTAAGAATATCCAAACTTTAATTATAGGATCCTGGAATGATCGAACGTTACTCGATTTGAAGGACAATAACAGGCTTGAGAGAAGAACTGCGCCCGTTACCCATGAGCTTGGTCGAATGAACATAGATATTGAAACCAGATTGTCCAGCAAAGGTAAAATTACAGAGTTCAGTTCAGGTTACATCATATTCTGGAAGGGAAACGATGAGGGAGAGTGCCGTATTCATGGTGTTGGTTTCGCTATAAAGATCACACTGGTGAATGATCACCAGCTAACTCCAACTGCTGTCAGTGAAAGAATTATGACTCACCGAATCCCACTCTCCGGGGGTCACTTTATGACTCTTATGACTGCATATGCTCCCACCTTGGATGCTGATATAGAAGTTCAAGACCAATTCCACAGCCTGCTGAGCACAATCATCACCAAAGTACCACCTAGAGACAAACTCTTAATGCTTGGAGATTTCAATGCCAGAGTTGATAAAGATCATCAATTATGGAACAATGTGATGGGAAAACAAGGACTTGGCAACTGCAATGCCAATGGCCTATTACTCCTTGGTCTATGTGCTGAACATGAACTCTTTATTACCAGCACTCAGTACCGTCTGCCGAATCGCTACAAAACCACTTGGATGCATCCTCCCTCGAAGCAATGGCACATCCTTGACTATATCACCAGGCAATGTGATAAAAAGGATATTCTTGTCACCAGGACCGCAAGAAGTGTCGATGACTGTTGGACAGATCATAAGCTCCTTTTTTGCCGGTTGAGGATCTCAATCTGCCGCAAACCGAAACGATCCATCCACAACCTGTCCAGACGGAAATTTGACACTTCTAAACTCCAAGTAAAATCAATTGCTACAGATTACAGAAATGAAATCGCAAATAAGCTGGCTAGTCACCTAGTTAGCACAAATAGTGTAGTACAGGAATGGGCAATGCTTCAGAAGGTCCTCACTGAGTCAGCTGAGGAAACAATTGGTTTTGTGGAGAACTAAAGACAAGACTGGTTTGATGAAAATAATGATGAAATTATGTGTCTCATCAATGCCAAACGGGAAGCCCATCTATCCTTTCTTCAAGATCTGTCTTCCAGTGTGAAAAAATCACAATTCGTGCAACTTAAGGGGAAATGTCAGGCACAAATCAGAGAAATAAAGAACAACTGGTGGCAGCGAAAAGCTGAAGAACTGCAAAGACTATCTGATGCCCGTGACCTGCAAAACTTCTATACAGGCATAAAGGGGGTATACGGCCCAATCCGATCATCAACAGTTACATTGAAAACTGCTGACAATTCTGCCATTTAACTGATCAAGGACAAATTTTGGAGCGTTGGAAGGAACATTTCTCTGCACTTCTAAATCGTGCCTCCAATGTTGCCGAGGACTTTCTTCGCAACGTACCTCAGCAGCCCCAACAACCATGGATGGCGGTTCCGCCGACATTACGAGATTTCACCAAAGCGCTCAAACAACTAAAGCTGAGAAAGGCTCCTGGTCCTGATAACATTCCTCTGGAGTTGTTACAAAGTGGAGGTATGGCTTTGAAGACTCGAGAAGTACCTGACGACTTGAAGAATGCTACCATCATCACTATCTTCAAGAAAGACAATCATAGTGTGTGTGGGAACTACCGTGGTATATCACTATTATCCATTGCAGGTAAAGTTCTCACAAGAATTCTACTAAGCCGGCTCCAAAGTATCTCGGAGAGGATTTTGCCAGAGTCTCAATGTGGTTTCTGAACCTCCAGGGGCACAATAGTCATGATATTCTGTGCCAGACAACTCCAGGAAAAGTGCAGAGAGCAACAGGAGCCTCTGTATTCAGTTTTTTATGATCTGGAAGAAGCCTTTGATTCAGTACCAAGATCTGCTATGTGGGAAGTATTAGCTCACTTTGGATGTCCAGATCGCTATGTGGAATTAGTTAAAGCTCTTCATGATGGAATGTCTGGGAAGATTCTTCACGGTAACTCTGTATCCGATCCGTTTCCAAACATTCACGGTTTGAAACAAGGCTGTATGCTTGCTCCAACACTCTTTGCATTGTAAATGACTGCCATGATGTATGAATCATCTTCCAACAACCCAAGCATAGAGATTAAGTTTTGCTTCGATGGAGGTCTTTTCAATCTGGCAAGACTTCGTTCACAGAGACATGCCCAAGTTACCCGGGTAACAGAACTGCAGTATGCCGATGACACCGCATCTCCTGCTCCGACACCTGCAGAGCTTCAACATTCGGTCAATCTCTTTAGGACTGCTTGTGACCTCTTTGATCTCATCATCAATGCAAAGAAAACTAAGGTACTTGCACAACCTGCCCCAGGATTACCTGTTCCTGAGTTCAATATATCCATCTTAGACTCAACACTGGAGCAGGTTGATCATTTTTCATATCTTGGTAGCATCTTGTCTTAACGGTGCACATGCGAACAGGATGTTGACAAAAGAATTGGGGCTGCCCATGCAGCATTTGGCCACTTAATGCACAGAGTCTTCATGAATAAAGACCTAAAGATGCATACCAAACTCATGGTGTACAAAGCTGTCGTCATCTCAACGCTACTGTATGGCTGTGAAACTTGGACACACTATCGCCATGATATCAGGAAACTTGAGCGCTTCCACCAACAAAAGATGAGATACATCTTGAATATCAAGCGGGAGGACTACGTGACCAACACTGCAGTTCTCGAGAGAGCTCATGTCAATAACATAGAGACAACTATCATCGCTCATCAACTGAGATGGTTAGGCCTCCACGTCAATTCCTTTATGGTGAGCTTTGCTCCGGCACTAGACCTCATGGGGCCCCTCTGTAGCGTTTTAAAGACCAGCTAAAACACATCATGACAACGACTGGTAAACATATCCACTTAAGGGAAACTGCTGTGGACCGTTTACTGTGGCGGAACACTACATCGACTGCTGTCAACTTTTTTTTTTAGGAAGAACATCGCAGACATGAAGAGGCCAAGCGACAAGCAAGAAAGCTTCGTCAATTGCAACCCCGCCCTCCCCCGACCATTGAGTGCAATTTATGTGGGCGCATGTTTTATGCCAGGATTGGCCTGTTTAGTCATCAGAAACACATCCACAAGCTGGTCTGAAAAGCTCAATGCAGGAAGAAGTATGTGTACTCGGAATCGAGTTACAGCCGACGACGACGATTAAGTCTTAAACTAACTATTCGCGAACTCAAGCGACGGTGCTGCCATTATTTGGAACTAGCATAAGGGTGATGGAAACTTAAACAAACAGATGCTATAACATGTGGTTTGAGTTGATGGATGTGCTCTTCTATCGTTTCTTCAGTTATTTTCATAATAATTGAGGCTAAAATATGACTTATATAATTGCTCAGTTCCGCTGTGCTCTTCGAATTCAACAATTGCCATATCAATGCTTTACTTCCACAAAAAGAAAACTTTTCAGACGGAATGGAGTATATTAGTTTGCGTCGCAAAGCCGATTTCGGAGTATATGTATGATCGTATACGGCTGGCATTTTACAAAAGGAGCATTATTTATTAATAAATACTAATGAATTTCTTACAATATCCAGTACCCCACATTCTCCCCTGCACTACAAACTAGGCGACTTAGTAAGGTCGAATTGACAGCTGTACTTCCCGCGCCAAACATTACTTTTAGGGGTCGCTTTGTCGTAGGCCTACATGTGGTTGTCTTTCTTTAACCTGCCCCATTGCTCCTTCAAATCTGTGAAGCTCAGGTCTTCTAAGTTGTAATTCATGTGCCTATTAAAAATTTAAAAATCTTTACAGTCAACTTGTACAGTCTTTGATTTCTACTTCAACAGTATTTGGCTATATCTTCCAAATTTAAATGTATCTACTTGCTGAAGTATGTAAAGCAATGTACTAACTATTCGCATATTACGAGGGCTATTCCAAAACTAAGGTCCAGTTAAAAAAAAACTCCAAAATCAATATTGTTTCCAAAACAATAGTTTTATAGACATTCCTTACGTCTTTCTCTATTTTTCTACATAATTTCCATACTTATTTACACATTTGTCACATCGTTCCACAAGCTTTTGAATGCCTAAGTCGTAGAACTCGGCCGCCTGCGAAGCTAACCAGTCTTCAACAGCTTTTTTCACTTCATCATCTGTGTCGAAGCGCTTGCCACCAAGAAACTCCTTTAGGTAGCGGAACAGGTGGAAATCACTTGGCGCCAAGTCCGGACTATACGGTGGGTGGTCCATCTGTTCCCATCCAAATTTCTTGATTAGAGTTTGCGTGTCATTTGCAATATGGGGTCTGGCATTGTCATGCAACAACAACACTCCAGATGATAAAAGACCACGTCGCTTATTCTGGATTGCACGTCGAAGGTTATCGTCAGGGTAGCACAGTAGGCGGCTTTATTGATCGTTGTCCCTGAAATAGTGAATCGTCAATCTTCACGAATTTTGTAGTCAACCGCATGAACCAACTCGTCTGAAATCACTGATGGTCTGCCGGAGCGGGGTTCATCGTGCACATTTTCCCGTCCTTCATTAAAGGCTCGCACCCACTTGCGCACTTTACTGTCACTCATTATGTTAGGACCGTACACTTCAGTAATCTGCCGATGAATTTCTGCCGCAGAAATGTTTCTTGCAGACAGAAACCGTATCACTGCCCTTACTTCACAATCGGCGGGCTGATTGATTGTCTCAAACATTGTGAACTGACACTATCAACAGCACACAGCAACAGTAACAACGCTACTGGCGGTTTTTGCCGTGCAAGGCATGCCAGGAGACGGCGCGCAAGCGTGTTTTGCCCTTGGCGCCGCTTTCAAATATTTACGGCGAATTAGACCTTACTTTTGGAATTACCCTTGTACAAATTCCTGAACAAATTATATTTTTCTCGGCAACTGGCGACCCAATTTCATTTTGATTCTGGTGAGGTACTCCTTTCAAATGTCCAATGTAGTTTTTGAAGCATAAAACTTCAAGTCTCATAAAATCTGTTTCTAGCACTTTTCCGCTTATAATTTTGAGTTTTTGGCATCTAAGATTGTCTGTCCTTCAACAAGAGCCTGCCTAGAATTGCCAACAACATTCAATACATATCATGCCTTCGTCCACCATTTTGTCGCAACCGACCTGCCACCTACATTCGATAGAGTTCGCAAATATTGGTAAATTCTGAAAGGAAATGACTGTCATTTTTAATACCGGCTAAACTGGGGTGAATAGGGACATATTTTTGTATTATTTTAGAAATAAATCCAAGGACAAGAAATGTTGCACACTTTAGTTCTTTGAAGTGAAAGGTTGTATTTCAGCCTCTCTTTTGAACCAAATATCAGCAATGTAGCTCTTTAGAATATTGAGTTATTAATTCGCTCCGGGGATGGGGTCGATACGGACAGTGGCCACTGGGGTTATTAGGGACACAGAACTAGCTTACAAAATACAGAAAATAAAAAGTGAAAATACAAAATAGGGATAACATACTCCATGAACTATTTATTACCACCATGTTTTTAGTGATGGGGACAAATGGTAAGGTTACAGTATGAACACAAACTTCACTTAAAACTATGTCTGCCTCTCGTAACTGTGAGTTCTTTCATTGTGTGAACTATTTGCTCCTGGTCGAATTCAGACACATCTTCCACATTTGGAAAAACATAAAGATTCTTGTCCTTGGAAGTTTCTCTCAAAAATGATGCCTCGAAAGTCACTCCGACACGCACAACATTCCTGATTTTCCCAGTGAAACATTTTCCGTCTCCCTTAAGGCTCTCAAATGTCACTTTCACCCACTGACCAACATGTAATGCCTGATCAACAGACTGGGCTCCAACTTCTTCAGACTGTAATTCAGGGCCCCTTGATGTGCTTGCTTCTCTGCACTCGGCATTGTAGTCACTATCACTGTCAATATCGCTGTGTTGTTCTTCCACTTCTTTCTGTGACCCTAAGTCATGTGCATGGACACTTCTGCCAGGTGGCACATAAAGCTTTCTTTTTCTGCCAGGTTTGTGAATGCTGTCATTATCACCCCACCTTTGGTTTTCCAGGAATTCAGTTACGCTGTCATTGATAGAGTTATCTTTTCTATTTTGTTCATTCGGCAACATATCGAGAACTCGGTTCATATTTAAAGGATGAATTCCAGTTTTCTTGAAACCTGAGCATATGTCTGTTTCCATGACTGGAGATAACAGGTGAAGAGTTCATACCCTTCTCCAGGTCCTCCTGTGCAGTAGATTTGTGTCGATGAGCTCTGGGGTCACTCTTGTACTTCGTTGTTGTTTGTTGTTGTTGTTTCCTATGGCTAGCCCGGATTCCAATCCATCAGCTTTCTTGTGTTCCAATAGAGTTGTGTGAGGTTTCCAGAAGTTCTAGCAGTCACATCAAGTTTGTTGCAATGTAGCAGGTGTCCCTTATCCATTTTACTTCCAGGTTCGTGACAAAGTGTGCATTCTTCAGATCTCAGGATGTTGATTCGTTTCAGATGAGCTGCAAGGCAGTCGTGGCCAGTGTTAAGTCTGAAGAAGGCTACAGCTTCTCTTCTTGGTGTTAATTTATATTGATCCCATTTAGCATCAATGTCTTTCCATAATTTGGTTTCTGCTGTTTTCTTTGCCATTTCTTCATACCTGTTTTTGATAGTATTTTTCAAGATCCTTTTTGCTGACATATAATCAGTCTGACTGACAGGTTGTTGTAGTGTGGTACCTTTTTTTGATAATCTGTCTGCCTCTTCATTTCCTGCTATTCCAACATGAGAAGGGATCCACTGAAATGAGATCTGTTTGTGGAGTCTTTGAAGGGTTTTTATCATACAAAAAATGTCTTTGTTCTTTATTTTGGGGCTTATAATTTGACGAGATGGCTTGGATGGCTGCTTTTGAATCTGTAATGATAACGCATTTTTGACAATCAATGTTTCTGCCTAATAACTGATGGAGTGCATGTGAAATTGCTCTTATCTCAGCATCAAAGTTTGTTTTGTTTTGGCCTACTGGGAAGTAGAGTGAGAAGAGAGATGAATGTATTCCTGCTCCAGTTCTATTTTCTTTGTCTTGTGAGCTATCTGTAAATATTTTTAGCCATTGATTAGATGGATATCTTTCTTCTATTGTACAGAGGGCCAGTTGTTTTAGATCTTATGGTGAAGAGTCTTTCTTGCAGACCTCTTCTAACAAAGTAAGATCTGTAGTCACTTGTATATATTCAATGGGATTGACTGGCATACAGAGTGGTTCAAGTTTTATTTGCAGATTGCTCTTATAGATGTATTCTTTGGCGAGGCTTAAGGGATCTTTTTGTGTTTTAAGATTGGGACTAGAAACTGTTTTTTTGATCCATGTCATTTGAGGTAGTCTTTGTATACTGAGGTATGCATTGGCTGTTTGATGTTTCATCTCTTCTTCTATTGGTAAGTTGTGGGTATATAATTGCAAGGCGGTTATAGGTGTGGTTTTTATTGCACCTGTTATGATTCGTAGGGCATTATTCTGACACCTCTCAAGGCGATCAATGTTTGACTGGGGTGCTGTAGAGAGTACTTCACTGCCATATTTTATGATAGGTTTGATGTAAGTATTGTAGGTTTTGTTGAGTGTGTCTTGAGTGCTCCCCCAAGTAGCTCCTGCTAGTCTCGTCAGTAATTTCATCCGTTTGCTTACCTTATCCTCCACATGTTTTATGTGTTTGGTCCAGTTCAGCTTCTTGTCCATGATGATACCTAGGTACTTTGTACTTTCACTTTTGGAAGGTCTTGATTACTAAATTTGAGACTAAAAGTTGGATTGTGGTGTCTCAGGGAGAAAAACTGGTATACTGTTTTGGAAGTACTTCCAAAACAGTTGTTGTCCCTATTCACCCCTGAAAGGCCAAATAAATTGCATCATGCAATACAATAACTGATCATTTGTTTCGAAATTACTATTTTAATATGGATGTATGTTTATATATCTCAGAAATAATAATAGCAATTTCCTGACAACTTTTGCAATGATTACGGGAATGTATCTCGGACGTACAAAAGAAGTTTAAGTGCAAACTCTATCTCATAAAAACAGCTGATAAACATTTGCATGTGGACCAACTGCTGAAATAATTCCAAAGAGTATAGAACCAAAGCAGTTGATTAAAAGCAACTCACCAGGAGTTTAAAATAGCAGATGCCACGAGCATAGCTCAATTATCTTAATATTAATATCAAATGGGACTTTTTCTTGAACTGTTGTCTCTATTCACCCCTGCGTCCCTATTCACCCCAGTTTACGGTAATTAAATATATATATTGAAATTAAATATAAATATTGAACGTCCTTTTGAAAGGTCGATGGCGTTTCTCGGATAAAAAACAAATGGGATTTCGAAAGGACGTTGGTGCTCAGAGGGTAAAAGGTTAGCAGTAGCGTAACCGTGACATTACCAGCATATGATCCAGTGATGTCTATTGACACTTAAATGTGGCATGATCGACATCAGGTAGTGTTTTCCATACCACGGAAAATTGGGAAACTCACAGAAGCTGATTTATAGATGATTGCTCTTGTTTTGGATGAAGAGGAGGAGCAACAAGTGAGAAAACGGAAGTGAGTTCATCATGGCTGGAGAAAGAGAAGAACAGAAGGGGAATTTGCTACTCTTTATATTTATAGTCCATATATTAAGGAGCGTTTTCCTAGCTCCGCATTTGGTGCGGAGTGCACTGCGCACTCTCTCCACATATCCCAATGCGCTGCTCGGTAGTGTTTTCCTAGTTCAGCAATGCGCTGCGTCTATTTCAAGTTTTCATTTGTTTGAGAAGTGAGTGAACATGAGCTCTTGTCCTCTGAGCAAGAAAAAAAAATAGCGTTACTGATGTTATTAGAAGACGAAGAAGAGATCGAAGATGTAATTTACTTCATTGTTGGTCGTCTTTATAAAGTGTCAGTACCATGTACACATCTAGAGAGCAAGAAGTGTTCAAACTTTTAATCCACAGACATTTGCTCCGGCTGTGGTATTGCACTACGGAAGCTTTTCATGCTTTCTGGCCGCCTGGCTCGCTGCCGGCAGCGCGCTCAGGCACCGGTGGTAGAAAAATGAACTACCCATTCATGGGTATATTTTGGGTCGTTTCTAGCAATATGCTTGTGGATGAGACCATTTAAGCAGAATGTGACCAGAGTTATAAAAAAAAGTGAGAATAGTGGGTAATTTTATCAAATAGTGAGAAAAGTGAGGCTGCTTTGAAAATAGTGAATAATAGTGAGAAAAGTGAGTCGCTGGAAGCCCTGAAGAACTGTCACAGCCACTCAATATCCTGGAAGAATATTTTCAGGCTCGTCGGTCACGTCACGGTTACGTTACTGCTAAGTGTAAATAGACCTTAAGAGGACAAAATCAGTCACCTTGACCCATGCTGAAGACACGCAGGAAGGCCAAGAGCCGGCCGTCCACGGGCTCAGCCCCACACTTGAGCATGAAGTCCCCGCTGGTGGGCAGACCAAGTCGAGCCAGCAACTTTGCTCTCAGAGGCTGCAGAGGATCAGCCTTGCTCACTCCCAGCCTGATGGGGAGCGCGTCGTGGTTGTTCTCCAGGTACACGAACCCGTTGTGCACCAGCAGCTCCGAGTTGGTGCGCGGCCCGTAGAAGATGAAGACCTGTTCGCCCGCACGGAACCTCTGCACCGCCATACATTCGCTACGCTGCTCCACCACGTTAAAGTCTGTCGTCAGCTGAAACAGCATAGCATGATGATGATGATGATAATTGTTGTTTTAAGGGGCCTAACATCTAGGTTATCGGCCCCTAATGGTCTGGGTGATAGTGAAAATGACTATGAAATGGAAACCAGAACAAAAATCAAGCTGGACTGAAAATACTTGCAAAATAGAACTCAGATTGAAATGGCGCACAAAATGCAGTTTAGGTTCAAAATACTTACAAAATGCAATGTTGATTTGAAATACTGAACAAAATGCAATTGAAATTCAAAATACTTAGGTTGGTTCTTAAGTTTAGGGGCTGCGACAACGCGGTCATGTAGCCCCGTGTACTTTGGGTGTGTGTAGAATCTGTCTGATAACCGGTGTTAATTGTGATGACTGTATTAGTGTGTGTTATCTGTTTTTTAATTTTAAGTACAGACTGCAACTTAGAATTTTTCAATTAGTTCCTACTTTTGCCGCCAAGTGCCACGGCCAACGACTACTAGGCCAAGTTCAGAACTTAGCTACTAGACGCCACCGCAGTCGGCTCTTGGCAACGAACGTAGAAACCTAAGAGTGTTGATTACATTCTTAACCTATCCAATTTAGCTTCACACATGTGTAATTAGTGGAAGGTTCTTTAACATGCCATAAATCTATGACATGGGACCGCCGGCTTTACTTCCCCTCCGAAGGAAGGCATACTGAGGGATTTTTAACGCTCTTAAAAAATCCGACGGCTTCGGCCGGGTTTGAACCCGCTATCTTGGGCATAGAAGCTCAGCATGCTACCGACTACGCCACCGAAGCCGCCTCAAAATACTCACAAAATCCAATTGAAATTCAAAATACTTACAAAATGCAATTGAAATTGAAAATACACAATGAAGTTAGATTGAAAAAGGCCAGTTCAGATTCAAAATACTCACAAAGTACAATTGAAATTCAAAATACTTACAAAATGCAATTGTTGAACAGTGAAAATGTAAATTCAAATTCTGATACATAGGCTACTGCGGTGCTGATTATGAATATGAAAGACAAGATTGAAAATTAGCTCTAGTCTTCATTTTATATAGGTTGGTAACAATTACCACATATTTTGGGAAGGGAAATATACCAAGTATGCGAGTTGGATAGCAGGGCTCGTGCTTCTCATTATACAACAAGAAGTTCCGTAACGAACTAAAGAGCCTACTTTTCTTAAAATTAAGATTCATGCCAACGATTATTCTACAGTATATGAAACTATCTAGAATAATGAAGAAATTAAGTTGGTAATATCGAAATGTTTAATTAGTTAGAAATATACCCGGTATAATGTAACCTAATCGAGCACTACAGTTGGCAGCCCTGGTGACTGAATATATTCTTAGTTCCATCTCTTAATGTACGGAATACAGAATTTGGTTGAAGTCCAATGGACTTTACATGCAGTTAGACATTGGATCTATCAGCACGCGTAAAAGCATGTTGGCAACAATGTAATGCGTATGCTGGTCAGAAATAATCTGAAATATTATGATATCTTGTTGTGCCAATTTTGGATGAAATCCATTTGTTAGTATAGAAGTTACATGTATTTTAAAATTGGACATATCAGCAGGCATAGAAACATGTTGGCAGCAGTGACATATGAATTACTCCAAGTTAATCTAAAATGTCAGGTACTATACGTGTGCATAGTTTAAAGCTGTCGGCTTGCATACTTTCTGATATATTGGTATTTGGATAAAAAAAAATAGAGAGAGCAATTATTAACAGTTAGCAGCACTGGTGGCTCTTAAGAATATGCTCAGTCATATGTGTTTCATCATCATCATCATCATCATCATCATCATCATCTTGCACAGTTTCCAGCCACTGGCCGGGTCTGTTTGGAACACAAGCCTCTTCAACGTCTTCTGTCTTCCCACCATCTCTCAGCCTCCACCCTTGTCCAGTCTTCTCCTCTCTTCTTCACACTTTCTTCCACCCCCTTCAGCCACCTGTCTCTCGGTCTCTTTCCTTCCCACTTCGTTTCGTGTACTCTCCTGGGTATCCTCTTCTCCTCCATTCGTTTTACATGTCCATACCATCTAAGTCTAGATACCATCCTGTAATGGTTCCTCCTTCATTAACTCTCTGGTCCTCTCATTTCTTATTCTGTCCATCTTTGTAGCTCCAATACTGCTTCTCAAGAACCTCATCTCACTGGTCTGTATTTTGCTCTTCTCCCTTCCTTTCATAACCCAGGTCTCCGAGGCATACGTCAGGATAGGGACATAGTACGTCCGATATATGATCTTTTTGCTGTTCTGAGGGACATCCTTGCTCCATATCATGCTTCTCACACTCCTCCGGAATGCTTCTGCCTGTCTCCCCCGCTCATTTATTTCTCTATCGTTTCTTCCATTATCTTGTATCAGGCTTCCCAGATACTTGAAACTCTCCACTTTCTTCAGCTGTTCCCCACCAATTGTTATTCCCGTTGTGGTTCTTTCCTTCTTCCTTGTTGTGATCACCATCTCACTCTTATTTATGCTAAATTTCATCCCATATCCTTGTATTATTCCTTCCCACACGTCCAACTGTTCCTGTACCTCCTCCTCCTTGTTTCCCCAAATCATCAAATCATCTGCCAACACCATTGCTTTCATCTTTCCTTCCCCAATTACTTGTGCCACTCGGGTCATTATGTCATCCATCACCACAATGAAAAGTAACGGTGACAGAGCACTTCTTTGTTTCAGGCCATTTCTCTGTTCCAACCAGTCTGATCTCTCTCCTCCCACTTTCACACAGCTCACGCTTCCCTTGTACATCTCCTTTATCCTCTTTATAGTCCATTTCTCTACTCCTCTATCCTCCAGGGACTTCCATACTTTGTTTCTGCATGCACTGTCATATGCTTTCTCAATGTCCAGGAAGGCCATCAGTAGATCTGTTCCATACTCATAGTGCTGTTCTTGTAACTGCCTTACAGCAAAAATCAAATCCACTGTGGACCTTCCTGCTCTGAAGCCATGTTGTTCTTCCCTCATCCCTCCTTCTATCCTTGTCCTAATTCTCTTTTCCAAAACTTTCTCGAAGATCTTTGCACAATGACTCATCAGTGTTATTCCCCAATAGTTTCTGCAATCTGTTCTACTACCTTTCTTGAAGATCGGGACAATTATTCCTTTTTTCCAGTCCTCTGGGGTCTTCCTTTCCTTCCATGCTGTCCTCATCACTCGGTACAACCACTGTATCCCCACCTCTCCTGCTGCTCTCACCATCTCCACACTCAACTCATCCACACCCGGTGTCTTCCCTCCTTTCATCTTGTTCACTGCATCTTCCACTTCTTTCCATGTTAAGTCCTTTTCTGTTTGCAGTTCATCTTCCTCTTCCCCGATTTCTTCCTCCTCACCATCTTTTCCATTTGGGTTCAGAAGTTCTTCAAAATATTCTTTCCACATTTTCTTCAGTTCTTCCCTATTTTCTATCTCTTGTCCCCTTTTGTTCACCATTCTAACATAATCCGTAGGATCCTTCCACCTCTTATTTTTTACCATCCCATACAGGACCTTTTTTGTACCTTCACTATCCTCCTTCATCATCTTTGTCCATTCTTCCATCCACTTTCTTCTCTCCTCAGCCACTATTCTCTTCGCCGCCTTCTTTCTTTCCTGGTACTCTTCCCTTGTCTCTACCGTCCTATTTTGATACCACCTCCTAAAGGCTCTATTCTTTTCCCTTACTATATCTTTTGTCTTCTCATTCCACCATGGTGTTTCCTTCCACCTCTTCTTACTACTTGTCCTCCCACATACTGCTTCTGTTGCACCTACTAGTGTCTTCTTAAATCTAGCCCATTCCTCTTCCACCCCTCTTTCTTCATCTGTTGGAATTCCTTCCTTTACCATTTTGAGGTACTCGACCCTTCTATCCCCTTCTTTCAGTTTCCATATCCTTATACGTCTTTCCTGGTTCTCAGTCCCTTTCTTCTCCTTACTCCCTCTCAGGTTCATTACCAGCAATCGATGGTCGCTATCCAGGTTCTCCGATGGTATAACCTTGATGTCCGTGATGTTCTTATTTAGTTCTTTCTCATACAGTATATAGTCGACCACCGACTTCTTGGTCAAGTCATCACTGTACCATGTGATTGTGTGGCTCTCTCTTTTCTTAAACCAGGAGTTCCCAACTAGCAGGCTGTTCCTCTGGCAGAAGTCCAACAGTCTCTTTCCTTCCTCATTTCTTCCGCCCCAACCCTCTGGTCCTAAAACACTCTCATAACCTTGTCTTTCTCTTCCTACATGGGCATTCAGGTCCCCCATAACAATCATATTTCTTCCTACCAGCTGCTTCTGCAATTCCTCTTCAAACTCCTTGTCCTCTTCAGAGGTGCAGCCTACTTGTGGAGCATACACTTGCACTATTTCTACGGTCTCTCCCCTCAGTGCTACTTTCACTTTCATCATCCTATCACTTATTCTCCTCACTTCTTCTTTTAAACCATCTCGTACTACTGCTCCCACTCCATTCCTCTTTCCCTCTTCGTTCCCACTCCAGTACAGTCTATAGCCTTTTCTCAGTTCTCTCCTTCCTTCCCCTTTCCACTTTGTTTCTGCCAATCCCAATAAATCCAACTTCCTTCTTTCCATCATATCCACTATCTCCTCCACCTTCCCCGTCAGCATTCTTATGTTTAAAGTTCCAAATCTTAGTCCGAGTGTACAGCCGTGTCGTCGTCTATTAAATCCATCATGTCCGAGGCTCGTTCCATTTTTGAAAGCATTTGGTTTCATCCCCTACTGGCTTGCTGGGCCTATCGTAGCTTCACCAGAGCCCCGTTAGCCGTCACTTTTCAGTGTTCCTGTAGGACCTTCACAGCTACCGTAATGGTCCCGGGGCACACGAAGTCCCCACTGTACTTCGCCCCTACAGGCGATCCCCTACTTTGTGCGTTGCCCGTCTCCCACGACGTGGACAAGGGGTTGGACTTATGTACACATGTGTTTATGTACACATATTACATACAAAATTTGGTTGAAATCCAATTGATATTGTAGAAGTTATATGCATTTAAAAATTGGACCTATCAGAAGGCTTAACATTATTTTGGCAACAATGTCATGTATGGCCTCCTAGAAATTAAACTGAAATAGTATTATCTACATGTGTGCCAATTTTGTAATAGCTCTCATGCATACCTTCCAAGATATCCAACATGGAGCTCAAATTTCTAGTGCATTTTTTCAGCAGTTGGTAGCACTGACATTTTCAAATAAGGGCTTGAGATATTTCGGTATTCATCTTTACTCATACTAAATTTGGTTCCGATTGCTGCACCCGTTTAGGAGTTGATAGGGGACAGACAGACAGACAGACACACACACACACACACATTTTCCCGGATCGATCTCATAAGTCTACTTTTTCCTCATTTTTGCAAAATGTGAAAAGTAGGCTAGAAACAGACTGGCCTCTCAGAAACCAGGTAGAACGTCACAAACGAACCATCGGTTGATCCTAAACAAACATTACTTCCACCAATACACATAAAATTAGGGCTTATGAAAAACTTTGTCAAGAAAATGAACCGAGAGGGCGCGGCTTTCAAATATTTAAGGGAACTGATGAGTGAGTTTTGAAAATCTGAAACTACAGTACTGGACGGATCATTTTGAAATTTTAACCACAGGTAGATATGCCTATAGTTAGGGAACATTCTGAATTATGACTTGATTGTTCAAATAGTTTGTGAAATAATAATAAAAATATGTTCAAAAACATAGGGTCATAAAAGAAGTTCCTTGAGATGGAGTCTTCACTTATTTTCCTCCATACTTCGTAAACAGTTGCTGAATGCATACACAATTAGAAATTGCTCTGGAAATTGATGTGCCTTTTATATGAGAGTCAGGAGAGATAATCAAAATGATAAAATTTATGTTAAACCCTAAAAATAGAAATTATTTATATCTGAAAACCCAAATAATGCAGTTATTTTTTACTGACATTAAATCCAGAGCAATTTATAATTTGCACACAAAGGCTATTTAAATATGCAAACCAACGTTGAATCAAATATCTTGAAAACTGCAATACAGGGAGCCTTTTGCAACATACTAACTAACGTGTAAGAAAAATCACTTCATGATAAAACAGCAAATGAAGTTGGGTGGTTGGTTAGTTACATCAGAACTGCCCTGCACCATTTGCATAACCCGCAGACCTCTTCATCCAGTCTTCTAGCGACAAATTCTGCAGTTTTCTCTCCAGGGGTGCTCCTCTTTCTGCCCTGACAAAGACGGCTGAGGTAACGTTGCTCACTGATCTTCAGTGAAGAACTTGTCATAGGTTCTTGCCTAATGCCATGCATAAACCAGTCAGCAATTGTAAAGCTAATACAAAAACTACGTTACAATATATCGAAGGGTCCTGATAATATTGTTAGTGAAGTACTTAAACTAGGAGGTAGGGCCTTGGCACGATATTTAGAGGTGATGTTTAATGTGTCCATAAACAATGCGCAAATCCCAGATGACTGGAAAAGAGCTACGGCAGTCCCAATATTTAAGGGAGGGAGCAGACTTGATTTGGGAAACTACAGGCCGGTTAGTCTTACGTCCATCGTTTCTTAACAGATGGAGCATCTCATTTGCGACTACTTGATGGAACAGTGGGAAACATTATCATGGTTTAATGAAAGGCAACATGGATTTCGGAAAGGTTACTCATGTTACAGTCAGATGCTATCACTTTTTCAAGATATTAGCGAATCGTTAGACCATGGAGTTTCAGTTGATGCCCTAGTTATAGATTTTGCGAAGGCATTTGATGTCATGCCGCATGACATGCTACTCCATAAATTAGCTTCGACGAAGATTGATAGAAGAGTAATTTTATGGATCCAAGAATTTTTGACGGGTCGTTCCCAGAAAGTGAAAGTTGAAGGCCGATTCTCAGACTACCATAACTTCGGGTATCCCTCAAGGCAGCGTAATCGGAACGTTGCTATTTTTGGCTTTTATAAATGACTTACCAAATGGGATTCGCAGCGACTGTCGATTGTTTGTGGATGATTGTGCAATATATCGAAGGTTACATGGCTCACAAGACAACGCAGTACTTCAAGATGACTTGAACCTGGTCTATAAGTGGGCGATTGAAAATAAAATGAAAATAAACACAAGAAAATGAAGTCTCATAAAAATAGGGGAAGTGCGAAGGCAAGATTTTCAATATAACATTGGCTCAGAAATACTTGTAGAAGAAGATTCTTGCAAATATTTGGGCGTTCACATAAGGAATGATATGAAATGGAGTAGTCATGTAGGATGTGTAGTTTCTAAAGCTTACAAATCCCTGCACTTTGTAATGAGGGTATTAAAAGGAAGTAGTACCTCTGCTAAAGAATTAAGATATTTGTACTTGTAAGACCTATTCTAGAATACGCCTCGGCGGTTTGGGATCCATATAAAGTAGGGCTCATCAATGAGTTGGAAATGGTACAAAGAAAGGCTGCTAGATTTGTGCTCAGTGACTTTAATCTCAGGAGCAGTGTGAGCCGTATGTTAAAGAAACTTGGGAGGGAATCACTTGAGGCTAGGAGGATGAAATCTAGACTCTGCGCTATGTAGGTTACAACACGTATACAAATCAACCAGCATGGGGTGAGCTTAGCAAACATATGGGAAAGCCCACGTACATGGGTAGCAGCGATCATCCTTTCAAAGTTAAGGGCCGACCACAGCGATGGTAAATATTATTTTGTAAACCGTGCCATTGGAACTCTCTACCTGCCGCAGTCTTAGAGCCTTTTCCCAAACATATAGGTGTGTTTAAGAAAAGACTGACTATTTGTGTAAATAATCCAGTTAATTGTTAATGGTTATTGAATTGTTATGTATAATTATTTATTTGTATGCTCGAAGTAGATGTCACAAGACACTTGCCTGACCATCTCCGCAAGTGGAGTTTGTGGTAACTTTTTAGCAATGACATGGAAAAAAGATCCGAAGTGTTTCAGTCCATTTGACAGGTGGGTGTTGCGCACTGAGGTATTTAATAATGGTGTGTGTTCGCTTTTGCGAATAGTTTCGTAGTTTTTGTTTCCCGTACGGTTTGAAATATTTGTTCAATCTTTCTGCCCCATTATTTTTCTTCGCTATAATTGCAGTATGAACGCGGTGTTCTGTTTATTTATTGTTTAGTTTACTTATGTTTCAATTGAATTGTTGTTCTTTATTATTTCTTGTCTTTACTCACCTTTTTCTGAAGTGTGTTCTTCTAGACGCACCGAACTGTCACACTTTCTCGCAAGTATTGTGCTTGCCTTAGCGGTAACCCTCACAATGTGTCTGGAGCTATGTGCTGATTGGTTGTTGACCCCCCCCCCAGCCATCTGGAATGTTCGGCTCTCTATGACGTCATTTCAACTATATATTGCCTTCATCTCCGTTCTACTGTGTGTCTACTTCTGTCTACGCCTGAGCTCTACACGGCCCCCACTGGATCAGCACTGTTTGTAAACATCGTGCGGCTGGAAACACATAACGTGGCATGCTTCATTGTATGGACTTTGTCGTGCTGGGCAAGTCCTGAGTCAACGACCTTCATCTAGCGACGGCTTCGAATCGCCAGCTCACTACAACTTTGCAATATGAAATCGTAACTGATTGTAACCTACCAGCCAGGTCACTACCAAGAGACATGTTACTGCTGGTTACACTTCGTCGAAGGAACTGCTATTTTTTTTTTTTGGAAGCCATGCCGAGACTTCCTGGAGGAAGCCTTTTTTGGATTTTATGACCCGCTCCCTGTGGGCCTACTAATTCATGGCCAAGTTCCGGCACTGCACATGGAACTTTGATCCGTACTGAACCAACACTTCGATTCTGCCCTGTCCGGGCAACCAATATCACTTCCTGCTACTGTCGGCGCGAGTTTCCTGCAGGATGATTTTATGGGAAGATACTCTGTATCAAGTATCCAACCATTGGTAACGCCAACTTTAATCAAGCTTGTTTAATATATTACAAGGCCAAGCCTTTTTTTGCTTCTAGCTTTTTTTTTTATATTTTCTTGAACATACTTTTTTAGTCGCCTGTTATTAGGCTTTTTTTATGAACTTGTTTTAGTAATTCATATTTCCATCTCAATGTTGATTCTGAGTTTCCTGGAGAAACAGGCATTTTGTATTGCCTCCTTTCAACTATCATTTCAATAAAAATCTTTGTTGTTATTGATCCAAAGAATCAAATAAATGTATTAAAGTAGTCATTAACGTTTGGTCTCTTCCTTATCGCTCTATTTACATTCCACTGTGTGCCTGAAACCTAATCCTCTGCTAATTCCCAATCGGGGTGCTACTCCAACCACCCCCATTCCAGTGGGCAAACATATTTAAATCACCCCCAGGGCTTTAAAAATGGCGCCATGGGAAAAATTTCAACATTCCTTATTTCACAAAAGGTTTGGGCCCCAAATTTCGGCAAAATCCAAAATTCGGTAATATGACTGTATTTCATGAAATCTCAGTCATCAGTCTCCTTAAGGCAACAATTCCGCCGATTAAGTGACGCAAAGATCAAGGAGGGTATCTTTATTGGACCACAGATTCGGGAACTTTTCAGAGACAATCAGTTTGATGCAATCATCCAAGGCGATGAGAAGGCCGCATGGGAAAGTTTTAAGAGTGTTTGTTCAAACTTCTTAGGGGAAAAGAGAGCACAAAATTATGAGCGAGATGCTGTCATGTATCTCAACTCTTATTAGGTCATACAATTGCAGCCTTGATCAATTCAGAATGTGGTTGGTTCTTAAGTTTAGGGGCTGCAACAACGCGGTCATGTAGCCCCGTGTACTTTGGGTGTGTGTAGAATCTGTCTGATAACCGGTGTTAATTGTGATGACTGTATTAGTGTGTGTTATCCTGTTTTTTAATTTAGGTACTGCAACTTAGAATTTTTCAAATAGTTCCTACTTTTACCGCCAAGCGCCACCGTCAACGACTACTAGGCCTAGTTCAGGACTTAGCTACTAGACGCCACCGCAGTCGGCTCTTGGCAACGAACGTAGAAACCTAAGAGCGTTGTTTACATTCTTAACCTAACAAATTTAGCTTCACACAGGTGTAATTAGTGGAAGGTTCTTTAACATGCCATAAATCTATGACATGTGACCGCCAGAATTACTTCCCCTCCGAATGAAGGCATACTGAGGGATTTTTAACGCTCTTAAAAATCCGACGGCTTCGTCTGGGTTTGAACCCGCTATCTTGGGCATAGAAGCTCAGCATGCTACCAACTACGCCATCGAAGCCGCCAAATTCAGATTGTGACCGCCATTCATTCTCGTATTTGTTGTAAGTGTTGTTGAATTCTGACGTTTCTATTAGGCATTGTAATATAGAAGCACTTATTTCTAACACTAGAGCTAATGCACATTATATTAGTACTGCCAGGTGGCCATGATAAGACCTAGATTGCGATGTGGTGCATCTTAGCTGTTGTTTAGGGATCATCAAGTGAATTCATTAATTATTAAGGATTTCCCAGCGCGAGTGCATATTGTCTTCTAGATGGGTACTTTCTCGTTGGAATGGCTTCATCAATTTGTGGACTGTGTTTCGATATCTTAAGATAGCTATAAGGCATCCAACGTTTAGAATGAAGCATTGGTCTTATGGCGCGTTACGACAGGGTTGCCACTCCATAGGAGGCAGTACAAAGCGCTTCGCGTACACTTTCCGCACATTCAGCGATTATGCAGTGACGAAGACTTGAATTAAGCACTGTATAATAATACTAATAGTAGGCTAACATAACACATACAACGAAATTAAATTAAATTAACTATAACGTATGCTGAATGTAACATAAAGAAAACAATCAAAATAAAATAAATAAAGTACAAGCCCAAGGAAATGTGTGAAGTTTCGACTGCAGTTAAAGTTGAAGTACGTTATTAAAGAAAATACTCCTCATTGGCTTACCTTTCATGATTTATACTTTCGTTTGGTTTAAGGTTCTTAAAATAACTGAACACATTAATTACGACCTGTTTTTCCCTCCTCCTGAGCACTTGACCACGCTTTCTTTTCACAAAACTATCCATTGTTGTACGTGAAATACGTAAAATACAACACGTTAAATCTAACAGAACTGCTGCACACACACTCAAGATAGAGACTGAAATACAAGCTCGAATGGCACAGTAATAAAGCTGTGAGTAGCAAGCGGCACCCCGCTGCCCTTCGAAACTTCATGTTTATAATCCGCGGTCAATGTACAGCCCAGCCTGTGTAAACAATTAAACCTACACTCTGGGTAAGCAGGTAGAAAACTTCTTCCAACATTCCTCTACAACTCTCAAACTGAAATGACATGGTTATCTTTAAAAATAGAAAAGTTGGCAGCATACGAACTTTTTCAATGCTGCTATGCGGTTATGAGAGAATATTCAGAAGTTTTACCTACATGGAAATTGTAATATTGCCAGTATAAAATATTTCAATAATCCATCATCAAGACGGCACACTTAGCTACACGTGTGTGAAAAATAGGCATCACAAAGTCAATGCAACATGATATAAGATCGATTTTACTAAAAAGGGGACTCAGTTTATAGTTTTTTAAGAAAATATGGATATCTAATTTTTCAAGCATTTCTATCAAGTTTACGTAGTTCTAATACAGGACCAAAAAGATCGGCAAAACATAGTTCTACCCGAGTATGCTATTTTTTCGACAATGAAAAGTTTTCGACTGATATGGCAACAGTGGAGTGCTAGAAAATGACAGCGTCATACATGTCTCGCGTGCAACAGAAAGAGAGAAGAATATCCCTATCTAACCAGTGCTTCATTCTAAACGTTGGATGCCTTATAGTAGCTACCATGTTGTTTACATAATAATAGACTACATTTTATTTCAGCCAATGGCCACAATAACAGGAATACCATACAAGCTCATTCGGTGCAAAATTTTGTAAGAGACATCTGACGTTCGCTGCAAGTTAGTACATGATATCTCTCACATGATTTCTTACATAATATACACACGCATTTTAAGTCTGGCTGGTGATACTTCTTTCCTGTGCAAAATTTATAGTGAAAGCCGTGCACTGCCATTCGTGTGATCATATGACGCAGTTCATAATTTGAGTTCATCCACTCACAAGTCGTCATGGCATCTGTACAGTAGAAGTCACTCCAAATACATTTCCTCTTGTCACGAAGTTCACTCAGTAAAGCATCATAAGCTCCAGTGGCGGGCAGCATCCATTAATTTCTTAAATCTTCGATATAAAATTGCTCTTTGGCCAATACATACACAAGGCGAGAGAATGTGTATTTCGCAAGATTGAGTAACTTTTTAAAGTAAACTGCCTTCACTCTTTCCATTTTCATCAGGTCATTCTTTGTCAGGTGTTCCCATATATTTTCCAATGCATATTATGTAACTATGGGAGTAATTTTGAGCTTGAATAACGCCATGCCTGTATCAAGAGACAATTTTCCAAATTCCAATACTATCATTGCTGTGTCGACTTTGGCTTGTGTGTGCTTCGTAAATACAACTCCCAGTGTTTGGAATATTACTCCTACATACTTAAAATTATTCACTGATTGTAATATTTTGCCTTTATATTCCATATGATGATTAACTGACAGTCTACCTCCTTTTCTGAAGATCATGAACATTGTCTTGTTTTCTTTCAGTTTAAATTCGTTTTCGTCCGCCCAACTTACTAGTCTGTTGAAAGCCTCCTGAAACCTTTCAAGTGATGTGGATGTTAGCACCATGTCATCCGCATACATGTAGATGGAGACATCTTGATCCTCTATAATTTGGGGCACATCAATGGTTGCAATATTGAACAGGAGAGGACTTAGTGGGTCCCCCTGTAGCACACCGATTGTCTGCTCGATGTAATGCGATTCCATTAGACTATGTTGTTTATGCGGAGACATTAAACAATGTGAACAGTTTTAAATATCTAGGCTTGACGATACAAACGACGGTAAACTCCTTTAGGCTTCGTGCTGCGGCAGCTATGAAAGCTGATCTTACAAGATCCAGCGCAACAGAAGGGGAATCGAGATCTCCCTCAATACCCTCTACTGACAAATTTGCATCCGAACGGATCTCGGTTCTATCTAGTCATTGTGACATATTACGTACCTTCCTTGGACAATTAGATTTAATATGTCCCTTATATCCACAATTAAAACATTTAATATTATAATTTTTGACATCAAGAATTTAAATCGATTATCTCTTAAGACGGCCATAATAATAATAATATCGTATGGCATCGGGTGCCGGATGGAAGCTTTGTAATTTGACACCCAGAGGGTAGCTTGCATGTCAGATTTCGTTGTTCCTTGAATCACTATGAAAGTCAAGGAGGTTAGATATCTAAGCTCCTTGAACACTATAGCGCATTCCAGTAGAGGAATGAGGAACTGTGTGTTGGCGGAAACTCCCGAGATTAATTTTGCCACTATGAACACGGCCTACTGAATTCAAATGGGTTCTTTAAAATGTCGTATGACATGCGTGTCGTATTTTTGCCGCCTTTCAAAAATCACTTACCACGGCCAGGAGCGAACCTGCAATATTGGGGTTAGTAGACCGACACGCTATCCACTCACCCACCGTTTGACGTAAAAATAAGTTAATTCCTATTTTAACATATGGTCTGGAAATCATTTGGGATAAGCTAATGAAGAATGACCTACACACTTAAGAAAAAATCAAAGCCCGTTTTTTTTTAAGACAATCCTCTGAGTATCCAGATTTACTAGATCAAGACTGGTTTATGAACTTGCAAAGGAGACTTTTTTAATTGAAGATTTGAGATTCAAGATCGCACTACCTTATACAGACAATTGGAAGAAACTCTTGGACGAAGATTGGTCGACTGACGCAATGACGAATAGGACTTGGACCGATACTAACCAGGATCTCCGACAGTTTGTCAATGCTATGGCAGTTCACGGATACCACCCTAAACTCTGCAAAACTAAGATCTTTCATGACCCTGACGATAGTTGTGTGTGTGCACTGTGTGATTCGACTTGTCCTCGTTACCATGTTGTGGAATGCACAAAGCGAAATAGGTCTATAATAAACTTATGTTTAAATGAAATGTAATCTCTTTATATAAACGATCTGTGTGCTTGATTAAATTAATTATGTTCTTTATATAGCCTTGATTTGATATTTTTGTAGTTCCTTGCTTCAACGGAGGCACGTCTTTGAAATCCCAAAGCCTCCTCTGTAGTGACTGTAATGAATAACGAAATAAACCCGTACGCTTTTATATGGTGATCTTACCAAAACGCAATCAACGTTTGAATATGTAAGGTTATGTACGGTACACATAAACGCATGAATCCTGCAGTTCTAGATATAAAATATTACATTACCTCAAGATTTTTGTATTTCTCTTCTAAAAGAACGCACGCACTCCTATATAGTGTTCGGTGATCAATACCTTTTATATTCTGCCTTTTTTTTTTTGTCTGTATGATCCTTTTTGATAGTTCTTTTCAGTTGGTATATTTTAGTTAGTAGTTATTGTTGTTTTAAAGGGCAAAACTACGAGGTCATCTGCCCCTTTGGTATATTTTAATGACTGGTGAGAGAATTCTCATCCAAATGTTATCCTTTTCCTACACGTGGTGCACCCTGCTGTAAACTGACGAGGCTCTGGCGTCCGAATAACTCCCGGGATAAGGAGATATTTACCAAGGCAATGACCTTCTTTGAGGGCAGATGAGTAAGGTGAGGAAAAGTGAACCCTATGTCCTTGGGATGAGAAATCTTCCCTAAAGGCGGATGATCCAGCAGATGGACAACGGCATAGGACCAGGACCAATAGGGTAGGTGAGACTCTATGTGCCGTGGTGCAGGCAACTCGCATAGAAGAAGGTCACTATGATAACAAACCGGGTGGCTCAGCACCTTAGATGGCAGTCCCATCACTGAGCTCGGGCTCGGAAGGCTGATAACGTACTGATATCTCGCCAGGAGTTGGCAGTTGGGTTTGAACTGCAGATGTCTTCCCGCGCACTCCAAAAGCATTAAGTTACTCAGTACTTGCTTCACTCACTCAGCACATTCCTGCGTGTCGTCTGCAGCGATAACAACGTTTGGCATACAGGAAACCGATATATTTAGGTCTGGATTAGGCGGGCCGCGCGTGCGTACTGCAAGACCCCCCCACCGCACCTCGTCGCAGGCAGTGTGTTGAACTGCCATCTCCTGACGCGATGACATTACCAGTCTTAAATTATAAGATCAAAGAAAAAGGTAAAGGAAAATATGGGACTGATCAAATGGTAATGTTGTATATTTGATGTGTGTGTTATGTTTCTTTGCCTGCTAGGTATAATAAATTATGATTATGCACAAATGAAGTAATTTACTCACTTGTTGAACAGTGGTTGGTTTGACGACTCACCTTGCCATTAATGTGGTTGGCCATGTCCCACAGCGGGATCAGAGCGTTCAGCATCGAGCTACCGTCAGAGGAAGGCACAAAGTTCTGGCGAGTCATCACTGTGGACACGGCCCAGCTGAAACACACACACACAAACTCTTCAGTCCGGCAACATGACAGAGCGGAGTTACAACACTCCCTAACAAGTCGTTCCGTGAAGAACTATTCAGACTATCTTCATATATCCTACTCATGTTAATTGCATCTATCAACATACAAAATTTCAGTTTGATTGCTGTCATAGATTAGTAGATATTGAGAACTGTCTAAATATTTCAGATGGTCGCCATGTTGAATTTTTATATACGTAGACCATAGATTTATGTACTGTTAGATGACGATTTTAGCGTAGTTTCATTATTGAAATGTTCACTTTGATCGCAAGATTAATACACAAGAAATAAAAACTTAATTTTAAGATTTCGCACAGCCGCCATGTTAAGGTTATGTAAACAATTGAACTAAATTAGATGCCAGTGCATTACAATGTGTATAAACATTTGCTGTACCAAGTTTCATTGCGTTTTGGAAGGTTAAATCGCGAGAAAAGTCTATTTAAATGTTTCAACTTCGCTTGGCCGCCATGTTCGTTTTATAGTTAGCAGGTTTTTGAAAGTTTCATATGTGAGCTTCTAGTACAGCCCTTCATCACCGTACATAATTTCGAGGTAATATCAGTAATAGCTCCAAATAGATGGTATATTGGCTTCCACAGCCAGTGAAGTAAAACTCAGCAATTCTTCTAGGTTCGTGCCGTGTCGGAACAGGATGTGCATGACCTGGCTAAATGGAGGAGACCTATCAGGAACATCGACCCCACATGATGTAAAGGGAAAGAAGAAAGATGTGCCATACGCTAAATAAATAAATACAGCCTTTCCTCACTCCTGTAACACTTTTATTGTTATTATTTTATTTATTTTACACGTTACAGGCCTATTAGACCACGCGAAGCAATCATGACTTTTTGTTCTTCCTGTCTTTCCAGTACTCTTTCATTCGTGCACTAAAGGCCCTCTTCCTTTCTTCGGTCCACTTTGGCCTTTGGGCTTTAGGTGCTGCTTTCTCTGACAACACTTCCCACTTGTATACCTTGGTCGAAAGACGCTTTTGTCTGTGACGTCTTCTGGGTCGACCTGTGCTTTTACTATATCATCATCTAGGGCAGGGGTTCCCAACCTGGGGGCGCCCCCCTAGGGGGGCGTGGGGCTTTATCAAGGGGGGCGTGAAGTGATTTCCGAATTAAGTTTTTTAACTCGAATATTACAATTTTCTAAAATATACATTTTTCGAATCTCTCCAAGTGATTGTCGCACCAAGTCAACCGTTCAAAAGCACTGGTAATTGCCAAGTGTCGGCACAAACCTCTGCGGAGTCGGGAGGTTGGAGGTGAAATAAGGAATTTGCTGTGTTGTAAAGAGTAAAATCATGCCAGTTTTATCGTCTCGTTGGCATATCTTTGTGATTTCTTTGAAGTTTTGAACAGTTTGAACTTAAAGTTCCAAAGCAAAAACTCAAATATTATGCATTCCTGGAAACGCCGGCTCCAGTTTCTCATCCCTTCACCGCCTTAATGAAATTTTGCCGGAAAACGAACGTGATCGTAATAAACTTGGGTGAAAATTCAGTCACATTTGGATTTCCTGGCACAAGAATTAAACTTCTACTTTCCTGATATCTCGTCGGATGAATGGTCATGGATGTTAACAAGAAATTCGTTTGTCATTGACATTGAGGCATTGCCAGCACACTTTCAAGAAGAAGCCATAGATTTGAAGTGGGAATCAAAGCTAAAAGATTCTAAAATATTAGGACTGGGTGACTTTTGGGTAAACTGTCTTGCAGTGTATTCTGTAATAGCCAAATTTGCATTGCGTGTCATTGTCCCATTTTCAAAGGCATATTTATGCGAGTCAGGATTTTTAACGCTGAGTGTCATAGAAACAAAGCAGCGCTATCAGCTTGATGTTGCAAGTGATCTCCGCTGTGCTCTGTCAAATATCAAACCAAACATACCGAATCTTACCAAGAGAAAACAGTGTCAACCCTCTCACTGACATTTGTTGACTATTTTAGGGATTTGTTGTAAAAGTGTGTTCTTTGTATTGTGCTAAAATGCAGTTAGTATGTAATAGATAGGTCTATTCCATTATGTAGTGTTATTAGGTTAGGTCTATATCCTCCTCGTCAAACGAAGCGGTTATAGAAGCGATGAGTGGCGGTGGTGGTGGGGTGAGGGGGGAGGGGGGGGGGCACGATGTACTCCCGTATCTGAAAAGGGGGGCGTCAGCTGACAAAGGTTGGGAACCACTGATCTAGGGTGTAGTAATCTTGAGCCGCTGTGTGTATTTAAGAATTTTGTTGGTGAGTCTGGTTTGTGAGAGTCTGCTGATGTGGCCGTAAAATTTTAGTCGCCTCTTTCTGATGTCTGCTGCGAGGTTGGACAATTTCTCTGTGGTGTCTCTGGAGTGAAGCCTGTATCCTTCATCTGTGTGCTTTGGTCCAATTATGTTCCTTATTATTTTTCTTTCCTCTGTGAGGATTTTTTCCAAGTCGCCCTTAGTGTGTAACGTCAATGTCTCGCTAGCATAAAGCACCTCAGGTTTAATAACCGTGTTGTAATGGCGAAGTTTAGTGAATGTGGACAGACAATTTTGTTGTAGACACCCTGTGTCTTGTATAAGGCTCCCTTCATTTTCATCAACCTAGTGTTCTGCGCGATTTTCTCTTTTCCCGTCGGTTCAAGCACTTCGCCTAGGTATTTAAAGTGGGCGACTCTATTGATCTTGCCATATTTCGTGTTTATTTATTGTAATTAGCCTACTTTTCACATTTTGCAAAAATGAGGAAAAAGTAGACTTATGAGATCGGGCAAATGTGTGTCTGTCTGTCTGTCTGTCTCTCTGTGTGTGTGTGTGTGTGTGTGTGTGCCCCCCCCCCCCTATCAACTCCTCAACGGCTGCAGCAATCGAAACAAAATTTGGTAGGAGTAAAGATCTATACCTGAATATCTCACGGCCATATTTGAAAATGATGTCAGTGCTACCAACTGATGAAAAATCGCAGTTGAAATTTGAGCTCCATGTTGGATATCTTGGAAAGTATGAATGGGAGCTATTTCAAAATTGGCACACGTATAGATAATAATATTGCAGTTTAATTTCCAGGAGGCCATACATTGCAGTGATGCTAAAATGATTATAAGCCTGCTGATAGGTCCAACTTTAAATACATGTAACTTCTATACTAACATTTGGATTTCAACCAAATTTCGTATGTGCTATGTGTACATAAACAGATATGACTGAGCGTATTCTTAAGAGCCACCAGGGATGCCAACTGTTAATAAATGCTCTCAATTTATTTTATCCAAATACCCATATATCAGAAAGTATGCAAGCCAATAGCTCTAAATTTTGCACACGTATAGTACCTGGCATTCTAGATTAAGTTTGGAGTAACTAATATAGGCCTACGCCAGTGCTGCCAACATGATTCTAAGCCTGCTTATAGGTCCAATTTTAAAATGCATGTAACTTCTATACTAACTAATGCATTTCATTCAAAATTGACCAACAATAGATCATATTATTTCAGATTATTTCTGACGAATACATGTATGTCATTGTTGCCAACATGATTTTACGCGTGCTGTTAGATCCAATGTTTAACTGCATGTAACGTCCATACTATCCATTGGACTTCAACCAAATTTTGTATTATGTACCTTAAGAGATGGAACTAAGAATATATTCAGTCACCAGGGAGTCCAACTGTAGTTCTCTATTAGGCTACATTATACCAGGTATATTTCGAACTAATTAGAAATTTCGATATTACCAACTTAATTTCGTCATTATTCTAGATAGCTCCATATAGATTAATCATTGGCATGAATCTTAAATTTTAAGAAAAATAGGCTCTTTAGTTCGTCACGGAACTTCTTGTTATTATTATCATCACTATTATTATTATTTTAAAACAGATCTCCAATAAGTATCAAGCATCAAGAGGAGACAAGTTCGTCAAACTCTACTCCCAAAAGCAATAAATAAATACGATCTAGGTAGTACATGCCATGGAATCAGAAGATACATATCTGAAGGATCCAGGACACTCTCTCTTCTCCTCGTCCATTGACGACAGAAGACCGAGCATACACAAGTGACAACACCACCCTCCGCACGTTGAAGAGAAGAGAGTAGCATAGTTACAGGCACCTAGTACACAGAGCATTGGAAACACAACACAACACTGCCCGCCACACCTTGATGAGAGGAGGGAAGCATGCTTTTAGGGGCCGAGCACATCGTGCATTTGAAAAGCGTAAGACGCATGCTCTTTTGAGGTAATGAACAAGACATTCTGCGGATTCGAAACTGTAAGTTGTCTATAAGGTGCGTTCAAAAAGTAAAAAGCCCGAGGCTGTAATGCGCAAACCGGTGACGACATCGGCTAATCATGGCGTGTGTAACGAGGTGTGGTTCCGACCAGAGCGTGGAAGGTCACAGCCCGTCGCTAGAGGGCACGCATGCACGTCACGTGACGATACAAAGCGAGCAGCAGCATGCATCAATCGTCCAACGAAGACCAAGACAGTAGGCCATTCGACATGCTTCCTGGTGTGGTTGAAGACTGTGGGGCACCCATTGGGCACACACTTTCCGCAAGTGCAGTCGTTCCTTCATGATGGTGTCCACACTTCCGACGCTCAATCCAACCACGCCGGCTATGGCGTTTACTATCACTCGGAGGTCCTGGGTAATGAGTGCATCAACCAGCTGGACGTTGTCATCGGTAATGCAGGGGGGTGTCCCAGACCGGGCATCATCGGATACCGACACCCGTCTTTCCCTGAAGCGCTTGTGCCACGCCTTGACCCTTGTAAGGGACATGCAGTGTTCGCCGTACACTTGTGACATTCGGCGATGAATGTCCGTTCCCCCTACTCCTTCCGCTGTCAGAAACCGAACAACACCTCTTTACTCTTCGTTTGATGCATCCATGTCACTGATTGCAATGCGACTGGCAGCGTTGGACGATTGATACATGCTGCTGCTCGCTTTGTATCGTCACGTGGCGTGCATGCGTGCCCTCTAGCGACGGGCTGTGACCTTCCACAATCTGGTCGGAACCACACCTCGTTACACACGCCACGATTAGCCGATGTCGTCACCGGTTTGCGCATTCCAACCTCCGGCTCGCTACGTTTTGAACGCACATTATAGAACAAGAACATGAAGAAAGATGGTGATGCTGATGATGATAATAATAATAATAATGTTGTTGTTTGAGTCTTCAGTCTTTTGACTGGTTCGATGCAGCTCTCCATGCCTCCCTGTCCTGAGCTAATCGTTTCATTTCCACATAGCTCCGACACCCTACATCCGAGGCAATCTGTTTAACATATTCTAACCTTGGTCTACCCCTACAGTTTTTGTCCTCAACCCTTCCTTCCATAACTAAGCTTGCTATTCCTGGGTGCCTTAGAATGTGTCCTACCAACCTATCTCTTCTCTTCATTAACAGTCGCCAGAAACATCTCTCCTCCCCCACTCGTCTTAATACCTCTTTGTTTGTAACCCTATCTACCCATCTGATCTTCATCATTCTCCTGTAACACCACATTTCAAATGCTTCAATTCTCCTCTTTTCTGCTGCACCAATAGTCCAAGTTTCACTTCCATAGAGCGCCACGCTCCAGACAAAGGCTTTCAAAAATGACTTCCTAATACCTAAATCTATATTCGATGTCAGCAGATTCCTTTTTTGTAGAAATGCTTTCTTTGCCTGAGCCAACCTACTTTTTATATCCTCTTTGCTTCGTCCATCACTGGTTATTCTGCTTCCTAAGTAACAGAACTCTCCTACTTCCTTCAGCTTTTCACCTGCCAATTTGATCTCCATAGAGGTTTCTGATTTATTTCGGCTGCATTCCAGTATTTTTGTTTTACATTTATTAATTTTCATCATGAATTCTTTCCGTAAGACGGAGTCCATGCCATTCAAAAACTCATTCAAATCCTCAGGCTTGTCGGCCAAAATGACGATGTCATCAGCAAATCTCAGAGTTGAAATTATTTCTCCTTGAATCTTCACTCCCACTTTAAATTTTTCTCTAATTTCCTTCATTGCTTGTTCAATGTAAAGATTGAAAAGTATGGGTGATAAGTTGCAGCCTTGCCTTACACCTTTCTGAATACCAGCTTCTCTCTCATGTCCTTCAACTCGAATGACTGCTGTCTGGTTTCTGTACAGATTGTATATCACCCTCCTATCCCTGTACTTTATTCCAATCGATTTCAAAATGTCAAACAATTTAGTCCAATCAACGTTATCAAAAGCCTTTTCCAAGTCTACAAAAGCCATGAACGTTCTCTTATCTTTCCTTATTCTACCTTCCAAAATCAGCCTAAGACTTAGTACAGCTTCCCTTGTTCCTACATTTCTTCTGAAACCAAACTGGTCTTCACCCAACTCCGTTTCTATCTGGCTTTCAATCCTCTTGTAAATTATTCTAGACAGGATCTTTGAAGCATGAGTAATCAAGCTGATTGTACGGTAATCTTCACATCTGTCAGCTCCCACTTTCTTCGGTATAGGGATGATTACATTCTTCTTGAAATCAAGGGGTACCTCACCTGTCTCATAAATCCTACACATCAAGTGAAATAACCTGATCAGACCTTCATCTCCTATGCAGCGTAGCAACTCAATCGGTATATCATCTATGCCTGGTGCTTTGTTCCTGCTTAAGTCTTCCAAAGCTCTATCAAATTCTGATCTCAATATTAAATCTCCTTTCGCATCCTCATCAATTTCCTCCTCCCTTTCCATTACATGATTCTCAATCTCCTTTCCCTTATACAAACTCTCGATGTAAGCTTTCCATCTCTCAACCTTTTCTTCCCTATCTGTTAGAGGCTTTCCATTTGTGTCCTTAATATTACAGCACTTAGTCTTCTTTTCCCCAAAAGTATTCTTAATCCTTCGATAAGCTGTGTCTACTTTTCCTAATTTCAGACAATTTTCTATACCTGCACATTTCTCTTTCAACCATTCTTCTTTCGCTTCCTTGCATTTCTTGTTAACCTCATTTCTCAGACGTCTGTATTCTGCTTTCCCCTTTTCATCTCTTACATTCTTGTGTTTCCGCCTTTCATCCATCAATTCTAGAATATCCCGAGTGATCCACGGTTTTCTACCTATTCTTTCTTTCCTACCAATGTTTTCTTCTGCGGATTTTGTTATTTCATTCTTCAAAAGTGCCCATTCGTCTGCAATTGAAGTTTGTTTAGGGTTTTTCATTAGTCCTTCCTTTATACTTTTCTTGAATCTTTCGTTTACATCCTTCTCTTTCAGTCTGTCTATTGCCCACCTTTTTGGCTTTTGACTTTTCTTCAGTTTCTTCAACTTTAATCTGCAATTCATTACAACCAGATTGTGGTCAGAGTTTATGTCAGCACCAGGATATGTTTTACAATCCAAAATCTGGTTTCGAAACCTCTGCTTGACCATAATGAAGTCGATTTGGTAACGCCCTGTATCTCCTGGTCTCATCCATGTGTATATTCTTCTATTGTGGTTATTGAATAAGGTGTTAGCTATGACCAATTCATGCTCGGTGCAGAATTCTACCAGCCTGCTTCCTCGATCATTCCTTTCACCTAATCCGAAATCTCCTACTATTTTCCCTTCTCTCCCTTTTCCTCCCACAGCATTCCAATCTCCCATTAAAAAACTTTCTTCGGATTTTCCCAATTAATTGGGGTCGCCGGAGCCAACCAGGCTCATTTTGGTTTTGGCCGGGGATTTAAGGTCGGATGCCCTTCCTGACGCCACGTGATTTTTCAGGTGAAAATTCCACCCTGCTGTCACCGGGATTCGAACCCCGGCCGTCCGGGTGAAAGACGAGCAGCTAAGCCACTGCGCCATCACGCTCCCTACATTCCAATCTCCCATTACTATAACATATTCATCATCCTTGATATACCTCAGAATTTCGTCTAGTTCTTCGTAGACCTTTTCAACATCCTCATCATCAGCTTGACTGGTAGGCATATAGACTTGTACCACTGTGGTGCAGGTAGGTTTAGTATTGATAATAATAATAATAATAATAATAATAATAATTCAGATACAATCAGAATAGGATATTGAGATTCTCTGGCCACACATTGACGAACATGAACTCAATATTAATAAAAATGGCAAGAAAGTGATATCAATTGGTGTGTTCAAGGGATTGATTGATGTTGTTTTAGGGGCGAAACAACGAGGTTATCTGACACACTATTATTCAACAAAATTTTTAGCGGCTTCGGTGGAGTAGTTCGTAGCATGCTGAGCTTCTATGTCCAAGGTCGCGGGTTCAAACCCGGCCGAAGTCGTTGGATTTTTAAGAGCGTTAAAAATCCCTCATTATGCCTTCCTTCAGAAGGGAAGTAAAGCCGGCGGTCCCATGTCATAGATTTATGGCATCGAAAAGAACCTTCCACTAACTACACTTGTGTGAAACCAAAATTTGTAGGTTAGAATTGATAAAGCTCTATTAGTTGCAACGTTCGGCGCCAGTTTGTGACTGCAATACCATCTAGTAGCGAAGTCCGCAAGCTAGTTCTCGTGGACGGAAGCATTTGGTAGCAAAAGTAGGAACTCCTTGAAAATTATTGTGTGCAGTCCTTACTTGAAAAGGTACTCATGGACACCACTGAAGACATTGCATTACAAGTTATCTTATTTTCTTGAAATTGATATCACTGATTCCAAGAATATAAACTAGCAGATTTTTGGCAAAAAAGAATAATTAAATAAATTTGGGGGGTCTTTTTCAAAGATTAATCACAAAAATAACGTGCATTTTTAAGACGCGATATCTTTGCTCTTTTTTCAACTTAATTGAGCCATTGTTGTCGCAAATTGATCTGCTGTATGTTCAGAATGTTGTATAGCAGAATCGTTTTTGTATCATTGATTGAGGGAAATATATTAGCTTTGTTTTACAATTTACGATATTTCTTCATTTCGCCGGTGAACTTTTCGTTCCGCAAAATACACAGTCAAGTTAAGATTGGACGTCTCCAAGAATTCGTTGCACATACATCTCCATGATAATATAATTAATAGTCCAGCCAGTGATCAGAACTGTTCCCGGGCGAAGCTGGACGGGTTGCTAGTATATCATAAAACAATCACACAACACGAGGAATACGATATCACAATACTTCTACAAACCGGATTTCGCCCAATTTAGACTTACCATTAGAACCTGTACATTTCATCCGTTCCCTGACCGTAACATGTGCGGTGATTCGCATTCATTTAATCCAATGAAGTCACGCAGAATGTCTGCATGTCGGTGACATTTTCAATCTGTTGTTCCATTTCTTTCAACACATCATGTAAACTCCCCATGTCGCGTTTACAATTACTAGTTCATCTCCTCAAAGTGGACAGTACCGGCAGAGCAAAATGTCTTGCGAGAAACTATTCTACATGCAATTGTGGCCGAATCCCGGTCTACTATTTGAATGATTTTATCTGCCTAGGAGCAAAATGCTCGTCCTGCAACCAAGAGTCTACTTCCGTCTTTAGCAAAATTTAGGTCTCGAATATAACTTCTTGTGTAACCTCTCCTCTTAAATTTTCTCTTTGAATTCTGAAGAAAGATTGATTTTCTTAAACGCACATTCTCGGCTTTAAGTTACTTAATTTTTTACAAATGGTATAAATTTCCGTGCTCCTAACTAGGTAAAGAAAAAGCCTGTACAACAAAATGATGGCCATGACCTTATATCGTATAACTAGATGAAATAATTGCATTAAAGGAAGAAAATACAATCTCGGACAATAAATTGCGGTCATCTGTGCATGTCCGCCGCGTTTGGCACTGACGGTTAAAAGGTTAATTCGAAATGTAAACGTTGTCAGTTTTTTGATGTGTAACATCTTTCCACTCAGTTGCTGGATATTTTTTGTGGGAGTGATTTTGAAAAATGGGACGGAAGTGTGTAAGACGCACTGCCAGTTGGATCACATCCCTCCTAACTGCTTTAAAAGATGCGATCCAGCTGGCAATGGTACCATGTGGAATGTTTATCACATACAGATTACTTTGTAACAGCAGAGTATCAAGAAGGCAGTGCGAGAGTAGAAATATCAAGTAGGCAGTGAAGAAAAAAATTACGAGCCTTACAGTAGTCGCATATGATGTGTAACATCTGACACAGAAGAAACCTCACGTGAAATGGTTGATACACAGGTATTTTATAACATTATTGACACAAATATTTATCTATTGTAAAAGGGAGTGTTTTACAGACATTGTAGTTTATAATACGGAACTCATTTTATTAGATGATTTGTAGCTTCCACCAGCACTAGCCTAAATAAAGAATACGATATGGATAAACTAGATTAATAGACGCGACACCGCTCATAACCTTAAATTCCTTATAAACAGGTCCTCTTGATTCACAGACCAAAACGTAATTTCATATGGATTCTGTTAAATTGAGTCATATTTATATGATAAATATCGTTTAAAATGATAATCTGGTGGCAAAAATATCTACCCCGTCCGGGATTCAAACCCGAGATCTCTAGATCCACAATCATAGGCGCTAACCCCAAGGCTATTTCCACTACGCAAATATTGTGCACAAGATGGTGACTTATTTCCACGTTCCAATAATACTGCATTACGGAATTAAGTTTCATTTATATTTTGCTTGTTTCGATAATGTCCCTGCGTGAAATTGAGTTTAAAATGCCTTATGAATAGGCCCTCTTGTGAGTAAAGAGAATGTATTCAGCAATAGTTCATGAAGGCTTGCTCAATTCTCGTATAACCACAACGATTATATTATATTATATTGATGACTGCATTACCATTATGTGGGTTAATATTTGAATAGCCATTGTGCAGAAACATAATACCGGCAATGCCGACTGCTTACAATGTTTGATATTAAGGCATTTTACCATTTTAATACTGATACGAAGACTTCGAACATGTACCATGTTATTTGTTTCAATCTCTTGACACCAGAGTTCGCATGAGCGTTTACCGTTCAGTATGTCATATACATTCTACATGGCCGAGAGTACGTCATGGTATCAATTTCCGACACCGCGCGCTCATTGTTTCTCTTACCACTACCAGCTGGATCGATCGAGTTGGCAGTGCCAGCTCGATGGTTCCGATCCACTTTCGTCCCATTTTTCAAAATCACTCCCACAAAAAATATCCAGCAACCGAGTGGAAAGATGTTACACATCAAAAAAATTCAGTTTCTGTTAACGTAACTAGTTTCTGGCAGGAGAGTGATGTAACAGCAGAGTATCAAGAAGGCAGTGCGAGAGTAGAAATATCAAGTAGGCAGAGAAGAAAAAAAAGAGAGTCTTGGAATTGTTATTGGAATTGTTATATATTATGAGAGTGTAAAAAATAAAAAGATTTTTTTGTGTGTTGGTGAATGTCAAGGATAATAAAAACGGTAACAACTTCAAGGTAGGATAACATGTCAGATGTTACACATCATATGCGACTACTGTAAGGATCGTATCTTTTTATTTTTATTTTTACTCATTTCTTTCGTGATAAGCACATTGAACCTTGAGTCCGGTTAAGCGACAACTTAATGTCATTTCGGTGAAGCAGCTTATTTGGGTTTTAACGCATGTTAGCTTCAATTTCATATTTGTAGCTTTCACATTTATCATTTGTTTCTTGTACACTTTGTGCACTGCTGGCAGCTCGTACAGGTACGCACTGAATCTTAGATAATGCCATCATCATCATCATCATCATATGTTCTGTGTGCGTGATATTGAAAGTAGGCAGTAGGAGATGTTGGGCCTAGTTTCTGGGTCCCCTTCGTGATGATAATCACAGATTAGAGGACGTGAGAGTAGAAAGAGCCTGGGAATACATTGGTGAATTAGTTGCGTGAAAACTCAAGACAACCTACTTCCGTAATCTGCACTCGGTGCTGATATCCCGACACCAAGTACAATAACATTATTGATTCTTTTATTGCTGTTATTTTTGCTTATAAGCATGTGGGGTTTTCCAGGTGAAATATCACGTTCAGCGGTAAAATAGAGGTTCCGTCGATCACGTGAGAGACTTCCGACACCTTCTGTAGTTACCATTGCAACAGAGTTCAAGCCACTCGTGCGTTGGGCTGGTAGGCTAATTACCATGGCAACAGAGTGCAATGGCGCGATTACCATACACAAGTCATTGAGCCACTGTATTGTTATTTTAGCCTACTTTTCGCATTTTGTAATAATTAGGAAAAAGTAGACTTATGATATCGATCTGGGCAAATCTGTCTGTCTGTCTGTCCTTCTGTCTGCTTGTCTGTGAGTGTGTTTTCCCTTCTATCAACTCCTAAACGGCTGCAGCTATCGAAACCAAATTTAGTATCAGTAAAGAGCTATGCATGAATATCTCACGGCCATATTTGAAAATGATGTCAGTGCTACCAACTGCTGAAAAATCACAAATGAAAATTGAGGTCTATGTTGGATATCAAAGAAGAAATGCATGGAAATTGTTCGATAATTGTCACACATATAGATAATATCCCATCAGACTAATTTACAGGAGCCCATACATGAGAGTGTTGCCAACATGATTCTATGCCTGCTGATAGGTCCACTCTTTAAATGCATGTAACGTTCATACTATCTATTGGAATTTCAACCAAATTTGGTATGTGAATTGCACACCGGAGAAGATATGAATATGCATTTTTTTTTTTAGTGTCAACAGGGTTGCCAACTGTTGGAAAAAGCACTCTATACATTTTTATCCTAATCTCAATATATCAGAATGTATACAGGCCAACAGTTCTAAACTTTGCATACATATATCACCAGCAAACGTAGGTGCCAACTCAGTTGCATCTCGTAAGGTGCACAACGCAAACGCAAAATTTTGTTTCTTTTTATCACTAGGGAGTGTCTCAACATCTTGTATTTATTTATTTATTTATTTATTTTTACAGTAGTGCCAACATGATTCTACGCGTGCTGATAGGTTTAATGTTGAATCACATGTAGCCTAACTTCCATACTAACAAGTAGTTCCGTGACGAACTAAAGAGCCTACTTTTCTTAAAATTTTAGAATTAATCTAAAATATTATGAGCTATTATTGTGCCAATTTTGGATGTAATCCATTTTTAGTATAGAAGTTAGCCTACATGTATTTAAAAATTGGACTTATCAGCAGGCTTAAATCATGTTGGCAGCACTGACGTATATTAGTTACTTCAAATCAATTTAGAATGTTAAGTACTATTCGTATGCAAAGTTTAGAGCTGTTGGTTTGGGTATTTTCTGATTTAGTGTAAATATATTAGGGTAAAAATAGAGAGAGCATTTATATACAGTTGGCAGCCCTGTTTGCTCTTAAAAATACGCATATTCATATCAGTTATGCTACACAAATCACATACGAAATTTGGTCCAAATCCATTTGTTAGTATACAAGTTACATGCATTTAAAATCTGGGCCTATCGACAAGCTTAGAATCATGTTGGCAGCACTGACGTATACTAGTTACTCCAAATTCACGAAGGTCATGTACTATACGAGTGCAAAGTTTCCGGCTCTTGGTTTGCATACTTTCTGATATATTGGTATTAGGATAAAAAATGGAGAGAGCATTTACTAACAGTTGGCAGCCCTGGTGGCTCTTAAGAATACGCATAGTCATTTCTGTTATGGAACACATAGTACATACGAAATTTGGTTGAAATCCAATTAATAGTGTAGACGTTACATGCATTTAAAAATTGGACCTATCGGCAGACTTAGAATCATATTGGCAACCCTGCCATGTATGACCTTCTGGGAATTAAACTGAAATATTATTATCTACTAGCGGACCCGTGCGAGAAACCTCGCATGGTCATAAACCATACTTTTCCCAATAGGTTCATAATGAGACACTTAAGGAGAAAGTTTATGTTTTTATTTCAACCAAATGATTATAGAACACTATTTACATTTCAGGATAATGGAAAGACCTCAGAATGTTAATATGACATGAAACAGGCGTCACAGCGGCCCGTGGACAGCATTTATGGAGCGTATTTTCTTACATAAACGGTGTTTGCAAATCGCACACTTCGTACAATTTTTCTAAAGTCATTTTTTAAAGAAATTATAGATATTAATGAAATTATAGTGCAATAAGTCACTGCTAATGTCTATTCTATTTCAATTGAATGCTCATTTGTCACAATCGGTCGCTTGTGAGCGCCACAGAAGGGATGCATACTACTGAAATAATATACACACATCAAAAAAAGTTTTGCATCACCTCGGTTCCCAGATCTCCGGCATATAGACGTTGACTGTGTATATTGTATCCAAGATACAGTCCCTTTGACTGTTCATAGATGTCACTAAAACTGCTCAAAGATGTAAACAACCATGCATGAGCAGGGCCTATTAGACGGAGGGGGTACGACAGCCGATCAGTTCCAGTCATTCCACCAGGACGAAGGTACGCTGCTCATGTTGTCTGTAGTTCTACCATGCCTAGAAGGTCAATACCGCAGTTCGATCGCGTCCGCATTGTTACTTTGTGTCAAGAAGGGCTCTCAACAAGGGAAGTTTCCAGGCGTCTCAGAGTGAACCAAAGCGATGTTGTTCGGACATGGAGGAGGTACAGAGATACAGGAACTGTCGATGACAGGCCTCGCTCAGGCCGCCCAAGGGCTACTACTGTAGTGGATGACCGCTACTTACGGATTGCCGCTCGGAGGAACCCTGACAGCAATGCCACCATGTTGAATAATGCGTTTCGTTCAGCCACAGGACGTCGTGTTTCAACTCAAACTGTGCGCAATAGGCTGCATGATGCGCAACTTCACTCCCGACGTCCATGGCGAGGTCCAGCTTTGCAACCCCGACACCATGCAGCGCGGTACAGATGGGCCCAACAACATGCTGAATGGACCCCACGGAATTGGCATCACGTTCTCTTCACCGATGAGTGTCGCATATGCCTTCAACCAGACAATCGTCGGAGACGTGTTTGGAGGCACCCTGGTCAGGCTGAACGTCTTAGACACACTGTCCAGCGAGTGCAGCAAGGTGGTGGTTCCCTGATGTTTTGGGGTGGCATTATGTGGGGCCGACGTACGCCACTGGTGGTCATGGAAGGCTCCGAAACGGCTTTACGATACCTGAATGACATCCTCCGACCCATAATGCAACCATATCGGCAGAATATTGGAGAGGCATTTGTCTTCATGGACGACAATTCTCGACCTCATCGTGCACATCTTGTGAATGCGTTCCTTCAAGATAACGACATCGCTCGACTACAGTGGCCAGCATGTTCGCCAGACATGAACCCTATCGAACATGCCTGGGATATGTTGAAAAGGGCTGTTTATGGACGTCTTGACCCACCAACCACTCTGAGAGATTTACGCCGAATTGTCGTTGAGGAGTGGGACAATTTGGACCAACAGTGTCTTGATGAACTTGTGGATAGTATGCCACGGCGAATACAGGCATGCATCAATGCAAGAGGACGTGCTACTGGGTATTAGAGGTAGTGGTGTGTACTGCAATCTGGACCACAAATGCTGAAAGTCTAGCTGTATGATGGTACAACATGCAATGTGTGGGTCTCATGAGCAATAAAACGAGCTGAAATGTTGTTTGTGTTGATCTCTATTCCCTTTGTATTTAACGGTTCCGGAACTCTTGGAACCGAGGTGATGCAAAACTTTTTTTGATGTGTGTATATGATATGTGTGCCAATTTTGGAAGAGCTCCCATGCATACCTTCCAAGATATCCAACATGGTGCTCAAATTTCAATAGCGATTTTTCAGCAGTTGGTAGCACTGACATAATTTGCAAATATGGCCGTGAGATATTCAGATATAGATCTTTACTCCTACCAACTTTTGTTTCGATTGCTCCAGCTGTTTAGGAGTTGATAGGGGGGGGGGGGGGGGCACACACACTCAGCCAGACAGACATACACACATTTTCCTCATTTTTGCAAAATGTGAAAAGTAGGCTAATAAATGAAGTTCTTTCAAAATTGGCACATAGTGGTTGGTTCTTAAGTTTAGGGATTGCGACAACGCGGTCATGTAGCCCCGTGTACTTTGGGTGTGTGTAGAATCTGTCTGATAACCGTTGTTAATTGTGATGACTGTATTAGTGTGTGTTATCTGTTTTTAATTCAAGTAAGGACTGCAGACTTTTGAATTTTTCAATAGTTCCTACTTTTGCTGCCAAACGCCACCGTCAACGACTACTAGTTCAGAACTTAGCTACCAGACGCCACCGCAGTCGGCTCTTGGCAACGAACGTAGGAACCTAAGAGCGTTGTTTACATTCTCAACCTATACAATTTAGCTTCACACAGGTGTAATTAGTGGAAGGTTCTTTAACATGCCATAAATCTCTGACATGGAACCGCCGGCTTTACTTCCCCTAAGGCATACTGAGGGATTTTTAACGCTCTTAAAAATCCGACGACTTTGGCCGGATTTGAACCCGCGATGTTGGGCATAGAAGCTCAGCATGCTACTAACTACGCCACCGAAGCCGCTAATTGGCACATATATAGAACATAATATTTCAATATTTAAATACATGTAACGTGCATACTATCTATTGGACCTCAACCAAATATTGTATGTGTATTGTGGGCCTTACGAGATGGAACTAAGAATATATTTAGAGTCGCCAGGTATGTCAACTGTTGATATATGGTCTTTATAATTTTAAGAAAAGTAGGCTCTTTAGTTCGTCACGGAACTACTTATTCTTTATACTGAGGCTGAGTGAACCTCGGCAGAGCTGGGATTCGAACCCAAACCATCGCGGTGACCGCCACTACGAAACGAGCTACAGGAATCTATGATACGGCTAGCACGAAAGAATTGAACTTTTTTTTTTGTCACTAGGGGGAGTCGCAACATTTTGCATTTATTTATTTATTTATTTATTTATTTATTTATGTTTACAGTAGTGCCAACATAATCAGAGGTGCGATGGTACAGGCCGAGGTAGTGCGGGAATGGTTTTCATGGTACAAACAGTCATTTTCGTGCGGTGAAGCGCAAACAGTGGCTTTAGGAGAGTGCGCAATTTCATTTATTCGACTTTACCAACATGGCGACTAATGTTTACTATTGCGATGTTAAAACGTTCATAATTTCCTAATTCAATTCCGATTGTGGTGTTTCATGAATGCAATAACCGTCCACAACAAAAGATCATTATTATGAACAACTATCGAGAGTACGAGGAAGGCTCTACTTCCGTCTCCCACAGCAGTTGGGCAAAACGGCGGAACTGAACCGAACCAGGCCGCAGAAGAAAGGGAAGAGATATTAATAACATACAATTACGTACACGTTAATTGCTGATGAAAGCGTGGGCAAGAACACGACGCGTTCACACGACAACTTGTCTGTGGTGGCCTCAATCACAGAGTAAACATTCGATGACACCTAAGTAAACAGTAAGCTGAACATTTCCCTCGCCTCAGATTGTCTGCGTCCCTAAAAAACAAACCGATGGAAACATTACAAGGTATCGTGCATCACTGATTCCGCAAAGACCAATACTAACAAGTAGTTTCGTGAAGAACTATATAGCCTATTTTCATATATCCTACTTATGTTAATTACATCTATGAAAATAAAAAAAAATTAAGTTTCATTGCTGTAAAAGATTCCTAGATATTGAGAACCTTCTAAATATTTCGGATGATCGCCATTTTGAATTGTTATGGTACGTATAGGCCATAGAGTCATGTACCATTAAAGGAAAATTATTGCGTAGGTTCATTATTCAAACTTTCACTACGATCGCATGATTACGACACAACAAATAAAAACTTAATTTTAAAATTTCGCACAGCCACCATTTTGAGGTTATGTACACAATTGAACTAAATTAGATGCCAGTGCATTACAATGTGTATAATCATTTACTGTACAATGTTTCACTGCGCTCAGATGGTTAAATCGCGAGAAAAGTCTAGCCTATTAAAATGTTTCAGCTTCGCTTGGCCGCCATGTTCGTTTTGTACTTTACAGGTTTTTGAAAGTTACATAGATAAACTTGTAGTAGTGCCCTTTATCACCGTACAAAATTTCAAGGTGATATTGAATGCCGGTGAAATATTTCACACAGCCGCCATGTTGGATCGGTGAGACGCAATAGAATTTCAAGGCCGGGGTCGGCGGATATGGTTCATTGAAATCGCTCCGGCCGTTTAGAAGTTATTATAGGGGGACACACACACACACATACACGGACCAAGGGTGATCTCGCTCCGGCCGTTTAGAAGTTATTACAGGGACACACACACACACATACACGGACCAAGGGTGATCTCGCTCCGGCCGTTTAGAAGTTATTACAGGGACACACACACACACATACACGGACCAAGGGTGATCTCATAAGGCCGTTTTTTTTTTTCATAAATGAAAATAGGTTTAAAATTACAAATTCAAAATGCGCAGGGAAAAATATCCACCATTTAGAACATTCATCTAAAATTATAAGACAATGGGTTTCCGTTTCAAATTGTTGTTGCACGGGAATGTCGAAATTTTCCCCAGGAAGGCACGAGTAACTCGCTTCCAATGCGATATTGCCAGACGCTCAGATTTAACAGCATTGCAACACTTTAACCGCGTTCTACTTGTCGATTCTCCAGAGGGGTGGTCCTCTGTCTAGCCGCTACTGGGTCACATGAAGCCGTGACGTAAGTAGATGATGATGATGATGATGATAATTGTTGTTTTAAGGGGCCTAACATCTAGGTTATCGGCCCCTAATGGTTTGGGTGATGGTGAAAAAGAAAGATGATCAAATGAAACTTACAACTAGAACTAACCACTCTCTTACAAACTATAAGAGGAAATGGGAAACAAAATGAGAAGAATATAAATAAAAGACAGGAGGGAAGGAAATGCCCTCAACTCACAAAGAATGGGTATTGAGGGACTTGGAAAGAAGGAGAAACAAGAAAGGCAGAGAGGAGAGGGACCGCCCCAAAGGCAATGGAAGAAGGAGAAAAACCGAACCCAGTTCAGGAGTTCCCTGAGGGTGTAGTACTATCCAGGGTGCACCAGAAGTGGTGGAGCTACATACACCCTGCCTCCCTTAGGGCCTTGTGCAGAAGGCAGGAGATACTGTGAGCCCCTGAGGGTGTATCACTATCCAGGGTGCACCAGGAGAGGTGGGGCTTCACACACCCTGCCTCCTTCAGGGCCTTGAGCAGAAGGCAGGAGATACTGTGAGCCCCTGAGGGTGTAGCACTATCCAGGGTGCACCAGAAGTGGTGGGGCTACATACACCCTGCCTCCTTGAGGGCCTTGAGCAGAAGGCAGGAGATACTGTGAACCCCTGAGGGTGTAGCACTATCCAGGGTGCACCAGAAGTGGTGGGGCTACATACACCCTGCCTCCTTGAGGGCCTTGAGCAGAAGGCAGGAGATACTGTGAGCCCCTGAGGGTGTACCATTATCCAGGGTGCACCAGAAGTGGTGGGGCTACATACACCCTGCCACCTTGAGGGACTTGAGCAGAAGGCAGGAGATACTGTGAGCCCCTGAGGGTGTACCATTATCCAGGTTGCACCAGAAGTGGTGGGGCTACATACACCCTGCCTCCCTTAGGGCCTTGTGCAGAAGGCAGGATATACTGTGAGCCCCTGAGGGTGTAGCACTATCCAGGGTGCACCAGAAGTGGTGGGGCTAAACACACCCTGTCTCCTTGAGGGCCTTGAGCAGAGGGCAGGAGATACTGTGAGCCCCTGAGGGTGTAGCACTATCCAGGGTGCACCAGAAGTGGTGGGGCTACACACACCCTGCCTCCTTGAGGGCCTTGAGCAGAAGGCAGGAGATACTGTGAGCCCCTGAGGGTGTACCATTATCCAGGGTGCACCAGAAGTGGTGGGGCTACATACACCCTGCCACCTTGAGGGACTTGAGCATAAGGCAGGATATACTGTGAGCCCCTGAGGATGTATCAATATCCAGGGTGCACCAGAAGTAGTGGGGCTACACACACCCTGCCACCTTGAGGGCCTTGAGCAGAAGGCAGGAGATACTGTGAGCCCCTGTGTAGCACTATATAGGGTGCACCAGAAGTGGTGGGGCTACACACACCCTGCCTCCTTGAGGGACTTGAGCAGAAGGCAGGAGATACTGTGAGCCCCTGAAGGTGTATCAATATCCAGGGTGCACCAGAAGTGGTGGGGCTACACACACCCTGCCTCCCTTAGGGCCTTGTGCAGAAGGCAGGAGATACTGTGAGCCCCTGAGGGTGTAGCACTATCCAGGGTGCACCAGAAGTGGTGGGGTACACACACCCCGCCTCCCTTAGGGCCTTGTGCAGAAGACAGGAGATACTGTGAGCCCTTGAGGGTGTAGCACTATCAAGGGTGCACCAAAAGTGGGGGGGGGGGGCTACACACACCCTGCCTCCTTGAGGGTGTAGCACTATCCAGGGTGCACCAGAAGTGGTGGGGCTGCGTACACCATGCCTCCATGAGGGCCTTGAGCAGAAGGCAGGCGATACTGTGAGCCCTTGAGGGTGTAGCACTATCCAGGGTGCACCAGAAGTGGTGGGGCTATATACACCCAGCCTCCTTGAGTGCCTTGAGCAGAAGGCAGGAGATACTGTGAGCCCTTGAGGGTGTAGCACTATCCAGGGTGCACCAGAAGTGGTGGGGCTACACACACCCTGCCTCCCTTAGGGCCTTTTGAAGAAGGCAGGAGATACTGTGAGCCCCTGGGAGTGTAGCACTATCCAGGGTGCACCAGAAGTGGTGGGGCTACACACACCCTGCCTCCTTGAGGGTGTACACTATCCAGGGTGCACCAGAAGTGGTGGGGCTACATACACCCTGCCTCCTTGAGGGCCTTGAGCAGAAGGCAGGAGATAATGTGAGCCCTTGAGGGTGTAGCACTATCCAGGGTGCACCAGAAGTGGTGGGGCTAAACACACCCTGCCTCATTGAGGGACTTGAGCAGAAGGCAGGAGATACTGTGAGCCCCTGAGGGTGTAGCACTATCAAGGGGGCACCAGAAGTGGTGGGGCTACACACACCCTGCCTCCTTGAGGGCCTTGAGCAGAAGGCAGGAGATACTGTGAGCCCCTGAGGGTGTACCATTATCCAGGGTGCACCAGAAGTGGTGGGGCTACACACACCCTGCCTCCTTGAGGGCCTTCAGCAGAAGGCAGGAGATACTATGAGCCCCTGAGGGTGTACCATTATCCAGGGTGCACCAGAAGTGGTGGGGCTACACACACCCTGCCTCCTTGAGGGCCTTGAGCAGAAGGCAGGAGATACTGTGAGCCCCTGATGGTGTACCATTATTCAGGGTGCACCAGAAGTGGTGGGGCTACATACACCCTGCCACCTTGAGGGACTTGAGCATAAGGCAGGAGATACTGTGAGCCCTTGAGGGTGTAGCACTATACAGGGTGCACCAGAAGTGGTGGGGCTACACACACCCTGCCTCCCTTAGGGCCTTGTGCAGAGGGCAGGAGATACTGTGAGCCCTTGAGGGTGTAGCACTATCCAGGGTGCATCAGAAGTGGTGGGGCTACACACACCCAGCCTCCCTTAGGGCCTTGTGCAGAAGGCAGGAGATACTGTGAGCCCCTGAGGGTGTAGCACTATCCAGGGTGCCCCAGAAGTGGTGGGGTACACACACCCTGCCTCCCTTAGGGCCTTGTACAGAACGCAGGAGATACTGTGAGACCCTGAGAGTGTAGCACTATCCAGGGTGCACCAAAAGTGGTGGGGGGCTACACACACCCTGCCTCCTTGAGGGTGTAGCACTATCCAGGGTGCACCAGAAGTGGTGGGGCTACGTACACCCTGCCTCCATGAGGGCCTTGAGCAGAAGGCAGGCGATACTGTGAGCCCTTGAGGGTGTAGCACTATCCAGGGTGCACCAGAAGTGGTGGGGCTATATACACCCAGCCTCCTTGAGGGCCTTAGGCAGAAGGCAGGAGATACTGTGAGCCCTTGAGGGTGTAGCACTATCCAGGGTGCACCAGAAGTGGTGGGGCTACACACACCCTGCCTCCCTTAGGGCCTTTTGCAGAAGGCAGGAGATACTGTGAGCCCCTGGGAGTGTAGCACTATCCAGGGTGCACCAGAAGTGGTGGGGCTACACACACCCTGCCTCCTTGAGGGTGTAGCACTATCCAGGGTGCACCAGAAGTGGTGGGGCTACATACACCCTGCCTCCTTGAGGGCCTTGAGCAGAAGGCAGGAGATACTGTGAGCCCTTGAGGGTGTAGCACTATCCAGGGTGCACCAGAAGTGGTGGGGCTAAACACACCCTGCCTCCTTGAGGGCCTTGAGCAGAAGGCAGGAGATACTGTGAGCCCCTGAGGGTGTAGCACTATCCAGGGTGCACCAGAAGTGGTGGGGCTACACATACCCTGCCTCCTTGAGGGCCTTGAGCAGAAGGCAGGAGATACTGTGAGCCCCTGAGGGTGTACCATTATCCAGGGTGCACCAGAAGTGGTGGGGCTACACACACCCTGCCTCCTTGAGGGCCTTGAGCAGAAGGCAGGAGATACTGTGAGCCCCTGAGGGTGTAGCACTATCCAGGGTGCACCAGAAGTGGTGGGGCTACACACACCCTGCCTCCTTGAGGGCCTTGAGCAGAAGGCAGGAGATACTGTGAGCCCCTGAGGGTGTACCATTATCCAGGGTGCACCAGAAGTGGTGGGGCTACATACACCCTGCCACCTTGAGGGACTTGAGCATAAGGCAGGATATACTGTGAGCCCCTGAGGATGTATCAATATCCAGGGTGCACCAGAAGTGGTGGGGCTACACACACCCTGCCACCTTGAGGGCCTTGAGCAGAAGGCAGGAGATACTGTGAGCCCCTGTGTAGCACTATACAGGGTGCACCAGAACTGGTGGGGCTACACACACCCTGCCTCCTTGAGGGACTTGAGCAGAAGGCAGGAGATACTGTGAGCCCCTGAAGGTGTATCAATATCCAGGGTGCACCAGAAGTGGTGGGGCTACACACACCCTGCCTCCCTTAGGGCCTTGTGCAGAAGGCAGGAGATACTGTGAGCCCCTGAGGGTGTAGCACTATCCAGGGTGCACCAGACGTGGTGGGGTACACACACCCTGCCTCCCTTAGGGCCTTGTGCAGAAGACAGGAGATACTGTGAGCCCTTGAGGGTGTAGCACTATCAAGGGTGCACCAAAAGTGGGGGGGGGCTACACACACCCTGCCTCCTTGAGGGTGTAGCACTATCCAGGGTGCACCAGAAGTGGTGGGTCTATATACGACCAGCCTCCTTGAGTGCCTTGAGCAGAAGGCAGGAGATACTGTGAGCCCTTGAGGGTGTAGCACTATCCAGGGTGCACCAGAAGTGGTGGGGCTACACACACCCTGCCTCCCTTAGGGCCTTTTGAAGAAGGCAGGAGATACTGATAGCCCCTGGGAGTGTAGCACTATCCAGGGTGCACCAGAAGTGGTGGGGCTACACACACCCTGCCTCCTTGAGGGTGTAGCACTATCCAGGGTGCACCAGATGTGGTGGGGCTACATACACCCTGCCTCCTTGAGGGCCTTGAGCAGAAGGCAGGAGATAATGTGAGCCCTTGAGGGTGTAGCCCTATCCAGGGTGCACCAGAAGTGGTGGGGCTAAACACACCCTGCCTCATTGAGGGACTTGAGCAGAAGGCAGGAGATACTGTGAGCCCCTGAGGGTGTAGCACTATCAAGGGGGCACCAGAAGTGGTGGGGCTACACACACCCTGCCTCCTTGAGGGCCTTGAGCAGAAGGCAGGAGATACTGTGAGCCCCTGAGGGTGTACCATTATCCAGGGTGCACCAGAAGTGGTGGGGCTACACACACCCTGCCTCCTTGAGGGCCTTCAGCAGAAGGCAGGAGATACTATGAGCCCCTGAGGGTGTACCATTATCCAGGGTGCACCAGAAGTGGTGGGGCTACACACACCCTGCCTCCTTGAGGGCCTTGAGCAGAAGACAGGAGATACTGTGAGCCCCTGATGGTGTACCATTATTCAGGGTGCACCAGAAGTGGTGGGGCTACATACACCCTGCCACCTTGAGGGACTTGAGCATAAGGCAGGAGATACTGTGAGCCCTTGAGGGTGTAGCACTATACAGGATGCACCAGAAGTGGTGGGGCTACACACACCCTGCCTCCCTTAGGGCCTTGTGCAGAGGGCAGGAGATACTGTGAGCCCTTGAGGGTGTAGCACTATCCAGGGTGCATCAGAAGTGGTGGGGCTACACACACCCAGCCTCCCTTAGGGCCTTGTGCAGAAGGCAGGAGATACTGTGAGCCCCTGAGGGTGTAGCACTATCCAGGGTGCCCCAGAAGTGGTGGGGTACACACACCCTGACTCCCTTAGGGCCTTGTACAGAACGCAGGAGATACTGTGAGACCCTGAGAGTGTAGCACTATCCAGGGTGCACCAAAAGTGGTGGGGGGCTACACACACCCTGCCTCCTTGAGGGTGTAGCACTATCCAGGGTGCACCAGAAGTGGTGGGGCTACGTACACCCTGCCTCCATGAGGGCCTTGAGCAGAAGGCAGGCGATAGTGTGAGCCCTTGAGGGTGTAGCACTATCCAGGGTGCACCAGAAGTGGTGGGGCTATATACACCCAGCCTCCTTGAGGGCCTTAGGCAGAAGGCAGGAGATACTGTGAGCCCTTGAGGGTGTAGCACTATCCAGGGTGCACCAGAAGTGGTGGGGCTACACACACCCTGCCTCCCTTAGGGCCTTTTGCAGAAGGCAGGAGATACTGTGAGCCCCTGGGAGTGTAGCACTATCCAGGGTGCACCAGAAGTGGTGGGGCTACACACACCCTGCCTCCTTGAGGGTGTAGCACTATCCAGGGTGCACCAGAAGTGGTGGGGCTACATACACCCTGCCTCCTTGAGGGCCTTGAGCAGAAGGCAGGAGATACTGTGAGCCCTTGAGGGTGTAGCACTATCCAGGGTGCACCAGAAGTGGTGGGGCTAAACACATCCTGCCTCCTTGAGGGCCTTGAGCAGAAGGCAGGAGATACTGTGAGCCCCTGAGGGTGTAGCACTATCCAGGGTGCACCAGAAGTGGTGGGGCTACACATACCCTGCCTCCTTGAGGGCCTTGAGCAGAAGGCAGGAGATACTGTGAGCCCCTGAGGGTGTACCATTATCCAGGTTGCACCAGAAGTGGTGGGGCTACACACACCCTGCCTCCTTGAGGGCCTTGAGCAGAAGGCAGGAGATACTATGAGCCCCTGAGGGTGTACCATTATCCAGGGTGCACCAGATCTGGTGGGGCTACACACACCCTGCCTCCTTGAGGGCCTTGAGCAGAAGGCAGGAGATACTGTGAGCCCCTGAGGGTGTACCATTATCCAGGGTGCACCAGAAGTGGTGGGGCTACATACACCCTGCCACCTTGAGGGACTTGAGCAGAAGGCAGGAGATACTGTGAGCCCCTGAGGGTGTACCATTATCCAGGTTGCACCAGAAGTGGTGGGGCTACATACACCCTGCCTCCCTTAGGGCCTTGTGCAGAAGGCAGGATATACTGTGAGCCCCTGAGGGTGTAGCACTATCCAGGGTGCACCAGAAGTGGTGGGGCTAAACACACCCTGCCTCCTTGAGGGCCTTGAGCAGAAGGCAGGAGATACTGTGAGCCCCTGAGGGTGTACCATTATCCAGGGTGCACCAGAAGTGGTGGGGCTACATACACCCTGCCACCTTGAGGGACTTGAGCATAAGGCAGGATATACTGTGAGCCCCTGAGGATGTATCAATATCCAGGGTGCACCAGAAGTGGTGGGGCTACACACACCCTGCCACCTTGAGGGCCTTGAGCAGAAGGCAGGAGATACTGTGAGCCCCTGTGTAGCACTATACAGGGTGCACCAGAAGTGGTGGGGCTACACACACCCTGCCTCCTTGAGGGACTTGAGCAGAAGGCAGGAGATACTGTGAGCCCCTGAAGGTGTATCAATATCCAGGGTGCACCAGAAGTGGTGGGGCTACACACACCCTGCCTCCCTTAAGGCCTTGTGCAGAAGGCAGGAGATACTGTGAGCCCCTGAGGGTGTAGCACTATCCAGGGTGCACCAGAAGTGGTGGGGTACACACACCCTGCCTCCCTTAGGGCCTTGTGCAGAAGACAGGAGATACTGTGAGCCCTTGAGGGTGTAGCACTATCAAGGGTGCACCAAAAGTGGGGGGGGGGGGGCTACACACACCCTGCCTCCTTGAGGGTGTAGCACTATCCAGGGTGCACCAGAAGTGGTGGGGCTACGTACACCATGCCTCCATGAGGGCCTTGAGCAGAAGGCAGGCGATACTGTGAGCCCTTGAGGGTGTAGCACTATCCAGGGTGCACCAGAAGTGGTGGGGCTATATACACCCAGCCTCCTTGAGTGCCTTGAGCAGAATTCAGGAGATACTGTGAGCCCTTGAGGGTGTAGCACTATCCAGGGTGCACCAGAAGTGGTGGGGCTACACACACCCTGCCTCCCTTAGGGCCTTTTGAAGAAGGCATGAGATACTGTGAGCCCCTGGGAGTGTAGCACTATCCAGGGTCCACCAGAAGTGGTGGGGCTACACACACCCTGCCTCCTTGAGGGTGTAGCACTATCCAGGGTGCACCAGAAGTGGTGGGGCTACATACACCCTGCCTCCTTGAGGGCCTTGAGCAGAAGGCAGGAGATAATGTGAGCCCTTGAGGGTGTAGCACTATCCAGGGTGCACCAGAAGTGGTGGGGCTAAACACACCCTGCCTCATTGAGGGACTTGAGCAGAAGGCAGGAGATACTGTGAGCCCCTGAGGGTGTAGCACTATCAAGGGGGCACCAGAAGTGGTGGGGCTACACACACCCTGCCTCCTTGAGGGCCTTGAGCAGAAGGCAGGAGATGCTGTGAGCCCCTGAGGGTGTACCATTATCCAGGGTGCACCAGAAGTGGTGGGGCTACACACACCCTGCCTCCTTGAGGGCCTTCAGCAGAAGGCAGGAGATACTATGAGCCCCTGAGAGTGTACCATTATCCAGGGTGCACCAGAAGTGGTGGGGCTACACACACCCTGCCTCCTTGAGGGCCTTGAGCAGAAGGCAGGAGATACTGTGAGCCCCTGATGGTGTACCATTATTCAGGGTGCACCAGAAGTGGTGGGGCTACATACACCCTGCCACCTTGAGGGACTTGAGCATAAGGCAGGAGATACTGTGAGCCCTTGAGGGTGTAGCACTATACAGGGTGCACCAGAAGTGGTGGGGCTACACACACCCTGCCTCCTTTAGGGCCTTGTGCAGAGGGCAGGAGATACTGTGAGCCCTTGAGGGTGTAGCACTATCCAGGGTGCATCAGAAGTGGTGGGGCTACACACACCCAGCCTCCCTTAGGGCCTTGTGCAGAAGGCAGGAGATACTGTGAGCCCCTGAGGGTGTAGCACTATCCAGGGTGCCCCAGAAGTGGTGGGGTACACACACCCTGCCTCCCTTAGGGCCTTGTACAGAACGCAGGAGATACTGTGAGACCCTGAGAGTGTAGCACTATCCAGGGTGCACCAAAAGTGGTGGGGGGCTACACACACCCTGCCTCCTTGAGGGAGTAGCACTATCCAGGGTGCACCAGAAGTGGTGGGGCTACGTACACCCTGCCTCCATGAGGGCCTTGAGCAGAAGGCAGGCGATACTGTGAGCCCTTGAGGGTGTAGCACTATCCAGGGTGCACCAGAAGTGGTGGGGCTATATACACCCAGCCTCCTTGAGGGCCTTAGGCAGAAGGCAGGAGATACTGTGAGCCCTTGAGGGTGTAGCACTATCCAGGGTGCACCAGAAGTGGTGGGGCTACACACACCCTGCCTCCCTTAGGGCCTTTTGCAGAAGGCAGGAGATACTGTGAGCCCCTGGGAGTGTAGCACTATCCAGGGTGCACCAGAAGTGGTGGGGCTACACACACCCTGCCTCCTTGAGGGTGTAGCACTATCCAGGGTGCACCAGAAGTGGTGGGGCTACATACACCCTGCCTCCTTGACGGCCTTGAGCAGAAGGCAGGAGATACTGTGAGCCCTTGTGGGTGTAGCACTATCCAGGGTGCACCAGAAGTGGTGGGGCTAAACACACCCTGCCTCCTTGAGGGCCTTGAGCAGAAGGCAGGAGATACTGTGAGCCCCTGAGGGTGTAGCACTATCCAGGGTGCACCAGAAGTGGTGGGGCTACACATACCCTGCCTCCTTGAGGGCCTTGAGCAGAAGGCAGGAGATACTGTGAGCCCCTGAGGGTGTACCATTATCCAGGGTGCACCAGAAGTGGTGGGGCTACACACACCCTGCCTCCTTGAGGGCCTTGAGCAGAAGGCAGGGGATACTATGAGCCCCTGAGGGTGTACCATTATCCAGGGTGCACCAGATCTGGTGGGGCTACACACACCCTGCCTCCTTGAGGGCCTTGAGCAGAAGGCAGGAGATACTGTGAGCCCCTGAGGGTGTACCATTATCCAGGGTGCACCAGAAGTGGTGGGGCTACATACACCCTGCCACTTTGAGGGACTTCAGCATAAGGCAGGAGATACTGTGAGCCCCTGTGTAGCACTATACAGGGTGCACCAGAAGTGGTGGGGCTACACACACCCTGCCTCCCTTAGGGCCTTGTGCAGAAGGCAGGAGATACTGTGAGCCCTTGAGGGTGTAGCACTATCCAGGGTACATCAGAAGTGGTGGGGCTACACACACCCTGCCTCCCTTAGGGCCTTGCGCAGAAGGCAGGAAATAGTGTGAGCCCTTGAGGGTGTAGCACTATCCAGGGTGCACCAGAAGTGGTGGGGCTACACACACCCAGCCTCCCTTAGGGCCTTGTGCAGAATGCTGGAGATACTGTGAGCCCCTGAGGGTGTAGCACTATCCAGGGTGCACCAGAAGTGGTGGGGACACACACCCTGCCTCCCTTAGGGCCTTGTGCAGAAGGCAGGAGATACTGTGAGACCCTGAGAGTGTAGCACTATCGAGGGTGCACCAGAAGTGGGGGGGGGCTACACACACCCTGCCTCCTTGAGGGTGTAGCACTATCCAGGATGCACCAGGAGTGGTGGGGCTACCTACACCCTGCCTCCATGAGGGCCTTGAGCAGAAGGCAGGCGATACTGTGAGCCCTTGAGGGTGTAGCACTACCCAGGGTGCACCAGAAGTGGTGGGGCTACACACACCCTGCCTCCTTGAGGGTGTAGCACTATCCAGGGTGCACCAGAAGTGGTGGGGCTACATACACCCTGCCTCCTTGAGGGCCTTGAGCAGAAGGCAGGAGATACTGTGAGCCCTTGAGGGTGTAGCACTATCCAGGGTGCACATGAAGTGGTGGGGCTACATATACCCTGCCTCCTTGATGGCCTTGAGCAGAAGGCAGGAGATACTGTGAGTCCCTGGGAGTGTAGCACTATCCAGGGTGCACCAGAAGTGGTGGGGCTACACACACCCTGCCTCCTTGAGGGTGTACCACTATCCAGGGTGCACCAGAAGTGGTGGGGCTACATACACCCTGCCTCCTTGAGGGCCTTGAGCAGAAGGCAGGAGATACTGTGAGCCCTTGAGGGTGTAGCACTATCCAGGGTGCACATGAAGTGGTGGGGCTACATACACCCTGCCTCGTTGATGGCCTTGAGCAGAAGGCAGGAGATACTGTGAGTCCCTGAGGGTGTAGCACAATCCAGGGTGCACCAGAAGTGGTGGGGCTACACACACCCTGCCTCCCTTAGGGCCTTGTGCAGAAGGCAGGAGATACTGTGAGCCCCTGAGGGTGTAGCACTATCCAGAGTGCACCAGAAGTGGTGGGGCTACATACACCCTGCCTCCTTGAGGGCCTTGAGCAGAAGGCAGGAGATACTGTGAGCCCCTGAGGGTGTAGCACTATCCAGGGTGCACCAGAAGTGGTGGAGCTACATACACCCTGCCTCCTTGAGGGCCTTGAGCAGAAGACAGGAGTGACAGTGAGCCCCTGAGGGCGTAGCACTATCCAGTGTGCAACAGAAGTTGAGGGGCTACATATACCCTGCCTCCTTGAGAGCTTTGAGCAGAAGGCAAGAGATACTGTGAGCCCCTGAGGATGTAGCAATATCCAGGGTGCACCAGAAGAGATGGGGCTCTACACACCCTGCCTCCTTGAGGGCCTTTTGCAGAAGGCAAGAGATGCTGTGAGCCCTTGAGGGTGTAGCACTATCCACAGTGCACCAGAAGTGGTGGGGCTACATACACCCTCTCTCCTTGAGGGCCTTGAGCAGAAAGCAAGAGATACTGTGAGCCCTTGAGGGTGTAGCACTATCCAGGGTGCACCAGAAGTGGTGGAGCTACATACACCCTGCCTCCTTGAGGGCCTTGAGCAGAAGACAGGAGAGACTGTGAGCCCCTGAGGGCGTAGCACTATCCAGTGTGCACCAGAAGTTGAGGGGCTACATATACCCTGCCTCCTTGAGGGCTTTGAGCAGAAGGCAGGAGATACTGTGAGCCCCTGATGGTGTAGCCATATCCAGGGTGCACCAGAAGTGGAGAGACTACACACACCCTGCCTCCTTGAGGGCCTTGAGCAGAAGGCAGGAGATACTGTGAGCCCTTGAGGGTGTAGCACTATCCAGGGTGCACCAGAAGTGGTGAGGCTAAACACACCCTGCCTCCCTTAGGGCCTTTTGCAGAAGGCAGGAGATACTGTGAGCCCCTGGGAGTGAAGCACTATCCAGGGTGCACCAGAAGTGGTGGGGCTACACACACCCTGCCTCCTTGATGGTGTAGCACTATCCAGGGTGCACCAGAAGTGGTGGGGCTACATACACCCTGCCTCCTTGAGGGCCTTGAGCAGAAGGCAGGAGATACTGTGAGCCCTTGAGGGTGTAGCACTATCCAGGGTGCACATGAAGTGGTGGGGCTACATACACCCTGCCTCCTTGATGGCCTTGAGCAGAAGGCAGGAGATACTGTGAGTCCCTGGGAGTGTAGCACTATCCAGGGTGCACCAGAAGTGGTGGGGCTACACACACCCTGCCTCCTTGAGGGTGTAGCACTATCCAGGGTGCACCAGAAGTGGTGGGGCTACATACACCCTGCCTCCTTGATGGCCTTGAGCAGAAGGCAGGAGATACTGTGAGTCCCTGAGGGTGTAGCACAATCCAGGGTGCACCAGAAGTGGTGGGGCTACACACACCCTGCCTCCCTTAGGGCCTTGTGCAGAAGGTAGGAGATACTGTGAGCCCTTGAGGGTGTAGCACTATCCATGGTGCACCAGAAGTGGTGGGGCTACATACACCCTGCCTCCTTGAGGGCCTTGAGCAGAAGGCAGGAGATACTGTGAGCCCCTGAGGGTGTAGCACTATCCAGGGTGCACCAGAAGTGGTGGAGCTACATACACCCTGCCTCCTTGAGGGCCTTGAGCAGAAGACAGGAGTGACTGTGAGCCCCTGAGGGCGTAGCACTATCCAGTGTGCACCAGAAGTTGAGGGGCTACATATACCCTGCCTCCTTGAGGGCTTTGAGCAGAAGGCAGGAGATACTGTGAGCCCCTGAGGGTGTAGCAATATCCAGGGTGCACCAGAAGTGGAGAGACTACATACACCCTGCCTCCTTGAGGGCCTTGAGCAGAAGGCAGGAGATACTGTGAGCCCCTGAAGTTGTAGCACTATCCAGGGTGCACCAGAAGTGGTAGGGCTACACACACCCTGCCTCCTTGAGGGCCTTGTGCAGAAGGCAGGAGATTCTGTGAGCCCCTGAGGGTGTAGCAATATCCAGGGTGCACCAGAAGAGATGGGGCTATACACACCCTGCCTCCTTGAGGGCCTTTTGCAGAAGGCAAGAGATGCTGTGAGCCCTTGAGGGTGTAGCACTATCCACAGTGCACCAGAAGTGGTGGGGCTACATACACCCTCTCTCCTTGAGGGTCTTGAGCAGAAGGCAAGAGATACTGTGAGCCCTTGAGGGTGTAGCACTATCCAGGGTGCACCAGAAGTGGTGGAGCTACATACACCCTGCCTCCTTGAGGGCCTTGAGCAGAAGACAGGAGAGACTGTGAGCCCCTGAGGGCGTAGCACTATCCAGTGTGCACCAGAAGTTGAGGGGCTACATATACCCTGCCTCCTTGAGGGCTTTGAGCAGAAGGCAGGAGATACTGTGAGCCCCTGAGAGTGTAGCAATATCCAGGGTGCACCAGAAGTGGAGAGACTACACACACCCTGCCTCCTTGAGGGCCTTGAGCAGAAGGCAGGAGATACTGTGAGCCCCTGAGGTTGTGGCACTATCCAGGGTGCACCAGAAGTGGTAGGGCTACACACACCCTGCCTCCTTGAGGGCCTTGAGCAGAAGGCAGGAGATTCTGTGAGCCCCTGAGGGTGTAGCAATATCCAGGGTGCACCAGAAGAGGTGGGGCTATACACACCCTGCCTCCTTGAGGGCCTTTTGCAGAAGGCAAGAGATGCTGTGAGCCCTTGAGGGTGTAGCACTATCCACAGTGAACCAGAAGTGGTGAGGCTACATACACCCTCTCTCCTTGAGGGCCTTGAGCAGAAGGCAAGAGATACTGTGAGCCCTTGAGGGTGTAGCACTATACACCAGAAGTGGTGGGGCTACACACACCCTGCCTCCTTGAGGGTGTAGCAATATCCAGGGTGCACCAGAAATGGTGGGGCTACACACACTCTGCCTCCTTGATGGTGTAGCAATATCCAGGGTGCACCAGAAGTGGTGGGGCTACACACACCCTGCCTCCTTGAGGGCCTTGAGCAGAAGGCAGGTGATAACATGATAAGAAAAAGAAGGCTGACCTCTCGAAGAATGAGGGTATCAGGAAAGATGAGACAAGGGCCAATTAAGGCGAGAAAGTGAAAGGCCTCGGATACCCTACGACCGTCGGGGTCGGAAAAGAACAAGAGTTGCCCAAGGAGTGGAAGCAATGCCGGGCTCAGCTGGTGTCCCGTGGTCGCCATACCACGTCCCACTAGATATGAGCCCCTAGGGGGGAATGTAGATAGAATGGCAAGGCTGTGAGCTGTCTCTTATTCCTAGTTTCATATATTTGTTTTACAAATTGGTATATGCCCAATCCTCAGTTGAAGCAAGTTCGCTACATCCCGGAACTATTGGTACTGAGGATTACAACTCTAGTGGTAACTTGACTGACAAAGTGTAAACGAGGGGATAAAGTAAAACATTTGCTCCGTCCATTTTTCGAGCGATGATATAGACCAAACTGTGGGTACGCTCGTACTGCTGCAGTGATACGCGGTGATATTACGAAAAATGTAAAAAAATATGAGTTACGTTACGAACAATATGAAAATATAAAATATAAAACTTATAAATATAAAATCATTGATAGGCTTTAAGGCCTAAGATATGGAGCAGTTTTATGAATTGAATTGTGATTCAGAATAAGGCAAGCTTTTTTAAAAAAGCTCTTGTGAACTTTTGTGTTGAGAGGCGTGCAGACTATGCAGACATAGCTGACAAAGCAGTTAGATTTCTACTGCCTTTCACTACTTCGTACTTGGGTGAGACTGCATTTTCTTCACTTGTTTATCTCAAGAATCAATACCGGAATAGGCTCCTTACAGTGGAAAACGATCTTCGTTTGAGACTCAGCAATCTTAAACCAGACCTTTCTAATTTGGCTTCTAATCTTCAAGCTCACCCTTCACATTGAAGTTGTTAGTTGAACTTTTTTTTAATGTTTAATTATTAAGAGTTCTTTATTAATATTATTTGCACAGTATTATTTATGAATGTTTGAATTGAATACTTATTGTTGTAAATAATAAAACAACTGGACACAAGCTGCTTCGGTGGCGTAGTCGGTAGCATGCTGAGCTTCTATGCCCAAGATAGCGGGTTCAAACCCGGCCGAAGAGCGTTAAAAATCCCTCAGTATGCCTTCCTTCGGAGGGAAAGTAAAGTCGGCGGCCCCATGTCATAGATTTATGGCATGTCAAAGAACCTTCCACTAATTGCACCTATGTGAAGCTCAATTGGATAGGTTAAGAATGTAAACAACGCTCTTAGGTTTCTACGTTCGTTGCCAAGAGCAGACTGCGGTGGCGTCTAGTAGCTAAGTTTTGAACTTGGCCTAGTAGTCCTTGGCGGCAAAAGTAGGAACTATTTGAAAAATTCTAAGTTGCAGTACTTAAATTAAAAAACAGATAACACACACACTATTACAGTCATCACAATTAACACCGGTTATCAGACAGATTCTACACACACCCAAAGTACACGGGGCTACATGACCGCGTTGTCGCAGCCCATAAACTTAAGAACCAACCAACCAACCAACCAACCAACCAACCAACCAACCAACTGGACACACTTTTTATTATTTGAACTTTTACTCCAACAAACACAATTTACACTCCATCTTTTGGTCTGCTACGTAGTGGTGGTGGGGAGGCTATAGTTACTATATCTTCCAACCATTAGGTGGTACGCGAGAGATTCTCATCTCTTAAAGTGGTACACACACAAAAAAAAGTTTGGGAAACACTGATATAGAGCATGCATTATTGGGCCAGCCACTCAGGAAAAGAAGACTTCTCTTTTATCTTCCCCTCGCTAGTGTTAGACACATCCAGACGAGACCTGATAATAAGCATGAGGATGAGCTTGCAATTCTTTTCAACTCCTGAACATCTAATTAGTGATCATTATTTATCAACCCAGATGAAGAGCTCTGAAATTAGTGGCGTAGCAGAGTTTTGAGTAGACCCAGATTGTAGAAGGCTGAAATACCAACAGCTAAAAGTGCATTATTAGCCGTGGAATTAGCCCATAATTCTCTAAATTAGAATTTTGGTTTCATCTGTGAACCGCGACGTTTCACTCCTTAAACAATCACCTGGACCAACAACAAAATAAATATTAATAAGGAACAACTATGAGGTGCGTTCAAAAAGGAACGAGCCGGAGGCTGGAATGCACAAACCGGTGACTACATCGGCTAATCGTGGCGTGTGTAACGAGGTGTGGTTCCGATCAGAGCGTGGAAGGTCACATCCCGTCGCTAGAGGGCACGCGTGCACATCACGTGCGATACAAAGCGTGCAGCACCATGCATCAATCTCCAACGCTGCCAGTCGCATTGCAAACAGTGACATAGAGGCGTCAACCGAAGAGCAAAGAGGTGTTGTTTGGTTTCTGACAGCGGAAGGAGTAGGGGGAACATTCATCGCCGAATGTCACGAGTGTACGGCGAACACTGCATGTCCCTTGCAAGGGCCAAGGCGTGGCACAAGCGCTTCAGGGAAAGACGGGTGTCGTTAGCATTACCGATGACAACGTCCAGCTGGCTGATGCACTCATTACCCAGGACCGCCGAGTGACAGTGAACGCCATAGCCGCCGTGGTCGCTCCACGACAATGCACGACGTCATACGGCCAACACAGTCGCGGCACTCCTGCAGAAAATCAAATGGGAGGTTCTCGACCACCCTCCATACAGTCCAGACCTCTCTCCCTGTGATTACGCCATGTTTGGTCCCCTGAAAAGGGCTCTGCGGGGCCACGATTCACCTCGGACGTCGACGTCCAGCTGTACGTGCGGAACTGGTTCACATCGCAGCCCAGGGAATTTTATGAGACAGCCATTCACCGCCTCGTGTCACAGTGAGACAAGTGCCTCAACAGCCAGGGCCAATACTTCTAACATACAGGTACTGGTTTCTGTAGTTATGCCTCCGGCTCGTTACTTTTTGCACGCACCTTATATTTCTATGGACGGAACGTGGCTTACGAACGACCACTGCTTTGTAAGTAGGTTTGAACATTCGCTTCACTTTTAAAGTAGTTTGGTCATTTTTTTAATATCAAATGTGATACACCTTTCCGAATGCTTGCGTCTCCTGTAACTGTCTATGTCTAACGGATTTTGGGATTTTTGAGTCAGAGATATTTTCTGAAAATGAAAAAATAAAAACGTAGTATATTTTTTTCAAAATTGTTGTTTCCTATGAAACAAAGACAGTTCAAGCAACAGACCGGTGTCCCAACCTCACGAGCTACGCCACTTTCTGGAATATTCCGAAATCAGGATGACTCAGTTCTATCCTAACTACTGTCAGTGATTGTATTTTCTTCCTTTAATGCAATTATTTAATCTAGTTATACGATATTGTAAGTAGTGGCCATCATTTTCTATACAGGCTTTTTTTTTTCATCAAGTTGGGAGCACGGAAATGTATACCATTTGAGAAACCTTATTTAAACAGTTTACAATTCACTAACAAGCATTTAACAATATGCTCGGTGCATCAAATAACACTACAGTACAGCGGTGTGTTTCTCCCTGGGAGATGTGAGATACTAGTTAATCACAAGGGCAACTGTTTCTCCTCAGAAGCACAGGAAGTTTACTGAAGATGCCAACCAGCATGACGACACAAGACTTCAGTGCTGTGAGACAAAATACTCCTAAAGAAGGCAATTAAACAACTTAAAGCCGAGAATGTGCGTTTAAGAAATGAATCTGTCTTCAGAATTCAAAGAGAAGATAAGCTCAAAATTTAAGAGGAGAGGTTACACAAGAAGTTGTATTCGAGACCTAAATTTTAATGAACACGGAAGTAGACTCTTGGTTACAGGAAGCGCTCGGTGAACATTTTACTCTTGCGCAGATAAAATAATTTAAATAGTAGACCGGTCAACTGGGATTCGCATGTAGAATAGTTTCTCGAAACACCTACATTATTTTGCTCTGCAGGTACTGTCCACTTTGAGGAGATGATGATGATTGTTGTTTTAAGGGGCCTAACATCTAGGTTATCGGCCCCTAATGATCTGGGTGATAGCGAAAATGACAATGAAATGGAAACCAGAACAAAAATTAAGTGATACGGACAATACTTACAAAAAGGAACTCAGATTGAAACAACTCACAAAATGTTCTTACAAAAGGAAATTTAGAACGAAAAGATTCACAAAAGGAATATATTGAAAAATATGCACAAAATGTAGGCTAGGTTCAAGATACCTACAAAATGCAATGCAGAGTCGAAATACTTACAAAATGCAATTGAAATTCAAAATACTTACAAAATGCAAATGAGATCGAAAATACGTACAAAATGCAATTGAGGTTCAAAATACTTACAAAATGTAATTGAAATTGAAAATGCTTACAAAATGAACGGTAGATTCAAACTACTCATTTGGATTGACAATACTTACAAATGCAATAGATTGAAAATACTTGACAAAATGTAATTTAGATTCAAAATACCCACAAAATGCAATTGAGAATCAAAATACTTGCAAAATGCCCACCACACAAAATGCAATTTAGATTTAAAATTCTTGCGAAATGCGGTTTTGGTTGAAAATACTTACAAAATGCAATTGAAATTCAAAATACTCACTAAAATGCCCTGCTCCTACATTGAAAGACTTACTAAAAAGAATTTAGATTGTCAATCTTTACAAACTGCAATTGAGGTTGAAAACAATCACGAAATGCAATAGATCGAAAAAACTCACAAAATGCAACGTATATTAAAAATACCTACAAAATGTAGTGCAGATGAAAGAAAAAAATCGCTAAAGAGAATTTAGATACACGGGGAGCCATATAACAAAAACAGTGCGGGAATCTTAAAGAGAAAAGGAAATATAATGAGAAGAATACAAGAGGTCGGACCCCTCGAAGAAGGAGGGATCAGAAAAGATGAGACAAGGGCCAATCAAGGCGGGAAAGTGAAAGACTCCCTAGGCCTCGGATACCCTAATACCATCAGGGTCGGAAAAGAACAAGAGTTGACCAAGGGAGGTCGACAGGAAATAAGACGGAGAGGAGCCCAGCACAAGTAAGTGGAAGCAATGCCGGACTCAGCTGGGGTCCCGTGGTCGCCAACCCACGGCCCACAAGATGTGAGCCCCTGGGGGATTGAGGAGATGACACGCGGAGTTTACACGATGTGTTGAAATAAATGGAACCACAGATTTAAAATGTAACCGACATGCAGACATTGTGTGTGATTTCATTTGATCAAATGAATGCGAATCACTACATAATTATGTTACGGTCATGGAAGGGATGAAATGCACAGGTTGTAATGGTAAGTCTGAAATGGGCGAAATCCGGCTTGTAGAAGTATTGCCATGTACTTGTGGACTTCCTTGTGTTGTGTGATTGTTTTATGATAAGTAGGGCTCGGATTTTTAGGCAAATATTTTTTTAAAATGTAAATACATATTTTAAGCATTTTTCTATAAATACATAAATTCCTGCTTTTCACTTATTAGCACATAAAAGAATATAAAATTTACATTTTAAAATTAGTTTCAGTTTATTGCATTTTTGTTCTGTGTTACTTCAACGGGAAAGAACCTGTGAGCTATCTAACCTTCATGCAGAGCGTATATCAGCTTGCAACTGTGTTATTCTTAACTTGTCGCCCCAGTGCCACTCACTGTGGAAGCCGGGGATTTCCATGTCCATAGCCATATTGCACCACGTGCTAGACCTCCCCCTCCCCCAGCTACCTTAACCAGTGTCACTCACAGTTGGTTCATTTCTGGCACTGTGAAGTGTAAGGCAGTTCTACGGTGCCTAAAGTAAAAACAACTGCAAGTTATCGTCTGTTGCAGAATTTAAAGATAATTTTACTTCTGATGGGGGCGTTCTGTTCTGCCAACCATGTGGGAAAGCAATCAAGACTGAACAGCGATCTCAAGTTACACAACACCTCAAGGGCAAGAAACATATTGACCCAATTTAGCGCCTTGTTTTGCGATAATCGTCGGTCATTTGTGATGGACAACCTGAAGATGTATCTCATTGTGTATTGTAACACTACGGCAGTCAGTCAGACATAGCATAAATTGCAACCGTGAGTACTTCATAATTGTTTATATTCACATTAATAAACTAAATTATAATTAAATATTTTTGGTTGGTTAGTTATTAAGTTTAGGGGCTGCGACAACGCGGTCATGTAGCCCCGTGTACTTTGGGTGTGTGTAGAATCTGTCTGATAACCGGTGTTAATTGTGATGACTGTAATAGTGTGTGTTATCTGTTTTTTAATTTAAGTACTGCAAGTTAGAATTTTTCAAATAGTTCCTACTTTCGCCGCCAAGCGCCACCGTCAACGACTACTAGGCCAAGTTCAGAACTTAGCTCCTAGACGCTACCGCAGTCGGCTCTTGGCAACGAACGTAGAAACCTAAGAGCGTTGTTTACATTCTTAACCTATCCAATTTAGCTTCACACAGGTGCAATTAGTGGAAGGTTCTTTAACATGGGACCGCCGGCTTTACTTTCCCTCCGAAGGAAGGCATACTGAGGGATTTTTAACGGTCTTAAAAAATCCGACGGCTTCGGCCGGGTTTGAACCCGTTATCTTGGGCATAGAAGCTCAGCATGCTACCGACTACGCCACCGAAGCCGCTTAAATATTTTTACTTTTTTGTCACATATTTCAGATATTTTAATACATAAAAAATAAATATATTTCCCGATTTTTAGCACCTAAAAATCCGAGCTCTAATGATAATGGACATTGTTGTTTTCGATTCACTCGCTACCTATCAACCCCTGCTTGACATACCGACTCCAGGCGCGCTTATTGTTTTACGTGCTCGTTAATCTCGCGATCACAAGGCACGGAACCTCCCTTTTATTTACGTGCAATGCTAACCGAAAATTGGGGCCGATAACCTAGATGTTAGGCCCCTTAAAACAACAATTATCATTATTATTAACCGAAAATCGGATATGCATTAACTGAGAATCGCCTGGGGACATACAAGCATTTAACCGGCGAAACGAACTCAAGGAAGAGATATCCAGACATCAAACGTACTGCACAGGACCGAACTAAATGGAAAAGACTCATTGTAGGGGCACAACTGCGCTCCTCACACACAAATTATTAAATAATAGTTTTTTGGGTCATATAACAGCTGTCAGCTGTGCTTGAATTTCAAAATAGTGTTATGCACTTGTGGCCAAGGAGGAGGCGCTGCCATAGCCTAATGAAGGGCTGGTGTTGATGAATCCATGGCGGATACACAACTTGACCCTTGCTAAAGAGTTATCAGTAACGGAGGGGCGATCTGTCACTGGCGAGCTAATTTATGTGGCACCCTCTGTGCTGAAGACCTCAGTCACCCTGGTTTCCAGGCAGAAAGCTCCTGGCTTTACCGGCAATGGCTGTTTTGTTCCCTTCTGTGCTCGGGAGTATTACAGTTGGGAGTCTCGGCTTTTCCAAGAAATGGCATTCTCATTTGGGGATTGAGGAATGGGAACTTCGACGTGTATAAAAATAAAAGGAAACGCCGTTAAACAAATCCTGGAATGAAAGTGGCGCGAAAAGAAATTGGTAAAGCGTTGAACTAGAGGCCACACGACTCGAGCACGTGGCACATACAGTATCATCAACGTAAATGCACATTAAACAACAGGAATAATATTCTAATGGTACAAATTATTAGTGTCGAAACTTATCTGGCAATGTAGTGAACTTTAAGCGCAGTATAGTCGAAAAGTCGCAAGTCTTGAGATTCCGGGCGTTGTTTTAAGGGTAGGTTCGATTTTCTGTAGTAGTTAAGGCCCATCCACAATGCGCAGTCGGCAGTCGCGGCCGTCCCCGTGAATACTATAGGCACCATTCACAACATGCAGTTACAGTCGCCAGCTGGCAGTTGGCAGCCTGTAGTCGGCAGTCGAGAATTTCATCTTTGACTCCAACTACCCGACTGCAGCAATGTAATAGCCAATCAGAGCAGATCACAAACTGACGTCACGTTGTTGTTTACAAAGAGGATATAAGGCAAACCGTACATTTTTCATCTTAAATACACGGTATAAACAAGAAGTTCCGTGACGAACTAAAGAGCCTACTTTTCTTAAAATTTAAGATTCATGTCAATGATTAATCTATATGGATCTGACTAGAATAATGACGAAATTAAGTTGGTAATATCGAAATTTCTAATTAGTTCGAAATACTGTATACCTGGCATAATGTAGCCTAATAGAGAACTATAGTTGGCAGCCCTGGTGACTGAATATATTCTTAGTTCCATCTCTTAAGGTACAGAATACAAAATTTGGTTGAAGTCCAATGGATAGCATGGACGTTACATGCAGTTAAACATTGGATCTAACAGCGCGCGTAAAATCATGTTGGCAACAATGACATACATGTATTGGTCAGAAATAATCTGAAATAATATGATCTATTGTTGTGCCAATTTTTAATGAAATCCATTGGTTAGTATAGAAGTTACATGCATTTTAAAATTGGACCTATCAGCAGGCTTACAATCATGTTGGCAGTACTGACGTATATTAGTTACTCCAAATTAATTTTGAATGCCAGGTACTATACGACTGCAATGTTTAGAGCTATTGGCTTGCATACTTTCTGATATATTGATATTAGGGTAACAAAAATAGAGACAGTATTTATTAACAGTTGGCAGCCCTGGTTACTTTTAAGAATCGGCATAGTCATATCTGTTATGGCACACAAAGCACACACGAAATTTGGTTGAAATCCAAATGATGGTATAGAAGTTACATGTATTTAAAGTTGGACCTCTCAGCAGGCTTAGAATCATGTTGGTAGCACTGACTTATATAAGTTACTCCAAATTAATATAGAATGTCAGGTACTATACGTGTGCATAGTTTAAAGCTGTCGGCTTGCATACTTTCTGATATATGGGTATTTGGATTTAAAAAAATGAGAGCATTTATTAACAGCTGGCAGCCCTGGTCGCTCCTAAGAATACACTCAGTCATATCTGTTTAATTACACATAGCACATACGAAATTTGGTTGAAATCCAATTGATAGTGTAGAAGTTATATGCATTTAAAATTAGGCTTATAATCATTTTGGCAACACTGCCATGTATGGCCTCTTGGAAATTAACTGCAATGTTATTGTCTATACGTGTGTCAGTTTTGAAATAGCTCCCATTCATACCTTCCAAGATATCCAACATGAAGCTCAAATTTCAATTGCGATTTTTCAGCAGTTGGTAGCACTGACATCATTTTCAAATACGGCCGTGAGATATTCAGGGATAGATCTTTACTCCTACCAAATTTTGTTTCGATTGGTGCAGCCGTTTAGGAGTTGATAGGGGGGAACACACACACAGCCAGCCAGACAGACAGAAGGACAGATATACAGACAGACACACATTTGCCCGATCTCATAAGTCAACGAGGAAGAGGAACCTTGCACGCAATTCAAAATCTGTTAAATGACATAGAGGAAGCAAAACGACTCCAAAAGGGAAAGTTTATGCAGTCTTTATAGACTATACGAAGGCCTTCGACCTAATTGACAGAAAAAAGCTCACATCGAAACTTCAAAATATCATCGGAAATCACAATCCTTTAACAATCTTAGTAAAAAATATCCTGGCATACAACCAGATCACCATAGATGACGCAGTATGCAAAACAAAGGAAATCACCCAAACTAATGGAGTGTTGCAAGGTGACCCCCTCAGTCCCATACTGTTCAATATTGCCACAGCCGATGTAACAACAGCAATCCGAGAGAAATCAAAGGACGCAGTGATCTACATACATGCGGACGACATGGTCCTAAGATCACCAAATAAGGAAGAACTCCAACACGCCTTCTCAGCACGGGTAGAATGGGCAGGAAATAACAGTCTGAAAATAAACTGGACACAAACCCAACAGATGGTTTTTCGGCGTGTAGCAGCAAATGACAACTTGCAATATGAAGAGGTCAAAGTGGAAATAGTGAATGCAGTTTAATACCTTGGGATCATTCAACAGACTACCGGAACATTCAGACTACACATCCAAGACAGAGCAGTGGCTTGCTTGAAAGCCATGTACGACATTATCAATCTACAGCAGCTATCCTTAAAACAGCTATGCATCTGTTTGACGCAAAGATCCTACCAATTCTCACTTACGGGATCCACTTGATATGGGACCGACTAACGAAGAGAGATCTGGCCACCATCGAAAGACCTTAATGGGCATCTCAAAATACACGCGCTCCCGCCTAACATATGAATTAGCACGGGAACCCTTCCTCGCTGAAGAAATAAGGACAAAATTACAGCTTCCATCAACAAAGAATGCTGAAGCGCACCTAGCAGAGAAGAGATAAGAGAGAAGGCATTCCGCTAGAATTTTACAGCACGGATGCCATGATCAACCGGAAATGGACCAGCGCCAATCAGAAACTAAGACACGTGGTGATAAAGTTAGCAGTGCATGGGTACCACCATAAAATATGTAAAAACATGTCCTACCACGCCCCAAATGAACTCTGCGTGTGTTCGTTATGTGACCAGTTCTGTGACACATATCACATCACACGATGTAAAAATAACCAGAAATCACTCTGCGATTATGGCAAGGACTAACATTTAAACTGAACAAAGCATCATACAGTGTTGCTCTATTTCACAAATAACATTCAATTCACAATATAATGACTGGTCATGAATGAATGCTTTAATGCACACATTCCTGATTGATTACTGGATCATGATGTTTTTCACATCAATTAACTCTTTTGTAACATGTTTGTTTCACTAGTGTAAATCTATGTTATGCACATTCGTGCGCTTTTCTGTTAATAATAAGTCTACTTTTTCCTCATTTTTGCAAAATGTGAAAAGTAGGCTAACAATAATCCGTACATCTCCAAATCATCCATATTGCAAGTTTTGAGCTTATCAACAACGCCTCTGTGCACAAGGAATAAAAGAATGTTACAGTATTATTTACTCCTAGCAGTCGTTAAGACAGCGCATTATGAAGGGCTAGGTTGTCAATTAGAAGTAATATTCATTTTAGGCTCCGTGTTGACTTTTAATATGTGAAAAATTAGACTTTTTCAATTGTCAACTACCAATTTCTGACTGCAGCTGCCGACTGCGCATTGTGCATGACGCCATAAGAGAGCATGGGTCAGACTTCAACTACCGACAGCCAACTACCAACTGCGCATAGGGGATCCTTTGTATTTCCCCGAGTCCCGAGGGTAAAGGCATCACAATATAATACTACTGATTGAGTAATACCCACCGCCACCTTTACGTAAGTCAAAGAAATCATTATTATTTATTTAATTATCGTATGGCTTTTAGTGCCGGGAGTGTCCGAGGATATGTTCGGCTCGCCAGAGGCTGTAGCTGCTTCAATGCGGACACCCATGGGGTGATCTACACGTTCCGTTCAATTTCAAGTAGTTCTAACTTTCGTTACCAGATGTCACTGACACCTAGTGGTGAACGTTGGAACTATGATAGAGTGTTTCAACGAAATCTAACCTAGAAATTTAGCTTCACACAAGTTTAGTTAGTGGAAGGATCTTTTACATGCCATAAATCTATGACATGGGACCGCCGGCTTTACCTCCGCTCCGAAGGAAGGCATGCTGAGGGATTTTCAACGCTCTTCAAAAATCCGACGACTTCAGCCAGGTTTGAACCCGCTATCTTGGGAACAGCAGTTCACCATGCTACCAACTACGCCACAATACGAAACCAACGAACTAAGCGGTTTGGTTGTTAAGTGTTTGGTAAGGAGATATCGCTGCTATACGCTACACTGGTCGTGCGAGCTTCCTACCCTGGATATTTGTTATACGACTTGTACCCAGAGGTGTGTGACGTCATAGTACCGCTTAGTGCATGTGTACCCCGACAATCTCTACTTCGTTAGTATAAGACCAAAAAAAACAATTTTTGGATGTCACGGGTAATCTCGAGAACCACTGGATGGATTTTGATGCGGTTTTCACCATTCTGTCAAGGATATCTCGAGGAAAGATTCTGTAGAAAATAATCTATGTATGATCAAAGGAAGCCAAGCAGTAACAATTTCAGTGAAAAAGTCGAAAACAAACTTGGCGTCCGTGCGCTTTTTAAGCTTACGCTGGGCAAATCGTTAAACATATCAATATACTATGAGCGTAAGAATTGGTCAGCATGAAAAGTTCTACAAAAAAGTCCGCGAGAGCATATCTCTATCTTCAATACATCGCCCACTATAAGAGTTTTTAGATTGGATGGAAGGGGCACGTCCCCGCGCGCTCTGGTGAGCGTGACGGCATCCCGCGCGCTTGACCTGGCTTTGTCCTTGGTTTGCACTTGCCGTTCGCGAGTAATTTGAAACAAGATAAGCAAGATAAGTATTATGCAGATAATTTACTAACATGTCAGCCTTTCTAGCATTTTTCAGCGTTTGTAGCATTTAAAATGAATCTACAATCTTACTTCCTTTTCTCATAATGCCGAGAATGCTGGGATGGATCCTAAATTAACGCCATGGTCGCCACCTTCCCAATCCTCATCGAATTACAAATATGCACACTAATGCAGCCATCACAATAACACAGGTTATCAGACAAATTCCCCATACACCCAAGTACACGGGGCTACATGGCAAAGCCCCTATAATGAATGAACAACAAACATCTTATAAGTCGTGATCATGAGCCACGGGACCTCCTTTTTACGTGGAATACGAACCACAGGACATGGCATTTTCCTTCGAAAACCTCGCTTTCATTGACCGGGAATCGAACCCGGTCCACGTTGGTGAGAGGCAAAGAGCTTGACCGCTGCGCCTCAATATGAGAAAGGAAATAAGTTAAGATATGATCCTTTTAGTGTATAGAAAATCATGCACATTTAATGCTTGAAGTAGAACAAAAGTTGCAACTCATTCTTCATTCCATCAGCTGGCAGTGGAATGTTGGTCACATACGGATTACTTTGTAACAGCAGAGTATCAAGAGGGCAGTGCGAGAGTAGAAATATCAAGTAGGCAGTGAAGAAAAAGTCTCTGTTAACGTAACTTAGTTACTGGCAGGAGAGTGATGTAATGGTAGAGTATCAAGAAGGCAGTGCGAGAGTAGAAATATCAAGTAGGCAGTGAAGAAAAAGTCTCTGTTAACGTAACTTAGTTACTGACAGGAGAGTGATGTAATAGTAGAGTATCAAGAAGGCAGTGCGTGAGTAGAAATATCAAGTAGGCAGTGAAGAAAAGAGAGAGAGAGTCTTGGAATTGTTATGTATTATGAGAGTGTAAACAAGTAGTTCCGTGAAGAACTATACAGCCTATTTTCATATAGCCTACTTATTGCAACTATCAACATACACAATTTCAGTTTGATTGCTGTAATAGATTCGTAGATATTGAGAACCGACTAAATAATTCGGATGGTCACCATGTTGAATTTTATATATGTAGGTCCTAGAGTTATGTATTTTTACATGCAGATTATTGTGTACGTGTAGTATTCAAACTTCAATCGCATAATTAGGACACTAGAAGTTACAAGGAGATTTTAAAATTTCGCACAGCTGCCATCTTTAGGTTATGGAAACAATTGAAATAAATTAGATGCTAGTGGATTACCATTCGTATAAGGATATACTGTACCAAGTTTCACTGCTCTCGGATGGTTAAATTGCGATAAACGTCCATGTGATTATTTATACTTCGCGTCGCCGCCATGTTGGATTTGTGATCACCAGGTTATTTAAAGTCCTATAAGTGAACTTGAGTTCATAGCCCCTATGAACAATAAAAAATTCAGTTTGATTGCTACAATAGATTCGTAGATATTGAGAGCCGTCTAAATATTTCGGATGGTCGCCATGTTGGATTGTTAAATGTATAGGCCATAGAGTCATGTACCATTAAAGGATAATTATTGGGTAGGTTCATTATTCAAACTTTCACTTCGATCGCATGACTACATCACAAGAAATAAAAACTTAATTTTAAAATTCGCACAGCCGCCATCTTGAGGTTATGTAAACAATTGAACTAAATTAGATACCAGTGCATTACAATGTGTATAAATATTTCCTGTACCAGATTTCAGTGCGTTTGGTGCATTAAATCGCGAGAAAGGTTTATTTCAAATTTTCTAATTCGCTTGGCCGCCATGTTTGTTTTGTATATAACCGGTTTTTTTAAGTCATATAAATGGACTTCCAGTAGTGCCCTTTATCTCCGTACAAAACTTCAGGGAGATACCGCTAATAGTTTCAGAGATACAGAATGCCGGTGAAATATTTCGCACATCCGCCATCTTGTGGTTATGTAAACAAATGAACGAAGTTAGTTGTCGGTGCATTACAATGTATATAAACATATACTGTACCAAGTTTCATTGCGTTTGGTTGGATAAATCGCGAGAAACGGCTATTTAAAAATCCCAACTTCGCTTGGCCGCCATGTTGGTTTTGTAATTTCCAGGTTTTCGAAGATCACATAAGTGAACTTATAGTAGTTCCCTTATCACCATACATGATGTCAGGGTAATATCGGTAATCGTTTCGGAGATATTGAATGCTGGTGAAATATTTCGCACAGCCGCCATGTTGGATTGGTGAGTCGTAACAAAATTTGAAGGGCACGGTCGAGGTCGCACGGAATAGTGCTATGAACTTACTGAGTTTCATTGAAATCGCTCCAGCCGTTTAGATTTTATTAGGGGGGGACACACACACGAATCACACACACACGCACACACACAGACAAAAGGTGATCTCATAAGCCTATTTTTTCAAAATTGAAAATAGGCTAAAAATAAAAAATAAATGTGTGTTGATGAAGGTCATGGATCATAAGAACGGTAACAACTTCAAGGTAGGATAACATGTCAGATCTTACATGGAGGAACAGAAGAAGGAAGTGGGAGAGAGGATGAAGAGATATTGGCAGAGAGTGAAGACAACAAATAATGTAAAAGCTGTCAAACGTGGTCCATAGTTGGCCGTGACGAATATATAATAATAATAATGTAAAAGCTGTCAAACGTGGTTCATAGTTGGCCGTGACGAATATATAACAATAATATTGTTATTTTTTGTTTCTTTAATTTAATGTTAATATATTTATTTTTAATTTTTAATTTATGTTCTTAAGGATTTAATTTTGATATTTTATATTGAACTAGCAGGTACCCGCGGCTTCGCTCGCGTCATAGTCGATTCATATTGTTATTCAATGAAATGCAGGTTTAGCCCCGTTAACACCCCTTTAGAACCTGAATATCCAAAAATCCTTCCTTAGTGGACGCTTTCAACATACAACGAACATAGCCCCAAAATTTCATGTTTCTAACTTTAGTAGTTTTGGCTGGGGGATGATGAGTCAGTCAGTCAGTCAGGACACTTTGTTTTATATAATAGAAGATAAGCATGGGTCCTAGTGGAAAATAATTATATCACCTGAAACCAAAAATGCATGGGACGAAAAAAAAAACATAAAAATATCCTGTTGGTTTTCGACCCTAAAAGACGTGAAAAATCTAATAAAAGTATTAAAAAAGCTATTTTTTGAAATTTCATTCGAATCAATTTTTTTTGTCATTCCTGGGACTTATGATTAATAACTCCCTAAGTATTCGCCGTATGATGAAACAGCAAGAGACAAAAAAGATGTAATGTGTTATTGTCTACAACATAGGCCATGTATAATTTTACATATTACCTGTTTTTTTCCCCAGAATTTCACCCTCCCCATGGGCCCCTTAAATTGGATTTATGAAAAAAACGGTCAAACACCTATTTACTTGTTTTAAGCTGATGTTTTTCCGCTGAGTTTCAAACTCCTCGCCTATGTCGTTTAAGAGATACACGCTCCGTTAGGAATCCCTCAACCCCCACTTTTCACCCCTTTCACCTCATAATATACACCACATCGAAAAATCTTCAGACACGTGTCTTCTTACTAGCCTATTTTCAATTTTGAAAAAAAAAAAAAAAAAAAAAGGCTTATGAGATCACCTTTTGTCCGTGTGTGTGTGTGTGCGTGTGTGTGTGTGTGTGTGTGTGTGTGTGTGTGTGTCCCTAATAAAATCTAAACGGCAGGAGCGATTTCAATGAAACTCGGAAAGTTCATAGCACTATTCCCGGCGACCTCCACCGTGCCCTTCAAATTTTGTTACGACTCACCAATCCAACATGGCGGCTGTGCGAAATATTTCACCAGCATTCAATATCTCCGAAACTATTACCGATATTACCCTGACATTTTCTATGGTGATAGAGGGAACTACTATAAGTTCACTTATGTGACTTTTGAAAACCTGGTAACTACAAAACGAACATGGCGGCCAAGCGAATTTGCGACTTTTAAATAGACGTTTCTCGCGATTTGACCAACCAAACGCAATGAAACTTGGTACAGTATATGTTTATATACATTGTAATGCACCGACATCTACCCTTCGTTCAATTGTTTACATAATCACAAGATGGCGGATGTGCGAAATATTTCACCGGCATTCTATATCTCTGAAACTATTAACGGTATCTCCCTAAAATTTTGTACTGAGATAAAGGGCACTACTGGAAGTCCATCTATAAGATTTTCAAAAACCGGTTAACTATAAAAAGGAACATGGCGGCCAAGCGAATTTGAACATTTTAAATAGACCTTTCTCGCGATTTAATGTTCCAAGCGCACTGAAACCTGGTACAGGAAATATTTATACACATTGTAATCCACTGGTATCTAATTTAGTTCAATTGTTTACATAATCTCAAGATGGCGGCAGTGCGAATTTTAAAATTAAGTTTTTATTTCTTGTGATGTAGTCATGCGATCGAAGTGAAAGTTTGAATAATGAACCTACGCAATAGTTTTCCTTTAATGGTACATGACTCTATGGCCTATACATTTAACAATCCAACATGGCGACCATCCGAAATATTTAGACGATACTGAATATCTACGAATCTATTTTAGCAATCAAACTGCATTTTTTAATGTTCATAGGGGCTATGAACTTAAGTTCACTTATAGGACTTTAAATAACCTGGTGATCACAAATCCAACATGGCGGCGACGCGAATTATAAATAATCACATGGACGTTTCTCGCAATTTAACAATCCGTGTGCAGTGAAACTTGGTACAGTAAATCTTTATCCGAATGTTAATCCACTGGCATCTAATTTATTTCAATTGTTTCCATAGCCTCAAGATGGCAGCTGTGAAAATTTTTAAATCTCCTTGTTTTTTCTTGTGTCCTAATTATGCGATTGAAGTTTGAATACTACACGTTCACAATAATCTGCATGTAACAGTACATAACTCTAGGATCTACATATAAAAAATCCAACATGGCGACCATCCGAAATATTTAGCCGGTTCTCAATATCTACGAATCTATTACAGCAATCAAACTGAAATTGTGTATGTTAAATAGTGGCAATTAACATAAGTAGGATATATGAAAATAGGCTGTATAGTTCACGGAACTACTTGTTTTTAATGATGAGTTTATATGCCGAGTATCACATGCCCCAATGAAACCAATTGGGAGATATTGTTATTCAATGAAATGCAGGTCTACCCCCTTAACACCCGTTTAGAACCTGAATATCCAAAAATCCTTCCTTAGTGGACGCTTTCAACATACAACGAACATATCCCCAAAATTTCATGTTTCTAACTTTAATAGTTTTGGCTGGGGGATGATGAGTCAGTCAGTCAGTCAGTCAGGACACTTTGTTTTATATAATAGACTAGCAGGTACCCGCGGCTTCGCTCGCGTCATAGTCGTGTCATATTGTTATTCAATGAAATCCAGGTTTAACCCCGTTCACACCCCTTTAGAACTTGAATATCCAAATATCCCTCCTTAGTAGACTTTTCGACGCACAACAAACATAATCCCAAAATATCATTCTTCAAACTTTAATAGTTTTGGTTGGTCGATGAGAGTGAATATCCAAAATTCCTTCCTTAGTGGACGTTTTTCTTCCAGAATTTCACCCCTCCCCATGAGCCCCTTAAATTGGATTTATGAAAATACGGTCGAACACCTATTTATTAAATTATTTATTTATGTATTTATTTATTTATTTATTTATTTATTATTATTAAGCTGATTGTTTTCCTCTGAGTTTCAAACTCATCGCCTATGTCGTTTAGGAGATGCACGCTCCGTTAGGAATCCTTCAACCCCCACTTTTCACCCCTTTACTCTTAATATACACTACATCGAAAAATCATTAGACATGTGTCAGCTTATTTTTAATGATTGGTTTATATGCCAAGTATCACATCCCCAAATGAAACCACTCGTGAGATATTGTTATTCAATGAAATGCAGGTTTACCCCCTTAACACCCATTTAGAACCTGAATATCCAAAAATCTTTCCTTAGTGGACGTTTTCGATATACAATGAACATATCCCCAAAATTTCATGTTTCTAACTTCTATAATTTTGGCTGGGCGATGATGAGTGAGTGGGTCAATCAGGTCATTTTCTTTCAATTATTTTTATCAGAATTTTACCCCTCCCCATGGGCCCCTTAAATTGAATTTATGAAGAAACGCTCGAACACCTATTAACTTATTTTTTAAGCTGTCTTTTTCCCCTGAGTTTGATGAGTGAGTGAGTTAGTCAGTCAATTAGGACACTTTCTCTCCTTTTCCCCCCAGAATTTCACCCCACACCATCGGCCCCTTAAGTTGAATTTATGAAAAAACTTTCGAACACCGATTTACTTAATTTTTAAGCTGATTTTTTCCGCTGAGTTTCAAAATTCTCACCTATGTCTTTTAAGAGATACACGCTCCGTTAGGAAACCTTCAACCCCCACTTTTCACCCCTTTCACCTTATAATTTACACCAAATCGAAAAACCCTTAGACACATGTGTGCTTATTTTTAATGATTAGTTTATGTGCCGAGTATCACATCCACATATGAAACCACTAGTGATATATTGTTAATTAATAAAATGCAGGTTCAACCCCCTTAAGACCCCTCTAGAACCTGAATATCCGAAAATCCTCCCTTAGTGTACGGTTTTGACATGCAACGAACATATCCCCAAAATGTCATGTTTCTAACTTCATTAATTTTGGCTGGGCGATGATGAGTGAGTGAGTGAGTCAGGACATTTTCTTTCATTTCTTTTTCTCCAGAATTTCACCCCTCCCCATGAACCCCTTAAATTTGATTTATGAAAAAGAAACTGTCGAACACTTATTTACTTATTTTTAAGCAGCTTTCACTCCCTGAGATTGAAGAGTGAGTGAGTCAGTCAATCAGTTAGGACACTTTCTTTCCTGTCCCCCCCCCCCCCCCGAATTTCACCCCTTCCCATGGGCCCCTCAAATTGGATTTATGAAAAAAATAACGGTCAACACCTATTTACTTATCTTTTAGGCTGATGTTTTTCCGCTGAGTTCAAACTCCTCGCCTATGTCGTTTAGGAGATACACGCTCCGTTAGGAATCCTTCAACCCCCACTTTTCACCCCTTTCACCTCATAATATACACCACATCGAAAAACCCTCAGACACGTGTCTTCTTATTTTTAATGATCAGTTTATATGCTGAGTATCACATCCACAAATGAAACCAATCCGGAGTTATTGTTATTCAATAAAAATCCGGTTTTACCCCCTTAACACCCCTTTAGAACCTGAATATCCGAAAAACCTCCCTTAGTGGACGGTTTGGACATATAATGATCATATCCCCAAAATGTCTTGTTTCTAACTTCAATAATTTAGGCTGGGCGACGATGAGTGAGTCAGGACTTTGTATCTTTCAATTTTCTTTTTTCAGAATTTCACCCCTCCCCATGGGCCCCTTAAATTCGATTTATGAAAAAACGGTCAAACACCTATTTACTTATTTTTTAAGCTGATTTTTTTCCGCTGAGTTTCAAACTCCTCGCCTATGTCGTTTAAGAGATACACGCTCAGTTAGGAACCCTTCAACCCCCACTTTTCACCCCTTTCACCTCATAATATACACCACATCGAAAAACCCTCAGACACGTGTCTTCTTATTTTTAATGATACGTTTATATGCCGAGTATCACGTCCCTCAATGAAACCAAGCCGGAGATATTGCTATTCAATGAAATGCATGTGTACCCCCTTAAGACACCTTTAGAACCTGAATATCCAAAAATCCTTTCTTAGTGCGCGTTTTTGACTTACCACGAACATATCCCCAAAATTTCATGTTTCTAACTTTAATAGTTTTGGCTGGGCGATGATGAGTCAGTCAGTCAGTCAGTCAGTCAGTCAGGACACTTGTTTTTATATAAGAGATTAGCAACCCGGCTCGGCTTCGCCCGGGAACAGTTATTAATGCATTAGGCCTACGTGATAAGAGTTTTTTTTTTTCAATGTCAATGAACAACGACCTATATCCGTTTTACGTTTCGGCATGATGGGTTAAAATCACTGACTGGACTATTAATTAGATTATCATGGAGATGCATGTGCAACAAATTCTTGTCAGACGTAATTTAAGAATGGCGACTTACATGAAACACAAATCCCCCTTCCGTCCAATCTTAACTTGACTGTGAATTTTGCGGAACGAAAAGTTCACAAGCGAAATGAAGAAAAGCCGAGTTGCACTTTCAGGGAAACTCCAAACACAACCACCCTTCTCAGAAGTCTTAACTCAACGGGACTCAACGGTTTGCTGCTGGCTGTATCTGGGGCAATAGTCTCGCCCGCTAGCTAGGCTGTAACAGGGATGATAGACTCGCCCTTAGCTAGCTCGTAAACTGTCGCCTCAGTAGTTGAATGGACATGGTTGGAAGAAATTAAAACGTAAAAACACTCACAGTGGACGATGTATTGAAGATAGAGATATGCTCTCGCGGACTCTTTTCTAGAACTTTTCATGCTGAACAAATTCTTACACTCATAGTATTTAGATATTTTTAACGGTTTGCCCAGCGTAAGTTTAGAAAGTACTCGGACGTCAGTTTTTTTTTTTCGACTTTTCCCCTGAAATCGTTACTGCTCGGCTTCCTTTCATCATAAATAAATTATTTTCTACAGAAATGATCCTCGAGATATCCTTTACAGAATGGTGAACACCGCATCAAAATCCATTCAGTGGTTCTCGAGTTTACCCGTAACATCCAAGAATCGGGGATTTTTTTTATACTAAGTAGAGATTAATTAATTAACCAATTTCCAATATAGATTTTACAATTATTTTCATAATTTTTATAGTTATGTTTAATATTTTAATTTTTATACTTCTTTTATTATTGTAATTTTATTTTTATTATTTTTATTTCCATGTTTATATTTCATTTTTACAATTTAATTGTTAATGTTTTTAGTTTGAAATGTATTAAAATGTTATCCACCACATTACGTCAAGTAGATATGTATATAATATTTGTTTTATACAAATACTAGCACTTCGGCATGAACATTCTCCGAAATTTGGTTTAAAGATTCAACTATCAGCATCTTTAAAAGCATAAACTGTCCTTAATATAGAGACCACTGCCCAGCCATTTGGCCTGCGGATTGTGGGATGACGCGTGATCAGCACGTCGGGTCCCCTCAGTTGTTAATCTTGCTCTGCCTCACTGTCATCAGACAGCTATTCTATTGTCCTCACGAGGCTGTGTCCAGCCCTCACGTCAGTTTATAAAATCCCTGACGAAGCCGGGAATCGAACCCGGGTCCTCCATGTGCTACCCCAACACCATAATGCCCTATATTGCCCTCAACATTGTATTCACCCTTCACTTAGAAACTATTAACTAATCCAAGAGACTCTCCTCACTTTCACACGAGCTTTTTCTAAATAAATGCATTATTGAATTGCTAATCACCGAAGACCATAGATGCTTAATGGAAGAGAAGACAAGAGAAGGATTGCATTGGCAAACCAGGCATTTATGACTAAGAGAAACATTTTATCCAGTAAACATATGAATATAGATGTAAGAAAATCCTTTGCAAAATCATTGGTATGGTATGGAGTATACTGCTCGATGGAAGTGAAAGATGGACTCTGGGTAAATTGGAAAAGAATCCACTTGAAGCTGCTGAAATGTGGATATGGCGGAAAATGACAAGAACGAGCTGGATGGAAAGAAAAACTAATCTGGAAGTCTTAAGGGAAGTCACAGAAGAGAGAAGATTAATGAAGGAAATGGGAAAGAGAAAAATAACATTAATTGGACATGTCATCAGACACAACACTTTCATCGTTAACATTCTTGAAGGGAAATTCTGGGAAAGAAAGGAAGAGGACGAAGTATGGGATGTGACAATTACACCGAACTGAAACGAACCACCAACGACAGAAGAGTGTGGCTGCATCGACAAGGCATTATTTAGAATAGGATTATTGAATTGCATATTTTTAAGAACACTTTCATGAAAATTTCCAGCTGGAAAAATTAAACTACAGTAAATTTTAAAAAAACGGACCTGCTAAAATATAACACTGATAAGGAGGAATTTCAGCCTAGCATGTTGAAAAGGGGGGAGGGGGACATTTTACATCAAGAACATTTTAGGGAGAAATTGGAATCAAAGATTTTTCCCGTTTTTAGAACATGCCATTTGAAGCTCTAGCAACCATTTTGCTGTTGTTTAATGTCCCTTTGCTCTTGCTTCTAACACAGTCTGCTTCTCCCCCCCCCCCCCCAGGGGCTCACATCTCAAGGGACGTGGGGTGGCGACCACGGGGACTCAGTTCGGCATTACTTCCACTTACTTGTGCCGAAGTCATCTCTGTCATCTTTCCTATCGACCTCCCTTAGTCAACTCTTGTTCTTTTCCGACCCCGACGGTATTAGGATATCCGAGGCCTAGGGAGTCTTTCACTTTCCCGCCTTAATTTACCCTTGTCTCATATTTCCTGCCCCCTCATTCTTCGAGATGTCAGACCTCTTCTGTTCCCTTCATATCTCCTCCCTTCTGCTCAGGGCCCTTAAGGAGGCAGGGTGTATGTAGCCCCACCACTTCTGGTGCACCCTCGATAGTGCTACACCCTCAAGGGCTCACGGCTGGTGAGTTTGGAAGTTGGCAACCCCGATGGATTCCTGAGCTGGGTCCGATATGTTTCCCTTTTTCCATAGCCTATGGGGCGGACCCTCTCCTTCTTCCCTTTCCCATCAGCCTTTCATGGGTCTCCGTCCTTCCAAGTCCCTCAGTCCTCATTCTTCGAGGGTTGAGGGAATTTCCTTTTTTTCCTGTCCTTTATTTCCCTTATTCTCTTTTGTTTTCCATTTCTTCTTCTAGTATGTAAGTCTGCAGTTAGTATTAGTTATAGTTTTCATTCGAATCTCATCTTTCTCTATCACCCAAACCATCAGGGGCCGATAACCTAGATGTTAGGCCCCTTAAAACAACAATTATCATCATCATCACTGTAGCACCTTTGGTATTACATGACAGACATTTTCCCTTACGTGATCCTTCCTTCCCAAGTCACTCATCACCTTTGGAATTCATGTCCAATCCTCCTGTCGTGTAACTAACCATAAACCTTCTAACCTCACTTGGAATGCCATGCCGTGACATTCCTGGGTTTGTTCCTACTGCTTGTTTAGCATTGCCGCCGGGAAAATTCCGGAAGCCGAAGGAGAACGAAATGTAACATATAATGAAGAGAAGAAGAGCCAAGACTTGTGGACCAATCAACGAAATACTTCATATGCGAGCCCGGAGCGACATAACCTAACTTACAAATGGATGGTATTTGAGGACAAGTTGCGATGTTGACACTTAATTCCGACGACGCAAGGCGATACGCGATTGTTTCATACTACCAACTCTAGGATGGGCGACGTCATAAAAATTGGACTAAATCATCGGCAGATACAGCGAACGACTACAGAATGTGCAAATCAAAAGTTGGCAACTTGGAGTGTCGACAATACGATGTGTTGTTTTTGTTTTCATTATTGTCACCATTTTTTCCTTGTCTTTTTTACAGACAGGCGTAAATTTCTGGGCTTTCGAGTTTACCTTCCAAATTTAATAATGTAACCCCAATCTAACTCGGAAGACTTCTGTTGTGCCTGAAATGCCGGTCTATTAAGTATTTTATTTTTATTTCATTTGTTTGCAATTTTCCGTACGGTACCCATGTGAAAATTGTTCCTGTATCTGTAGGCCATTTGCCGTTTGCATTTATTATGATTGCCGGATACGTATCGGCAGTGATTCATTTAATGGGTTTACTTGTATTGTGGATTACGTAATAGGGAAAAGGGAATTTCATGTTGTTTTGTTTTTTGTATAGTGTTTGGTTATTTGATTTAATAGGGTTGTTTTACATTAAGGGGATTGTTAGGTTACGACCGGCATTTATTTTCAGCACAAGAGAAATCTTCTGAACCTTGTACGGGAATGGCGTGTGATTCTTGCGGTCCTTGTTCCTTAACTAATTACCGTAACAACTTCAACTCTTTGTAAATTCAATTAACCTTCCCCGAGGTCTTGCCTCTGTGTGTTTTTAATTTGAACTTTGTTGGTAGAATTGGCCGGTAACCCTTTATCGGACCCTAATTGGGCCGTGCTCTCTGCATCTTCACCTGATATTTTACTTACGGACCTTTCTTTGAAAATATATTTTATTCCTTCCTACTCCTTAGTACCTACCTCATTTAGCAGTGTTAAATGACCCTCATTATTATCAGTCTTCCACCCACCACCTCCCCTTGCCTTCGACTTGTTGGCATTTAACACTCCAGGGGATACCTTCAGGTGTCTGCCGTTGTGTTGGGACAATCATCATTTTCTTTTATCAATCGTCTAGTAGAAATAAAAATAACAATGTACTTTGGAGGGTTTACGATTGTGGGAAAGTAGCCTCAGGATTGAGATATGAGAAAAAAAAAAAGCGCACAAACATAATTTTGAACATTTTTAAGATTTTGCGCATTGCGGAGCCCTGAAACAGGGATATGCTTTTAGGCTGGGTAACGAGGACAAGTGCACTTATAGATCAGGCGCGAATCTGCGACTCTACAAGCTCAGACACTATATATGTTATCAATATCAGGGACCAGTGCTTGATTTGTAAGAAAAGAGGTTCCGGTACTGTGGGCTACCGGGTGGTGGTGGGAGTGGGGTGAGGGGGGATATAGGGTTATAAAAACGATATTTTTACGCTTTTCTGAACACCTTTAAAAATTAATCAGTGGGCAAAATAGCAATCTAATTATGATCGCAATTTTAAATTAAATCGAGACAGCTGTAGCAACATTTTTCTTACCACAACCGTTCGCCTATATTAAATTTTAATGTAGGCTAACTAGGCTACCATTCAAATAATGTACATCATTTCAATAGATTTTTACGTACCGTAATTTAAAAATTAAATACATACGGTTTGAAAATACACACACGTTCACCAACAATCTTTTTTTCTTGTTTTATAATATTCTATTTACAGACCTCTGAAATAATTATCCAGTCAAAGACCAAATTGACCTTGACTTACAACTAACGTTCCACAGTTCTAAAAATTATGTTATATATTCGACTTTTCCCCCGATCAGAGGTTTCGGTACGGCGTACCGGTGCGTACCGTCACAAATCTAGCCCTGTCAGGGACAGATGATGACCTCGCTGTTTCGTCACCCTTAAAACTTCAATAACTATGTTATCAATACGAATAGTAAATGTACCAAATCCTGGGTATAGCACCACCAAATAGTCGCATAAGAACGGCTGTAGAAGTAGAGAAGGAGCAGGAAACTGATCCTAGACGCCCATTATTTGGACATATACCTCACCACACAAGGCTTAAGGTCAAGAAAGAGCTTCCTACAGTCAACTGTAGCGATCCCATCATCACCTGGAACTCGCCGATTACAGTTATGGCGAGAAGCTCCTTGGAGCAATGTCAAGGAAGAACCAGCTGCGGGGAGTTTTCAGGGTGTCCGGACAGTTCCCCACACTGACACTTCCACACACTGCCCAACATACTGACACTTCCCCACAGCCCTTGGTCGCGGCTACGTGTTTAATGACTCAGAGATAATCTCGACTGACATTTCCACACACATATCCCCCTCCCCCAAGGCTACTATGAAAACGATCAAGTTGAAATTTGGCCTACTGTTGTTTAGCACTTTTAATATCTCTGGAATCACATATTATATTCTTTAACTACTGAACTACTGTATAAGGTTTGAGGCAAAATTGGTTTAATACTCTTCAGCTATTATGAGTACAAGTACTAGTACATTAAAAATGAGAAATTTCCAAAGGCTCTCCCCATAGTATCCTTTGAAGTATAAATATAGCGTAAGATCTTCCCCTGATATTTAACAACTGTGTATAATACAGCACACCTTAAAAATGTATCGTGCAAGTAGATAAACTATATATTTGTTTCGTTTACACCGCATTTTGCACGCCACCACGCAACAAAAACAAACAACAACAAAATACAAAAATACAAAACAACTGACGAGGCACCGAAATGATCGGTTTTGTTATTGTTTTGCCAGTCCACAGCCTGGATAAAGTGTGATGGAAATCAGACTCTGCATTTATTTTATTTTGATGGAAATTACACTACATCACAATAATATTTTCGAGACGGTGTTAGTAATGAAGTACATAGACCAAGCGCTTTTCTTCATTTCAAAGGATTATTATGTCAAGGTGCATTGTCACTGATGCGGCTGTAACGATGATCGCTGAAGCCTATATCCTTAGGGGGGGGATGTGTGTGGAACTGTCAGTCGAGATTATTTCCGAGTCATTAAACAGGTAGCCGCGTCCAAGGGCTGTGGGGAAGTGTCAGTATGTTGGGCAGTGTGTGGAAGTGTCAGTGTGGGGAACTGTCATGTAATCGTTTTCAGCCGTATGTCATCTGGAAAGCAATCAACAGACTGAGAACCGGCCAGTCTCAAGACATGGGGCTACACTGAAGACGGACTTTGTGAATGTGAGGAACTGCAGGACCAAGAACATCTTCTGGTATACAAAAGTTTGGTGCTTTTCAGTCCGTCAACACGAATGTACCCAAAAAGAGCTGGGTTATGCCCTATGCCCTAATCCTAAAATAAATTACATGAGATTTCTAAACTTTTGTTTACTAAGGCAACACTGAAAAAATGGCTTCAAACCCCACATCTTCTGGTATGCAGAAACCTACCTGAGACTTGCACCACCGACGATCTTTGGAGAGCAAATGACAGAGCCATCAAGACTGCCAAATTCTGGTCTTTGCATTGCATTTGTTATTATAGTCTGTAAGTTTGTATTGTTCCCTTTATTTTGTAATTTTTCCTGGACACGTAACATAAATAAAGAAATACGAGTAGTATTCCGGCCCGCGATATCCTCGAGCTACGTATTAAAAAATGTTCTTGCCACAAACGAGAGTTAAATAGTCGCTAAATCTGTGTTCGTATATACAGGCTGAATTGGCAACAATGTTTGAGAGATGGATGATGTCACGCATGAATCTTTCCCAAGCCATCACTATCGAACCATGCGCTGGAGAGCAAATACCTCAATATTTCAGCAAATATTTATTTACGTTGATTACGATATTTCACAATCAGTCATCCCTTCTTCTGGCGGAAGTTTGTACATCATCATCATCATCATCCTGCTTTCGTTTCTAGAAAAGGTTTCAAGGGGAGGAACTACGAGGTCATCTGCCCTTTCTTAACACAGATTAAAGTATACAAATTTGGAATGATATTAATAATTTAGAGGTGGACATCTAAATATGAAAATTAATAAAACAAAAAATTAAATAAAACTAATAATTAATATAATAAACAAAAATTACAGAATAAAACAAAAACCAAACAAAAAACAGAATTCAAAAAAGAACAAGTCGTTGAGTCAATTTACACTGGAAAATTTGGATTGCTGGTCCTAACCCACTCTCACTTATAAAGCGGACAACGCGATCAGCAGCCAATATAAGTTTGAGTGTCATCTGCAAACCAAGGTTTCTTCGTAAGTCAGCAAGATCCACACACTCAGTTAAAATGTGGGCCACAGTGAAAACGACTCCACAGGTACAAAGTGGGGGGTCTTCCCTTCTCATTAGGTACGAGTGGGTGGATTTTGTATGACCCATCCTTAGCCTACACACAATGACGCACTTCCTCCGTGACCGGAATGAGCTCCGCCACACGCAAGTAGTTCCCTAGAAAAGGTATTGCCGGAATTGTTTACTATTGAGGATCAGAGCTGAAGCGTTCCTTGGCTTTGTTTTGATTCACGCCGATCACACAATGGTGATGGACGAAGCAAAGAGAATATAAAAAGTAGGTTGGCTCAGGCAAGGAAAGCATTTCAACAAAAAAGAAATCTGTTGACATTGAATATAGATTTATGTATTAGGAAGTCAGTTTTGAAAGCCTTTGTCTGAAGCGTGGCGCTCTATGGAAGTGAAACTTGGACTATTGGAGCAGCAGAAAAGAGGAAAATTGAAGCTTTTGAAATGTGGTGTTACAGGAGAATGATAAAGATCAGATGGGTAGATAGGGTAACAAATGAAGAGGTATTAAGACGAGTGGGCGACGAGAGATGTTTCTGGCGACTGCTAATGAAGAGAAGGGATAGGTTGGTAGGACACATACTAAGACACCCAGGAATAGCAAGCTTAGTTATGGAAGGAAGGGTCGAGGACAAGAACTGTAGGGGTAGACCAAGGTTAGAATATGTTAAACAGATTGCCTCGGATGTAGGGTGTGGTAGCTATGTAGAGATGAAACGATTAGCTCAGGACCGGGAGGCATGGACAGCTGCATCAAACCAGTCAAAAGACTGAAGACTCCAACAACAACAATATGGATATTTTATATGACCATAAATCAGGGTCCCTACATATTGGTGATAGCGCGCGCTGGGGGAGAGATGTGAAGACAAGACGCAGCGGAGAGAGGTGTTACTGTTAGTAGGGCAGTGAGTGAGCGCTGGAGAGAGCAAAGCAGTCAGTCGTGTTCCACATCGAGCACGGAGCAGTGGTGTTGTGTGTTGAGCAGTGAAAGTGACGATACGGACTACTGGAGAGGACAGCATCACAGGTAACTAACAATATCTTACTTTATTCGGCTTGTGATTGGTATTCAGTCAAATTCCAGCTTCAACTAGATTGCCAGACGTTCCGTTTACCCGGAAAAATTCCGCTTTTTTCTTGTTTTGTTCCGCGTTCCGTTTTAGTCTTTACCGGAACACCAAATATTCCGTTTTTTGGTTAATTTGATACATAGGAACCGGATGTTTTTGAAATGAACAGTACTCGGTTGATTTGCGAGGAAAACTGATTTTATCGTTATCACATTTAAGAATGCGTTCCACCATTTCATTTACCATTTTTAGGTGTGAAAGATGATAATGTCACTCAGGTGGCGGTCATCCGTTTGAATCCCTTAATTGCCAAGAGCCCCCGACATATCCGATGCCCACTAACCCTGTACAATAATGGCACTGATTACAGAAGAGGTGCGTGCGATTGACCAAGCGGTGTTCGATGAGTTATGAATGCTTTCTCGCGACGACTTGAAACCTGTATTCAAACGGATGGCCGCCACCTGAGTGACATTATCTGTCACACCTAAAAATGGGCAATTAAATGGTGGAACGTATTCTTAAATGTGGTAACAATACAACCATCCTTGCAAATCAACATTCCCTATGTGTCAGCCTGTATATTCAATTTCGCACCTATTTTCAAACCCCCCGTTTCAGAATTGATTGTAATATCTAGCTTGTTTTCTGGTGATACATGTGCAAGTTTGAAAGAGAAAATTATTTCTTGTCTGTGTCAGATAGATGGGTACGTGTTATGTGATTGGTTAACGTGTCAGACTACCAACCCCAAGCTTACAGGTTCGCTCCTGGCCATGATAAGTGATTTTTTTTGAAAGGCGGCAACAATTACGACACCATGTCATACGATGTTGGCATGTTAAAGAACCCATTTTAATTCAGTAGGCCGTGTTCATAATGGCAAAATTAATCTCGGGATTTTCCGCCAACACCAAGTTCCTCATTTCTCTACTAAAAAGCGCTATAGTGTTCAAGGAGCTTAGATATCTAACCTCCTTGACTTACATAGTGCTTCAAAGAACAACAGAATTCGACATGCAAACTACCATCTGGGTGTCAAATAACAAAGCTTGCACCCGGCACCCCAGGCCATACGATATTATTATTAGGGGCAACAAAATTAAGGAATATCTTAGTCCTTGTGAACTTAATACTCAGCATTTTCTCCTCCAATGCTTTTACGGAGAGAGGTTTTTCTGTCATGAATATCAAATGGAGAGATGATAGAAACAGAAGCTCCATTCGTTTGATAAAACAAGGATTGTTCACATATTTCAATTATGACGAAAATTGTAGTGAATTTTATCAGAAGGTTCTTACAAATAAAGAAATCATTACAAAGGATGAAAAGCATTTGTAAGTTGCTGGTGTCATAGGCGTATATAATATGTCAGCAATTTCTGGTTTTCATTTTGTGTATTTGACTATGTAATGCTTATTATATGTGTATTATTTATTACAACATTTAACAACCTTGATTTAAAAAATACCTTACAATGTTTTGGAACGTGTGTTCCGTTTTTTCATTCTTGAAATCTGGCAGCCCTGTCCCCTAAGCAAGAAGCCGGGAACTTCATGTACATATTCTTCTTCTTCTTTTACGGCTTCTTTCCGAATTGTCCAGTAGCTTTTCATCTTCTCAGGCGTTCCTCATCTGTAAATACCCTTTTTACTGTGTGACGTTTGTGTATGTTGGTTGAAATCTTATTTTTATGTCTTTCAGGTTTTTTTTTAATTTTTTGTTTTGTTTTGCAAGTTATCCAAGGTTATTTCTAATTCTTTCATAGACTATCATCATCATATATATTATTTCAGTAGTATGCATCCCTCCTGCGGTGCTCAAAAGCGACCGATCGTGACAAATGAGCATTCAAATGAAAGAGAATAGACATTAGCAGTGACTTATTGCACTATAATTTCAAAAATATCTATAATTTCTTTAAAAAAATGACTTTAAAACATGTGTACGAAGTGTGCGATTTGCAAACACCGTTGATGTAGGAAAATACGCTCCGTAATTGCTGTCCACGGGCCGCTGTGACGCCTAATTCATGTCATATTAACATTCTGAGGTCTTTCCTTTATCCTGAAAAGTAAATAGTGTTTTATAATCATTTGGTTGAAATAAAAACATAAGTGTCTCATTATAAAACTATTCGGGAAAGTGTGGTTTATGAACATGCGCGATTTCTCGCACGGATCCGCTAGTATATATTATTTCAGTAGTATAGATCCCTCCTGCGGGGCTCACAAGCGACCGATCGTGACAAATGAGCATTCAAATTTAATAAAATAGTTATTAGCAGCGACGAATTTCATTCTAATTTCATAAATATCTATATTTTCTTTAAAACAATACTTTAAAAAAACTGTACGAAGTGTGCGATTTGCAGATATTGCTGCTGTAGGAAAATACGCTTCATAATTGCTGTCCACGTCACATTTTGGCCGCTGTGACGCCTGTTTCATGTCATTTTAACATTCTGAGGTATTTCCTTTATCATTTTGCATGGATTTCAGAAACAGTAAATCAAAGGAATGAGTATTCAAATCGTATAATTTTTCTTTTGGCAGTTAGCTGCACTTATTAAATTATGAAATAGTATAGTTTCATAAATATTGAATAACGGGTGAGTGTTACAGCAACCTTTTTCCTTAAGGCTCTCATTATAAACCTAATGGGGAAAGTGTGGTTTATGAACATGCGAGATTTCCCGCACGGGTCCACTAGTCTTGACTAATTTCCTTAATCCATTCTACTTGTTGTTTCATAGTCCAAAGTTTATCAACAATTTTTCTAGATAACCTGGTTTCTGGTGTCCTCATAATGTGACCATAAAAGAAATCCGTTTCTTCCGAATAGTATCAGTGATGGGCCCCACTATCCACCATTGTCCATCTTTCTGATATGTTGGTTGGTTCTTAAGTTTAGGGGCTGCGACAACGCGGTCATGTAGCCCCGTGTAGAATCTGTCTGATAACCGGTGTTAATTGTGATGACTGTATTAGCGTGTGTTATCTGTTTTTTTTAAATTTAAGTACAGACTGAAACTTTGAATTTTTCAAATAGTTCCTACTTTTGCCGCCAAGCACCACCGTCAACGACTACTAGGCCAAGTTCAGAACTTAGCTACTAGACGCCACTGCAGTCGGCTCTTGACAACGAACGTAGAAACCTAAGAGCGTTGTTTACATTCTTAACCTATCCAATTTAGCTTTACACAGGTGTAATTAGTGGAAGGTTCTTTCACATGCCATAAATCTATGACATAGGATCGCCAGCTTTACTTCCCCTCCGAAGGAAGGCATACTGATCTGATATGTTGTAGCTATTCTTCTTTCTACTTTTAGAATGTTGTCGATTCTGTTTTTCTGAGTAACTTTAAAAAGAGTTTCGCTTCCATATATCACCTCTGGTTGAACCACCGTCTTGTAAAGTAGATGTACATACCATTATTATATTATTAACTACTTTGGCCTTGGGAGGGATCATTAACACAAAGTTACCCACACGAGGTTGTTGCATTTAATTAAAATTATATATGAATAGCAGCCAATGGCCATAGCTGGGTATTTTTGATTGAACGCCCAAGGGCTCCCAACAAGTTCAATTTAAAGTAAACTAGTTCCGACTTGGGCGGGCATCAATTCCGCTCGGGAATTCCAGTCAGATAGCCAGGGTTACCACAATTCCACTCGGTCCTCCAAGGGGTGCAAAAATAAGTTCCTCAACTCCGCTCAGGCTTTGACAAGAGGTCGGCAAAGGGGTTATCCCCAATGACGTAAACAAATGTCATAACCCTCCTGCTCGCATACCAAGGGCCGGGTGTCAAACACCTTAAGCAGCGCATGAGTGAATTCTTGAATGCAGCTGATATTTCCGTTCTAGGCTGGAAAACAGTATTTTCAGCATCCGCAGCTGATATCGAAAGTATGTTTTTAGGTACAAATTATGCACCTATTATTATCTAAATTTAATTTTATAATGTCTGACTAGTTTAAAAAACATACAAACATTTAATTATGCACAATCATGTTAAAAACAATGTATAAAATTAGTAGAAAAAAATAATAGAAAACTTGGCAGACTTATTTCAAAGAATATTATGATTAATTTTAATCACTTGTATTTTCTGCCATATAAGTTATAATGTGCCAAACACTGTATACCTGATTTAACGAATGAGCGGACTTGACATCAGATGATGACGATGATAATTGTTGTTTTAAGGGGCCTAACATCTAGGTTATCGGCCCCTAATGATCTGGGTGATAGCGAGAATGAAATGGAAACCAGAACGAAAATTATGTGAGACGGGCAATACGTACGAAGAGAAACACAGATGGGAACAACTCACAATATGGTCTTACAAAAGGGAATTTAGAACGAAAAGATTCGCAAAGAGAATAGATTGAAAAAGACCCACAAAACGTAGGCGAGATTCAAAATACGTACAAAATGCAATGTAGCGTCGAAATACTTACAAAAAGCAACTGAAATTCAAAATACTTACAAAATGCAAATGAGATCGAAAATACGTACAAAATGCAATTGAGATTCAAAATACTTACAAAATGCAATTGAAATTGAAAAAACTTACAAAATGTACGGTAGATTCAAACGACTCATGTGGATTGACAATACTTACAAAAATCAATTTAGATTGAAAATACTTGACAAAATGTAATTTAGATTCAAAATACCCACGAAATGCAATTGAGAATCAAAATATGTGCAGAATGCCCACCAAACAAAATGCAATTTAGATTCAAAATTCGTGCGAAATGCGGTTTTGGTTGAAAATACTTACAAAATGCAATTGAAATTCAAAATACTAACTAAAAGGCCCGGCCACCTGCATTGAAAGACTTACTAAAATGCAATTTAGATTGTCAATCTTTACACAATGCAATTGAGGTTGAAAACAATCGCGAGATGTAATTTAGATCGAAAAAAATTACACAATGCAACGTAGATTAAAAATGCCTTAAAAATCGCTAAAGGGGAATTTAGATACACGGTGAACCAAGTAACAAAAACAGTGCGGGAATCTTAAAGAGAAAAGGAAATATAAGGAAAAGAGGAGAGGAGAGGGTCCGCCCCAAAGGTAAGCGACAAAAGGGGAAAACGGACCCAGCTCATGAATCCCTCGGGGTCGCCAACTCCCGAACTCACCAGCCGTGAGCCCCTGAGGGTACTTGACATCAGAGCGGTTGACCAATGGCACAACAATGTCTTTGCGAACACCACCACGCCCATCGGTCAAGCGCTCTGAAGTTTAGTCCACTCAGAAGGTGTTTGACCCGGCCCTTGGTATGCGAGCAGGAGGGTTATGCCATGACATTTGTTTACGTCATTGGGGATAACCCCTTGTCAAAGCCTGAGCGGAGTTGGGTCCCATGGAGGACCGAGTGGAATTAAGGAAAATCGAGCGGAATCGATGTCCGACCTCCGACTTTGCCTACCAGATGCTACTGTCACTGACACCTAGCGGCGAACGTTGGAACTTGATACAGCGTTTTCAAATAGCCAAATATAACCTACAAATTTTGCTACACAACGCCAATTGCAGTTGTAGGTTCTTTTACATGGCATAAATCTATGACAAGAGTTTAGTGCTTTTCAGTCGGTCAACACGAGTGTACCCAAAAGAGCTGGGTTATGCCCTAATCCTGAAATAAATTACATGAGATTAATAAAACACTAGGATGACCAGTTTCGATCGTCAAGCGATCATCATCAGATCCATTACACTTAGGCTACAAAATCTATGTTTGAAATACAGGTGAAAATATTTACAATATGTACAATTATTTAGTTGCAGTATTGGAACTCACTGAGTTCCAGTGAGCACGAAAACTGCGAGTAGCTGTTGTACGGAAGACAATCAGATAAGTAGTTAGCCTAAAATTTTATAGTTTAACCATAGTTTACAACCATATAATCTCTCTAAAGTACAATCTACGGATAGCTATCACCATTTAGCATTTCACCTAACATGTATACTGCATTTAGCATACACTGACAGTTGCAGTACCAATACTGCAACTAAATAATTGTACATATTGTAAATATTTTCACCTGTATTTCAAACATAGATTTTGTAGCCTAAGTGTAATGGATCTGATGATGATCGCTTGACGATCGAAACTGGTCATCCTAGTGTTTTATTAATCTCATGTAATTTATTTCAGGATTAGGGCATAACCCATCTCTTTTGGGTACATTCGTGTTGACCGACTGAAAAGCACTAAACTCTTGTTTACTAAGGCAACACTGAAAATATGGCTTCAAACACCACAATAAATCTATGACATGGGACCGCCGGCTGTACCCCTCCGAAGGAAGGCATACTGAGGGATTTTTAACGCTCTTAAACATCCGACGACTTCGGCCGGGTTTGAACCCACGATTTTGGGCACAGCAGATTCAGCATGTAACCAACTACGCCACCGAAGCCATTTTGCATTTAAACACTCGGACTAAGCCGAGATCGAATCCGCAATATTTGGTTTTCATGTTTCACTTGCGATCAACCTCATGATTATTGTTTGGTTAACATCCTGTCTGGAAGCCCTCTCGAGGTCGAACATCAATTCCGCCCGATTTTCCTCAATTCCACTCGGTCCTCCAAGGGACCCAAAAATAAGTTCCTCAACTCCGCTCAGGCTTTGACAAGGGGCCGGCAAAGAGGTTATCCCCAATGACATAAACAAATCTCATAACCCTCCTGCTCGCATACCAAGGGCCGGGTCTAACACCTTATGCAGCGCATGAGTGAATTCTTGAATGCAGCCTGGAAAACAGTATTTTCAGCATCCGCAGCTGATGTCGAAAGTATTCTTTTAGGTTCAAATTAAACACCTATTATTATCTAAATTTAATTTAATAATGTCTGACGGGTCAAAAAACATACAAACATTTAATTATGCACATGTTAAAAACAATGTATAAAATTATAGAAAAAAATAGAGAACTTGGCAGACTTATTTAAAAGAATATTATGATTAATTTTAAATCACTTGAATTTTCTGCCATATAAGTTATAATGTGCCAAACACTTTATACCTGATTTAACGAATGAGCGGACTTGACATCAGAGCGGTTGACCAATGGCACAACAATGTCTTGCGAACACCACCACGCCATCGGTCAAGCGCTCTGAAGTCAAGTCCGCTCATTCGTTAAATCAGATATAAACATAAAACATAAAGAGCTAGATATTAATCACTGTTGTTAAATAAAAATATGGGCAGGAAATTTAATAAAATAAGAAAAATCAGTATCTTAAAATCACATAAATCTTTACTTCATTTCAAACTATAACCCCGGCCCTTGGTATGCGAGCAGGAGGGTTATGACATTTGTTTACGTCATTGGGGAAGATCCTGGGCGGAGTTGAGGAACTCATTTCTGGGTCCCTTGGAGGACCGGGTGGAATTGAGGTAACCCTGGCTACCTGACTGGAATTCCCGGGTGGAATTGATGCCCGCCCCCTCTCGACACTGATGCCAACCCTCGTTGACATAGCCACTAAAGAAGGGGATTAAATTCAAACCTCGATGGTGGCGATTTTTAGCATGTTGGAATCAGAAAATTAGCCATTTCATTTATATACTTGCAATTTAGCATTTTCGTTAATAAAAACCATATACTGTATTTTGGGTAAAATCTACCAAATGAGTAATGTTTTTTGAAATGACATTAATGTGGAATGAAAATCACATTTTTAAAGGTTTATAGCGAGATAAAAATGCATGAAGTAAATTGTGTATTTATTTATAGCGGACCCGTGGGAGAACTCGGGCATAATGCGCCCCATGTGTACAGTCTACCGTCCGGCTCTAGTGCTATGCGGCCTGTACGCGATGCCAGGGGCTATCGTCTTGTTTATTTGTTTAAAAGCACTTTATAAACAAATACATTTCCGTTGACTTTTCAAGAAATGCAAGCTTTTCCTGTACTATTGAGACGATTTGGAAGATTTTGGTACAAACCACAGCTTCTAACTCCCACTGGTTTAGGAGCTTGAGTTTTGTGAAACATACACCTTAGAGTATTATATAGGCCAATAAGATTAATTCGGTTAAAGTAACACGGAAGAAAATCTACAGGCTAAAGCATTTCACAGAAAAAAATCAAATAAAAAAAAACACACAAATTTATACTGATACTAAACCAGAGAAAACACACTGCTCCAATATCCACATTGTCGAATGAAATCTTAGAGCTATTTTATAGACATTTTCAGTATCACCATCTTAGCACTTGTGGACTTGACCTACGAGAAGTGAATGATAGCGACCCATTCCAGACCGGTGCACAGTGGGTCAAAATCGAAATCTAGAAGGACAAAATTATTTATTTTCATAATTTAAAAATCAAAATGTATTACTTCTACAGCATTCTCATACAATTGCCGCTCACTATTCTGGGATATAAACGCATGTTAGTGTAAATCTGTCACCACTGTTCGAGCAGTCTGAATTGGAGGGTGAATGTAAGTGGCTGTGGTTTGGTTGTCTTTGTGGTTAGTGTGATGCTTTAAGATGGAACATGCAGCTGAAGGTATGATCTTTGTAGCGTGTTTCAGTTATTACTGGGCGTAATTGTTACGTAATTTTAGCTATATTTGCATTATATAATATTTAACTATTATTTTTAAAATTATATTTTCACTTAGATTTTTAGCCTACTTTTCACATTTTGCAAAAATGAGGAAAAAGTAGACTTATGAGATCGATCCGGGAAAATGTCTGTCTGTCTGTCTGTCTGTCCTTCTGTCTGTCTGTCTGTCTGGCTGTGTGTGTGTCCCCCCCCTATCAACTCCTAAACGGCTGCAGCAATCAAAACCAAATTTAGTATGAGTAAAGATGTGCACCGGAATATCTCACGTCCATATTTGAAAATGATGTCAGTGCTACCAACTGCTGAAAAAACGCACTAGAAATTTGAGCTCCATATTGGATATCTTGCAAGGTATGCATGGAAGCTATTCCAAAATTGGCACACATGTAGATACTACTATTTCAGTTTAATTTCCAGGAGGCCAACCATGACAGTGTTGCCAAAATAATTTTAAGCCTTCTGATAGGTCCAATGTTTAAATGCATATAACTTCTACACTATCAATTGGATTTCAACCAAATTTTGTATGTAATATCTGTACATAAACAGATATGACTGAGCGTATTCTTAAGGGCCACCAGGGCTGCCAACTGTTAATAATTGCTCTCTCTATGTTTTTAAATCCAAATACCAATATATCAGAAAGTATGCAAGCCAACCGCTTTAAACTATGCACACGTATATTCTGACAGTTTAGATTAATTTGGAGTACCGTAACTTATATACTTCAGTTCTACCAACATGACTATAAGCCTGCTGATACTACCAATTTTTAAATACATGTAACTTCTATACTATCAGTTCGATTTCAACCAAATTTCGTATGTGCTATGTGTACCATAACAGATATGACTGTAAGTATTGTTAAGAGCAATCAGGGCTGCCAACTGTTAATAAATGCTGTCTATATTTTCTTACCCTAATATCAATATATCAGAAAGTATGCAAGCCAACAGCTCTATACTTTGCACACGTATAACACCTGACATTGTAGATTAATTTGGAGTAATTAATACAAGGCAGTGCTGCCAACATGATTCTATGCCTGCTGATATGTCCAATTTTAAAATACATGTAACTTCTATACTAACAAATGGATTTCATCCAAAATTGGCACAACAAGATATCATAATATTTTAGATTATTTCTGACCAGCACACGCATGGTATTGTTGGCAACATGCTTTTACGCGTGCTGATAGATCCAGTGTCTAACTGCATGTAACGTCCATTGGACTTCAACCTAATTTTGTATTCTGTACCTTAAGAGATGGAACTAAGAATATATTCAGTCACCAGGGCTACCAACTGTAGTGCTCTATTAGGCTACATTATACCAGGTATATTTTGAACTAATTTGATATTTCGATATTACCAACTTAATTTTGTCATTATTCTAGATAGGTTCGTATACTGTAGAATAATCATTGGCATGAAAAGTAGGCTGTATAGTTCTTCATGGAACTTCTTGTTAGTATGTCGCGTCACTCTGCGTCACTTTCTATTTAATGTTGAAATTTAGATAAAGTCGTATAGTTTACGCCTGTTATAAGATTTTTTGTATCTTTTTGTAACTTACTTAGTTATTTTACGTTTTAGAAGATGCCGCGCAGCCAGTTTTCACACGTTTACAACTGTTTGAAGCACTGGGTTCGGCGATTATGTCAAAAGTGGAACTTTGCGACTTTGTTAAAAGTAAATTAGGGGTAGAAAATTGTTCTGAAGAGATAACTGAATGATCTATCCAACTTCTAGTCATAGATAATTTCTTGCATGTGTAGACGTAGCTTGAAAATGGTCTTAACTGATGTTTATTATGAAGTAAACAAATTGTATACGTTGCTTTCAATCTAAATTCATGATTAAAACGTAAAAATAATTTTGCCCCCCTAGATTTCGATTTTGACCCACGCGGTGGTCAAGCCGTCATTAACATTTCAAGGGTGTACAAACTCCACACTTGAAATTTCCACAAGGAAAAATAAGAATAAAGAAATAATATCCGTTTGTATTGAAAAAAAATATGTGGATTTCGCATTTATGTAGCATTTTGGTATGATTTTCGTATATTGTCGCTTTCTGAAAACACATTAAAAAGTGGTTTACAGGTCGTGAAAAAGTGAAAATACACAATAATAAGCCATTACGAGTATTTCAAGCTTTATCGCATTTCCGAAAATATTAACACCACCCCTTACTCGTCATAAATTCGTCATCACACTCTCAGTTTACAGTGGTCGTAATTTCCGATAATTACGAATGAGAGCTTCAAGATGAGGCCAAATTTCCTGCTATACGTTTATCCTGGGCTGAGAAAAAGTTACTTCAGAAAAAGTATAAAAACCTTTTATTGGGTAGTTGAAAAAAATTCAAACTTGAGATCTACACTACCAATACTTGTGCCTATAACATATAAAAATTTCAAAGTGATTGGTGCAAAATTGCGGTAGTTATCGTGTCCACTGGAAAGTGATATATGTACATAAACTTTTGAACTGACGGTGGTTTTGGGGTCTAGGGGAGGTGAAACGCGAAGATATGTCGAAAATTTCCGGAAGTCGAAACATGGTACCCACTGCAATAGTTAGCTTTCTAATGAAATCTACCTAAATGTCATCACCCTCATAGTACAGTACAGCTGGAATGGTTTTGTTCCACAAACTGTGCTATGGTTGGCTTTTTGTAAATCGTTAGAAAAGCACAAAAAAAGCTTAACTCTAAATTTTAGAATAATTTGCACGATCATTTTGTCGGTAAACTCAAAAAGACATTGAAAAGCGTTTTTCTCTGAATCGACGTATTTTAAAGAAAAGTTTTTAAACAAAAAATGTAGAGGACATTGCCACCTACAATTCGTCCCATTGAGGTCATGTCATACGTTTTGAAATGCAGAAGCTAGGTGGCGCCAAAGTTTCCAAAAAAGTGTTTTTCACTTTTTGTCCTAGAAAAAATAGTTTTTTCACAAAAGTGTGAATCAGAAATTTGTTCCTCTCAAAATTGTCTGCTACATTTATTTTAACGTTTGTTTCCTCCGACTTACCGTTCCAAAGTTATAGCGCAGCAAATGCAACGCTGCGTAGTCAAGGCTACTATTGTTACTGCGGAGAGAGCGGTGGGCATAGTTTAGACCGGGACCGGTGTCGAACAATTTTCACACGTCGCCGCCATGTTGGATTTGTGATCACCAGGTTATTGAAAGTCCTATAGGTGAACATATGTTCATAGTCCCTAAGAACATTAAAAAAATTCAGTGATTGCTGTAATAGATTCGTAGATATTGAGAACCATCTAAATATTTCGGATGGTCGCCATGTTGGATTGATATATGTATAGGCCATCGAGTCATGTACCATTAAAGGAAAATTATTGCGTAGGTTCATTATTCAAACTTTCACTTCGATCGCATGATTACGACACAAGAAATAAAAACTTAATTTTAAAATTCACACAGCCGCCATCTTGAGGTTTTGTAAACAATTGAACTAAATTAGATACCAGTGCATTACAATGTGTATAAATAATTGCTGTACCGTCTCATTGCGTTTGGATCATTAAATCGCCAGAAAAGTCTATTTAAATCTTTCAAATTCGCTTGGGCCGCCATGTTCGGTTTGTAGTTAACCGGTTTTTGAAAGTCTCATAGATGAACTTCCAGTAGTGCCCTTTATCTCTGCACAACATTTCAGGGTGATACCGGTGATAATTTCAGAGACATAGAATGCCGGTGAAATATTTCGCACAGCCGCCATCTAGAGGTTATGGAAACAATTGAACGAAGTTAGATGTCGGTGCATTACCATGTGTATAAACATATTATATTGTACCAAGTTTCATTGCGTTCGGTTGGTTAAATCGCAAGAAACGTCTATTTAAAAGTTGCAACTTCGCTTGGCCGTCATGTTGGTTTTGTAGTTACCAGGTTTTCAAAAGTCATATAGGTGAACTTCTAGTAGTGCCCTTTATCACCGTACAAAATTGCAGGGTGATATCGGTAATAGTTTCGGAGATATTGAATGCTGTTGAAATATTTCGCATAGCCGCCATGTTGGATTGGTGAGACGTAACAAAATTTGAAGGGCACGGTCGGGGTCGTGTCGTCCGTTAAAAATTACTGTAGATGACATTCACGTTATATTTTTTGAAAATAACAATTTTCTCTGCATATTTTAAGAAAAAGGTGATACCTACTCGTTTTTTAAATTATGGATACTCGAATTTAGGCCTTAATTACAAAAGGTGATCTCAAAAACCTATTTATTCATAAATGAAAATAGGCTAAAAGTAAACAAGGAAAATATTTTCAATAGGTCTGTTGGTTCGTATGTAATTAAGGCCTAAATTCGAGTATCCATAATTTAAAAAACGAGTAGGTATCGCCTTTTTCTTAAAATATGCAGAGAAAATTGTTATTTTCAAAAAATATAACGTGAATGTCATCTACAGTAATTTGTAACGGACGCAAACTTTGGTTACGATATTTTAAAATGACACCATGTAAAATTCAAACACATTTCAAAAAGATTTCCTTAAACTTCGAAGTAGGCAAGTAGTCAGAATACGTAAACGTGGCAACACTGTCAATTTCTTTCCGGAATAAAAGGCGGCTATGACTAATAATAATAATAATAATAATAATATAAGGAACTAAACTTTGCCTTTAAAAAAATGTCGAGTGCTTTTCTTATTCAAAATTAAGTAAGATGTTAAGATGTTTTAAGGGGTGGAACAGCGTAGTCATCTGCCGCCTTCCAAATTACCGTAAGTCGGTTCTGTTTTAAATAGCAGTTATAATCACAGCAAACCACATCGAATTTCCATACCGAAAGAGCTGCGTGAATACTTCTCAACTCGATAGTCTGCCGATTCACGCTTCGTCCAGTTTCTCCGCTAGATACTGCGGTAGGTGTTGTGGACATGTCAAAGCTGGATCCTCTACCTCCAAACCGAGGCCGCGATAAAGAAACAAAACAAACGCAATCATCTGGATTCAGCGTTCCTGTCGACAGGGTGCCCGGTGCCCGGTGCCCGGTAAGGACAATGTAACGAAATGACGCACAATTATGAACAAGAAATGTATAAATAACGATCCCAAAGTCTTAATTATAAACATATGTAACAAATAACAATAAATCTTCCAGAGAATGTGAAACACTAAGGTACAATGTGTTTGAAGCAGCTTTATTATGGTGGTTTCGGTGGCGTAGTCGGTAGCATGCTGAGCTTCTATGCCCAAGATCGCGGGTTCAAACCCGGCCGAAGTCGTCGGATCTTTTAAGAGCGTTAAAAATACCTCAGTATGCCTTCCTTCGGAGGGGAAGTAAAGCCGGCAATCCCATGTCATAGATTTATGGCATGTTAAAGAACCTTACACTCATTACACTTGTATGGAGCTAAACTATAGGTTATCTTTGACTAACGCTCTTAGGTTCCAAAGTTCGTCACCAGGAGCCGACTGCGGTGGCATCTAGTAACCAAGTTCAGAACTAGTTGGTCGTTGATGGTGGCTTTTGGTAGCACAAAATGGAACTCCTTCAAAATTAAATGGATGCAGTCCTTTTTTTTTTTTTTTTTTTTAAAGCAGATCACACACTAATACAGCCAACACAATTAACACCGGTTATCAGACTGATTCTACACAAACCTAAAGTACACGGGGCTACATGACCACGTTGTCGCAGCCCCGAAACTGAGGAACCAATCAACCGAAGTTGAATCTTTCAACACATGAAGAATTATATTGTCAACATTGGGATTAGGGTTCAAAATTATGGTGATCATTTATCAACAGTTGGTAGCCTTGATGAGAAAAAAAATGCCATGATATAGCGCGCCTGCCTCTCTCCCGGCGAGTCCTGGGTTCGATTTCCGGCTCCGTCGAGGATTTTAGAAACTAGCGTGAGGGTTAGAACGGGGTGCACTCAGCCTCGTGAGTAGAATTAAGGCGGCGAAAACCAAGATTAACGGCCGAGGGTACCCGATGCGCTGACCACGCGCCACCCCAATATATCCAGGACAAAATGGCTGGGCAGCGGTCGCTTGGTAGGCCTAGGCCCTAGACGGCTGTAGTGCCACGGGGTTGGGGGGTTTATCTCTTCAGACATACATTAAACATACGAAATTCGGTTGATATCATTTGTTATAGAGCTTACACATTGTATAGTTCATTCTCTCGCCATATGCCGCGTCACCGGCGTATTGTTATGCATAGCCAGCTTCCGGTTTAGTATTCAGGTAATGGAAGCAATGGGAACTGTGTACTACAATTTTCCTTGCATGTAGCTGAGCAAATGTTTGTTGTTAAGAAAGATAAAGGTTGTAAATTGCACCAAGAATGATGATCTTCATCTGTGTTCAACGCGAAAACTCAGCATATGTTTATTCCTTATGTACAGGGTCATCGAAAAGTAATGCCAACATTTCAAAAAATTATAGCACCGAAACCCTTTATGTTAAACATGTAATTCTTTCACTGAACGCCAGCAGGTTAAAGTAAGTTTTGTTTTGGAGGGGACGTGACCTTGCTATGCGCACACTAGATGCACAGTAGTCAAGGTCGGCCGGGGGCGCGCGCGCCGATGACTGCACTGCCCGACAAACTGCACCTGATTACAAAGTTGTCATTCGATGGTTTAATCAGTTTAAGGAAACAGGGACTGTAGAGAGAAAAATCTAGCCAGGCCGACCACCAACATCAGCAGTGAACGCACGCTTTCCCAATGGCTGGATTGGTACGTGCAATCATTTCAGGAGTAACTGTCAAGATGGCGGCAGAAATTCGCTCCCGCAGGTGCTCGAAATCCCGAATTTTTCTGCGTACAAAATGATTTCAATGTTCCCCCCAGAAAGAAAAAAAATCCAAAGGGGTGAGGTCAGGACTTCAGAGGCGCGCGCGCCCCCGGCCGACCTTGGCTACTGCGCATCTAGTGTGCGCATAGCGAGGTCACGTCCCCTCCAAAACAAAACTTACTTTAACCAGCTAGCGTTCAGTGAAAGAATTACACGTTTAGCATAAAGGGTTTCGGTGCTATAATTTTTTGAAATGTTGGCAATAATTTTCGATGACTCTGTATTAACATCGCCGTCTGCTATGCATGGCGATGGTATTAATGATGCGAAATGTCAGCTGACGTTGTGCCGCATACAATCATCGTCGTGTCTAAATGTTGCACATTTTCCCGTCAACTTACCACAGATTATGTTTGAAAATAATTCATGATGATGATGATGATGATGATGATGATGATGATGACGATCATTGTTGTTTTAAGGGGCCTAACATCTAAATTATCGGCCCCTAATGGTCTGGGCGATAGTTAAAGATGAGATGAGATAACTAATACAAACTACAGACTTACAGTGCATACTAGGAGAAGAAACGTTAAATAAATAAGGGGTAACGTAAGGCAAATAAAGGACAGAAAGAAAAGAAATGCCCTCAACCCTCGAATAATGAGGATTGAGGGACGTGGAAGGAAGGAGAGCCATGAAAGGCAGATGGGAAAGAGGAGAGGGGCCCGCCGCAAGGTCAGAGGAAAAATGGGACGAAACGGACCCAGGTCAGAAATTCCTCGGGATGGCCAACTCCCAAACTCACCAGCCGTAAACCCTTGAGGGTGTAGCACTAACCAGGGTTCACCATAAGTGGTGGGGCTACACACACCCTGCCTCCTTGAGGGCCTTGAGCAGAAGGCAGGAGATAACATGAAAAGAAAAAGAAGGCTGCCCCTCGAAAAATAAGGGTATCAGGTAAGACAAGGGCCAATTAATGCGGGAAAGTGAAAGACACCCTAGGCCTCAGATACCCTAATACCATCGGGGTCAGAAGAGAACAAGAAATGACCAAGAGAGGTCGACAGGAAAGAAGACGGAGGAGAGCGCGGCACAAGTAAGTGGAAGCAATACCGGACTCAGCTGGGGTTCCGTGGTCGCCAACCCACTGGGGGGAATTATTCAAGATCGTGACGAAAAAAGCGTTTCTCCAAATGGAATAACTTATTGTATTGAACTGTAGGCCTATGCACGTCATATAATCTTGGCAAGGTTGCTTTTTTTCTTTCTTTTTCACAGAGCAACTTTACACCGTAGTGGGCACGCAGCTTTTTGTATTTAGTTTTCTGGCAAATTGTCTTAAATTATTGACTAAAATATTTCTAAAGCACAATCCATACCTCCATTAGAAGGTTTGAGTCTCCAAAATTCATACAAAATGAGGTTCGTAAGTTCGTTAATTTCAGTGATTACCGTATGGTGCTTAACGTTGACTAGGATGAAGATGTAAATCAGCATATTTTTAACTATTGTCTCAAAAACGTCTAAACTGAAAACTTGTTGAAATGTTATCCAAATTATGTGCAATCAGATACGAACTTCTCATGGTAAAAGATGGTATATTGGCTTTCACGGCGAGTGAATTAAAAATCAGCAATTCTTCTAGGATTGTGCCTTGTCTTGTGTGGGGTTTCGCCTAGGACACCAAGCTGGCTCATCAGCGGGCTCTTGGTGAGTTTTAGTTCACTGGCCGTGAAAGCCAATATACCATCTTTTTGGAAGCCATCTTAGGCAGGTTATGGCTGCTTGAGCTTTTAGTTCTCGCAGTGAAGAGGCGCAGGTGCCCTACATTAAAAGGGAGGTAGCGAGCAGTTCGCTGCTCCTGTGAGGGTCCGGGCGGGGACACCAAGAGTCCGCTGATGAGCCAGCTTGGTGTCCTAGGCGAAACCCCACACAAGACACGGCACGAACCTAGACAAATTGCTGAGTTTTATCATGGTGCACGTTATTTTGAGAACTCTCACGAGAGCAAGCACCTATCAGTGACGCGTACCAGGTGTGATTATGATTCACACATCTGTACGCGTCATGTTAGATTACATTTCAGAGCAGGTGAATCAGCCCCTATATTACACTACATGATTAATAGTTCAGCAAAATGGATGAAGGGCAGTTCCGTGTACTACGGTAGTTAAAATTCTGTAGTGGCAATGCCGGTATGTATTGTAGCTCGGCCACAGAGAAAGCGGTCTGTCGCTGCGGGAAGCGATATCAGACCGAGGCGGTCCAGTTGTATTTCCCAAAGTTGCATCAACCCAGGCACACAGAACGCGGTCTACCGTCACCCGCTAGTCTTTGTCGTGACGACGAGCGATCCGGTTGTACAAATTTACAGATTGCCCGCCTGATGAGTAGGGGGCGGATTTCTATGACAAGTCATATTTTCCCCTTAACATTATATCTTATAGTCTTGTATTTTCAACACGTTTCCAAGCATGATAATCAAAATTAAACAGGTTTTATTGGGCATATAAATGCATATTTAGGCTTTCTTAAGTTATATGGCATATTTTGAACAAAATATCATTATAAACGGCATATTTTGGTAATTTTCATTTAAATTTCATTTTATAAAAATCAGAATAAGCTCTAGAAATTATTGTTCAGGATAGACTGGAATATAGTACTGACGAACCATTGTTAAGTAGTGTATGGTATGTTTCTAACAGGTAGGAGCTATTGTTTGCTAGCTTGGTCAATTCCTGGAAACCGGGCTATTGTTTACACGGAAGCAGAGGTAATTCCGCAGTTATTTGTCATCGTTCTTATCTTTCTCCTTCGCCCTTCCCTCTTCCACCTTCAACACACTGAATGACCTTGGCCACTCATTAGGGAGCTTCAGTCATCCACTTCCTTTCAATATGCCTAAAACGAAAGTCTCAATTTGTGGGAAGTTGCGAAGTTTTGTTCGCGAGTTCGGTGAAAACATATTCACTACGGATGGAGTGATATTATTCTGTAAATTTTGTGAGGTAAAAGTTATTGCCGAAAAACGCTTCTCTGTGCAACAACACTGTAATACTGCAAAACATAAGAATTGAAGAAGAAGTGTTTCTATGTAACGTAGATGCTATTCATTAAGTCATATTTTGAATTTTATAAGTCATATTTTTATGTTTTTAGGTCATAAATGCATAGATATTTCATACATTTTTAGGTCATAGAAATCCATCCCCTAGTGACGAGTGACCAAACTGAAGTATTTATTGAAACTGTGCTTAAGTACACACATTTGTTCGATGGTTCACACGAATATTATAAAAATGTTTTAAAAAGGCTAAAGTATTGAATTGTGCAATTCCTCAAAATATTCTCGCGACATACGAAAATACTTGAAAGAGCTATCTTCATGTGACTCCAGTTCGATGCATAAGCGGTGGTATTCTCCTAATTGCTCTTTCTTCGTATTGATGTCATGCACCCAACATTGTATTTTCTTCTTTGTGTTTTGCAAAGCTCATACTCAATAATAATATCAAACAATACTTAAATGAAAACACCCTACATATTCTCTAGAAGGAAGCGACCAGACTGGACCGCTCACACAAAGGTATCGCGTCCTATGTGACGTCCCCATATCGCAGACCGCCACGACACGACCGCTGGATCGCTTTCCGCCGCGACAGACCGCTTTCTGTGTGACCGAGCCTTAAAAGAAACGGAAAGATAAAGTAAACATCTATTAGTACAGTACAGCTGCACAGAAGAAACCCATTTTGTTCCAAAAACCGTGCTATGGTTGGCTTTTAGTAAATCGTTACAAAAGCACCAGAAAAGCTTAACTCTAAATTTCAGAATAATTTGCACGATAATTTTGTCGGAAAACTAAAAAAAAAGTTGAAAATCGTTTTTCTCTGAATCGACGTATTTTAAAGAAAAGCTTTTTAAACAAAAAAAATGTAGAGGACATTGTCACCTACAATTTGTCTCATTGAGGTCATGTCATACGTTTTGAAACGCAGAAGCTAGGTGGCGGCAAAGTTTCCAAGAAAGTGGTTTTTTTTTTTCACTTTTTGTCCTGTAAAAATGTTTTGTTCACAAAAGAGCGAATCAGAAATTTGTTCCTGTCAAAATTGTCTACAACTTGTATTGAAACATTTGTTCCTCCGACTTACCGTTCCAAAGTTATAGTCTGCCGAAGTGTGAAAATTGTCCGACACTGGTCCCGGTCTAAATTATGCCCACCGCTCTCTCCGCAGTAACAATAGTAGCCTTGACTACGCAGCGTTGCATTTGCTGCGCTATAACTTTGGAACAGTAATTCCGAGGAAACAAACGTTTAAATAAATGTTGCAGACAAGTTTTAGAGAACAAATTCCTGATTCACTCTTTTGTGGAAGAAAAAAAAACAGTTTTTCCTAGGACAAAAAGTGAAAAAAAAAAAAAAACTTTTTGGGGAAACTTTGGCGCCACCTAGCTTCTGCATTTCAAAACGTATGACATTACCTCAATGAGACAAATTGTAGGTGGCAATGTCCTCTACATTTTTTGTTTAAAACACTTTTCTTTATAATACGTACATTCAGAGAAAAACGCTTTTCGTTTTATTTTTATTTTTTAGTTTTCCGACATGAAACTACAAATTATTCCGAAATTTAGAGTTAAGCTTTTTTTTTGTGCTTTTCTAACGATTTACAAAAAGCCAACCATAGCACGGTTTTTGGAACAAAACAATTCCGGCTGTACTGTACTATGTGTGTTCCAGCACTGTCCAAGGTCGAGCCGCACGGTGCAGTCAGTGTGTGTGTGTCTGAATAACAGGTGAGCATCCCCTCTCTTACTGCACGTCCTCAGTTCCCCTAAACTCCGCGCGAACGGGGAGTGTTATGCTTCAAGAAACGTGTAGAGGTCAATTTAGCAGGCGGCGTAGCAAGAACACCGAACGTATTGTACATTAAATATTATTTTGCATTAATCAAATTGCTTGTCATATGAAGGGAGGGGCTAGGAAAGAGCGGCAAAACGTTTATTTTCAAAATTATGTTCACGATAACTCTGGACTGTTTCACCCACAAAATTTGTAGTCATTCATGTACAATGTTGTACATGTCTCCCTTCCTATGCAAAAGGGAAAAAGACAACATATTTCCGCTGTGCCAAATATCACACAATAACAGCTTTACATTCAGCAAGCGTACATGGCTGATACACATGTTTATTGCTGTTCTCATTTACAGTGCAGCTTGCCACGGTGGGTGAGTGGTTATCGTGTCGGTCTGCCAACCCCAAGCTTGCAGGTTCGCTCCTGGGTAAGTGAGTTTTGAAGGGCGGCAAAAATTACGACACGCATGTCATACAATGTTGGCATGTTAAAGAACCCATTTGAATTCAGTAGGCCGTGTTCATAACTAATCTCGGGATTTTCCGCCAACACATAGTTCCTCATTTCTCTACTAGAAAGCGCTATAGTGTCAAGGAGCTTATCTAACCTCCTAGACTTTCATAGTGCTTCAAGGTACAACAAAATTCGACATGCAAGCTGCCCTCTGGGTGTCAATTAACAAAGCTTGCACCCGGCACCGAGGGAATGCGATATTATTATTATTATTATTTACAGTACGCCTTGTTTGTGTGCGTTTACAATCTTGTCACAATTAGGCGCAAATGAACGTGTTACAGACAAGCGTAAACAACTTCTCAAATTCTCATCTGGAATGCTCGCTCGGAACCTCGGTTTGTTGCGTTTTACGATGGCTATTCTAAAAGTAAGGTCCGATTCGCCGTAAATATTTGAAAGCAGCGCCAAGGGCAAAACACGCATGCGCGCCGACTCCTGGCATGCCTTGTGCGGCAAAAGCCGCCAGTAGCGTTGTGACTGTTGCTGTGTGCTGTTGATAGTGTCAGTTCACAGTGTTTAAGACAATTAATCAGCCCGCCGATTGTGAAGTAAGGGCAGTGTACAGAATTGTGTCTGAACATTTGCATTTTCTAAAATTGTCGTCTGGAGTGGTGTTGTTGCATGACAATGCCAGACCCCATACTGCGAATGACACGCAAACTCGAATCAAGAAATTTGGATGGAACGGATGGAACACCCACCGTACAGTCCGGACTTGGCGCCAAGTGATTTCCACCTGTTCCGCTACCTAAAGGAGTTTCTTGGCGGCAAGGACTTCGACACAGATGATGAAGTGAAAGAAGCTGTTAAAGACTGGTTAGCTTCGCAGGCGGCCGAGTTGCACGACTTAGGCATTCAAAAGCTTGTGAACGATGTGACAAATGTGTAAATAAGTATGGAAATTATGTAGAAAAATAGAGAAAGGTGTAAGGAATGTCAATAAAACAATTGTTTTTTATTTTGGATGTTGTTTTTTTTGGACCGGACCTTAAGTTTTGGAATAGCCCTCGTAAGTTAATATGGAAACAAATCCTTCACATACGCAGGTACAGTAGAACCAAACATATAAGTTTGGCGGTCTCGTGATAAATGCGAGGAAATTCATTGCCGGTATGTGGAAAGGTTTCGTAGAATTCGGTCAAGTTTCTTGCAGCGAAGAACTTGTCCCTCAACCGCGCATTGCTCTGTAAATCAATTAATTCCAATTGTAAGTTAGTTGGTGCGTTATTCACTGAGATAGAAAATGGCCGTGCAAAACAATGAAACACAGGAAACAAAGCTGAAAGGTCTTGAAATCTGCTTACAAATTGCTCTTCACATCTTTGAAAACACATACGTAATTTTAAAACTTATCGCTTTCACGATCCGACCAGGCACCACGCATCTGCACTGTACATTCACAGGGAGGGGTCTAGATGCAAAACTCACATTCTCCACTCTTGTTCGAAATTGAGTTAGCAAGACTTTCTTATTCTTCGTTCCAAACTACACACGACTATTTTAGTGCTGAAAAGCCAAACTCACAATATCCAGTGGTTTTCAAATGCCAAAAACTAAATTTAGATTCAAAACTATCATTCTCCACACTGTTTATTTGCAAAGAGCACATTCTCCCTGTTGGCCAATCACAAGACAGCTTCTGGTCATGTGACTTTCTATAGCTGCAAGCCAATATTATTATTCTCTGTTCAACTCGTAACCTCTACATAATAAATAAATAATATGTGCATTCCAACAATGCAATTGGTTTCATTTGTCTACATTTTTCACAAACTTGGCCAACTTGTCTATTGTTTTGTCTGAAGTAATTAATTTTGTTTAGTGTCAAAAGTAACATACTCCAACTTGTTCAGACCCAAAACTCACAGTCTCCGATGTTTGGATGCAAAAGTCACATTCTCCAAAATTAAAACCTATTTTTCAGATAAATTAATATAAATAATGAAACATAGTTGATACACCCGACAGCAGTGGCTATGCTGGCTAAAGTGCAGCATTAGGTCATGGGGCCAAGCTCTCTGCTGACTCGGTAGACGCGTGGGTTCGAGCCCCACCGTCGGCCGTCCTTGAAATGGTTTCCGTGGTTTCCCATTTTCAACACCAGGCAAATGCTGGGACGGTACCTTCTGACAGGCCACGGCCGCTTCCTTCCCCAGTTTCATTCACCATCATTCATTTCATCTCTCATTAACACCTCTCATGAGGAAGGGCATCCGGCCGTAAAAACCATCGCCACAAAGACTTCCATCGCATCTCATCCGCGACCCCGTTGGGGAACGGGAATAATAAGGGGTAGACATACATACATACAAACATAGTTGATACAAAAAGGTGTAATAAGCATAGCCTGCCAGAAAAGAGATCTCTTAGAGATACCATTAGTTACATACATTTAACAAGGTTTTTTTTAGTTCCTGTAAAATTAGAAAAAGTGGACAAGAAAGATATTTTGTACAACATCATGGTGTTTGCAGCTATTTTCAGTGTTTTTTTTCGTACCCAGTGGAGTATATTTAGTGATTATTTGCGCGATTCGCGCAATAAATCAGATTTCGCGAGTTCATTTTGCTAAAATAGGGTACTTGAAGTACCTAGAAGGTCTTATATAGCCAAGAAAGAAGATACTCGTAGAAGAAAGCTCGCACGTATCGCTATTACCAAAAAATACGGCTCCTAGTTATAATCTATATCTACATAGTCTATATCCTGAAATAAGTGTACATATTGTAAATACTTTCACCCATACCGGTATTTTCAGACATACAGGGTGTCTCAAAAAAAATGTACTAACACTTTGAATGGCTATAAAATGATTATTTATGAACATAGAGACAAGTTTAAGAGCTTCAATTATAGAAGAGACATGTAATTAAAGACTCATGTTCGCAAATGTTAAAATTGATCACTGTCAGTGTCCAGGAGTTCGACAAACCGCCACCAACGCACCGGACCATTGCTCGTATGATAGATATATTTGAAACAAATGGAACCGTTCACAACGTCAACAAGAAACGTTCTGGACGACCACGGACATCCACCAGTCCTACAAAAGAAGAACAGGTGCAGGAAGCCCTCGCTCGATCCCCACCGAAATCACTACGACAAACGGCTCGAGAGACACACATCTCGAAAGATAGTGTCCATCGCATCATGAAGCGTCTGCGCTGGAAATCCTACATTCCAACAGGAAATTGGAAATTGACAGACAATGTCACGAAATTCCAAATTAACTTTGTCGTAACGTTTGCGAATCCATTGCTTCGCGTTATCAGCTTTGTCTGGACACTGACGGTCATCAATTTGAACATTTGCGAACTTGAGTATTTAATTACATGTCTCCTTGATAATTAAAGCCCTTAAACTTGTTTCTATATTCATAAATAATAATTTTATAGTCATTCAAAGTGTTAGTACATTTTTTGAGACACCCTGTAGTCTTTATAGCCCAAGTGATTTGCGGCTTCCGTGGCGTAGTTCGTAGCATGCTGAGCTTCTGTGCCCAAGGTCGCGGGTTCAAACCTGGCCGAAGTCGTCGGATTTTTTAAGAGCGTTAAAAATCCCTTAGTATGCCTTCCTTAGGAGGGGAAGTAAAACCGGCGGTCCCATGTCATAGATTTAATGTATGTAAAAGAACCTTTCACTAATTAAACTTGCGTGATGCTAAATTTGCAGGTTAGATTTCGTTGAAACGCTCTATCAAAGTTCCAACGTTCACCGTCGGTGACATCTGGTAGTGTAAGTTGAAACCACTTGAAATTGAACGGAACTTGTAGCTCACCCCATGGGTGTCCGCTTGAAGCAGCTACAACCTCTGTCGAGCCGAACATGTCCTCGGACACTCCCGGCACTAAAAGCCATACGATAAATAAATTAAGTATAGTTGATACAAAATAAAACACTAAAAAAATTAATTTCTTTTAATAAATCCCTTTAAAATAGAAATACGATGATATTCAATACACTCATACAGCATGAATGACGAAGAGTGGGTATTTATGTTCATTTGACACAATTATTAATCAAATTATGAACCAAGTTCATGATAATTTAGTTTAGTACGACGACTGGAAAAGCTTTGTAACGGTACTTAACATTTCTCTCTAAGCAGGTTCGAACTTAGTTGTACCAATCATTAAAAAGGATTTTTTTAAGTGTTCATCAGTGAGTCAATGACCTTGGGCAGGGGTGCGCGCGGACTGCTTTTTCCAGTTGACTTTAGTTGCTTCAAAGTTTTGGACAAAGTGTCGCAGGCCGTAGGTTGTGCAGTCATATCCTACATGATGCAAAAGCGAGCCAAATACAGCTCTCTCGGTTGATGAGTAGGATGAACGGAAGTACACTTGAAGACAATAGCCAGGGATATAATCAGCACATTGTTCCGCTCAAACAATGAACTTGCTGGGAGATATCACTCTTGCATCACAACTTTTCTTACATTCCCAGATTGATTCCAAGCAATGTAACTACCCCACTTCTACAGAGTCAAGGACGACGTGGCGGATGGCTTTTACTTGAGGAGTTAATGAGAAAGGAAGTTCATGAATATTGTTGTGGTTTGGAGATGTACCTTCTAGTGCAGAGGTTCCCATTAGGTGGTCCGTGGACCCCCGAAGGTCCGCGAAGAGAGTCGTCAAGAAATAACACAATAATGAAAATGAAAATCGGAGAAAGTACAAGGAGTTCCTTAAAATAAAAACTATGCGTTGCCATCCACAGCATAAGTGGCCCAGCGTAATTTTGAGATTTTCAAGTTTCACGCTAAAGAGCGTTCTCTGTGTTCTGCTCCGCAGCCATTTTGCATTAAAGCTTATTAGTACCATCTCGCTGTCTAACAATACTGTGCAAAGGCGAATTACCGATATCTCAAGCAATATTGAAGGGACATTGTTGGCAAATCTTCACATGTGTGACATGTTTGCTCTACAGTTGGATGAGAGTACCGACATATTTAAAAATGCGATAATGGTGGTTTTTGTATGGTACGTTTTTTATGTTATGACGAAATATATGAAGATTTTCTTATTTCCTGTGAACTAGTTACAGAGGTTCCCAATAGGAATTTAATTATTTTTAAGCCTTGACTTAAATGATTTTGGAGCAGGGGGTCCGTGCCTACATAACGATCGCTTTAGGGGGTCCGACAAAAATTCCTAATGGGAACCTCTGTTCTATTGGACTGTATAGGTAATAATAATAATAATATCGTATGGCCTCGGGTGCCGGGTGCAAGCTTCGTTATTTGACACCCAGAGGGCAGCTTGCATGTCAAATTTCGTCGTTCCCTGGAACGCTATGAAAGTCAAGGAGGTTAGCTCCTTGTCACTATAGCGCTTTCTAGTAGAGAATGGAGGAACTTCGTGCTGGCGGAAAATCATTCAAATGGGTTCTTTAACATGTCAACAACTTATGACATGCATGTCGTGATTTTTGTCGCCTTTCAAAAATCACTTATCACAGCCAGGAGCGAACCTGAAAGCTTGGGGTTGGTAGACCGACACGATAACCACTCACCAACCGTGGCAAGACTGTATAAGTGCTTAATATATACGGAAGGCAGATTATTAAATGTATGTATTGATATTCAGGCTGTGTCCCAATACTACATTTTCAGCCGTAGTGAACTAGATAGTCGACTAATATTCCGGATGTGACGTCACAAGTCATGATCCAAAACTGCTTAGCACATAGCAATCAAGTCTGCAGTAGCTAGTGAACGAAAGTGCTTGCTTGATTACCGACTACTTCAAGGAAGTTATATTAGCAGGTAAGCCCAGTGCATTTCAGAACACAAATCTATGAAAGAGGCCATGAATCAAGCACACATATCCCAAATTTCCGCAGTACATAGCACATAGCTAGTCAATAGTTAACAACTTGATGGTGATAATGATGATAATTGTTGTTCTAAGGGGCCTAACATCTAGGTTATCGGCCTCTAATGGTCTGGGTGATAGCGAAAATGACAATGAAATGGAAACCATAACGAAAATTATGTGAGAAGGAAAGTGCTTACAAAAAGGAACTCAGATTGAAACTACTCACAAAATGGAGAGCGGCAATACTTACAAAAGGGAATTTAGAACGGAAATACTCACAAAAGAAATAGATTGCAAAATACGCACAAAATGCAGGTTAGGTTCAAAATGCAATGTAGAGTCGAAATACTTACAAAATGTACGGTAGATTCAAACTACTTATTTGGATTGACAATACTTACAACATGTAATTTAGATTCAAAATACCCACAAAGTGCAATTGAGTATCAAAATACTTGCAAAATGCAATTTAGATTTCAAATTCTTGCGACATGCCGTTTAGGTTGAAAATACTTACAAAATGCAATTGAAATTCAAAATACTCTCTAAAATGCCCAGCTCCTACATTGAAAGACTTACTAAAAAGCAATTTAGATTGTCAATCTTTACAAAATGCAATTGAGGTTGAAAACCCTCGCGACGAAATGCAACTTAGATCGAAAAAAACTTACAAAATGCAACGTCGAGTAAAAATACCTACAAAATGTAGTGTAGGGCCTAGATGAAAAAAAAAGCTAAAGGGAATTTAAATACACGGGGAGCCAATTAACAAAAACAGTGCAGAATCTGAAAGAGAAAAGGAAATATAATGAAAAAATGAAAATACACAAGAGGTCTGACCGCTCGAAGAAGGAGGGATCAGGAATAATGAGACAAGGGCCAATTAAGACGGGAAAGTGAAAGACTCCCTAGGCCTCGGATACACTAATACCGTCGGGGTCGGAAAAGAACAAGAGTTGACCAAGGGAGGTCGACAGGAAAGAAGACGGAGAGGAGCCCGGCACAAGTAAGTGGAAGCAATGCCGGACTCAGCTGGGGTCCTGTGGTCGCCAACCCACGCCCCACTAGATGTGAGCCCCTGGGGGAAACTTGAGTATTGGGACACAGCTTAATACGAGGAAAATCAAACAACACTACACGACATGATGGCTGCACACTGTCACAGAGAATACAAAGACTAGACTTTGTATCATTTTAAATGCTACAAATGCTGAAAAATGCTAGAAAGGCTGGAGACTTCTCGCTTCGCTCGAAGCCAAAGACTCTTTGACATGTCAGAAAATTATCTGCATAATACTTATCTTGCTTTATAATACTTTACCTTGTTTCAAATTACTCGCGAACGGCAAGTGCAAACCAAGGGCAAAGCAAGGTCAAGCGCGCGAAGGGAGATGGCTGGATGACGTGCCCCTTTCATCCACTCTAAAAACACTTATAGTGGGCGAAGTATTGAAGATAGATATGCTCTCGCGGACTTTTTTGTAGAACTTTTCAGGCTGACCAATTCTTACGCTCATAGTATATTGATATTTTTAACAGTTTGCCCAGCGTAAGCTTAAGAAGCGCACGGACGCCAAGTTTGTTTTCGACTTTTTCACTGAAATCGATACTGCTTGGCCTCCTTTGATCATACATAAATTATTTTCCACGGAATCTTTCCTCGAGATATCCTTTACAGAATGGTGAAACCCGCATCAAAATCCATCCAGTGGTTCTCTAGATTACCCGTGACATTCAAGAATCGGGGATTTTTGTCTTATACTAACGAAGTAGAGATTGTCGAGGAACACATGCACCAAGCGGTACTATGACGTCACACACCTCAGTGCATCTAGGTACATTTCGTCCCGTCACCGTAACGTAACGCCAGACCCCATCGCAACGACGAAGTCGACAAGATCATTTAAAATGATAAAGACCAGTTCACTAAGTGAATACATACCATCTAGTGGTGAACTATGGAACTAATATTACAGAGTGTCTGATGAGAGCTGAATAAAAGTGAGCACATGCTCTTTACTCGCGAATTTAGAGCGGGCACTCGCATTGAGGTGAATAAAATCCACTGGTCGCTAGCAGTCACTCACAACAGTCCCTGCGTCCTTGAGCGCACGCTCCAGTCACTTGAGTAGGAGAGCGGGCGCTCCAGATTCCTGGTGAAGCCTGTTAGCGCCTGCTCATGTAGTAGGTGACTCCAAACCCGTAGCGTAGCCAAGATGGACCAATGGGAGGGGTTATAGTTAACTGGGGGATAACCATCATTTCTGGAATTGCTGGACATAGTAATATTCAGCAACTCGGCTATCTCACACTCAAGAAATTAACGGTCTCCAAATTAGTGTTAATGCATTTTCAAGGTCCTTATTGAAACATTTTATTTCGAATTAATTAAAACTACATTAATTTATATATAACCTTCCTCCCGCTAAGAAACGAAAGAAAGCGGATTGCCTCGCTAGGTTGGTTTTAAAAGAATATCTATATTTAGGGGGGAGGGGTGAGCTAGATTGGCAACCCTGAAAGGAGGGAGTTATGGGTTGTCATGAAGACACACTGGACCGAAAACGACAGCAGTACATCTCCAAGCAGTGATACAGACACAAATCACAACCATAACTGGGTTAAGAGGGACAGATGACCCGTATTTCCACCCCTTAAAACAACAACACAACCATAACGATTTCCCACATAGCATGAGTTATACACTCATCATCAGCGAGTACCATTACCGGTACTTAATTTAAGACATGTTTATTTAGCTTCTTAATTATCAGTCTTTTGTAAAAATTCCAAGGTGGAGGGAGGGGTTCTAACCCCCAGTAATACCTCCCTGGCTACGCCACTGCTCCAAACAGTGGTGTCAAGTAGCATGGCAGAGTTTATGATGGTGGTTAATAGTAAAAGGAAATTATATATAATAAACTTCGCAGAGAATCACTTGAGTAGCAGAGCGGGCGCTCCAGATTCCTGGTGAATAAAGATCGAGCAGGCACTAATTAGTTCAAAATATACCTGGTATAATGTAGCCTAATAGAGCACTACAGTTGGCATCCCTGGTGACTGAATATGTTTTTAGTTCCATCTCTTAAGGTACAGAATACAAAATTTGGTTGAAGTCCAATGGATAGCAACGAACGTTACATGCAGTTAGACATATAATTGGATTTATCAGTGCGCGTAAAATCATGTTGGCAACAATGTCATGTATGTGTTTGTGTTGGTCAGAAATAATTTGAAATATTATTATGATCTCTAATAGTGCCAATTTGGGATGAAATCCATTTGTTAATACAGAAGTTACATGTATTTTAAAATTGGACCTATCAACAAGCTTAGAATCATGTTGGCAGCACTGACTTCTATTAGTTACTCCAATTAATCTAGAATGGCAGGTACTATACGTGTGCAAAGATTAGAACTGTTGGCTTGCATACTTTCTGATATATTGATATTAGGGTAAAAAAATAGAGACAGCATTTTTAACAGCCCTGGTAGCTCTTGAGATTACGCCCAGTCATATCTGTTTATGTACACATATTACATACGAAATTTGGTTGAAATCCAATTGAAAGTGTAGAAGTAATATGCATTTAAAAATTGGACCTATCAGCAGGCTTAGAATCATTTTGGCAACACTGCCATGTATGGCCTCCTGAAAATTGAACTAAAATATTATTATCTATATGTATGCCAATTTTCCGTGCATACCTTCCAAGATATCCAACATGGAGCTCAAATTTCAAGTGCTGTTTTTCAGCACTGACATCATTTTCAAATATGGGATTGAGATATTCAGGTATAGATCTTTACTCCTACCAAATTTCGATTGCTGCAGCGGTTTAGGAGTTAATAGGGGGCCACAGAAGGACAGACAGACTTTTTCCGCATTTTTGCAAAATGACAAAAGTAGGCTAAAAATTAAATACCGGTTAATGAAACAAATAAAATAATGAAATAAATCATCATCATTTATTGCATGTAACAGGCCATTAAGACCCATAGCAGTAAAAACAAGGGAATACAATAATTCTTAATTACAAATCAAACAAATAAAATAAAAAATTAAATAAACCAAATAAATTAACTAAACGAAATAAATCAAACAAATAAAATAAATGAAATGAAATAAATCAAACAAATAAAATAAATAAATATAAAATAAATAGATAAAAGCAAAGTAAATACAGTTTAAGATCACATCTGATGATAAGAGTACACTTTCAGCACCTTCACAATCCATCACTTGTTCCTCTCCTTCTCTTTCCCTCTCTCTTCCTGTGTCTATTTCCCTTGCTGTTTCCCATTCCCTTTTTCTTTCCATATCACATTCTATTAGCTTCAACTGTTTCTCCTGCAATAACAACACCTTATGGTTTTGCTCTAAAACCTTCAATTGCTTTAACAGCACCAACCTTTGCAGTTCACTGTTATTTAGTTTCCTTGTTTGGTCTGTTTCGTATTCCAGCAATTGCCTATTAGCTACCGGTACGCTCGCTGCTGGTGGTGGTGTGCTATGATTTACCACTGATGATGTAGAGGCCCCTGCATTAACTTCATAATCATGTGACGAAACGTCTCCATATTCCATAATCGGAGTAGTGACCGCCCCCCTTAAAATACCGTAATAATATATATGCATTACCATACAATAGAAAAATAGCATTGCATAATATTTTAAATAAATTCTATCTTCCACAACTTATTGGTAGTGTATTTATATAATTTCTTTGCCATTCAGGTTTTCACTGTCGCTTCTGCTGCAAGTCGAAGTAAAGACAGCTGCTGCAGATCTTGCTCGTGAAATGTGCATTCAATAGTTGTTAATTGTCAATTGTTAATGTATTATTTTCATGATAATTAAGTTTTGTTATTTACATGATTCCAATTTCCTAAATTTATTAAATTATTTATTAACGCTGTAATTTTCTGGTTATTATTTCCGACCTTTCAGACGGCCAATGGTTGGGTTATCCTCCTCCTGCATGAGACTCGTCAGCTGTTTCTCCCAATCCTTGGACGTTATGGATTTGTTTCCCGTACGCTTTAAATCTATTTTATATTTTAACCTGGTTTTTATGATTTGTAATTTTTTTATACAGCTGTTGGACCGAAAGATTTAAATTAAAATTTGCAAGTAAATCACACTGAACTGCATTTATTGCCCTTGTTTTCTTGTGCTTTGTATCCGGTAGCTGAGACTTCGAAAAACAGAATTGGATGTTCCTTCAAAATTGAGACAAAAGCGGACTGGAATTCAACACTGTCTTCTGCCGTGGTGAGCAATGAACTGTCTTTCAAACATCAGGAGTCAGCATCATATTACAAGACGCGTGTACGGCCTTGAGCATTGTCGCTGAGTGGCTGCTCCAGACACTTGAGTGTACGCTGTGCTTGCACTCCACATTCTTATTCACCGGAAATGCGGAGTAGAAGCTCATCGGCAGTCAGACACTCGGGCACTCACTGAGCATACGCTCACGAGCTTTGACTCATTTTTATTCACACCACCCAATTGATTGAAATAGGGTAAGGAGTTGCTACAGTTGGAAATGGAGAAAGGACGGCTCCATGGGGTATGAGAACATTCCTCTTTATTTCATGAACTGTCTATTGTGCGGCCCCCTGTTCCACTCCAGGCTTCGCCACAGCTTAAGATCTGACTCGAAGTCTCGGCCTCGTGAGGGCAATTAAGTAGCTGCTTGACATGAGTACCTCCCCAGGGTCTAAAAGCAAGATAACGCGCCAGACCACACGTCCTCGGAGGCCCAGAATTTAAGGTGTTTGTTTTATCCATACAATTCTACGCCTTACGGCATACCGTACATACATGTTACCCACCCATATCACTGGTTATATGGATTTCGGATAGCCTTTTGGCCCTTTGTCACTCGAGCGTAAGTAAAATATCAAAGCTGTCGTACAAGGACCGATATCGATGAGAGAAAAATCGGCAAGTCCCTACAGGTCCCGAAAACAACACTGTAAGGCCCTAAAACCAACGCCCTGGTAAACTGATATCGTAAGATTTATGAACCAACTGAACAATTTAATACTTACGAGACTACAGCTTCTCAACACTCAAACGAGTCAAGTCACTCAAGAAATACTAACCTCCCAATCAATGACAGGAAGCACGCTAACAATAATTTCGTGAATGCTGTCACAAATGCCTTTGAAGAAATCCAGACGAATGGAACTTGCTTTCATATAAATTCAGTTTGATTATTAGGGCCTACTCTTGAAAAGTGATCTTCACGGTCGTTCAGGATTGCTTCTTGTGGGGGCAGTGTGTTGCGCTGGATTAGAGACTAGACGTCAGCTAAACCCGCCAGCGGCTATATGGACAGCTAATCAACAGCTCTGTCCTATCTGGTAGCCATTATGATTTTGTGATCCTAGTTAGCCTATTTTCATTTATAATAATAATAATAATAATATCGAATGGCCTCGGGTGCCTGGTGCAAGCTTTGTTAATTGCCACCCAGAGGGTAGCTTGCATGTCGAATTTCGTCGTTCCTTTGAACGCTATTCAAGTCAACGAGGTTAGATATCTAAACTCCTTGACACTACAGCGCTTTCAAGTAGAGAATGGAGGAACTTTGTGTTGGCGGAAAATCCCGAGATTAATTTTGCCATTGAACACGGCCTACTGAATTCAAATGGGTTCTTTAACATGCCAACAACGTATGACATGAGTATCGTGATTTTTGTCGCCTTCAAAAATCACTTACCATGGCCAGGGGCGAACCTGCAATCTTGGGGTTGGTAGTCCGACACTATAACAACTCACCCACCGTGGCAAGCATTTTCATTTATGAAAAAATTGGATTATGATATCACCTTTTGTCCGTGTGTCTGTCTATATGTGCGTGTGTGATGGTGTGTGTTCCCCCCTAATAACTTATAAACGGCCGGAGCGATTTCAATGAAACTCGGTAAGTTCCGGACGACCCCGACCGTGCCCTTCAAATGTTGTTACGTCTCACCAATCCAACATAGCGGCTGTGCGAAATATTTCACCAGCATTCAATATCACCGAAACTATTACCAATATCGCCCTGGAATATTTTACGGTGATAAAGGGAACTACTAGAAGTTCACCTATCTGGTAACTACAAAACCAACATGGCGGCCAAGCAAAGTTGCGACTTTTAAATAGACGTTTCTCGCGATTTAACCAACCAAACGCAATAAAACTGTGTACAGTATATGTTTATACACATTGTAATGCACCGACATCTAACTTCGTTCAATTGTTAACATAACCTCAAGATGGCGGCTGTGCGAAATATTTCACCGGCATTCTATATCTCTGAAACTATTAGCGGTATCACCCTGAAATTTTGTACGGGGATAAAGGGCACTACTGGAAGTTCATCTATGAGACTTTCAAAAACCGGTTACAAAACGAATATGGCGGCCAAGCGAAATTGAAAATTTTAAATAGACCTTTCTCGCGATTTAAAGATCCAAACGCAATGAAACTTGGTACAGGAAATGTTTATACACATTGTAATGCACTGGTATCTAATTTAGTTCAATTGTTTACATAACCTGAAGATGGCAGCTGTGCGAATTTTAAAATTAAGTTTTTATTTCTTGTGTCGTAATCATGCGATCGAAGTGAAAGTTTGAATAATGATGGCCTATACATATAACAATCCAACATGGCGACCATCCGAAATATTTAGATGGATCTCAATATCTACGAATCTATTACAACAATCAAACTGAATTTTTTAAATATTCATAGGTGCTATGAACATAAGTTCACCTATAGGACTTTCAATAACCTGGTGATCACAAATCCAACATGGCGGAGACGCGAAGTATAAATATTCACATGGTCGTTTCTCGCAATTTAACCAATTGAGTGCAGTGACACTTGGTACAGTAAATCCTTATACAAATGTTAGACCACTGGCATCTTTTTTTTTTTTTTTTTTTTCAATTGTTTCCTTAACCACAAGACGGCTGCTGTGCGAAATGTTAAAATCTCGTTTTTACTTCTTGTGTCCTAATCATGCGATTGATGTTTCTTACAGCAATCAAACTGAAATGTTGTATGTTGATAGAGGCAATTAACATAAGTAGGATATATGAAAATAGGCTGTAAAGTTCTTCACGGAACTTCTTGTTTTTCCTTTGTTGTTATGTAGGTATTATTCGTCGTCGTTCTGGCTCTTGATCAGATTAGATAAATAAAATAATTAACACAACTCCGTGCATTCGTGAAATGATTCAGTCCTAATAAGATTTGCATTATCATCATTGAACAACGGTCATTGTGCAGTGTGATTCTTTTGCTGGAGCGAGTCCATCTACCAGGCGCGCGCCCGCTGCGTCAGCCGAGAGGATAGCGAGGCGCGGTGCAACGGTGGACCAGGGTTCGTTTCTCCTGGGGTGCCATTCATTATTTTTTTTCTTTTTCTTTATTTTTAGAGGGGTAGGAAGGGGCGTAGTCACTGTGCATGTTTATTCTGTGTGACTTTCTAAACTATAGTTGATTCTGTAAATTAATTGCCTTTTGATTATTAGTATCAATGAGTTACGTGTGTTTCTGTAGTAGTTAAAGACAACGGAACTATCAATTGGCAGGAGGAATGCAGCTCTCGGCTAACGCAGCGTTGAGCGGTGGTCGCGCCAAGACCGTTGACAGCGAAAGAGTGCCTGACCTCAGAGTAACACATGGCGCGCTTCCCTACTTTACAGGGGCGGAGGGCCTGAAACCAACATGTTTTCTAGGGTTAGGAGGCCATTGCGACCCCAGGTTCCCTATCTGAAATTGATCCTATACACATCTCCTACACGCTCCTAAAGGTACTCAAGTACATAAATGACGCCCTGTATATATTTTAAATAAATAATGCATGTGATTTTTTTCAGGTTGTTTATTCGCAAGTCCCAGTAATTGGGCCTTTTTGAATTACCGTTGTGTTATTGTTTCATTTGAGGGGATAGTTAGGTAGAATTTGTCTGATAACCTGTGTTATTGTAGTATTTGTAGTGTCCCAGTAATTGGGTTTGCTAAGTAGCAATCAGGCAATATTGATGCGGCTCGTGATCTAGGGCTAAGGGAGACTGATGACGGCCCTTGTTTAGCGATTATTCTGCCTAGAATTAGGTACTGGTAAAAAAAAACTGTTGGAGTCAATATCTAGAATAACCAGCGGTATCCTCAGAATCAATGATCAAGACCTGTAGAAGTACCTAGGATCCATCGTTGCCTCTAGCTGCGATGCTACTGTCTTCTGATACCTGGATTAAAGAGGAGACTAGTCACCGGAGTTCTCTGTGATAAAAATGATGCCTCCATATTTAAAGGCAATGAATAGTTTACAAAACCATGGGACGCCCAGCGGCAAACTATGGGGCAGAATGTCGCCCATTGAGTAGACACTACTGTACATTAAGATGAAGGACTGACTCGATGTGACCACGGACGGAATACATATGTTCGCGGTAGATAAGGCTTCGATAGTGGAGAAAGTGAGGTATGGTATGGTCACGTACTGAGGAGTCAAGATAACTAACTCACAGCACTTCAAATTGATCCACAGGGAGATGGAATGCGACCGCGTGGAAGACCAGCAAAGCGGTGGACCGACAATATCATGATGTTGGCTTGAAACCGGAATATGCTAACGGCAGAGATGTAGCACTGCGGGATTGATTGATTAATTTCCACGGCTACACCCAGAGCTATACAGTAGCGTCCTACATACAATAAGATTAGCGCTTATAAAAAGATACAGTCAGTCTGAGAGACTTAGACTTTATATGACGCATGCTACAAATACTACACATGTTAGAAAGGCTCAGGAGGGCCCAAGGACTCTTTGCACTCTGCTGCATGACGTCACGCACTCGCCATCTCCGTATCGCATAACACCAGACCCCAGAGTAAACTCATACTCTGTGCATATGCACTGAGCAACATGATGACGTCATAACGCCGTAACCGTGACGCATAACGATGAAGTCGACAAGATCATTTGAAATGATAAAATAAAACATTTCGCTAACATTCGCTATATAAGTAATAATAGGGTAACAAACTTGCGTCTCGCAAGCACAAACTCCTGTGCATTTTTCGTGCACATTCGCTATATAAGTAATAATAGGGTAACAAACTTGCGTCTCGCAAGCACAAACTCCTGTGCATTTTTCGTGCACATTCGCTATATAAGTAATAATAGGGTAACAAACTTGCGTCTCGCAAGCACAAACTCCTGTGCATTTTTCGTGCACATTCGCTATATAAGTAATAATAGGGTAACAAACTTGCGTCTCGCAAGCACAAACTCCTGTGCATTTTTCGTGCACATTCGCTATGTAAGTAATAATAGGGTAACAAACTTGCGTCTCGCAAGCACAAACTCCTGTGCATTTTTCGTGCACATTCGCTATATAAGTAATAATAGGGTAACAAACTTGCGTCTCGCAAGCACAAACTCCTGTGCATTTTTCGTGCACATTCGCTATATAAGTAATAATAGGGTAACAAACTTGCGTCTCGCAAGCACAAACTCCTGTGCATTTTTCGTGCACATTCGCTATATAAGTAATAATAGGGTAACAAACTTGCGTCTCGCAAGCACAAACTCCTGTGCATTTTTCGTGCACATTCGGAATGTTTCGGGATTCCTAGAGGAGCAAAGAGCAACAGACAAGACACACTCCACATCCAAGTTCTGCAACATATTTGGATCCCGAGGAATCAAACATGAAGGAGGTTAAAATTTACTAATGATTCGCATTATTAACGCAAAATGATCCTGGAACTTGCTTTGAGTAAGGTTGAAAATATACCAAGCGCAGAATGAATGCATTCCAATGGGTATTTAATATCTAACGTAATTGAAATCATTCGACAATAACCTCGCAATTTCGAAAGTAAAGTGTACCAGTGGTATCGAGTCTGCTCAGTAACCTAAGGGTCTCGAGTTGAAGTTTTCTTATTTCATATGGCAGAAAAACAAGTTATGTTCAGTGTGGAACCTCCGCAATTGTTGGCTGATACAGTATTGGCCCAAAATCCCGGTTACGTCTCAAAACTCACGACTCCGGAGCGCACGTGCCAGCGAGGGTGACTCGCACTGCCCTTCAAAACATGTTTGTCCACCCAGTTTTAGAAATGGGATTTCGTTTGCATTGTTTTAACAGGAATTATTAACCTACCACAGTCACAGACCAAATTCTCCAAGCATAACACTGATTTTTACTCAGTCTTTCTGCCTGGTGTCGTCAAGCAGGCCTTAAAATCTTCATTGGAATCATGGAGGTCGTTATTTTGTGTTTGGATACAAAGCGCTAGTCAATGGCCATTAGCAAAACAATAGAACTGCGCCTAGTAAGCACGTGAAATGCTCATATCCGCCAACCCTATCACGTGAGTTGGTCCTATACAGAAACAAATGACTAGCGGCTTATTCGACAATAATTAGAATAATAATAATAATAATAACAATGTTATGGGTTTTACGTCCCTTTTAACCAATGCGGGTTGTAGAGACACCGGGGTGCCGGAATTTTTCCGCAGTTCCGGGCGGCGCTAACAATGGACCTTTTCCCATTCTAAGAAGAACTGTCTTGGCTCGTGAGTTTTGAGACTGGCCCAGGTACAGAAACCGGTTAGAACCTACTTTTTTACTAACCCTCATCTTGAAATTCGTGAATTTTGAAACTCGTGAGTTTTGAGACGACACGAAAATATTGATTTGCCTCTTCCAATGCGCAAGTTATAATACAGAAGTTCACTGTGTTGTAGTGTACCGTGTCTGTTGCTCTGCGTTGCTCTAGGAATCCCGAACGATGCCGAAACATTCCGACTGTGCACGAACAATGCACAGGAATTTGTGCTCGCGAGACGTTAGTTACTGATATCTCGCTAGGAGATGGCAGTCGGGTTGAACTGCAGTTGTCTTCCCGCTCACTGCGTATAACGCATTCCAAAAACATTAAGTCGGTCACTGTTTCCTTTACTGTACCTGATACTGCCAGACTGTTAAAAGTAAACACAAATGCTTGTAAGAATATCGACAGAAGGAAGGTAACAATGCACACACACGTGAAGCCCGATCATAAATTATCATGCAGGAAGCAGCCACTGACTGTCAGTCGATATATTTAGGTTTGGAATAGGCGGGCCGCGCATGCGTACTGAAAGACCTCCCGTCATAGCGTGTTGAACTGCCATTTCCTGGCATGTTGTATTAGTAACAATAGGACGGTGATAATAAGAGAGACAGAGGAGTTGTTGAGAGATAAACTATCAGCCAGCACGTAAATCCTAAAGAAGAGTTTTTTTTAATGTCAAGAATTATGTGTCTCGTTATGCTGATGATAGATGGTTGGAATGTATTTATTATGTCATGGGTTTACAACATACAGCCCAGCGTGACGTCAGTTTCAAGGCTATCTCACCGCCGACCGAAAAGCAAAGAGCTTTCTTTACCCATGTTGTGATGTGCAGACAGACGGCGTGAGTTTTGATCCCTCGTCATCAAAACCAGTTTGTCTGTGAGGAAAGGAAGTGATTGCGGATTGTACAATTCTCTTACTTCAGATATTCGCATCTATCTCAGTAAGCTAGTTATTCTTGTTTTAAGGGGTATCATGGGCACCCACAGGATTTATTCCAGGGGGGGGGGGGGGAGTAATATTTTTCATTTCATTAGCTACCTGTCACCAGATGATGAGACGTGCCCCTCCCGCCGCAATTTTCGTTTCATTTCTTACTTGGTTCGTGATATTCATTATTTGGCTGCTCTGAAACCGTTGGATACATTATCTTTATGGCATGAATGGGAGGAATAGTTTTTTTTAGTTCAGAGTTTTTGTCCACAGAAGTTCGCCTTTCTTTGTGAATCATCGTCATAATGTTCATTTCTTAAAAACGGGTGAAAAGTAGTTGTATCACCATGACTGTATCGACAAAAATAAAAATCAAAGAATTCATGAAAATGGCATATCGGAATGATTGTTAACTTAAGGCTACGGCCGCCTCCTTACCAATCCGCATTTTCTAAATAACTGGATATTATTTTTCAAATAATCCCAAATTACTAAGTTAAATTGAAGTACTGTAACTTCAATTTATGAAATAAAACTAGTGTGACAATGAAATATTGAAATATTCTCCATTCCATGGGGCGGGGCGGCCCCTGCTAGCTTTCTTGGCTGTCACCCTGGAAGCCCGGGTTCAATTCCCGGCTCTGCCAAGAAATTTAATTCTGATCTGAGGACTGGAACGGGGAAGACGAGGGTTCGATTCTCACCTCAGTCATCTTGGAAGTGGTTTTCCGTGGTTTCACACTTCTACTCTAGGAAAATATCAGAATGATTGTTAACTTAAGGCCACGGCCGCCTCCTTACCAATCCTCAACTGAATTACAAATACACACACTATTACAAACACCACAACAACACAGGCTATGAGACAATTTATACAAAAATGAAACAACAACAACAACAACAACAATCTATTATAACAGTACCCACCTTATCCGGGATAATATACAAAGTTTAAGCCATGTTCGGACAGCTTACTATATTTGCAGAGATTTAGGAGTCCATTTTAGCGGCTTCGGTGGCGTAGTTGGTAGCATGCTGAGCTTCTATAGCCAAGAAAGCGGGTTCAAACCCGGCCGAAGTCGTCGATTTTTTTAAGAACGTTGAAAATCCCTCAGAATGCCTTCCTTCGGAGGGGAAGTAAAGCCGGCGGTCCCATGTCCTAGATTTATGGCATGTAAATCAACCTTCCACTAATTAAACTTGTGTGAAGCTAAATTTGCAGGTTAGATTTCGTTCAAACGCTCTATCAAAGTTCCAACGTTCACCGCTAGGTGTCAGTGACATCTGGTAGCGAAAGTTGGAACCACTTGATATTGAACGGAACTTGTAGCTCACCCCATGGGTGTCTGCATTGAAGCAGCTACAGCCTCTGGCGAGCCGAACATATCCTCGGACACTCCCAGCACTAAAAGCCATACGATAAATGAATAATAGCCTAAATTACCATTATAGGCGAGACTGTTTATTTTCCACGATAATTATAACTATTTATGTTCGAACATAAATATTCATAAATACCTGTCGAGATTTCGCCAGTTTTATAGGTATGTACTGAACAGAGCACATGGGACGCAGAGAATACCATGGCCTCCTCGAATACCCCACTATGACACAGTGAAATTTAAAATAGAAGGCCGTGGAAGTGAGCGCAGATGCGATGCTATTCTGTTTCTTGATCTCTGATTGGTGGGAGAAACTGTATCGTAACGAAAACTCTTGTACTATAATGAGCCTCATTACATTACAATTTTCTGACATATAATATTTATATTTTGCCATGGTCGAACATAAAAAGTGATTCGTCGTTTATTTATTAAAGAAAACGTATTACGGGACTCGCCTAATAGGGAGCACTAAAAGAAGCATTAGTTCAACATACGTTCAGAGACATTGATAATTGATCGGCGCGGGCGGCGCGCAGCGTGTTGGTTCGACTCCCGTGAGAGAGAAAGTGGTGAAAGCTGCGCAGGGTGCCTGCCTGGGATGGGAACGTTGACCTTCCTCACCCCAGCCCAGCCGGCTTGCAGCAATGTTTGTTCGCTTTTGTCACAACCATTGTGTGTTTGTTTGTCGTGCGCGGCTTTCTCATTAGGAGTCTGGGTGCACAGCGTGATTCATGTCATGTTATCGCCCCATCTCATGGTTTGCTAAACACATTTGTCTCCAGTTTCTTTCCTCAATACGATAATACTGTAATACTGATAATTAGGGCCCTGAAGTTCATGCACTATTAAATGAATAAATATGCATGCGAAAATGCACTAATTATTTGACAAATATGCAACACGTTCCAAACAAGTACAGTAAGTTCCGTGAAGACTAAAGCCAGTTTTCATTATATCCTACGTATGTGAATTGCCACTATCAACATAGAAAATTTCAGTTTGATTGCTGTAATACAGTAGATTCGAGGATATTGAGAACCGTCTAATATTTCGGATGGTCGCCATGTTGGATTATTAACTCTTAAGAGTTATGTACTATTACATGAAACTTATTGTGTACGTCTAGTATTCAAACTTCAATCGCAAGATTAGGACACAAGAAATAAAAGAGAGCTTCGCACAGCCGCCATCTTCAGGTTATGTAAACAATTGAACTAAATTAGATGCCAGTGAATTACAATGTGTATAAATATTTGCTGCACCAAGTTTCATTACGTTTGGATGGTTAAATCGCGAGAAAAGTCTATTTAAAACTCTCAACTTCGCTTAGCCGCCATGTTGGTTTTGTAGTTACCGGGTTTTTGAAAGTTTCATAGGTGAACGTCTAGTAGTGGCCTTTATCATCGTACAATATTTCAGGGTGATATCGGTAATAGTTTCAGAGATATTGAATGCTAGTGAAATATTTCGCACAGCCGCCATGTTGGATTGGCGAACCGTAATAAAATTTGAAGGGCACGGTCGGGATCGACCGAAATGATGCTATGATCTTACAGAGTTTCATTGAAATCGCTTCAGCCGTTTAGAAGTTATTAGAGGGGGACACGCACGCATACACACACACACGGACAAAAAGTGATCTCATAAGAATATTTTTTCATAAAATGAAAATAGGCTAAAAATGTGCTCGATGAAATAACTCACTCCGTATTCATTAGCGTTCCTACTTTGAATATAAAGTAAATATGAACAGTTGGACATATAACTGTACCTTTCTTTAAAATATATCAACTAAGAAACAGTAGGAAATATTATTTGATGGCCCTTCAAGCGGTGTTGACCATCATTATTACGTTCATTTTTAAGTATAACTGATAAACAATTTTAATAGCCATTAAATTTTCAAAATGAAAATAATTTTACAATATGTACGTACTAAATGCTGAATAATTTTACAATATGTACGTACTAAATGCTGAATAATTTTACAATATGTACGTACTAAATGCTGAATAATTTTACAATATGTACGTACTAAATGCTGAATAATTTTACAATATGTACGTACTAAATGCTGAATAATTTTACAATATGTACATACTAAATGCTGAATAATTTTACAATATGTACATACTAAATGCTGAATAATTTTACAATATGTACGTACTAAATGCTGAATAATTTTACAATATGTACGTACTAAATGCTGAATAATTTTCCAATATGTACGTACTAAATGCTGAATAATTTTCCAATATGTACGTACTAAATGCTGAATAATTTTACAATATGTACATACTAAATGCTGAATAATTTTACAATATGTACATACTAAATGCTGAATAATTTTACAATATGTACGTACTAAATGCTGAATAATTTTACAATATGTACATACTAAATGCTGAATAATTTTACAATATGTACATACTAAATGCTGAATAATTTTACAATATGTACGTACTAAATGCTGAATAATTTTACAATATGTACGTACTAAATGCTGAATAATTTTACAATATGTACATACTAAATGCTGAATAATTTTACAATATGTACGTACTAAATGCTGAATAATTTTACAATATGTACGTACTAAATGCTGAATAATTTTACAATATGTACGTACTAAATGCTGAATAATTTTACAATATGTACGTACTAAATGCTGAATAATTTTACAATATGTACATACTAAATGCTGAATAATTTTACAATATGTACATACTAAATGCTGAATAATTTTACAATATGTACGTACTAAATGCTGAATAATTTTACAATATGTACATACTAAATGCTGAATAATTTTACAATATGTACGTACTAAATGCTGAATAATTTTACAATATGTACGTACTAAATGCTGAATAATTTTACAATATGTACGTACTAAATGCTGAATAATTTTACAATATGTACGTACTAAATGCTGAATAATTTTACAATATGTACATACTAAATGCTGAATAATTTTACAATATGTACATACTAAATGCTGAATAATTTTACAATATGTACGTACTAAATGCTGAATAATTTTACAATATGTACGTACTAAATGCTGAATAAAAATAACTGATAGGCCTATCACTTTGCAAAAAGCGCTGAAACGTACTCGGTATTAAAATAATGTCAGTATTATTCTGTGATAGACTCTCGGAGTCGGAATCGAAATATATGACAAGAAGTAACAGAAAGCGCTTCAAAATAACAGGAAATTAGAATAGACGCCCTTTCCATACACTTAAACAGGCAAAGGAGAAAAATATGATGCATTGTGCCAAAATAACCAAAATATGCATAAATATGCACAAAATTTGATTTTGCATGATATTCCGGGCCTTAATAATAATAATAATAATAATAATAGGCCACAGTGGCCGAGAGCGCTGGGTTCGAATCCCACCTAGGTCATCCTGGAATTGGGTTTCGTGGTTTCCCATTTTCACCACCAGGTAAATGCCTGGACGGGTCCTTCCAAAATCCCTTCGGGGCAGATGACCTCACTATTCCGCCCCTTAAAACCTCAATGACTAACTAAAATCCCTTACCAGGCCCGTCCTTAATTAGATCGTTGTTAGCGGTCGACATGTGGAGTAATGATTCCTCGTCGAGTTCGTGGGTAAAACCGAACTGGGACAATAAGCGATAAAAAGTATAATAATAATAATTTCAATTTATTTATAACATACTAATAATATACATTTTGTGACATGTCTCACGAATCTGACGATAAATCCAGTACAGACTTTTTGTGCGACATTAATTATTATTTATAACATATATAATAGATTGTATTTCAATGCAAGAGTGCATGCAAAATAGATAATTGCACTCATTCCAGGTTCCGTATTGACCATGTTAACATGAAGTATAACATAAATTTCTCGCCAAATCAATACTTTTTACTTACTTAAAAATTCTATAGGTACATGTTTCGAAAACACACAATGTTTTCTTCCTCAGCCCACTTATTGGTGTTAAACATCATAAAACATCGATAACCTCACTAAATAACAAAAACACAGTTCACATTTCTTCTCTTGTTCTTACTTTGTTAGGCCTGTGTCATTCGACACATTAATGTCACTCACGGAATAAACACTTTTAGTTGAAGTAATGAATATTGACACATTTACTCATTGCTAGTTTCAACGTGGGTTGCTGAAATGCACACAAGTGTCGTATAACCTTGCCAAAAGCGGAGAAAACAACTAACCAGCACCCAGGAAGGTAATTGGGTGTGGCGTCATGAAAATAAATCGAGTCAGGAATGTATGTTGGAATTAAACTATTGCGGTGGGGGTTGAGGAGGTGGTTTGCGTTTTTTATTATTATTTAAATAATCTGCTAATAAATCTAACAATTCATTCGTTTCAAAATTAACCTCGTTTAGATTATTGCATTCCTTTTACCTCTGATAAGTAATGATATGAATATTTTCCAAAATATTCATATAGCTGCCCTTCGATGCGTAATGCAAAATTTTGACGTCATTATTTATGTCCGTGGGAGCCTCCGTGGCTTAGGCGGCAGCACGCCGGCCTCTCACCGCTGGGTCCGTGGTTCAAATCCCGGTCACTCCATGTGAGATCTGTGCTGGACAAAACGGAGGCAGACAGGTTTTTCTCCGGGTACTCCGGTTTTCCCTGTCAACATTTCATTCCAGCAACACTCTCCACTATCATTTCATTTCATCTGTCATTCATTTAATCATTGCCCCAGAGGAGTGCGTCAGGCCTCGGCAGCCGGCAGAGTTCATATCCTCGCCGCTAGATGGGGGCTTCATTCATTCCATTCCTGACCCGGTCGGAGACTGGAAGCAGGTTGTGGATTTTCATTTATGTCCGTGAACTTATGTCCTGTTTCTTCCATGTGTACCGCCATGGCTGAAAACTTCCTGTGTTTTGTGGCCGAAACATGCTCAGCATAACGAGTACGTATGCTCCTACCCGTCTGTCCCGCGTAATTTGAATTGCAAAAATTACATCTGAGCTCATAAACTCCCGATTTTAACAGTTTATCACTACTGTTGACTTTATTGGAGTTGAAAAATTTGTTGAAATTAGAATTATTGGTTTTAAAGGCGACGTTCATGGTTAGAATCCTGCCGTATAACTGTACTCGTTTGCGATGGTTTTCTGTAAACTTTATAATGCAGACGATTGTCTTTTTTAATCACAGTTATATCCAGATAATTGATTTTATTATCGACTTCTGAATCTAAAGTAAATTTAATATTGCTGTCAATTATGTTCAAATCATCCAATATTTGCTCTATCGCTTGAACTTGGTTATTGATAATGATGAAGATATCGTCTACATATCTTCCCCAGAAAACGATGCCACTAATTTGGTTAATAATTTTCTCGTGTTCAATGTGGTCAAGGTAAATGTTGGCCAAGACACCCGATAATGGAGATCCCATTGCAAGGCCTTCGGATTGTTTATACATTTTCTTGTTGAACAAAAAAATGTTGTTGTCGGTGACAAAGGTTAAAATTAAAATAAATTCCTCGATTTCCACTTTAGATAATTCACTACTGTTAATTAATCTATCCTGAATGATCTTGATCGTTTTCTTGACCGGGATGTTAGTATACATGTCTTTAATGTCGATCGAATGCATAGTGTTATTCTCGTTTATTTTCAAGTCTATGGTTCTTTCACAGAAATGCATGGAGTTAACGAAAGAACAGTCGGCCTTGAGTTTGTAGTGTTTATTAAGAAACTGTTGGGCAAATTTCGCTAGTTTGTACGTTGGGCTATTCCTGAAGTTTACAATAGGCCTAATAGGGGTGCTAGGTTTATGAATTTTCGGAAGAGATCTCAAAGCGGGAATGCCGGGGTTCATGCTTACTAGCTTATCTGCTTGCTTTTCATCTAAAATAAAAATAGTGTTCTTCAAAAGTTGTTTCAAACGTTTCTGAATGACGTTGGTAGGGTCCTTTTTGACTTCTGTGAAATTGCCAGAATTAAGAAACTCGATTGTTTTATTGACGTAATCGTCTTCGCTCATTAATACTGTTGTGTTGCCTTTATCTGCTTTGGTTATAATAATGTTGTTGTCATTGATTTTGGTGATGAGACTTTTGAACTTGTTGTTTAAATCGCAACATATATTGATCTTTTTCTTGCTTGAATTAATTATCTTCTTAATTTTCTTATTAGTTTCAAACCTAACGGCATTTTGTTCTTCAATGGGCAGTTTCCTAATGGCTGTTTCAGCTTCGGCTACTAGGACGGTTAGATCGTTTTTATTTAGCTTTTGCTCCCAGTTGTGTTTGGGACCCTTTTGGAGAATCTCTAGATCGCTCTGGTGGAAATTGACATTAGTTAAGTTTATAACTGGGCTTTGGAAAATATGGCAATTGTTCACATCAGGTGCGTTTTGGTTACTGGGCATTTTCTGCGAGTTGACTAAATAAAAGAATTTATTGTTTAAAGTATTGACCTTTTTTATAACGCAAGAGTGCGTTATATGACTCACGATTATTTGGTAGTTATCCCATTCTTTCTTATCTATAGAATTAGCTGCCTCTAAGTGGGCGCGGTATAAGGCATTACTGATGTAGTTCTTTTTCATGAAAAGAAACTTTATTTCACGACTAAGAATTTTGTTGTTCACCAAGAATTGTGTATGTCTTTCGTATGGGTTGGAATGCCCTTTTCTTTGGTAGCCCTTAAGATGTTGAGGAATTAATTTGTGTTTCTTGCATTTCTTAAGAAAATCGATGTCCTTAATGACGTTAGCCAATTTAACTTTCAGATCTTTGTATTTGTATTTTAACCTGTTGGCCTGGCTAGCCTTATACTTAATTGCACTCATTCCAGGTTCCGTATTGACCATGTTAACATGAAGTATAACATAAATTTCTCGCCAAATCAATACTTTTTACTTACTTAAAAATTCTATAGGTACATGTTTCGAAAACACACAATGTTTTCTTCCTCAGCCCACTTATTGGTGTTAAACATCATAAAACATCGATAACCATACTAAATAACAAAAACACAGTTCACGTTTCTTCTCTTGTTCTTACTTTGTTAGGCCTGTGTCATTCGACACATTAATGTCACTCACGGAATAAACACTTTTAGTTGAAGTAATGAATATTGACACATTTACTCATTACTAGTTTCAACGTGGGTTGCTGAAATGCACACAAGTGTCGTATAACCTTGCCAAAAGCGGAGAAAACAACTAACCAGCACCCAGGAAGGTAATTGGGTGTGGCGTCATGAAAATAAATCGAGTCAGGAATGTATGTTGGAATTAAACTATTGCGGTGGGGGTTGAGGAGGTGGTTTGCGTTTTTTATTATTATTTAAATAATCTGCTAATAAATCTAACAATTCATTCGTTTCAAAATTAACCTCGTTTAGATTATTGCTGTCACCTACGTAAATCGAAGCATTTACACAGTAACCAACATCCTAAAGAAACACAATATGAACGTCGCCTTTAAAACCAATAATTCTAATTTCAACAAATTTTTCAACTCCAATAAAGTCAACAGTAGTGATAAACTGTTAAAATCGGGAGTTTATGAGCTCAGATGTAATTTTTGCAATTCAAATTACGCGGGACAGACGGGTAGGAGCATACGTACTCGTTATGCTGAGCATGTTTCGGCCACAAAACACAGGAAGTTTTCAGCCATGGCGGTACACAAGGAAGAAACTGGACATAAGTTCACGGACATAAATAATGACGTCAAAATTTTGCATTACGCATCGAAGGGCAGCTATATGAATATTTTGGAAAATATTCATATCATTACTTATCAGAGGTCAAAGGAATGCAATAATCTAAACGAGGTTAATTTTGAAACGAATGAATTGTTAGATTTATTAGCAGATTATTTAAATAATAATAAAAAACGCAAACCACCTCCTCAACCCCCACCGCAATAGTTTAATTCCAACATACATTCCTGACTCGATTTATTTTCATGACGCCACACCCAATTACCTTCCTGGGTGCTGGTTAGTTGTTTTCTCCGCTTTTGGCAAGGTTATACGACACTTGTGTGCATTTCAGCAACCCACGTTGAAACTAGCAATGAGTAAATGTGTCAATATTCATTACTTCAACTAAAAGTGTTTATTCCGTGAGTGACATTAATGTGTCGAATGACACAGGCCTAACAAAGTAAGAACAAGACAAGAAATGTGAACTGTGTTTTTGTTATTTAGTGAGGTTATCGATGTTTTATGATGTTTAACACCAATAAGTGGGCTGAGGAAGAAAACATTGTGTGTTTTCGAAACATGTACCTATAGAATTTTTAAGTAAGTAAAAAGTATTGATTTGGCGAGAAATTTATGTTATACTTCATGCAAAATAGATGTTATATATTTTTAATTTATTATTTTAATATGCCTATTATAATTTTAAAAAGTTTGGTGCTTTTCAGTCGGTCAACACGATTGTACCCAAATGAGATGGTTATTCCCTAATCCTGAAAAAAATTACATGAGATTAATACATACACTTGGATGACCAGTTTCGACCGTCAAGCGATCATCATCAGATCTGTGTACCCTGTAGCAGAATACTGTGCCGCAGTCTGGATCAAGAGAGCTTACGAGGCTTGTTGATGTTCAACTTAACCAAACCATGCGTATTATAACATGCACTTTAAAGAACACGCCTACATTCTGGCTTCCAATCCCGAGCCATATTGAGCCTCCTTCCCTGCGATGAGAATGTACACTTGCGTTTTCCAGGATTTAAATATTCCCTGTTTTCCATAGTAGTCGACACACTGAGACACTCCGAAGCGTACAATCCTTCAGGTTGTACTATCGATTTATAGTCTCTGATTTTGGCCTTGTAGGATAATGCCTTGTTATAAATAGATATATTGCTACTGTTGCTCTATCTTGGATATGAATGTTGAAGGATGTCAATGTTGTTTGTAGAGTAACCCCAAGATATTTGAAGTCTGATACTACTTCCAGGTGTTTATTTTGCAAGGCCAGTGATTCTTTAGGGGAGAATTTACCACCTCTTGTGAAAATAATTTGTTTAGTTTTGTCGTGGTTTATTTGTAAGTCATTTTCCAAAGCCCATGCGGAGAGGCAGTTTAGCAGCTTTTTTTTAGGCATTATTAAATTTAAAAGATGAGTAATGTATATGTGAAGGAAAAGAATAGGCATTAGCCTAAAATCCGCTGTCTCATTATGAGTGTAAGATTTGTTCAGCACGAAAAGTTCTACAAAAACGTCCGCGAGAGCATATCTCCATCTTCAATACATCGCCCAGTATAAGTGTTTTTACGTTTTTATTTCTTCCAACAATCTCCATTCAATTACTGAGGCGACAGTTTACGAGCTATCTAGGGGCGAGCCTATCATCCCTGTTACAGCCTAGCTAGCGGGCGAGCCTATTACCCCAGATACAGCCACCAGCAAACAGTCGAGTCGTGTTGAGTTAAGACTTCAGAGAACAGTGGTTGTTTGGAGCTTCCCTAGAAGTGCAACTGTAAACTTTTCGTTCCGCAAAATACACAGTCAAATTAAGATTGGACGGAAGGGGGATTTGCGTTTCATGCACCTCGCCATTCTTATACGTTTGACAAGAAGTCGTTGTACATGCATCTCCATGATAATATAATTAATAGTCCAGTCAGTGAGTTTTAACCCACCATGCCGAGACGCAAAACGGATATAGGTCGTAGTTCATTGGCATTGAAGAGGCAGATGACCTCGTAGTTCCGCCCCTAAAAACAACAATAACAACAACTAACAACTCACTGACATCGAAAAAAAAAGCTAGTATCACGTAATGCATTCATAACTGTTCCCGGACGAAGCCGGGGCGGGTTGCTAGTCCTGCAATAAGACACTCCGAAGCGTACAATCCTTCAGGTTGTACTATCGATTTATAGTGTCTGATTTTGGCCTTGTAGGATAACTTGTTCTGTGTTAGCTTGTAGCTTGTAGTTTTCTGGCTCTTCCTTTCCTTATCTAGTCCGTTGGGCTGGCTCCATCCTCTGTGCTTTAAATCTCCTCTTGATTTACCTTCTTGTACCTCTCACTTTGGTGCTTGTACATACAGGGTGATAACAAATGATTCATCGGGTTTTGACGTCTTATAGCTACAAATATATAATGCTCACACATCTGTACTAATAACCAATCGAAAGAGCACACTTTCAAATTTTGTTTATGCCACTGCAGGTTTCATTGTGACCCACCAGGTGGCAGGGTGATAACAGTTTGCAAAATGGCGACTAATCAACAGAAAGCATTTTGTGTGTTGCAATATGAGAAGAAGAATCCGTCACTACCGCGCAACGTGTGTTCCGAATAAAGTACCCTAACATACGGTCACCAACCCACTAAAGCATTCTGCGAAGGTATCCACAGTTCAAGGACACAGGCTGCCTCTGTAAAGAAAAGAGATTGAAGGAGATTCTCCAAAGGTGAATGTCTTCTGTGCTGTGTCACGTAACAACGTTTACGGAACCTACTAATTTCCTGGGAATACTGTGACGGGTATGACGTACCTACACATGTTACAAGACTTGGCTGTTTCCGAGCCTGTTAGCTGATAACCCACACTGCATATTCCAACAAAACGGAGCTCCACCTCATTGGCATCGATAAGTGCGTCACTATCTGAACGAGGAACTTCTGTGCGATGTGCTCAGAATGAGTTAGCACTCTTCGGGTGGCCCCCAAGGTCTCCTGACCTTATATTTTTTCTTTTTTTTTCTTTGGGGATACGTGAACGACAATGCGTACGTGTCAACTTTGCCAACAACATTCGCTGAACTCCAGGATCATATCACTGCTGCGCTGGTGGACATTGACAAGGACATGCTCAAACGTGTATGGGCTGAGCTTACTACCGCATAGATGTGTATCGTGTAACACGAGGAGAGCACATAGAACATTTGTAAGCATGTGTAAGAAACTTGAAAATGTGCTTATTCATACAATGTACCATTCACTATTTTGTAAGCAATACTTAGTGAAATACATTCATCCAAAACTCGATGAATCATTTGAAATCACCTGTATATAGGGGATTTGAAGACCCGTTTTTACAACGATTTCATGAAGACTCTCAAGAATCTTACTGTTTATTAATGTAATATTTGTTAATGCGACGTTGTTCATGTTAGACATAATGATGATGATGATAATTGTTGTTTTAAGGGGCCTAACATCTAGGTTATCGGCCCCTAATGGTTTGGGTGATAGTGAAAATTAATCAAATGAAACGTAAAACTAACTACTCTCTGACAAACTAGAAAAGGAAATGGGGAACAATACAGGAGAAGAATGTAAATAAAAGACAGGAGGAAGAGAAATGCCCTCAACCCTCGAAGAACGAGAATTGAGGGACCCGGAAAGAAGGAGAGCCAAGAAAGGCAGAGAGGAAAGAGGAGAGGGTCCGCCCCAAAGGCAATGGAAGAAGGAGAAAAACCGGACCCAGCTCAGGAAGCCCTCAGGCTCGCCAACTCCCGAAATCACCAGCCGTGAGCCCTTGAGGGTGTTGACTATCCAGGGTGCAGCAAAAGTGGTGGGGCTACACACACCCTGCCTCCTTGAGGGCCTTGAGCAGAACGCACGAGATACAATGAAAAGAAAACAAAAGGTCTGCCCCTCGAAAGATGAACAAGGGCCAATTTAGACGGGAAAGTGAAAGACTCCCTAGGCCTCGGATACCCTAATACCGTCGGGGTAGGAAAGGAACAAGAGTTGACCAAGGGAGATCGAGAGGAACGATAGCAGGGAGGGGCCCGGCACAAGTGGAAGCAATGCCGGACTCAGCTGGGGTCCCGTGGTCGCCAACCCACGTCCCACAAGTTGTGAGCCGGGGGGGGGGGGGGGTCATGTTAGACAGTCCAGTAGTGATGGCGCAGTATTATTGAGTCCCTTGAAACGATAGCTATTTACACAATGGTACTTGTGAGTAGCCTTATGCCTGAATCATGCATCATGGTTTGAGTTGACGATGATGATAATTGTTTTAAGGGGCCTAACATCAAGGTTATTAGCCCCTAATAGTTTGGGTGATCGTGAAGACGAAAATGAAATGTAAACTATAACTAAACCTAACTACTGACTTATATAATAGAAGAAGAAATGGAAAACAAAAGGAGAATAAGGCAAATAAAGGACAGGAGGAAAAGAAATGCCCTCAACCCTCGATGAATGCGGATTGAGGGACTTGGAAGGAAGGAGAGCCATGAAAGGCAGATAGGAAAGTGAAAGAGAAGAGGGTCCGCCCCAGAGGTAATGGATAAGAGGTGGGAAACCGGACTCAGCTCAGGAATCCCTCGGGGTCGCCAACTCCCGAACTCACCAGCCGTGAGCCCCTGAGGGAGTAGCAATATCCAGGGTGCAGCAGAAGTGGTGGGGCTACATACACCCTGCCTCCTTGAGGGCCTTGAGCAGAAGGCAGGAGATAACTTGAAAAGAAAAAGAAAAAGAAGGCTGACCCCTCGTAGAAGGAGGGTATCAGAAAAGATGAGACAAGGGCCTATTAAGGCGCGAAAGGAAGAGACTCCCTAGACCTCGGATACCCTAATACCGTCGGGGTCGGAAGAGAACAAGAGTTGATCAAGTGAGGTCGACAGGAAAGAAGTCGGAGAGGAGCTCGGCACAAGTGGAAGCAATGCCGGACTCAGCTGGGGCCCCGTGGTCGCCATCCCACGTTCCACTAAATGTGAGCCCCTGGGGGCATCATGGTTGGAGTCCCGGAGTTTTGGTTTTAACGATATTCGCTTGAGGCATGAAGATTTTGCCAGGACAGTGGCTCTGATCCGCGGGAAACAGCATCATGTCAATGAATCGCTATTGTTAAGTTAAACAATGACATGAAGAATGGTAATACATCCAGGAAACCTTACTTCCATGCTATAAACAGTTAGGCCTAGAGCGTTCATATTTATGGTTTAAATGAAAGTAATGTTGAATTTTTCAAGTGATCGATTTTCTTGCCGGTCCGTGTAGTTATTAAGTACACTTACACCTCACTTTTAATTTCACCGCTTTGAACCCTGACATGTTACCATAAATCAGGGTCCCTAATCATGGTAATAGGGATTCAGTCCAGTGATTAAAATAAGGGATACAAAGAGTATACTAATAACAATAGTTGTAATAATAATCGTGTGACCTCAGTTATCTTGGAGCCAATGAACACAAGAACTGTTCTGTGGTTGAGATTAATCACACAATGAGGCCACTGTTTTCTGTTACAGACATGAAGCTGGCTTCTATCAGCTGCTACGCGCTCTTCTTGGCGGTGGCCGCGGTCAACAGTGCGCCCTTGGAGGAGTCTGCTGTCTCGTCCCTCACACCGCTGCATGCAGAGGACGACGACAGGGTAAGTCATTAACGAGATGAAACATATTCAACAACAATGTAGTTGAAACAAAAAGCAAATCTTTTAGTTGAAAACAATTTGGTAATTTACAAAATTAAACAATAATAATAATACATAATATAGCTGTGGGGCTGTTAGGTCGAGTGACACTTTAAAAATCGACGTTTCAAGACAACTACTTTACCTTTATCAAGGTTTGTCAAGAAAGAAAGAAAGAAAGAAAGAAAGAAAGGAGGAGTAGGCCTCACAATGGCATAGCCTCCATAGAGAAATGGTATAAGATAAGAAGCCATGTGGAAACAAATGGTTACTCCATGACCTCCAGAGACCAAGAACATGTTGGTAATGAAACTATAGACGGCAGCCATGATTTACTCAAGGGATAACCATTACCTCTATTAAAGTTGAGTAAATCATGGCAGGCCTTAAAATTTTCATTGGAAGCACGGAGGTTGTTATTTTGTGTTTGGATACAAAGCGACAGCCAATGGTCATTAGCAGATCAATTGAAAGGCGCCTAGTAAGCACGTGGAATGCTCATATTTGCCAACCCTAAGTGTGTTGGTCCTGTACAGAAACAAATGACTAGCGGCTTATTCGACAATAATTATAATTATAATAATGTAATGGGTTTTACGTCCCTTTTAACTAATGCGGCTTTTAGAGGCGCCGAAATGCCGGATTTTGCCCCCAAGGGGATCTTTATCGTGCCAGTAAATATACAGACACGGCTCCCTCACATTTGCGCACCCTCAAATGCCCATTGACTGCGCCAGGATTCGACCCAGCAACCTTGTGCACAGCAGACGAGAACGTTACCGCTGTACGAGGCAGGCAGTATCGTGAGTTTTGATGATGATAATTGTTGTTCTAAGGGGCCTAACATCTAGGTTATCGGCCCCTAATGGTCTGGGTGATAGCAAAAATGACAATGGAGTGGAAACCATAACGAAAATTATGTGAGAAGGAAAGTGCTTACAAAAGGGAACTCAGATTGAAACTACTCACAAAATGGAGAGCGGTAATACTTACAAAAGGGAATTTAGAATGAAAATACTCACAAAAGGAATAGATTGCAAAATACGCACAAAATGCAGGTTAGGTTCAAAATGCAATGTAGAGTCGAAATACTTTACTTACAAAATGCAAATTAAATTCAAAATACTTACAAAATGCAAATGAAATTGAAAATACGTACAAAATGCAATTTAGGTTCAAAATACTTACAAAATGTAATTGAAATTGAAAATACACAATGCAATTTAGCTTGAAAACGCACATTTCAATTTCCAAAAAATCACAAAGTACAATTGAAATTCAAAATACTTACAAAATGCAATTGAAATTGAAAACGCTTACAAAATGCACAAAACAACAACAACAACAACCCCTGGCACTATCCAGCCCATGACGGGCTAAGGCCGACCAAGCGACCGCTGCCCAGCCATTTGGCCTGCAGATATTGGGGTGACGCGTGATCAGCGCGTCGGGTCCCCTCGGCCGTTAATCTTGGTATTCGTGATCGGGGCGCTGTCTCACTGTCAGACAGCTACTCAATTGTCCTCACGAGGCTGAGTGCACCCCGTTCCAACCCTCACGTCAATTTTAAAATCCCTGACGGAGCCGGGGATCGAACCCGGGGCCTCCGGGTGAGAGGCAGGCGCGCTACCCCAACACCACGGGGCCGGCTACAAAATGCACGGTAGATTCAAACTACTCAATTGGATGGACAATACTTACAAAATGCAATTTAGATTGAAAATACTTGCAAAAAGAGGTTTAGGTTGAAAGTACAAAATGCAATTGAATTTCAAAATACTCACAAAAGTCCCAGCCCCTATATTGAAAGACTAACTAAAAAGCAATTTAGATTGTCAATCCTTACAAAATGCAATTGAGGTTGAAAACACTCGAAAAATGCAATTCACTGTAGATCGAAAAGACTTACAAAACGCTACGTCGATTGAAAACACCTACAAAATGGAGTGTAGATGCAAAAATCGCTAAGGGGAATTTAGATACACGGGGAGCCAATTAACAAAAAACAGTGCGAGAATCTTAAAAGGAAAAGGAAAAATAATGAAAAGAAAACAAGAGGACTGACCCCGCGAAGAAGAAGGGATCAGGAAGGATGAGACAAGGGCCAATTAAGGCGGAAAAGTGAAAGACTCCCTAGGCCTCGGTTACCCTAATACCGTCGGGGTCGGAAAAGAACACGAGTTGACCAAGGAAGGTCGACAGGAAAGAAGACGGAGAGGAGGCCGGCACAAGTAAGTGGAAGCAATGCCGGACTCAGCTGGGGTCCCGTGGTCGCCAACCCACGTCTCACTAGATGTGAGCCCCTGGGGGAGTGAGTTTTGAGACGACACGATATTATGTATGCAATTGGTCGAGAAAGTTTACGCAATAGTATAATGATAATAGTAATAATAATAATAATAATAATAATAATAACTAGCGGACCAATACGAGAACTATCGCATTCGCCCGACCTTATCGGTATGCGGGCTCGACGCATCACAGTTCTGGCGGGGGCATTTATCTTGTTTATTTGTTCAAACGCATCAACATACTAGGGCTGTTTTTTTTTTCAAGTTCCGATGGACTGTATAAAAATAACTGATCGACATACTAAACTGATTTTAGTACTAAATGTTTGCTTGTTGTATTCTTATGTCTCAACATAATCGCCAAAACGATTGAAATATTTGTCGTATCGTTACACCAGCTCTCCAATGCCCTCGGCAAACAATTCTGCCGCCACTGAGGAGGGTACGTCTGGACAGTCTCCTGAAGTGTTTCCTTTTTGACGAGGCATTGCCGCCCAACCATACCTTCAATTCTCGAAAAAGGTGAAAATCATTCACGACTGCACTGTTACGATAGAATTTTTCAAAGAATTCAAGTGTGAAGTTTTGGACCATCTGCCGTTTAGTCCAAACCAGCATTGAATGATTTTTCACCTTATCTCGGTAGTATAATCACAGAAGACAAAAGATGCGTAATTGAAGAGAAGAGAAGGATTGCATTGGCAAAACAGGCATTTATGATTTTATCCTTTGAAACATCATTTTGTATGGAGTACACTGATCTATGGAAGTGAAAGTTGGACTCTGGGTAAATTGGGAAAGAAACTACTTGAAGCTGCTGAAATGTGGATATGGCGGAAAATGACAAGAACGAGCTGGATGGAAAGAAACACCAACCTGGAAGTCTCAGGGGAAGTCAAGAAGAGAGAAGATTAATGAAGGAAATGGGAAAGAGAAAAATAAAATTAATTGCACATGTCATCAGACACAATACTTTCATCGTTAACATTCTTGAAGGGAAATTCTGTGAAAGAAAGGAAGAGGACGGCCTAGGACGTAGTACAGTGGAACGTGGCTAATCCGAACTTCTATAATTCGAAATCTTCTTTAATTCGAATTTCTCTCTTGGTCCCTAGCATTTTATATACAATCAATGCTACAAAATCGTGGTTAATTCGAATTATATTTTGGATAATTCGAAGTTTTTACGTGTAAAAAGCCCATCGGAAGCCAAACAGTTGGGTCAGGAACTTGGACGAAAATGTCGCAGTTTGTGATGAGCTGACCGACGCATCTGGCGATGAACTCGTGGACGAAGTTCCCGAAAAAACTGTTCTGTAGTGCAGCCCAAGTAGAAATGACGTAAGTGATTCTGTTTTCCGTTCCTTACATTTGTTAGATTCTTTTGTGATGGCCGTGAGACTTACTTGTAGGAAACAGGTACAAATCTCAAACATTTTTGAAAAACAGTAGATTTCTCTAAAACTTAACTAGATTGCTGGATTACTACTGTCGTTAAATAGGTGGATGGTACATTTTAGTTTTATTTTATCATTTGAAACTTTTGAGGTTATTCACGATACAGTCATTATACAGTATCGTTGTCTGTTAATCTGCTTTGTTGAACGTAAAACATTATGTAAGCGTAATACATAGTATACTTTTTAAAAACCTATCTAATATTCAGTGGCGGCCGGTAATAAGGTTGCAGTGTTGCGCAACGACCAGATTAATTCATGAAAAACAATACCGTAATATTATTTTTAGTAATACAAGCTGTATGTTTCCTTTTATATATTTATAGGAATTAATAATACTGTTCTTTAGTAATTCAGGAAATCTTACAGTGTGGTAAGTTACTGTGAACTGTCTTGAGAAAGGGAAGCGCGCCAACTGTCGGGGAGCGTTCGTCCGTTTGGCCGTTGCCAGGCCCAAGCACCGACCAGATCTCAATAGTGGAAGGTATGGCAGAGATCAACGAGCTAGAGAAAGGTATATAGAGAGGCAAGGAGCCACGTAGCAGCGCTCTGGGTGGAGGCAACTTGAGTTAAGGCGGCCATGATTCAGAACGTCGTCTGACAAGAGCTTGTTGTGATTGTTCGCGCTGAACGGGAACATGTCTTGAATGAAATTTATTTAAAAATACATTGACCATGCCATCAGTGTGTTCGTCATTCAATTGTACGAATAGTAGTTATAAGACAACAGGAGTGTTGTATTTCAGGTAAGAAATGTCATCCAAATTCATAAATTAATGAGGTAGACCCTTTGCGAAAACGTGATGCAGCAGTTTAAGTTTGTGTGATATTTACATTTCAGATTTCCTTTGCAGAACCAGGAACTAACAAAACAATGGGTTGTCAACATGAAAAGCAATAAATGGCACCCCACGAGATACAGCTTAATTTGTTCTCTACACTTTGAAGATAAATATATGTATGTAGCAAATGAAAGGCGACGTCTACTACCTAATGCAGTACCTACAATTTTCAATTTTCCTGCACATCTGCAGAAGAAGCAGGCCTGTAGATCTTCGCCGAAGAAGCGTAGTTTCCAGGAAACTACAGAACACTCGCATTCAGATACGGTAGCATTGTTGCAGAAGACCTTGATAGCAGTAGGTAAATATATTAGGCTGTCTTAAAATTTAAGCAAAGATAGTTGTGAGCCATAATCATAATTACGGTAATAATAATATCGTATGGCCTCGGGTGCAGGGTGCAAGCTTTGTTATTTGACACCCAGAGGGTAGCTTGCATGTCGAATTTTGTTGTTCCTTGAAGCACTATGAAATTCAAGGAGGTTAGATAACTAAGCTCCTTGACATTATAGCGCTTTCTAGTAGAGAAATGAGGAACTTTGTTTTGCCGGAAAATCCCGAGATTAATTTTGCCATTATAAACACAGCCTACTGAATTCAAATGGGTTCTTTAACATGCCAACATCGTATAACATGCGTATCGTATTTTTGCCACCTTTCAAAAATCACTTACCACGGCCAGGAGCGAACCTGCAAGCTTGGGGGGTTAGTAATCAGACACGATAACCACTCACCCACCGTGGCAAGCTATAAAATAAAATATATTGTTCAAATATCAATCTTCGTAAGCCAACGAGGTATACTTTATCTAGTTCGTTGTTTTGAACTAATTATGGGAAACGTAAGAGGCTTTACTAATCTTTTATTTTTTCTTTCTTTCTTTCTTTCTTTCTTTCTTTCTTTCTTTCTTACTTTCTTCTCAGAAATTCCAGATGGAAAGCTTATTTGCGATTCCAGCAGAAAGATGCCAATATACGGTTTGATTATTGATTTCTTAAGTGTGATACAACTAGCAGAAACATACGTGTGGGGACAAAGATCTGTATTAATTAATTTTATTAATGCAGCCAATGGCCATGAACTTTTCTTTTCAGGACGGGTCAGGGATATTGGAAGGAAAATCGGCCGTGGACCTATTGAAAGGAACCGTCCCGGCATTTGCCTGGTGGTGAAAATGGGAAACCACGAAAACCATTTTCAGGACGGCCGAGGTGGGAATCGAACTCACGCTCTCCCGATGCCAGCGAGGCACGAGGTAGCGCTTTAGCGCTCTCGGCCACCGCGGCAGATACTTATTAACACGCAGATTGAGTCAGGATCACTTAGAGCTATTTTTTCTTCTATTCGCTCCAGAAGTGGGTATAGAAATAATCCAAATGCAGTACAATTTAATTCATCTAATAGGACGTGTTTAATTGCGAGGGTACGCCCATACATGAATTCCAACTGTAAGCCTGTCACCTACTTGTGACAACTGCAACAGCAAATATTCATGGTGTCAATGGGAAGGACGATAATATGCTGACAGACAGATCATGGTTACTGTGCACATTATAATTCACCGAGGAAATGTTGTTCATTACATAGCAGGAAGTGTCGTTCACCAAGTGTCTAAAAAAATTTACTTGTATTGAATGCCTAGAAGTGCTTTTATCAGGTCAAGATGTTCTGAAAGAAGGACTGATTGAAGAGAAAGACGTGAAAGTATGCCCTTTGAATCAATCAAATGATGTAGTGAAATTATGTAAAACAGCTGAGAGTGTCATCAGGAAGAATGAGTGTATGTTGCGAAATAACACGAACAATCTCATGCTGAAGTTGCAGACAGATGTCTATGATATGCTGCCGGGTTATCTGTTCCTGAAATCTGACCATCTATTACAGCTACTGAACCTGGGGAAAAGCCTCACTATGCTTCACTCATCGAGCGAATTGTGAAACAGTATTATAAATGCAGGCTTCACACTTCTGCAGAAATACAGCTCAACGTGAGAGGTCAACAGGTGCGTCAGTTGTAAACAAAACGTTTTATTTTTAAAGGAGAATGGAATCATGCAATGTACTGTGCATAAGCAACGTAGCTTATTGTCTTGTAAGATGATTGTGTTAGTTTTCGTTCAATGTACAAATTAAATTGTCAGGCCTTACGTAGGTCTAATCTTACGCCTCGTTAGTCACGCCTCTCTCTCCCTGCCTCCCACCCTCTTGACAAAGTATATCATGGCGGCTGCCAGTTCAACCTTCTTCAAATATGGCGGCGCCATTTCCACTCTATATACCTTTCTCTAGCTCGTTGGCAGAGATGCTAGACCGAGGAAGCCCTATCCCAACAGTTCACGCGGCTAGTCGTTGCCCGCTGACTGCAACAAGAAAGCCGTGGCGCGGACGGAGACATCCGTCATGCTCCGAACTGCCGAAACCATGTCTTGCAATGTTGCGCGTACTTGTGACACTCGCAGTTCTCGCCCTCATATATAACTTACGTTGTTTCGTTCTCGTGAAGGTTTTCATGTGGACTAACGTATACACCATGTAATCCAATGACCATGTCATGTTCTCTGAACTGCGGCATCGTTATGAATGAGGCACATACGTTTTTTCGCGCAATTGAATACATTTTTCTCCGACATCAAGCAGTTTTTTACCCTATCACCTCATGGGCAGGATGGTGGGGAGTGGGGTGGGGTGGGGCAGGGGGAGGAGTGGGATGGGGGGGGGGGGGGCGTGCCTGACCCCTGAAATTCCAAGAATATTTTCGATTGTTCATTGTCTCACCAGTTAATTTCATAAATTGAAGTTATTGATGGTTAACTGATTTACATGTAGGGATAATTCCACAGTTGTATTTAACTTAGTAATTTGGGATTATTTGAGAATATCTTCAGTTATTTAAAAAGTCGGCGTACTGGATTAACATTACCATTTTAATGAACTGCTTGATTTTTATTTTTGTCGATAGGCCTACATGGTGATACAACTACGTTTTGCCTGTTTATAAAATGAACATTATGACGATGATTCACAAAGAAAAGCGAACTCCCATGGAAAAAACTCTGAACCAAAAAAAATCCTCCCATTTATGCCATAAAGATCATGCACCCAACGGTTTAAGAGCAGCCAAATAATATCACGAAGCACGTAAGAAGTGAAACGAAAATTGCGGGGGGAGGGAGGGGTGTGTGCGTACGTCTTAACACCTAGTGACATTTAGGTAATGAAATTTAAAATATTACTTGCACCCCCCCCCCCCCCTAGAAAAAAATCCTGCGGGGGCCCATGTACCCCCTCACCCCTCCCTTAATGAAAATAGTGCAACACCCAGATCAATTATCCGCCAGCCGCCACTGCTAATATTATGTTTAATAAAGGTTCTTGGATGAAAACTTAAAATTTGAATATTTTCTCTGCCCTTTTCAAAGAACTTCCTTAATTCGAATTTTTGGATAATTCGATTTTTTTTACTGGACCTTTAGGTTCGAATTATCCAAGTTCCACTGTATTTGGAAGACATCAAGAACAGAATGAGATGTGACAATTACATGGAACTGAAACGAACCGCCAACTACAGAAGAGTGTGGCTGCATCCACAAGGCATTAGCCTTTAGAATATAAATGAATCAATACCATCTAGCGAGATGTTGATACGAGAAGAAAGCTAGCGCCTTCAGGAAAGTGTTAACACAGATTGTGTGACTTTCTCCGAGCGAGCGAGTATCGAACAAAAGCAAGAGAGGTGAGAGTGGTCGTGTCGCAGCTGACGGTGATCCAATGTCAGGGACTGGTTCTAGGTCAAGGCCTACTTGATCCATTCCTTATTCGGTGGAAGCTGCGCTGCATCTCAATTGAGGGCATCAATTTACCTGAACAGGACACAGATTCGCTTGTTTACTTAAGAAACCGTAGTCAGCAGCCCAAATAGCTCCAACACCGCGAGAAATATGATGATGATGATGATAATTGTTTTCAGGGACCTAACATCTAGGTTATCGGTCCCTAATGGTTTGGGCGATAGTGAAATATGAGATGAGAATAAAAACTATAGGCCTAACTAATACTAACTACAGACTTACATACTAGAAGAAGAAATGGCAAACAAATAAAGGACAGGAAGAAAAGAAATGCCCTCAACCCCCAAAGAATGAAGATTGAGGGACTTGGAAGGAAGGAGAGCCATGAAAGGCAGATAGGAAAGGGGAAAGAGGAGAGGGCCCGCCCCAAAGTCAGAGGAAAAGGGAGACAAAACGGACCCAGCTCAGGAATCCCTCGGGATCGCCAACTCCCGAACTCACCAGCCGTGAGCCCTTGAGGGTGTAGCACTATCCAGGGTGCACCAGAAGTGGTGGGGCTACACACACCCTGCCTCCTTGAGGGCTTTGAGCAGAAGGCAGGAGATAACATGAAAAGAAAAAGAAGGCTGACCCCTCGAAGAAGGAGGGATCAGGAAAGATGAGACAAGGGCCAATTAAGGCGGGAAAGGAAGAGACTTCTTAGGCCTCGGATACCCAAATGCCGTCGGGTAAAAAGAGAACAAGAGTTGACCAAGGGAGGTCGACAGGAAAGAAGACTGAGAGGAGTCCGGCACAAGTAAGTGGAAGCAATGCTGGACTCAGCTTGGGTCCCGTGGTCGACAACCCACGTCCCAATAGATGTGAGCCCCTGGGGTGCCGTGAGAAATAATAGTCTGGGAAAAAGAGAGGGAAGGGGTGTGGGTCCTTATCTGCAGGGTCGGAACAGAGCAAAGTCGACAGGAAATGAGTCCGGCAAAGACTAGGCTCGGTTTGAGAAAACAAACAGCCCGATAATACCTATAGTCTTTCCGTTTGGCCATGATACCCAGAGGATTAAGGGACTTCTCGGAACTCACTCACCCTCCCGACCTGCTCGCCGGACCGGCCGGTGGCGAACAATGACTGGCGCTGTCACACAGCACTAAACATTTTTATTTCAAGTTTAAATTAGCTTGCCACGGTGGGTGAGTGGTTATCGTCTCGGACTGCCAACCTCAAGCTAGCAGGTTCGCTCTTGGCCGTGGTAAGTTTTTTCGGAATTTCGACAAAAATCACGATACGCATGTCATACGATGTTGGCATGTTAAAGAACCCATTTGAATTCAGCAGGCCGTGTTCATAATGGCAAAATTAATCTCGGGATTTTCCGCCAACACAAAGTTCCTCATTTCTCTAATAGAAAGCACTATAGTGTTCAAGGAGCTTAGATATCAAACCTCCTTGACTTTCATAGCGCTTCAATGAGCGATAAAATTCGACATGCAAGTTGCCCTCTGGGCGTCAATTAGCAAAGCCGGCTCCCGAGGCCATAAGATATTATTATTATTATATTACAGTTTAAATTTACAATTTTCAAGTTTTTTGAATTCAACATAAAATTCTAAAGAAAATGAGTCCAAACGCGACTGAAATGCTTCATATCCACGGTCTGATAGTCGTATTTCCTTTCTTTATTTGTTTGAAATTTTAAAACTAGTAGTTGCAATAAATGACATGTAATAAACGTTAGTTTAAGAAGTAAGAAGTCAGAGTTTGGACTCGTTTTCTTTAGAATTGTATGTAGAATACAAAAAAAAACTTGAAAATTGTAAATTTAAACTGAGGGAGTGCGCCAGTAGGTGGCCGATCCGGCGAGCGGGAGAGTGAGGGTGAGTTGAGCTCCGAAAAGTCCCTTAATCCTCCGGGTATCATGGCCAAACGGAAAGACATACGAGCAGCGGGGAGCAGTCAGGGAAAATCTATTCGAAGTAGCCGAGTAGGTTGGTTGGTTGGTTCCTCAGTTCAGGGGCTGCGACAACGCGGTCATGTGGCCCCGTGTACTTTGAGTGTGTGTAGAATCTGTCTGATAACCGGTGTTAATTGTGATGGCTATATTGGTGTGTGTTATCTGTTTTTAATTCAAGTATGGACTGCAGACATTCAATTTTCAAGTAGTTCCTACTTTTGCCGCCAAACGCCACCGTCAACAACTACTAGTTCATAACTTGGTTACTAGATGCCACCGCAGTCGGCTCTTGGCGACGAACGTTGGAACCTAATGCGTTAGTCAAATTTAACCTATAATTTAGCTTCACACAAGTGTAATTAGTGGAATGTTATTTCTCATGCCATTAATGTATGACATGGGACCGCCAGTTTTACTTCCTCTCCGAAAGAACGCATACTAAGGGATTTTTAACGCTCTTAAAAAATCGGACGACTTTGGCCGGGTTTGAACCCGCGACGTTGGGCATAGAAGCTCAGCATGCTACCAACTACGCCACGATTATTAACAGCGCACCTAAAATCGTCAACGTTTTATTATGATTTAAATAACCTTTAAAACTTTTATTCATCCATCGTTCAGTGTCATTTCATCTCATATATTGTATGTATTTTAAAAGGTTTTCTTTGTATCTTAATGACGATCACCAAAATGGCGAAAATAACAGGCTAAAATTTCGCTGAACCGGGCTGAAGAAGGACCATTTTAAAGGTCCGAAACATGTACCCGAAGAGGATATAAAGCCTCAAACTAAGTAGTGTTGTTTTGTGCAATTGTTAATATTCAACACAGAAAATGTTTACCCTATAAAAGATACTTAAGGTGTGATGGAGTGGAATGTGTACCAGATATCTTCCAATTCGTGTCGACCCTGCGGCGGTAGAAAGCAGCTCCTCCCACATGAGATACATTAAACGATCGAGTTTCACCGCACACGTGGTAATGGAACAAGTTCATCCCAAACGACCTCGATGAATAATCACAAGGAAGCGGTCTACATCTCACAACAGGTGTCCTGATAGCCATGGAGACTAACATTGTGTAAGGGATATTAGGGCGTGTGAAGCCTAATCTTGAAACAACATGATTTTAAAATTACATAAAAATGGCCATGACAGCCCGATTCCTTGTTGACGATGTAATTATAATAAAATGAAAGTCAATATATATCATCATAATATATTATTTCAGTAGTATAGATCCCTCCTGCGGCGCTCACCGGCGACCGATCGTGACAAATGAGCATTCAAATGAAAGAGAATATACATTACCAGTGACGCATTGCACTCTAATTTCATAAATATCTATTATTTATTTTAAAAAATGACCATTTATGTAGGAAAATACGCTCCATAATTGCTGTCCACGGGGCCACTGTGACGCCTGTTTATTGTCATATTAACATTCTGAGGTCTTTCCTTTATCCTGAAATGTAAATAGTGTTCTATAATAATTTGGTTGAAGTAGAAACATAACCTTTCTCCACAAGTGTCTCATTATAAAGCCATTGGGGAAAGTGTGGTTTATGAACATGCTGGTTGTACTTTAATATCGTACAGGTTTCAGGCACATTGTGACCTTCCTCAGCGTAATCTAGGACATGAAAAGGTGCAACAACATAACAGAGGATGTTATCAAATATTCTAAAAATATTCTTTGTCCGAAAGCTCACACTTTTTTTTATGTGTTAAGTAAGAAAAGCCGGCCCCGTGGTGTTGGGGTAGCGCGCCTGCCTCTCACCCGGAGGCCCCGGGTTCGATTCCCGGCTCCATCAGGGATTTTAAAACTGACGTGAGGGTTGGAACGGGGTGCACTCAGCCTCGTGAGGACAATTGAGTAGCTGTCTGACAGTGAGGCAGCGTCCTGATCACGAAAACCAAGATTAACGGCCGAGGGGACCCGATGCGCTAATCACGTGTCACCCAAATATCTGCAGGCCAAATGGCTGGGCAGCGGTCGCTTGGTCGGCCTCGGCCCTTCATGGGCTGTATAGTGCCAGGGGATGATGATGATGAAGTAAGAAAAACATGAAATATATAAGTCTTGATTAAAACAGCGTGGAATAGAAGGGATGTGGGATGTGAAATTGTTAAAGTCGAAATAGCTAGGTTAGAACTGATAGTTTGGTATTTGCGAAGTACAATAATGGAGAAATAACGAAATGAAAACGTTGGAATAAGTGTTACGAGGTAATGTTGTGAATGGGCAACAACAACATGAGTTGCCACCTTTTGAATTCGCAGTGTGTTTTAATAGGAATTTATAGTAGTTTCGTTTCTTCTAGATTTCGAACATTTTAGTTATTTTTTACATAATCGAACCCCCTTATGTATATTCATCTGACCAGACATGTAGGCACAGAGAACAACAGGCCTAGGGTCTTACAGTATATTCCGTATATACATAAATTTCCCCCGACGCAACGCTAAGAATAAGTATGTTTTCCTCCATTCATATCGTGCATTTTGGTCAACAAACATAAATACACTTTAGGCTTACCAAAACCAAAATTGTCCAGCATTTACACTGCCCACTTTATTCACCACAATGCATGAGGATAGATCGCAATGGCCACGAATGAGGGGGTTTAATCCTGTTTGGAGGACAGTCCTGTTACGCTTACACGTCCCAACTTCATCTGGATGAAATCGCCGTCTAAACGAGGTATTAATGTTTCAGGGGTGTCCACCTTTACCAAAGAACGGCGTCATTATAGATGGACAGGATTTGTCCTAAAAAGGAGGGTAAGTCATCTTACTTACCTCTTAACTTTCACGAACATGAGCCATAGGACCAACATTTCACTTCCTCACATGCCTTAACCAGGAATCGAACCGCTGCGCCATCACCTCCCTTGAAATGAAGGTGCAGCGACTGAAACCTATGATTTTCACAGTCTATGTAGTACAAACAATGTGTTGCACTTTGGCGGTTCCAAGGAAGGGCACATAAACATTTTTTAAAAAAAACTAACTGAAATCCAACCCATAGCCCATTGCGCCATGGTGTCTTTCCTGCTGTGGTACTAAATCATTTCGACTAACCTATATAGACTACTCACAAAACTTGGGCGATAACCCTATAAAACAATACTACCCATCGTTCTCACTCCCAACCAGGGGGATGACAGTTATAATAGGGAGCGAATGGGTTGCTGTAAAGCTGCGTTTTACCAGTTTTGCCAACGAATGAGGAATTAATTTTACTATCAAGGTTCCGAAGTTGGCACTGATCAACGCTCGCACCAAGCCGATCGGCGGGACTTGTTTGCAATCTTTGGATTGCGATTCGAAGTTGTGTTTGCGTCCTCGTGTTTTGTGGTTCCGTCTTCTGATTCGCTTTTACTCAAAAAAACATTTCATACGTTACAAGAACTGTCTGCGTTACTGTGACCCGCTATTCCTATACTTACTCGTAGTGTGAATAATACGTACTCTGGTGTGTTGACAACTACTGTTAGTGAAATGTGACTAATCAGCATCATCACTTATTCCGTAATTGATGCATCCTCCCTCCCTTCCTTATGCTTGAGTGAAAATAAAGTTTGCAATTCAATATCTTGTTCCCCTTTCTCCTTTCAATTCTATTTCAATAAAATTGTTGATTAGCCATGGATAACAGTGAGAAAGGGCTGGCGGGTAGACAATCGTGGTCCATAAGTGAGGTTATGGAAGTTTCATAATGAAAGCAGTGGGCATATTGATGATGATATATGATCTTAGGAGCAGGTGTACACATGAATATATCAATATTTAATTGATATAAGATTAAATTAAGATGCTAGAGCTGAGAGGGAACTAATTTTTGCAAATGTGTTACCAACATTGAAGTAATTGTTATGTATTTAAATCACTAAGCATATGCAAAATATTTCTTTGGCGACGCATAAATATTTCATATTACGCATACATATTACAATAATTTCCATTTTTGCAATCAATACCGTTGGTTTACGTGTGATATAGTACACATTCATATGACATTTCTCTCTTTGTGTAGGGGCAGATGACCTCGTAGTTCCGCCCCTTAAAACAACAATAACTCTCTCTTTGTGTTGGCAGAAATTCCAGAACGCAACATAGCCCGAGGCGGCCTATCTCTAGGCACTTTTAAAACCAAAAGTGACGAATCTCTTATATTCCATGATCCTTGCTCCCAACAGCATACTGACGCTATCATGAACACAAAGCGCTGCACTGAAGAAGAGAGGAATGATATGTCCTTGAGATATAGATTTAAATTATTTCTCATCTCTTGGATGCCCACTGTTTTTCTTTTTTGCCTATTTAATTCACCCGTAAAATTTTGGAGTTTTCCAGTTTAAAAACGAAAAACAGAGAACTAATATTCTGTGGAGCAATACTTTTATGATATGCTACCAAAAATAGTATGCCAGTTTGTAAGGAATCAAACTTTGGAGGGGGGTTATCGATTTACTGTTGAAAAGCATAGCGGTCAACTTTGGATCAAGTCCAGTTTTAAACATGCCAGGCGCTGAATGAATGCATTTCAATCGAAAATTAAGGACTTGTTCCCATTATAGGTACGCTCGGGCAAGCTTGCCTGCAGAAACAAAATTCGCAGAAGATCGTCTGGAACAAGTGTCACAAGCGCCAATCCCCACCAGGAATTAAATACATTTGTTTTACTGGTAAGCGTGCTCAACAGTGCAGGCCCCGTTCATACTAAGGCGATATAAGATTAGCGATACACGATACGCCACACGCACAGCCAGATACGTGAAATGTAAAGGGAGGCGATAAAAAGGTTCACAGCTGCGCGATTGCACAACATATCGCAAGTGACATATCTCTCGAAGTACCGCTTGCTGGTCTCTTGAGCGATTAGTATCGTACGATAGTTGGAGCTGTAAACATGGTGACGGGATGAAGAGAAGACAATTCCGTAATTCCTTTCAATAATTTGGTCTTTCTTTATTCGTGTCAGAAGCATCAACTTAACATACAAAAAAGAATATTAACGATGAATACTGGACATCTAAATCTCCGCCATACACATACGCTGGCCCATTATACAAACAAAACACACACCGAGCTACAAATTTGAGAGCTAGATGATTTTTGCCCAGTATTGGGCGACGTCCATATCGCTGGAGGAGGCTGTAATCAAATCTTTCATAGTGCACTTTGAAGGACATAAGTCACACTGACATAAATATTGGATTGTCTGCAGCTCTCCACAGTCACAGAGTGATGAGTCGCTTGAGAAACCCCACTTCCGCAGATTGACATTTGTTCTGCCGACTCCTGTAAGGGCTTTCCAGGTTGTCCATCTCTCTTGGTGTCCACATGGAAGACTTTCCTTCGGCTCCATCCAGTTGGAAAGATGGTTAGTTGTTTATTTCCACATCTTGATCCTAGTAAGTATCATGACTCAATAATTTAGTGAAAGCTCATAAGTGCATCTGAAATACAGCAAGACAGATGTGACGAGTGCTGAATTTTGATTCATGTTGAGACAGCTCTCTACAGTAGCGGATCCAGGTCTTGCGGGGCCCTGGGCGGTATGATAAGGTGGGGCCCACAACAATAGGAAGTAAAAATATCAAATCAAATGGAAAATAGTTTTGTAATAATAATAAAATAAAGAATAGTTACAATATGTTGAATGCACTACAGTATTTTTTTAAAATAATATGAAAGAAACCATTAAGTCCCCTTGAAGAAGATTGTGTAAACTATGAAATATTAAAATATTACTTTGCGACTTTTTCCCCGGCTGAAGTCTTCCATCATTTCACTGAAATCTAAACTTGCTAAACGGTCACGGAAGGTCATAGCTACACTGAAAAAAAAAAAAAAAAAAGAATATTATGAATTATAAATTAGTTTGAAAAGTATAATTAATTAATCAATTATATTTAAAACAATCCATAGCGCGGGGCCCTCCGGACCGCAGGACCCTGGGCGGTCACCCTCCTCGCCCTCCCCTACATCCGCCCCAGGCTCTCGAGATATGGCGCACGTTGGTGAGATTGTAGGGATGTACCCAGTATTTCCTCCTCCTCCTGATCCTACGCCTGACCCAATCGGCCACTGCAGTGTCTTCCTCACTTGAGCTCATATTTTAACTGAAATAGTGAGCATTGTGTTCCCACCAAATATTTATCGCCCGCTGTCTGAACTTTCCTAGCAATAGATCGTTGCAATATATTCCTTACGTCATATCGCCTATCTTATATCTCCTTAATATGAACGGGGCCTTACAGTGTCGAATTTGGTGCGCCCTTCATGGTTTTCGAAGGTGGAAGTTGAAGTGCTTAAAACATATTGCTGTACTAACACAACAGTAAAACCATAATAATAGTACTACATAGGCCTATACAATGCGTGTGAACAGTATTACACAGTAAATATGTAAGTCACACAAGGTGTCTCGACCTTGAACAGCCTTTATGGACATCACTTGCAGAACCCTCTTTGTCTATCACATAATGTGACTTAGCCAAGCGTGCACCTCCATTTTGCTTGTCCAGGCGTGCCTAGAATGTGAGCGAACAAAGCCTACGACGGATTCCACGTTTAGCCATGCAACAGTGAGCTCTAAAAGGATATATGTTAGAGCAGTGATCCAAGGACTTCCAAAGGACCAAAATTTGTATTCATTTTTAATCATCCTCCCTGCCACGTTCTCCAAGTTTTCAATGTAGTTTTATTCACATGTTTTACGGAAGTAATTAGCTTGCCACGGTGGGTGAGTGGTTATCGTGTCGGACTACCAACCCCAAGCTTGCAGGTTCGCTCCTGGCCGTGGTAGGCTAAGTGTTTTTTGAAAGGCGTCAAAAATCACGACACGCATGTCATTCGTTGTTGGCATGTTAAAGAACCCATTTGAATTCAAAAGGCCGTGTTCATAATGACAAAATTAATCTCGGGATTTTCCGCCAATACAAAAGTTCCTCCTTTCTCTACTAGAAAGCGCTATAGTGTCAAGGAGCGTCGATATCTAACCTCCTTGACTTTCATAGCGCCCAAGGAACAACAAAATTCGACATGCAAGTTGCCCTTTGGGCGTCAAATAACAAAGCTTGCACTCGGCACCCGAGGCCATACGATGATATTATTATTATTATTATTATTATTACGGAATAAATTTATTGGTTCTTTCTCTCATTTGAATTTGTGTTTTTCATATTTCCTGTTCAAAAAGTAGATACTGTTCATGATAACTATTAGAAATGTAACAACACAATATTGTACCCTGCGATAATATTAATAATAATAATAATAATAGCCTGTTATTCTGGAAGGAACTTACGCAGCCGAAGCGGTGGTGATCGACGGTCATTCCAAAATTAAGGATATAGAAAAACAGGAAAGAAAATTTCTCAGTAAGATATCGATATTTGGATGAAGAGACCTCAAAATGAACTCGACCAAAATATACACACGATAACGGACGTAATCAGAAAACGCCCAGAACAGTTCTATGCACACATTTACAGGATGAAAAACTTCAGAACGGCGAAGAAATTGCTCAACGTTATAACACAGAGTAAATGCGGCACGAATTGGCTGACACGAGGTTCAGGCGGACCTACAACAGGTCAACATAGAAAATCTCGAGGACCGCACCCATTGCCGGAATAAAATCGAAAATGTTAAGTTCTAGCATAGGCCATCACGACAGCCGCAGTGGGTGAGTGGTTAACGTGTCGGTCTACTAACCCCAAGCTTGCAGGTTCGCCCCTGACCGTGGTAAGTGATTTTTGAAAGGCGGCAAAAATTATTACACCATGTCAAACGTTGTTGGCATGTCAAAGAACCCATTTGAATGCAGTAGGCCGTGTTCATAATGGCAAAATTAATATCGGGAGTTTCCGCTAACACAAAGTTCCTCATTTCTCTACTAGAAAGCGCTATAGTGTTCAAGGAGCTTAGATATCTAACCTCCTTGACTTTCATAGTGCTTCAAGGAACAACGAAAATTCGACATGCAAGCTACCCTCTGGGTGTCAAATAACAAAGCTTGCACCCGGCACCCGAGGCCATACGATATTATTATTTATAGCCTGAAAATGGACAGCTGAGCGGAGCAAGGAGCATTCTGAGAGGATGAAGAGATTTTGGGAAGAGAAGCGGGAAAACGCCAGAAGAGGAAACATGTATTCAAGTTCAATCGCTCTCCTAAAGGGGAGCAATCGATTAAATGAATAAAATAAAAACAGCCAGTTGGTAAAAAGCCTCCGTGGCTTAGGCGGCAGCACGCCGGCCTCTCACCACTGGGTCCGTGGTTCAAATTCCGGTCACTCCATGTGAGATCTGTGCTGGACCAAACGGAGGCAGACAGGTTTTTCTCCGGGTACTCCGGTTTTCCCAGTCAAAATTTCATTCCAGCAACACTCTCCACTATCATTTCATTTCATCTGTCATTCATTTAATCATTGCCCCACAGGAGTGCGTCAGGCCTCGGCAGCCGGCACAGTTCATATCCTCGCCGCTAGATGGGGGCTTCATTCATTCCATTCCTGGCCCGGTCGGAGACTGGAACCAGGCTGTGGATTTTCATTTTCAGTTGGTAAAACAGAATCTGTATCCCTTTATGTTTGTAACGGGATTTTAGTGCACCTGCGTTCACTTTAGGCCAGGGAAAGCCTTGTCATTGACAATTTTAAGGGGTGATGGTTAAATAATCTTGCGAAATAAATTGAAATCAAATGTCAAAAGGGAGTGAAATTTCGCAACATAAAACCCCCCGGAAACGGGAATAATAAGAGGTAGACCGATATGAAGGGAGCAAAACATGTCTTCCAGAACTTCTACTAATATTGTGGATGTGGTGCCACAGCCTCTCACCAAGGTGCACAGGGTTCGATTCCCGGTCAATGCATGTGAGATTTTCCAAGTGAAATGTCATGCCCTGTGGTTCGGATTCCACGCAGAAAGAAGGTCCCGTGGCTCACGGTCACCTAAAACTTCACGCTTCCTTCCTTTTCTTTATTATGGAGAGTGTACACGTCGGAACAAGAGGATATCACAAGGACATGTGTCGATAATATTCCTGCTGAGCTAATGAGGTTATCTTATGTGAAACTTTTCCGCCAGATGTAGTGACTAGGGACCGGTTTCTTTGAAAATGCAAATGAATATGTTGAGGGTTTATTGTATTTTTTTTGCATATTCTGAACATAACAGCATATTTTAGCATTTACAGTTGAAATGAAGTATACTTTAAAACATCTTGAACAAAACAGGTTTCGCCTGCCTGTTGGACAGGCAACAGATTAATAACTAATATTTTATGCAAGCATGCTGCCTGGCTATCTGAAGAAGGGAATGGCGTGGGACATTCCTTTCACCATCTCAACAACCAGTAGCCCGGGGTTAGTTTTGTGAGGAGTTTCTTCAGTTAGTGTTACCTTATTCTTAGTCTGCACATTCTCAACTCAAAATGCCTAAAGAGAAGAGCAGCGGAAATTATTTATTAAAACAGTGGGTGTCAGGTAATAGTGATTATTAAACTGATGGCTCGGGACCGGACATTCAAGCTCTGAAAACGATTAAAATAGATGTAATTTGTCTCCTGAAAACATTGAAAAACTTGCAATTATCTATTGTGATGCTTCTTTCTGCAGTGAATGATACATGCATAAAGTGAGTGAATAAAATTGGCTTATTGTTAAGTGCATATTTCTCAATTTTAATGCGTATTTTCTATATTTTTAGTGCATAAATGTATTCATATTTTAATAGTTTTCAGTGCATAAATGTCCGGTCCCTAGTTCTATGTGGGAGTCCAATGATTTACCTTCCGTTGGCATTCTATACGCATCAAATTTGAACAGTGACTAAGTTGATAATACAAAAACAAAAAAACAAAAAAAAAACGAGCCCTACAGTAGTCGCATATGATGTGTAACATCTGACATGTTATCCTACCTTGAAGTTGTTACCGTTTTTATTATACCTGACATTCATCAACACACAAAAAATCCTTTTATTTTTTACACTCTCATAATAGGCTACATAACAATTCCAAGACTCTCCTTTTTTTCTTCACTGCCTACTTGATATTTCTACTCTCGCACTGCCTTCTTGATACTCTGCTGTTACATCACTCTCCTGCCAGTAACTAAGTTACGTTAACAGAGACTGACTTTTTTTCTTCACTGCCTACTTGATATTTCTACTCTCTCACTGCCTTCTTGATACTCTGCTGTTATAAAGTAATCCGTACTTGATAAAACATTCCACATGGTACCACTGCCAGCTGGATCACATCGTTCTGGCTGCGAGGGATGCGATCCAACTGGCAGTGCGTCTTACACACTTCCGTCCCATTTTTCAAAATCACTCCCCCAATAAATATCCAGCAATCGAGTGGGAAGATGTTACACATCCAAAAACGTAGAGCGTTTGTAACAGCGTATTGATAAAGCCTTGCGCGGACGCGGATATAGTTTGCAAGGCTGTGGGGATAAGCTGTGGATAATGTTCAGAGTAAATTTGCGGATAGTTTTTAGAATACAATGTTGAACTGGATTTTTTTTTAAATGACTTTAGTTTTTGCTAAGATCTGCGTCGTTTACGTTTCTTGTTATTTCCCTATTTGCTTTCGCTTGGACTGTATGAGAATAATAGAGAGGTGAGAGAAGCCAATACCCTCAATTAGTGTTGACTTTTTACCTGCGCTTCCCTGTGTGGGAATATCCGACGACTAAGTAAGTGCTATAATTAGCCACCCACTGTTTTACTTTCGTTGCTCACAGGGACAAATCTCAGCCTTGCGATTCACACACTAGCCTACTGGCGACCAAAATATTATGTGCACTCGAGTTTGAAGGTTGTTTGTGAAGTAACCAATAGACCTAGATAAAATCCAATAACATCATAATTTTCGTCGTTCTATTTTACGTTAGATCATGTAGGTTTGGAATTTTTAATTTATATTTTAATATTTTTTATCGCAGTTGAAACACAAAACGTGCCCGTTTTAAGCGTGTTTCAACCATGCGTCACATTTAAGAATTATTATCTCACTAACCCGTCATCAGATCGAATCCAAATTTTAACGCAATATACATTGGAATGTTGTATAACTGGTTTATTAATTTTAAAATTTTGTGAGTCCAAGAAAGAAAGTTGTTATCATTTTTGTAAGGTAACTTCTTCTCGGCTCGGGGTGGTTTGAAAATGTAGTTCTTGGTCGCGTTGTAATCCTTATACATCAAAAAGGTATGCTGTAAATTAATTCACTTATTTGATATCGGTTTGTATTTGTACGGGGAATTAAGACATGGTTCACCGGTTAGCCGCCCCGGTGAAAGCTGTACAGCGTTGCCAAGATGGGCTGCATCACGCGTCAAGGCGCGCCTCGTTCAGAAGTGATGGGCTCCATATCAGCAACGCTGTACAGCATTTCCCGGAGCGGGTAGCTGGTGAACCATGTCTTAATTACTAAAGCACAGAAAATTAATTTTAGAAATCTTCTATTCTATGGCAAACACCCACACCAGGATAATTATTTCCTTTCTAGCTGAAATATATTTAGTCAAGTGCCCTAAACCATTATTAACATTATATTTCAATTATATATCAACTTTTACGAATCTCCTATCTTCAATAAAGACACCGTCTTCTGCAAAACAATGCATTGCATTCACTCAACACAACCGAACTGGCGAGCACGTGCACTGTGGATGCTTCCCACCTTTGGTTTCTGATGAAAGTATATATCAAATTAATGGGTTTTCAATATTTCTCTGCAGCTAGCTTGTGGATGCATTAGGAACTGCTTGAAATAAATGGGGTGGGAGGATTCTTCCCTAACACCGTTCTATAAATAGGCCTACATGGTGGGAAGATATTATCCCAAGGACCTATAAAGGGCTAATTGACCGCCGGGGAAAGAACTCACTAGCGCAGCTCGGTGATGATGGTACTAGTTGGCATTGTTGTGCTCATCAACATCCGCCTGAGGCAATTAGGAGCATCAAACGCCAGGAGATCAGCACCAATGAACTGGACATTAATTCCTATTATCAATTCTCTCTTACGGCGAACAGGAATAATTAATTTTTATGTTGCATTACTTTGCGTTTATGGCCAATTTGGACTCAAAGTCATTATATCACCTTATTCAACTCGGCAGCGTAACAGTGCGTGTTACGTCACCCACCATCCTGTCAATTTTTAATGTTCCCCTGAATGAAATTGGGTCGACACCGCTCAATCCAAACCGGTAGTATAATGTTAGTAATTTAATTTCAAAAACTATATTTATATTTATTGGAATGCAGCGAGACTTCTGTTACTTAGGAAGCAAAATAACCAGTGATGGACGAAGCAAAGGGGATACAAAAAGTAGGTCGGCACAGGCAAGGAAAGAATTTCTACAAAAAAGGAATCTGTTGACATCGAATATAGATTTAGGTATTAGGAGGTCATTTTTGAAAGCCTTTGTCTGGAGCGTGGCGCTCTATGGAAGTGAAACTTGGATTTTGGTGCAGCAGAAAATACAAAAATTGAGGCATTTGAAATGTGGTGTTCCAGGAGAATGATGAAGATCATATGGGTAGATAGGGTTATAAACGAAGAGGTATTAAGACGAGTGGGAGAGGAGAGATGTTTCTGGCTACTGCTAATGAAGAGAAGAGATAGGTTGGCCGGACACATACTAAGTCACCCAGGAATAGCAAGCTTAGTTATGGAAGGAAGGGTCGAGGACAAAAACTGTAGGGGTAGACCAAGGTTAGAATATGTTAAACAGATTGCCTCGGATGTAGGGTGTGGTAGCTATGTAGAAATGAAACGATTACCTCAGGACGGAGAGGTATGGAGAGCTGCATCAAACCAGTAACAACTACCTACATATTTATTGTAATAATAAGTTATACTGAAATTTTAAATTTCTGTGTATTTTGCTGTGGAATATTTTCACGTTTTAAAAACAACAAGCCCTTATCATTGTGTATACATTTTTCTTAGAATTTCTTGATCTCCTTCGTCTGTACCTGGCAACAGCAGCATGCTCTGTAGGCACTTTCCTGCATATATTTTCTCCATAACAGATAATTCGCCATGCACCCAGATTAGAAGGAAAGAAGTCCAAAAGAGATTTCAATCACTTATTGCAACCCATTTCAATCACTCATTGCAACCCATACTGATACACCGGCCGAAGCCGTCGGATTTTTTAAGAGCGTTAAAAATCCCTCAGTATGCCTTCTTTCGGAGGGGAAGTAAAGCCGGCGGTCCCATGTCATAGATTTATGGCATGTTAAAGAACCTTCCACTAATTACACCTGTGTGAAGCTAAATTGGATAGGTTAAGAATGTAAACAACGCTCTTAGGTTTCTACGTTCGTTGCCAAGAGACGACTGCGGGGGCGTCTAGTAGCTAAGTTCTGAACTTGGCCTAGTAGTCGTTGACGGTGGCGCTTGGCGGCAAAAGTAGGAACTATTTGAAAAATTCTAAGTTGCAGTCTGTACTTAAATTAAAAAACAGATAACACACAGTAATACAGTCATCTTAACACCGGTTATCAGACAGATTCTACACACACCCCAAGTACACGGGGCTACATGACCGCGTTGTCGCAGCCCCTAAACTTAAGAACCAACCAACACTGATACGCCTTCAACAAGTCCTCCAAATTTTTCGGCTTTCACATTTCCAAGACATATCTGGAAGTCTAAAGATATCGAAGAAATGTGCATATCTAGGAAGCGTCATAACAACAACAGGAACTTAACAACAAGATTCAAGCTGGAGGAACATTCTATAGAGTTGTCCTAATGTGGAACTAAACATTGCCACTAAAATACAAAATTATGTGCCAATTTTGGCCTATGGATGTGAGTCTTGGACAAGGACGAAAGGTGGATTCAAGCAGCTGAGATGACATGGATGGCAAAACAAGACAGGCGAAATAGGATTCTTATTGAGAATATCAGGGAATTGGCCTAACTTGGCAGACTGCACGACTCACACGGCAAGGATGGATGCTTTACGAATAATATACAGTGGAAGACCAGCAACTAAGTGAAGACTGGAACAGCATTGAGAAGAAAAGTAGGCCTACAAAGTTGGTGGTGGGGCTTCATTCACCGGCCCATTACGACGTGGGAAATGTAGTGTATGTACTGTACCCGAACCCAGAGCGCAGCACCTCCTATTTGGCTGCCGATCTGGACTCAGGGAGGCAGGATCAAGGAGGTCGTGAGAAACTGTGTTATATCTGGGTAACCAGAGATGATAGAGAACCAAAGACTCTCGTTTTGTTTATTGCATGTTACAAAAAACTTAAATAAGCAGAACCAATAAAAGCAAGCAAACTCACGTTGCAATTTATGTAGGCCTATGTATGTTTCCAAGAAAAGTATACCAGTCTGAAAGCTAGGCAAGCCTTTCTCTCATTTTCTGTTAGCAGGTCCACAAATACGTTTAGGAATTATGTGCTCAAATAACCAGAACACTGACAATGTTCGTCATAAGCTTAAGAGGTGTGTTTTGTCATATTGGGCAGTTATACTATTGATGCCTTGCTCGGCTGTACCATTCCCAAAGGAAACAACTGCATTCTTGATGGCACTCATGTTCTTAAAGCTTTCCTTCATGTTAACTGAGCAACACAGAGTAAAGTTCATTAGTTATGGTATTGCGGAATCAAACATACAATCGAATATGTTTTATTCGTGTTAATGCACCAAGTGTACTTGTTGCCATGGTAACTACTGTCGACCAAAATATTATGTGCACTCGAGTTTGAAGGTTGTTTGTGAAGTAACCAATAGACCTACATAAAATCCAATAACATCATCATTTTTGTCGTTCTATTTTACGTTAGATCATGTAGGTTTGGAATTTTTAATTTATATTTTAATATTTTTTATCGCAGTTGAAACACAAAACGTGCCCGTTTTTAAGCGTGTTTCGACCATGCGTCACATTTAAGAATTATTATCTCACTAACCCGTCATCAGATCGAATCCAAAATTTAACACAATATACACTGGAATGTTGTATAACTGGTTTATTAATTTCAAAATTTTGTGTGTTCAAGAACGAAAGTTATTATCATTTTTGTAAGGTAACTTTTTCTCGGCTCGGGGTCGTTGGAAAATGTAGTTCTTGGTTGCGTTGTAATCCTTATAGATCAAAAAGTTATGCTGTATGACTGTGATATACGTAAATTAATTCACTTATTTTATATCGGTTTGTATTTGTACGAGGAATTAAGACAAGGTTCACCAGCTAGCCGCTCCGGAAATGCTGTACAGCGTTGCTGATATGGAGCCCATCACTACTGAGCGAGGCGTGCCATGAAGCGTGATGGAGCCCACCTTGGCAACGCTGTACAGCTTTCACCGGAGCGGCTAACTGGTGAACCATGTCTTAATTCCCCATACAAATACAAACCGATATAAAATAAGTGAATTAATTTACGTATTTCACAGTCATACAGCATAACTTTTTGATCTATAGGGATTACAACGCAACCAAGAACTACATTTTCCAACGACCCCGAGCCGAGAAAAAGTTACCTTATAAAAATGATAACTTTCGTTCTTGAACACACAAAATTTTGAAATTAATAAACCAGTTATACAACATTCCAATGTATATTGTGTTAAAATTTGGATTCGATCTGATGACGGGTTTGTGAGATAATTCTTAAATGTGACGCATGGTTGAAACACGCTTCAAAACGGGCACTTTTTGTGTTCCAACTGCGATAAAAAATATTAAAATATAAATTAAAAATTCCACCCTACATGAACAAACGTAAAATAGAACGACGAAAATGATAATGTTATTGGATTTTATGTAGGTCTACTGGTTACTTCACAAACAACCTTCAAACTCGAGTACACATAATATTTTGGTCGACAGTAGGTGTCGGGAATTTGTCGCCGCAATACGCTTCAAGTAGTAAAAGTGCTGATGATTACGGTAGCCTACTGTTGTTTTGAGGGGCGAAACAGCGAGGTCATCTACCCCTCGTAACACAGTTTAAGGGGTGTCGTAAAGGTCCAAATCGGTTAATTTTGACATTTTTCAATTTTTTACACATGTATCTATACTAATATGATGAAGCTGAAGAGTTTTGTTTGCTTGTTTGTTTGTGTGTTTAAACGCGCTAATCTCGGGAACTACCAGTCGGATTCGAAAAATTATTTTTGTATACGATAGGCAGATTCAAGAGGAATAGTTTAGGCTATGTAGCATTAGGCTACACCCCTCAGGTAACCCTAAAGATTGAATTTTGTTCAGTAAGTCGGAAGAACAAGCGCTCCCGAACAGGCTTTATCCACGTGCGCTGGCGTTGTGGTTAGTGATACGTACACCGTTTCACCGATCTGAACCAACATTTGTATACTTACTACCCTTTGGAACCCTGCGAGTAACAGTGTCCACTTTAAATGTCGGACAGACCACTCCATTCCCTGCATTTAGAATAACAGACAAAATGAACTTGAAAACCACGTATTAAGGCCCTAGAACCATTCATGTCCGTAGTAGTGTAACTGTAAGAGTATTTTAATAAGTCTATTGTTGACAGGAAATTCAGGCTGCATCACATCAACCCTACCAGAGTGCTGGTGCAGAATTGCGAAAATAGTTAAATCTTGCACTGCTTATAAATTGCAGTCACGGGGAGTAATTAGTACAAAAAGATTTCTTAGGCCCCTTAAAACAGTTATCATCATGAAAATATTATGCCTCTGTATAAGTGCAATGGTGTTGGTGCAGTACATTGAGGTTATCAGCTGCAAAAAGAGTTCGTGCTTTGAAATTTACCTTCATTTATTCCAAACCTTATCGTTGAGCGCTATGTGGCGATAAATGATACTATTGCTACCTCAGGAGCTCGGGACAGCCGAAGTTTTCCAAAGTGTTCTGATTATTTTCCTACGGCGGTATGCGACAAAAGACGACACCATTGGTCTCTACATTTCTAACAGCCAATGCGATATAGGCCCTAGGCAGTGTCTTTTATTTCACTTACAGTACCTCTTTCTAATATTCATTTTAAATTCGTTTGTAAATTGCATGTGTCAGTGCTGTAGTTAGTAAATAGCAGTTTCCCTATTCATTATTATCATTACGGGAAAATAACCTGAATGTTACGTCCATTATACTGTACTACTTATCACCCCCACTACAACCAGCATCACAAAAAGTTATATTTTAAATTTTAATTTTTTCTGTCAGTTTAAATATCATGTGCCACTTCTGTAGTAGTATTCATTATCATTATCATTCATAAGACAAATAAATCCACCGGGCGTAGCCGGGCACTATCATGGGCACCCGCAGGATTTTCTCCAGGGGGGGGGGGGGGGAGAGGAGGGCAAGTAATATTATTCTTTCCATTACTTACCTGTCCCTAGGTGATGATGAGACGATCACCTCCCCCGCAATTTTCGTTTCATTTCTTAATTGCTTCGTGATATTCATTATGTGGCTGCTCTAAAACTGTTGGGTTCATTATATGGCATGAATGGGAGGAATAGTTATTTTATAGTTCAGAGTTTTTGTTTATAGAAGTTCGCTTTTCAGTTTGAATCATCGTCACAATGTTCATTTATTAAAAACATGTAAAAAGTAGTTGTATCACCATGTATCGACAGAAATAAAAATCAAGCAGTTCATTAAAATGGTAATGTTAACCCAGTTCGCCGATTTTCTAAATAACTGGAGATATTTTCAAATAATCCCAAATTACTAAGTTAAATAAAACTGTGGAATTAACCCTACATCAGTTAACTATCAGTACCTTCAATTTATTAAATAAACTGGTGTGACAATGAACAATCGAAATATTCTCGGGATTCCAGAGGGGGGCCACGGCCCAACCTTGCCCCTCTCTGCGGGCGCCTATGGGCACTATACTCTGAATTACCAATAATGATCGCTGACAGCTGTCAAAGCTAGCTCGTGGGGAAATGCTGCGTTGCCACTGAGGCTTGCAGGAAAAGACAAATACTGGGGAAGTTAGCCCCCTGCCTCGCGCTCTGATGACCGTGACGAGTGAAGACACATACATTGCTTTCTGTTGCTATGGAGACCGTTACCCCTCTCGTCTCCACTCCTCACCTCACCCTTCAAGCGGATGACAGCTTTCACCGAGCATCTTTTGTAAATCAGATGGTTGGTTCCTCAGTTTAGGGGCTGCGACAACGCGGTCATGTAGCCCCGTGTACCTTGGGTGTGGGTAGAATCTGTCTGATAACCGGTGTTAATTGTGATGGCTGTATTAGTGTGTGTCGTCTGTTTTTTAATTCAAGTAAGGACTGCAACTTTGAATTTTTCGAATAGTTCCTACTTTTTCCCCCCACAAAAATAGAAACTCGATCCTCAATTGCAGTCACTTCAGGTTACATGATGGCTCCAGGAAATTGTTTCAGTTTTGGTGCTTGGCTCATTATATATTTCCACTCTTCATTTGCCGATCCACTCCTAACTCTAGAGTCAATTTCCTCGACTCTAAATTGCAGCAATTGGATCATTTCGGCATTACACGTGTGGTAACGTAAAATTACTTTTTGGATCATTTTAAAGGTGGGACTAAATCTCACCATTAATCTTGGCTAGCAACGCCGGGCCTGTAAATGAAACGGCATTCATTCATTCAGTGTGTTTCTCTTTCATTTCACAGCAACAACTGTCACGATATTGAGCATTCATGCTTTTTAAATTTCGCGGAGGAACATCGCCTAAAACAACAGCGGGGCTCAACTGTGACTTCCGTCAGTGAATACAGGCGATTGTATCACATTCCAGATCACGTCCGACAACAAGATGGGAATATTTCATTGCTACTCACAGACAGCAGCCGAGCGCAGGTCACAACTTACCTAGAACCAATAGAAAACAAACATTAACAAACACAAACACATCAAACGTAACATTTCAAGACAAGTGCTCACGTCTGAACATCTTGGAAACACACAAACTGATTTTACAGCGTGCAGCCACAAAGTCCCACCGTCGCACAGTCGGGTAAGAATGCCTCAAATGCGGCATTTATTCAAAAACTGGAATTGATGATATTTTTGGTATAACAGAACACTAGAAGACTTGCTCGACCATGCTGAAACACGTTGTGACCTTGTCCACACAGCGTCTCGCTTGGCGAGCCCACAGTAATTGAGATATTGCAGAGCAGATAAGTCATATTTTCGGAATTTATTCTTTGTTTCGCCATGGAACCTTCGTGTTCAGGTATGTAACGATATTTTTGGTAGTTATATAGTAATATTTGTGTGTCAGCAAAATTGTTCTTTAACCGTCTGCTTATATTTACCATCTTGTGAGATAAGAAGGCGAATAGTTATGTTCCGAAGCAGTCCGAGCAGGCATTGTTGATTTTTCTAGTGGTTGTGACCTCTATATTGTAGATCAGTTTAGTTTTGCTGCTTTTCTCTAAATGACAATAAAATCAAGACCAGAGAAAATCTGAGGTCGTCAAATAAAATCTTGTCTGGGTTTATTTCAGATACCAGCTCAAATAAAATGTTCATCACAAGGAGAAAACTTCTGGAAATGATGAAAAATTTAGAGTTTTTGCCTACAGCACGGCAAGATAATTCGTTCAGAAATACCTATGGTGCAACATGTCACCTACACTGCATAAATATTTTTGAGACATGGACCTGAAATAATATCCTCCGCATTGCTTCCTATAGGACAGTTAGCAGAGGAAGCACGTAATAAGGACTTCAAAAATTGCCGGGAAAATTATTGCATAAAATGTAGTCGACAGAAAACAAATGCCGATATTTTAAATTACTTTTTAGTGAGTTCTGATCCACTTATCACCAGCAAGAGGAAACCTCCAAAGGAAATTCTTCAAGGCCTTCCGAAAGAAGCATTCGATTTATTAAAATCTCCATTCATATCTACAATTAGTCCCAGGAATCGGGATGATGATGATGATGATGATGATGATGATTATGATGATGATTAAGGGAATGATGGTAGTAATTGAGACAATTGTACTTAGTTCTGAGGATTCATGTGATTTAAGTTGCTTTCTGCATTTCCATAATAATTATATTCCTACAGTTATAATTTGTAGAATGGTTTACAACTACAGCGGAACTTGGATAATTCGAACTTAAGGGACCAGTAAAAAAAATTCGAATTAAGAAAGCTCTTCGAAAAGGGTAGTGAAAGTGCTTATATACTATGTATTACGCTTACATAATGATTTACGTTCAACAAAGCAGATTAAGAGACAACGGTGCTGTATAATGACTGTATCGTGAATAACCTCAAAGGTTTCAAATGATAAAATAAAACCAAAATGTACTATTCACCTATTTAACGGCAGTAGTAATATAGCAATCTAATTAAGTCATAGAGAAATCTACTGTTTTTCAAAATAGTTTGAGATTTTTACCTGTTCCTACAATTAAGTCTCTCGGCCATCACAAAAAAATCTAACAAATTTAAGGAACGGAAAACAGAATCACTTACGTCATTTCTACTTTCAAAATGCGCCCAAGTTCTGTGATGTGGTTTGTTGCTTGGGCTGCACTCGGAACAGTTCTTTCGAGAACTTCCTCGTAAAAAGTTCGATTTATCCAAAATATAATTCGAATTAACGACAATATTTTAGCATTGATTGTATATAAATGCTAGAGACCAAGAGAAAAATTCGAATTAAAGAAAATTTCGAATTATAGAAGTTCGAATTAGCCACGTTCCACTGTATTATATTAATAAACAAATGTCAAAAGAAGTGTATTTTCACTTTTCGTAAGACACAAACATGTCCTTGATAATGATATATAACTTAGAAATCCTATTAAGTAAAATTAGAATTAATGCGGCATTTGAGGCACTCTTGCCCGACTGTGCGTCGGAAGGTAGGTGTGGGATAAGGCACTGGGTGAACTGTGATACAGTTTCAAGAGGCGGAACAGCGAGGTTATCTGCCCCTTCTAACAGAGTAAAATTGAAAATTTAGATTAGTTAAATTTATAAATCTCTACATACTGTAGTATAAAACTAAGTCCCCGATTCTTGGGTGTGACGGGTTATCTCAAGAACCACTGGATGGATTTTGATGCGGTTTTCACCATTCTGTAAAAGATTTCTCGAGAAGGTTTCTGTAAATAAATCATTCATTTATGACAAAAGGAAGCCAAGCAAAAACGATATCAGTAAATCGCGTCGAAGAAAAACCAGCCGTCCGTGCGCCTTCTAAGCATACGCTGTGTTAACCGTTCAAAATATCTATATACTATGAGTTTAAGAATTGTTCAGCATGAAATGTTCTACAAAAAAGATCCACGACAGCATATCTGTATCTTTAATACACTACATCGCCCATTACAAGTGATTTTACGTTCATTTCTTCCAACAATCTCCATCCAGTGGAAAATTTAAATTACTAGCTTTGGAGTGAGTTTACTAGTTAGCGAGTGAGCCTATCACCCCAGCATCAAACTGTCGAGTCTTGTCGAGTTAAGACTTCAGAGAGGAGTAGACTATTTGTGTTTGGAGTTTCGCTGTTCACCTCGGCTTTCTGAATTGCGTCTGGGACCTGCCGGCCGTGCCCCTTTTAAGCTTATGCTGGGTAAACCGTTAAGGATACCGGGCGAGGCTGGGGGCGGGTTGCTATCTCTAATTGGTATAAAACAAGTCCCCGATTCTTGGATGTCACGGGTAATCTCGAGAACCACTGGATGGATTTTGATGCGGTTTCCACCATTCTGTAAAGGATATCTCGGGGAAGGTTTCTGTAGAAAATTATTTATTTATGATCAAAGGAAACCAAGCAGTAACGATTTCAGTGAAAAAGTCGAAGAAAAAAAACCCTGGCACCCGTACACTTTTTAAGCTTACGCTGGGCGAACCTTTAAAAATATCAATATACTATGAATGTAAGAATTGGTCAGCATGAAAAGTTCTACAAAAACGTCCGCGAGAATATATCTCTATCTTTAATACATCGTCCACTGTAAGTGATTTTACGTTTTCATTTCTTCCAACAATTTCCATTCAATTACTGTAACGCCAGTTTACGAGCTAGCACGTAATGCATTCATAACTGTTCCCAGGCGAAGCCGGGGCGGGTTGCTAGCAATTTATATGATTCATTCTGATTAATTTGGTATGTGTTTTACTATAATAGTCCAATATTTACTATTTTTTAATTTCTTTTTATTCTATTACTGTAATCCTAATTTTTCTCTCAGAAATCTTGCAAGGTTTTATAAACAGCATATCTCAGAAACCATTTGGTCTAGAAGGCTGTGGTTTTGCTTACATTTCAAAGGAAATCATCAGTTGGCCATTCTGTCGAGAAGAGAGTCAGCGGTCAATGGTCCCCCGGCATCCCTATCTAACGGGCACAATACATTTATATAGTTGCTACTACTGCAACTAAATATTTTCCCCCAAACCTTTAGACATAGATTTAATAGCCCAAAGTGTAATGGATCTGATGATGATCGCTTGACGAAACTGGCCATCCAAGTGTATTTATTTATTAATCACATTTATTTCGTGATTGGGGAATAATCCATCGCAATTGTAAAAAATATTAACATATTAATTAGTTATATTGAATTCAGATTTGAGTGACACTGTTAGTTGTAATATTTTTAGGGGGAAGCGAAACTGTGTGAAAATGCTTCAAAACGAAATGGCCTTACTTTAATATCAATTTTCCCAAAATTACTTTTCAAAATACACTGAAGAAAATGGAAATAGCAACACCCAGAAGGAGTGGTGCTACATTGCTGCAACTGAACATGCAGGACGAGTGATCGGTTGTGATTCGATGATTACACTTTCAGGTCCCTCTGACCGCAAGTTTGGACAACAATCAATACAGGATGTGCCCACCACGAGCTGCAAAACATTGATGAATTCGGCGAGGCATGGAGTCAATAAGGCCCTGGATCGCTTCCTGAGGAATTGTGGCCCATGCTTGCTGCATTGCACGGGTCAGTTGTTCCAGAGTTGTGGGTGGCTGAGGACGGTTGACCAGTTGTCGACCCATCATGTCCCACACATGCTCAATAGGACTGAGGTCCGGGGATCTGGCGGGCTATTCTAAGGTTGTGATGTCGTGCAGAGCTTCTCTGGAGATGCGTGCAGTGTGAACCCGGGCATTGTCCTGCTGATAGCAATGTTCGCCATCATAGGGACAACCAGTGGATTGAGTACCCTATCAACGTACTCTCGAGCAGTCATAGTGCCCTCAACAAGCACTAATTGTGATTTCACATTAAAGCCAAGAGCTCCCCAGACCATAATGCTTGGTGTTGGCCCTGTGTGCCTCTCGACAGTAAGGTCTGGGCGGCCCCTCTCCCCGGTACGTCGGCGCACACGATTCCGACCATCACTGCGGGCAAGACAGAAGCGCGATTCATCACTAAAGACGACCCTATGCCATTCGTCGACCCACGTCGATCGTTCTCGACACCAGACCAGCCTTACACGTCGCTGTTGTGGGGTCAATGGAACACCTTCTGCAGGGACATGGGATCGTAAGCCAGTTCCACTCAGGCGATTACCAACTGTTTGTTGTGTAAAGTGGCGTGCCACAGCTGCTCGAATTTGCACTGCTGTTGCATGGGGTTCCATCCGGGCCATCCGAATGATGCGGCGATCCTCTCTCACAGTTGTCTGTCGCGCTGGGCCTGTACCAGGTATACGAGTGTGGGTACCTTCATTTGACCACTGCTGCCACACACGTTGTACCGTAGATGTCTGTCGGCCAACACGTGCAGCGACAGTCCTTAGCGATAATCCAGCCTCACACAAACCAATTATCTGAGCCCTCTCAAACGGCGACAGTTGTTGATAGCGTGCTCTTCTCTGTAGTCGAGGCATGTTTGACGGGGAACACTTCACTGCACAGACTGCAAGTCAACTACGCTACACCAGAGTCCGTATACTGGAGTTGATTCCTCCGCGACCAATCACGTGGGGAGACCTGTAGCAACAATCTAATGGGTCTGAAACTTTGATCGTTTACATACCTACATGGCATCGTTCCATATCTTGAAAATCAACACAAACGACCAATGCCTTCATGGTGTTGCAATTTCCATTTTCTTCAGTGTAAAATCCCCGTTTTCTCAGGAACTACTGCTGATATCTCCATAATTACTTTACCATATAATGTATATTGCACACCGATAATGTGGATCCTCGAAGAGTCAATTTGTTCAAGTAGATAGTTAAAAAAAACTCCAAATATTTAATGAAAAAATTAGAGGTTCAATGACAAAAATATTTTAAAAATTCTATTCAAGTTTTCCATATGAATGAGGATCAGTTCACTGAGGAAGAACCAATAAACAGTCCGTAAAACAATGTAATTCATATAATTGAGAAAATGGGTCATTTATATTGTCATTTTAACACTGGCAATATAGGGCTTTACGACTCCCCTTAAAAATACAAATTTAGATTAGTTATAATTTAAGGCGGATGCCAAAAATATGAAAAGCCTAATATCAATAAAACAAAAATCTTAATTATAATAACATACAAAAACATACGAAACACAAAAATTAGAATGTAAATTGTGTCAAATTACACCCACTCTCTCTTATAAAGCGGATGACGCGATCATCAGCCACCACTTGATCGGGTAATATAAGATTGTGCTGACCAACGTTCCTTCGTAGATCAGCAAGATCCACACATTCGGTTAAAATGTGGGCCACGGTGAATACGGCTACACAGATACAAATTTGGGGGGTTTCCCTTCTCGGTGGATCTTGCATGACGTATCCTTAGTAAGCACAAAATGACGGACTCCCTCCGTGACCGGAAAGAGCTCCGCCACACGCGAGCAGTTTCCTTGATCGCTCTCAGTTAACTGGGCATTGGGACAGCTAGCCGTTGCCAGTAATTGTCGGCATAACTGATCGCCTCAATGGCTTCGCCACGGTACCTAAATCTATACGATTATTATTATTATTATTAATGATAATAGAAAACAAGGGTCAGTGATTGCCGCAGTTTGCTATATGGCAGTTCAACACCTCGCTGCAATAAATTCTACCCCAGAAGAAGAGACCCCAACAATTCCTGGCGACTTTTGGAAGTATTGCGGTCTCTAGTAAATCGTTCAGTCCGAATTAGGACATTACATGAGGTATATTGGGTTCTGGATCGATGTTCACTTAGTGTCCATTCTTGGTATTGAATCATGACTTATAGTTCTTTGGGCTGAACGAAGACTGGAATGTTTTGATCTTCGCTAAACAGAAGTAGCAATTAGTAATATGAAGTTCACATTCTCTCTGTATCATTTGGTTTCCGAAGGGCATTGCTTTTTGAGTGCCACGTAACGATCGCGAGCGTCTACTACAACATTCACCCGAACTTCATTTCCAAGACTTTTTGTTGTTGTTGTTGTTGTTGTTGTTGTAATGAAACGAGTGATACATTTTCTGTGTCTTCGGGAAAAATTCACCACGCAAGCAAATTACGTCCAGGTTATTAACACAGTTTCATGACCTGACAAACACGATAAATTATAATAAAATGTATATAACCATAAGTCAATATAATTATGTTGTACATTAAAACCGTACCGATTTCAGACACATTGTGATCTTCCTCAGCGTAATTTAGGACATGTAAATGTTCAAGAACATACACTTAATATACATTTTGCCATAACGGAGGATTCTAAAAATATTCTTCCTCCAAAAGCTCACAAATTAAAATTTAAAAAACAATCTGTTACAAAATGTGTTAAGAAAAACATGAAAAAGTCTTGATAAAAATGTATCTAGTTAAGTAGATAACCAATACATTTCTTGCCCTTTCATAACATTACCTCGCAACACTTTTACCAACGTTTTTACTCCACTATGTCTCTACGTCGCAAATACTAACCGAACTATCAGGTATAACCTAACTATTTCCACTTATATAGTTTCACATCCACATCTCTTCTATTCCACGCTGATTTTATCAAGACTGTTTCATGTTTTTCTTAACACGTTTTGTAACAGATCTCTGTGTTTTTTAAATTTTAATTTGTGAATTTTTGGAAGAATATTTTTAGAATCCTCTGTTATGGCATAATTTATTTTTAGTGCGTTCTTGCATATTTATATAGTTACGCTGAGGAAGGTACGGTACAACATTACATAAGATTCGTCCAGTTGCAAAACTCGTTTAATCCACTTTTGATCATGTCGTAAAATTATTTATTGAATTATTTTATTTTATTTTACTTTATTTAATTTTGTTTTATTTTTTTTAATTTAATTTTGTTTTGTTTTTGTTTTATTTTATTTAGTTTTAAATTGTTTTATTTAATTTTTGTTTTGTTTTGTTTTAGGCTACTTTATATTGTTTTTATTTAGTTTTGTTTCTTTTATTTTGATTTTGTTTTAAATTGTTTTTTTTGTTTTGTTTTGGGCTATTTTGTTTTGTTTTTATTTAGTTTGTTTTATTTTGATTTTCCAAAAATCAAACATAAAACAAAAAACACGAAGCAAAAAGAAAAAATCAAAAACAAAAGCAAAAGCAGAAAACAAAAAAACAAGAAACACAAAGCAAAAAACAAAATTCAAAAAAGCGAAAGCAGAAAACAAACACAAAACCAAAACCAAGAAAGAAAAGCAAGAAGTAAAATTCAAAAACACAAAGAAAAAAAAAAGTAGAAAACAACAAACACAAAACATACGGGAGTCAAAGTCCAGAGAAACGTTTCTCATGAAAATGATTCTTATTCATGAGTGGATTAAAAGCGTTTTGGAACTGGACGACTCAAATACTGACTTATGGTTATATAGGCTTTATTATAATTACATCGTCAATAAGGGATCGGGCTATCATGTCATTTTAAACACGAAAAAACCAAGCATATAAATAACAGTAATTACAAACGCATGCCTGCCAACTGTCCCGATTCAGGCGGGAGACTCCCAATTTTACACTCCCGCCCTACCGCTTAACGTTTTAAATCGCCCGATTTTTCAATAATCTCACGCGTAAATTCGGACTAAAAGTGCGAGATGACAAACTCCAGTCATCCATCGAACAGATCGATTTTACGTGAAGTGTGTTTCGATACCGCAGTTTCGCTCCGTATCGATAATTTATAGATAATTCTCCATAACTACGAGTTTCGCTTAGTTGGATTTGAATATCTCTATGTACCGTATGAAATAGTCGATGGTTAATTCAGCGCGTGTTCCTGGAAATGTGCATAATAGCCTGAGGGTGAGAGGAATATTGTATCGATTTAACACGTGAAATTATTTGTGTATAACTTAGATGTTGGTGTCATTAAAATGCCGGTAGGCTATTGTGATTTTTCGATAGGAGTGATTTTGTCGGTTCCTCGGTAATTGGCGAAGAAATATGATTAGACATCCATACCGGTAGTCTTCAAAATCTCCCGAGTTTTCAGTTTGGTACGTTGGCAGGTATGCAAACGTTGAATTAGAGCTACAGAACATATAAAATACGCAGGGACACCACCTCACTGGTCGTCAAACTGCCTAGTGCCATAAAATATGCTCACCGGAGATTTAGGTGATATCTCAAATGAACATATCACAACACATTCGAGTCACTTGTTTTATTTAATGGAAAAACTGTATTTTCAGATAAACTGACTATCACGCTCCTATATGAACTGAGAGGAAAGTTCCGAGACAAGGCAGTGAAAGGACGCTGAGGAGAAAGAAGGCCAATGGGGCAGAGCGATAAAGCACACGGATGGAAAGTTAAAGACTGCATTCAAAATTGATTTACATCGCTCCAACACCATCACCGCGGGCAGAACTGAGCTCTAGTTGCTTGAATACTTGCTAACAGTGACTTCGGTGGCGTAGTTGGTAGCATGTTGAGCCTCTATGCCCAAGGTCGCGGGTTCAAACCCGGCCGAAATCACCAACTCCATACAGGCCACGGAGGCCCTGGGAGCAGTGGAAGGTAGAGGCTAGCACTAGATGGGATGGAGTTGTCAGCACCATGCCCGGCCGTCTTTGCTCCCAGGAATTACCCTGGTACTCATTTCTGGTGTAGGCTGAGTGAACCCCAGGGCTATTTGCGTTTCCGAAAGTGGTAGTTTTGTTTCTAAAATCCCACTACCTGGGTGGGGAATAAACCCACTCCCTTTCAGTTAGCGCATCTACCGACTGCACTACGCAGCCCCCTCGGATTCTTTAAAAGCGCTAAAAATCTCTCAGTATGCCATCCTTCGGAGGGGAAGTAAAGCCGGCGGTCCCATGTCATAGATTTATGTCATGATAAACAACCTTCCACTAATTACAGTTGTGTGAAGCTAAATTATAGGTTAGATTTGACTAACGCTCTATGTTCCAACGTCCGTCACCAGGAGCCAACTGTGGTGGCATATAGTAACAGAGTTCAGAACAAGTTGTCGTTGACGGTGGCGTTTGGTAGCAAAAGTAGGAACTACTTGAAAATTGAATGTCTTCAGTCCTTACTTGAATTAAAAACAGATAACACACACTAATACAGCCATCACAATTAACTCCAGTTATCAGACAGGTTCTACACACACCCAAAGTACACCAGGCTACATGTCGCAGCCCCTAAACTGAGGAACCAACCAACTACTTGCTAAAAGGGTTGAGGGAGATTCGAACCCGGCCTTGCTAAACTGCTGGACTGGTGACTAAACTCCCAGTGTTGTGAATCCAACCCACAGCGGGCTGACTTGCTAAAGCAGCAGACGCTGGTTATTACAAACGATTGAAGCGAGTTCATAGCTCTACAATGGCTTGCCACGGTGGGTGAGTGGTTATCGTGTCGGACTACCAATCCCAAGCTTGTAGGTTCGCTCCTGGGCATGGTAAGTGATTTTTGAAAGGCTACAAAATTCACGACACGCATGTCATACGATGTAGGCATCTTAAAGAACCCATTTGAATTCAGTAGGCCGTGTCCATAATGGTAAAATTAATCTCAGGATTTTCCGCCAGCACAAAAGTTCCTCCTTTCTCTACTAGAAAGCGCTATAGAGTCAAGGAGCTTAGATACGGTATCTAACCTCCTTGACTTTCATAGCGCTCCAAGAAACAACAAATTCGACAGGCAAGCTGCCTTCTGGGCGTGAAATAACAAAGCTTGCACCCAGCACCCAAGGCCATACGATATTATTATTATTATTATTTGACATATTGTAACAAGACTTTGCATACGCATAGAAAAACCCAAAAAGATTCTTTTTGACGTTTACAAATGTTCGATATGTGCCCCCTTAGTGATTCTGCAGACATCAAGCCGATAATCAAGTTCTTTCCTCACTCAGCGCAGCATGTCCCTATCAATGTGTTCGAAAGCACTGTTGATGCTAGCTCGCAGTTCATGCAAGTTTGCCGGCGGAGCATCTTTCACATAACCCCACAGAAGGAAATCGCATGAGACTGTAGCGGCTAGCAAGATATTTTAAATCTGGTCTTAGGGCTGGAAAGGAGTACATTCAACCTCGTGGCGGGTTCGACTCCCACCTTAGCCATCCTGCCGTGGTTTCCCCACTTCTAAGGAAGGAAGGAAGCTTTTAGTTTTACGTGACCGTTAATCATGCGATCATGAGCCACGGGACCTCCTTTTTACGTGGAATCCGAACCACAGGACATGGCATTTCACTTCGAAAATCTCACATGCATTGACTAGGAATCGAACCCGGTCCACCTTGGTGAGAGGCCAACAGCTTGACCGCTGCGCCACCACGCCCCTTCTCCTCTTGTACTCCGGGAAAATGCCACGATGGTTCCTAACTTAAGGTCAGGGTCACCTCCTGCCCAATAGTACAGCCATCATAATGACAGTTATCACACACATATCCAAAATACACGGGGCTATATGGGCACGATGACGCAACAAGATAGATTGTCATACGTTCAACTTGCAACACAACGTGGGCCCTACTTTAGTTAGTTATTGAGCTTTTAAGGGGCGGAACTACCAGGTCATCTGCCACAGGGCCCTACTTTACAGAATGTTTTCACAAGAACGTAGTAGCGTGGTGGCGCAGCGATCAAGCTCTTTGCCTCTCACCAAGGGTTCGATTTCCGGTCAATGCACGTGAGATTCTCGAAGCGAAATGCCATGTCCTGTGGTTCGGATTCCACGTAAAAAGGAGGTCCCGTGGCTCATGATCGCGAGATTAACGCTCACGTCAAACTACAATCTTCCTTCCTTTTAATGAAGAAACTCGTTCATCACAAATTTACATAACAAAAACACAAACAAGAATATCATATCGGTGACGAAAAATTTCATTTACTAAAGATAATAAGAAAATACAATGTATTTACTTCCTATTTTTATGGGAAACCTGGTCCTTCGAGTTCTGAGCCAGTCTCTCACTGGATGTTCCGACGCGGAGCCTGTTTTCAAGACGGAGATCTGTTATCCTTCCCTCTCTTTGGATTTATCTTAATCAGCTTCATGCGCGAGAAGAGTGCACGCTGCCCAATAATGGCATTCCCCTTATATTGAAAGCAAAGCGCTTGTTGCATGGAAAGTATCTCACATAAAAATCTCCTTTAATACTTCCTTCAAAGCCACATCGTCCTGAAGTTCGGTTGGTTGGTTGGTTGGTTGGTTCCTTAGTTTAGGGGCTGCGACAACGCGGTCATGCAGCACTGTGAACTTTGGGTGTGTTTAGAATCTGTCTGATAACCGGTGTTAATTGTGATGGCTGTATTAGTGTGTGTTATCTGTTTTTTTTTTTTTCAAGTAAGGACTGCAGACGATAATTTCAAGTAGTTCCTACTTTCACTACCAAATGCTACCGTCCACGACACCTAGCCGCGAACTTGGCTATTACTAGATGCTATCGCAACCAGCGTCTGGTGGCGAACGTTGGAACTTAAGAGCATTAATCAAACCTAACCTACAAATTTTGCTTCACACAAGTTTAGTTAGTGGAAGGTTCTTTTACATGCCATAAATCTAGGACATGGGACCGCCACCTTTACTTCCCCTCTGACGACTTGGGCCGGGTTTGAACCCGCGGCCTTGGGCATAGAAGCTCGCATGCTACAAACTACCCCATCGAAGCCGCCGTCCAGAAGTTCAGTAAGTTCCATATTATGCAAATTCTCATCTTCTTCTTCTTCTTCTACCTTATCCGATACGGACGTTGGCTACCACCATGGCTAACACCTTCTTATCCTGTGCAATCCTGAAGAGTTCCGTGGAAGACAGCCCAAACCACGTTTTTAAATTATCCATCCAAGTTATTCGTCTCCTTCCTGGTCCACGCCGTCCTTCAATTTTACCCTGAAGTATAACTTGGAGCAGACGGTATTTTGGATTCCTCATCACATCAATTTATTGTTGGATAATAAGGCGGCAGTGGTTTGGCAACCAGGATGTACTGTACATAGCAACGGTTGCTAAGCGACATGTTGATTGATGTGTAAGCAGAGAAAATAAAGCCGTAGGTTAGTGACGGTCTTTGGTCTGAGTTTCGATGTTATTCAGGGTTAGTTCACATAACATCAATGCTGAATGGAGATGAGAAAATACTGAAATTCACTTCCTCTTTTCACAAGACACTAAATCTGACATTACATTCTTCAAGCAAAGCGAAGTTACAGAAGGATTTATCCCGCTAGCACAGGGTTTGAAAGTGGCAGGTATTTTCATTTCTCATTTGATTCTCCCATAGATTCAGTTTCCTCTGATAGGATTTAACATGTCCGTAAAGTTCATGAGCCAATTGGCCTTGTGTTTGGAGCTTTTAACTCATTCAAAGTAACAAGGAATGGAAAGTGGTTGGCGCCAGGGTTTGTCTTAACAGAGTTACCAATCCCAGAGAGAACATTTTCGCACTGCATTGTCGCGGGTTGAAAACAGATTACGTCAGAAACACATTTTCAATAACTGATCAGACAGGCCCCGTATGAAAGGATTCAGCGGGCCGTGGACGGCCCGGGTACTGCTCGGTTCCAAGCTCTGTGAACTTGCGAGATGAAGGGCAGAGGCAGGGTAGGAGCAGGCGAGAACTGAGAAGCCTGTCGACAACCCGCCGTATTACCTGACATTCTCATCAATTCTAATACTGCTAACATTGGTATTTTCTGAAACCAGTGTGGCGTTGAGAATGAGTGACTGAGTCACCAACTAATGTATTTGCTTCTGTTACTACGCAAGGACCGAGAAACCGCATCACTCATCACCACCACTACTAATAGTCTGCGATGCACATTCCTCTCAGGTCCACGCAGCTTAGACTCGAGCAGTACCGGCTGCATCGGGATGTCACACTGCCATCGTAATGTACAGGCCATCATGCAGCGACTCTAACGATTGATCAGCTGATCGGTAGGGAGGTAGAGATGGCGACCATTTTGCTTTGTGCTGTGTTGTTTATATCTTTTATGAATGAGTATCTGCGTGAAAAGTGATACTTGAGAACGCTTCTACTTACGTCATCTAGAATGAGGATTATTTATTTTCTGGAACAAATGTTCATTTTGTAGGTAGGTTATTGTACCTACGCTAATTTTGCGTTGCATGTTTGTCATCACACAGAAGGTTATGTTTTAGTTAGGACCTCTATATCACTTATTATTTCGACTCATACAAGGTTTTTTGGATGGTATAAAAGGTTTTTAATTTGCATATTAAGGCTTTCACGGCCCGGATTATTATACAAATAATTCATGCTTTTGGGCATTGTTCCCAAACATTGTTTATTTCCATTGAAAAAGGAGGCAAGGTTTCTCCGAAACGTATGGTTTAAATTAAAAATACACACGGCATTAGCCCAAAAGCATGAATTATTTGTATAAAATGTTTTTAGTTCAGGAAACCTCCTTCCCAGGTCACAGGTGTGTCAAAAGTTTGTTTATAGCAACTACCGGCATTATGAAAGAAATGATAATGTGGCTTGCTTCTCCTTCCCCACCACGACAATTTAAGAAAGCAATGCATACACAACATTCCTAGAAATTATTTGTACATTACGGGGAATACAAGAGTGTCTGTTAACATTTCCCTGAAAGTAAGATACCATTCTTCGGGAGAGAAGAGCTAGTCGCCTTGATGGTACGTTGTTAGTTAATATGGTTTCAATTACTGTATGAAGTTCCCAAACTTCAGTCTATGCTAGGACTGGAAACATTTCTAATATAATAATGCTGAGGTTAAGTTACTTACCGTATGTAAATCAGAGAAGCGATATCCAGTATTCGGTATCTACTGAAGTCAGTCCAAGTTACATTATTTGTGAGAATGGTCTCTCGATCAAGCTCAAGTGAATATGGTAATGTTTTCGTGGCAGCATTTGTGTAGGCTACTGTATTTACATTAATTGGATTGTTAGCACCTGGTGTATGTACTGTAGGTTCTTGATACCTGATTTAAAGATTACAACCCATTGTAAATTCCTGATGCAAGAAACAAGTTACATTGAGTCATAGAAAATAAGTGCTGTTAGGAGAGGCCCTGTGAGGGTGGCCTGTGCATTGATTACAGTTAGCGGTAGGTTACATTGTGCTTTGTCATCCACGAGCCGTTTAGGACGTGATCTGTTGAATAGCCAAGAGTAATGTGGGGTTTTCTCAGGCATCTACCATAAACCTTTTCAAAGCGGTGAACAACGAGAAAATGGCCAAGAATAGATCTTATTCTCGACGTCAAAATACTGCAATTTAGCCCTGTTTGTGTGTTTTAACAACGTTCTAGTAAATGTACCGGCAATGTGCCATTTTGTTCACTCTCAAAATGCCAGCTACATCGGCCGGATTTGAACAAGCGGAGCGATAATTAGGCGTATGTATGGGGTAGCGGATGGAAGTGCCAATCAGGCCTAAATAGCATTGCTATTTATCTACGTCTTGAAGCGGGAGGGTAATTTATATTAGGTTTGAAGAGACTGCGTGTGAAGCGAGCTATCTGACTTGCTGCTGCGACTATAACGATCCTAGGCGTGACGTCACAGTAGGAGCCTTACGGCCTGTACATTACGATGACAGTGGATGTCAGCGGGGCTTCGGAGCCCTTCGGCAGCTATCGGCAAACCTCGCGCTAGCTGGGTACTCGCAGCGCTCAGCGTGCAGATAAACAGCAGGCTGTGGAACTGTGCATTGCGCTTACAATATATTTTATTGTAGGTTTAGCACACTACATTAAAACTACATTCATAACACTGTAAATACATGAATAATAATAATTTTCCATTACATCAATTAACACGGTAGTTCGACAACTAAACAAATTAATCACAGAAGAATTACAAATTGAACACTAGTGTTCATTTAAGACAAGTCATGAATTAATAAAATATGTACCAAAATGAGTCCTTGGAGTACTTTATATGGGCATATGAGCCGTTTCTATTAATGACGTTTTTTATATCATCACACTCCTTCCCGTCAGGCTTAACGAAAGTTAATTTTCGGAGCTTCTTTGGTGGCTTCTTCATGGCAAACAAGAGACTTTATTGTAGGTTTAGCACACTATATTACATATCGTCACCTTTCTTTAGAAACCACGTATGTCCTAAAAGCAAAATAAACGTCGTATGTCTCACATACGTGGTTTTAAAATAAGAACTCTCCGACCATTAGACATAAGAGGTTTTAAAATTCATCTCCAGAGGAAAGACTGTCGAATATGGACTTAAGAGGTTTTTAAATTCCGATTCCGCTTTGAATTCTGATTAGGAAAGAGGTAACATTCATTGTTGAGAAAATTCAGACTTACGAGGTTTTTAAAGAAAGTTATATTATGCACAGGGCCCGGATAATTATGTGCTTAACTTTTCAGAAATATGTATGTATGTATGTGCTTAAATTTGTATCATATTTGTGTCCCCCAGTTACTCGAAATATAGTTGTAACGTCCAGCTGGTTGAGTAATCCATAATCCTGTCTACAGTCCAAATGTTCCCGCTTAATAGGCCGTGGCTTACCTCAGTTTCTGAATCCTACAATACTTACTGCAAATGTGCGATACGAAATCATGTATGGGCCGTTTTCTAATTTAATTATAAAGGCAAGAAGAAAAGGTCACTTCAAAATCTCTGATAGCACAAAAGTTTTGCAGACCACTGTAATTTCAAGTAAAAATTCCTGTCAAGATTAGGAAGAGACAAAGGTGCATTCACGAAATAGAGAAGCAAATTACTGGAATTGCCCGAGTCGAAAAGGTGCGCAGTATTCATCTAAGGAGTACAACATACCATCAAATATAGGAAATATGTATTTATGAATAAATTCGCCAGAATATGTATTTATTTATAAAAACGGCGCCACCGGTACGAGTGGGTGGACCTTAAGTTAGTCACAGCTAAGCTTAATGCCAACACGGAGAGTAAACCAACGACGTGAGTTATATTCTTCCCACACGACTGTACCTGTCAACCAAGCCAACCACTAGTTTCACTTCGGTCACCGGTAATCGTATCTTGAACGGTTAAATAGCAGCGAGTAGTTACCATTACCACATTCATTCACTTCTCACTGAGCCTCGATGCACAAGATGTAACTATAGCTGATTGAACAAAAGAAAGTGCCCTTTTTTACCAAGTCTAACGGATCGTAATGAAACTTTAATAAGTCTTGAAGGAACTTATTGTTAAAGTGTAAACGGAGTTAAATGTGAACTGACGGTTCTAAAAATAGTTGTTGTTAATTTTGTAAACCAACTTTTCCTCGGGCCTGACTGGTCATAGCAGTTATGAGGCTAGTTAGTTATTGTTGTTTCAAGGGGCGAACTACGAGGTCATCTGCCCCTAAGTTATGCGCCTCATAGCAATGCAAGGCTAAACGAAAAACTACGTTTTATCCACATGCTTACATTTCACCCGGACTTGAGAATCTCGTGGTTCCAGGAAGGGCATCCGGTCTAAACCAATATGAGCCAGGGTAGACCCCAAACAAAGTTTTAACCAGTCGGGTTTATTAAGGGGATGTTGTAAGCTGCTTTGGGTCAAAAAAGTGGAAACTTATATTTTATGTTATTTTGATAGCCTCGTCCAATGTACATATGCTTATTGGCTGAAAATGTATGCTAAACATCATTTATAGGTCATTTAAAGCCACGCCCCCCTTGAAGATCTGTTCCTGAGAACTGGTATATTTTCTCCTCCTCCTCCTCCTCCTTCTCCTTCTTCTCCTGCCCCTTCTTCTCCTTCTGCTCATTTACCTCCTCCTCCTGCTCCTTCTTCTCTTTCTCCTTCTCCTCCTACGTCTTCTCTTTCTCTAAAGAAGCTAGGAAGTTAAAAAGAAACCAGAAGAGGGGCAGAGAAGATAAAGACAACCCAGATGATCCTGAATATGGGTCTGGTGCACATTAAGGTAACACTTATCTTTAAGAGCATTTTTCTTCACTTTTTTTTTTCGAGACAAATGTTCTTTTTCTCAGGAAGTATCAACAATAGCGCTCTGCAGTAATGCAATATGATCAACTATAGGATTGTATGTTTTCTTGTGATTTTATGATAAATAGAAAAAATAATATTTTATGTTTACGTAGAGGAATAAGTTGAAACATTTAACATTTGAAAAAAAAAACTATTATTTACAAACACACACATTTCCATAAACAACCATTTAAAGATAAAATATAGATCTAAATATCTGTAAGGTTTTGTTTCAATAGGTTAAATACTTAATGAGAAAAAGGAACATGAAGTTGAGATAGGGCTTACAACCTCCCCATAACATGCGGCCACGCTATCTCCGGACTCGAAATACACTAGATGCACGGCTCAATGGTGGAAGTGTTGAAGTGAAACAACCCTCCAACGACGCGACGGGTAATGAAAGCTAGTGTTAAGTAAGCCTTCTTCATAGGTTTTAAATCAGGAATCCACATCCACTTGATTAAACAACTGTCAGCTCCGTCGATGTTCCCGACAATTATCCTGTCATGTTGACAGCCACCAGAACAAAAACAAGCTAACACACATTGCAGAACTGTAATAATGATGATAATAATAATAATAATAATAATTAGCGGACCCGCGCGAGAACTCTCGCATAATGGGTTGTGTGCACCCCATGTGTTCAGACTACCCGCATGGTTCTAATGCTATGCGGGCTGTACGCGATACAGTTCTGTCAGGGGCTATCGTCTTGTTTATTTCTTTAAAAGCACTTTATAAACAAATACATACATTTCCGTTGCCTTTTCAAGAAATGCAAGATTTTTCCTGTACTATTGATACGATTTGGAAGATTTTGGTACAAACCACACCTTCTAACTCCCTCTGGTTTAGGAGCTTGAGTTTTGTGAAACATACACCTTAGCGTATGATATAATGAAAAATGAAAATCCACAGCCTGCTTACAGTCGACCGACCGGGTCAGGGAATGGAATGGAATGCAATGAATGAAGCCTCCATCTAGCGGCGAGGATATGAACTGTGCCAGCTGCCAAAGCCTGTCGCACTCCCCTGGGGCAATGATTAAATGCATGATAGATGAAATGATAGTAGAGTGTGTTGTTGGAATGAAATTTGTGATGATGATGATAATTTTTGTTTTAAGGGGCCTAACATCGAGGTTATCGGCCCCTAATGATCTGGGTGATAGCGAAAATGATAATGAAATGGAAACCAGAACAAAATTATCGGAGACGGAAAATACGTACAAAAAGGAACTCAGATGGAAACAACTCACAATATGGTCTTACAAAAGGGAATTTAGAACGAAAAGTTGCACAAAAACAATAGATTGAAAAAGACCCACAAAACGTAGGCTAGATTCAAAATACGTACAAAATGCAATGTAGCGTCGAAATACTTACAAAATGCAACTGAAATTCAAAATACTTACAAAATGCAAATGAGATCGAAAATACGCACACAATGCAATTGAAATTGAAAATACACAATGCAATTCAGATTGAAATATCCCAGTTCCAATCTAAATTATTCACAAAGTGCAATTGAAATTCAAAATACTTACAAAATGCAATTGAAATTGAAAATGCTTACAAAATGTACGGTAGATTCAAAGGACTCATGTGGATTGACAATACTTACAAAAAGCAATTTAGATTGAAAATACTTGACAAAATGTAATTTAGATTCAAAATACCCACAAAATGCAATTGAGAATCAAAATATGTGCAAAATGCCCGCCAAACAAAATGCAATTTAGATTCAAAATGCGTGCGAAATGCGGTTTTGGTTGAAAATACTTACAAAATGCAATTGAAATTCAAAATACTCACTAAAATGCCCAGAAACCTACATTTAAAGACGTACAAAAAGGGAATTTAGATTGTCAATCTTTACAAAATGCAATTGAGGTTGAAAACAATCGCAAGATGTAATTTAGATCGAAAAAAACATACAAAAAGTAACGTAGATTAAAAATGCCTTAAAAATCGCTAGAAGGGAATTTAGATACACGGTGAACCAAGTAACAAAAACAGTGCGGGAATCTTAAAGAGAAAAGGAAATATAAGGAGGGGAGGGGAGGGGAGGGGAGAGAGGAAAGGGTCCGCCCCAAAGGTAAGGGACAAAAGGGGATAACGGACCCAGCTCAGGAATCCCTTGGGGTCGCCAACTCCCGAACTCACCAGCCGTGAGCCCCTGAGGGTGTAGCATTATCTACGGCACACCAGAAGTGGTGGGGCTACATACACCCTGCCTCCTTAAGGACCTTGAGCACAAGGCAGGAGGTAAAAGGAAAAGAAAAAGAAGGCTGACCCCTCACAGAAGGAGGGTATCAGGAAAGATGAGACAAAGGCCAATTAAGGCGGGAAAGTGAAAGACTCCCTAGGCCTCGGATAACCTAATACCGTCGGGGTCGGAAGAGAACAAGAGTTGACCAAGGGAAGTCGACAGGAAAGAAGACGGTGAGGAGCCCGGCACAAGTAAGTGGAAGCAATGCCGGACTCAGCTGGGGTCCCGTGGTCGCCAACCCACGCCCCACTAGAGGTGAGCCCTGGGGGGTGAAATTTGTGACAGGGAAATCCGGAGTACCCGGAGAAAAACCTGTCTGTCTCCGCTTTGTCCAGCACAAATCTCACATGGAGTGACCGTGATTTGAACCACGGACCCAGCGGTGAGAGGCCGGCGTGCTGCCGCTTGAGCCAAGGAGGCTATATATTACGTAATAATGATAGTAATAATAATAATCTTCTGTTTATTAGGAATATTCTACAATATAGTAGTTTTCCTTCATCCCTCAAGAACTCGACTCCTCCTCGGTTAAGCCTCTGGTAGCCACGCTCCATCCACTGTTCTATTGGTGTACCCCGTTTCTGTTTGCCTTCAGCTTGACAATCTAACATTACATTTAGAATTCTACTATTCTGCATCTTTTTCCCAAGTTTAAGCCATTGTAATCGTCTTTCTTCAACCACTTCTAGTACTTTGTTTTTTATCTGCGTAATTTCTCTGATTCTCGTATTTCTAATTTAATCAAATCTTGATTTTCCTGCCGCCCTTCTCCAAATCCATCTCTGTTTTGTTTGCTTGCTGTCTAAGTTTCTGCTCCATACAACAAAATACTTTGTATCAATGAACTGCAAATACGTTTCTTGGTGTTGTTTACAATACTTAAAACGGATTTTAATGCTCCAATTGTTCTCCCAGCCTCACTTACTCTTTTCTCAATTTCAGATGAACGTGTTCCCCCAGCTTCTATTAACCTATTGAACCCAAATATTTAAATTTACTGATTGTTTGAATTTCTGAATTTTCAATCAGTAGTTTCTCACCACCATACTAATAAAACTGACCGATTACCTAAACGTTAGGCTCCTTAATGGTATTTTGAATTGATGCGCTTTCTACCTTTGACCACCATTTTGTTGTTGTTAATCCTTAGTAGGGAATTGAGACATCTTGGTCATCAGCCCCGTGTACTTGGATGTGTGTTGAACTTGTGTCTAACTATAGTACAGGGACGTATATAAGGGGGCTCCAGACCCGACCCCCCCCCCCTTCCGAAAAAAATATTTAAGAATGAATGTGTTGTTTTGGTAAAAGCATAAAATAGGCTAATTGTAAATTTGGTTGTACCCTAATCTTAACTTATTGCCTAAGATATAAACAATAATAAGATTGAAATTTGACTACCTCGTGGTATAGTGGCTAGCATTCTTGGCTGCCACCCCGGAGGTCCGAATCCGATTCCTGGCTCTGCCAAGAAATTTTAATTCTGGTCTGAGGGCTGGAACGGGGAACACTCAGCCTTGTGAGGCAAAACTGAGAATTCCACAGTACGGTACTTTTGAGAAATAAATCATCAATTTGTAAACAACAACAAAAACTGTTTACCTTTCTGCTTAGTAAATTGACAAATATTTAGATATTTGCCATTCATACTCCATAGGCCATGATAGAAAATTCACAAAAGTTTGGTGGTTTTCAGTCGGTCAACACGAGTGTACCCAAAAAGAGCTGGGTTATGCCCTGATCCTGAAATAAATTACATGAGATTAATAAATACACTAGGATGACCAGTTTCGATCATCAGATCCATTAGGGCATAACCCAGCTCTTTTTGGGTACACTCGTGTTGACCGACTGAAAAGCACCAACATTTTGTTTACTCAGGCAACACTGAAAAATGGCTTCAAACCTCACAATAGAAAATTCATTAAGTATACAATTTTATTTGTGTGTGGTGTTGTATTTTAAACTCTTTTTATATTGCCACTAATTGTAGGCTGTATACACTTAGAATTTTACAATTAACTCTTATCTAAAATAATTACACAAAGTTATATGCTCTAAGATATTGGTTGATATTTCTGGGTGTTTTGCGGTGACAATCCACTGAGAATACTCACAATTTTCAAGGATAGTCAGCCCCCCCCCCCGAAACAAATTGTATATACGCCCCTGCTGTAGTAGTGTAGGAAGGGGTGTGGAGAAACACCCTCAGGGTAGCCGAACCTGCTGCAGCTGTCCTCGCTCGGCTACGCTAGCCACGGGACAAGACACATTTTAGCGGACCCCTCCCCTACTGCGACATTCTCTGGCCAACAATACAGCACAGGAGTGAATGTTATCACCAAACTATTGTCCCGCGCAAAAACTCTTTAATTAGCCACACAAGGCCCTACGATTTTAATTGCACTAATTAAATCAGACATTTGAACCAACTATAAAACCGGCCGGAGAAGTCAACGTGTAAGGTCAAGGAAGACGAATGGGTTCGAACCCACCATGGGCCAGCCGAATGCTGATCCGGTACCTTACTTCTTTCTTTTGCGAGGAGCGACAGGATGGGCATCAAGAATTCTCAATTATATTGCTTTGATTGTCATTTCACGTTCAAACACTTCCTAGACCAATAACAGGGTGTCTACCAAAACCAACAAACAGATTTCCCTGACATTTCCCGGATTTTTTCAGGATAAATCAAAAAATTGCCTGAGTAACAGTAGGGGCCATACTAAATATATAAAACAGAGTTTGTACTTAAAGTGCATTTCAAAAAGTGCTTGAACAATAAAGGGTAGCATGACAAGGCTGGAAAAGACAAATATAAGGTGCTTTCAAAAAGTAACGAGCCGGAGGCATAATTACAGAAACCAGTACCTGTATGTTAGAAGTATTGGCCCTGGCTGTTGAGGCACTTGTCCCACTGTGACACGAGGCGGTGAATGGCTGTCTCATAAAATTACATGGGCTGCGATGTGAACCAGTTCCGTACGTACAGCTGGACGTCGGCGTCCGAGGTGAATCGTAGGCCCCACAGAGCCCTTTTCAGGGGACCAAACATGGCGAGGGAGAGAGGTCTGGACTGTATGGAGGGTGGACGAGAACCTCCCATTTGAACTTCTGCAGGAGTGCCGCGACTGTGTTGGCCGTATGAGGTCGTGCATTGTCGTGGAGCGACCACGGCGGCTATGGCGTTTACCGTCACTCGGCGGTCCTGGGTGATGAGTGCATCAACCAGCTGGACGTTGTCATCGGTAATGCATGGGCGTACCCCAGACCGGGCATCATTGGCTAACGACACCCGTCCTTCCCTGAAGCGCTTGTGCCAAGCCTTGACCCTTGCAAGGGACATGCAGTGTTCGCCGTACACTTGTGACATTCGGCGATGAATGTCCGTTCCCCCTACTCCTTCCGCTGTCAGAAACCGAACAACACCTCTTTGCTCTTCGGTTGACGCCTCCATGTCACTGTTTGCAATGCGACTGGCAGCGTTGGACGATTGATGCATGCTGCTGCTCGCTTTGTATCGTCACGTGACGTGCACGCGTGCCTTCTAGCGACGGACTGTGACCTTCCACGCTCTGGTCGCAACCACACCTCGTTACACACGCCACAATTAGCCGATGCAGTCCCGGTTTGCGCATTCCAGCCTCCGGCTCGTTACTTTTTGAACGCACCTTATATATACTGTATATATACTTAATTTTTCTACTACTATTATTATTATTATTATTATTATTTTCGTTTCGGTCGTCTAGAGACCACGAGCCAATTTCAATGCTTTGTCCTTTGCTGTTCCTTCTTCTTCCTCCAGTATTCCTTCATCATCTCACTGTGATTCCTCTTCCTTTCCTCGGACCATTTTGAGCCAGTTTTCTTTCCCTTCCTCCCTTGGAATCCTTCCATTTTTAGCAACTTTTTGCCTAAAAATTTCTCTCTGTGGTGTATCTTCTTCTCTGATATTGTTCCTTTCCACATCATTTTTGACTTCTTGTGCCCAGGTTGTTGTTGACTTCTTGTTCTAGAGGAATGTGAAGATCTGCTTGGTTAACCAACTGTCATCCATCCTGAAGAAATGTCCAAATAATAGCAATTTTGCCAATTTCTAAAATTTTCATCCAGAAAACTATTGTATTTGCGTGCATTGAAAGTAGCTCGTCAATAGTAATGCTCTCACACAGTTACACATTTATATACAAACACACTGTGTGCTCAATCTTGCAAGAAATGAGAGCTCACATCTACAACAATCACCACCAGAATATACTCCCCCCCCCCAATCAAAATGTAAATGCTTTATTTCCAATTACTCAAAGTTGGACCTTGTGAAGCTAAAGTCCCTGAGTGTTATTAAAATACCCTGATAATTCCCTGAGTTTTCCAGGATTTAAAAAATCCCTGAGTATTCCCCGTTTTCCCGAGTAGTAGACACCCTGAAGGAGTAATTTTTTATCATCAAGGCTTACAGCCGAAACGTCGGGGAAAAAATCACCGAAACACGACACGGCTCCATCCTGTGAGCCTACATGATAAACTAGACACCGGCCGCGAAAGCCTACGATCTGAATAATGAGAGTAATGTAGTAACTAGTAACCCGGTCAGCAAACGTACTATTTTTTAATTCCATGTAAAAGTGCACTCATTTTATTCGCAATTCTCTTTAATTATTATTATTATTATATTATACTTATTATTTGCGTACATTCCCTTTAACGAGAGCGCTAAAAACACAAAAATCTAGCTTTTGGTGGTGGCTCTTTTCCTCTTTTCATCTTCCCGAAAACCTTTCATCCGTTCACTGTGTGCTTTCTCCTCTTCATCTGTCAATTTATGCCTATTTCTTTTGGGTGTGATCTAAATTCAAATTTCTAGTTATTGATTTTCTCTCTACTGTGGTCCTGGATGTCTTCTATGGTGGTATGTAATTGTTGTAAATCTTCCCTAGTTTCTTTGTACCAAAAAGTACCCAATTTCGACGTAGAAATTATGTTGAATATTCTTTTAGTCAGTCTGGTGTGGTTCATTCTGGCGATGTGTGTCAAGAACTTCACTCTGCGTTTTCTGATGAGTGTCGTGATAGATTCAGTATTTCTGAATAATTCTTCTGTGGGTCTTTTTTTGCCAGAAATTATCTCTGAAAACGGCGCCGTACATTTTTCTCAGAATTTTCCTTTCTTGGTTTTCAATGCCTTTAATTTTGGCCATTCCCTTGGTGCTTGTGGTTTCTGATGCGTATAAGGCTTCCGGCAATAATGTCGTAATTTCGCAGCCGTGGAGATGCAATTTTTTTTTATTGTAGTGGGACCAGCTAAGTTTCTATTTAATAATGTTAATGTTATTGGTTTTACGTCCCTTTTGAGCTACTGCAGCTTTTAGAGACGCCAGGGTACCGGAATTTTGCCCCGAAGGGGATCTTTAACGTGCCAGTAAATCTGTCACGGTTCCCTCGTGCACCCTCAAATGCCAACTGGCTGCACAAGGATTCGATCCTGCAACCTTGGGATTAGGAAGCGAGAACGTTACACCGGAGCCACGTAGCCAGCCAAGAGGAGGCGTAGGTGTGACGTTCTCTAACTCAAAAGGCGCCTCCAAGTGTCTTAGTTATTCCTTCCCTTTTTTCTCTGTTGTGATTTTTTTTCAGGCAAAGAGAAGATGAACTATAAACGGAAAAAGAAGGCTGTGAATGTTTGAAATTAGCAATACCTTGTCTGTGAAAACTAAAGCCAATATTTTGACGAATATAGTAAGTCGGGTAGATTTTCTAGTTCGATTCAACACGTAGGAGAATACTTTTAACAATTTACAATTGAACACATCACATCTAACAAACTGGAAATCATCTGAACGTTCATAGTTATATTTCAAAGATTTTTAAAATTAATTATTTGTGATACGGGGCAAAATCATCACACTGAAAGGAGACCATCTTGTTGTTGATTATTTTAGGGAATGCGACATCGTGGTCATGTAGCCCCGTGTACTTGTGTGTCTGTGGAATTTGTGTGATAGCCTGTGTTATTGTGAGGGCTGCACTAGTGTGTGTATTTGTAAACTGGGAGCCTCATCAGAAAGCCTTTTGCTTGTTGATGAGAAGCAGTAATTTATTGGTGACTGATATTCCCTGATATTTTAAATGTATTACTAAAGGGTGATTAACTCGTGAAGTGAAGCTTGTTATTAGGCCTAATGATTTTAGCGTTTGTAAAATAGGCCTAATAATTAATGCTTTGCAGCCATTTTTCAGTGTTGCTTATCGACAATATGCTAATATTGTAACTTTACAATATTAATTGATTAACTTGTGTAAAAAGTATTGCATTCAATAGCTTGGAAAAAATAATTCTAATATTGAGCATGCAAAGGGTAGTGTAGATAAAATATTAATTTGGGGGATTAATGATGAGAATCAGGGACTTGTCCTTTGTCGCTAAGATCTGGCAGTAACTTATTGGTAGCATTCTGATGCTTTCTTCTTCTGCTTTTACGGCCTCATTGGACCACTTCAGTCAATCATTTATTGGTCATCTTCTTCAGTAAGTTTTCTTTCCGAGTTGCCCAGTAGTTTTTCATTCGCTCTGATCTTCTCAAGCGTTCCTCATCTGTAAATACCCTTTTCAATGTATGGCGTTTGTCTATTTTTGGTTGATTATTATTATTATTTTATTTAGCGTATGGCAACAATTAGTTACATATATACAAGTACAAATATACACAGACAGGAAACATGTTTCCCGGGAGCAAGATTTAATTATATTACAATGTCCAGTTGGGTGATCCACTGTATGGCTTCCTCTGTTGGTTCCAGAAAGTCATTTGGGCTGCCTGTATAGGAACGTCGCACACATTCACTTACAATATGGGGCAGTGGCGAAGCGTGATATTTTTTGTAGGGTAGGCTGAAGTTGAATGAATTCCGAAAGTAACAAACGTGCTCAACTCCTCAAAATTCACAGCTTTAGTCTACTGGAAAGGCTGTGTCCCATAACTCATCAGAGGTCGGGCCTTTTTTTACTTTAATGGGGCACACACAGTTACTCATACCATGTATGAAAAAAAAATAGAACAATTATCTCAACTAAATTGTATTCTTCACTTACACAGTCATAATAAAGCAGATGTGTTATTTCAAATAATTAAATCTAATTCGACAAGGAGCATCAGCAAATTAATACATTATCACTCACCATTAATTTTTTTGGAGATAAGTTCGATCCTTCTGTCCTTTTTCTGGGCGTAGACGTCGATAACTCGGGAAATGAATTTTTGACGTTTGGAAGAAGATTTAACAGTTCTCTTTTCTATGGCCAAAATTGCCAAATTCGATAGTCTATCGTTCGTCATTGTGTTGCGGAGGTACGTTTTAACACGTTTCAATGAACTCGTGCTTCTTTCGCATGAAGCAGTGGTCGCCGGAACTGAAAGTACCAAGGAAAGTAGCTTCACGCACTCGGGGAGCACACTTTTTAATCCATTGTGTATAATGTATTTGAACAAATCCCTAGGCGATAGGTGTTTATCCTCACTACTATAAACGAACATAAGTTCTCCTGTCAGTTTTTCATGATCGAAGAATGGATACACTTTAAACAATTTTTCGAGAATAAATGTCGGGAATTTATTTGGCCTACTGTAATACAAAAATTCTTCCTGATCTACCAATTCCGTAAAATCTACCTTCTGAAAGTCCTGGAATCTGGTTTCCATATTCACTACTATAGTGTCAACTATTTCAAACGCAAGTCTCTTCAATTTCTGTGATCCTGCTTCATTTAGAGTAGTTTAAAGTTCACCTGTTGAATTTAGGAGAGAGTTAGCTTTCTCTATGCAGGCAAGAAATACTTCTTCACATCTTAGTTTATCAACCGCCTTGGTGCAATTTTCAATTTCGTACTTGCAACGTCTTATATCTACGGTTTTGCTTTGCAGGATGACCAACAATACACCCGTATGCTGAAAAATCAAATTATAAAGCTGCAGCAAAAAAGGAAACGTCAGATCATTCAATATATTGCCGAGTCCAATTGCCTGATGTAAGGAATTATCATCCCATCCATCATTGTCTATAATATCATGAAATGCGGCTTTTAGTTCCGCATAGTGAATGATAATTGTTGCAATAGCGCGCGAATGAAAGTTCCAACTTGTTTCACATGAGCTTGGCAATTTGAAACCCCTTTCTCTAAGAATATCGCTTATTTTACTAGAACGGCTCAAGAAAGTATGGAATCCTGCGAGGTTTGCTACAAAAATCTTAACTTGCGTAATTGTTTTACAAGCATAAAGCAGAACCAAATTTAATTGATGCGCGTAGCAATGGATGAAGAGGGCATGAGGATATTCTTGTTTTACAATACCGTGAACACCAGCATTTTTACCTGCCATTGCACTGCATCCATCGTACGTTTGGGATATTAATTTCCCTTTCGAGATCTTCCAGGTTTTGAGGACGTCAAGCAAAACAGCGGCTATACCTTGAGCACTTCGGTCTTATGAAACGTCATAAAATCCGACGAATCTCTCTTCAATTTCTCCCGATTCGTTATTGGCATAACGGAAAATAACGTTCATTGGACTTGTAGTTGAGACATCCGTGGTTTCATCAGCCTGTATGGAAATAAACGGACTATTTTCAAATTCACTAAAAATCTGTTCTTTAACTACTTCCGTAATACATTCGTGTAGTTCATTTTGTGTGTCAGAGGAAGTGCCTTTATATACCCCATCGGATGATAAATGATCTTTCATATACGGTTCTTCCTCTGCCAAGAAATCCAATAATTCGAAATAATTGCCTTTGTTTAAAGACGTCTCAGATTCATCGTGACCTCTTGCCGCGTCAGGAAACAGAGAGTTGAAATCAGTCTTTTCATTATATTCCTATTTCGCTCGACTTTTTCATTGTGTTTCAAAGCTGCAAGACGCATCGCCTCAGAAAGTGCATGGTCAATTCTAGCGGTACCTAAATGATTATATTTAACAGCTGCTGTGATGTGTGAAATTGAACATTCATTTTTTTTTTTTGCCTTAGAAAGAAAATTTTTAAGTCTTTCCTCACCAACCCCTCTTTTGCCCCATTCTAAATTGTCTTCAGCAAAAAGCACACAATAAGAACAAAATAATCTATTTCGGGTAGCACTACCACTCAACCATGGTTTCGACTCGTACCATTGTCTCTGAAACCGTCTTACAAACTTTCCATCGGTTTTCTGAAGTGACAAGCTTGGCGTGGGCTTCCGTTCTTTCACCTGGATTTTTTCCTCCAAAGAGAGTTGAGAAAAAAATGTTGGATTTTCAATAAGAAAATTCAATGGATCATGAGATGTATTGAACGCATCCGTTGAAACGCATGTGTCGTGTAGATTAGCGTACTTATGCCTACTATTTTTTTCAACTACACTGTAACACAAACACCCCACACAGTAAGATACAAATATATTAATAGAAACACACTTCACTGCACTTAATATTCCACACTGGCAATAGGCTGCACAGATTGGTATCATTCACCGTGTAGCCAGGACTGCCAACATGTCAAAAGAGCACATTAAAAAAACCATTCTGCAAGTTAAGTATTTTAAAGTAACACATAATGAGATTTATCTTAAATTCATTTTTTTGCGTATGTCTGGGTCCTGTTCAGATTTATGTCCATGTTCAATAATTTTTCATGTCAGAAAATTATGCTATCTTGCATTTAATATCGTTGACAACCCTGTAAACAGTGCTGTGCTGTCTTAGTTCTGCCAAACACCCCTAGATTGCAGCAGTTATCGTTGTGGCGTTTCTATCTCCAGGAGTCCTTGGGCAAGCCTTAACGCACAAGTTTACAAGATACACCCCCTCTTCACCCCGCCCACCAAGTAGTTGCTACTGCGTCTGCGCGCGTGAGGCTGAGTTGAGGTGAATAGCTATTGGTTGATTTGGTTGTGAGCAGACACGACGCTAGGCAGCGCGAGTTCAAATATATAATATTCGAAATATCAATCGAAAAACACCAATAACAGCCGAAGAAAACTAATTTAACCTTTTTTACGGATAGGCTGAGCCTCAGCGCCCTAATGGGCGCCTCGCCCCTGATATGGGGGATTGTTTGTTGAGAGGCACCACAGTCGCACTCCGGTGATGTCATATAGTTCCACTTATAAAGGGCGTCCCTACATCGTCCATGATTTGTTCTCACTCGATTCAGTGTGGTCCAGTGGTTACGCGGTAGATGATGTCCACTAGGAAGATGTTCACCAGGATAGATGTTGTGTAGGGAACTGTCTGTGGCAACTTTTCTGCGACTTCTCCATTCTTCTAAAGAGTAGAAATTCCCATCGGCCAAAGCGACAGCATCACGCCAAGATGGATGACGTAACTTAAGCCTCGGTATCTTGAGAGCGGGAATATCATCCAGAAATCTTACTTTTATGCCTTTCAGGTTTTTGTTTTGTTTTGCAAGTCATCCAAGGTTATTTCTAATTCTTTCACATCTTCTCTAATTTCCTTAATCCATCCTACTTGTTGTTTCATATTCCAAAATTTCCCAACAATTTTTCTAGATGGTTTCCGGTGTCCTCATAATTCATATTCTTCCGAATAGTATCAGTGATGGGCTCCATTTCATTTGGTACTATCCACCATTGTCCATCTTTCAGATATCTTTTATTTATGCATGTTCTAGCTATTCTTCTTTCTACTTTTAGAATTTTGTCGATTCTGTTTTTCTGCGTAACTTGAAAAAGAGTTTCGCTTCCATATGCCACCTGATGCTTCATAATAAAATAAAGAGTATGTTAACCATTGATGACTGTATGAGATAAAATACTACTGCACATAAATATTAGCACTAATGTAAATTAGTTTCATGCTAGAAAATTACGAATGTTTGTCCGAATATCGACAAGATTTGATGTACCAAAATAGAAAAGCCCTAATGTATTTGCATCAGTCCCACTTGTCCATTGTCGCTAAGGAAAGAGGAGATCTCACATATGTGTGAAAGAGAAAATAAAAAGTAAGGGAGATGTGAAGTGAAACCACTCCACTCCACACGCTCACTTGTATCGCACTACTTCCTGTAGTGAGTGAAATCGTATCGACAAGATCATTGAAACCTTGCATCTTCACGCTCGAACCACTTCAATCACTCAACGACTGCTCTGGCCTGAGGTCTACTCCACTACAGCCATCTCAGTGACATAAACACACGGGGCTAAATGTGTCCTGCTAAAATATCCAGTTTACACAATAACAACTGGACCGTAAACATTTCACGATTGTATTTTATAAACCTCAGGATGGGCCAACGCTCCCTTTGGCTCCGATTGTTCGTTGGTTCCTCAGTTTAGGGGCTGCGACAACGCGGTCATGTAGCCCCGTGTGCTTTGGGTGAGTGTAGAATGTCTGATAACCGGTGTTAATTGTGATGGCAGTGTGTGTTATCTGTGATTCAGGTAAGGACTGCAAACAGTAATTTCAAGTAGTTCCTACTTTTGCTACCAAATGCTACCGTCCACGACACCTAGCTGGGGATGTAGCTACTAGATGGCATCGCAGTCAACACCCGGTGGCGAACGTTGGAACTATTATAGCGTTATCAAACTAACCTACAAGTTTTAGCTTCCACAAGTGTAGTTAGTGGAAGGTTCTTTTACATGCCATAAATCTATCAGATGGGACCGCCGGCTTTACTTCCTCTCCGAAGGAAGGCATACTGAGGGATTTTTTGACGCTCTTAAAAAATCCGACGACTTCGGCATTCTACCAACGTCGCCATCTTCACGCTCGAACCACTTCAATCAGTCAACGACTGCCACAAAACAGTTGCTGAGAAGAATGTGTTGTCTGCCTGTGCTCTGGTCTGACGTCTACTCCAGGACTCAATACTACAGCCATCTCAGTGACACAGGTTATCTCACATACAAATACACGGGGCTAATTGTGTTCTGCTAATATTCCAAGTTTATACAATAGTATCAGGTTATAACAACTGGACCGTAAACATTCCAAGATTGCATTTCATAAACCTCAGAATGGGCAACGCCCCCTTTGGCTCTGATTATAACTAGGGGACAGTAAAAAAATAGCAGGTCCAGAGATCTGACGTGGCGATACTAGGAATAGTTAAAAATTAAAACAAGAGATCGCAACGTCACGAAGCTGCTAACGACACACGATTCACCCAGCAGCGTACTGACAGCAATAACGCCCGCCGTATTGCAACAGCCAATACAGCCTGCAAACAAACCAATCTTCTTCCAAAATTATTCAACATATTTAAACTTAAACATTAAGGGCGTAATTCTTCTTTAAAAATAATTCAAAATCAAATACTGCTTTAAAAAAAGATATTGGACCAAGTGTCAGTACGGATAACTTTGTTCTGCATCAATTTGTACTCGGAGAGTATCTTTCAAGAAGCACTTGGTGATGTAGCAATAGTGGAGTCTTCATCAACAACATTCGCTATGCAGATCATACAGTCTTGATTACAGATAAATTAAGATGATCTTCAGCATCTAGTGAACTTGCTAGGGCAATACAGCAATATGCTAGGTCTGAACATCAATTCAAAAGACGCATTTCATGATTGTCACACGTCAGCCTGACTTAAAAAAAACACACATCTCCAATTTAATGACTCCTCACTACATAGAGTAGATAAGTTCAAATACCTTGGAACATGGCTATGTGAGGCTTGGAGATCAGTTATGGAGATAAAATGTCGTATTGAGAATGCCCATAATGCTTTTCTGAATTTCAAGAAAATCCTCACAAGTACGGACTTAAATCTAACCCTTAGACTTCGGTTTGTAAGCTGCTACATTATGAGTCTGAAGGATGGACAATAAATGCGGCAACAACAAAGAAGATAGAGGCCTTTGAAATGTGGATTTACCGCAGATACCATGGACTGCACGAGTAACTAATAATAATAATAAATAATAATAATATCGTATGGCCTCGGATGCCGGGTGCAAGCTTTAATAATTGACACCCAGAGGGCAGCTTGCGTGTCGAATTTAATGCTCCTTGGAGCGCTATGAATGTCAAGGAGGTTAGATATCTAAGCTCCTTGACGCTATACCGCTTTCTAGTGGAGAAATTAGGAACTTTGTGTTGGCGGAAAATCCCGAGATTAATTTTGCCACAATCCCGAGATTAATTTTGCCACTATGAACACGGCCTACTGAATTCAAATGGGCTCTTTAACATGCCAACAACGTAAGAGATGAGTAACGTGATATTTGTCGCCTTTCAAAAATCACTTACCATGGCCAGGAGCGAACCTGCAATCTTGGGGTTGGTAGCCCGACACTATAACCACACACCCACCGTGGCAAGCTACGAGTAACTAATATTGAAGTACTGCATAGAATGAACGGACGAAGAAACTCATTATACACCTTTAAAAGACGAAAACCTGTATACCTGGGGCATATCTTGCGAAACACCAAATATCGACTTCTCAAATTGATACTGGAAGGAAAGATCGAAGGTCAAAGAGAAAGGGGCCGAAGAGGGAGTTCGTGGGTGGATAACATAAAACAGTGGACAGGATCGATAAATTATTCCACATCACAGTTCCTAAGCAAAAGATGCATCATGTGGTCGCTAACATCCATTAATGGACAGGCTTCCGAAGAGTCCTGTTAGTTACATCAAAGTCATTTGAACCAGAAAAGTTCAATTAAATTCTTCTTCAAAGAGAATATGAATAAAGACCTCCCGCCTCCAGAATTTAACAAAACTCAAAATAAAGTGGCGGCTTCGGTGGCGTAGTCGGTAGCATGCTGAGCTTCTATGCCCAAGATCACGGATTCAAATCCAGCCGAAGTCGTCGGATTTTTTAAGAGCGTTAAAAATCCCTCAGTATGCCTTCCTTCGGAGGGGAAGAAAGGCCGGCGGTCCCATGCCATAGATTTATAACATGTTGAAGAACCTTCCACTAATTACACCTGTGTGAAGCTAAATTGGATAGGTTAAGCATGTAAACAACGCTCTTAGGTTCCTACGTTCGTTGCCAAGAGCCGACTGCGGTGGCATCTGGTAGCTAAGTTCTGAACAAGTAGTCGTTGATGGTGGCGTTTGACGGCAAAAGTAGGAACTATTTGAAAAATTCAAAAGTCTGCAGTCCTTACTTTAATTTAAAAAACAGATAACACACACTAGCCTCCGTGGCTTAGGCGGCAGCACGCCGGCCTCTCACCGCTGGGTCCGTGGTTCAAATCCCGGTCACTCCATGTGAGATCTGTGCTGGACAAAACGGAGGCAGACAGGTTTTTCTCCGGGTACTCCGGTTTTCCCCGTCAAAATTTCATTCCAGCAACACTCTCCACTATCATTTCATTTCATCTGTCATTCATTTGATCATTGCCCCAGAGGAGTGCGTCAGGCCTCGGCAGCCGGCACAGTCCATATCCTCGCCGCTAGATGGGGGCTTCATTCATTCCATTCCTGACCCGGTCGGAGACTGGAAGCAGGCTGTGGATTTTCATTTCATAACACACACTAATACAGTCATCACAATTAACATCGGTTATCAGACAGATTCTACACACCCAAAGTACACGGGGCTACATGACCGCTTTGCCGTAGCCCCTAAACTTAGGAACCAACCAACCATCAAAAAAAGTGGTCTTTGGTCTGGCGCCTGGGTTTATTACGTTAGACCGTTGAACTAAATTAGAAATCATTAGTAAACAGATCTTAATTTCTTATGCGCATACCATTAAACATTGTTGGACCAGACGCACTTTTATTTGCTCAATTTTCAATTCTATTTTCAGTTGAATACATTTAGTGAAATATCTAGTGATGCTAGGATAACGGTTGACATTACCAACAGGCTGCAAAACGAGGAAAATTTCTTCAAACTATAAAACATCTGGTTTGGAATAAAGAAGTTCCAGAAAAAGCAAAACTCCTCATGTATAAGACTTGTCACGTATGGAGCAGAAAGGGACTGCAAGCAGGTGGAATGAGATTGGACAGAAAAAGAAATGTAGAAATTAGAAAATAAATAAATCAGGAAAGTATGAGAGAGGGGGTGGAGAAAAAGAGACTTCCCTGATATGGGCAGGTTAAGAGGATGAACGGGCAAAGGTTACCAAATATAATGGAAGAACTTAAGATCGATGGAAGAAGATCTCGAGGGCGTCCAAGAATGGAATGAGAGTCTGTATAGAGAGAAGAGAAGTTAAATGGCATCAAGTGGTGAGAAGATAGAATAAGATGGAGAGACCTCGTAAACAGAGAGTTGCCAACCACTCAAACCTGAATCCCAACTTCCCACTCAGAATGTCCCTTTTCACTAGAAAATTTCCCACGGAAAAAATATTTTGTTCGAAGCAAATGTATAATGAATAAAAATGTGCGGTACCATATGCGCTAAAATCGATTTTAACGAAACAACAAACTGTCTCTATCATTATCTTCGAGCATAAATACAATAGAGTGCGCTTTGCCACACTGCGCCTGTACTGTGACGTGAAACCAACATCTGGATCAGCTGACTAAAGGGAAAACAGAGGAACTCGTAATGGAAGGTGATAGGAGTTAGTGGGGAAATGATTTTTAATGAGGGTTTAAACACACATTTTCGTAATTTATACGGCATTGGGAAAAGCATCGCATGTTTCTTTACGTACCGGAAGGTAGCAAAGGTTAAGAATGTAACATATTTGGTGTTAAAAGTGGCTGTCGTGTTCCGTAATACTCATACATACAGAATCCCCTCTTGTAAATAATTAATAACAAATCCAACTCTGAATTAGGCCTACTGATTTTTGAAGAGAATTGTGTTTGTGTAAAAAGTGGCTGTCGTGTACCGTAATACTCATACATCCAGGATCCCCTCTTATAAATATTTAGCCTAATAACAAATCCAACTCTGAATTAGGCCTACTGATTTTTGAACAGAATTGTGTTTGTGTAAAAAGTGGCTGCCGTGTTCCATAATATTCATACATCCAGGATCCCCTCTTGTAAATAATTAATAACAAATCCAACTCTGAATTAGAGCTACTGATTTTTGAACAGAATTGTGTTTGTGTAAAAATTGGCTGCCGTGTTCTATGATATTCATACATCCAGAAGCCCCTCTTGTAAATCATTAATAACAAATCCAACTCTGAATTAGGCCTACTGATTTTTGAACAGAATTGTGTTTGTGTACAAAGTGGCTGCCGTGTTCCGTAATACTCATACATCCAGGATCCCCTCTTGTAAATAATTAATAACAAATCCAATTCTGAATTAGGCCTACTGATTTTTGAAGAGAATTGTGTTTGTGTAGATGGTCATTTTTAATTGTACGCCCGAGAGCTCCAAACAAGTTCAATCTATTACTACATCATTTCCTAATTTATTTGTCATCATTAGAAAATATATTTTGGCTAATTTCAGTACCGGTGCATTACTTTACAAAATTTTATCGTACGATTAGCTCTTATTCAGCGTTACTTTCCACTTCAGTATTTTATGAAGGTGAACAAAACATAGGCAAATGGAAATAAGGAAGTCTATTGATTTAGTAAGCGTTGCTTTTTAACAACTATACATTACATTTGCTACAACGGAAAACATTACAAGCAATGAACTGTTTCTTTTTAAATTCCATTTTCCACGAATCATAGAAACCTTCGCAGTAATAATCCAGAACTTTGAAATCCTACGAATTGACTAATTTAGGGCTGCAATGTATCCTAGAAGGATCTGAAAATATCCTCAACCAAACGCACTGTCCATACGTTTAATAAGATGACAAATATTACCTCAGCGTATTTATTATCGAAGACTACATCGTCACATCAGTAGCATAACCCGCAATTTGACACTGAACATGATTGAAAAGGAAGGATATTTGATGTTGTGATGGTGCTAATTTTGCTTCATAGGCCTGTTCAGTGGAGTAAGGGATAGAGTAAATTTTAATAATTTGTAATAAATTTACAGATTCAATTATTTTTCCTTCATGTCTCGGAGTTAAGAGGAAACGTAAAGAAATGCAAGTAGTGAAGTCAAGAATTTTAGGGTTATTTTGCAATGAATTAATTTAGGAAAGAAATGCCCGATCTTTTCCTAAACGTCTCCTTACATCCATACGCTGCACAGTAATACACCATTCTGGCTTAGTACGGTAATGAATAGAACAGAATAGCCCAATTCTATCGTCACGTGTAGTATGTCAGTGCTCCAAACTATCCGCAGTACCCGGCAGTTCCTTTTAGTCAGCTGATTGAGATGTTGGTTTCACAAATGTGACGTCATCAGCCATCTATTGTATTTATGATCTAAGATCATTATCATACACTTAAACATTCGCTTAATAGCCTACGCGTGTTTATTCATTTAAATATTGACATGTTTATCTTTCCCGGTATAAGTTTTCGTTTTTTTTATGAAGTTTTCACAAAAACGCAAAACATACTGTAAGTTTTAATCTCTAGAAGTGTCTGTTATCGCTCAAGCGGCAGTTGGCGATTGTCTAATACTGTACTTCCATGAAAGGCTTATTCTTATTCTGTCACCAGGTATGAATCGTACCTATTGTGCACGAAGCTTTTATGTATTGATGGCAGCTCAGCTGGTGATATATGACATCAACCAAATATCCCAAATCCACCTCACGTTTTGCAAGAAATCCCTTTATCCATTTCCTAAAAATGTTTGTATAAATATCCCACAATTAGGGACAAATCCCACGGGTTGGCATCACTGCGTAAACACCCAGACACGGCAATAGCTGGAACGTGATTTGGATATGAATGTATGTATGTACATTAACTGACTTTAAGACTAAAAATCAAGGATTATCTCGGGCTATATGTGGGCCACTATAGTAAAGCCATCATTACTTCCGACTTGATGTTTCAGTGTTATAGTTATCTAGCGGTCAAAAGGAAAATCACTTTAACTAGCCAATCACAGGCAACCATTCAAATCGATATATCACGACAAATTGAGTTTCGTTCGCGATGTCGCGATTTAGCGAACGAAACTCTAGCCTAGAACTGAAACGTCCAGCCGGAAGTTATGTACTGTCCGCTCTTATTTAATAGCATTCAGCGTTTGGAAACATTCATCACGTGCACCATCACATTTAGTCTCCACTTATTGTTAGTATAAAACGAAGTCCCCGATTCTTGGATGTCACGGGTTATCTCGAGAACCACTAGGCCTACATTGATTTTGATGCTGATTTCAGCATTCTGTTAAGGATATCTCGAGGAAGGTTTCTGTATAAAATAATTTATTTATAATAAAAAACAAGAGTTTAGTGCTTTTCAGTCGGTCAACACGAATGTACCCAAAAGAGATGGGTTATGCCCTAATCCTGAAATAAATTACATGAGATTAATAAAACACTAGGATGACCAGTTTCGATCGTCAAGCGATCATCATCAGATCCATTACACTTAGGCTACAAAATCTATGTTTGAAATACAGGTGAAAATATTTACAATATGTACAATTATTTAGTTGCAGTATTGGTACTGCAACTGTCAGTGTATGCTAAATGCAGTATATATGTTAGGTGAAATGCTAAATGGTGATAGCTATCCGGAGATTGTACTTTAGAGAGATTATATGGTTGTAAACTATGGTTAAACTATATTTTTTTTTGGCTAACTACTTATCTGATTGTCTTCCGTATTACAGCTACACGCAGTTTTCGTGCTCACTGGAACTCGCTGTGCGGTCGACTGCGGTGGTTAACTTAACGACTGGTTTTTCCCCTGCCTCCTCCCCCCTGACCCTACGTGCTGTGGGGAGTGATAGCGATGTGTTTATGTGAGGTGTTGCCAACCTAGATAGACAGGGGGGAGAAGGCAGGGAAAAACCAGTCGTTAAGATAACCACCGCAGTCGACCGTACAGTGAGTTCCAGTGAGCACGAAAACTGCGAGTAGCTGTAGTACGAAAGACAATCAGATAAGTAGTTAGCCTAAAATTTTATAGTTTAACCATAGTTTACAACCATATAATCTCTCTAAAGTACAATCTCCGGATAGCTATCGCCATTTAGCATTTCACCTAACATATATACTGCATTTAGCATACTCTGACAGTTGCAGTACCAATACTGCAACTAAATAATTGTACATATTGTAAATATTTTCACCTGTATTTCAAACATAGATTTTGTAGCCTAAGTGTAATGGATCTGATGATGATCGCTTGACGATCGAAACTGGTCATCCTAGTGTTTTATTAATCTCATGTGATTTATTTCAGGATTAGGGCATAACCCATCTCTTTTGGGTACATTCGTGTTGACCGACTGAAAAGCACTAAACTCTTGTTTACTAAGGCAACACTGAAAATATGGCTTCAAACACCACAATATAATAAAAAAAAAAGCCAAGCAGTAACGATTTCAGTGAAAAAGTGGAAAAAACCTGGCGTCCGTGCGGTTTTTAAGCTTACGCTGGGGAAACCGTTAAAAGTATCAATATACTATGAATGTAAGAATTATTCAGCATGAAAAGTTCTACAAAAAAGTCCTCGAGAGCATATCTCTATCTTAAATAAATCTCCCACTAGAAGTGTTTTAGATTGGACAGAAGGGGGATTTGTGTTTCACGCACCTCGCCATTCTTAAATTACGACTGACAAGAATTCGTTGAACATGCATCTCCATGATAATGTAATTAATAGTTCAGTCAGTGATTTAACCCATCATGCCGAGACGTAAAACGGGTAGTTCATTGACATAGAAAAAATATCGCTTATCACTTAATGCATTCATAACTGTTCCCGGTCGAAGGCTAAATTCATCGTCTTTCTTTAAAATAGTATTTACGTGCAAAGAAAACATTGAATTTAGACATTTTGGTGTCAAGTTGGCAGCCCAAAATTACTATTTTAAAGAAAGACGATGAATTTAGCGGAAAGGGGATGGATAATTGAAGATCGCTAAGGTGTGCAGGTGAACAACCTGGCTATAGAAAGTGAAGTGTGTCATTATCATATTAGCGTGGAGCTTTCCTTTACCACGACAAGCTTCATTAAGCGACACGAGCGCTGCCGCTGTGCCCGTGGGATGACACGGGAGAAAGTCCAGGTTACACAAGACGGAAACAAGCTTTTATTGCAAATGCGCACATTTTACCTTTGCTAGCCTACACCTCAAGACCTAAGCGGTCCCTTTGATGTTCTTGTCAGTGAAGAGACTAACGCGCCAGGATATAGTTCCCACTTTTCCTGCTTGTTTCTGGCGTACAAGATTTCCCAACACATGTTCCTAGGTTTCCATCAGCTGGCTACGGTGGGTGAGTGGTTATCGTGTCGGATTACTAACCCCAAGCTTGTATGTTCGCTCCTGGTCGTGGTAAGTGATTTTTGAGAGGCGACAACAATTACGACACGCATGCCATACGATGTTGGCATGTCAAAGAACCCCTTTGAATTCAGTAGGCCGTGTTCATATTGGCAAAATTAATCTCGGTATTTTCCGCCAACACAAAGTTTCTCATTTCTCAACTAGAAATGCGCTATAGTGTCAAGGAGCTTAGATATCTAACCTCCTTGACTTCCACAGTGCTTCAAGGAACAACAAAAAATTCCACATGCAAGCTGCCCCCTGGGTGCCAAATAACAAAGCTTACACCCGGCACCCGAGGCCATACGATATTATTATTATTAGCTGGCTAGATTACTTTTCAGAATTTCCTGTGTAAAAATAATTTTCACGTTAATTGGAACCGTTGCCAACTTTCCTTTTTATGTGATGAATTGTGTGTGTTAATACAGTTTTTAGTGGTATTTGGAACGATACGCAGAGTAATTCAGTTCTAGCTAATTTGATATTATATTACATTTTGTTTTGTAGAAACTTTGTTTGGGCGGCAAAAGAGCACCCGAGTTATTCGATTTGATGGCGAATCAGGCTCAAAGGTTGGCAACTCTGTTACGATTGCACAAAGTTCCTCAAGTAGACAAAGTTCAATACTTCAAAGGTAATAAAAGTGGAGTGAAGATGAGTGAAAGGTGCAAACAAATGATTTTGAATTTACATAGTAGATAGCCTCCGTGGCCGGCCTCTCACCGCTGGGTCCGTGGTTCAAATCGCGGTCACTCCATGTAAGATTTGTGGTGGACAAAGCGGAGGCAGACAGGTTTTTCTCCGGGTACTCCCGGTTTTCCCTGCCACAACTTTCATTCCAGCAACAACACTCTCCACTATCATTTCATTTCATCTGTCATTCTTAATCATTGCCCCTGAGGAGTGCGACAGGCTTCGGCAGCCAGTACAGTTCATATCCTCGCCGCTAGATGGGGGCTTCATTCATTCCATCCCTGACTCGGTCGGGCGACTGGAACAGGCTGTGGATTTTCATTTTCATATGATGATGATGATGATGATGATGATACTTGTTGTTTTAAGGGGCCTAACATCTAGGTTATCGGCCCTTAATGATCTGGTTGAAAGCGAAAATGACATTGAAATGGAAACCAGAACAAAAATTAAGTGAGACGGAAAATACTTACAAAAAGGAACTCAGATTGAAACAACTCACAAAATGTTCTTACAAAAGGGAATTTAGAACGAAAATATTCACAAAAGGAATAGATTGAAAAATACGCACAAAATGTAGGCTAGGTTCAAGATACCTACAAAATGCAATGCAGAGTCGAAATACTTACAAAATGCAATTGAAATTCAAAATACTTACAAGATACAAATGAGATCGAAAATAACTTACGTACAAAATACAATTGAGGTTCAAAATACCTTCAAAATGCAATTGAAATTGAAAATACACAATGCAATTCAGAGTGAAAGATCCCATTTCCAATCCAAAATATTCACGAAGTGCAATAGAAATTCAAAATACTTACAACATGAAATTGAAAATGCTTACAAAATGTACGGTAGATTCAAACTATTCATTTGGATTGACAATACTTACAAAATGCAATTTAGATTAGAAATACTTGACAAAATGTAATTTAAATTCAAAATACCCACAAAATGCAATTGAGAATCAAAATACTTGCAAAAAACCAACCACACAAAATGCAATTGAGATTTATAATTCTTGCGAAATGCGGTTTAGGTTGAAAATACTTACAAAATGCAATTGAAATTCAAAATACTCACTAAAATGCCCTGCTCTTACATTTTTTTTTAGCGTATGGCTTTTGGTGCCGGGAGTGTCCGAGGACATGTTCGGCTCGCCAGTTTTGTAGCTGCTTCGAGACGGACACCCAATGGGTGAGCTACAAGTACCGTTGGGGAGGGAAGGAGGGAAGTTGGAATGTAAGGACGAGGAGTTGGAAGGTAGCGGCTGTGGCCTATAGTTAGGGACCAACCCCGGCATTTGCTTGGAAGGAAGATGGGAAACCACAGAAGACCATCTTCAAGGTTGCCGGCGGGGGGATTCGAACCTCCTCGCCTCCCGGATGTGAGCGACTGCCAGCAGTCATGCCGTAACGACCACGGCTAACTCAGCCATTTAGATAGTCAATCTTTACAAAATGCAATTGAGATTGAAAACAATCGCGAAATGTAATTTAGATCGAAAAAACTTACAAAATGCAACGTAGATTAAAAAATACCTACAAAATGTAGTGAAAAAAATCGCTAAAGGGAATGGAGATATACGGGGAGCCAATTAACAAAAACAGTGCGGGAATATTAAAGAGAAAAGGAAATATAATGAAAAGAAAACAAGAGATCTGACCCCTCGAAGGAGGAGGGATCAGAAAAGATGAGACAAGGGCCAATTAAGGCGGGAAAGTGAAAGACTCCCTAGGCCTCAGATACCCTAATACTGTCGGGGTCGGAAAAGAACAAGAGTTGACCAAGGGAGGTCGACAGGAAAAAAGACGGAGAGGAGCCCGGCACAAGTAAGTGGAAACAATGCCGGACTCAGCTGGGGTACCGTGGTCGACAACCCCACGTCCCACAAGATGTGAGCCCCTGGGGGATCATTTTCATATAATAGTAGGTTGAGAGATGACAATCTCGAGTTTTCATGTCGGAAAAAGAGAAGGAACAGAGAGAGGAGGGACTTGACCTGACCTTCGCTAGGCAGGATTTTCAGCTTTGGTGGAAATAAAATCCAAGAAGCAAAGAGTGAAAAGAGGGAATAAAAGCAAATGGGGAAAGGATACATTGTATCAGATTTGCTGATGACATCGTAATAGTGATGGGAAAATGAGTTGCGTTGTTGTTGCTAATTTTAGCTGCTACTACATCGTGGTCATATAGCCCCGTGTATTTGTGTGTGTGATAAGCGTTATTGTGAATGCATGTGTATGTGGGAAAGAAGGCCGCCGTGGCCTTTAGTTAGGAACCATTCCGACATACGCCTGGAGAAACCACTTCTAGGATGGATCAGGTAGGAATCGAATCCATCCCCTCTGGTTTGCCACGTCCCAGCCCTTGGCGGATATAGTTTGCATGGCTGTGCGGATAAGCCGCGGATAATGTGTAGAGTCAATTTATTTAGATCATAAAGGAGAAGACAAAGGGAATAAAAGCAAATGGGGAAAGGATACATTGTATCAGATTTGCTGATGACATCGTAATAGTTGCAGACTCCGAGAAAGAAATGAATAAGAAAATCCTCTCCAAAAATAATTTGTATGGAGTACACTGATCTATGGAAGTGAAAGTTGGACTCTGTGTAGATTGGAAAAGAATCGACTTGAAGCTGCTGAAATGTGGATATGGCGGAAAATGACAAGAACGAGCTGGATAGAAAGGAAAAACCAGCCTGGAAGTCTTAAGGGAAGTCAAAGAAGAGAGAAGATTAATGAAGGAAATGGGAAAGAAAAGAAAATATTGGGCATGTCATCAGACACAATACTTTCATCGTTAACATTCTTGAAGGGAAAATGCTGGGAAAGAAAGGAAGAGGACTGCATAGGACGAAGTATTTGGAAGACATCTAGAATAGAATGGGATGTGACAATTACATGGAACTTAAACGAACCGCCAATGACAGAAGATTCTGGTTGCATCGGTAAGGCAAGAATATGAATGAATGAATGACAAGTGTAAGATGATGATTTACGCCAATATCATTCTGACTATGTCATTAAGCATAATTTACACTCCGAACTGGCGGCTTCGGTGGCGTAGTCGGTAGCATGCTGAGCTTCTATGCCCAAGATAGCGGGTTCAAACCCAGGCGAAACCGTCGGATTTTTTAAGAGCGTTAAAAATCCCTCAGTATGCCTTCCTTCGGAGGGGAAGTAAAGCCGGCGGTCCCATGTCATAGATTTATGGCATGTTAAAGAACCTTCCACTAATTACACCTGTGTGAAGCTAAATTGTATAGGTTAGGAATGCAAACAACGCTCTTAGGTTTCTACGTTCGTTGCCAAGAGCCGACTGCGGTGGCGTCTAGTAGCTAAGTTCTGAACAAGGCCTAGTAGTCGTTGTCGGTGGCGTTTGGCGGCAAAAGTAATAACTATTTGAAAAATTCAAAAGTTGCAGTCCTTACTTGAATTTAAAAAAACAGATACACACACACTAATACAGCCATCACAATTAACACCTTTTATCAGGCAGATTCTACACACACCCAAAGTGCACGGGGCGACATGACCGCGTTGTCGCAGCCCCTAAACTGAGAAACCAACCAATCTTACACTCCGAATTGTAAATAGTTGCAATTCTGGCTGTTTAACACTCATTTTAAACATGGCACTTGGCATACATAGCCTAAGGGACGAATTTCTCCTTAACCATTGACACTCAAATATCTTCAGCTGGTCACACTCCCAATTCTGTTTAGCTGAAATGCTTTTAACATACCTTTTGTGCCCCATCCAATGTATATTTCATTGTTTCGTTTGTTACAATAGCTATCCCTGAAAGAGACTCAGAGTGGTGGTTGGAAACTTCTAGTCAAAGTATGCGCAAGAGAAAGCTTACTGGTGACCCAGTTAGAACTGTTATTTGATGAACCAGAGCCGTTTTTCAATTTCATATTCATTTGATATTTCTAAAGCACCTGATACTCACTTCGTAAATCAAACTCTGAAAGATAATCATCTTCACTTAAATACAAATCTTTCATAATCCCGCTAATACTGGGACTGCTCTCCTACTTTATTTGCATGCGACTATTTTTACGCCTTTTGGCTATAACACAGTGCTCTATATCGGTTCTATGGATTGCCAGACCAAAGTATACTAAGAAATATAATCACAAGGCCATGAATATTGTAAATGTTATGTAGATATTGCCCGAAAATCGCTAGCTGCTGTTATGACTCGCTAATCTTGGGAGTAAACATGTCGGAACTGAGCTTAAAAGGTTAAATGCCTAAATGTGTTGTTTAATACTTTATCTAATTAAATATTATTGTAATGCCAGTAGATTCGGATAAGAAACGTGCGGATGCGGGTAACGGTTTGTTTATCCGCGCAGACCGTATTTCTCTATTTGAATGTCCTCGACTATTGTCGTATAATTGTGCCGAAATGATGACCGAAGAGTAGAATCAGCTGATTTACAACAACAATAATACAAACTTGGCAACACAGGTCAGCTGTTCCAAGCTCCCGCCCTATCCTTCACGTTCTTTCTTTTGAAATACAGGGTATAGTCTCCTTGTATTATTAACCATCATGTAACTGGTACAGCGTGTGCTATTTCAGATATTGTAAAGATAATCTGGTTCCTGTCTACGTATTGACCGGCTGCAAAACAATCTTTACCTTCCATCCAATGAGGCAAGACAACAGCAACATTCATGATCCTAGCTACTGTATGAGAGCAATGACCTGAATCCATTGGGGTAGGTCGTAAGGAACCGGTTTCCATTCCGCTATTAGCCTTGTCCAGCGATGTCGCTCGACGCCAACAGGTGTTATCTGAGTGATTGCGGCCAAGCGTGGGCAGCAAGTTGCTCAGCCTCATCTCAATACTCCAAGGCGACGCTGTTTGTGAATTTCCGTGTTTTCACGGCCGTAACTTATATTGTAGTTGATGATAATTGTTGTTTTAAGGGGCCTAGCATCTAGGTTATCGGCCCCTAATGATCTGGGTGATCGCGAAAATGACAATGAAATGGAAACCAGAACGAAAATTAAGCTGGACTGAAAATACTTACAAAATGGAACTCAGATTGAAATGACTCACAAAATGTAGAGTGGAAAGAAAGGGGGCACTCAGCCTCGTAAGGAATAATAATAATAAAACAAGTCTACTCCTGGTTACAGTGAAACCTCTATTAAGAGACCAGTGACGGTTCCATGGAAAACTGGTCTTTTAGAGGGGTGGTCTCTTAATAGGGGTAGGCATTAAAAATAATTTTACACTGCATTATTAATAAAGTACAGTTGGAAAACATACTTGATTACAATTTATCTGCATTGATTCACATTTAGTACAAATTAATTACAATTAGTTATTTTCTGAGCTCTGTCATTTAAAAAGTCACTAATTGATCTCTGTTTCAGATTAGCGCATCTTTTTTTTTTTACAATTTTACTTTCTAGAATATCTCAGAGTGAGTTCGACAGTCCATTAATTTGTTCTGGGTTCGAATAATCTTCTAGGAGAGCCGTTTTTTTATATCTTTTATACGTTACATAACACTTTTTCTAATGACATTGTATGCTGATGCAGTTCTGTGCCAACAGAACCATTGTTTACATCATCACCCTCTCCAATGGGAAGGCAGACGAGAAGTGGTCTTTTGAAAGAGGTCAGACTGAGAAAATGCCTGGTCTTTGGTCGGAGAAAGGGGTGGTCCTTAAATAGAGGTAACAAATTCATTGACCTTATGAGGTTTTAAATCATTGTTATACTTGGAGAATTTGGTCTGTGGTAGGTTGATAATTCCTGTTAAAAATCGGTCTTTAAGAGGGGTGGTATTTTAATAGGGGTGGTCTTTTAGAGAGGTTTCCCTGTATTTCCGATTATACGGCGTCGGCGATTAGTTCTGATGAATTTCTATATGACTGATGGATTTTACGGGCGGCTACCCTATCTGACGCCAACCCCACCAGAGAAATTAAAGCGGGAAGGAAGCGGCCGTGGCTTGTTGAAGGTACCGTTACCTGCAGTTGAAAATGGGATAAACAGACTCACTCGTGTTCCGAGTCTGGAAATAGCCTGGTTCTATGGCCTAAGCGCGTGCAGCTACGCCGGATACATAGGTCTATTTTACGATACATTTGATTTAAACTAATGCGCAACTACTGGCAACTGACGTTCGAAGCCCGATTCAGACATGAGAGGCTAACTGTAAAACATCCGACACCAAGTGTCCACTTTCAGCGCGTTCTCTGTTAATGAGCTTTCTCCCGAGATTTCTCGTCAGAATGTCACTAAACTAGTCCCTCACAGCACGCAATATTGTCGGAGAAAGTTAAAACAATGCTTCAAATTCTCGCTAATACATCTCACAAACGAAAGAGAAAATACCGCGGCATCCCACTGAAGCCAGATGTTCGAGCATTCCGAGGCGGTGACCGGCCGTCTCACCCGTGTCGTCTCAAATTTCAAGATGAGGGTTAGTAAAAGTGAGTTCTATCCGGTTTCTGTACTTGGGTCAGTCTCAAAACTCACGAGCCAAGCCAGTTCTTCTTTGAATGGGAAAAGCGGGGAAAATGGGAAAGCCGGAACTACGGCAAAATTCCGGCATCCTGGCGTCTCTAAAAGCCGCAGTAGTTCAAACGTACATAACATTCTTCTTCTTCTTATTATTATTATTATTATTGTCGAATAAGCCGCTAGTCATTTGTTTCTGTACAGGACCAACACACGTGATAGGATTGGCAGATATGAGCTTACTAGGCGTATTTCGATTGTTTTGCTAATGACCATTGGCTGTCGCTTTGAATCCAAACATAAAATAACGACCTCCATTATCCCAATGAAGTTTTTAAGGCCTTCTTGATGCCTCCAAGTAGAATGACAGAGTACAATTCATTGTTATACTTGGAGAATTTGGTCTGTGGTAGGTTGATAAGTCCTGTTAAAAGAATACAAACGAAATCCCATTCTAAAACTGGGTGGACAAACATGGGTTGAAGGGCAGTGCGAGTCACCCTCGAGTCACCCTACAGCTCATAGCCTACTTCCTGCGGTCATCGCAGGCACGTGCTCTCCGGAGTCGTGAGTTTTGAGACTATTTGTTACTATTTTTAGCTCGTGAGTTTTGAGACTATTTGTTACTATTTTTTAGCTCGTGAGTTTAGAGACTATTTGTTACTATTTTTAGCTCGTGAGTTTTGAGACTATTTGTTACTATTTTTAGCTCGTGAGTTTAGAGACTATTTGTTATTATTTTTAGCTCGTGAGTTTAGAGACCATTTGTTACTATTTTTAGCTCGTGAGTTTTGAGACTATTTGTTACTATTTTAGCTCGTGAGTTTTGAGACTATTTGTTACTATTTTTAGCTCGTGAGTTTTGAGACTTGTGAGTTTTGAGACGTAACCGTCTCACCTTCAGCACGCCAGTTCAACTCTGAGTAAAGATTGCCTGGATACATTCATTGGATGAAAACATTATTGGGTGCGTGTAATTACGATGCGCGACGATATTTGAGCGAGACAACGTATTCTCGGACTGATTTGTTTAAACTGTCGCTCTTGCGAAATTTCAGCTTCGTATATTTTTTTAATTATGTATTTTGCGGAACGGAAAGTTCTCAGGCGAAATGAAGAAAAGGCGAGTTGCACTTCCAGGGAAACTCCAAACACAACCACTCTTCTCTGAAGTTTTAACTCAACACGACTCGACAGTTTGCTGCTGGCTGTATCTGGGGTAATAGGCTTGCCCGCTAGCTAGGCTGTAACTGGGATGATAGGCTCGCCCCTAGCCAGCTCGTAAACTGTCGCCTCAGTATTTGAATGTAGATTGTTGGAAGAAATGAAAACTTAAAAACACTTATAGTGGGCGATGTATTGAGGATAGAGATATGCTCTCGCGGACTTTTTGGTAGAACTTTTCATGCTGAACAATTCTTACACTAACACTATTTTTTTAACGGTTTGTTCAGCGTAATCTTCAAAAGCGCACGGACACAAGGTTTTTTTTCGACATTTTCACTGAAATCGTTACTGATCGGCTTCCTTTGATCATAAATAAATTGTTTTCTATAGAAATCTTCCTCGAGATATCCTTTTCAGAATGGTGAAAACCGCATTAAAATCCATGCAGAAGTTCACCCGTGACATCCAAAAACGACAGTAGCGACACTCGGGCGCAGCAACAGAAGAGAAAACCTTTCACTGAAGCACTTTTCACGGACGTCACTGTATTCCAACAATTTATTTGACGTTATGACGACAAAATGTTCATACTTAAATTTCCATTCTGTACATTTTCCAAATCAAACAGAAGGTGCGAAAGAGGATTGAGGGCTTCCTCTCAACCTAGGACCATGTTTTATGGTTCCGCCCAGACACACGCTGTGTGTTCTTCATGTGTTTTTCTGTTAACTCACAAGGATTTGCATGAAAGTGTTTGCTGTGTTTACACGTGTCTTGTATTGCGCAGGCCTGGCGAGCAGACAAGGCGGTGGACGGAGATGGTGCAGGCAGTGGAATGGAAGTGTTTGTTGTTTTTACACGTATCTTGTATTGCGCAGGCCTGGCGGGCAGACAAGGCGGTGGACGGAGGCGGTGCAGGCAGTGGAATGGAAGTGTTTGTTGTGTTTACGTGTGTCTTGTATTGCGCAGGCCTGGCGGGCAGACAAGGCGGTGGACGGAGGCGGTGCAGGCAGTGGAATGGAAGTGTTTGTTGTGTTTACACGTGTCTTGTATTGCGCAGGCCTGGCGGGCAGACAAGGCGGTGGACGGAGATGGTGCAGGCAGTGGAATGGAAGTGTTTGTTGTGTTTACACGTGTCTTGTATTGCGCAGGCCTGGCGGGCAGACAAGGCGGAGGACGGAGGTGGTGCAGGCAGTGGAATGGAAGTGTTTGTTGTGTTTACACGTGTCTTGTATTGCGCAGGCCTGGCGGGCAGACAAGGCGGTGGACGGAGGTGGTGCAGGCAGTGGAATGGAAGTGTTTGTTGTGTTTACACGTGTCTTGTATTGCGCAGGCCTGGCGGGCAGACAAGGCGGTGGACGGAGGTGGTGCAGGCAGTGGAATGGAAGTGTTTGTTGTGTTTACACGTGTCTTGTATTGCGCAGGCCTGGCGGGCAGACAAGGCGGTGGACGGAGGTGGTGCAGGCAGTGGAATGGAAGTGTTTGTTGTGTTTACACGTGTCTTGTATTGCGCAGGCCTGGCGGGCAGACAAGGCGGTGGACGGAGGTGGTGCAGGCAGTGGAATGGAAGTGTTTGTTGTGTTTACACGTGTCTTGTATTGCGCAGGGCTGGCGGGCAGACAAGGCGGTGGACGGAGGTGGTGCAGGCAGTGGAATGGAAGTGTTTGTTGTGTTTACACGTGTCTTGTATTGCGCAGGCCTGGCGAGCAGACAAGGCGGTGGACGGAGGCGGTGCAGGCAGTGAACTGGAAGGCGCAGCATCACCAGAGGAAGACCTGGTCTACGGGGACGATGTGCTGCCGGCAAGATTAAGGCACGTATAATGATGATGATACTAATTGTTAATTTAAGGGGCTTAACATCTAGGTTATCGACCCTAATGGTCCGGATGGCGGCTTCGGTGGCATAGTTGTAGCATGCTGAACTTCTATGTCCAAAATCGCGGGTTCAAACCCGGCCAAAGTCGTCGGATTTTTTAAGAGCGTTAAAACTCCTTCAGTATGCCTTTCTTCGGAGGGAAAGTAAAGCCGTCGGTCCCATGTCATAGATTTATGGCATGTAAAAGATCCTTCCACAGACTAAACATGTGTGAAACTAAATTGTTCACCACTAGGTATCATTGACATCTGGTAGCGAAAATTGGAACTACTTGAAATTGAACGGAACTTGTAGCTCACCCTAGGGGTTTCCGCTTGAAGCAGCTAGAGCCTCTGTCCTCGGACACTCCCGGCACTAAAAGCCATACGATAAATAAATAAATAAATAAATAAATAAAACAAATAAATGGTCTGGATGATAGCGAAAATGACAATGAAATGGAAACCATAACGAAAATTAAGCTGGACTGAAAATACTTACAAAATGCAATTGAAATTAAAAATGCTTACAAAATGTATGGTGGATTCAAAATACTCACAATATGTGGAAGCCCACGATTCAACATACTGTACTGACAAAATGCGATGTAGATTGAAAATACTCACAAAATGTAATTTAGAGACATGGGGAGCAAATTCAGAAAAACAGGGCGGGAATCTTAAAGAGAAAAGGAACTATAATGAAAAGAAAAAGAAGGCTGATCCCTAGAAGAATTAGGGATCAGAAAAGATGAGAGGACATATTAAAGCGGGAAAGGAAGAGACTCCCTAGGCCTCGGATACCCTAATACCGTCGGGGTTGAATGAGAACAAGAGGTGACCAAGAGAGGTCGACAGGAAAGAAGATGGAGAGGAGCCCGGCACAAGTAGCTGGGGTCCCGTGGTCGCCAACCCATGTCCCACTAGATGTGAGCTCTGGGTAAGGCACAGAGGGCGACGCTCCCGACAGGGATGTTACCTTATTCCAGGACCTGGGACATGCTACAGAAAGACAGGTTTTTCAGACAAATTATGACTGTACAATTGGATTTAAAAAAATGGTCGCTTATTGCTGGGGCACTACATGTAGGGTTGCCAGAAGATCCGTTTTAACCGGAACAATTCCGTTTCAATTTTTAACGGAACGCCAAATATTCCATTTTTTGGTTAATTTGATAATGTATTCAATTTCGCACCAATTTTCAAATGTCCCGCTTCAGAATTGATTGTACTATCTAGCTTGTTTTCTGGTGATACAGGTGGAAGTTTGAAAGAGAAAATGATTTCTATGTCTGTGTCAGATGGGTTCATGTTATAGATTTATTAGGGGCAACAAAATTATGGAATATCTTAGTCCTTGTGAAGTCAATACTCAGCATTTTCCCCTCCAATGCTTTTACGGAGAGAGTTTTTTCTGTCATGAATATCAAATAGAGAGATGATAGAAACAGAAGCTCCATTCGTTTGATAAAACATATATTAGAATTATGACGACAATTGTAGTGAATTTTATCAGAAAGTACTCACAAATAAAAAAAATCCTTGCAAAGGGTCGTTCAAATGAAAAGCATTTGTAAGTTGTTGGTGTCATAGGCCTGAGGCCTATATGATATGGCAGCAATATCTAGTTTTAATTTTGTGTATTTGATTATGTAATGCTTATTTAATAAATATGAGTATTATTTATTACAACATTAAACAACCCCGATATAAAAAAAACAATGTTTTGGGACGTGTGTTCCGTTTTTCCATTCTTGAAATCTGGCAACCCCGACTACATGGAGTCTAGTGTATTGAGTCTACTTGTTTTTTTGTGAACCAACAATAGGTGGCAGGGGACTTGGGCTATAGTAGTAAGTAGTAAGATGGTGTTATGTTTTGAAGATAATGAGTAGAATCTGATGTTGAAAGAATGGAAAACTTTGGTGGACTGTTTAAATGAAAGGATTGAAAAGAAAGAACATGTATAGCAAGATGAGTATAAAATGCAAGATAATTCATTAATATATTGAAGAAATTAAAATACTGATACAGTATTTTCCTAAGAAGTGTTGTCTGTTAATACTTTTCTCGTGTGCCTAACACTAAGCGACCCCAAAAATCATAATGCCCAATATGAAAAGTTACAAAATCGATGGCTGATGAGTGATGACCAACATGTCTCATACCCTCTAATGACAGCAACCAAATCGTGTCAGATTCACGGCCAACCTTCCTTGCTCACTTTCGACACCGACGGTATCTATTTACTCCCTTAGTAGAGTCATATTTCGAGCTTCTATGTCCAAAATCGCGGGTTCAAACCCGACCGAAGTCGTCGGATTTTTTAAGAGCGTTAAAAATCCCTCAGTATGCCTTCCTTCGGAGGGGAAGTAAAGCCGGCGGTCCCATGTCATAGATTTATGGCATGTTAAACAACCTTCCACTAATTACACCTGTGTGAAGCTAAATTAGGTTAGGTTAAACATTTGACAAACGCTCTTAGGTTCCAACGTTCGTCGCCGGGAGCCGACCGCAGTGGCGTCTGGTAACCAGGTTCTGAACTAGTAGTCGCTGACGGTGGCGTTTGGCGGCAAACTTAGGAACTACTTGAAAAAATCAATGTCTGCAGTCCTTACTTGAATTGAAAACAGATAACACACACTAATACAGTCATCACAATTAACACCGGTTATCAGACAGATTCTACACACACCCAAAGTACACGGGGCTACATGACGCGTTGTCGCAGCCCCTAAACTGAGGAACCAACCAATCTACCAACCTTCTCTCATCTTCTTTTCTAAGTGTCCAGGTTTCGGCTCCATACATTGCCAGACTACATTAATCTCTTCCTCATATCTATATTCATTGCTACAGAAAGTAAAGTCTACATTAACTACCTGTCATAATAGTAGGGGAGCCCAAGGGGCTAAATGGGGATTTACTCGAGCGTCGTGGGGACCCTTTGGATTGTAAAAACTAGATGAAAAAAGAAAATAAAAAGGTTATAATGACGTATGCCCTTTCACTGGAGGAAGCGTGAACAGATTTTCAAAAATGTAAAGTCACAAAGAAATACTTGGGCGCTTTAGATATTAATAGTGTATGCACCCCATGTGTTTCTGATAACCGAGGAATATTAATCTGCCGGTTTGCATGGTGGGGGTGGTGGCCGTACGAAGGGGTTGAAAATGAAAAAAAAAAATAATTCCAGCGCGTCAGATATTCAGAAGGGATGGTAAGTAAACCCTAAAGGAGCTCATATTCAAATGACTGACGATTAGGACGCGACTAAAACCCATGGCCGATTTTTGAAAATGCAAAAAAATCGTGACTTTGAAATACTAGAGCACGTCAGATTAGTATTCAGACGGTTCAGCTTGATGTCCTTGTCGTGCTGGCCCATAATCTGACAATTATATCGAGGAAGTTCCTTAATCTGACGGTTTGAAAAAAATCTCATTTTTTTTACACTACTGAATGACATGCCACCCTTACTTCATTGATCTGACAAATACTTAATGTATGCATTACATACTATGGGAGAGTTTTCAACACGACGGTTGCATTCAAGCGGAAAATACATAACCTAACACTGTTTGGCAAGTTTAAAGAGGAACATCTGACACCGTAATTCCATTTCTAGAAACCCGGTTTCTCTTCTAAACGTTATGGACAATTATTAGAATTGCCACATATTCATATTGGGCATTTTCAACTCAAATTCTTGTACGAATTTCTCCATCCCATACAACGAGGTTAATTCATGTCATCGTAATACTGGTTGGCACCTACGGTATTCAAAATTGTTAATAAACTCCGTATTGAAGAGGATTCAACTTATTTAACTCAAGCACCGAACTGAATTATTGTATTGATTTTATAAATTATTTTGTGTATATTTTGATAAATTTTTTAAAGCTTAACATTTTTACACTCACCGTTAATTAGTTTCTTATTTTCTAACTACGTTTTTAAAATTATTGTTAAAAGACCAATCTTATATTTATTTAATTAATACTACATTTGTAAGGATATCCATTTTATTACTATATTTTATTTATTACAATTATTATCATTAATTTTTAATTTAGATTTAAGTCACATATGCTATTTTAGTTTTCAATTCTTAATTGATTTTCTTTTTAGGCTGAGGATGACCCCAATGTAGGTCGAAACATGTACCAATATATAAAATATATATTTGTTTATGTATTGATTTGGCGTATTATTTTAAACGTTTAAACTACTGAATGTAATAATACAATGAACAGAAAATAATATATCATATAATATATAGGCCTATACAGTATATATTTAGAAGAAAATGATGTAATGAAAAGAAAGGAAAGAGTGAGAAGGGACGAGAGGCGCACCACACTTTATTGATTATTTTAACTACAGTGAATCCGGGAATGTTCTCCGCAGAGCCTACATGCGTCTGCGAGAGCTATTTACAGCAGTTACGTTGGTAGCACGGCTGCCGCTTGCATCATAACAAATAAACAGTAAACTTTGCACTCACCACAGCCATTCATAACAGATGCTGGAACCATTCACAGTACATCACTCTTTTTCCGTAATCAGTTTGTTTTAATTCATGAACCACGGTAACTTCATAAGGGAACAACTGAAGCTTGTCTCTTACAGCTTGATGTGCTGTCGACTTAGAGATTCCGGTTTGTTGAGCTAATTTTCGTGTTAATTTACTTGGACTACGCAGTATTATATCGGAGATTACATCAAGTTTTTCGTCTGTTTAAAGTGTAGGCCTGCCTGTTCCCAGTACATCGTGAACTGAGCTAGTCACACGAAATTTACTTATCAAATCCCGAACGGTATCACGGTTTGGACACTTTGAATTAGGAAACCGCGCCTGAAATCTTAATTTTACATTTTCTGTAAACCGATCGCCTTCGCGAAGAACGTATTTCACCAAAAACACTCTCTCTTCAGTAGTAAACATTACCGCCTGTATACTGTTGCACTCTTCCAATAATAAATCTATCTGAACGCTCGCTTATCGCAATACACACTAATGATATACACGCTCGCTTGTCGCAATACACAGTCTACAGCCCACACGCGGGACTCCCCCTTTCAAGAACACAGGGCCGCCAACTAAACCCATGACGCAAACGCTCGCAGCTGCACGTAGCTACTGCGGAGAACATTCTCGGGCGCCCTGTACTTCGGCTTGTGGAAATCGGCAGATTATATTATTCCCGTGATCCTTGAATGGTTTCCTTCAAATTAAAAACTAAATTAATCGCACTCGACAATGTCCAGGTGTCGCTTTTTTGTTGCTGTTGTTAATCTGACGCAATCGAGTTTTTCTAACGATCGGTTTTTTTTTTACTATTCTGATCAGCTGCCCTAAACGCATGACCCTTTATAAAGGGTTAATGTATGGTGGGGGTTTCCTCCCTCCTTATGTTATTCTGCCGCGCTTGAGTAAATTCCAAAATCCCCGCTTGGGCTCCCCTACTATAAGGACAGTTTGTGCGTTAGGATTCGATCCTGGAACCTTAGGCACAGCAAGCGAGAACGTTACCGCTGAGCCATGCAGCAAGTCCCCACACGGAAAAGGGTCGTTGTGTAGCTGGCATTTGAGGGTGCACAAATGGGAGGGAGCCGTGCGAGTAGATTTATTGGGACTTTAAAGATCCCATTCGGGGCAAAATTCCGGCTCCCCGGCGTCTCTAAAAGCCAGAGAAGTTAACCCTTTATGGGGTAGTGGTGTGTTTATTAACCACCTTTCATAAGGACACTTTATGCTTTTAAAGATGGTGATAGTTGAATCTTTCAGCCAAATTTGGGAGAACATAAATTAAAAATAAATACTGTATATACTGGGTCAACATTAAAATTAGAGATACAAAAAATAACATTAATAATAACTGGCATTACCCGTCACGGCTTCGCCCGCGAATATTCTAGTTGTAAAGAGTACACTTAGCCCTGTTTTAGGTAGATTTCATTAGAAAGCTAACTATTGCAATTGGTACCATGTTTCGACTTCCGGAAAATTTCGACATATCTTCGCGTTTCACATCCCCTAGACCCCAAAACCACCGCCAGTCAAAAGTTTATATATAATCTATATATATATATATATCACTTTCTTGTGGACACGATAACTACCGCAATTTTGCACCAATCACTTTGAAATTTTTACATAATATGTATCTCTATAAAATCTCGGTCGAGTTCGTAAATGGGCACAACCGGTCGACGGGGGTGAAAATGGGGGGGGGGGGGCTTTTTTTCGAAAAAGTGAAATATCGCTATAACTCTCTTAATATTTGAAATATCGAATCCATTTAAAGTTCATACTATGTGTCGGATAAGGCCCAAATATTTATGTTTGAAAAGTGTTTTGATAGCACCAACCATTGACCAAAGGGGTGAGAAAAAGTTTTTTTTTCGGGAAACATTAATCATATCTCTCTTAATAGGCACAATATCAAAACCGTACAAAATGGATAATATTCCCCTAATAATTACCTAAAACTTTTGTCTGAAAGAATTTTTGATATGACCCACCATTACGCCAAGGGATGAGAAAAATAATTTCGGAATGATAAGAAAATGCCAAGAGCCATCAGAGGTTGCCATGACAACACTACTAAATTGATGAGGGATGAGCCATGATAACGCACTTGCACGAGATCACATTCAGTTTTCCATCTGACTAAGTGTGAAGCGGCTTCGGTGACTTAACTGGTAGCATGCTGGACTTCTATGCCCAAGGACGCGGGTTCAAAGCCGGCCGAAGTCGTCGGATTTTCTAAGAGCGCTAAAAATCCCTCGGTATGCTTTCCTTTGGAGGGGAAGTTCCAACGTTCGTTGCGAGTTGCTGATTGCGGTGGCATCTTGTAGCCAAGTGTCTTGTAGCTAGGTGTCGTTGACGGTAGTATTTGGTAGCAACATTAGAAACTACTGCTTGAAATTGACCGTCTGCAGTCCTTACCTGAATTACAGACTAATACAGCGATCACAATTCACACCGTTTATCAGACAGATTCTACACTCACCCAACATACACGGGGTTACATGACCGCGTTGTCGCAGTCCCTAAACTGAGGAACCAACCAAAATCTCTGCGGGAGATAAAGTTTTGCGTGAAGAAGTAACAGACCGTTACATACTTACACATCGGTGTCGAAACCTTGCATAAGGACAGTGTGACCACAAGTATAAAAATGGACCCGAAATGACAAGAAGGTTACCGTCCCCATAAGACAATAAAATGTTTATAATATGCATAAAATGATGAAAAACAAAGTTAATTAAGCTCCAATTATAAAAATCTTTCTCGCAATAAATGAGATTTGATCTTTCTACGAAAACCTGCATATTCTGCCTCTTTTCGCCTATCCCCAAGTTTGCCCAGTGAAATCTACCTCCGCCTTCCGGCGTGCCGAGAGGACTTTTAAATTTAAGTACATACTGCAACTTAGAATTTTTCAAAAGACCTTTCGTACCACACTCACACGCGAAAATTTCGTGAAAAAATTCTAGAGTGCCCCTTGACCCCCTTAAGCGCATTATACTGTATGTATTGATGAAATTTACAGCTTAATTTGGTTCGGTGATAACCTTATAACCGTCTGGAAACTTTCACAGTAATGTAATAATTGGAATTGCATTGCGTCTAACAGAAATAGATGGACCTGTGAGATTCTGTTATTATGGTTACCGTGTTGCATTCTTTCATTGTAAATATACATGTTTTAAGGTATTTATTTAATTGTGAGGCATTTAAAGAGCAAGCGAGTGCGTTTCGCTTACGCATTGGGTTATGCTGAACCTGTAGGTACCCCATATGTGTAGGTTGGTGTTAATGGGACCTTATTTTCGGTACAAAACTGGAATGGGACCTTAGCAGAATAATATAGGGAGGGATTAAGATCGAATGACATAAGATCCAGAGTTGGGAAGTCACACATGAAGATCGACCAAGGAGACAGGAAAGGATGACGGAGGAACGTAGAGTGAGATGATGATGGAGTTCTGGAAGGACAAGAAGAATAGTCGGAGATCATAATTTTCTTAATGTAATCCTTTGGGTCTAAACAATGTAAATAAATAATAATAATAATTAAAATACATTAAAATGTAAAAACAAAAATAAAATAAAAATTGGCCCTATAAAGGGTAAAAGGTTTCTTTTGCCTTGTACAGTAGTGGCCATAATATTATACTCAACTCATTTAAAATCTCTCTGTTGAGTATAATATGTCCACTAAGTTACTGTACCTTAAACTCTCGTATAGAACCTCTCTGTTGAGTATAATATTATGGCCACTACTGTACCTCAAACACTCATATATAATCTCTCTGTTGAGTATAATATTATGGCCACTCCTGTACCTCAAAACACTCCTATAGTACATCTCTGTTGAGTATAATATTATGGCCACTACCTGAAACACTCATATAGAACCTCTCTGTTGAGTATAATATTATGGCCACTGCTGTACCTCAAACACTCCTATAGAACCTCTCTGTTGAGTATAATATTATGGCCACCCCTGTACAACCCAACTTCCTAGGTATTTAAAACTTGTTCAATTTCTCATTCGAATTTTATTTTAAGTTTTTCAACTTTTTGTCCTTTCCTCACTTATTTTCATCCCATAATGTTAGATATTCTCATGTTGCAGACCTCGCAACAAGAGGCGGCGCCGCAAGAGGATACGGCCTCAGCGACCTCTACCGCCCGCGGACTATGACGACCTGAATGAGCCGTACCGGCCGCGCCTGCGCCCTAGACTGCGAGCACGACCGCTGTTCGAGCAGGACATCGTAGAGGAAGAGCGTCGTCCTAGACCGGGCGGCAGACGTCGCAAACCACCGCACCGCTTCCAGGACGCTGTGGACGGAGACGTCGCCGTCAAACCGGGACCTCCCTTCGCCGACAGTGAGGAAGGAGACGAGTTCTCGGGACCTCCCAGGAGACGTCCCAACGTTTATCCCAGGAAGCCAGATCACTTCCCTGAGGACGAACCTTTCGTGCCACCGCGAACCTTCGTGCAGCAAGACGAAGAACCTGCAGTGCGTGTTAGGAAGGGACCTCGACGGCACCTTCACGTGCCGCCCGAGAACAACGCAGAGGACGAAGTGGCGAGGAGAAAACCAAACAGGTTCATCCCTGGTGACATCAAGTTTGATTCCGAAGATCATTTTAAACAGGCTTCCCGAGAGAAAGCTCTTGGAGAAAAAGAACAAGAGGATCTGCAAGATGATAACTTCAAACTTACTTCCAGACAAAAGCCTATTGAAGATGATTTCAAACAACCATCAAGACAAAAGTTACTGGAAGATGACGACTTCGAACCAACTTCCGGAGAGAAGACACTCAAAGTAGATTATTCTCCACCAAAACATGAGTTTAAGGAAGTGCACGAGACTCGGAATGAAAAACAAGAGCTTACAACAGGTGATTCGACACAAACAAAAAATGAAGCGAACGAACTTCCCACATCAACTGACAATGTGCAGGCACAAGAAACTTCTGAAGCAACACCAAAAGCGTCTAAACCAGCACCCAAACCGGTTCAGCAGAGCAAGCCTTACCTGCCAAGGTTCGATAATATCAAGGTGTATGTTCCCCGGTCAGAGCCGACGACCACGACCGAAGCGCCCGAACCTCCCGCGGACTTGAAGCCGATCACACTCAGTCTGGACGAGCTGCTCAAGATGAAGAACATCACAATAGACCAGGTTCTCAAAGAGAATGAGACGGGCCGAACTCCTCAAGGGCCCTTGAGACGACTACCCTCGGCATCGGAGTTCTTCGCCAAACGCAAGAGCGCGCCTGCTAACCCACCAACCAAGAGCAATGATAGTAAACCACAGATCGTGATGAACCAAGTGACTGAGGAGCTTCCATTACTATCACATGTCGGGAGGCCACGGGAGAGCAGGAGGAAATATGGCAATGAACATATCAAGGAGGTGGTACCAACTACCACGACGCAGGAACCAGACAGTACAACACTAACCAACAGTAAGCCACAGGTTGTGATAACAGAGGAGCTTCCATTACTATCACATGTCGGGAGACCGCGGGAGAGCAGGAGGAAATATGGCAATGAACATATAAAGGAGGTGGTACCAACTACCACGACGCAGGAACCACGCAAGCCCATGCCTCTTAACATGCAGGAGTCGCCTAACATAGATCCTGTCAATACCGGGGTGGACGACGACCTCTCTTCTCAAGACAGGGAACTGGCCAAGAAGATCCTAAAGAACAAGATATCTGAAGCTAACAACGGCAGTAAGGTCCACGAGTTCTTACAGTCGAACGGTATCCGTCTGCCGCCCATCACCGTAGTCATACCGCCCAACAAACTGCCCACCACGGAGGTTTATTACCACAAGGGACAGGTGTTGGACGCGGATCTCGAGCCAGGCGATAGGCCCGTGCACAAGAAGATCCCCCTCGACACTGTGGACGACGGAGTGGCCAAGAGCAAGCCCCGGGATGAGATCCTGGATCTTCTAAGCACGGAGAGTGGGTCAGCCCGGCTGGCAAGGATTCTGTCCACGAGGAACATGACGCTGGCAGAGCTGATAGAACACAGAGAGCGAGGGGCAAGCCACCAACACATCTCAAACATATTCCCTAAAGAGGTACCACCAGCACCCTCATCCACTTTACCACCACCCCCACAAGATACAACACCCAGACACTTCCCACAGGATGAATCGAGAAGTCTGGGACAAGACAAGCCGAAGGTGCCGGACCTGATATCCATCGTGAACCCTCTGATATACAGCCAGGAAGCCAAACCATACCCCAACGACGATGCTAACTACATCAAGCTGTTCCCCCCAAGCCAGTCTCTGGATTACGATTCTCCGTACAAGGCAATCATTGCCTCGCCACAGACGAGCACTGTCAGGTCGTTTCCCCCGAGGATAGAGCACATCTCTGAGGGGCTGATAATAGTGGACAATATCGGGAAAGTTCACGAGGTCGGCATCAGCTACGACACTCAGGAGGAGGAACTGTTGGACGAGGCCTATCAGAGGTCGAACCTGTTGCCGACAGCGGTGAAGTCCGCCATCATTGCGAGCACGGCCATATTCGGTCTGGCCATCGTGGTATTCCTCACCATCTTCGTGGTGTGCAAGTGGCGACAGAAGAGGGCACGCCGCACGCGGTTTGCCAATAACGCGGAGGGACTCAACACGCGCGCAAGAAGCCCGATCCTGGACGAGAGCTTGCAGCACGAAGATGTGCGACGCGCCAAGTGCACTATGGGACACAGGGGTGGCTGCGTGCAGGAGGCAGACGCCTACGTCGAGCCGAGGCGATACTACCTGTGGCGGACGATACGCAACACGCTACGTTACAAGTAGGATAATCCTCAGCTGCGTACAGGAGAGAGACGCCTAAGTCGAGCCCAGGCGATACTACCAGGGGCGGACAATACGCAACACGCTACGATACAAGTAATCTACAGTGGGTAGGCAACGAATAAGGAATTGAAAAATAATCTTGAGTATTATGATTTTAATTCATTTTGTACTTGGTATTTACTACGAGACTTTCAACAGTTTATCCCAGCTACACTGACCGGAAAAAAAAACAATCACTTGAAATATTCGACATTACTTTCATTTAAATAAAAAATATGAACGCTCTAGGCCTAGTACATAACTTACTGTTTATAGCTTGGAGGTGAGGTTTCCTGGATGTATTATCATTGTTCATGTCATTGTTTAACTTAACAATAGCGATTCATTGACACGATGCTGTTTCCCGCGGATCAGAGCCACTGTCCTGGCAAAATCTTCAGGCCTCAAGCGCATATTCGTTTCTGAATTGCACAATACGGCTGTATTGATCTTTTCCTATGACAACACGTGGCAAAAGAAGAAAGAATAAAGCATTGCATTGTTGACGATACCGATGGCGCGTGGGAAACAGCATCATGTCAAAGAATCGCTATTGTTAAGTGAAACAATGACATGACGAATGGTAATGCATCCAGGAAACCAATTAACCTTACTTCCATGCTATAACTACAGTATGCAGTTCATATACCGTTCCTATTTATGATTTGAATGAAAGTAATGTTGAATTTTTCAACTGATCGTTTTTTTGTTTTTGTTTTGTTTTGCCGGTCATTGTATTTGAGAGCCAACCTAGCTCATTTTGGCCGAGGCACTGTTACCAGAATTCAAACCCCAACCCTTAACAGCAGCCTGACATGCATAGCAGGCCCAGTAGATGTTTCTTTAGTTGGCAAAGATTACTGGAATAATTCTGAACTCTGCTTTACAGATTGGTCTCCAAACTCACTTGACATCAATTGCTGCATAACAGCACACACCAAATACAGAGGCGGCTGGCGGATAAATGATCTGGGTGTTGCACTATTTTCATTAAGGGGGGTGAGGTGGTGGGGGTAAAAGACTGCTTGATATCAGAGAAAACTGTATTCAATTGCGCGGTAAAACGGGTGTACCTCTTTCATCACGAATGCTGCAGTTCAGAGAACATCACATTGGCATCGGATTAAATGGATTATACGTTAGTCTACATGAAAACCTTCACGAGAACAAAACAACGTAAGTTATATACGAAGGCGACAAAGAACCGCGAGTGTCATACGCAAATTACATTGCAAGACATAGTATCGGCAGTTGACGGAGCATGACGGATATCTCGGTCCGCGCCTCGGCTCCCTTGCTGCAATCAGCGGGCAACGACCAGCCGAGTTAACTGTTGGGATAGGACTTTCTCTGCCATACCTTCACTATTGAGATCTGGTCGGTGCTTGGGCTGACAACGACCAAATGGACGAGCGCTCCCAGACAGTTGGCGCGCTTTGCTTTCCCAGACAGTTCACAGTAACTTGTGTAAGATTTCCTGAATTATCAAAGAACAAAATTATGAATTCCTATACATCTAAAAGGAAACGTACAGCTTTTATTACTAAAAATATTGTAACAGTATTAATTGTTTTTCTTGAATTAATCTGGTGATTGTGCAACCTTATTACCGGCCGCCCCTGGATGTTAAAAGGGACATTTATCATTTGTTATTACCTAACAGGGTGAAAAGAGCAATGCCCCATAAAGTTCCCAATGAAAGGTTGGTCATCGACAAGAAGAATATCTGTGGTGGTATTTCAATCCCAAAATTAATGTGGGCCATCCTTACGACATCGTGTACTGCTATGGACACTTGAAGCAAATTACTGCTGTGCATCGTTGTGAAAATAAATCTTTCATCTAGGACAGGGGTGCACTACCATTTTATAAGTGGGAGCCAAGTTTATTTTTACATAATAAGTGGCGGGCCGCAAGTTAGGCACTTGCCAAACCCTACCGCTAAGGTCAATTATTTGAATAACCTATTTTAGCAGCAGACAATACCATTGTTGTGTCCTCTAAATGGTTTAAGTACATTTTTGAAGTTTTTTGGCAAATTGCGTGATTAAGTTATCCAATTACTGATTTACAATCAACATACTCCTAATTCGAAAAGGTTTAGGGGTACATAAAAAAAATAACACTATCACAAGGTTGTAAAATTTTTATTTTTACAAAAAAAAGAATTCTTAACATCAAAGTACAGTAGAGTCTCGCAAACTCGGCCTAATGTGGACCGAAGGGTGGCCGAGTTCGCGAAAATGCCCGGTTATCGGGAAATGTGTTAAAAAGAAGAAATAAGCTGTTTGTTTTTGTTTAAAAGTAATGCAATGCATTGTTTTTAACAGAAAGACACATTTTAAAACGATTAAGCCACTACAATTACAATACTTGAATATATAGTTCAGTACTGTACTGCACAAGAATCAAGGAAAACAATTATAAAAGAAAACTAGACCTATGTACAAAACAATTCCCATAGGCAAATAGTTTTTTCACTTAATGAAAATTAGCATTTACTTCCTTTTTTTTTTGTGCAAAAAAGTAAGTATGTTCTTTTGCTTTTCGCTTTGAAACCTGTTTCTTGAAACCTTATTTCAGCTAGGGCCTACAATAATGGGGAAAATCTCATCATTCACAATATATACAGTCAACAGTATAAAACATTTATCCGCGGGCCACATAAACTGACTTTGAGGGTCGCGGGTTGTGCACCCCTGATCTAGGATATGAGATATAGGCCCTTGAGAATTCCATGTGTAATGTCAGAGGAGCATTATGGTCAACAGGGCTTGTTTCCTGTACCACATTTACAGGTGTTTAACTGCTGTGTTAAAAGTCACAGCAGTAAGAAAATCAAGCAAGAGGCCACAGTGACAAACTTTTGCCTGGGATAAGATGTTATTTTCATACACTTATGGTACATAGGGTGGTGGGGACCCACATACTGATAATTAAGGACCGGAAGTTCATGAACTATTAAATGAATAAATATGCATGCAAAAAGCACTTTATTGGTCAAATATGCATCACGTTTCAAAAAAAATGGACTATGAAATAACTATGACAATTATGGTCATTCAATTTCTTAAGCGTTTCTATTTTGAATATAAATAAAATACGAACGGACATTAACTACACCATTCTTTTTAAAATATACCAACAAAGAAACAGTTCTAAATAGTAGGAAATTTTATTTTATGGAACTTCAAGCGGTGTTGGCCATCAATAATTATTTTATTATGTTAATTTTTAAGTATAACTGATGTACATTTTTAATAGACATTACATTTTTTTAAATGAAAATAATTTACACAGTGAATGCTGAATAACAAATAATTGCAAAAAGGACTGAAACGTGCTAGGTATTAAAATAATTTCAGTATTATTCTGTGATGCAGCCTCCGTGGCTTAGGCGGCAGGACACTGGCCTCTCACCGCTGGATCCGTGGTTCAAATCCCGGTCACTCCATGTGAGATCTGTGCTGGACAAAATGGAGGCAGACAGGTTATTCTCCGGGTAATCCGGTTTTCCCTGTCAAAATTTCATTCCAGCAACACTCTCCACTATCATTTCATTTCATATGTCATTCATTTAATCATTGCCCCAGAGGAGTGCGTCGGGCCTCGGCAGCCGGCACAGTCCATATCCTCGCCGCTAGATGGGGGCTTCATTCATTCCATTCCTGACCCGGTCAGAGACTGGAAGCAGGCTGTGGATTTTCATTTTCATTATTCTGTGATAAGACTCTCGGAGTCCGAATCGAAATATACGACTTGAACATGAGGTAACAAAAAGCGCTTCAAAACAGTAGGGAATTAGAATATACGCTTTTCTCAAGCAGAGATATGCACTTAAACAGGCCGAGGAGAAAAATATGTTGCATTGTGCCAAAATAACTAAAATAAACATAAATATGGAAAAATATGATTTTGCATGAACTTCCAGACCTTAATTGATGACAGCTTTTCAACACCCTTATTTGCCACCATCTTTGCTTTACAAAAGCAAACAGCAACAAGATTGAGTACAATTTCAAGCCAAAACACATGATGCTGTACGGTTGCCTGCACTGTTGTTATGATGTCTTGGGGTCTAAGGTAGAGCAACGTGTGGTGCCATTAGCTCGACAACTCTCTGTTTCAGCATGTTTAGAAGACTTTACCTCACTATGTAATGTAATATATGTACCTGTATTGTAGTCTTAGTTTCTATTAAGGTGTGTATTATTTATTTAGGCACTCAATAAAGAGCCTATTTTTTTCAATAAATTATAAAAATTGTTATTTTATACGAATGAATGAGTGATACGACTCAGTGTCCTAAGAAAATAAGCCAATTATGCTCCAACATTTATTACCCCATCACTTTCACTGTTAACAGCAAGATCTATTTTCTTATAAATAATTCATGTTTTTTGGGCTAATGCCGTGTGTATTTAGATTAGAACCATACGTTTTGGAGAAACCTTGCCTCCTTTGGCATTAGCCCAAAAAACATTAATTACTTATATAACCCGGGCCGTGAAAGCCTTAATATACACATCTATTTTCTTTCTATCTTGTTGCTACCTATACACCTCACATTTTATTGGCGCTTCTATGTTCCCACACGCTTTGAAACGTCACTTTTTCACCAAGTGATATATGGTGTTGATGATGATAATTCTTGTTTTAAGGGGCCTAACATCTAGTTTATAGGCCACTAATGGTTTGGGTGATTGTGAAAGATGAGAACATAATGAAAACTTACACACTACAAAAAGAAATGGAAAACAAAAGGACAATAAAGCAAATAAAGAACAGGAGGAAAAGAAATGCCCTCAACCCTCGAAGAATAAGGATTGAGGGACTTGGAAGGAAGGAGAGCCATTAAGGGCAGATAGGAAAGGGATCGAGGAGAGGGTCCGCCTAAGAGGCATTGAAAAAAGGGGGGGAACCCGACCCTGCTCAGGAATCCCTCAGGATCGCCAACTCCCAAATCCACCAGCTGTGAGCCCTTGAGGGTGTAGCACTATCCAGGGTACACCAGAAGTGGTGCCTCCTTGAGGGCCTTGAGCAGAAGGCAGGAGATATAAAAAGAACAGAAGAGGTCTGACCCCTCGAAGAATGAAAGATCAGAAAAGATAACACAAGGGCCCATTAAGGTGTGAAAGTGAAAGACTCCTTAGACCTCGGATACCCTAATACCGTCGGGGTCGGAAAAGAACAAGAGTTGACCAAGGGAGGTCGATAGGAAAGATGACAGAGAGGAGCCCGGCACAAGTAAGTGGAAGTAATGTCGCACTCAGCTGGGGTCCAGTGGTCGCCAACCCACGTCCCACTAGATGTGAGCCCCTGGGGGTCCATGTGATATAGAAACAGCACACCTACAAACAGTAAAAAAAAGGCAAAACGTGGATCTTTTCTGGATTCAGTAATGCACAGAAATTGTTCCAACAACTTGTAACCTGTACAAGCGGGGCGATGTGCTCACTAAACGAATCACAACAACAGGAAAGTAATGTGACATGTTAGCCCTGCTCCTTATTGACTAAGTATAATAATGTAACGTTTTCGGGGTTCGTAAAAATAGGTCACGCTTATAATGCACTAATATTTTATTTACAATAATGTTATTTACACTAAATCACATTAAGCCTACTTACTGCCACACACACACACACACACACACACTTACACAGAGTTGCACTTTACACAGCTACAAGTCACTATTTATTTACAATGTTCACTGCAAGGAAGTATCTCCTATAGTTACTATTTATTTTCCACAGTTACTGTTTACATTATTTATTTCCACATTTATCTTCACACCCCGTCTTCACTATTTACAGTCCTCCATTATTTATTTTCACTCATCGCGCTAGGCACTGCAAACTGCTTCAACTAACACTGACTCCGATCTCACACTCGCTCGCTCCCACGCAGAACTACTTGCTCACCTCAGTTTGCTCGTATATATGCTGGTTAGGATCTGTCAATGCGAGACCTCCTCTTTCAGGAAGGACTAGAAGTGAAGCTTCTAGTCTAATAAGCAAATGAACTTTACTAAGTAGGAACAGATTGAACATTGATGAGTAAATAGCAATGGAAACAGTTTGCCAATAACAGTGGTATTTTATTCAAGAACAACTTTCAAAAGATTAACAATAAATAAATATATAAACATGTAATGGAAATGTGACCTTTGACAGGCCGACAACAAGCGAACAAGATTTCAAAAGCTTTGAATGCCAACAAACCTGAGAATAAGTAACCACTTTGTGGCCAGTTAGTCTAAAGTAAAACTATGCAGGGTAAAATAATGAGTAACTATAGTGCTCAATAATGACTTAAAATCTAGCCTAAGCCTGCACACTGAGAGTAGGCTAGTTTCTTCTTCTTCTTCTTCTTCTTCTGCTTTTACGGCCTCATTGGACCACTTCAGTCAATCATTTCTTGGTCCTCTTCTTCAGTAAGTTTCCTTTCCGAGTCGCCCAGTAGCTCTTCATTCGCTCTGATCTTCTCAGGCGTTCCTCATCTGTAAATACCCTTTTTACTGTATTACGTTTGTCTATTTTAGCCTGAAATCTTATTTTTATATCTCTCAGTTTTTTTAATTTTGTTGCTTTGTTTTGCAAGTCATCCAAGGTTATTTCCAATTCTTTAATATCTTCTCTAATTTCCTTAATCCATCCTACTTGTTGTTTCATATTCCAAAGTTTCACTACAATTTTTCTAGATAACCTGGTTTCTGGTGACCTCATGATGTGACCAAAGAAAGAAAGCCGTTTCTTCCGAATAGTATCAGTGATGGGCTCCAGTTCTCTGTATACCACTTCATTTGGTACTATCCGCCACTGTCCATCTTTCTGATATTTTTTATTTATGCATGTTCTAGCTATTCTTCTTTCTACTTTTATTTTAGTTTATTTACAGAAAAATCAACATTAACCTGCCAGTAGGGATAACATCCCGCTAGTCGCCTGATAGTTACAAGGCGAGATTGTTTACAATTGAAATGGGAGCATTCCCAAAAACACCTTGATAGATTAAATAGAGAACAAGCCATTCACTTCGTCAGAGAGGTGAACTGGTGTTAAGCCCAATAGTTTATACAAAAATAGAGAAAAGGATGATTTGTTTTGAAGGATAGTTAACGAGCGAAAGAGAACAGTTGTTTTCTCATAGCCCACAATTTAAAGGCATAATACATGCTTAAACCACTTAATAGAAGGAAATAAGTTGCGTTTGGCATGGTTTGACAAGTTATTTAAGTCATGTAACATAACCCTAAAAAAGAAAGATACTTTTTTAAGTTTAGAAATGTTTTAGGTTATAATAAACACTTAGCTTGTTGGCGTTGGTGTAGAGGAATTTCCACATAATAGAAATAGAGGAAGAACGTGTGTTGATCACTTTTTTCCGTCTTAGAAATGTTGAAGACTTAGTGCCCAGCACAGAAGAAAATTTGTTTATCACTTTGGCTCAAGACAAACTGACGTAGGCCAAGTATCGATGTTAACTTATATAGATTTCGTAGATTTTAGAATGCACTGCTGGTTTGACTAGAAGCATTTTGCGATGCATTAGCACACAGCGTTGAGACACTTTCAAGAGTTGTGCAAACAGCGTGAAGACGGCTGAAGATGAGTGACTGGCATTGTGACTTGCTGGAGACAGACTCTTGATGTAGGCCAGGGCAGGCTTTATACCGGCCAACATGCTGGATGCGTGATGTGGACAGATGACGTCAGCCAATATGAGAGCGTGGAGCTTTCTCGAAGCCGCTGAAGGCCAATCAGAGAAAGGGGCCAACTGAAAATGAACCTCGTGACCAGCATTACTTCCGGAAAAGTTCAGTATCGCGGAACACGTGCAAGCTGGTACAAATGGAGAAAATAAAAGAAGAGAATGACACTGACAGGTAAGAGGTTATGTTATAATAAAAATAAGTGAACTTTGTAAATTTCACTGAAAAGTAAACAAATGCAGTCAGCCCGCTGGTCTCGAAAGTTCTAGTTATTGCTCCTTCCAGTAGCGTCGAGTATGTCCTCGTGGTTGGCTTCCAGAATTATCCAGCCCCTCCCACCAAGGTTCGGGACCTTCTTGTCACACCCAGTAGTCTCCAGAAGCAGAAGAGTCTGGAAGCCTTGCGTCAATAGTCTACCTGATTCATAGCGCTATTGTATTGGTGGTGGCCCTGGTGGGAGGGGCTACCCTAATTAGCCTTGGCCTAATTGGCTGCCCAGCGTTCTCCATACACCAACACATGGCGAATCTTGCAGACCCGGTGCACGTTACAATAAGTTCTGAGGATTAAAAACTTTAAGTCAATATTAAGTTGTGTGCCGGCCTCCTCAGCGCAAATACCTAGTCTTACCATAAATACTGTTCCAAACTTTTGGCACAGGCTGTACAACCGGTTTTGAAGGTTGCGGCCAACCCTTGTGTAGGTAAGTTAAGAGAAGGTCATTGTGAGTAGAGCTGGAGAAGGGAAGTGTGTTTCTGTATATTGTAGCAATGGAGTGGGGCAATTATGAAAATTGTGTAGCAGTAATAGCCCTTCATAAGGTGGGTAAATCACCCTCTTGATATTTTTACTACCCTTAAGAAGTTGAAAATAAGCAGAATGTTTGTGTATCGGACCATTAACCAATTCCTAGAAACCGGGACAGTTGAAGATCACCAGAGACCAGGCCGTCCACGCAGCATTAGGGACAATCAGGCCGTTAAAGCAGTGGCGGCTCGTATTCGACAAAATCCTGTGCGAAAGCAGTCAGTGTTGGCTCGTGAGCTGAACATTTAAAAAATGTCAATGTCCCGCCTGTTAAGTGAATGACCTAGGGCTGCAAGGTTACCGACGGAGTACAGGTCACCTTCTAACCCAGCGTCTGAAAGAGCAGAGGGTGATAAAATCAAAACGCCTTATTCGGCGTTATGCAAACAATGGCCACAGAAGAATTCTTTTCACAGATGAAAAGATGTTCACCATTGAGGAGGCTTTCAACCAGCAAAATTATCATGTTTATGCTAAATCATCTCGAAAAGCTCCTGAGAAGATTCCAAAGATCCAAAGAGGCCACCATCCTGCTTCAGTCATGGCTTGGTGGGGAGTGGCATATGACGGCACCACCAAACTCCATTTTTGTGAAAAAGGGGTGAAAACCTCTGCCAAAGTGTACCAAAACACCGTGTTGGAAACTGTTGTGAAGGATTTGGGCAACACTTCATTCAAGAATGAACAATGGATCGTCCAGCAGGATACAGCACCCGCTCATAAGGCAAAGCCTACACAGGACTGACTGCGGGGAAATGTTCCGGACTTCATTCCTCCGGATGATTGGCCTTCCAGCAGCCCTGACCTCAACTCATTGGACTACAAGTTGTGGTCCGAAGCTTGAGGGCATCGTCTGCAAGGAGAGACATCTCAGTATCGACAGCCTGAAGCGCTCCTTAGTGAAGGCAGTGGCGGACTTTCCAATGGAGACTGTGCGTAATTCCATTGATGCATGGCCACAGAGACTTAGGGCCTGTGGGAAGGCAAAAGGCAGCCATTTTGAAATATGATCGGTGCTCTGTGTTAACAATACATGTAAGTGACCAGTTTTAAAAGGATATTAAATTACGTTTAAAACTGTGCTAATGGCTCAGGTTCAATGTTGTAACAGTATTTATGGTAAGACTAGGTAATTATTATTTATTATTTATCGTATGGCTTTTAGTGCCGGGAGTGTCCGAGGACATGTTCGGCTCGCCATAGGCTGTAGTGCTTCAAGCGGAGACCCATGGGGTGAGCTACAAGTTCAGTTCAATTTCAAGTAGTTCCAACTTTCACCACCAGATGTCACTGACACTTAGTGGTGAACGTTGGAACTTTGATAGAATTCTAACGTACAATTTAGCTGCACACAAGTTTAGTTAATGTAAGGATCTTTTACATACCATAAATCTATGACACAGGACCACCGGCTTTACTTCCCCTCCGAAAGAAGGCATACTGATGGATTTTTAACGCTCTTAAAAAATCCGACGACTTCGGCCGGGCCGGGCACAGCAGTTCAGCATGCTACCAACTACGCCACCGAAGCCGCTTAGCGCAAATTATAATATGAATAGAAAAACAAGACTTACAGCACATGAAAAATTTTACAATAAGAGAAGATTGTTCTCAAAACTATTTCTAAAATATTAATCTATATTGCCCTGTGTACAGCTTGGAATATTGATCCATCATTCCACAGCTTCTTCACAATTGTACAAGATCATAACCATTCTGACAACTTCAATCTTGTCTACATAACATCCACATCACTGTTCTTTCTTCAAGCTGGTTTTATATCAAGATTTATTTCTTTCGCATTTAACATACAGGGTCTTTATATTTGCTCGGCAAAGACATTCTCGCCCACGCGCTCCGCCACTGACAGCTCAGTTGCCGGCTGCCGCATGCGCGTATGTAAGGCAGAATACGGTGCTTAAAATCGGTATCGTGCATTTTTACTCACCATGCTTACAGTAGATGCTGAAAATGTTCCCCATCCGCTGCCAAACATAATCGGCATCTTCTTATGAAGTTTCTGGTTAATCCGGTTAAATTAGCTTCAGTAAAGAAATAACGACATTAACGTCTATTTTTATTGTTTACCGAACCTGCATATTTGAATCTCTTAGCCAGTTGTTTTATTGTCCGATTTATAGGAATTTCACTCGAAACTGTGAGGGTTCAAGTGTATTTCAGTGGCGGCTGACGGATAAGTGTTCTGGGCGTTGCACTATTTTCATTAAGGGCGGGGCGGTGGGAGGGTTAGGGACTGCTTGATATCAGAGAAAACTGTATTCAATTTGCTCACTAAAACGAATGTTCCTAATTCTTCACGAATGCCGCAGTTCAGAGAACATGACATGGCCATTGGATTAAATGGATTATACGTTAGTCCACATGAAAACCTTCACGAGAACAAAACAACGTAAGTTATATAAAAAGAGCCGCGAGTGTCACAAGTACGTGCAAATTACATTGCAAGACATGGCATCGGCAGTTGACGGCGCATCATGGATTACTCCGTCCGTGCCTCGGCTCCCTTGTTGCAATCAGTGGGCAACAACCAGCCCAGTTAGGATAGGACTAATTATACTCCCTCTACCATTTATGCCATACCCTTCACTATTGAGATCTGGTCGGTGCTCGGGCCTGGCATCGACCAAACGGACGAGCGCTCCGCTTTCTCGGACAGTTCACAGTACTTTACTATAGGATTTCCTGAATTATTAGAGAACAAAATTATGAATTCCTGTACATACAGTATCAAACGAAATGTACAGCTTTTATTACTACAAATATATTTACGGTATTAATGTTGTATTCTTTAAAAAATCTGGTCATTGTGCAACACTGCAACTGGTGTATTCTGAAATTGCAAACAGGTAAGAAAGACATTCCACTCACCAATACTGTTCATAGGAGAAGACTTCACGCAGCAAGTCGCTGGCTGGATCAGATGACGTCTGCAAGGACAATTTCTATCACTGTTTCACGGTCATTATCGTCATTCAGGTTTATTTTTCACTATTCTAATTGATTAACCTCATGATAGTCAATAGCTTGAGTTAGAAATATCATGATTTTGAATGATTTGTTATTAAATAAAACCACACAATAACAATACTCGCTGCAGCTAACCTAACAGTGCTTAAAGGGATCACAATCTGAGTCTCCAAATGTATTGAACTGTACGGCAATACACAGCTCATAAATTAGAACGAGAAACAAAAACAAAAGTTTGATGCTTTTCAGTCGGTCAACACAATTGTATCCAAATGAGATGTGTTATTCCCTAATCCTGGAAAAAAAATTACATGACATTAAATGAATACACTTGAATGACCAGTTTCGATCACCAAGCAACCATCACCACATCCATTACACTTCCACACTCACCAACAACAAAAAACGAAACACTACGATTTTCAGACGAAACTCAATGTTGGATTGCTTCAAACCTTGTGTTAATCAAATATCATGACATTCCAACAACATGGAAATGAATCGCAAGTTAATTACCCTAATTGGCACAGTAATTGATAGACATAACAATGCAGAAACACGAATTAGGAAATGTCAAAACATGGAACCCATCTTACTGTCCTCACACCTGTTACACTGTATGATTATGAATGCTTACTCTACGACTTAGTCCGTTTGTCCACTTGTTTGCACCACATTTCCATTGGCTCAATAACAGCTATTACCACCTCTAGCTGCAGTTGCAGCTGTGATTCGATCAGGCATGCTCAGGACGCAATCTCGAATGTCTTCTTGTGGTATGAGCGCAGCTCGAAGTTGACCTAATGTTTCAAGAGAACAACTACTAGCACATCTCCCAAGCATATCCCAGACATGCTCTAACAGGTTTAGGTCGAGACTACAACCAGGCCACACCATGCACTCAATTCCAACTTCATCCAGATACTCACGTACACAGAAGGCAACGTGTGGGCGAGCGTTATCATGCAACAGAATAAAGCTCACTCCGATGACAGGTGCAAAAGGCACGACGTGATGTACTAAAATCTCCTCGATGTACCGGTGGGCTGTCAGGCTCCTATTGTCAACAAACACAAGCTCCGAGGTAATCCCAGCCCAGACCATCACAGAGCCTCCATTGAACAGTGTCCTTTCAGAGAAGGTACAGGGTGAATAACTTTCCCCGGGTCTTCTCCATACTCTCCCCCTACCATCCGGTGCTCTCAAACAGAATCGGGATTCATCCGTAAACAGCACTGAGCTCCACTGCTCCACAGTCCAGTTTCGATGGGCGTTGGCGAATTGCATCCGGGCGGCACAATGCTCATGTCTAAGGAGAGGTCCTGTGGCGGGCGTCTTGGACTGTAAACCCACTTCATACAACCTCCTTCTTACTGTCCTTTCACGGATGTCCTTGCCCCGTACTTGCTGCAAGCGGTTTCTGGCCTCCACAGCTGTTCTGTGTCAATCACGAAGAACTTGCATTGTGAGAAAGCGATCATCACGCTCAGTAGTGCTTCTCCTGCGACCAGAACCGGGCTTTCTGGAGTAAATATTGCCCTCTCTGTACCTTTTAACAGTCCTGTACACGTTCGAACAAGATTTGCCCATAATGTTTGCCACATAGCGTATACTGCGCCCATCCTCCACTAATGCCACTGCTCTTGCAGCGTTTTCAGGAGAAAGAGCCATTATGATCTGACTTAGGAGGGAGAATAACTAGCCGTAATGTCCACAAACATATGCGGTACGAGAATTCACAGCAATAAACCTTATTCTTGTCCAAAGGTGGGAAACGGTAATACTGGTCCTGTGATTGTCATGATCAACAATGTGTATCAATTATTGCGCTGAAGCTTCTCAAATGGGCTAATTAACTCATGATACATTGCCATATACAGTGTATAAAGTGTACTATGTACCCATATTAACTTATGCAGCTGAGACTTGGACCTTGACAAGCAGGCAAGAGAGTAGAATTCAAGCCAGTGAAATGAAATTTCTAAGAAGTATGATAGGAAAGACAAGGAAAGACAGAGCTAGGAATGAAGATGTTAGGAAGGAAGTTGGGATGGGAAAACTAAATGAGAGAATTGAGAAGAATAAACTAAGGTGGTTTGGATATGTAAAGAGGATGGAGGAAAATAGAATACCAAGACAGATGCTGGAGGCAAAGTGCAAGGGCAAGAGAACAAGGGGAAGACCTAGAACAAGGTGGATCGATTCAGTGAAGAACAGCGTAAGAAAAAGAAATCTGGACTGGGACCAGATCGTGGAAGAAGAATGGAGGAAGGAAAGAGGAAAGTGGAGAAGTGCCATAAATACCCCGACCCGGCAGGAGCTGGATAAGGGGAGATGATGATGATGATGACATGGCCATATCGCTGCAATGTCACAATATTCAATTTGTACCCGGTTTGAAGCCATCCAACATTGAGTTTTGTCTGAAAATCGTAGTGTTTCGCTTTAAATGCCGGTGAGCGTATATATATAAAAATCAAGGTTACGTGATCGTTTGTCTGTCTGTACGTCCCATATGCGTTCATATACCATCCATCCGATTGCGATGAAATTTGAGTGAGTTGTTGTGTGCACTCTAGGGAAGGTTTCTGGCTACAAATTATTTATGTAACACAAAAGGGTGAGGGACTTAACAGGAAGCCTTAAATCCCACAGTAACCCAATCGCACAATCTGTATACTTATCACACAGCAATGCCAGGTGTGAGAATAGCTTGCTGATTCATTGCAAGGTGACATGAGGGAACTGCCCGCAGCCCGCCGTGTTATCTGGTATCGCTGTCTATTCCAAAACAGTTCACGCCACAGTTTTGGCTGGGGGTTCATTATTATTATTATTATCTTCCTTTCTGTCTTTGATTGGCATTGCAATGCATGCCGGGTATAGCTGGTAGGGTATGTCTGGAAGTATGGGTGAAAATATTTACAATATACAGGGTCTTTCATATAAAATAAGAGCACCAAGCGGCGGCTTTGTTAACCGCTACTGCGGTCACCTTGGCTGAGGTTTTGGCGCGCCAAGGCTCCCTGCTTTAAGCGTGTGTACAATCGTATATGATGCAGCGGCCTTGCTAGCGTGTGTACAATGCTGAAATCCTACTTTAGTTAGTTATTGTTCATGAAACCGAAACCCCTATAGTATTGAAAGCGCGCATAGTACATACAATGGCTGTTTTTTTTTTTTTTTTTCCAAGTTCCGATGGACTGTATAAAAATAACAGATTGGCATTACCAAACTTGACCATGCAATAAGCGTGCAGGTGCTCAGTCGCCAGTCTAAACCTCAAGTGCTAACATGGCGAGACAGTTATCATTGCCACATCGTATTTTTTATGTAAAACTTACGAGTACGAGTCGGCTCGGCGGGTACGTGATGCATTTGTTCAGCAATTTCCTGATGAAGTGCCACCTTCACTAGCACAGATTCACGTAATTGCAAATAAGTTTGACACTATTGGCTCGGTGCTCAATAAAAAACATGCCCGCACACGAACAGTTTTAACAGAGGATGAGGTAGATGACATTGGCGAGAATCTTGAACGGTCTCCGAATAAATCACTCACAAAATTAGCACAAGTAGGGGTTTCGGTTTCATCAACAATAACTAACAAAAGTAATATTTCAGCATTGTACACACGCTAGCAAGGCCGCTGCATCAAATAGGTTTGTACACACGCTTAAAGCAGGGGGCCTTGGCACGCCAAAAGCTCGGTCAAGGTGACCGCAGCAGCGGTTAACAAAGCCGCCGCTTGGCGCTCTTATTTTATATGAAAGACCCTGTATACACTTATTTAGTTGCAGTATTAGTTGTTAGTTGTGGTCTATGTGATGTTTTGTTTGATACTGGAAATGGTGACTGACCTCCGGAATTTGCCTGTTTAGAGTGAATATGTGGTTGTTGTAAATAGTCAATTCAGACTGTATTGTACAGGCTACACATCTGGTATAGCTGGTAGGGTATGTCTGGAAGTATGGGTGAAAATATTTACAATATACAGGGTCTTTCATATAAAATAAGAGCACCAAGCGGCGGCTTTGTTAACCGCTACTGCGGTCACCTTGGCTGAGGTTTTGGCGCGCCAAGGCTCCCTGCTTTAAGCGTGTGTACAATCGTATATGATGCAGCGGCCTTGCTAGCGTGTGTACAATGCTGAAATCCTACTTTAGTTAGTTATTGTTCATGAAACCGAAACCCCTATAGTATTGAAAGCGCGCATAGTACATACAATGGCTGTTTTTTTTTTTTTTTTTCCAAGTTCCGATGGACTGTATAAAAATAACAGATTGGCATTACCAAACTTGACCATGCAATAAGCGTGCAGGTGCTCAGTCGCCAGTCTAAACCTCAAGTGCTAACATGGCGAGACAGTTATCATTGCCACATCGTATTTTTTATGTAAAACTTACGAGTACGAGTCGGCTCGGCGGGTACGTGATGCATTTGTTCAGCAATTTCCTGATGAAGTGCCACCTTCACTAGCACAGATTCACGTAATTGCAAATAAGTTTGACACTATTGGCTCGGTGCTCAATAAAAAACATGCCCGCACACGAACAGTTTTAACAGAGGATGAGGTAGATGACATTGGCGAGAATCTTGAACGGTCTCCGAATAAATCACTCACAAAATTAGCACAAGTAGGGGTTTCGGTTTCATCAACAATAACTAACAAAAGTAATATTTCAGCATTGTACACACGCTAGCAAGGCCGCTGCATCAAATAGGTTTGTACACACGCTTAAAGCAGGGGGCCTTGGCACGCCAAAAGCTCGGTCAAGGTGACCGCAGCAGCGGTTAACAAAGCCGCCGCTTGGCGCTCTTATTTTATATGAAAGACCCTGTATACACTTATTTAGTTGCAGTATTAGTTGTTAGTTGTGGTCTATGTGATGTTTTGTTTGATACTGGAAATGGTGACTGACCTCCGGAATTTGCCTGTTTAGAGTGAATATGTGGTTGTTGTAAATAGTCAATTCAGACTGTATTGTACAGGCTACACATCTGGTTGAATCTTGCGCGGTCCTATTGGGAGCAGTTAACCTGGTCACTGTCTGCACTCGACTGAAGGGAAATTCTCGTGTGTAAGGGTCTGTTATCTCATTGGGCTATTCGCCCTCTCGCATTCCTAAGTGCTATGTGTTCCTTGTACAAATGTACCTGTAAGTTGCCAAGTCTAGTCTCTGTAATGTGGTGTATGTTACTGTGTTCACACTAAATAAGTGTATACTAGCGGACCCGTGCGAGAAATCTTGCATGTTCATAAACCACACTTTCCCCAATAGGTTTATAATGAGAGACTTAAGGAGAAAGGTTGTTATGTTTTTATTTCAACAAAATGATTATAGAACACTATTTACGTTTCAGGCGTCCCTACGGCCAAAATGCGAACTGAACAGCAATGTTGAGTATTTTCCTACACCAACAGTATTTGCAAATCACACACTTCTTACAAAAATTTATATTTATGAAATTAGAGTGCAATTCATCACTGGTAATGTCTATTCTCTTTCATTTGAATGCTCATTTGACACGATCGGTTGCTTGTGAGCGCCGCAGGAGGAATCTATACTACTGAAATAATATATATGAGATTGTAAATATTTTCACCCATATTTTCAGACATAGATTTTATAGCCTAAGTGTAATGGATCTCTTGACGATCAAAACTGGTCATCCAAGTGTATTTATTAATCTCATGTAATTTTTTTAAGGATTAGGGAATCCTCATCGGCTTTAACTCGAATCCGAGTATAAATCTTCTTCCTTCAGTCCAGTCTGTGAATGTGTTTACGGTGACTAAAGAGTCCAATCCTGGCATGGAACAAGCGTCCACACAAGTCACATAGTATTGCTGGAGGAGGACGTGGTTGGGCTGCTCGAAGTTTCCTAGCTTGACGCTTGGCCTCTTCATGTGTGCGTCGATCCCTTTCAAACGTCTTTACAGTATCTGAGATGGTACGGCGCCAAGTTGAGCGGTCTTCAGCCAGCATGTCCCAGGTTTGTGAATTTCAGGGTCTGCTTAAATTGGTCCTTGTAGCGCCTCTTAGGACCACCATGAGGTCTGGTGCCATAGCATAACTAACCATATAGCATTTGACGAGGTAATCTCACATCATCCATCGGATGGACATGACCTCCACACCTGGGATGTTTGTGGGTGAATCATAAAGCATTGCAGACAAGTACAGCGCAAAAAGCGTTGGAGCCAGTACACATCCTTGTTTCAGTCCATGGGTAATGGGAAATTCATCGGACATCTTATTCTGATGGCAAACCTGACCTGTCATGCCATCATAGAGAGCCTTGATTAGATCTACAAAACGCTGAGGGCAACCAAACCGCTTCAGCACCGCCCACATGGCTGGTCTTGGAACCGAATCAAAAGCCTTTTCCAAGTCATAAAAGACTAAGAAGAGTGGCCTATGTTGTTCTCTACATTTTTCTTGTAGCTGTCTCACACAGAAAATCAAGTCAATTGTGCTTCTGGAAGTTCTAAATCCGCATTGTGACTCTGGGAGGATCCTCTCAGAGATAACCTTGAGGCGGTTAAGTAGAATTCTTGCAAGAATCTTCCCCACAATTGATAGCAGTGATATACCACGGTAGATGCCACAAACACTGCGATCACCCTTTTTAAAGAAAGTGACGGGCGGCTTCGGTGGCATAGTCGGTAGCATGCTGAACTGCTGTGCCCAAGATAGCGGGTTCAAATCCGGCCGAAGTCGTCGGATTTTTTAAGAGCGTTAAAAATCCTTCAGTATGCCTTCCTTCGGAGGGGAAGTAAAGCCGGCGGTCCCATGTCATAGATTTATGGCATGTAAAAGATCCTTTCACAGACTAAACTTGTGAAAAGTAAAATTTGTTAGGTTAGATTTCATCAGAACGCTCTATCAAAGTTCCAACGTTCACCACTGGTATCATTGATATCTGGTGGCGAAAGTTGGAACTACTTGAAATTGAACGGAACTTGTAGCTCACCCTTTAAGGTATCCGCTCGAAGCAGCTACAGATTCAGGCGAGCCGAACATGTCCTCGGACACTCCCGGCACTAAAAACCATACAATAAATAAATAAATAAATAAATGCCCAAGATAGCGGGTTCAAACCCGGCCGAAGCAGTCGGATTTTTTAAGAGCGTTAAAAATCCCTCAGTATGCCTTCCTTCGGAGTGGAAGTAAAGCCGGCGGTCCCATGTCATAGATTTATGGCATGTTAAAGAACCTTCCACTAATTGCACCTGTGTGAAGCTAAATTGAATAGGTTAAGAATGTAAACAACGCTCTTAGGTTTCTATGTTCGTTGCCAAGAGCCGACTGCGGTGGCATCTAGTAGCTGAGTTCTAAACTTAGCCTAGTAGTCGTTGACGGTGGCGCTTGGCGGCAAAATGAGGAACTATTTGTAAAATTCTAAGTTGCAGTACTTAAATTTAAAATAAAACAGATAACACACACTGATACAGTCATCACAATTAACACCGGTTATCAGACAGATTCTACACACACCCAAAGTACACGGGGCTACATGACCGCGTTGTCGCAGCCCCTAAACTTAAGAACCAACCAAAGATAGTGACGATAGTGGCATTCTTTAGGTATCCAGGTACCTTTCTTGATTCCCATATTCTGAGGATAAGGATGAAAATTCTTGTTTTGAGGGAATGACCTCCGGCTTGAATTAGTTCCAGAGGGATGTTATCTGGGCCAGGTGCTTTTCTGGGTTTCAATTGGGTGAGAGCTGCACTGAATTCATGATAAATAGGAGGTACTGCCAACCACAGTTGTTCAGGTTGTTGCGGCACATCAGAGGAAGTCTTCAGCAGCTTCTGATGGACGATTTAGGAGATTGGAGAAGTGCTCCTTCCAGAGTTCCAAGATTTCTTGACTATCAGTAAAGGTAGTAGAATTATCAGCGCTTTTCAGTGTACCTGATGATGAGCGAGGTGGTCCATATATTTCCTTGAGTACTGCATAGAAGTTCAAGTCTCGAGCATCCGATAGTCTCTGCAGTTCCTGAGCCTTCTGTTGCCACCAAGTATTTTTAATCTGCCTTATCTGCGTCTGGCATTTACCCTTGAGTTCCAGTAGTTTATCTCTCTTTGTGTTGGAAGTTGGGTCTTGAAGATGGGCAAGATGGGCATTCCTTTTGGCATTGATGAGAGACAGAATTTCCTCATTGTTGTCATCAAACCAGTCTTGTCTTTTCCGCAATATAAAACCAATGGTTTCCTCAGCTGACTGTGTGATAATCTTCTGTAATGTGGCCCATTCTTGCTGAATATAATTTGTTACGGAGTTTTCTGATAACCCATCTCATTTGGGTACAATCGTGTTGACCGACTGAAAAATGGCTTCAAACACCATAATTGGAATGATCGATGAAGCACTTACCTGGAAGAGCTTGTTGAAGTAGGCGTACTGCCGGGCGATACTGCGGCACTGCTTCAGTGCAGGTTCTGCAATAAAAGTCCACAAGCGTTATCCAGCAGGGAGAAAATGCTTTGTTTGGAACCTTAACAACTTTAAATCAAAGATATGACAGAAGAAATGGGACTGGGGAAAGGAGTGAGACAAGGATGTTGTTTATCACCTATTTTATTTAATTATTATTGTTGTTTGAGTCTTCAGTCTTTTGACTGGTTTGATGCAGCTCTCCATTCCTCCTGTCCTGAGCTAATCGTTTCATCTCTACATAGCTACCACACCCTATGTCCGAGGCAATCTGTTTAACATATTCTAACCTTGGTCTACCCCTACAGTTCTTGTCCTCGACCCTTCCTTCCATAACTATGCTTGCTATTCCTGGGTGTCTTAGTATGTGTCCGGCCAACCTATCTCTTCTCTTCATTAGCAGTTGCCAGAAACATCTCTCCTCTCCCACTAGTCTTAATACCTCTTCGTTTGTAACCCTATCTACCCATCTGATCTTCATCATTCTCCTGTAACACCACATTTCAAACACTTCAATTCTCCTCTTTTCTGCTGCTCCACCAGTCCGAGTTTCACTTCCATAGAGCGCCACGCTCCAGACAAAGGCTTTCAAAAGTGACTTCCTAATACCTAAATCTATATTCGATGTCAACAGATTCCTTTTTTGTAGAAATGCTTTCCTTGCCGGAGCCAACATACTTTTTATATCCTCTTTGCTTCGTCCATCACTGGTTATTTTGCTTCCTAAGGAACAGAAGTCTCCTACTTCCTTCAGCTTTTCACCTGCCAATTTGATGTCCATTATTATTATTTCAGATTATTCCCCTTCAGGAGAGCGTGCGAACTTGAGCCAATCACAGCTTCACTTCCTTTTCCTCTCTTCTTTTCTTCCCAAAACCTCTTCATTAGTTCACTGTGCTTTTTCTTCCTTTCCTCTGTCCATTTTTTCCTGATCTGTCCTTCCTTGAAACTTGGATAACCAGTTACATTTAATATATATTTAGAAGAAATTATTAAAGAATTTTTTATGGAAAAAGAGGGTTATGCTTAGGAGGGCCAACGGCCTAGCCGTGTTGAAACACCGGATCCCATTGTAACGTGTTTTTCGAGGGGTTTTATGCAACTGGCATAAGTCAGTAGGAAGCCATTCTATATTTATTTACGCGGCAAATTGTTCAGCCAAGAGAATTTTTCATGGTAATTTATTATTATTATTAATTTATTATAATTATTATTAAGGTATTTTCGGAGCATTTTATAAAAATTATTAGCGTTCAGATAGGTTTTCTATGTCTTAGAAAACGCTATCAAGCAAATTATTACGAACGACAATATTATAGAAAATTATGTGATTACGGAATTTTACGGAGTTTTGTCAGTTAGGGTATTTGAGAGACATGACTCACTGGGAATTCGAATACAAGCTGATTCCTGTCGAGAAGTATTACGCAAGGCTGGGTCGCAAGGTCTAGAAAAGACGAATTGTTGGAACGGAAATCGACTTCTCCCTCTCGCGCGCCGAGTGTAATGAGGCAGAGGAGGGGAACTGGAGGCGTGCTCAGCCAATCAAGGGAGGACGACGTAAGCTAGATGTCGGTACCATGGTGGGGGAGCCAACAGGTGCATATATCGTTCGACGCGCCGTGAAACGAGGACTATCTGTGTAGAACTTGCGGAGTGTGGGTTGCAAGTGCGTGTCGCTCCGATGTTCAGGGGAGTTAGTAACTATCTGTGTAGAACTTGCGGAGTACGGTTGGAAGTGCGTGTCGCTCCGATGTTCAGTGGAGTTGAAGACTAACTTTTGCAAAACTTAACCAGTGTGGTTGTACGAGTGTTTGGGTCCGAGGTACGGACCATAGAATTCTCTAATCTACCAGAATATCATCAAATTCCGACGGAGATGACGACGTCCAGGAGACTGTGGGAAGCTCACGGCATCAGCAAGTACGAGGGAAATGCCTTGGCAATTTCCAATGGTAAGCGCAAATGACGCAGAAATACGCAATCTCTCATTTTCTTTGTTTTACATTTCATATTTCAGTAACTTCATAGCTTGGAAATAAGAGTAAAATCAATTTATCAGACTCCGTTTTCACGTAATTTTCTATCGGTAATATTCGAATCACAACGCTCCAATTTAAATTTTGTACTTATTATTATTATTAATTTTGCTATACTTGTTTTATATAATAAATTCATTTCTTTTACAATGCAATCTTTGCTTTCAGTAGGTAGCATTAGATATAGACCAATTCCTTCTCCTGATACAATTGTTTGTTGGGTTAATGATCAAATCATACCACGATCTGAGTGAATAGAGTCTTGAAGGTGTTCTGCCAGAGCTAGACGTTGTTAAATACAAATTTAGATTTCAACATTGCATTGAGGTCTTGGCGCCCATTAAAACAACATAGCTTAGGCAAAGGTAAACAGTTACATTTATCACCCAACAGTGTGGGCTAGCAAAACTGCTACATTTGTCGCCGACAACGTGGGGCTGAAAACCTAATAACATTTGTGGAAGGAGAAGGGTATATATTTCTGTGCCTGTATTTTGGGGGTTATTTGTCTCTATCAGTGTATATCATTATGGGGGATGAGAAAGAAAGACAGATGAGGTTACGTAGTGGTCATCAACTGGAGAGTGATGATACGAGCAGTATGTCGAGTGATGGTAGTACCGGGGTAGCGGAGGTAAATCCCGATACTGAAACAGGGAGTGTAGGCGGCCAACCAGAATTAAAAACTTTACTTCTCGAGTTCATGTATCAGAACAAAGTTAGTAGTGATGCCTTAAATGCAAAATTAGAACAAAACAGTAAAGAAAATAAAGAAAGTACAGACGCTTTAAATGCTAAACTGGAACAAAACAACGCTAAATTAGAACAAAACAGTAGGGAAAATAAAGAAAGTACAGACGCTTTAAATGCTAAACTGGAACAAAACAACGCTAAATTAGAACAAAACAGTAGGGAAAATAAAGAAAGTACAGAAGCTTTAAATGCAAAATTAGAACAGAATAATGCAAAATTAGATAAGAACAACAAGGAAATTAGTGTGAAAATGGAGCAGATTAGAGGAGAAATCAGAGGAGTAATGGAAGAGAAGGTTAAAGAGATCATTGCAGATGTAGACAAGAAATTAGGAAAAGTACAGGAGGAGTTAGAAATTAGAATCAGTACACAGGCTGAAAATTTAAAAGAACTAGTGCAACTGGAAACACAGCAGGTCAAAAAGCAATTGGGGGGAGAAATTGACAAAATTCAGGTAGCAACTAAAGAGGTTAAGGAACAGCTGGGGGGTAGAATTGAGAAAGTCCACTCGCAAATATTTGCAGAAGTAAATGATTTAAGAGAGAGTAATAGAGAGAGCATTAGCAAGATTGAGGAGAAACAAGCAAAGCTATATGATAAAGTAGAAGAATCAGAAGGAAACATTAAATTAACAGTAAACAGTATTGAGAGGAAGGCTGAGGAGAAAATTGCAGAATTAGAATTAAAATTAAAAGCTGGGATCAGGCAAGAAAATAGTCAGAATAGGCCAGTTTTTGTGAATAGCACACACAGGGAGGTAGTACTGGGTAAGTTCAGCAATCGACAGGGGTGCCCAATGGAGTTCATGAACACTATAGAAAATAAATTCGGGGAGAGGTTGGAAAATGGTAGTATTGAGTGGTGCCAGGTAGTTGAAATTTTAGAACAAGTGTTTGTGGGGGAAACGAGGAATTGGTTTGCTGTCTACAGAGACAAGTTTACTGATATTAATGATTTTAAAATGAAATTCTGTGAAAAGTTCTGGAATGAGGTTATTCAGTCGCAGCATCGTGAGGGAGTAGTGTGTGGTAAATATAACCCTAAAGGAAGCTCCACCATGACCGAATACTTTTTAGGGCAGGTATTAGTGTGTAAATATCTGGATGGCTTGAAGGAGGGAAGTGATGTGGTAAGGTTGCTACTTAGGCACTTTCCCTATAGGATCAAGGAGGCTGCTTGTATCCAGAATGTAAAGACTATATCACAAGTAGAAAACTTGTTAAGCACATTTGATGCACTAGGGAGAGGGGGTTATGAGGACAATTTCAATCGGAACCAGGGTAATAATAATAATAATAGACCTAATGAAGCCAGGCATCAAGAAGTTCAAGGGAACGGTGGCGAAGGGGCCAACGCTCAAAATAGAAATAATAATAATCAGCTATATCAGAACAGAGGAAATGGCTATGGTAATCAGTATCAAGGGAGGAACAATGATTTCAGGGGAAATCAAGGGAGGAACAATGATTACAGGGGAAATCAAGGGAGAAACAATGATTTCAGGGGAAATCAAGGGAGAAATTATAATGACAATAATTACAACCAGAATAGGGATCAAGGAAGAGGACAGCCTAGTGGTAGTAATATACAGCCAAACAATGACAACACAGCCCAGAACAACCAGACCAGTTTAGTAGTTAGTAGTACTACGGCCAGCTGTAGCGGTTCTTTAAACGCGAACCAGGCTGCGAAGTAAGGTCAGAATCTCAGTCTGTAGCATGCCCTGTCCATACAATTATACAGGAACCCTATGACCTAAATGTGAGAAATGAATTATTACATGAACTAAATGATGAAGGTATTATTCAGGAAGTGGTTAGTAAGAGCCCCATAGTTAAATTTAACGTGTCCGAGGCGTACACAGATGTTTTAATTGATAGTGGTTGTATGAAGAGTTGCATAAGTAGTGCATTTTATGATAAAATGAAAGGAACTGGAGTAAATTTTGAGGAGATGCCAATTAAAAGCACTTTTGTTATCACAGCTGTTGGGAAGAGGTCTAAAGTAATTTCTAAGCAAGTTTTAGTAGACATTAAAATTAATAATCAGGTAGAGAAGCAGATGTCTTGTAATTCCAAATTTAGTATTCAGTGTAAACTTGGGTTCAGAGTGGCTAAGTAGAGTGTCTGGTAACTTATGTTATGATGTAGGGAGTTTGAAATTTAAATGGGGAGATTCTGAAGTAGAAGTAGCGTTCAATGACCATATTCAGAGAAGTAGTATTGTAGGTGTGATTTGTACTTTAAATGAGATATCGCCAGCCGTAGAGCGGGGTTCTCCATGTTTTGTGGGCAGTGTGATTACGAACGGAAGTCTAGAGGACTCGTTACGTGAGGCTGCATTTCAGGGAAATATAGAGGATGAACAGTGTGTTCGGCTCTATGATGTGTTATGGTGTAATAGGAGAGTGTTTGAGGATCGCATTGGTATGGCCAATTGCTATACCCATTCATTGAACGTTATTGATAGGTCAGTATTCACAGGACATAGATATCCTGTACCTTTCGCTTATCAGAGTGCAGTTGAGGCACAAATTAATCAGATGCTTGAAGATGGGATTATTGAGCACTCTAACAGTCCGTATGTTAATTCTTTGATAACGGTACCCAAGACCGACGGCACTGTTCGTATTTGTTTAGACGCTCGTTTGGTTAACAATAGAATTAGTTCAGATCAGCTGAAATCTATGTCAATAGAAGAATTAATGCAAACATTTGAGGGGAAGAAGTATTTCACTTGTGTAGATTTGAGTTCCAGTTTTTGGCAAGTGCCACTTATGTACGAAGATAGACCATTTACAGCTTTTAGTCATAAATATAACCTTTATCAATTTTGTAGAACACCTTATGGGTTAAAGAGTAGTTCAGCAGCATTAATTAGGGCTTTAAACATCGCATTAGGGGATGACACAGGAGAGCTTGTAACCATTTACATAGATGATATGGTAATTAGTTCACGCAGTTTTGAGGAGCATCTACGTCATTTAAATATAGTTTTTCAGAAGTAAGATCAGGCAGGGTTCACTTTGAAGCTGTCTAAGTCGTCATTCTGTCAGTCAGAAGTGACATTTTTAGGTCATAGAGTGTCGAGTAGAGGTGTGACACCATAGGAAGGTAGGGTTAGTATGTGTGGACAGTAGCAACAGGGCATCGTTACAGACACTGAGAAATATGCTAGGTACAGCAACGTGATGACGTTCATTTAAGGGAGCCACTTGCAAGGTTGGAAGCAGGTGACACAGAAACATTTATAGTTTCCAAACGTATTGGGAAAACAGCATATGTGCTGGAGAATAGTGAGGGAATCAGATTATACGGAACGTATAATATACATAGTCTACGAAAATATGTGTCATAAAGTGAGTGTGTTTAGCTGGCGAGCCGGCCTATCAAATGAGTAAGTGTGGTGTCTGGTGCGTGGAAGATCTGGTCTTAAGGCAGGCGTATCAGAAGTCACACAGGGGGGTAGTATGTAAGTAAATGAGAGTTTTTAAGGTACAGGGAAATATGACGGGATTGTCGGATGCTGTTGAGCACTAAATTGTCTCGATGCACCAAGGCCATTTTTGGCAGCGCTGATGGGTTCCCATTTATCTCCAAGAGATGGGGGAGCGCTTGAATAGGGCTTGTTAGCTTAAGGCGTCCACGAGATAAAAGATGGGCCATCAGAATGCGAGACAGTCCTTCATGAAACTCATACATATCAGCACACGTGATTTCTGTTTACGGCCTCGCCATGTAAGATTTGTAAGTGTGTAATTTAAGATAATTTGTACAATGGTATTATTTGTGTGAGGAGAAATGGTCTGTGTTGAGAACTAGTATTAAGTAGAATATGGTTAACGGGAACTTAACAAGACAGGGCGATTACGGCACAGAAATATTTGGTGTTATATGTAATGCGCATTTACTGTTTTTTTTTCAGAAGTCAATATTAATTTAATCTACTTTAAAGAGAGATTAAGTATTATGGTCACGAGGCGCTGCCACAGTAGTGTGATCGTGTGCTCAGTGATAAGTGAGATTAAATTTCACCATAAGGAGGGGACCTCCAGTGAAATTAGGGAGTTCTATGGTGATATAAATATATCAGAACACCTTCAATGCGTGTGATATGACATCATAAATACATAGTGCTCACACATTAATTATGTCTATTTCTCCAACATAGAGAAATTTGAGAGGCGGAAATATCCGTGGAACACTATTCCATATGTAAAACATTGGACTGGTTGCAAAGTGCAATCCATAGTGACAACAAACTTTGACGCAAAGTGCGTGAAGAAAAAATATGAGTGTATATATCTGTAATTTAGGGTGATTTCGTTTATGTAATATGTATTTTGGATGGGGTTTATTAACGTGTCTGGGATAATCGGATAATGGACCGTCGTCACGGTAAATCATCCGATGATCCGAGGCGAATATGTAACGTGTTTTTCGAGGGGTTTTATGCAACTGGCATAAGTCAGTAGGAAGCCATTCTATATTTATTTACGCGGCAAATTGTTCAGCCAAGAGAATTTTTCATGGTAATTTATTATTATTATTAATTTATTATAATTATTATTAAGGTATTTTCGGAGCATTTTATAAAAATTATTAGCGTTCAGATAGGTTTTCTATGTCTTAGAAAACGCTATCAAGCAAATTATTACGAACGACAATATTATAGAAAATTATGTGATTACGGAATTTTACGGAGTTTTGTCAGTTAGGGTATTTGAGAGACATGACTCACTGGGAATTCGAATACAAGCTGATTCCTGTCGAGAAGTATTACGCAAGGCTGGGTCGCAAGGTCTAGAAAAGACGAATTGTTGGAACGGAAATCGACTTCTCCCTCTCGCGCGCCGAGTGTAATGAGGCAGAGGAGGGGAACTGGAGGCGTGCTCAGCCAATCAAGGGAGGACGACGTAAGCTAGATGTCGGTACCATGGTGGGGGAGCCAACAGGTGCATATATCGTTCGACGCGCCGTGAAACGAGGACTATCTGTGTAGAACTTGCGGAGTGTGGGTTGCAAGTGCGTGTCGCTCCGATGTTCAGGGGAGTTAGTAACTATCTGTGTAGAACTTGCGGAGTACGGTTGGAAGTGCGTGTCGCTCCGATGTTCAGTGGAGTTGAAGACTAACTTTTGCAAAACTTAACCAGTGCGGTTGTACGAGTGTTTGGGTCCGAGGTACGGACCATAGAATTCTCTAATCTACCAGAATATCATCAAATTCCGACGGAGATGACGACGTCCAGGAGACTGTGGGAAGCTCACGGCATCAGCAAGTACGAGGGAAATGCCTTGGCAATTTCCAATGGTAAGCGCAAATGACGCAGAAATACGCAATCTCTCATTTTCTTTGTTTTACATTTCATATTTCAGTAACTTCATAGCTTGGAAATAAGAGTAAAATCAATTTATCAGACTCCGTTTTCACGTAATTTTCTATCGGTAATATTCAAATCACAACGCTCCAATTTAAATTTTGTACTTATTATTATTATTAATTTTGCTATACTTGTTTTATATAATAAATTCATTTCTTTTACAATGCAATCTTTGCTTTCAGTAGGTAGCATTAGATATAGACCAATTCCTTCTCCTGATACAATTGTTTGTTGGGTTAATGATCAAATCATACCACGATCTGAGTGAATAGAGTCTTGAAGGTGTTCTGCCAGAGCTAGACGTTGTTAAATACAAATTTAGATTTCAACATTGCATTGAGGTCTTGGCGCCCATTAAAACAACATAGCTTAGGCAAAGGTAAACAGTTACATTTATCACCCAACAGTGTGGGCTAGCAAAACTGCTACACCATGAGAACTCCGCAGTTAAGCAACATTGGGCGCAGTCGGAACTTGGATGGTATGCCGGTTCTAGGCACTGCGCGCTGTTGGCCAACATAAGGAGGAGCGGAAAGGCCCTGGCCACCCTACCGCAAGTAAAGTCCTCTTCGGAGGCTCAGACCTGCCTTCGGGCAGAATACCAATTAATTTAATTAATGCTTAGGAGGTAAAAGATTTGAGTGTATTCGTTTTGCACATGATATGGTGGTTATGGGTGAGAGTGGAAGACAAGCAACACAAATGTTGAAACACCTAGATAAAATTTGTAAAATATATGGCATGAAAATAAATGAGAAAAAGACAAAATGTATGGTCATAGATGGAAGCGGTGAAAAAATTACAATCAAATTAGAGGATGAAATTGAACAAGTCGATAGTTTTAAATACCTAGGAAGTTGGGTTACACAAGAAATGATATGCACTGAAGAAATAAAAAGGATTGCATAGAAGCTCAGCATGTTACCAACTACACCACCTCTTCTTTTTCTTTAGTATTTGTCCCACAAATCAGCAGAGTCTGCTTTTTTGGTTCTCTGTCACCATATTACACAATTGTGTGTTCTCGGACAATTTTTAAATCGTCATGTAGTGTGTCAAGCCAGATGTTGGTCTCCATCACACCAAGTTGCTGTTCCAACTCCTTAGTTGAAGGCCAGCATTCTGCTCCGTACAGAGCAACGGGACGATAAACTTTAGACTTTAGTCGGTCTGGAATCTTCTTATCACATAAGACACTGGACAAAGAGCACCACTTGAGCCACCGAAGCTGCCAAAACCATAACTTGGTCATAAATGAAGAAAGTGGTTGATGTAACCCAAAAAATGCAAACCTTGTAGTTTTCATGTTATTGGACTAGATAGTTACTACACAATAATTACCTCCATCCATTGGTTTATCATACCACAGTAGAAGGCACTGAGAAGCCACCCATATACCGCTCCCCTACGTGCTTTGATCCCAAATATGTGAGTAAATATGGTATTAAAATAATTTTAAACACAAATGCATCTTTTGTCATGATTCGTACTGGGGATCATAATATACTGCTGGAAAATGAATCTATCATTGACACGATGCGAAAATGAAGGATTGCGTTTTTTGGACACATATCCCGCTTGCCAAATACTAGACTCCTGAAACAACTTTTTGACTTCTTTTGGAACAGTAAAACAAAAATCACATGGTTTAAAGAAATACAAATGGATTTAGACGAATTGAAAATTACTAACCATCATATTAAACATAGAGAGGAGAAACGGCTTCTGAATAACAAATACACTCGACTAACATTCAAAATTTCACAGCGTAAGCAATATGTTATATCAGCAGAAGAAAGAGCTGCAAGATCTTCCAGAATGAAGAAGTATTGGGAAAGGAAAAAATTATCAAGAATTAAGAACTGAACTTACTGTAGTATTTGAAGACTTTGTATATAAGGTTTGATTTTTGGTGCTCCAATGTGGGCGTAAACAGTGTAAATAAATACTGCTGGTTGTTTGTAGGCCCCTGAAAATAATGTCCTATTTCAAACATAATATGAAAATATGTTTGTAGCACAGGTAATATTTAATAATGAATGACTTTGACATATGACAAAAGATAAAGAAACCTTATCCTGGAACACTAAATTAAGGCACTATCAAACAGTGGTCTGACCTGAAACTCTGTATGTGGCAAAAACACTTAAATTAACAAGATTTGGTGATGTAGCCAAAGACGAATTCTGAGAATTATACTGGGAGCTAAACTAAATAATAACGCAAAATATAGGTTACGACCAAATAGAGAGTTATATTTGAAATGTGAAAAATTAACTGATGTAATGAAAAAGAGAAGATTACAGTTTTTCGGGCACATTTATAGAATAGAAAATAGTAGACTAACTAAACAGATCTTCAACTTACTGACTAGTTACAAATCCAAACCCACATGCTTCACTGAAATTGACAAACGCCAGAATTCAGACAGACGCAATAGCAAACAGATCACTCTTCAGAGAAGCTATTCAAAAGGCAGAATTCAGACAGACACAATAGCAAACAGATCACTCTTCAGAGAAGCTATTCAAAAGGCAGAATTCAGACAGACGCAATAGCAAACAGATCACTCTTCAGAGAAGCTATTCAAAAGGCAGAATTCAGACAGACACAATAGCAAACAGATCACTCTTCAGAGAAGCTATTCAAAAGGCAGAATTCAGACAGACACAACAGCAAACAGATCACTCTTCAGAGAAGCTATTCAAAAGGCAGAATTCAGACAGACACAATAGCAAACAGATCACTCTTCAGAGAAGCTATTCAAAAGGCAGAATTCAGACAGACACAACAGCAAACAGATCACTCTTCAGAGAAGCTATTCAAAAGGCAGAATTCAGACAGACGCAATAGCAAACAGATCACTCTTCAGAGAAGCTATTCAAAAGGCACAATTTCAAGAAACAAACAAACAACTCGCAGAAAGTGGATCCAAGAGGAGAAAGAATTGAATACAATGGACAATAGCCAAAGTTGATTCATCGCACCCTGCAAATGGGTTATTCGAAAGAACAAGAAGAATGACTTTGGGCTTTGCTGACATAACAGTTGTACATAGAAAGTTTACTACCAGAAGCTGTAGCGAAGTATTGTTGTAACGAAATGTGTCATCGTGATGCTTCCACCCCCCTCCAACAAACCATTCGTTATTTTTTTTAAACATAGTTTACTAAATGCAGTCATTCATTTAAACTTATCTCCAAACGCATCAGTTCAAAGCAATTTCACGAAGTATGCATGCCTTATATTCGTAAGAACATTCAGCTTCTGGTAGCGTTAAGGAAACTGTTAGAATGTGTATGTCTTTTGTTCCTGTTTATTAAAATGATGCCAATATTGGAATGCAGACAAAAGAAATCAGAAACCTCTATGGAGATCAAATTGGAAGGTGAAAAGCTGAAGGAAGTAGGAGACTTCTGTTACTTAGGAAGCAAAATAACCAGTGATGGACGAAGCAAAGAGGATATAAAAAGTAGGTTGCCTCAGGCAGGGAAAGCATTTCTACAGAAAAGGAATCTGTTGACATCGAATACAGATTTAGGTATTAGGAAGTAATTTTTGAAAGCCTTTGTCTGGAGCATGGCGCTCTGGAAGTGAAACTTGGATTGTTGGTGCAGCAGAAAATACAAAAATTGAGGCGTTTGAAATGCGGTGTTACAGGAGAATGATGAAGATCAAATGGGTGGATAGGGTTACAAACGAAGAGGTATTAAGACAAGTGGGAGAAGAGAGATGTTTCTGGCGACTGCTAATGAAGAGAAGAGATAGGTTGGTGGGACACATACTAAGACACCCAGGAATAGCAAGCTTAGTTATGGAAGGAAGGGTGAGGACAAGAACTGTAGGGGTAGACCAAGGTTAGAATATGTTAAACAGATTGCCTCGGATGTAGGGTGTGGTAACTATGTAGAGATGAAACGATTAGCTCAGGAGAGCGAGGCATGGAGAGCTGCATCAAACCAGTCAAAATACTGAAGACTCAAACAACAACAACAACAACAACATGTTGGTCCTCAAAAGGCCGAATATGAAAAAGCCGTCCCAGTAGTTATGCGGAAGTAGGATTCTCAAAAGACATGAATACAGTATGATAAATACTAGGGCTCGGATTTTTACGTGCTAAAAATCGGGAACATATTTAATTTTTTATGTATTAAAAATGCCTGAAATATGTGCCCTCAAGGTGTTGTGTAACTTGAGATCGCTGTTCAGCCTTGATTGCTTTCACACATGGTTGGCAGAACAGAACAATCACAAGTAAAATTATTTTTAAATTCTGCAACATACTGCTGCAGATAACTTGTAGTTGCTTTTACTTTAAGCATCGCAGAAGATCTAGCACGTGGTGCAATATGGCTATGGACGAAGAAATCCCCGGCTTCCACAGTGAGTGGCACGGGGTGACAAGTTAAGAATATTACAGTTGCATACGCTCTGCATGAAGATAAGATAGCTCACAGGTTTTTCCCTGTTGAAGTAACAAAGAACAAAATTGCAATAAACTGAAAGATCTGATTTAAAAAATGTAATTATTATGTCTTTTTATGTGCTAATAAGTGAAAAGCAGGAATTTATGTATTTATAGAAAAATTATTTACCTAAAATTCCGAGCCTTCACAGGAGGGAAATTAAGGAAGAAGACATGGGTTTTACCGAACATTTAAGAAAGCATGTAATTTTCATTGAAACCTACTTACGCTGAAAAGGCTTCGGTGGCGTAGTTGGTAGCATGCTGAGCTTCTATGCCCAAATTCGCGGGTTCAAACCCGGCCGAAGTCGTCGGATTTTTTAAGAGCGTTAAAAATCCCTCAGAATGCCTTCCTTTGGAGGGGAAGTAAAGCCCGCGGTCCCATGTCATAGATTTATGGCATGTTAAAGAACCTTCCACTAATTACACTTGTGTGAAGCTAAATTATATATAGGTTAAACATTCGACAAACGCTCTTAGGTTCCGATGTTCGTCGCCAGGAGCAGACTGCGGTGGCATCTGGTAATCAAGTTCTGAACTAGTAGTCGTTGATGGTGGCGTTTGGCGGCAAATGTAGGAACTAATTGAAAAAATTCAGTGTCTGCATTCCTCACTTGAATTGAAAACAGAGAACACACACTAATACAGTCAACACAATTAACACCGGTTCCTACACACACCCAAAGTACACAGGGCTACATGACCGCGTTGTCGCAGCCCCTAAACTGATGAACCAACCAACCAACCTACTTACACTGAATTCAAAACAATTTCCAAATTTTTGACATGTCATCATCCTCCTCAGTTCGTTTTCTGGTCTTGCTTTTTGTATCTATGGCTGAACGACGACATTGTAACAACCAAGTTTTGACATATTTCGTTGGATCAAATACCGTCAAAGGAGGTCCAACAATTCTTATAAATAGTAATGAGGTAATGGTTTTCACTGATAAAGATGATCTTTCTGGAGTCAAAATCAAGTTCATATTTTACACTCACTTGAAGATATAGCTATTGTGTTGAGAGTCCTCCGAACCCGAGAAAGTTCCCTGGTCATTTCTTCTCTGAATTTCTGATGATCTCTGAAGGCTCGAATAGCTTCTATATCATTCAGTTGGAATCTTCTTGCCAGTGTGCATATTTCTGCTTCTCCATACAGAATATTTTCTCTTGAGTTTGCTGGCCAATTCTTAGAATCCAGAACTCTTGCACGTATTCACAGTTCAGTGTCTTCTTCGGAAAGTAATCTTTTCTGTAGAGAAGTTTTAAGTTGTTCATAGAAAGCATTCGGGGATATTAGTGGATCATGAATTCAGTTTTTCGTATGCAATGGAACACCCTTAAACTGTAGATTTGCATCTGCCTCAAGAGCTTTCTGATAGTAAGGCCCTGAGACAAGACATCCTCTTCTCACAAAAATCAACAAGGCACTCAATCTTGCTGTGGGCTTTGTAAAGATCTCCTGCAGATCTAAGCATAGTTCTTGCAAAGCATCGCAAATTAATCCCAGATCCAAAATAATTCCACAGATGTTATTTTCCTGTGAAGACTTTCATAAGTGCATTTTTCCTTCCGGTCACAACCATCTTCTGATTTACCTCTTTCAAAATGAAGTACCAGTGCTTTAAAAACCTGTCAAACAGCCAATACAGTTCTATAGCTGGATGCAACCCACCTTGTGGACAGAATTCTTCCAATTTTTAAAATCTGCATCTCCAGTGTAGCTGCACATGACTGGAGGTGCCTTGTATTCCTTGGAGAGGCAATATATAACGGAACAAGTTAGACCTGAACCTTCCAATGCGCATGTGCGTCCAGTTGGATTCTTTGTCAACCAGTGAGCACATACTGCCAAGTAGTCACTATTCCCAGAACCTTGGCAGGGTACAGATGCTGTCAAGGCATGCGAAGCAAGACTGAGCGGCTCTGTTCTTTGACAAGCACGCAACAAGCTTGCTGTCAGGAGTGTGTGAAGTGGGCATGCTCTCAGTTCATTACCACCAATACCAATGCTATGTCACTGAGAATGCTCCTATTCGATACTTTATGCTTGCATAATACAGGGTGTCGAGCGATGATCTTTCTTCAAATTCCCGTATAATTCCCGTATTTCCCGTACGAAAATCCACCAAATCCCCGTATATTTTAGAATCCTCTAAGACTAGAATTCGCATACCGAGTGGCTGAAAAATGAATCTTAAAGCGCGAATCAAGATTGTCTGGCTAAGTGTAACTGCATTTTTGGAGATACTTCCGCAGCCCACGGATGATGGTGAGATTTAGGCCTAATCCGTAGCGTGAGCAAAGCGCGCGCGCGCGAGCGAACTCTCACGCAGATGGGACGAGATTCTAGGAACACAAATAAAATGCCGTTTACCTGAGAAGAGCTGATATAAATGACTGTTTTACTGAAGAGGGTTGAGAGAGAAGAGAATAGGAGTGTCACATCGTAAATGTTTACGGGAAGTGAATTATATGGTACCGTAACCGTATAGAGCTTCCACGAGTTAAAATGGCAACGAAGCTAATGCATAGCGAACTTCCGGTCCGCGAATCTCCATTTGATTTTCATTGGCAGTGAATTGTTCGTTAGGATTGTGGTTTTGTTTTTAGGCGTTCAACTTATGAAATAAGAACTAGAGGGTTGGCCTTTCATGAATATTCCTAAGAGAAGTGTCTCCTAAAAGAGTAATTAGTAAAACTTCGCATCAGAGACGACCATAACAAACAGCTTGCCTTAAAAGTGTGCGATCTGCACATTTCAAACGGCAGTGGTTTAACATATCATAGACTACAATAATTAAGTTGGTGCAAATTAAATATGTTATATGTGAGAATATTATTATAATTTGCTATCCGGTTGTTATATTAGTATATTATGCATTAACGTGACCCGTTTAAATGCTGAATTGTGACGGATGCTACGAGTTATAGGCTATTCGCCGTACCGCTAGGCCTAATATTCACTAACAACGCATAGTTTCTTCTGTAATATTTATTTAATCATTATAATCATAATAGCCTATCTATTAACCCTTATTTAACCAATAATCATTTTATAATTCTATACATATTCCAGGTATTGCAAGAAAGCGATATTTGATAGCACATGCAGTTCCACCTTAAAATCCAACCATACCCAGTTTTCAGTACGTATGGAAAATATTACCCCAAGTTAATAAACCAAACAACTGGGGACATGTTTTTTTAATGCTCATTTCCATCTTCAACCTAGTCTACGGAAAGTACCATACGGTAATCACTTAAAGGGTAGGGGGATATGACCTCAATTTCACAAACGAACGAACCTCATTTTGCATCAATTATGGAACCTGAATCCTAATGGAGGTATGGATTGTCTGCATTTAGAAATATGTTTGTCAATAATTTAAAAGAAGATGCCAGAAAACTAAGTACAAAAAGCTGCGTGCCTACTACGGTGTAAAGTTGCTCCGTGAAAAAAAAAATGCACCTCGCCAAGATTATGCGACGTGCATACAATTGGAGGAACACTTTCTTTGTCACGATCTTATACGCAATTCAAACATAAACAGCTGTAATTTTACGGGAAAATGAGCAACATTTATTACTCCTGCATATATTTTAAATGTGATCACGTTCGTCACTTGGAAAATGTCCTGCAGTCAACCCCCAGCGTTGGAGCAAGCCATGGATCAGTTTTAATGTTTAAGTGTGCGATCGGTAACCTTTTTCTCGTCGCTTCGGGCTGCTTTAATTGTGTGTCCGTTTCGTTAAAGATAATTCAGTACTTGAGGAGTTTCTGCAATTTATTCCAATTAATGATACGGATAGTCATCAAGTTAGGCAGATTGTGAGAGTCAATAGAAATGGCAGTGGGAACACGGAGAGCAAAACATTATCTTTCCCTCGTATAATATCAATATTAAAAGCAACAACGTAACTATGGTCATGATGATACCACTGCATTGTTTCACTTTTAATATTTAGTTACTGTTTTCCATATTTTTCATTTTTTCATTGTGTCGAAAAAATAATAAGGCCTACAATAGTTTTCATGCATAGAGAACGGTTATCTAATTATTGCTTTTTATGAATAGGCCTATTAATCGAAATGCCATTTTAATTATGATGATAACTTGTTTTCAGGGGCGGAACAGCAAGGTCATCTGCCCCTTTAATAGTGTGCTTAATTACCCTATTTTATTAATGAACCCCCCCCCCCCCCCCTAGAAGGAAATCCTGCGTACGCCACTGGGTATGTCCGCTATTACACGCGTAAATTATGGGACAAATACAAAATTGCTAACCCCGCGCATTCGGTACTGACAGCCTTCCTGTCACTTTGCCCCGCTTTTCCTCTCCGCAACCCACGGTCGCCACATAACAAGACCCTACGTCCAACCGCCACACGGCAAGATTTCTGTGCATGCTTCTCACCTACACCCTGTATTTCGAAGGAAGCGACGCGAAGGATATGTCGGGAGCTTGGAACAGCTGAGCTGAGTTGCTAAGTTTTTAGTGTTGTAAATCAGCTGATTCGAATAATACACAGTGCTACACTTCAGACATTATTTCGGTACAATTATACGTAATATATATTAAAAAAAAAAACGATCCCGAGTCAACGCCGAGGACATTCAGACAGAGAAATACGATACTTTTAGATGAATAAATAAATTACACACCGAAGCTATGATACCTTTATCATAGGTATTCAATTCAATAAATACGACAAAGAGGGCAAACACTCTACAGCTAATTAATATAAAAAACTCACCATGCAATGATTATCCTTTAACATGAAACAACAGTCTGAGTGGAGGTCGTTCACAGCTTACTACAGTAGTTGACAGATAACACCATGCACTCTCACTGAATCGCGACTCTCTACGGTTAATATTAGCTTTCGTGATAAAGCAAATGTAAAGTTAAGGTAAAGACATATTTAACTCTGAGCACTCAAACAAGCCCCTCTGTGGCGATATTATTGCCGTGGTTTTATATTGTCGAATTGTAGGCGGTATTTTGAACACTATGACGGGAAACAATAGCCTGTGCTCTATTATCGATTGACGCAAGCGAACTGACACCAAGAAATAAATTATCGTCAGTCACTTGGAAAGGGTTTCTTTGACACCCTCCATCCCTTCACTGTCCCTATCATCATCACCACCATCATTGTCTTCGTCAGAGCTTGATGAACTGCCAAGGTTAATTCATCCACCGCGATATCCAGACCGCCTTCAGTATTTCTTTCTGTACATGCTGTACGGGATGTGTCCAGTCCTCGGGTCGAACGTCGGCGAAGTAAAAGTAACGAAACAGTGACAATGACAATGAAAGGAAATCAGACACAGTGATTAACAAGCGACTGAAACGATGCCTGCCCATACGAGAAGAATTCTGTCACTTGTGTGGTGTATTTTGCAGCCACATGTTGGTGACGGTTGTTCGATAGTAAAATGTCGAGAGTTTTGAGATATTGTTTGTAGTTTTTGAAATTTATGCATGTGTGACGCATTTGCATTGAGTGTTTGAACGGACTTTAAAACAATTTGGTATGTGCATCTCCCCTGCAAAAGAAGACCATGGAAAGGCTAAAACAGTAAAATTCCACACGCGACTACTTTTTAATTTAGATTTATTTTATCAAGGTAGATAATCGAAAATAAAATAATGCAAAACGAAATTAAATAAGTCACTTTGACAAATACAAGATTGTTACTCGGAACTTCAGTTATACACAGCACAAAATTAAGTTCTTTTGAGAGTACTTTTCTTTTTCCAATTCCTGGAGATCTTTTGTGGCTTTTCTTTCGACTACCACCTTAGCCGTCGCTTCGCACCTGTTTTGCTTCCTTGAACACGGCGTAGGAGTTTCGTGCAGTATGGAGACTCTTGCTCACGGTTATCTTTTCTACTCCACCAGCTGCCATCACAGCGTCCTGAACAGTAAGCTTTTCAATCAGACTTGCTTCTTTGTGATTGACGATCATGCACTCCTCTCTAGAGCTGTACAGTTGTGATACAAAGTCAGTATCATTTTAACGAAGCTTGTGAGATCGTTTTTGGCAGGAACTGAGGAAGGTGCTGAAGCCACTAATTTAGACCACAACACGTCGAGCCGTGGCTCCTTGCCGTCGACCTGCTTCAAACGCGCAGTGATGGAGGGCAGTCTCAGAAGTGCGGAGTAGCTGCTCTTGATGCGGTCAGCCATTGCGCCAGAAAGCAAATACTTCTGATCACAAATAATTTCCAGAGCAATGACGATCCTAACTTCTTCCACCTTAGGAGTCTCAGCGACCCCTATAGGGTCTAGGCAGGAAATAGCACGGGTCTCTTGTGAGCAAGAGTTGACCTCTCTTTGATTTTTTCAGCCATAGGATCCACATGTACAATTCTCGTCAGTTGGTGCGAAATTGCAGCACATCCGCGTCTGGAATTTTCTGAGATCTTGAGCTGTTAGCTTCTTCAAGGGCTGCTCTTGTCGAGAAGCCCAGGTCTCCTCTGTGAATAACAATGCGGAACGATTCCTGTATGTCATTGTCAGCAACGAACGCGGCGCGCGTAGCCCTGCGCGGAGAGGGTACGGCCCGCGGTCGGCCAGGCAAAGCATGCATTCGACGTTGGCTGGGTTATCATCCCGCTTAGCGCTCGATCGGTGGCGCAAATTGCGGGTGGCATCGCGGTCTGCAGGCGAAAAAGAAGACTGAGCGGGAGGATTCTACCGAGCGTTCGGGGGCTAAGAAGTCAGCCATTATGAGACTTTTTAAGATTTCCCGTATCAAGTGCGAATTTCCCGTATAATTCCCGTATTTTTCCCGGGTCACTAAAATTCCCGTATAATTCCCGTATCGCTCGACACCCTGATAATATAATCACGACGAACAGCGAGCAGCTCCAAACAGCTGTTGCACCAAAGAGGGGAAATCGCATTTGCGGCTGGTGATCCCACCACTTCCCCTCCCAGACGAGACTCCGCCATGACAGGCCAGGTCTAACTTGCCATGCTATACATAACATATAATTTGTCCATAAAACTCTTAAATCTATTGATGCCAGAAACCTCTTTCACAACATTGTGTACTGATAATTCCAGTCTAGGGCTAGCACAATGCCACAAAACAATGGCAGGAAATCTGTCTTTGAAAAGTTTTGAAACTCCTCCACGTACTCCGAACATTACTGCGGCACCATCACACGTCAGTGAAATTAAATTTTCCTTTAGAAAATCTTCGGTGAACCCTAGTGCTCCTATAGATGACATCAAGCTGTTTCGTCATCCAACTCGATTAAATCAATGAAAAGGTTGACCGGTTCTGCCATTTTTATTTCTTCAATGTAGGTGTGAACATATACTATCAGAACAGACTTTTGATTTACAGTAGTTGATTCATCAAGAATAAGAGAGAACTTGCTCTTTGAATCAAGTACATTTTTTATCAATCTTGTTCTCATTTCACTGCCTATGTGGTTTACTATATTTATACAGGCATTACCTGAATGCAAAATTCTCCCCATACCAATCCAGTTCAATTCTTGTAAATCAATTTCAGTTTCAAAATTGTAGAAAGACTGTTTTTTTTGCCACCTTATAAGCAGTACGAAATACTTTACAAGTAATTCCCTTTTCTCTCTCGAATGACTTTAGACATACTGTCAAGTTTTTCTTTTTTCCCCTTCTTCAGTTATTTTATTAGCACTTTTTATGTCCAGCACTTTCTTTGTGGTCAAAAATCTTTTTTCCTGGGAGATGTTAGCTTATGTTTACGATTTTCTCCATGATACACAATTTCACAGTTTATCCACTCTTTTGATAGTCGCATACCCACATTCCTCTGTACACCTAAACTTCCAACTTTTTTGCACACTGAGCAACCTAACTTGCCGTCATAAAAATACAACCAATCGTTTTTCTTTACAAAATCGTTCTTTTGTTCTACAGACCAACAACTAGGCCACAGACTTTGAAATTCACTTTGAACTTTACAGACCGTTATGAAACTCATCGACACATCTGTTGCTACAAGTTCCACACTTCAGTTTGATGATACTCCAGCTTGGACAATTTTTGCGTTTGGTGGCAGGCACAGAAAAATATTCTGAAATTCTTTTCATTCCCGCCTTGTGGTAGACAGATATAGGTTATGTCTATTGCCGTGTAAGAAGTAGAACAAACTACGGCTGAGAATGCAACAAACACAGGCAATCATCTACTCGTACATCAACAAACGACAGTAAGTTACTCTATATTGAGGGCATTCCAGATGAAACTTTACTAGAACTGGGACCAATATACAAAACAGCTACAAAGTGAGCAAAGAAAGAACAAGAACGAATACCGTATATCCATGCTGCCCGCAAACCGGAATAATGTTTTCGATTTCAATTCTCAAAATAACTAGGCGATATGCAATATTTCCTTTTCAATTAAGGTCATATAGAACGGTAACAGTAAAAATAATATTTTTAAATTTCCTTAACCTGTAAAAAAAAAAAAATCATATTTGAAGTCTAAATATTTTTTAGAGAATTGTATCCACGGAGAGGTTCAGGAATGCCGTTACGGTGTGTTCCACCAGAACAAAAGCCTTGCGTATAAGATAACCATAAGTAGTAATAATAATAATATTATTACCATAAGTAGTGAATTAACATGACAGAAGAAAGGATTAACAAACTTGATCAACTTCGTGTAGCTACAAAGTCTGCGTTCATGAGAGTAGAGAAATTCATTACAAATGACAATGATAACCTGCTCAGTTAGGCTAAACTTACTGGAGACTCAGTGGGTGAAATATAATGAAATTCAAGATGAATTGGAAGCAGTTCAAGGTCAAACTGAGGAATCTGAATGGGATCAAATGGAAGATAGGTATTGTAAGGTACTGTTTAAGCAAGAACTCTGAATGTAACAAGAGCAGTAATTCAGACCCATCAGTAAAGTTTAAAGCGGCTTCGGTGGCGTAGTCGGTAGCATGCTGAGCTTCTATGCCCAAGATAGCGGGTTCAAACCCAGCCGAAGTCGTCGGATATTTTAAGAGCGTTAAAATACCATCAGTATGCATTCCTTCGGAGGGGAAGTAAAGCCGGCGGTCCCATGTCATAGATTTATGGCATGTTAAAGAACCTTCCACTAATTACACCTGAGTGAAGCTAAATTGTATAGGTTAAGAATGTAAACAACGCTCAGGTTCCTACGTTCGTTGCCAAGAGCCGACTGTGGTGGCGTCTAGTTGCTAAGTTCTGAACTAGGCCTAGTAGTTGTTGACGGTGGCGTTTGGCGGCAAGAGTAGGTACTATTTGAAACATTCTAAGTTGCAGTCTTTACTTACATTAAAATACAGATACAGACACTAATACTGCCATCACAATTAACACCGGTTATCAGACAGATTCTACACACGGGGCTACATGACCGCGTTGTCGCAGCCCTTAAACTTCATCATCATCGGCTTTAACTCGAATCCGAGTATAAATCTTCTTCCTTCAGTCCAGTTTGTGGATGTGTTTACGGTGACTAAAGAGTCCAATCCTGGCGTGGAACAAGCGTCCACACAAGTCACATAGTATTGCTGGAGGAGGACGTGGTTGGGCTGCTCGAAGTTTCCTAGCTTGACGCTTGGCCTCTTCATGTGTGCGTCGATCTCTTTCAAACGTCTTTACAGTATCCGAGATGGTACGGCGCCAAGTTGAGTGGTCTTCAGTCAGTGTGTCCCAGGTTTGTGAATCAAGACCTGTCAATTTCAGGGTCTGCTTAAATTGGTCCTTGTAGCACCTCTTAGGACCACCATGAGGTCTGGTGCCATAGCATAACTCACCATATAGCATTTGACGAGGTAATCTCACATCATCCATCCGATGGACATGACCAATCCATCTAAATTGGTGACCTATTATGGATGATTCTATGCTGTTGATTTGAGCCTTTTCCAGAACAGCAATATTGGTAATGCGGTCTTCCCATTTAATCCTCAGGATTGATCGAAGTTTTTGTAGGTGGAAACACTCAAGCTTCCTAAGATCACGTCGGTAAAGGGTCCACGTTTCACAGCCATACAACAATGTAGAAATGACTACTGCTTTGTACACCATAAGCTTTGTACTCCCTTAAACTTAAGAACCAACCAACCAGTAAAGTTTAAGTTACCACAACTTTACATTCTTAATCTTACTGATCAGTTTCCAGAATGGGTCGCGTTTAAGAAGACTTTAAAGTCTCTACTTCAGAGCCTTCCAAACATTTTCTCATGGTGACACCCTATTCTTCTTCTTCTTCAAGTGTCTCGTCCTCCAAGAACATTGGCGATGAGTAGCATGATCTGCTGTTTGTCCATAGCTGTTCTAAACACTGACACTGTATTAAGTCCAAACCACTGGCTTAAGTTCTTTAGCCAGGATATTCGTCTGCGTCCTGGACCCCTAATGCCATCAATCTTTCCATGGATAATTAATTGCAAGAGGTGGTATTTGTTGTTGCGCATGAAATGACTGAAGTATTCCAGTTTTCTCCTTTTGATGATACTGAGAATTTTCAAGTCTTTGTTCATAGACACCCTATTAGCACACACAATTCTACTCGACAGCCATTTATGAACATAAGACTATTTTAACAAAGGAGATTCATTTTAAACAAATTTAAACTTTTCATATATGATTTTTCAAGTATAGGGTCATTAATCTATGTGCGCCCCGATAAACACGGCAAGCTAAGCCACCTGTGACTGGCGCAGATCGTGTGCGCGTACACGGTTCAGCTGGTGGTCGGCACGCACTTTCACACTTTTACCAAACATGTTCAATAATGTGTACTTACAGTGCTGAAAATGTCCTCCCTCTCTTGTGACACACACCAGACATCTGCTGATGAAAGAATGGACATCAATCTCACAGTGTTCACCAAGTTTTCGTCATGGCCTAAGTGACGTAGGATTTATACTAGCAAGCCGCCCCAGCTTCGCCCGGGAACATGAATGCATTATGTGATAGGCTCTTTTTTTTAATATCAATGAACTACGACCTACATCCGTTTTACGTCTCGACATGATGTATTAAAATCACTGTTTGGACTATTAATTATATTGTCATGGAGATGCATGTGCAACAAATTTAAGAATGGCAAGTTGTTTGAAACATAAATCCCCCTCCCGTCCAATCTTAACTTGACTGTGTATTCTGCGGAACGGAAAGTTCAAAGATGAAATGAAGTAATTTCGAGTTGCACTTCCAGGGAAACTCCAAACACAACCACTCTTCCCTGAAGTCACAACACGACTCAACTGTTTGCTGCTGGCTGTATCTGGGGCAATAAGTTCGTCCGCTAGCTAAGCTGTAACTGGGGTGATAGACTTGCCCCTAGCTAGCTCCTAAACTGTCGCCTCAGTAATTCAATGGAGATTGTTGGAAGAAATGAAAACGTAAAAACACTTATAGTGGACGATGTATTGAAGATAGATATATGCTCTCGCGGACTTTTTGGTAGAACTTTTCAGCTGAACAATTCTTACACTCATAGTATTTAGATATTTTTAACGGTTTGCCCAGCATAAGCTTAAAAAGTGCACGGAGGCCAGGTTTTTTTTCGACCTTATCACTGAAATTGTTACTGCTCGGCTTCCTTTGGTCATAAATAAATTATTTTCTACAGAAACCTTCCTCGAGATATCCTTTACAGAATGGTGAAAACCGCATCAAAATCCATCCTGTAGTTCTCGATATTACCTATGACATCCAAACATCGGGGACTTTGATTCATGAAATTGATATTAACGCTAAGAAAATTGCTAGAGTAAAGGACTTTAAATACTTAGGCAAATGGGTTACACAAAATGGGAATGAAAATAAATCTGTAACATCAAGAATCCAGGAAATGGAGGTTGCTTTTCAATACACAAAAAATGTTTAAAAGAAGCAATGCTTGTCCTGGAATAGTAAAATTCGCCATTACTTAACAGTGATTAAAACGGAAGCTCTTTATGCTTCAGAAAAGCTCAACTTACAACTTAAAACATTAAAGGAACAATTAGAGATTAAGGAAAGGAAAATTATGCGAAAGATCTTAGGGCCCAGAATTAAAAATGGCATTCACTATCCCAAACTCAACTCTGAAATATATAGGAACATTTCTAAACTTACCGATACCATGAGAATGAGACGAATTCAATTTTTGGGCCATTTGGAAAGAATGAATCGTACGAGACTTACTTACCGAATCCACAAATTTCTGCAGAACAAACGTACAAAACCAAAGTGGTACAAGCAGGTGGAGAGGGACCTAGTGGAGATGGGATCGCCAGATCTGATGAATAGAAATGTAATCAGGAATATTGTTCACACAAGGGGATTGAGGAGGGCTCAACATACGTTGATTCCGCGTGGTCCTAAGTGACCCATCCGCGAGGAGAAGAAGAAGAAGACTGAGTCCAGAGGAATTACATGGTGCTACTTTGATATGTGTGAAACATGCGCAAATAGAATACTTCAAGGAAGACCTAGAAAATTTGATGGGAAACGAGGAACTATCTACCAAGATGGTAAACTATTGCTCAGGGTGGGCGGTAGGCTACAACACTCAGATTTAAGATTTGATCATCAACAGCCCCTAATATTGACACCAAGGCATCATGTCACTAGACTCATTAGCGGCTTCATTGGCTTCTATGCCCAACATCTCGGTTTCAAATCCGGTCAAACTCGTCAGATTTTTTAAGTGTGCTAAAATCCCTCAGTATGCCTTCCTTTGGAGGTGAAGTAAAGCCGGCGGTCCCGTGTCATAGATTTATGGCATGTAAAAGACCCTTTCACTAATTAAACTTGTGTGAAGCTAAATTTCTAGGTTAGATTTCATTGAAACGCTCTATCAAAGTTCCAACGTTCACCACTAGGTGTCAGTGATATCTGGCAGCGAAAGTTGTAACTACTTGAAATTGAACTGAACTTGTAGCTCACCCTATGGGTGTCCGCATTGAAGCAGCTACAGCCTCTGGCAAGCCGAACATGTCCTCGGACACTCCCGGCACTAAAAGCCATACGATAAATAAATAACTAGACCCATTGCTGAGTACAGACTTGTTCGAGTGGTTACGGTGAAGACTAATAGTGTCCTGTCAATTAGTGACGACAGTTATCCAAATTGTTGTTCTTATTGTAACTACCATCTTAATTAAGTGGGCGGTTTGTTAAGGAAGGACATTTCTGATTTTTGGGTTGGCATCGATATCTGTTGGAATGTGTATGTCTTTTGTTTCTGTTTATTAAAATCGTGTCCCCAACAGATATTAAGGATGTATAAACCAGTTGGTTGGTTCTGCAGTTTAGGGGCTGCGACTACGCGGTCCTGTAGCCCCGTGTACTTTGGGTGTGAGTAAAATCTGTCTGATAACCGGCGCTAATTGTGACGTGTGTTATCTGTTTTTTAAATTCAAGTGAAGACTGCAGACATTGAATTTAAAGTAGTTCCTACTTTTGCCGCCAAACGCCACCGTCAACAACTACTAGTTCGGAACTTGGCTACTAGACGCCACCGCAGTCAGCTCCTGGCGACGAACGTAGGAAGCCTAAGAACGTTATTTAACCTATAATTAATTTAGCTTCACACAGGTGTAATTAGTGGAAGGTTCTTTTACATGCCATAATTCTATGACATGGGACCGCCGGTTTTACTTCCCCTCCGAAGGAAGGCATACTGAGGGATTTTAATGCTCTTAAAAAATCCGACGACTTCGGCCGGGTTTGAACCCACAATCTTGGGCATAGAAGCTCAGCATGCTACCAACTACGCCACCGAAGTAGCTAAGAAGAAGAAAAAGTCCAGTGGCTTCTAGGGGGGCAAGATATTGGGAAGTCACGGCCCAAGGAATTCCTCACAATATGTGCATAATGACCACACACATAGCTCCACCCTGTGTGAACGCACAGCACATTTTCGCCTTCCATTGCAGCTTCAGTATCTGACGGAGCTGTTAGGTATGTCAAAAAGGGAAGCTCGTAGTTTAACGTGACCGTTAATCTCGCGATCAAGAGCCATGGGCCGGGAATCGAACCCGGTGCGCCTTGGTGAGAGGCAAAGAGCTTGACCGCTGCCCCCCTCCCTACTGTTAGGCATGGAAAAAAAATTAAATCTATACATTTAAAACGCTAAGGTGATTTTTGTTACCGCGAGATTGAGAAAACGGCTTAACCGACGGACTTCGTAAAGCATTCTAACGAGAGCTCTTGGCATGTAGATTTGCAGAGTGTCCTTAAAAGGAAAATATATGTTGGGGTATATTTTTAAATTATTAAAGAAAAATGTAATATTTGTCGCTCCAGCGCTTGCGCACAATGGTTCTATTCCACCAGAGAAATGGCGGATCCCGCCGCGTCTTACTGAGATCTTTGTTTATGAGAATTAAAAAGGGGAGAAATATTGTTGTGGCTCTATGGCTCAAACTGTTTAAGTATATGTGGAGGCAAATCACTTAATGGGGAGAGAGCTATAATCCTTCGACATGATTTAACATCTTCCGATAAAACACTTCAATTTTCCAATTTCCAATTCGCTTGGCGTACTTTATCACAATCAATAAAGCTCAAGGGGAAACTCTCGAATGTGTAGGTTTCTATTTGCCTCATCAAGGTTTCAGGTATGGCCAGTTATATGTTGCAAAGTCGATCTTTCGACGCCCTTAAAGTTGCAACAGTGTCATAAAGTAATCATTCAAAACTTGCATACTGTATAAGAGAATCCTCGAGTAAATATTTTCCCAATGACCGTCATGTTTTGGTGGGTATCAACTAGTTATCTCTTAATTTTCAAGATGTTACTCGAGCCTTACCGAGAGTGGGCGAGCCCTTGAGCTCCTGCAGCTCGTGAGTCTTGAAGTACAGCACAGTGGTGTACTCTTGTGGCAGGATGGAGAGGTATGGCTTCCAGAACGAGTCCGGAGAATACTTCTCCACCAGTAGCAGCAAGGACAGGGCCACATTGGGCATGTGTTGCAGCATAGCGTCCTTACGCAGCAGCGGACCTGTTGGTCAAACATCATAGACTAATCAATAACATGCTCTCAGACAGGGTAATCTACAACCTTTATACAGGGTGTCACAAAATATACGGCACAAAATGCAGGACACATTCCTCACACTTACACAAAGAAATGAACATGGGTCCGGAAACGTTTCGTTTCCATTTAACACCTCATAGTCTCCAACTCATTAATCATGGGAATCGCAAGAATGGAACATATCACATGCAGCTCTTTCTCACAGGAGATGTTGAATATGCCCTCGGTGAGCATTGATACATGCAACAACCCACCGTCGCGTCGTAGTGAATCTCGGACGCGCTGATGTATCGCTGTAGTATTGAGTATGGTTTCACAGCCTTCCATAATACGGGCACGCAGACTCTGAACATCTTGAACTGGGGTTCGATACACAAGAGCTTTCAAATGTCCCCACAAATAAAAGTCCAGTGGGTTTAGGTCCAGAGAGCGTGGAGGCCAGGCAATTGGTCCACCTCTACCTATCCATCTGTCACCGAATCTGTTATTTAGAAGCCGACGGACATTAACACTAAAATGAGGTCATACTGATCACTGGAACAGTTGATGTTACCGTAAGTCACATGGCAACAGGGCCACATGTAAAACATAAAACATAAAATATACGGCACAAAATGCAGGACACATTCCTCACACTTACACAATATTGACAACGTAACCAGACGTAAACAACACTGCATGTTCCCCATGATTCCAATGTTCTGTTCTTGTGTGTACCCACGATTAATGAGTTGTAGACAATGAGGTATAACATGGAAACAAAGCGTTTCGGGACCCATGTTCATGTTCTATGTGTGAGGAATGTGTCCTGCAATTTGTGCCGTACAAAGAAGTTCGGATTTGCTGACGATTTAGCCCCGGCTGTTCAACACAAGGACTTCAAAATCACTGAAAATACTTGAATATTTCACCAAGTGGAGTCTTTAAACAACAGAGCTGCAGGTCTGCTCCCAAACCAGAGCCCCCAAAATATCTCGGACTATCTCTGGATAGGACAATGTCTTTCAAGCAACATCTCGAAAAATATAACGTGAAGATTTGAAGCCATTACAAACTGTCATTTGTAGCACTTCTGTCGGTCAACACTGGGTGGTGTGCAAAGTATAAATATGTAAATCCGCTCCTGGAAACAATTACATGTGTTAGTGAACTATCATTATAACAAAAAACATGTACAATAAAAAGTGCCTATCCTGGAATGCCAAAATAAAACACTACAACACAGTGGTGAAGACAGAATGTCTCTATGCCAGTGAATGTCTGTCTATGAACTACAAACTGAATAAACTAGAGGTCTTAGAAAGGAGAATCCTCAGAAAAATTATGGGTGCTGTTCAAACCGAAAGTGGATGGAAACTTCGAAGTAATGAAGAAGTGTACCAGAAAGTAGAAAGAATTTCTGAGACTATGAAGAAGAAGAAGAAGAAGAAGAAGAGGTTGAAGTTTCATGGACATCTATACAGAATGTACCAAAATAGACTCACCAAACAGATATTTGATTACTTCTGGAGAAAGAAGACTACAACAGCATGGATTAAGGAAACAAACGCTGGATATGGAAAGATTGAACATCTGTGAAGACCGACTGTTAGAGAGAAATAGATTTAGGAACATACTGAGAAATTTGGAAGGGATTCAAGCCGCAAGAAGACCTAAGAAGACCGGAAGAGCCTGGGCGGATGAACAGCGTAAAGAGGCTAGCGAACGCATGAAGGAGTATTGGGTGCAGAGAAAACTTCGCACCAAGAAAAAGAAATAAAGTTGTAGAATGATCCTAAGTCGTCCATTTGCGTGTAAAAAATATATATATATATAACCATAAGAACTATAATTAATAAAAAACATCAGGTGGATGGTCAATGGCGTCTATTACCAAATGAAGTGGTTTATAAAGAAACCGAGTCTATAGTCGATACTATGCGAAAAAGGCGAATTGCTTTTTTTTGTCATCTCTCACGCCTGCCGGATACCAGACAATTAAAAGTATTATTTAATTATTTTTTCAAAAGTAAAACAAAGAACTCTTGGTTTATGGAAATTCAAAATGATCTGGATGAACTCGGCTTGACAATGTCCCAAATTGCTAACAAAGATGAGAAGAATATCTTGAAAAACAAGAACATCCGACTTCCCTTAAAAACCTTTACCCGCAAAACTTACACCATAAGCGATGCAGAGAGAGCGGCAAGGTCGACTAGAATGAAAATGTTTTGGGAAAAGAAGAAAAATAAGAAGCTGAATCATTAATATTGTTTTTTGAGATATGTATATACATGTTTTGGTTAAGTGCTCCAATGAGGGCGTAACATATGTAAATAAATAAATAACCATAAGTCAATACAGGGTGCCGCAAAATTACGTCGACAAACTGAGACCAGAGGTTCTGGCCCTTATCTGAAGCAACTTGAGATAGGTCACTTATGGCCGGAAACAAACAGTTAAAAATCTGAGTGACATTCAACTTTTAACATGGTAAATCGGCAACACTGCGCAGAGAAATTGCTACTTTTTCTAATGTTTCCGTTCCATGCCAGCCGCGGAGGAATGCCGCCACTTCCCGTCTGGCAAACTTGCTCAGTGGTATCGTGCACGGAAATAAATGGAAAAATTATGATAAGAAAAAACTTGAGCTGGCTCCGATTTGTACCGCTACCAAATGACTCGTTTCAAGGAACACGCCGCGCTGTGCACGATACCACCGAGCTAGTTCGCCAGACGGGAAGTGGCGGCATTCCTCTGCAACTGGTATGGAAAGGAAACATTAGAAAAAGTCGCACTTTCTCAGCGCAGTGTTGCAGATTTGCCTCGTTAAAAGTTTAACAGCGCTTAACGGTCGTAAGTGTCCTATCTCAAGTAGCTTCAGATAAGGGCCGGTTCCAGTCTCATTGAGACCTTCCTCAGCGTAATTTAGGACATGTAAATGTGCAAGACCCCATCGATGGTATCTTTACCTTGCCATGGTGATGGGGCTTGTGTGGTCAGAAGATCCTGAGAGCTATGCCGGCGGTAGCTTAGCTACTGGTAGGGCCTCCCAAGCCGGACAGGTCGAAGGTGATGATCCAGACTAAAAGGGATACCCTGGTCCTCCAGGTTGAGGGTTGGGCATAGGGCTGACAACCCTATCCCGTAAAAAATAGTTTGTTGAGAAGCCGCAAAGAATGAAAATAAACCTGATGGATAAAACGGAAAAACGACCTAAGCGAGGAATTGGTTATGGATTGGTATTAGCGACTTGGAATGTGAGAAGCCTACTCCAGCCAGGAAAAAGTAGAAAACTACAAGAAGAACTAAGTAAGTATAATGTCGGCGTTGGCTTGGACATGTCCATCGAGTGGAGGAAATAAGAGAACCTAAGAAAGTGCTGGAGGGGCATCCAGGAGGTCGACGACATAGAGGTAGGCCAAGAAAGCGGTGGATCGAGGACGATCTACGTACCATGGGAGTTAGGAGATGGAGGACCAAGGCAATCGACAGAAAGCTTTGGAAGAAGATAGTTGCGGAGACCAAGGTTCTGCAAGGACCATAGCGTCAAGGAGTAAGTAAGTAAGTAAGTAAGTAAGTGTGCAAGAACATACACTTTATATAAATTTTGCCATAACAGAGGATTATAAAAATATTCTTCTTCCAAAAGCTCACAAATTGAAATTAAAAAAAAAAAGAGATATTACAAAATGTGATAAGCAAAACATGAAAAAGTCTTGATAAAAACAGCGTGGAATGGAAGAGATGTGGATGCCAAAAAAGTTGTCTGCCCAACGTTGGAGGATAGATTGCTGTTCTCGTAGTAGCTTAGCGTTCGCATCCTTGATATGCATGACATGTCCAATGTCCTGAGATGAACGATTACGGGACTTAGCAAGACGATAGACATTGTTTTCTCCTGATGGTGTGTCAAGCTGGTCGTACAGGTCTTGATAATAAATTGTCCTTTGCAGCAGCTACTGCTCTTTTTGCTGCTGATTTCAGGTTATGGTATTGCTGGAGGTCAGTATCAAGACGTGAGTTCCACCAAGTCTTGTAGGCCATCTTTTTCTCCCTGATAACTTGCTTGACTTCATCACTCCACCACCAGGTCTGTTTATCAATGTATTTTCACCCGGGTATGGTTTTTCCCACAGTTTCTTGTATTTGCGAGGTAGAGAAAGAATGGAATGAAAGCGTTGGAAAAAGTGTTACGAGGTACGGTTTTAACCCTTTTGCTTTCAAGCTCTCAGCTGATGGATGTGTCAAAACTGACAGCCATATTTACCACACTATGCACACACTTCTTTTAAAATTACATGGAAGGCACACCAATGAAGATATCAACATGAAAGATGGTAAATGTATAGAGTATATATCACTTATTATAACTGTAAGTAAGTCATGTCTCTTAACCAAAAGGGTTTAATGTTAAAAAAATAAGAAATGTGAAATCAAAATTACGAGTTTATGATTTAGAAAGTTTGAGAGTACCGTAATTCTAGAATATGGTATTTACAGCCCAAGTTTGTTATTCCTGTCAGTAGGAAGGCTATAATATTGTTTACTAGCATAGTAAATATCAAGATTCTATGTGCATTACATCCAAGGATAAATTAAAACGTTAAAATGATGCAACACTGAAAAATATCAGCCATTTTTGCATAAAACACAGATTTCTTATAAATAATATGTAGCACTCACCAATGAAGATATTACTGGATCATCATTATCCTCTACACTTTCCAATTCGGACAGAGAAACATCATCATCACTTGAATAATTATCAAGATATTCAGTGATATCATCTTCAGCTAAATGAAGTCTTTCCGCCATGTCACACACGGCAAATAACTAGGCCTAATCTAACTGAACTATATCAAACACTTCACTATGACTATGCACTCAATTACCTAAGAAAACTATTTAAATAATGAACTAACATGTTAAATAAATATATTGCCTACGATATAACTAAATTTTACTATATAATCACGTACGAAAACACAAGAGAAATGAACGGAAATTTGACGGCGACCATGATGTAAACAAGATTCGGAACTCCAGTGAGCACGTGTTTCAGACTCGAAGATTATCGATAAATACGGATAGCCGGAAGTTCCCTTGGAGTATAACGTGAGATACAACTATACTCTTCTTATTCCATGCAAAAATGCTGCTATCTGGCGCGTAAAAAATGAACTAATAATAAAAAAGACGGGTAACGACGGATCGTTACCCTGTCAGATTTCGCAGGACCCGTGGGTACCGATAGAGCGTTACCTTGAAAGCCAAAGGGTTAATGTACAACATATATTGGTTTATGGTTATATAAATTTTATTATAATTACATCGTGAATAAGGAATTTGGCTACCATGTCATTTTTATTATCACTATTATAATGGGCAATTTAGGATTAAGCGTTTTGACCTTCATGTGGCCTTTATCAAATTCTGATCAACATGTTGAGGTTTAAATTGTTTTCACTAATATTTTACACTACTATCGTAGCTCGTCTTTGGTGTTTATAATACGATTCACAATTCAAATCTCATTTAAGGTGTATATGTACAATGTAATAAATAGCATGGACTAGGAATTCTATTTGTAATGATTACTTATCTTAGTAGAGTTACCGCCGCACAGCAGTGTCGTGTTGTCGTTTAGCTCGTCACTACTAATACAATTAATTCTTTCCTGAAGTTTATTTACATATTTATACTTTGTAGAGGTGAGAAAGAAGGAAAAGGAGTAATCAAAGTCGGAGATAAGGAATTAGAAGTGGTGAAACACTTCAAATACTTGGGAAGTGAACTGACTGAAGATGGAACACTAGATTTGGAAATTAGCAGAAGAATACAACTCGGGAGTACTTTCTACCAACAGCTATGGAGACTAGTATGGAACAAGGATATACCAATTAAGGCTAAAGCATATTATGTTCCTATATTGACATATGCAGCAGAAACTTGGACAATGACTAAGAGGGATGAGAGCAGAGTACAGGCAGCTGAGATGAGATTCCTGAGAAGTATGGTCCAGAAAACGAGGAGAGACAGAGTGAGAAATGAAGATATACGGAAAGAACTGGGAGTACAGAAACTAAATGACAAACTGGAGCAACTATCGAATGGAAAACTTTCCAAATAATCTTGAAACTGGAGCAAAACAGATTGAGATGGTTTGGACATGTCAAACGGATGAATGGAGTAAGGCTACCAAGACGAGCACTGGAACGACGGATGACAGGGAAGAGAGGACGAGGAAGACCAAGAATGCGTTGGATGCACTTGGTGAAGAATAGCATTAGTAAACGGAACCTGGATTGGAACACCGTGTCGGAAGAGGAAGGGTGGAATGACAGAACAAAGTGGAGAGGAACCATATTTGCCCCCACCCGGTGTCAGCTGGAAAAGGGGAAATGAAGATGATGACCCCGCCCAGTCATAGGGCAAATTTGTGTTGACCGACTGAGGAACTACAAATGACAGTATCGAAAAATATGCACACAATTAACAGCAGATAAGCTTAGCTTTGTTAACTTATGGCTCAGAAACATGGAATATGTTGGTTCAGGAAAGCAATAAACTTAAGGGTTTGAGAGGAAAATAATACGGAGAATGTATGGTCCTGTATTGGATAGAGGAGAATGGAGGATACGAACTAATAGAGAAATCCTCAAAATTGAAGACATTGTTCGATATATAAAATCACCAAGACTACGATGGCTGGGCCACAATGAAACGATAGAAGACAAAAGAACACCAAAGATTATATATAAAGCCAGAATGGAAAGAAGGTAGACCAAGCAATCGATGGAAAGATGAAGTGGAGATGGACTTACAAAGAATGAACGTAGGATCCTGGAGAACAGCTGTTCAAGATCGAGATCGATGGGAATCTGTGGTTGGGGAGGCCAAAGCTCATGCCGGGCTGTAGTGCCAGATGATGAAAGAAAGAAGAAGAAGATAAGCTTAGCTTACTGTGTTCTACAGCTGAACATTGTGCTCCAGTGTGGTGGAACATTTCTTCCTTGCAATTCCAAACATTTGTGTCAACTGGGTGGAGATGTCATTGGTGACACACATTGCATCTGACGGAAGACGAAGGACATGCTAGTATTTAGCGTAGTTCCCTTCTCCGACGAGTTTCCATTTCCTGCCATTGGTGTTGTTCAATGGCTATGTCTCTTCTAAATTCGGAACATGCTAGGGCGTTCCTCCAAAGCGACGCGCGCCACTTGCGCCCAAGTGACGTGAGAAATGAGCGAGGGTTACCTACTCATGTACGGGGTAGGTTAAAGAAGTTAGTTCAACCAAAACAACTAAGACTAAGATTTGCTACCCTCAATATTGGAACGTTGACTGGCCGACATCGTGAGCTAGCAGAAATGCTTAAACACAGACGTGTCAACATTGCCTGCATCCAGGAGACCAAGTGGAGGGGTTCAAAGGCGAAATAAATTGGAGATGGCTACAAACTTATCTATCACGGTACCAGCACAGCACGAAACGGTGTAGCAATAATCGTAGACCAGCACTACCGCAACAGTGTCACCAATGTCAACAGGGTATCAGATAGGCTTATGTCTATCAAGATTGATTCAACAGAAATCACTGCCCACATTATATCTTGCTACGCACCTCAAACTGGATGTACAGAGGATGAGAAAGGAATTCTGGAACAGCCTGGATACCCACCTTCAAGCAATCCCCCAGGATGAGTCCATTATTCTTGGAGGAGACTTTAATGGACATGTTGGGTCTCAGTGTGAAGGATATATGCGATGCCATGGAGGACATGGGTTTGGTGTGCGCAATGATGACGGATGTCGGATACTTGACTGTGCAGAAGCTCATAACTTGATTGTGACCAACACATATTTCAAAAAGAGGCTAACACATCTGGCTACTTATACCAGTGGAGGTCATACTACTGAGATCGATTACTGGCTAGTTCGGCAACAAGATATGAAGCTGGTGACAGATACCAAAGTGATCCCGTATGACAGCGTTGCCCCTCAACACCGATTGCTTGTCCTTGATACTCAGAAAAACGTTAAGCGACCCAAAACAAAACCTAAAACTGGGCCTGTGCGTATCACGTGGTGGAGATTGAATGCCCACCGCAATGAGTTGGTCACAGCCTTGGCAAACTTCTCCGTGAAGTCTGATCAATCAGTTGATGGCATGTGGAGGGATGCTGTGAAACAGATACATCAGGCAGCGAAAGAAACTGTGGGAAAAACCATACCCGGGTGAAAATACATTGATAAACAGACCTGGTGGTGGAGTGATGAAGTCAAGCAAGTTATCAGGGAGAAAAAGATGGCCTACAAGACTTGGTGGAACTCGCGTCTTGATACTGACCTCCAGCAATACCATAACCTGAAATCAGCAGCAAAAAGAGCAGTAGCTGCTGCAAAGGACAATTTATTATCAAGACCTGTACGACCAGCTTGACACACCATCAGGAGGAAACAATGTCAATCGTCTTGCTAAGTCCCATAATCATTCATCTCAGGACATTGGATATGTCATGCATATCAAGGATGCGAACGCTAAGCTACGAGAACAGCAATCTATCCTCCAACGTTGGGCAGACAACTTTTTTGGCATCTGCAACGAAGAATTTCCACACCCACCAATTGCAAGTCCTGATCCTACCTTAGGACCCGTTCCTCCAATTGCATCAGAGGAAGTAATGCTTGCCATTAGCAAGATGAAGAGTGGGAAAGCAACTGGCCCAGATGACTTGCCGACGGAAATATGGAAAATTCTAGGAAGGCCTGCCTCAGAATTCCTTGCCACACTCTTTAACCGGATCATTGCTGAGAACCAACTTCCCCATGCATGGACAACTAGCATAACAGTTCCAATCTGGAAGGGAAAAGGTGATGTGGGTGACTGCTCAACTTATCACCCTATTCGACTCCTCTGTCATACGTTTAAAATATTTGAGCGTGTGCTTGACTGTAGACTCAGAAATATTGTCACTGTAACACCAAACCAGTGTGGGTTTGTTAAGGGATGCAGTACCATCGATGCTGTCCATGCCACACGCCTTTTAATGGAAAAGCACAGAGAGAGGCAGCAAAGTGTACACCTGGCATTTCTCGATTTAGAGAAAGCTTTTGACCGTATCCCTCATGATCTTATTTGGTGAGCTCTTCATTGCCATGGAGTCCCTGAGGAATATGTAAGCTGGGTGCAACTTCTGTATCGCAATGCCACTAGTGTAGTTCGGAGCCCAGCTGGAGTCTCCCCACCCTTTGAAAACACTGTGGGTGTTCATCAGGGTTCTGCTCTATCACCACTGTTATTCATCCTCTGCATGGATACAGCAATGGCAGACATACAGATCTCTCATCCCTGGACCCTTCTCTATGCGGATGATGTGGTACTTGCCCAAGAAACCCGCCCTGAACTCCAGCACAGGGTTCAAACGTGGAACGACAGACTGGCTGAAAATGGACTACACCTCAATATCCAGAAGACAGAATACCTGGAATGTGGCCCCCAAACTAGAGGTACTATCAGTATTAGCACAGAAAATCTGCAGAAGACCATGCATTTTAAGTACTTAGGATCCACTGTCACTTCAAATTGTGACGCCACTCCTGATACTCGGATGAGGGTAAACGCAGCCTGGCTCAAGTGGAGACAAGTCACTGGAGTTCTCTGTGATAAAAAGATGCCTCTGCATTTAAAGGCAAAGGTCTATAAGTCTGTGGTACGCCCCGCAGCCATCTATGGGACTGAATGTCGCCCTATGACCAAACAACATGAGCAAATTTTGAATACAATGGAAATGAAGATGCTCCGATGGTCGATGGGGCTGACCAGATTTGACCACGCAAGGAACACAGACGTCCAGCGAAGATTTGGTGTTGCACCAATTGTCGAGAAGGTGAGGGAGGCTAGTCTACGCTGGTACGGTCACGTCATGAGAAGACAGAACAACTCAGTTGCCAAAACAGCACTCCACATCAACCCAGGTGGAACATGACCACGTGGAAGACCTGCAAAGCGGTGGACTGACAACATCAGGGCTGACATGCACGCTGTTGGTCTAACACCAGAAGATGTCAACGACCGAAAGAAGTGGAGGAGATATAGCAAAGTAGCAGACCCCGCAAGGGATTAATGCTACGAAGAAGAAGAAGGTGTAGTTGTTCAAAATGTAAAAGAGCAGCCAAGGTTGTTTCACACCAACAAGAGTACAACTACATTCCTCAAGGTTTGCTTGAGCTGATCTTCATAACGGTCATGTCCGTTTGGCTGAGCTCAAAGATGGACGCTTGTTCTATTTTGTGAATTCTGATGCTCAGTTTTTCTCCTTTGTTTTGTAAAATGTTTTATGTTGGTTGGTTCCTCAGTTTAGGGGCTGCGACAATGCGGTCATGTAGCCCCGTGTACTTTGGGTGTGTGTAGAATCTGTCTGATAACCGGTGTTAGAGTTAGTTTACTGTAACTTTGCACTTTTTTGACAGATTTTGCGGAAACAAATAAACATATTAAACAGAACAATCCGCCGCTACCACGTTCATTGCAGCCAATGAGCTATCACCCACATGGCAGCCAGCAACGGCCGCGTGTATTCCATCAAGGGGTGAACAGCTGTTATGAGTTGTCAAACCTATATTCATCTCGCAATATCAATTCATTGCCCTTTTCAAAGGGAACGTGCATTTCTGTGTGGCATTTATCAAAAATAATCGTTCTAACAGCACACTTGAAACCCACTGACGGCTCGCTGACAGAATGTTACATCATTGCTTCCAACCATACCATCATGGAGAACTTGAATCAATCCAACAAAATGTTCAGAATCCAAAGTGCCCAGAGCTTCCATCGACTCACTCGTCCAAAAATAGTGAAATAGTGAGTGTTTTTTCTTGAAAAAAAAAAAAAAAAAAGTGCAAAAGAGGTGAGTTTTTGTATGAGAAAGTGAGTAAATAGTGAGTAAATTCATAGCATTATTCGCATTTATGGCCGTGTATCTGGTTCATAATTTTAACGTTTGTTGATAACTGTAGGCGCAATTAGGGGGGCCCTGGGTGGCTAAACTCCCCAAAACCAACCAAGCCCCCCAAAAGTGTGACAAAACTGTATTGAAATAGACAAATTTTTTAAGAATGTGTATCTGAAAAACAAATTAGCCCCCCAAAAATGTGAACCAAATTGCGCCTATGTTAATATCTCCGAGTATAGTCTGTGATTTTTCATGTAGTTAGAGGACAATTGGAAATAATTGATAGGAAAATCAATGCAACACTCAAGAAATTTAAATCGTAAAAGAAAAACATAATTTGAACTTTTGTTAAAATTTTCGGCGATCGCTGCACGGCTCCGACTGTGGTATTGCACTATGGAAGCATTTTATGCTTTCTGGCCGCAAGGCTCGCTGTCGGCAGCGCGCTCAGGCACCGGTGGCAGAAAAATGAACTACCCATTCATGGGTATATTTTGGGTCGTTTCTAGCTGTCTGATTGTGCATGAGACCGTTTTTAATGCAGAATGTGACCAGTTTTGTAAAAAAAAGTGAGAATAGTGAGTAATTTTATCAAATAGTGAGAAAAGTGAGGCTGCTTTGAAAATAGTGAATAATGGTGAGAAAAGTGAGTCGCTGGAAGCCCTGAAAGTGCCTTAAAAACAAACAAACAAACAAACACATGGCATTTCTAGGAACAGTATTGAATGCTTTTTCAAGGTCATAAAAGACTATGAACAGAGGGGTCATTTATTCTCTGCGTTTCTCCCGCAATTGTATTACACATGTCATGTTCCTCAGGAAGTACGAAATCCACACTGGGATCAGGAAGTATTCTCTCTGAGACGGTTTAAAGTTGATTCAATAGGATTCCAGCAACCATTTTTCCCACTATGGAAAGCAGGGATACACCTCAGTTACTGCAATCACCTTCCTTGAGGATAGTAACAATGGTGGTGTTTTTCCAACCTTAGATGAGATTTTTTAAAATAAAAACTACCAGGCAGGCAATTCTTTAAAATGGAGATTTGTTTATCCTTTCAGTGCAATGACAGTGCTTGTGGTCAATAGGAGTAGATGTCTGATGTCTGCAAAACATTCTTATACTGTACTATGTATCTATGGGGGTGTAAAGCTAAGAGATGTTTCACTGTGAATTTAGAGACAGCTCTATTCATGGCTACAGAATGGTGACAAGACAAATAAAATGTGCGTAAAAAGTGGGAATGTATCTACACAAATTATAGTGCAACAGAAGATTCTACAAGATGTCGACCAATTTTCATATCTCAGCAGCCTTATCTGTAGTAATGGGGACGTAGATGCAGACATCAGCAGAATTGGGAAAGCTTCGACAATCTTTCAACGAATGCGATCCATATGGCAATTAGACTCTATAAATATGTCCACAAAGATTCGACAATATTCCTCTATCATCTTACCGATCGCCATAAATGCCTGCGAGATCTGGAAAATATCAGTAAAATAAACAAACAAGCTCAACGTTTTTCACCAATGATGCTTGATGCGAATTTTGAAAATCAGTTATCGTGACCACATAACAAATGATGAAGTACTGAGAAGAACTGATCTACGCAGCCTGCACAAAATCGTTGCTCAAAGAAGAAAGAAGTTCGCGGGACATGTTCTACGTATGAATGATAGAAGGATACCCAAATCAGCACTGTTGTGGAAACCAACGGAAGGATACCGAAGTAGAGGAAGACCTCGTAACACCTGGAAACGAACTTTTGCAAAGGATCTTGAATGCATGGATATGAACTGGGAGAAAGCTGAAAACCTGTCACCTGATAAAGAGTTCGCTGGAGGAAACTTGTTGCCCAATATGCTACCTAGCATGGAGGAACTAACTATACATGGCCAGTAGCTGTTGGAGCGATCCTGTATTCCAGGCAGCTCATGATATAAAGGCTAAAGTTGCATTAGAACATACAGTTATTGTGGAGCGAACACCGACAGTGTGTGTTACTTGACATCTATCTTTCTCTTTTAGTTTAAAGAGAAGTTACTCTCCCATCTAAAGAGGCATTTTTCACCCTTTGATGTTCTGGAATGTCACAATTTCACAAATTATCCCTTAAGACAAGGCCACTTAGCAACGCTGCTTCATGGTGTGTTGATAGCACCACATATGAATTCTACAAAGCGTTGGTGGCCCTTCTAGGGTTTGATACCCGGTGGAGACCTCGTCAGTTTTCCAGTAAACATGGACGTAGAAGGTGATATAATTTTTGCCATGCTCCTCATGCGGAGGAGAAACACACTTCAACGGAAAACAAGAAGATTCTGGGTCCATCCATTGGTTTTGGAAAGACAGAATCGAGGACTGTTCTACACCTTATTCGATGATCTACAGCAGGATGGCGAAAAGTTCTTTGCGTGTCCAAAAATTCATTTGAAGAGTTTTAGATGGTATCGGCATCTATATTTGGAGAGAGTACAGAAATACAGGCCCGAGCCCACAGCAGATTTGAAATACCATAATAGGAACAGGGGAATTGCAAAATACGCAACCATGTGGCGAGCCGTTAGTGACGCTACCGTCGCGCTAAGTATGCATCACTAAATTAGTGGCGTGGCTGCAGACTCGTCTGAAACCAACAATATAGTTCCTGGTTCGCGAAAAGAAGCGATACTTTTTGTGGCCGCCACCAGCGGCGAAGTAAACTACACAGACCATCTGCTGCGCCACTCTTCTGTGGCGGTGGCTGAGTGTGAACGCTCTCATTTTATAGTATTTATGAACGGAAGCGCTGCTGAGTGGCCTCGTCTGAAGGTGCCCTTAAGGAGTAAGAGTATAGACCAAATTTAAAATTTATGACATTTCTAATAAAACATAGTGGTTACATACCAAAAACATGATTTAGGCTCAAAATAACTTAAAATACAACGTTTCATAACTTACCAATCCAACATGATGGCTGTCCGAAATATTTCACCGACTTTCTATATCTCTGAAACCATTACTGATATCACCTGAAATTTTGTACGGTGATAAAGGACACTACTAGAAGTTCACCTGTGTTACCTACAAAAACCTGTTAAGTACAGAACGAACATGGCGGCCGAGCGAAGTTGAAAAATTTAAATAGACTTTGCTTGCGATTTAACAATATGAACGCAGTGAAACTTGGAACAGGAAATGTTAATACACATTGTAATCATGGTGGCCACTCAAATCGGTCAACGATTTTCCAGGAATTTTCCAGGAGTAATTCCCATTTTTCCAGACTTAAAAATAGTGCGAGTCCCGGAGGGGGGGGGGGGGGTTCATCCGTTCCCTACTTCAAGACCAAAGTAAAGCAGTTGTCTTTGGTTTACTTATACAGATGTTGACTAAGATTAATGGTGGTTGCGTTATTGATACGCAAGCCTACACACAAATGATTTACCGTAATTGTCATTTTAAAAATAGGCTTTAAGACTCAAATATCCACTTTAAAAAAAAAAAAGGAGACAAAAGAATGCCGCCTACAATTTTATTGCGGTGAAGTTGTCTATACTCAATATGTTTACAAAAATACTATCGCGTGTTTCCCCCACACAGAAACAGGTAGCCTGAGGAAATTTCTTTCATTAAAGATCGAGTGCTCACCCAAAACCACAGTGGGAGTATGATTTAAGAAAAAACATGGCACGTAGATTTCCGGTTAAAAATAAACAGGGTTTGCAGAGCGACCGCTAGATGGCCCTTGCTACCCCATACACGATATCATGACGGCCAGGACTAAGAGCGGACTGGGAATTTTAGCAGTGGATGGAAATATTTTTATAATTAATCATCAGTGGCTATTTTCCAGGAGTTTTCAATTTTTTTGTCATTTTCCAGGAGTTTTCCAGACCTATTAAAAATCCAGGAGTTTTCCAAGATTTCCAGGTTTTCCAGGGGTAGTAATGCACTGACATCTAATTTAGTTCAATTTTTTACATAACCTCAAGATGGCGGCTGTGCAAAATTTTAAAATTAAGTTTTTATTTCTTGTGTCCTAATCATACAATCGAAGACAACGTTTGAATAATGAACCTACACAATAATCCTCATCTAATAGTACATAACTCTACGGCCTCCATATATAACAAACCAACATGGCGACTTCTGAAATATTCAGACGGCTCTCAATATCTACGAATCTATCGCCAGTTGATACCAACAGCTAATACCCCTTCCCACAACCTACTGAACAGGTGCTTAACCATGTGTCTTCACTAATTTATTGAGGACATAATAACATATTAGAATCTTGCTAGATATCCAAATATGAGAGCTACACAAATCTTGGTAAATAACATTCCAGAACGGCGCTACTCCTTTCACGTGACAGCAAGAGAAGTTCTGGAATGTCAATACTATTTACACGCAAAGGCTTAAAAGGTTAATTGAATCGATAACTTTCAGTTGGTCAAAATGAATTATACTTGGTGGGGAAATACGAGACTACATTTGGACTGTTACTATTGGTGTGGGATACTTGGGCAACAAATACACTAATATTTATCTCATTGTAAACAAATAGTTCTGTGACGAACTGAAGAACCTACTAGTCTTAAAATTTATGGATTAATCTAGCCTATTATGATGTACTATTGTGCCAATTTTGGATGAAATCCATTTGTTATTATAGAAGTTACATGTATTTAAGAATTGGACTTATCAGCAGGCTTAAATAATGTTGGCAGCACTGACGTATATTAGTTTCTCCAAATTAATCTAGAATGTCAGGTACTATACATGTGCAAAGTTTCGAGCTGTTCACTTGCATATATTCTGATTTACAGATATTAGGGTAAAAAAAATAGAGAGAGCATTTATTTACAGTTGATAGACCTGCTGGCTCTTAAGAATATGCATATTCATATCAGTTATGGTACACAAATCACATACCAAATTTGATTGAAATCCATTTTTAGTATAGGAGTTACATGCATTTAAAATTTGGATCTATCAACAAGCTTAGAATCATGTTGGCAGCACTGACGTAAACTAGGTACTCCAAATTATTGTAGAAGTTCAGGTACGATACATGTGTAAAGATTCGAGCTCCTGGTTTGCATACTTTCTGATATATTGGTACCAAGATAAAAAAATATATAGAGAGAGCATTTACTAAGAGTTGGCAGCCCTGGTTAGTTAGTTATTGTTGTTTTAAGGGGCGGAACTACGAGGTCATCTGCCCCTAAAGCCCTGGTTGCTCTTAAGAATATGCATCGTTATGCATATGTTATCGTACACATAGTACATAAGAAATTTGGTTGAAATCCAATTGATAGTGCAGAAGTTACGTACATTTAAGTATTATACCTATCAGCAGGCTTAGAATCATGTTGGCAACACTGTCATGTATGGCCTGGAAATTAAACTGAAATATTATTATCTACATGTGTGCCAATTTTGGAATAGCTCCCATGCATACCTTCCATGATATCCAACATGGAGCTCAAATTTCAATTGCGATTTTTCAGCAGTTGGTAGCACTGACGTCATTTTCAAATATGGCCTTCAGATATTCAGACATAGCTCTTTACTCATACCAAATTTGGTTTCGATAGCAGCAGTCGTTTAGGAGTTGATAGGACACACATACACACACACGGACAGACATACATTTGCCCGGATCGATCTCACAAGTCTACTTTTTCCTCATTTTTACAAAATGTGAAAAGTAGGCTAAAAATAATCTGAAGACTTTTCATGAGATACATGCTTTTATGAAAGCTACTTGAATTCAAAGAACTCGGATTATTTAAACAATTTACAACAAGTAGTTCCGTGAAGAACTATATAGCCTATTTTCAAATATCCTCATCATCATTTCCCCTTATCCAGCTCCTGCCGGGTCGGGGTATAGTACACTTTATACATTACCTCTTTGCTTTTCCTTGGCACTTCCTTATCCCAAACAAGTTTTCTTACACTTTGATAGAATGCATTGCTCTGCTGTACCCTCCTGCCAATCTCCATGTCCAACCTACCAGTTTACATTAATTCACTTCCTAGGTATTTGAACGTGTCCACAATTTCCAAACTGTGACTTCCAATTTTCACAGTGCCCTTTCCTTGTCATCACCAGGGTCTATCTTTCATACATCCTACTTACGTTAATTGCCACTATCAACATACAAAATTTCAGCTTGATTGTTGTAATAGATTCGTAGATATTGAGAACCGTCTAAATATTTCAGATGGTCGCCATGTTGGATTTTTATATATGTAAGCCATAGTGTTATGCAATATCAGATGGCGATCATCGCGGAGGTTGATTAATCAAACGTTGACTTTGATTGCATGATTAGGACACAAGAAATAAAAACATAATTTTAACATTTCGCACAGCCGCCATCTTGAAGTTATGTAAACAATTGTACTAAATTAGATGCCAGTGCATTACAATGTGTATTACTGAAAAATCTCACGGATGAGTGTCTACGACGGATTAATTTAATGAAGATTCTCGCAGCAAAAAACTGGGGAGCAGACTATCAAGTGCTCATGAATACTTATAGATCAATTATTAGGGCAAAATTAGATTATGGCAGTATAGTATACAACTCTGCAACAGCGTCTTCCCTCAAGATCCTTGATTCTATCCAGTCAGCTGCTCTTCGAATTGCTCTGGGGACTCTCCGCACCAGACCAGTAACCAGTATGCAAATAGAAGCCAATGAACCACCTCTTGCAATTAGACGTAAACAACTAAGTTTATCATATGCACTCAAAGTATTAACTATGACTAAATCACGCATTAAGTCGTATGTTTTCCCTACTAACAGCCACACAAGAACAAACACTGAATCAAGACGACAACCTTCGCCCTTCAATGCCAGAATATCCAAGTTCCTTGAAGAATTAAACCTAAATTTTCCTCCCATACTACTCTCAGATCATTCTCTTGATGTCCCACCGTGGACAATAACCTTACCAACAGTCAACTTCGAACTGAACAACTTAGTTAAAAACCAAACTGACAGATCACAGTCATCATCATCTTGCACAGTTTCCAGCCACTGGCCGGGTCTGTTTGGAACACAAGCCTCTCCAACGTCTTCTGTCTTCCCACCATCTCTCAGCCTCCACCCTTGTCCAGTCTTCTCCTCTCTTCTTCACACTTTCTTCCACCCCCTTCAGCCACCTGTCTCTCGGTCTTCCCCTCGGTCTCTTTCCTTCCCACTTCGTCTCATGTACTCTCCTGGTTATCCTCTTCTCCTCCATTCGTTTTACATGTCCATACCATCTAAGTCTAGATTTCTCTATACCATCCTGTAATGGTTCCTCCTTCATTAATTCTCTGGTCCTCTCATTTCTTATTCTGTCCATCTTTGTAGCTCCAATACTGCTTCTCAAGAACCTCATCTCACTGGCCTGTATTTTGCTCTTCTCCCTTCCTTTCATAACCCAGGTCTCCGAGGCATACGTCAGGATAGGGACATAGTACGTCCAATATATGATCTTTTTGCTGTTCTGAGGGACATCCTTGCTCCATAACATGCTTCTCACACTCCTCCGAAATGCTTCTGCCTGCCTCCCCCGCTCATTTATTTCTCTATCGTTTCTTCCATTATCTTGTATCAGGCTTCCCAGATACTTAAAACTCTCCACTTTCTTCAGCTGTTCCCCACCAATTGTTATTCCCGTGGTGGTTCTTTCCTTCTTCCTTGTTGTGATCACCATCTCACTCTTATTTATGCTAAATTTCATCCCATATCCTTGTATTATTCCTTCCCACACGTCCAACTGTTCCTGTACCTCCTCCTCCTTGTTTCCCCAAATCATCAAATCATCTGCAAACACCATTGCTTTCATCTTTCCGTCCCCAATTACTTGTGCCACTCGGGTCATTATGTCATCCATCACCACAATGAAAAGTAACGGTGACAGTGCACTTCCTTGTTTCAGGCCGTTTCTTTGTTCCAACCAGTCAGATCTCTCTCCTCCCACTTTCACACAGCTCACGCTTCCCTTGTACATCTCCTTTATCCTCTTTATAGTCCATTTCTCTACTCCTCTATCCTCCAGGGACTTCCATACTTTGTTTCTGCATACACTGTCATATGCTTTCTCAATGTCCAGGAAGGCCATCAGTAGATCTGTTCCATACTCATAGTGCTGTTCTTGTAACTGCCTTACAGCAAAAATCAAATCCACTGTGGACCTTCCTGCTCTGAAGCCATGTTGTTCTTCCCTCATCCCTCCTTCTATCCTTGTCCTAATTCTCTTTTCCAAAACTTTCTCGAAGATCTTTGCACAATGACTCATCAGTGTTATTCCCCGATAGTTTCTGCAATCTGTTCTACTACCTTTCTTGAAGATCGGGACAATGATTCCTTTTTTCCAGTCCTCTGGGGTCTTCCTTTCCTTCCATGCTGTCCTCATCACTCGGTACAGCCACTGTATCCCCACCTCTCCTGCTGCTCTCACCATCTCCACACTCAACTCATCCACACCCGGTGCCTTCCCTCCTTTCATCTTGTTCACTGCATCTTCCACTTCTTTCCATGTTAAGTCCTTTTCTGTTTGCAGTTCATCTTCCTCTTCCCCGATTTCTTCCTCCTCACCATCTTTTCCATTTGGGTTCAGAAGTTCTTCAAAATATTCTTTCCACATTTTCTTCAGTTCTTCCCTATTTTCTATCTCTTGTCCCCTTTTGTTCACCATTCTAACATAATCCGTAGGATCCTTCCGCCTCTTATTTTTTACCATCCCATACAGGACCTTTTTTGTACCTTCACTATCCTCCTCCATCATCTTTGTCCACTCTTCCATCCACTTCCTTCTCTCCTCAGCCACCACTCTCTTCGCCTCCTTCTTTCTTTCCTGGTACTCTTCCCTTGTCTCTACCGTCCTATTTTGATACCACCTCCTAAAGGCTCTATTCTTTTCCCTTACTATATCTTTTGTCTTCTCATTCCACCATGGTGTTTCCTTCCACCTCTTCTTACTACTGACAGATCACAGTACCATCGATTATTTCTTGAAGTCTCCAATAGATACCCAATACACAGTGCTATTTATACTGATGGTTCGAAATATGATGAAAGAAACGGTTGTGGGATAATTTATCCTGACCATACCATGTTTTTCGACTTCCTGAATCTTTCACTGTCTATTCTAATGAACTCTTTGCCCTTAAACAGGCCATGATACACATTTTGAATACAGCCAGCTGCAACAACTCATTTATTATTTACTCCGATTCACGAAGTGCATTAAACGCAATAGAGAATCTATCTTCGACAAACGTCCTTGTACAAGAAATTCAATTGATAATCCATAAAGTGGTGAAGCAAGGTAAACAAGTCATATTTGTGTGGGTACCCTCTCACAGTGGCATTCATGGCAATGAATCTGCCGATCAAGCAGCTAACGAAGCCACCCTTCCTCCTTTATGTGATCCTACAATAGCTACACCTCATACTGACATAATTTCCTACGTCAAAAGAAAAGTATTCCAACAGTGGAAGAATCATTGGCTTAGAACTTCTACCAGTAAATTCCATGAAATAATATCAGAAACCACAGAACAATATCTCCATCATAAACTTTCCAGGCAAGATCAAGTTCTAATATCACGAATAAGAATAGGTCATACCAATATCACCCACAGCTATCTCCTCGAGAAGAAACAACCCCCTATCTGCTCAACATGTAACAGTGTACTGACTGTGCAGCACATAATCTCAGACTGTGCTCTCTACAACCACTGGCACCAGCACAACAGTAATCCCAAGAAGATATGTGAGGCCTCGTCATCTCCTTCACAGCTCAAAAAGCTCATCAAGTTCTTCAAAGACTCGGGACTATTTCAAAATCTGATTGATCAACTCACAGTACTGGAACTTTTCCTTATTTCTGGTGTTCTTTTTATGATTTTATAGTGTATTCAATTTAATGTATTGTAACTCTCATTATTCCCCATAGATCTATGGCGCATTAATACGGTATAACATAAATCTACAGTGAAAGTCGCGATAAGACTTTCTAAGTTAAAGCGACTATCAATTAATCTTATATATAAAAAATAAAAAATGTGTATTAACATTTGCTGTACCCAGTATCACTGCGTTTGGATAGTTAAATCGCGAGAAAAATCTATTTCAACTTTGCTTGGCCGCCATGTTTGTTTTGCAGTTAACAGTTTTTTTTTGAAAGTCTCATAGATGATCTTCTAGTACTGCCCTCTATCAAAAGCGGCTTCGGTGGTGTAGTTGGTAGCATGCTGAGCTTCTATGCCCAAGATCCCGGGTTCAAACCCGGCCAGAGTCGTCAGATTTTTTAACAGCATTAAAAATCCCTCAGTATGCCTTGCTTTGGAGGGAAAGTAAAGCCGGCGGGCCCTTGTCATAGATTTATGGCTTGAATAAGAACCTTTCACTAACTACACTTGTGTGAAGCTAAAATTTGTAGGTTAGTTTGATAACGATATGTTAGTTCCAACGTTCGCCACCAAGTGCTGACATCGATGGCATTTAGTAGCCACGTCTGCAGCTAGGTGTCGTGGATGGTAGCAAAAGTAGGAATTACTTGAAAAAATTAATCGTATGCAGTCCTCCTATCTGAATTACAGTTAACACACACTAATACAGCCATCACAATTAACACCGGTTATCAGACAAATTCTACACACACCCAAAGTACACGGGGCTACATTACCGCGTTGTCGCAGCCCCTTAAACTAAGGAACCTCTATCGACATTTCAGGGCGATATCATTAATAGTTTTGAGATATAGAATGCTGGTGAAACGTTTCGCACAGCCACCATGTTGGATTGGTGAGACGTAATAAAATTTAAAGGGCACGGTTGGAGTCGGCCAATTTGGTGCTATGACCTCACCGAGTTTCATTGAGATCGCTCCAGCCGTTTAGATTTTATTTGGGTCTGAGACACACACATACATGAACAAAAGGTATCTCATAAGCCTATCTCATAGGCTATAAACGTACACCAAAAGTGTTCCACAACAACAGTCACTGGAGACTTTATTTACCAAGTATGGAGTCGGCGACGGTCTCCGTGGTGAGCATCAGTTTGCGAGGGATGGCGATCATCATCTCGCCCTCCTCCAAGTCCTTGTCGGCTTGCAGACCATAGTCGAATGCCGGGAACTGGGAAATACTGATGCCATTTATCTCTGCTCCGTGCTGCCGCATCCAGGACATGAACTGGTCCAAGTGACTACTTCGATCTACAAGTGGCACCTTCATGTCTGCAAAACACAAACACACTAACTTTGTGAGGTTTGAAGCCATTTTTTCAGTGTTGCCTAAGTAAACAAAAGGTTGGTGCTTTTCAGTCAGTCAACATGAACGTACCCAAAAAGAGCTGAGTTATGCCCTAATCCGGAAATAAATTACATGAGATTAATAAATACACTAGGATGACCAGTTTCGATCGTCAAGCGATCATCATCAGATCCATTACACTTAGGCTATAACATCTATGTTTGTGAATACAGGTGAAAAATATTTACATCATCATCATCTTGTACAGTTTCCAGCCCCAGGCTGGGTCTGTTTGGAACATAAGCCTCGCCACTTATTTCTTTCTTCCCACCATCTCTCCGCTGTCACTCTGGTCCAGTCCTCGCCTCTCTTCTTGACACATTCCTCCACTCCTTTCAGCCATCGATCTCTTGGTCTTCCCCTTGGTCGATTCTTCTGCATCTGCATCTCATGTATCCTCTTGGGAATCTTCTTCTCATCCATTCTCTTTAAGTGTCCATACCACCTCAGTCTTGATGTCTCAATCCTACCTTGCAAGGGCTCCTCTTTCACCATTTCCCTGACCTTTTCATTCCTCACCCTGTCTCTTCTTGTTACTCCGATCCTACTTCGCAGGAACTTCATTTCACCTGCCTGTATTCTGCTTATGTCTCTTTTCTTCATTGTCCACGTTTCTGAAGCATAGGTCAGTATCGGGATATAGTAGCTTCTGTATAACACTTCCTTGCTTTCTTGTGGGACATCCTTATTCCACACTAAGCTCCTAATGCTTCTATGAAATGCTTCTGCCTGTCTGCCACGTTCCGTAATCTCTTTGTCATTTCTCCCATTTTCCTCCACTATACTTCCCAAGTACTTGAGACTTTCCACCTTCTTCAGCTGTCCACCTCCAAGTGTTATCCCACTCATTGGTCTGTCCTTTTTCCTGGTCGTTAACAGGATCTCACATTTACTGATGTTGAACTTCCATCCGTACTCTCCCACTGTTTCTTCCCAAGCCTTCAGTTGCTCCTGGATTTCCTCCTCCTTGTTTCCCCAGACCATGAGATCATCTGCAAACACCATTGCCTTCATCTTATCTTCTCCTATCTTTCCTGCTATCCGTGTCATTACCTCGTCCATAACCACAATAAAGAGAAGGGGTGACAGCGCACTACCCTGTTTCAGGCCACTCATTTGTCTGAACCAGTCTGTTCTTTCCCCTCCAACTTTCACACAACTCACACTTCCACAATACATCTCCTTCACTCTGCCTACAGTCTCTTTTTCCACTCCCATGTTTTCCATTGCTTTCCAAACCTTCTCCCTACACACACTATCATAGGCCTTTTCGATGTCCAGGAAGGCCATCAACAGATCCTCTCCAAATTCGTAGTGGTGTTCCTGGAGCTGTCTCACTGAAAATATGAGATCCACTGTTGATCTCCCAGGTCTGAATCCATACTGTTCCTCTCTCAATTTTCTCTCCACTTTGGCTCGTATTCTACTTTCTAATATCTTTTCATATATCTTGGCACAGTGAGGTATGAGTGTGACTCCCCTGTAATTTCTGCACTCCTTTCTGCTTCCTTTCTTAAATATTGGGACAATTAATCCTTTCTTCCAATCTTCTGGGGTCTTTTTCTCCTTCCATATCACCCTCATCACACGGTACAGCCACTGTTTCCCAACCTCCCCTGCTGCCTTCACCATTTCAACACTCACTTCATCCACACCTAGTGCCCTTCCTCCTTTCATCTTGTCTATAGCCATTTCCAGTTCTCTCCAAGTCAGGTCCTTTTCCATTCCTGTGTTGTCTTCTCCATCTTCCAATACATTGTCTTCCTCCCTATGACCATTTGGATTCAGCAAATCCTCAAAGTACTCTTTCCACACTGTCTTGAGTGTCTCTTTGTTGTGTACCTCAGTTCCGTTTTTGTCCATCATTACCACATCCTCTCGCAGACCTCTTCTCTTACTTTTGACCATCCCATAAAGTACTTTCTTATTTCCTCTGCTGTCTTCCTCCATCATCTCTGTCCACTTTACCATCCACTTCTTCCTCTCCTCTGCGACAATCTTGTTTGCTTCTTTCTTCTTTATCTTATAATCTTCCCTTGCCAGATCAGATCTTTCCTGGAACCACACTCTGAAAGCCTTGTTCTTCCTTCCCACAGCTTCTTTTACTCTCTCATTCCACCATGGTGTCTCTTTACACCACTTTCTGTTGCTTGTTCTTCCACATACTGCCACTGCAGCTTCCACCATTGTGTTTTTGAATTGCTTCCATTCCTCTTCCCCTGTTTTAGGATTGTCTGTTGGCATCTTTTCCCTTATTATCTTCTGGAATTCTTCCTTGACTTCATTTTCCTTGAGTTTCCATACTTTGATTCTCCTTTCCTGGTACTCTGTCCTCTTGCTATCCTTAACAACTCCCAGGTTCATTACAAGTGAAAAATATTTACAATATGTACAATTATTTAGTTGCAGTATTGGTAATGCAACTGTCGGTGTATGCTAAATGTAGTATACCTAATGTTAGGTGAAATGCTAAAATGGTGATAGAAATCCGGAGTTTGTCTGTTTGGGTGATTATATGGTTGTAAAAAATCAACTATGGTTATACTGTAATAATACAGGCTGATACTTATCCGGTTGTCTTCCTGGCTGGAACTTCGAGCAGTTTCGTGTTCACTCCAGCACCAGTTGTGGTCGACTGAACCCGGATGTTAACTGGACGAAACTGGTTTTTCCTTTCTCTGCCCTTTGTTCCTGTGTGCTTTCTGAGGTCAGTGCTATGTTTATTTGTGTGACGTTGCCAAATCTAGATAAGAATGTATGTTATTGAATACAGGAAGATCTACAACTATTAAAGACCGTGGAACTGTCTTTGCCACGCGTGGACTATAAAGCCATTCGAACTAAGCGCTGCCCGGTCTATTGAAGACGTCCCGGCACCTTTAATACTGCCGTGCATACCGGCCTGGGTTTATTGCAGAAAGAAGTACATAGTACACCTGATCCAGATAGCATTTACCTATTAACCACTGCTATTTCCCCCCCCCCTTTTTATCTAAGCTTGGCTGTATTGGTTAGCTCACTAATCTGTGAACAACATTGCTATTTACCAGTGTCACCAGCCTATAAATAAGGTAGGGTGACTGCACCTATGGTTGAACTGTTACCAGTCGATGAACATTATCCATTTAGGTAAAGTTGATAAGGTTCAATAGGAAGGCAAACATAAACATAAAACTGGCCTTGTGCCAAGATGCCGTTAGACATCTCCTGTAGTTGAAGAGTTATATGGCATCTTGGCACAAGGCCCGTTTCATGTTCAGGTTTCCCAACCTACTGAACGTTATCAACATTACCTATAGAGCATCCAGCATTTAGAAAAGACGGAGGAGCCTTATAACGACAGTGTTGCTAGCTCTAGGCAGAGGTAGCGCTGACGTCATACGTTATGTTCACCCGCTTCGAGTACTGTCCTTTCATAAGTTAGCGAGACAGCACAACCCCAGCAGCTACATGAAGTAGAACACACACAGGAAGGAGCAGTTTTGCTGGTGTTAATGGATTGGACAGGAAGGAATTCCAACAGATGAAGAAAGAGGGGTGGAAGAGGAATGGGCTAGATTTAAGAAGACACTAGTAGGTCCAGCAGAAGCAGTATGTGGGAGGACAAGTAGTAAGAAGAGGTGGAAGGAAACACCATGGTGGAATGAGAAGACAAAAGACATAGTAAGGGGAAAGAATAGAGCCTTTAGGAGGTGGTATCAAAATAGGACGGTAGAGACAAGGGAAGAGTACCAGGAAAGAAAGAAGGAGGCAAAGAGAGTAGTGGCTGAGGAGAGAAGAAAGTGGATGGAAGAGTGGACAAAGATGATGATGGAGGATAGCGAAGGTACAAAAAAGGTCCTGTATGGGATGGTAAAAAATAAGAGGCGGAAGGATCCTACGGATTATGTTAGAATGGCGAACAAAAGGGGACAAGAGATAGAAAATAGGGTTGTTGTTTGAGTCTTCAGTCTTTTGACTGGTTTGATGCAGCCCTCCATGCCTCCCTGTCCTGAGCTAATCGTTTCATCTCTACATAGCTACCACACCCTACATCCGAGGCAATCTGTTTAACATATTCTAACCTTGGTCTACCCCTACAGTTCTTGTCCTCGACCCTTCCTTCCATAACTAAGCTAGCTATTCCTGGGTGTCTTAGTATGTGTCCTACCAACCTATCTCTTCTCTTCATTAGCAGTCGCCAGAAACATCTCTCCTCTCCCACTCGTCTTAATACCTCTTTCTTTGTAACCCTATCTACCCATCTGACCATCATTCTCCTGTAACACCACATTTCAAATGCTTCAATTCTCCTCTTTTCTGCTGAAAATGTGGAAAGAATATTTTGAAGAACTTCTGAACCCAAATGGAAAAGATGGTGAGGAGGAAGAAATCGGGAAAGAGGAAGATGAACTGCAAACAGAAAAGGACTTAACATGGAAAGAAGTGGAAGATGCAGTGAACAAGATGAAAGGAGGGAAGGCACCGGGTGTGGATGAGTTGAGTGAGGAGATGGTGAGAGCAGCAGGAGAGGTGGGGATACAGTGGTTGTACCGAGTGATGAGGACAGCATGGAAGGAAAGGAAGACCCCAGAGGACTGGAAAAAAAGGAATAATTGTCCCGATCTTCAAGAAAGGTAGTAGAACAGATTGCAGAAACTATCGGGGAATAACACTGATGAGTCATTGTGCAAAGATCTTCGAGAAAGTTTTGGAAAAGAGAATTAGGACAAGGATAGAAGGAGGGATGAGGGAAGAACAACATGGCTTCAGAGCAGGAAGGTCCACAGTGGATTTGATTTTTGCTGTAAGGCAGTTACGAAACAGCACTATGAGCAGTGGCGGCTGGTGCAGAAAATTAGTTTGTGTGCTGTAGGCCTAACCCTCCCTCCAAAAAAAAAAATATATATAAACATATAGAAACATTCACTCAGTGACGAAAAATGAAGTCCATACGTCGCTCCTTCTTGCTGCAGAACTTGTCAATCACCCTGGCATTGAACCCCTCCATACTGGAGACCATCTTCTTCTCAATGGAGAGCATAGCGAGGGCACATAGTCTTTCTTGTACCATGGTGTTCCACAGAAAGGTCTTGATCCTCTTCAACGATGAGAAACACCTCTCAGGCTTTGAAGTAGTCATGGGTGTTGTTACTAATATCCTCAGAAGCTTGCTTGTTTGGCAGAACGTACCTTGCAGATTACTGGATATTATGAAATGCAGAAGAGGGACTGCCCCACCAATATTCCTAAAATCTGGCCTACAATACAGAACCGACAGTTCTGTTCCGAGCCTTTTCTTTTCCAGCATGCTATAGGACTGAACAGTTACACCTAGTTCTTTATCTGGAAACGTTTTGGAAAATCGTTCAAAGTTGGTGGAATCTAACAATTTTGCTGCTTCCAGGTGATCCAAGGTTTGGAAGTGATCGCGGGCTTCTCGTGTTATTCCATCACATACTTCCTTGGCATAATTACGCCACCATGATAACTTTCTGCGCTTGTTTTCTGAAGCACACGTTTCTTCAGAAGTACCGGTACTAGCAATGTTTTCTACCGATTCCCTGATGTTGTTGATCACTTGAATGAAGTGTGACAGCGGATTTTATCTTCACGGCACCAGCTGTTCTTGACTGGAACTGATTGTACGTAATGTCCACATGTGGCATCAATTTATGAAAGAAATGTAGCCAAAATATGAATTCCTCGTCTTCTAAGCTGCGACGAAGCCCGTTTGCCTGAAGGCAAGTTTTATAGGATGGGGTTTTCTCCAGCATTAATAACCACTCCCTTATGGATACCCTTTGCTCGTACACCACACCTGAAATTCCATCTAGTCGCTGGTCCTGTTGGAATTCTTTGAGCTGCCACTGCTTCTAAAGCAGACGTCCGCTGCAGCGACCTTGAGAGGAAAGCAGGGAACGCTGACAGGTGAGCGAAGAACATCCTAGTCGACTGATTCTGCGAAGCTGCATGTTCCATTGTTAAATTCAGTTGGTGTGCATAGCAGTGGATGTAACGTGCTTTGGGATAGCAGGCTTTCATCTTTGCTTGCACTCCACCTTTACCACCACTCATTACTGATGCCCCGTCGTAGGTCTGCGCAATAACTTTGTGTGGTGTAGCGTTAAACATGTCCATTACACTTAAAATACATGATGCAAGGGAATCCGCATTCTGACCTTCCGGTTTAAAGAAGCCCCAAAATCGTTTGTATGGAATACCATCTTTCTCATACCGAAATACCAACACTAACTGTGTCTGCTCTGAAACATCGGTAGTTTCATCGGCCATCACACTAACAAAATATGCTTGCTGCATTTCTTCTGCTATCACTTCTCTGCAGGTTTCTAGCATGCAGTCCAACAGCTCGTTCTGGATGGTTTTTGAGGTCCCTTTGAAAACTCTATTAGATTCAATGTGCTCCTTTACTGCACTGTCTATACTGGAAATTAAATCTACTAGGCCCAAGAAAACGCGAGGATTGTCTGAATTATCACTTTCGTCGTGCCCTCTTAAAGCTAATTCAAATGCACCACAAAACTTAATGCAGTCTATAATTCTGGATAGCACATACCTGTTCTTCTTCACTTGTTGAATGTGCTTTTCTTTTTCTTCATGATAAGCACGGCTTAATAGTGTTGCAATATTAACTGTTCCTAAAGCACTTAAATTTAAAGAATTATTGATGTGTTTCTCGCTGTCATTATGCTTCCTCATTAAAGCGTTTAGATGTCCAAGATCGCTAACACCCACTGTTCCCCAAGAATCACTATTGCCAAAACACAAACAAGGAAAACAGAAATGGGCTTTTCTAATCTCACACCCGCACACCCAATCGTTTTCATACACTTTTCTATTAAATTTTCTAGTGTATGCAGATTTGTTAGAAGTGGCTTTCTGAGCAATATCTAAGTGCGGGGTAGGTCTACCTAACTTCTTTACCTTAGTTTCATCTTCAAGAGTTCTGGTTGAAAATGGGGTTTTCAAGAGGCTCTCCACTGAGTTTTCCATATTGCTCAAACACGCAAACAAACTCAACACATATACTCATTCGTCATACAAAATTAATTAAGTACTGCACACAATAACACCTGCAATTACAAAATATTCACGAACTTGGAAACACTTGGTCTGACTGCGCAAAACAGTAGGCTACTACTCAGTATTACCAAAACCATTAAAATGAAACCAGCAACGCCGTAATGCAAAATCACATGTTATTTTGCTATAGTGAAATTTATGAACAAGGCATCACAATAATCACGTCCTTATTTTGACGACATAAACATTATAATTTTTATAGTACATCGATTTACAAAATGTGACCATAGCATAAGTAAGTTGGGAGTATTGAAAAAGACCTTCTGGCGGGAACAGCTGATGGCTTCCTCTGCTTTTTTCACCCCATATGTATTTTCTTTGAGTGATTCCCTCTTAAATCCTATTGCTGAGTCCAGATAGTGCCACTGGCCACGTTTACCAGTGCTGCCTCTCTGTGGTCGAACAAAGAATCGCTGTGATGACTGGTCTTAGCTGTTGTCCCAACAGCACATCCAGAACACAAGGGAAAAGTTGGGCGCGCATGCGCAGAAGGCAAAATTCACGTTTGCTACCAATAAACTTGGACATTCTCGCTGGGCTGTGATCTGCACAGCTAACGCAGTGCACGGCAGGTGCACGGAGTGGAGTGCACACCTAGACACCTCGTACCGTACCTGATCTGTACCTCGTAGTGAGGGGAGTAGAAATATTTCCTATTCTTTACTTGACGTCTTTTTTAAGGCGTTGTATTTGCAGATAATAGGCCTACTATTAAAATAATTTATTTTCAAATAAAGCAATGTGCTGCAGCACTTCAGCACATAAGAAGCGGCCGCCCCTGACTATGAGTATGGAACAGATCTACTGATGGCCTTCCTGGACACTGAGAAAGCATATGACAGTGTATGCAGAAACAAAGTATGGAAGTCCCTGGAGGATAGAGGAGTAGAGAAATGGACTATAAAGAGGATAAAGGAGATGTACAAGGGAAGCGTGAGCTGTGTGAAAGTGGGAGGAGAGAGATCAGACTGGTTGGAACAGAGAAACGGCCTGAAACAAGAAAGTGCACTGTCACCGTTACTTTTCATTGTGGTGATGGATGTCATAATGACCCAAGTGGCACAATTAATTGGGGAAGGAAAGATGAAAGCAATGGTGTTTGCAGATGATTTGATGATTTGGGGAAAAAAGGAGGAGGAGGTACAGGATCAGTTGGATGTGTGGGAAGGAATAATACAAGGATATGGGATAAAATTTAGCATTAACAAGAGTGAGATGGTGATCACAACAAGGAAGAAGGAAAGAACCACAACGGGAATAACAATTGGTGGACAACAGCTGAAGAAAGTGGAGAGTTTCAAGTATCTGGGAAGCCTGATACAAGATAATGGAAGAAACGATAGAGAAATAAATGAGCGGGAGAGGCAGGCAGAAGCATTTCGGAGGAGTGTGAGAAGCATGTTATGGAGCAAGGATGTCCCTCAGAACAGCAAAAAGATCATATATCGGACGTACTATGTCCCTATCCTGACGTATGCCTCGGAGACCTGGGTTATGAAAGGAAGGGAGAAGAGCAAAATACAGGCCTGTGAGATGAGGTTCTTGAGAAGCAGTATTGGAGCTACAAAGATGGACAGAATAAGAAATGAGAGGACCAGAGAATTAATGAAGGAGGAACCATTACAGGATGGTATAGAGAAATCTAGACTTAGATGGTATGGACATGTAAAACGAATGGAGGAGAAGAGGATACCCAGGAGAGTACACGAGACGAAGTGGGAAGGAAAGAGACCGAGAGGAAGACAGGTGGCTGAAGGGGGTGGAAGAAAGCGTGAAGAAGAGAGGAGAAGACTGGACAAGGGTGGAGGCTGAGAGATGGTGGGAAGACAGAAGACGTTGGAGAGGCTTGTGTTCCAAACAGACCCGGCCAGTGGCTGGAAACTGTGCAAGATGATGAATGGATTGGACCAGTATTAAGGGTATCGTACACGAAGAGAACCAATAACGACATTCATTTCGTTGTGATATGACGCATTACTGATTGACAGATGTCGAGAGCACAACCCTTCTTTCCTTCTCGGATGTATGCTGACGATGTTAACAATTTTTACGTCAGCAAAACTGTTGATCATCACTTTTTTGTTATCAGTTAGGCTATAATTTAGTTTCTTTCAATTCTATTCTTGTTGTTTTGTTTAGATTAATATTTGTAATATTGTAGTGAGTTAGCCATGTGGTCAGGGGCACGCAGCTGTGAGCTTGCATTCGGGAGATAGTGGGTTCGAACCCAACTGTCGGCAGCCCTGATTCGATCGAACAGAAAATAAGCCAATGACGGATAGTGCTTCAGAACTTAAGTTGCCAGCGGAACTGAGCACGTGCTCCACTCCGGGCGAGCATGCAGCACAGGACCAGGCTCTTCTTTCCAGCGTGCTAACCTTGAAAATGTTTAAATTACTAAGACGTAATATAAACGATACTTGTATGCAATATCGAAGGTAATCAATTGGCAGATAATTGTAGGAAGCTATTATGACGAAAAATATATATGTTCAGAGTTCCTTCATGATAAAAGGTGAGGTAACAAAACCAGTGTAGGGGGGTTTCTGTTAAAAGTAAAAGCCCATAAGACCCACAGTCTTTTCTAAATGCTGGATGCTCTGTTCATCCACTGGTATAAGTCCCTCGGAACAAATTGGGTGACAAAGTGAAGCTGGCCACCGGGCCAATGACATCTTGCAATGTGGAGGAGGGTTGTGGAGGAGCGAGAGGGGGTGGGAAGAAGGGCTGCTTCTTGTGAAAGATTTATAACAAAGAGGTACAGTCAGCGAGTTGTTCCCAACGTGCTGCTTATTTACCAGTCACATAAAAGAAGTCATGACTACCACGAAGACATGAACAGTGAATAATATATTCGTTGGTTAAAATAGAAGTTGATCCTTATTTTGGAATGCAACTCTGCTTGCTGTTGACAACGCCTCATACCTACGATGACCATATTTTTGACAGTCAAAATCGAGACAGCCTTGTAATGAACGAGAGGGAATAATAGAGGAGAGAATAGTATCGCTCGTAATAACTAGTGCAAACAATGACAGCAGCAGCAGCAGTGACAGTGAAAGTTAATCTGATGAAAGTGATATAGAAATGACTGGAATCGAACCATTAGATGATTAATGACTACCCGGTTGTCGAATACATAGAATACGATGTGGTGGACTGTATAAAGAAATATATTTTACATTGTATGTACATGATTAAACACTGAACAAGTACAGTAGATATTACATGCGTGTGATGACACCATGTCCGGTAGCCACTGCTACCTGCTTGCAAGTGAGTCCTGCTTGACGCAGGTAAGAAAACGACCCTTCCTCTTAATGGGTCAACAACCCTCCAGCAGGGGGACCAACTGTCATTAGAGTATGTACAGTGCCAGAGTTGCCAACATACTCCCCCCCTTGAAATAGCAAATATTTCAAACAACAATTAAATACTGTCACTTTGTTCTATTAACTGGAATAAGAGTTGAAATAAACACTATGTACACAAACATTTAAACAATTCACTTCTCTTCACTCAACAATGGGCAAAGTCTTGACACTGCTCTTTTCAAAAGAGCTCCGCTGGGTGTTTTGATGGTAACAACCCTCGTAACTCCGTCGGTTCCTGGATGCACTGCTGCGACACGGCCCAGTTTCCAATGAAGTGGAGGCACGCCCTCTTCCTTCAGAACAACCAGAGTGTCGATTTGTGGGGATTGTCCGGGCGACTGCCATTTAGAACGCTGTTGGAGTTGTCCGAGACATTCCTTGGACCATCGACGCCAAAATTGCTGGAACATAGCCTGCAGCAGTTGCCAGCGCTTCAGTCTATTCAAGGGAGTCTGAGACACATCTTCTTCCACAGGAAGATGAAATGAGCCACCGATCAGGAAGTGGGATGGGGTTAATACTTCCGGATCATTGGGATCAGAGGATAGTGGGCAGAGGGGGCGCGAATTCAAAACTGCCTCTATCTGTACAAGCACTGTAGTCATTTCTTCAAACGACAATGCAGCATTTCCTACTATTCTCTTAAGGTGATACTTAGCTGATTTAACTGCAGCCTCCCACAACCCTCCGAAGTGAGGTGAACCAGGAGGACTAAAATGCCACTGAATCCCCTTCTCAGTAGCAAAGCTTATGAGTGACTGCTTGGTATTCATATCATTAAAGAATTTCTTTAGCTCACGTGATGCACCTACGAAATTAGTTGCGTTGTCAGTGAATATGTGGGTGCAAGTTCCTCGTCTAGCCATGAATCTTTTCAGTGATGCTAAAAAAGCAGCTGTAGACAGATCGCTTACAAGTTCAATATATGCCTTAATCCGAGCGCCCTTCCTGGAGGAAGGCCGTAAATATACTGGGCCACAGAAATCTATTCCTGAAGATGCAAATGGTCGACTGGGAACTACTCTCCTTTCAGGTAGCGATCCCATTATCGGTTGATACGGCCGAGACGAGAATTGAAAACACGTCTTACATCGATACACTGCTTTTCGAGCACCGTTCCTCCCACATAGAGGCCAGTATTGCTGTCGCATCATCGTCAATAAAGTCTGAGCTCCAGCATGAAGAAAAGCACAATGAAAATGATCAAATAACATTATTGTAATGCGATGATTGCCAGGTAATAAAATAGGATGTCTTCTGTTGACCGATAGTTTAGTATTTTGCAGACGGCCTCCTACCCGTAACAGACCCTGCTCATCCAAATACGGTGCTAATCCATGTAATTTGCTTCCCTTGGGTAGTGGCAAATTTTGTTTGAGAGCCTTTATGTCTTGTGAAAATTCAGAACCTTGCGCAATTTTACACCATAAATACTTAGCCTGCTCTAGTTCTACCGGATTAAGAGCACCTGTTTGTCTGTCTGTTTTAGTTTTAAGATTTTTGATAAATCTGAGCACAAGAGCTGTTATTCTAATCAGCTTGCTCCAGGAAGAGTATCTGTTAATCAGATTCGATCCAAGGGATTCTGTAGATGAGACTAGAACGATTTTAGTTTTCCTAACTTCAGGTAATTCTTGAGAGCTATGCCTCTGCTGTGAAGGCCATTCGTCTTTATTATCTGAAAGCCAAGATGGTCCCGATAACCAAAATGATGAATTTAACAGCTTCTCCGCGGTAACTCCTCTCGAGATCATATCTGCTGGGTTATGATGAGTAGAGACGTGCTGCCAACAATCAATATTTGTCAACTGTTGAATCTGCGACACTCGATTAGCGACGTATGTTTTCCACTGGTGTGGATGGCCCGAAATCCATGCTAATGCTATTGTGGAGTCAGTCCAACAAAAACACTTGTCTTTAGTTACGTTTATGGATCTCATGACTCTTTCGACCAACTGAGCAAGTAATACAGCACTGCATAGTTCTAATCTTGGTAAAGTTACTGAGCCTAATGACGCAACGCGAGACTTGGAACACAATAAGTGAACTGTTATTTTACCATCTCCTGCCAGAGATCTTACATAAACACAAGTGCCGTAAGCAATCTGAGACGCGTCACAAAATCCATGAATTTCATACTCCACAAATTCTACTGCCCTAACATGACGAGGCACTTTGAACTCCTTCAATTTAGCAATATCCTGCATATAACGAATCCATTTAATTTGAAGTTCTATTGTGAGAACGTCGTCCCAATTTAAGTTCATTTGCCACAGTTGCTGGACGAAAATCTTATCCTTAATCAATACTGGGGCCAAAAGCCCTAAGGGGTCAAATATTTTAGCCAGGTCTGATAGAATTATTCTTTTGTTTATCTGTGTCGAACTGAAATCACTTCTCAACTCAAACTGAAAAGTGTCTGTGATGGGTTTCCAAGATAGCCCCAACAACTTCAAGTCTTCACCCTCATCTACCTTAATAATGTACTTGGGATCTGTTTCGTGGTTAGAAATGCTCGATAGTACATTGGGCTCATTCGAACACCATTTTCTTAAGGTAAAACCCGCACTGGATAAAATATCTGAAACACACTTGTGAGTGGTTCTTAAGCCGTCAGTTGATTCACAACCTGTCATTAAATCGTCAACATAAAAATCCCGCCGTATTACATTCGAAGCTTCAGGAAATTCCTCCTTAGTGTCATTCGCCAATTGAGAGAGGCATCTTGTGGCCAGGAAGGGTGCACATGACGTGCCATATGTGACTGTTTTGAGACGATAATGTTTAAGCTCGTCCTTAGGGGACTCCCTCCACACGATACGCTGAAAGTCAGTATGTGCAGGTTCTATGAGGACCTGTCGATACATTTTTTCTATGTCAGCGGTCAATACATAGCGATGCATGCGAAATCTAGCCAATATTGAAAATAAATCATCTTGAACGATCGGTCCTACTAATAACAAATCATTGAGGGATAATACAGAATCGCCCTTCGAGCTGCCATCAAATACCACGCGAGTGCGCGTTGTCAATGAATTACCCTTAAATACACAATGATGCGGAAGGTAGTACTGTAATGGTTTGTTTATCTCATTACTGGGAATTTCCTCCATATGATCCAGGTCAGTGTACTCTCTCATAAACTGTACGTACTCCGACTTGACTTGGGGCTGCCTTTCAAAACGCTTCTCTAGGCTGTGAAACCGTCTAATTGCCTCATTAACATTGCTACCTAGCTGACTCGGGTCCTCTTTAAGGAGTAGTGGGACTATGAACCTACCCTGTGGATTCCTTCTGTGACCGTCAGTAAATAGCCTCTCACTAATCTCTTGCTCAGAATGTCCTTGGCCAAGCAGTGCTTTCCCCGGCTCATTGAATATCTTACCTGACACAAAGAGGCAGGAAGAACTGTTATCTGCGTGCTTTTCAGACAAACCAACACTACCTGCTGCTACCCAGCCAAGAGCCGTGTTGCGAAACAACGGTAGTTTGTTTGAGAAACTGTCGAGCTGAAATTGTTCTGCGCCGATAAGATCGTAAAAGAATTCTGCTCCAATGAGAATGTCTATGGATGATGACACATTAAATTGAGGATCCGCAAGGTTTTCTAATATAAACTCTGGAATACTCCAATCTGTGATGTTGATATTTTTAGTGGGTAAGCACTGACCAGTAATTGAAGGTATTACGTGAAATGTCATGATTCGTTCAAAGGAACCGAACCGCGAAGAAATCTTTGTTCTTACCACCGACCCCACCTTGATGGTAGTGTTATGCAACCCATGTATCGGAATATTAGTCATTGCCTTTAACAATCGTAATTGATGAGCTAATTCCCTGGTTATGAAGTTGAGTTGCGAGCCGCTGTCTAACACAACCCGAGCATGACGGGTTTTTCCCTCTGAATTGTTGACATTCACTACTGCTGTCGACAACAATACATGAGAGGAAACATCATTGTTGTGATTGTGCAATGAAACAGCATTACTACTATGTTGCTCATTAAGGGGAGACAATGAAGTATTATTGGACACAATACTCTTGTTTGAAGTTTGACTATTATTGTGGTTCGGTGACCCTTGGTCCCTGTGAAGCAAGGTGTTGTGTTTATCCTTGCACAGCTTACAACATGAACGAGTGCACTCGTTAGCGAAGTGATTTCCAGACAGGCAATTAACACAGAGCTTATGCTTCTTGATCTCCCGCCATCTGTCATAAACACCCATAGAAGTGAAGGTTCTGCATCTAAATATGGGATGTTCCTCCGTGCAAAGCGGGCATTTCTGATTTTTCTGTGAAAGGAAACAATTTTTTCCTGGGTTCGTGAATGGCCTCGGTTTGAAACCAGATGCATTCGGTTTAGATGAAACGCCTACCAGCTTCAGCTGTTTTGTGCGATCACAATTCTTAGTTTCGATCGATTCCAATGCATTACATGTTTCGAGTAGAAATTTGTCCAGTGTCTGATATGAAGGTAGATCATAAGTTGGTAACGAGGTTTCCCATTTTTTTAATGTTTCAGCGTCAAATCTGCTTGTTATGAAATGTATCAAAATGGCATCTAATTGTTCTTCACAAGACAGACCAAGCGCTGATAGCGACTGTATGTGCCTTCTGAAGCCGTCATACAAGTCTCTTAATGCCTTGGAAGATTCTACTTCTATTTTGTTAATCTGAAGGACCGAATTAATGTGGGAGGAAACAATTGCTCGCCGGTTATTGAACCTTTCATTTAACAGGTTCCACGCTATGTCGTAATTCGCTGCAGATATTTCTAGAGACTGTAACACGTCTGCCGCCCTGCCTGATACCACTGATTTTAGGTAATTAAATTTCTGTATTTTTGACAAATTTGCATCTTCATGAATGAGATTCTTAAAGGTATCGGCAAAATTGGGCCATTCTAAATAATCACCTGCGAATGTAGGTAAACTTATTTGAGGCAGTTTAACTGAACGTGTTTGCGAACTGGAAGTTGATTCACCAATAGAATCACTTAGCGAAGTTGCTGACTTGGAAATTGCACTGTTTATGGATCTTATAAGACCAGATGTTTTGAAGTATTGCTCCTCAAAGTCGGAGCGATAAGATTCTTGTTCTGCTTGAAATGATTCATCCTCTTTCAAATCCTCTATTTGTGATTGAACTGTTTCATATTCTTCCCAGATTTTTGATAAGTGAGCCCGTCGATCTTCCAACTGATCTACGTCCTTAGATTGAGAATCTAATTTCTCTACGAAGCCTTGTATGCGAGATAAGCTAGCCTTTAACCTACCCCTTTTGCTACACAGTGATTTTATCTTTTGTTCCATTTTTCACTAGCAATTCCCAATAAACTGCTGAATGATATAAAATCACAATAGACCAAATGCATATACGTAAAAGAATGACAAAACGAAAAGACAAATACCTAACATATTTACATAATACAAAGATGAACTCCTGGTTTTGTTTCAAAGAGTTGCGGGAAAACTGCGTACAAATAACATACAGTTTTACGGGCGAAATCATGTGTGATCACTAGCAATACCAATACATTGCAAGTACAAACGAACAGTTTTGAATGAAGAAAGAAAGGAATGCATATTAGTCACAAGGAATAATTAAGGATGATCGGTGACTTACCAGGATGATGAATTCTGTTGTCCAGTAGTCGCCATGCTGGTAACCACCCACGCCATTTGTGAGAAACCATGCTGTCTTTGGATCACACGAGTTCAATTTTCACTGTTTTTCTTGCCATATAATCCGGCCCGGAGGACCAAAACTTATGTCGAATACATAGAATACGATGTGGTGGACTGTATAAAGAAATATATTTTACATTGTATGTACATGATTAAACACTGAACAAGTACAGTAGATATTACATGCGTGTGATGACACCATGTCCGGTAGCCACTGCTACCTGCTTGCAAGTGAGTCCTGCTTGACGCAGGTAAGAAAACGACCCTTCCTCTTAATGGGTCAACAACCCTCCAGCAGGGGGACCAACTGTCATTAGAGTATGTACAGTGCCAGAGTTGCCAACACCGGTGATTGATTTTGAAGTGAAGATTGAAAATGCATTTCCATTTTCTTGGTTAATTAATTATAATAATCATTAAATTAATAGTACATTGCTGAACTATATACAGTGGAACGTCGTTTATTCGGACCAATTGGGACCGAAAGTATTCCGGATAACTATTTTTCCAGATAATCGAACATGTGTTTATTTCATAGTACAACCATACTGCAATAGCGCAGTTTCTAATGCATAAACGCTTCTACATGACTTGGTCTTTCTTCATCTTTCTCATCTAGGCTTTCATACTTTTCATCTTCCCAACTTACTTCTTGCAGCAGAGAAGCACTTTCGTCATCATCTAAGATTTGAAAACCTGAGTCACTGTCACTTTCCCAACCAACCTTGTGTGCCTTCTCTATCACAGTCGGAAAATCCTGCAACTTGGGGGAATAACTCATTTGTCACTGCATCCAAATCTTCATCAACAGTGTCTGTGGTCTTAACGGTCTCTTGTTCTCCTACCAATTTATTCAATGCATTTCGAAGATTCTGTGGTGTTAAAGTGTTCCATCCATCAGCTATCAAGTAACAGTAGTCCCTATGAGAAAGCTTTTTTGAAAAAGATATCACACTCTCCTCATCTTCTGCCAACAGTAAACGACGTAAAACTTCCTTCTTGTACATCCACTTAATCTTTTTTTCTTTTTTCTCCTCCGGATAATTGACATTCCGGTTGTTTGACTTCCGGATAAGCGACGTTCTACTGTAGTCATAATATTTTCGTTACTATATTATTCCACTATTCCACTACACGTATTAGTGTCATTTAATTCTTGTAATCACCTCCAAACAGTTTGTAACAAGTGAAATAAATAATGGTTGTTATCGTGTGAGTGAGTGACAGTTGCTGCGGAACAGAGTGTACTTCTGCGGCGGACACCACCCAGCAGGCTAAGAAAAGCAGACTCTCTCTTCAGCTCCCTACTAGATTTTCACAAGGGTCAATTAGTTCTGAGGCAGTTATAACCGTTCATCCATAGGTGCAGTCACCCTACATGAACAACAAATGTATGGGTATAGTTATAACCAATGCTTTTTTTCTTTAAAAAAAATAAGGGGTACTCTAGTAAGTTAGTTAGTGTTGTTTTAAGGGGCGGAACTACGAGGTCATCTGCCCCTAAAGGGGGGTACTCTCAGTTGTAGTTGACAAAACATCACGATTCGGCAATTTGCAAAGTCCGGTCATTGTTTGTGTTCGAATCATTAACTTTCGGCTTTCTCGATGCCAGGGTGGTAATCATCATCATCATCAAGTTTCCACTCCGTTTTCCCGGGTTTGGTTTACGAGCGCTCTCCATTTTAGTCGATTCATGTACCACTGCTCCTTCAAGACTTCATCCCAGTTGATTCCCTTGGATGTGATATCTTCCTTCACTTGGTCCAGGCATCTCCTTCTAGGTCTTCCAACATGTCTCTTTCCAGTAATCTCAGTATGTAACCATTGTTTTGCAATTCTTCCTTCTGTCATACGTTTGACGTGACCAAACCATCGCAAACGTGCCCTAGTTATGGTCTCCTTCAGGGACTGATTTATTCCAGCTTGTTCTCTTATCTTCTCATTTCTTACTTTGTCTTTCCTAGTTTTTTGAAGCATGCTTCTTAGAAACTTCATTTATGAAGCCTGAAGTCTGCTGTCATCTTTTTTGGTAGTTGTGCATGTTTCCAACCCATTAATCAATATAGGAACAAAGTATGTTCGAAACAGAGTTTCTTTTGATCTTAGTGGCACTTGCTTATTCCCGAGTAGATATCGAACTTGCTGATAGAATTGACTTGATTTCTGAATACGGTTATTTAATTCAAGCTGTATTCTGTCGTCACCTGATATTAAGCATCCAAGGTACTGATACTGGTTTACTGTTTCCAATTGTACACCCTCCAGCATTATATTATCTTTACTTCTCTGTCTGTTAACAGACATTGCAGCAGTTTTTGTAGCATTTACTTTCAGTCCAATTTTTTCAAATGATCATTCTAGATGTTCAGCCTTTAGTTTGTTATTTTCTTCATCCTACAAAACAAACCACACGCACAAAATAACAACCTTCCCCGCCTCCAAACAATAGCCTGTGTGCTTATAAGAACGGAGTGTCAAGATGCCGACCAAAAGAAACTGATTCAATAGATCAATTTAACACAAAATGTAATAAAATGTCCGGTGAAGACCATTGCACCACTTGCTCATGACATAAGTTACACATGTAGCGAGGTGTCTTGCATGGCCTTCACAGTGTGTGCCAGCTACGCGTAGGTGTACCTTCCCAATGATACACTGGGGCGAAACTCTACCAAGTTGTTAACTTATGCCGGACATTTTATCATATTTAGTGTTAAATACATAATGGCTCAACGGACAATACATGTTTTCTTTCGAGAACATTTTGATTTTAGATCGATTTAAATCGAGGATAACTCGAAATCTCCTCCAGCTGTTGTGAACATTGATCGATGAACTTTCAAGTCGGAAGTTATATTTGCCGGACTAGATACAAATGTAAGTTTCTTTTCTTCTTCTTCTCTTCTCTTCTTAGTCGTTTACCCTCCAGGTTGGTGGAACCCACGGACTCAGCGAGGGAACTCACCCCTACCGCCTCTACGGGCAGTGTCCTAGAGCTGGGAACATGTAATCGGAGGGGATACAATTGGTGAAGTGGGATTGGCACCTCACCCAGGCGGCCTCACCTGCAAAGCGAACAGGGGCCCCATGAGGGAAGGTAATGGATGGTCAGTATGGATAGGCAAGGAAGAGGGAAGGAGGCGGCCGTGGCCTTGAAGAAGGGACCATCCCGACATTTGCCCGAAGACGAAGTGGGAAACCATGGAAAACCACTTCGAGGATGGCTGAGGTGGGAATCGAACACCCTCTACTCATTTGGAACACCTGAGGCTGAGTAGACCCCGTTCCAGTCCTCATACCACTTTTCAAATTTCGTGGCAGAGCCGGGAATCGAACCCAGGACCTCCGGGGCGGCAGCTAACCATGCTGACCGCTACGCTACGGAGGCGACACAAATGTAAGTTACCAATATTTCTTCTTAAACAGTTTTCAAATGTTTAAGGGGTACGCGTACCACTGCGTTCCCCCTGAAAAAAAAAAAAAAAGCACTGGTTATAACTCGTATTAGTTTGTTGAAATACAACAGCGTCATTATCTTTGTGCGCCGCCGATAAACTCTAGGAGTATTCGACGTCATATTGGTCCGTATTGACATATAATCCTATTTGACTAATTATAATTTTCCGTCTATTCAATACAAAACATTTTAATGAAATTATCTTATTTCATTATCGGGACATGTTTTGAGCTCTTTTATAATCAGCTCTTCATCAGCCAGATGCCCTCACAACAATAATAAAAACACTCACTAAAAACACAAAGCTCATAAACAAGTACATTTAAAATAATCTTAAAAATTGACCTATAATAAAACTTAACATCCTATAATAACAATTGTCAACTTATTATAATGGAAACAACTAAAGTTCTTAATGAAACTTGTGGTAGCTTCATACAGACTTCCCCACACACGCTCCGTACTCATGGAATCGAATTGAAGATGAATTGCTGCTAAAGGACAGGATACTAGGAATTACACTGGGTTTCTTAACTTTTATGAGGAGGCTTCAATGAGGGCTGATACAAACAAGAACCTTGCCACATCAATGGGAGTTCATGTGATGACTTGTGTGCTGGTCAAAAGGGCAGTCAACAAATTGTGCATGACACAGCTCCGTTTGTGTGGGGAAGTCTGTATGAAGCTACCACAAGTTTCATTAAGAACTTTAGTTGTTTCCATTATAATAAGTTGACAATTGTTATTATAGGATGTTAAGTTTTATTATAGGTCAATTTTTAAGATTATTTTAAATGTACTTGTTTATGAGCGTTGTGTATTTTAGTGAGTGTTTTTATTATTGTTGTGAGGGCACCTGGCTGATGAAGAGCTGATTATAAACGAGCTCGAAACATGTCCCAATAATGAAATAAGATAATTTCAATAAAATGTTTTGTATTGAATAGACAGAAAATTGTAATTAGTCAAATAGGGCCGATAAACACGGCAAGGTAAGCCTGCTTGACTGGCACGTGTACACGGTTCAGTCAGTGGTTGGCGCGCACATTTACCAAACATGTTCAATAATGTGTACTTACATCCTCCCTCTCTTGTAACACACACCTGGCATCTTCTGATGAAAGAATGGACAACATTCTGCAGTTCCACAGCAGATTTCATCTCTTATGTAGTGTTTAAGTTCAGTTCACAATACTCAGTAAACGTGCAACACTAACGACTAAGCTTTGCAGATACACGTCCATATGGATGGCAAAACACATGTGGACTAACGATATGAGTCAGCGGAGCGGGCTGGCCAGCCGGCTGAGTGGACCGCGGCAAACTATTGCATCATGTGGCTGGAGAGGTGCGAACCCCGCAATACCCCACTCCACTGACTCAAATCGTTTAGTGAGTTATCTGAAACAAGACAAAAATTTCGAATCATGTTTCCAGGAAGACCTATACAATTAGGAGGCTCGCTAAACGATTCAAGAAAACAGGCCCCGTAAATTATAAAACAGTTAACAGACAACAAAAATTAGATGAGATTGTTGTCCATTCTTTCATCAGAAGAGGTCAGGTTGTGTCACAAGAGAGGGAGGACATTTTCAGCACTGTAAGTACACATTATTGAACATGTTCGGTAAAAGTGCTCGCCAACCACCGGCTGAACCGTGTACGCGCGCCCACAATCTGCGCCAGTCAAAGCCGGCTTAGCCTGCCCTGTTTATCGGGGCACTCAAAGATATAGACTGTGTATGTTATACCATTGTAAAGAATTTCCTTATTACCAATCATTACAGTACTTCCTGAAACTATTATCGACTGTGTAAAGCAATGGGGTACTCGGCTTTCACCCGGGTAACCAGGGTCCCAATCATGTAAAGGTTTCTTTTTGTTTTTATTTGATTTATAATTACCCACATCTGGTTCTGGATGCCTGAAACCGACTCCCGTCGACAAGCCGTACTGCATGGCAGGCATTGCTCCCCCTGAAATACGTCGGGAAGTAGCCACAATGCCGAAAGAAAGAAAGTGGAAGAAAGTGAGCTACACCCGCTGCACGGATATACTCCTCCAAGACAAAGATTGAAATCTAGGAAGAACTTTTTACAGTCAACATCTCCACTTACCACATCCTCCAACAAAGCCAGAGAAGAACTGTGGGCAGCCAAAATCAATCATCTTCCGACAGGGGTAACACCAGCAGAATGCTTACCAGCCGGGCTCAACTTGGACTGGACCACTTGGAAATCATTAAACAGATTACGAGCAGGTGTTGGCAAAACTAAGGATAACCTAATGAAATGGGGATACCTACAAGAATCAACACTTTGTGAATGTGGAGAGGTACAGACAATGTCAGTGCTTATGCTGCCCTGATTCTTGCAGTGAGGAGGAGTTGTTTAAGACACAAGAAAATGCTATAGCAGTTGCTTGTTTCTGGGCAAAGACAGTTTGATTATAAATATATATGTATAATTCCATGTTTCTCCTTTGATTTTGTATGTACAATATTATTTATCTGCCTCTGATTTGAGTAAATAAAAATAATTACCCATATAATTATATACGAGTGCATATCATTAAATGGGAAATAAATACGGATCACACAGCACGAAGAATACACATTTAAGTACGTCTAATTCAGTTAATATTAACTTAATACTCCAAGACTGGAACACACATACTACCGGTATTAATTATTACTACAATGTACCCGGAATCAGAAGATGGTTAAACCTAGCAACAGTGTGCCTTGATAATACCATTTTTTATATTTCTTATTGAACGTCTAAAACACTACTATTGAATAAGGTTACCAACATAATAAATACTCACAGTACTAGTATAGTGACAATAAGGGAACCTATCACTAAGGTGTACCAACACATACAAACGATCTGACTAAGATATGAGACTTGGAAATGTTGTCCTTCAGGTGATCTTTGTACCTATAAACATGCCTGACCTGTTCTGCATAGGCAAGAATTCAGTGGCGGCTGGATGATAAATGTTCTGGGTGTTGCACTATTTTCATAAAGGGGGGGAAGGTGTTTAGGGTACCAGACAAAACTGTACTCAATTGCGCGGTAAAACGCATGTACCTCCTTAATCACGAATGCTGCAGTTCAGAGAACATGGCATTGTCATCGGATAAAATGGATTATAAGTTAGTCTACATGAAAACCGTCACGAGAAGGGCGAGAAAGTATGCGCTAATTACATTGCAATTGACAGTTAACTGAGCATCACAGATGTCTCCGTCCGTGCCTCGGCTCCCTTGTTGCAATCAGCGGGCAACGACCAGCAGAGTTAACTGTTGGGATAGGACTTACTCTGCCATACCCTTCACTATTGAGACCTGGTCGGTGCTCGGGTCTGGCAACGATCTGCCGAGTTAACTGTTGGGATAGGACTTACTCTGCCATACCCTTCACTATTGAGACCTGGTCGGTGCTCGGGCCTGGCAACGACCAGCCGAGTTAACTGTTGGGATAGGACTTACTCTGCCATACCCTTCACTACTGAGACCTGGTCGGTGCTCGGGCCTGGCAACGATCTGCCGAGTTAACTGTTCGTATAGGACTTACTCTGTCATACCCTTCACTACTGAGACCTGGTCGGTGCTCGGGCCTGGCAACGATCTGCCGAGTTAACTGTTGGGATAGGACTTACTCTGCCATACCCTTCACTCTTGAGACCTGGTCGGTGCTCGGGCCTGGCAACGATCTGCCGAGTTAACTGTTCGTATAGGACTTACTCTGTCATACCCTTCACTATTGAGACCTGGTCGGTGCTCGGGCCTGGCAACGACCAGCCGAGTTAACTGTTGGGATAGGACTTGCTCTGCCATACCCTTCACTACTGAGACCTGGTCGGTGCTCGGGCCTGGCAACGACCAGCCGAGTTAACTGTTGGGATAGGACTTACTCCGCCATACCCTTCACTACTGAGACCTGGTTGGTGCTCGGGCCTGGCAACGACCAGCCGAGTTAACTGTTGGGATAGGACTTACTCTGCCATACCCTTCACTATTGAGACCTGGTCGGTGCTCGGGCCTGGCAACGATCTGCCGAGTTAACTGTTGGGATAGGACTTACTCTGCCATACCCTTCACTACTGAGACCTGGTCGGTGCTCGGGCCTGGCAACTACCAGCCGAGTTAACTGTTGGGATAGGACTTACTCTGCCATACCCTTCACTATTGAGACCTGGTCGGTGCTCGGGCCTGGCAACGATCTGCCGAGTTAACTGTTGGGATAGGACTTACTCTGCCATACCCTTCACTACTGAGACCTGGTCGGTGCTCGGGCCTGGCAACGACCAGCCGAGTTAACTGTTGGGATAGGACTTACTCTGCCATACCCTTCACTATTGAGACCTGGTCGGTGCTCGGACCTGGCAACGACCAGCCGAGTTAACTGTTGGGATAGGACTTACTCTGCCATACCCTTCACTACTGAGACCTGGTCGGTGCTCGGGCCTGGCAACGACCAGCCGAGTTAACTGTTGGGATAGGACTTACTCTGCCATACCCTTCACTACTGAGACCAGGTCAGTGCTCGGGCCTGGCAACGACCAAACGGACGAGCGCTCCTAGACAGTTGGCACACTTTGCTTTCTCAGGCAGTTCACAGTAACTTACTACACTAAAAGAATTCCTGAATTATCAAAATGCAAGGAAGCTTTTAGTTCTACATGACCGTTAATCATGCAATCCTGAGCCGCAAAACCTCCTTTTTACGTGAAATCCGAACCACAGAACATGGCATTTCACTTCGAAAATCTCACATGCATTGACCGGGAATCGAACCAAGTGCATTGTAGTAATAATTAATACCGGTAGTTTGTGTCTTTGAGTATTAAGTCAATTTTTACTGAATCAGACCTACTTAAATGTGTATTCTTCGTGCTGTGTAATTCGTATTTATTTCCCATTAGATAATACGCACTTGTATATAATTATAAGGGTAATTATAAATCAAATAAAAACAAAAAGAAACCTTTACATGATTGGGACCCTGGTTACCCGGGTGAAAGCCGAGTACCCCATTGCTTTACACAGTCGATAATAGTTTCAGGAAGTACTGTAATGATTGGTAATAAGGAAATTCTTTACAATGGTATAACATACACAGTCTATATCTTTGAGTGCCCCGATAAACAGGGCAGGCTAAGCCGGCTTTGACTGGCGCAGATTGTGGGCGCGCGTACACGGTTCAGCCGGTGGTTGGCGAGCACTTTTACCGAACATGTTCAATAATGTGTACTTACAGTGCTGAAAATGTCCTCCCTCTCTTGTGACACAACCTGACCTCTTCTGATGAAAGAATGGACAACAATCTCATCTAATTTTTGTTGTCTGTTAACTGTTTTATTATTTACGGGGCCTGTTTTCTTGAATCGTTTAGCGAGCCTCCTAATTGTATAGGTCTTCCTGGAAACATGATTCGAAATTTTTGTCTTGTTTCAGATAACTCACTAAACGATATGGCCTTGGTGAGAGGCCAACAGCTTGACCGTTATGTCCCCTAATTATTAAAGAACAGAATTATGAATTCCTATACATATAAAAGAAATCATACAGCTTTTTTACTAAAAATATTATTGCGGTATTAATTGTTTTTCTTGAATTAATCTGGTCGTTGTGCAACACTGCAACCTTATTACCGGCCGCCACTGCAAGAATTCGTCGACTAATGCAAATAGATAAAGATGAATGTGATTGCTTACCTGATTCTACTTGGACGACTTTCTCTAACAGTTTCTGGATCTCCAGATACGTCTCCCATTCTTTACTTGCATTGGGAGAGGACAGGATATTCGTGCTGGCTGAAAGAGAAACCGAGCACAACACTTTAATCTTACAAATCTCTATAAACAAAGTAAACTTTCTGTCTGAACATTTTGTTTTATTGTTGTTAATTTATTTTAGGGGCTTGGGACATCCATGTAGTTGGGTGTGTATTGATGTGATAACTATCAGGGACATGTTAGGAATTGGGAGGTTAGAAGGGTCAAGTGTTATAAAACATCTTGGAAGTGGAGGAAAAACAGAAATGAGAAGTCGCAGGATGTTTGTATTATTATACGCCCTCATTGGAGCGCTTAAATAAATACATTAGGGTACATTTCTTCTTTTTCTCCTCCCAGAACTTTCTCATCCTCTCCAACCTGGAAGCCCTTTGAGTGTCCGATATAGTATATTGTTTCCGTTCAACTGTCATTAGTTTCAGACTTATGCTTTTGTTCTTCAAAATCCTCTTCTCTTCTCTGTCTTTGATTTGTTGCCGAGTAATACCCAATTCTTCCAAATCATCCTGAACTTCTTTGAACCAATTATTATTGATTTTATTTTTCAAAAAGTAATCGAATAGTTGTTTCAATATCCTGGTTTCTGGTAATCTTGATATGTGACAGAAAAAGGAAATTCTTCTTTTACGCATTGTAATTATTATTCTTTCTTCCTTCTTTCTCCGTTAGGGTCTTCTAAGGACCTCGAGCCAATTTCAATGTTTAGTCCTTTGGTGTTCTTTCTTCTTCCTCCAGGACTCCATCTTCACACTATGCATCTTCTTTCTCTTTTCGGACCATTTTGAGCCTCTTTTCCTTCCTTCCTTCCTTCCTTGGAACCCTTCCATTCCCAACACTTTTTCCTAAACATTTCTCTCTCAATTGCATCTTCTTCTCTTATATTGTTTCTTTCTAAATCCTTTTTAACTTCTTGAATCCAAGTTGTTGTTAATTTCTTGTTCCAAAGATATTTGAATATCTGTTTGGTTAACCTGTTGTCATTCATTCTATATAAATGTCCAAAAAATAGCAATCGCCTCTGTTTTATTGTGTCTGTTATGTTTTCAATGTTGCGGTATATTTCATCATTACTTCTTAATTTCCAGAATTCTGTAATTCTTAATGGACCTAATATTTTCCATACAATTCGTCTTTCTAATACTTCCAATTTATCAAAATTATAATTCAGTGCTAGACATTCGCTTGCCTATAGGCATTCTGGTTTGATTACTGTTCTGTAGTGCTGTATTTTCAAGTTTCTAGATAAACATTTTTTGTTGTAGGCGTTCCTAGTTATACCATATAAAAAAAAAAGTCAACCCCTGGCACTATCCAGCCCATGACGGGCTAAGGCCGACCAAGCGACCGCTGCCCAGCCATTCGGCCTGCAGATATTGGGGTGACGCGTGATCAGCGCGTCGGGTCCCCTCGGCCGTTAATCTCGGTTTTCGTGATCGGGGCGCTGTCTCACTGTCAGACAGCTACTCAATTGTCCTCACGAGGCTGAGTGCACCCCGTTCCAACCCTCACGTCAGTTTTAAAATCCCTGACGGAGCCGGGGATCGAACCCGGGGCTTCCGGGTGAGAAGCAGGCGCGCTACCCCAACACCACGGGGCCGGCCAGTTATACCATATGCTCTTTCCATCTTGTGTACTCTTTCTTCTACAGCAGATTTTTCTAAACCATATTCCTGAATGATTTCTCCCAAATATTTGAATTTCTTTACCCTCTTAATTTTACCAATTTCTGTGACTAGGATTTCTGGAGCATTTTTTATATTTGTCATAAATTTGTTTTTTTCTACAGAAATTCTTAAACCTGTTGTGTTGGCTATCTCTTCTAAGAGATTAATTTGCACTGTTGCGTCAGTCAGATTTTCAGAAAGTATGGCAAAATCATCTGCAAATGCTAGACAGTTGATTTCAATACCTCTGTTTTTATTCCCTAGTGTTATGGGTGATATCTTGTGTTCCCTCAGTTTTTGATTCCAAATTCTTACTATTTTCTCCAGGACACAGTTGAAAAGCAGTGGAGATAAACCATCACCTTGCCTTACACCTGTCTTTATTATTGATTCAAGCCTCCGTGGCTTGGGCGGCAGCACGCCGGCCTCTCACTGCTGGGTCCGTGGTTCAAATCCCGGTCACTCCATGTGAGATCTGTGCTGGACAAAATGGAGGCAGACAGGTGTTTCTCCGGGTACTCCAGTTTTCCCTGTCAAAATCTCATTCCAGCAACACTCTCCAGTATCATTTCATTTCATCTGCTATTCATTTAATCATTGCCCCAGAGGAGTGCGTCAGGCTTCGGCAGCCGGCACAGTTCATATCCTCGCCGCTAGATGGGGGCTTCATTCATTCCTGACCCAGTCGGAGACTGGAAGCAGGCTGTGGATTTTCATTCATTTCAGTTATTATTGATTCACATTCACGACAGACAATGTTGTTAGGCAACAATATCCACTGTCCATCAACTTGGTGCTTTTTGTTAATAATTGTTCTAATAATCCTTCTGTCAGTTTTCTGTAATTTGTCTGTTGTAGATTTCACGTTCAATTTGAATCAAGTTTCACTAGCATAAGTTGCCTCTGGTTGAAGTATGGAATTATAGTGTTTCAGCTTGGCTTTTATCGAAAGAGATTTCTTTTTATAGGTTGGCCAGGTAAGTCTTTGTGCTTGTTAAAATTTAGTTGTTCTGTTCCATGTTATTATTTCCCCAAGATATTTGAATTTCTGAACAATTTTAATCTCTTTATTATTGATCAGTTGAACGACTGGTAGATCAACTTTAAAAGTTGGCATCATTTCTGTTTTTTCAAATGAAATTTGTAATCCCATTTTTTTTTGCTATAATTTCTAATTCATAATGTCGATTATTCAGGTCCGTATTGGCGTAACTATAAGATTAAAAGAATAATACAATTTCCGCCTTTCAATAATGTTTATTGCTAATTACTTACAGGTGTTTTGGGGGGTAATACTCCCCCTTCATCAGCCTGTCCAACAAAACTTCACAAAGGAAAAACTTTCCTTGTATAAGCACATACAAATCACATGAAGAATAATGGATAATGAAATAATAATTATTTACAATTCCCGCTCGACGCTCCAAAGAAGATACTCTTATTGGATCACTAAATCCTAGGCACACAAGAACTACTGAATTGGGCCGGTGCTGCGGTCCGCTGCCCCCACTGCGTCATCGTTCATAAAAAGAAACAATAATTAAATAACCGTTCTCTTTGCATGAAAACTAATTTAGGCCTCTTTATTTTTCAACACAATAAAAATATATATATAAAAATATGGAAAGCAGTAACCAAATATTAAAACTGGAATGATGCAGTCGTACCAACATGACCATAGCTACGTGGTTGCTTATAAAATTGATATTAAGTGAGAGGAAAATAATGTTTTGCTCTCCGTGTTCCCACCGCCATTACTATTGACTCTCAAAATCTGCCATCTTGATGACTTTATCTGTATCATTAATTGGAATAAATTGCACAAACTCCTCATTTACTGAATTATCTTTAACGAAACGAACACAATTAAAGCAACCCGAAGCAACGTGAAAAAGGTTACTGATCGCACACTTCAACAGTAAAACTGATCCATGGCTCGCTCCAACACTGAAGGAGGAGTCTCGCTGTGAGTAGAGTGCAGGACATTTACCAAGTGAGGAACGCGATCACTTTTAAATATACACAGAAGTTAAGACGCCTCACTAGCGGTAGCGTAAAACAGGAGATGAGACAATATAAAGTTTCAAGTCACGAAATGTCTCCGGTGGGGTTTAAACCCTAACCCCCCCTTGTTGGTATGCCACTGGCTACAAGTACCGTTGCATGTGGATGAAATGAAATGATTGAAGATGAATGAAACTGGGCAAGTTCAATTTCAACTAGTTCCAACTTTGGCTACTAGATGTCATTGACACCCAGTGATGAACGTTGGAACTTGATAGAGCATTTCTTGCCAAATAATCTAGCTACACACTACCAATTGTAGTGGTAGGTTCTTTTACATGACATGGTCCGCTGGCTTTACTTCCCTTCTTCTTCTTCGCATGCCTGTCCATTGATGGATGTTAGCGACCACATGATGCTTCTTTTGCTTAGGAACTGCGATGTGGAATAATTTATCGATGCTGGGTAATCCTGTCCACTGTTTCATGTTATCCGCCCAGGAAATCCTTCTTCGGCCCCTTCCTCTTTCCTTCCAGTATCAATTTGAGAAGTCGATATTTGGTACTTCGCAAGATATGCCCCAGGTATAGGCTACAGTGTTTCGTCTTTTAAAGGTGTATAATAAGTTTTGTTGCCTGTTCATTCTATGCAGTACTTCAATATTAGTTATTCGTGCAGTCCATGGTATCTGCGGTAAATCCACATTTCAAAGGCCTCTATCTTCTTTGTTGTTGCCGCATTTATTGCCCATCCTTCAGACCCATATAGAAATACATACCAAATATAGCAGCTTACAAACCGAAGTCTAAGGGTTAGATTTAAGTCCGTAATTGTGACGATTTTCTTGAATTTCACAAAAGCATTATGGGCATTCTCTATACACTCTTAAAAATCCGACGACTTGAGCTGTGATCTTGGGCATAGCAGTCAGCGTGCTACCGACTACGTCACCGAAGCCGTTATATAATAATATAGTAAAAAGAAAATCCACAGCCTGCTTCCAGTCTCCGACCGGGTCAGGAATGGAATGAATGAAGCCCCCATCTAGCGGCGAGGATATGAACTATGCCAGCTGCCGAGGCCTGACGCACTCCTCTGGGGCAATGATTAAATGAATGACAGATGAAATGAAAGGATAGTGGAGAGTGTTGCTGGAATGAAACTTATGACAGGGAAAACCGGAGTACCCGGAGAAAAACCTGTCTGCCTCCATTTTGTCCAGCACAGATCTCACATGGAGTGACCGGGATTTGAACCACGGACCCAGCGGTGAGAGGCCGGCGTGCTGCCGCCTAAGCCACGGAGGCTTGTTATATAATAATATAGATAGATAGATTTATTTTGTCTGGCAAGATTAGGGCCATTGGGCCCTCTCTTCCATCTAACCAGATTTTACAATTAATACATTATTACATTATTTGCAAAACTTAACAATGGTACTTAAATCTAACAGGAATACATTTCAGATTTGATCACAATACATATAATGGCAGGTAAGCATGGCGTAGGAAAAATTATTGTAATTAGTTAATTATAGCTAAAGTAAGGAAATAATAGGGAAACACAAACACTAATAAAACAGAACCTGATGATGATGTGATGATGATGATGATGATGATAAGCATCATGGATGAGTTATTACTATAGCCTAATATTGATTTTGCAATGCGCATTTAAAAGGATGTAAGAAAACATTTAGGTAACTAAACAGAAAATAAATAAAACGTAAATTAGAAACACGAATATAACTCAGCATAAGGATTCAAATATTTGGCGTGTTGAGTTCAGGTTTCATTTCTTTTGTGATATGTACAGCTGGCATTGCTGCCTGAAGCTAGACGGGGTTGCTCCTCTGACAGAGCGCGGCAGGTTGTTCCACAGTCGTGCAGTAGAAACTACGAAGGAGTTAGTGTAGCGTACCGTACGGTGTATTGGTATGAGCATGAGTGAATCATATTTTGACCGTGTACCAAGACTATGTTCGTGTGAGAGGCAGTGAAACTGAGAATGCAGGTAAGCTGGAGAGGAACTTAAGAGTATTTGTCGGAAAAGACATAAAGAATGAAGATCGCGGCGTTGATTTAGTCGCAACCAGCTGAGTTGTTCGTACGCAGGGGTGACGTGGTCGTAATACCGTAAGTTGCATATGTAGCGTACACAGGCATTTTGTGCTAGTTGGAGTTTGTTTTTAAGAGTAGCAGACAGGTCATTGTATACCACATCGCAATAGTCAAAATGAGGCAGTACTAGGGAGGAAACAAGTCGTTCTTTTAACACGCGAGAGAAAATATTCCCAAATCGTCTCAATGAATTCAGTGCGGAAAATACTTTTCTAGAGACGTTGTGGACTTGCTGCGTCCAAGAGAATTGTTCGTCAATTATCACGCCCAGATCTTTGACTGATTCTCGGAATTCGATTGGGGAGTCGCGCAAGCGTAAGTTTGGTAGGGTGGGATTATTTTTTATTTTACGAAGAATTTTTGGGTGGGAGATTATGATAGCTTGTGTTTTTGTCTCATTCAGTCGTAGTCCATGTGAATTGGACCAATTACAAATTTCAGTTAAGTCCTCATTGAAAGCTTTGATTGCTTGCGATAGTCTTTCTGGTGCAGCATGCAGATAGAGTTGTACATCGTCAGCGTATAAGTGATATTTGCATTTAGTTATCGATGAAGTGATATCATTTATGTAGATCGAGAAGAGAAGGGGTCCTAGAACTGATCCCTGAGGGACTCCTCTCACCACTGAGCGCCAAGAAGACATTTGATTTGAATTACTTTTAACGCGCTGTTGGCGCCCATGTAGATATGAGTCCACCCATTGGATACTGTTCATAGAGAGATGAATTTTGAATAGGCTAGAGAGTAATATGTCATGATCAACAGAATCAAATGCTTTGCTGAAATCAAGCAGTGCTATGATTGTTGCTTGCCCACTATCCATAGCCTTTCTTATGTCATCCGTGACCTTAAGTAGTGCCGTAGTAGTGCTGTGATTTTTCCGGAAGCCAGATTGGTGCTCATCAAGGATGTTGTGCGCTTGCAAATAGCAGGAGAGTTGTTCGTACACGATAAATTCGAGAGATTTGGAAATGGCATATAATATGCTCACTGGGCGATAGTCACTCACGTTTTTGGCTTGTGTGTTTTTAGGGATTGGAATGACAATAGCCGCTTTCCATAGCGATGGGTACGTACCAGTCATTAACGAGTAGTTGAATATGTGTGTAATTGTGGGAAGTATAATGTCAATGATTCGTTTGAATATTTCTATTTCTATATTGTCGATCCCTTTCGATTTTGATTTGATTCTAAGAATGGCACGTCTTACTTGTGACGGGGTGACATGCGAGAAGTAGAATTTTTCTCTGTTGGGGGTGGGGGTGTTGTAGTTGTTGGTGAGAGTTCTGTGTTTTATGTCTGGGTTGACAGAATGTCCTGTATTAGTAAAATAGTCATTGAGTGTGTCAAGAGGTAGATTAATGGGGTTGTCATTTTTTCCTTTGCCTATTCCCATGTTTCTTAGTTCATTCCACGCCGCAGAGGGTTTGATATTACGCCCGAGCAAGTTGTGAGCATGCCTGGTTCGAGCGTTACGTACTGCTTGGGATGTCCTGTTTCGGAGCTTTTTAAAGTCATCATAATTCTGTTGCGTGGGTAATTTCTTAAACATTCTGTGCGCAGAATCTCGCTTAGCCATTAGTTCTTTCAGTTCCGTGCTGAGCCAGGGTGCTGGAGGACGCGTCGCTCGCACAGTTTTCACTGGAGCATGTTTATCATATAGTCCTGTCAAGTAGTCGTTCATTTTGTGTACTTTATCATCTATATTGTGAATATTCAGTATGTCATGCCATGGTACATTGAGAGCGTCTTCTATCAAGGATGGCGTGTCAATTTTAGAGAGGTCTCTGTACGTGATGGTCCTTGGTTTGGTCTTCTTATATTTTAAAGAGTAGGACAAGTAGATTAAATCGTGGGCAGAAATTCCAGGTACAGATGTCTGCCCGTATTGAAGCACTTTGTCTGTGTTCTTTACTGATATCAGGTCAATTGTCGTGTGTGATGAACGTGTGTGATGTGTCGGTAGTAGGTCTAATATTTTCAAGTCACGTGACGCGAGCATATTCAAGAGTTGCCGAGTTTCAGCTTTGGTATTATCGCCTATATTGGTATTGAAATCGCCCATGACTATTACGTGCTGGTAAAGAGGCAGGATGCGTAATAACGCGTTCTCTACGTCCTCTAAATGACCCAGCGAAGGTGCCTTGTAAACAACGCAGACAGCACACTTTTGATGGGCGGTCTCTATTTCGAATAACATAAATTCGGGTCTTCTATTGTACTGGCTATCTGAGCATGCTAGTAATTTAGGATTTAAGTTCGTCTTAACAAAAGCTCCAACTCCACCTCCTTTCTTTCCTACTCGGTCGTTGCGTAATAGTGTGTAGCCGGGCAAGTTAAATGATTTTGGGTCTGGCTGCGTGGCTCAGGGGTAACGTTCTCGCTTGCTGAGCCCAAGGTTGCAGGTTCGAAACCTGGCGCAGTCAGCTGGCATTTGAGGGTGCGCAAATGCGAGGGAGCCGTGTCGGTACATTTACTGGCACGTTAAAGATCCCCTTCGGGGCAAAATTCCGGCACCCCGGCGTCTCTAAAAGCCAGGGTAGTTAAAAGGGACGTAAAACCAATAACATTATTATTATTATAAATGATTTTGAAAGATGGAGTGGCGATAGCCATGTCTCACTCATCAAGCAAATATGAAATACATCACGTATAATAAGTTCTAGTTCATGAAAATGTGCCGATAAGGACTGTACATTTACGTGCGCTATGTGAAGACCTGTCGGATGAAGTAACAGTTTTTCGAACAGGTAATCACGGGCTGCGGTGGAGTCATTGTTCCCTGGAGCTACTTCTGGCACTCTGTCACCTTCACAAGGCCACGGTGAGAGAGGGGTGGGACGGGTGGAATTCCTTTCACTGCAGGGGGTAAGCTGTACCGAGCTGCTGTCAGAGGTCGTAGACCCACATACTAGGTTTGCCAACTTGGGAAATGAGAACTAAACTAACCAAATTGTACTATACTGAACTAAGACTAAGATTACACTATACAGGTGAACTAATATTAATTAAAACTAAAGTAACATACAGTGGCCGCTGTCAGCTAGGTGAATGTTCTTTGACTACAGTTTCTAACTAGTTTGGTAGGTCACACATGCGGTTAATCCTAATCTTGCTACCATCGGGTTGCTTGATTAGGATATCGCCCTGCGAACTCCAACAATTACTAACAGAGAAACGAGAAATTGCAGTCTTCAAAATGGCCAGCCTGGTGGAGGTGAGATCTTCGCGAATTGTCACCTTGCTACCTTTAAGCATTCTTTTTTTGAGAAACACCTCCTGCCTGGTACGGAATGACACAAATTTCACAATAATAGGCCGCGCTTTTCCCGGGGATTTAGGTCCAACTCGATGGCTTCTGTCAATATCATGCAGGTTAACACTTGCGCCGATATCACGAAAGATGTTTAGAGCTAGTTCATCAGTATTTTCTTCGGCACTTTCGTGCACGCCAAAAATCCTGATGTTGGATCTCCTGCTATATTGTTCTAGGGAGTCATACTTTTCTTCAAGCTCGTTTCTAAGGGCTCGTATTTCACTCTCGCGACTCTCAAGCTTTTTGGTGAGATCTGACACCAAGTCCATATTGAACTGGAGTGACTTCTCCAGTTGTTTGACGACAAGTTCAGTCACTCTCTCAGATATGGCAGAGATAATTGTATCGAGGAACTTACCCGAACTGAGGGTCTCGTTGAGCACCTTATTTACGGCCTCCTCAACTAAGTTGGCACTACCGTTGGCGTCACAGGAGGCGCGCTTGCCCTTGCCTCTGGTCATCTTGATTAAGTTATATATTTACTATATAACTACGGAGTTATCACACAAAATAACTTAACACAGTTTACACTTACTATATTACTCACACGTGTTCCACTTATTTTCAACTTGCCTACACAATAACACCTTCTAATTCACTTTCACTGAGGAGCCGAGCTTACACGCGTCTGCCAAGCAACATGGACATGGAGTATAGAGAGTGATTGAAAAGGTTGCAGCAATTTCAAAACATCATATCTCCCGTAATGAGATAAATTAATAATTGGACCTGAAAACTAATCAAGAACTCATCGAGTTTTAGTTTTAGATGTGACTGTACTCGAGCCGTGACTTTCAGCTGATGCGCAGAATGAGTGCGCGACAGGAAGCTACCATGCCACTGTTTCAGTAGTGAGTGTGATTGCAATGGCGACAGTTCAGCAGAAAGCGCAGTGTGTGATTAGTGGGGTTTAAATCTGTTATAACTGTTCAGCGCACTTTCCGACGTGTTTATGGTAGGAATACCCCTCATGCTAACGTTCGAAACTCTCTGAACGCAAAATTCCCTGATCGTTGGATTGGTAGGGCTGGTCCTTTTCAAGGGCCTCCTAGAAGCCCCGACTTGACACTTATGGGGATACATAAAAAACATTGTATTCAGTGAACCGGTCAGAGATCTGCAACATTTAAGACAACACATCACCGCTGTTGTCGCTACAATCACGCCTGAGATGATCCAGCGCACTTGGGCCGAAATCGACTATATGTTTGCAAAGCCACCAAGCACATGGAAACATTATTATAAGGTATAAAATAACTTTTCGAGTTGGTGGATATAACAGAAAAATACTCGTTTTAATATCTCCAATAGTTTCCGAGATATGATTTTTTGAAATTACTGCAACCATTTTCAATGACCCTGTGTATAATAATAATAATATTGTATTCCTTCGGGTGCCGGGTGCAAGCTTTGTAATTTGACACCCAGAGGGTAGCTTGCATGTCAATTTTCATTGTTCCTTGAATCACTATGAAAGTCAAGGAGGTTAGATAACAGATATCTAAACTCCTTGAACACTATAGCGCTTTCTAGTAGAGAAATGAGGAACTTGGTGTTGGTGGAAACTCCCGAGATTAATTTTGACATTATGAACACGGCCTACTGAATTCAAATGGGTTCTTTGACATGCCAACATCGTATGACATGCGTGTCGTATTTTTGCTACCTTTCAAAAATCACTTACCACGGCCAGGAGCGAACCTGCAATCTTGGGGGTTGGTAGACCGACACGCTATCCACTGACTCACCGTGGCAAGCCCTGTATATAATGAGCACTATTTTAATTGGATAAGGTTAATGTATCTTACAGCATGACCCTCGTCAAGGACCTTTACAGTAATTAGTGGGCTGTGTTCAGGGAGCTGTAGTGCTGGCAAGTTGTTGCACAGCACAGTACTCTTCAATTTACTTCTAACATTTGTGTAATGTCAAGGTTTGGATCAATTCATCTCCCGGCCAGCAAGTGTGCAGTGCAAGTCTGGCACGCTTTGCGACATAGTGAAAGGAAGGAAGATTGTAGTTTTATGTGACCGTGAATCTTGTGATTAAAAGCCACGGGACCTCCTTTTAACGTGGAATCCGAACCACAGGACATGGCATTTCACTTCGAAAATCTCACAAGTATTGACCGGGAATCGAACCCGGACCGCCTTGGTGAGAGGAATACAGCTAGACCGCTAAGCTACCACGCCCTCGCGACATCGTGATCATGTAGCCCTGTGTACTCATCATCATCATCAGTTTATCTGCCTGATGGTCAGTCTCTCCGCCTTACTAACACTCACTGTTCAAATGATGAAATACCAAACAGGGAGGCATCGATCATCAGTTTTTAATAAAATGTATCCAACCATAAAGCAGTTTTATTAAAGAAGAATTCTGCACACCACTAATTACAGTTTCTGTCGTATCAAAACAGCAACAAAAAGGAATATTCGCAAATTTTAACAATATTTTAAATCAACAAGAAAGTGGTGCCTTAGGGCACAGCAGATCAACAGACATGAATCAATGGACAAATGGATCAAAGTTTTCAACATGTTTTTAAGTGCATATTTTAATATTTAGAAAGTTATTTTTAATAATGTCAATTTTAATAATTATTAAGTTACTGTCAATTTTATATTTAAGTCGAATGGACTATGTGTATTTATAAGTGTTTTATCCTTGTTTTATTTCTTTGGATATTGGCTGGTGACCCTTTTAAACATGTCCCAATTTTAAAATAAAATAATAATAATAACAAATTGTATTGAAAAGACTGAAATAGTTTAGTGAAAGTTAGTAAAATATCCAATATGGACCTAATATGGAGAATACTACTCTCCACCTTATCCGGTCTTCAGCAGCACGTTTCATCATCTCATAAGATTTATCAATCTTGATGGAATCCAGCATCTGAAACCTTCTTCTTCCTCTTGGGATTTTCCCTTGGACTGTCCCTTCTAATGCACTTTTCACCAAACCATCTCCTCTTAGGCAGTGTCCAATCCAATTCATTTTTAGCCTTCTTTTCACATTTTGTAAAAATGAGGAAAAAGTAGACTTATGAGATCGATTTGGGCAAATGGGTATCTGTCTGTGCGCCCCCCCCCCCCCGTCAACTCCTAAACGGCTGCAGCGATCAAAACCAAATTTGGTATGAGTAAAGATCTATCTCTGAATATCTCAAGGCCATATTGGAAAATGATGTCAGTGCTACCAACTGCTAAAAAACCGCACTTGAAATTTGAGCTCCATGTTGGATATCTTGGAAGGTATGCATGGGAGCTATTCCAAAATTGGCACACACATAGATAATAATTCAGTTTAATTTACAAGAGCCTCTATACTTCTCTCGTCTTCTTTCCTGAGCGTCCAAGTTTCCGCTCCATATATTGCTACACTCCAAACAAAACATTTCACTACTGTAATAATACTCCACAAAATAATTTTCTTTTGCTATTGCAATCCTTTTTATTTCTTCAGTGCATATCATTTCCTGTGTAACCCAACTTCCTAGGTATTTAAAACTATCTACTTGTTCAATTTCATCTTCTAATTTTATTGTAGAATACTAGTGTGTGTATTTGTAATTGAGGGACGATTTGGGTAGGAAGCGACCAGGGTAGGCCTAAAACCTCGTGTACTTGATGTCACATATAAACACTCCAGTCAGAAACCCTAGCATAAAGTTAGAGAGAGATATTGCCTTGCATTTCTTGTAAACTACCTGCGAGAAGGGGGTTGTGAACTGCAGTCAGTTGGGGAACTGAGCTTCTAGCTTAAAGGGAGTTAGTCATTGTTGTTTTAACCCTCTAAGCGCCAACGTCCTTTTGAAAGCCCGTTTGTTTTTCATCTGAAAAATGCCAACGTCCTTTCAAAAGGACGTTCAGTATTTATTTTTAATTATTAATAGTAACAGTCATTTCCTTTCAGAATTTCTCAATATAGTTAGTTAAAGACTTACTGTTTTTGCAACAAAGAGCCTCTTTTAATTTTAATGCCATTGTTTCAGTATATCAGTCCAATCTGCAGGCATATTTTTTGGCGCGCTTTACATGGCGCGGCATCAACACTAGCAGTCTTGCTGTGCACGTTGTCCGCTCTGTGTCTAGTTGCTCTCCATCTTCTACTTGTTAATTTTTTTTATTGCTGTGAAAATGAGCCGATCTCCTGTTAGCTAGAACACTATTCGTAATATGATCGAAGAAGAATTTTTGGTTATTATTATTATTATCAGTATTATTATTGTTATTATTATTATTTGTAATATGTTATGTAAGTGTTATGTAAAAGAAGTTTGTATTGTATTCCGTAAGTATTGACATAATGTCATCGCGCCAGGAGATGGCAGTTCAACATGCTGTGACGGGGTAAGGGGGGTCTTGCAGTACGCATGCGCGGCCCACCTATTCCAAACCTGAATATATCGGCTGTCAGTCAGTTGCTGCTACATCCTGCATGATGATTTGTTATCGGGTTTCACGTGTGTGTGTATTGTTACCTTCCTTCCTACTGTCGATATTCTTACAAGCCTTTGTGTTTACTTTTAACAGTGTGGCAGTATCAGGTACAATACTATAAACAGTGACCAACTGAATGTTTTTGGAATGCGCGATACGCAGTGAGCGGGAAGACAACTGCAGTTCAAACCCGACTGCCATCTCCTGGCGCGATATCAGTATAAACCAAACGAATGTAATAAGACTTGTGTTGTATTTTTGGCTCATTTGAATATGTAAATTAATTATTTTTATTACAGATTTATTTTAGGTTCAAAATGAATGAAATTTTCGATATAGCTTCATAATAAGTCGTACTATTCAATAAGTAGGTTCGCGATGTATAAAAATATTTTTGTTCTACCAAAATGTTATTGCTAAACTTTGGTTTTGTTTTATTTTTAATTAATATTTTTGGGTTCTGGCTGCCAAATGTTTACAAATGGACATAAATGAACTGAGTAAGGCTTTATTCGTATAGGCCATCATATTAGTAAACAAATAACGAAAATTTCAAGTTTCTACCTATAATAACAGCTGAACTATGAGTGATCAAACAAAAGCTTGCAAAAAACGAAAACTGGCCTTGGCGCTCAGCGGTAGGCAAACCGTAATAGCATGCGGCGCTCAAAGGGTTAAGGGGCAGAACAATGAGGTCATCTACCCCTTAGCTGAAAAGCGTAGCAGGTAGAGGGTCTTAGAAACAAAACAACCACTTTCCGAAGTTCATCCTACAACAGAAATGAGTACGGTACCAAGGTGCTGACATCTAACGCCGATGTCACGAAGTGCGAGAGCCTTGACCTTCCACTGTTGCCCACCACCCAGATTGTGGTGCAGATTAGCTGATTTTATAAGACTAGCGGACCAGTGCAAGAAATCTTGCATGTTCAAAAATCATACTTTCCCCAACAGGTTTATAATGAGAGACTTTGCAAATCGCACACTTCTTACAAATATCGATATTTATGAAATTAGAATGCAATTCGTCACTGCTAATGTCATTTTTGTGCCGAGTCCATTGATTGTCAGCATAGCCGCAACACTCACCGGTTATTCGATTATGAAATAATACGATTTGAGTACTCATTCCTTTATCTATTTAGGGTATGGCTCATACAGACATTATCAGTAAAATATATAAATGCATATTTACAGAAGAGAAACAAAGTAATTTGTGCTTCACAACTGAATATCAAGATTTTCAATCCAGCGTACAGAATCTTGAGTTACCAACAGGAAGTCAGCTTCATCACCGTGATAAGCTCGAATCTTGCATTCTCTGACAATGTGATGAATAGTCTGGTGTGGAGATCCACAGTCACAGTCTGGATTGGGTAATTTTTTCCACTTGTGGAGAGCGTCACTGCACCAACCATGTCCTTTTCTGATTCTGTTCAGGGCAGTCCAGGTCTTGCGTGATAGGTGGAATCCACTTGGAAATCTGGGACCTGAGAAGAAGGTATGCAGGCGAATATCTGTTGCTGCCTCCATTCATCAAGAGATTTAGAATCCTTAGCATCCATGTCAGCAGCATCACGCAGAGTTGGATGGCGTGATTTTAGTCTTTTAAGATTCAAAAGTCACAGGTCATTATTAGGGCTCGGATTTTTAGGTGCTAAAAATCAGGAAAATATTTATTTTTTATGTATTAAAAATACCTGAAATATGTGACAAAAAGGTAAAAAAATGTAACTATAACTCAGTTTATTATTGTGAATATAAACAATATGCAGTACTCACGAATGAAATTTATTCTATGTCTCACTGACTGCTGAAGCATTACAAAACACAACGAGATACATATTCAAGTTGTCCATCACAAATGACCGACGAGTATCGCGAAACACTTATTCTGAAGGCGCGAAACTGCGGCATATGTTTCTTGCCCTCGAGGTGAGATCGCTGTTCAGCCTAGATTGCTTTCCCACATGGTTGGCAGAACAGAACGCCCCCATCAGAAGTAAAATTATCTTTACATTCTGCAACAGACGATAACTTGTAGTTGTTTTTACTTTAGGCATCGTAGAACTGCCTTACACTGCCAGAAATGAACTGCATGTGAGTGACACTGGTTCCAGGTAGCTGGGGGAGGGGTGCAATATGGCTATGAACATGGAAATCACCGGCCTCCACAGTGAGTGGCACGGGGCGACAAGTTAAGAATAACACAGTTGCAAGCTGACATACGGTCTGCATGAAGTTTAGATAGCTCACAGGTTGTTCCCCGTTAAAGTAACAAGGAACAAAAATCAATCTGAAAGATCTAGCATACTGATTTAAAAAATATATATGCCTTTTTATGTGCTAATAAGTGAAAAGAAGGAATTTATGTGTTTATAGAAAAAATGCTTAAAATATGTATTTACATAAACAAATATTTATTTACCTAAAAATCCGAGCCCTAGTCATTATGCATGGGTAGACTAGGATTCCTAGAGATTTGGTGGAATTCCTTCATAAGGGCATTAGATCGGCGTAGATCAGGTGGCATTATACCGGTTAGCAGTGGAAGCCAATGAACTGGAGTAGATGTGATTGCGCCAGATATGGTGCGCATTGTGGTATTAAGTTGGGTGTCAACAAGCCTTGTGTGATGACTGTTCAACCAAACAGGTGCACAATACTCAGCACTTGAATACACCAAACCCAAGGCTGAAGATCGCAAGGTGGTTGCTGAAGATACCCAGGTAGATCCACATAGTTTATGGAGGATGTTGTTTCGAGTTCTCAACTTTTGTGCTTTGATTTACTGTTTCTGAAATCCATGCAAAATAATAAAGGAAAGACCTCAGAATGTTAAAATGACAAGAAACAGGCGTCACAGTGGCCAAAATGTGAGTGGACAGCAATTATGGAGCATATTTTCCTACAGCAACAGTAACTTATCTGCAAATCGCACACATCGTACAGTTTTTTTTAAGTCATTTTTTAAAGAAATTATAGATATTTATGAAATTAGAGTGCAATTCGTGACTGCTAATGTCTATTCTCTTTCATTTGAATGCTCATTTGTCACGATCGGTCGCTTGTGAGCGCCGCAGGAGGGATCTATACAACTGAAATAATATATATGATGATGATGATATGGTATAACCTTCATTCAAGCGGCAACAAGCATATGAGGAATGTTCTATTTAAGTAGGTGCTTGTGTTGACGGACCACGACGGCAAGTATGTATGTCCCAACTACAGTGAGCTCCTACACTTAGGATGGACTGTACGCTGCCCAAGTTGGATCCTAATTCTCGGCCAGCACATCACAATATTGCTGCCTGCATAGCAGCGAGACATTATCCTTGACAATCTCTCCTGCTATTATTAACATTAATCTTGGTAACATTGGACCACTTGAGTCATTCCACAATCACTTCTTCTTTGAAGCTAGTACTGCTTGGTTCTTGCGCTCTTTCCAGTACTTTTTCATTCTTTCAGATTGGGATTTTCTCAACTCATCTGAAATCTCCATAGGCTTTCTATGAGTCAATTCTGCAGAAAATTTGTGAGTTTTAAGAATGGTGTTAATTTTATTTTCCTCCTCGGCATCTGTTATCTTGAGTCCAACTGCTTTGAGATCTTGTTGGATTTCTTGGATACATTTTCCTCCAGTTTTCTTTCCTAGATTTCTCATCACTAGTTGGCGTACGATTCTGTTTTCTGGAAACCGTAAGAAGTGAAAAAAAATATGAAATTCTTTTCTTCTTCATTGTGCTGGTGATTGGATCAATCTCACGATAGACAGTTTCATTTGGGAGAATCCTCCAGACTCCTTCAACCTGATACTTTTTATTTATGCATGTTATAATGATGCTTCTTTCCGTTTTGAGGAGCTGATCAGTTCTTTGTTCATTTTTAATTTCGAACAGTGTATCACAAGCATAAGTGGCTTCATAGAGAGTTACAGTTTTATAATGTTGGATCTTAATAGCTATTGATAGGCATTTTTAGCCTATTTTCAATTTTGAAAAAATAGGCTTATGAGATCACCTTTTGTCCGTGTGTGTGTGTGATTCGTGTGTGTCCCCCCCTAATAAAATCTAAACGGCAGGAGCGATTTCAATGAAACTCGGAAAGTTCATAGTACTATTCCCGGCGACCTCGACCGTGCCCTTCAAATTTTGTTACGACTCACCAATCCAACATGGCAGCTGTGCGAAATATTTCACCAGCATTCAATATCTCCAAAACTATTACCGATATTACCCTGACATTTTCTATGGTGATAGAGGGAACTACTATAAGTTCACTTATGTGACTTTTGAAAACCTGGTAACTACAAAACCTACATGGCGGCCAAGCGAATTTGCGATTTTTAAATAGACGTTTCTCGCGATTTGACCAACCAAACGCAATGAAACTTGGTACAATATATGTTTATATACATTGTAATGCACCGACATCTAACTTCGTTCAATTGTTTACATAATCACAAGATGGCGGATGTGCGAAATATTTCACCGGCATTCTATATCTCTGAAACTATTAGCGGTATCTCCCTAAAATTTTGTACGGAGATAAAGGGCACTACTGGAAGTCCATCTATAAGATTTTCAAAAACCGGTTAACTACAAAACGAACATGGCGGCCAAGCGAATTTGAACATTTTAAATAGACCTTTTTCGCGATTTAATGTTCCAAGCGCACTGAAACCTAGTACAGGAAATATTTATACACATTGTAATCCACTGGTATCTAATTTAGTTCAATTGTTTACATAACCTCAAGATGGCGGCAGTGCGAATTTTAAAATTAAGTTTTTATTTCTTGTGATGTAGTCATGCGATCGAAGTGAAAGTTTGAATAATGAACCTACGCAATAATTTTCCTTTAATGGTACATGCCTCTATGGCCTATACATTTAACAATCCAACATGGCGACCATCCGAAATATTTAGACGATACTGAATATCTACGAATCTATTTTAGCAATCAAACTAAATTTTTTAATGTTCATAGGGGCTATAAACTTAAGTTCACCTATAGGACTTTAAATAACCTGGTGATCACAAATCCAACATGGCGGTGACGCGAATTATAAATATTCACATGGACGTTTCTCGCAATTTTACCATCCGCGTGCAGTGAAACTTGGTACAGTAAATCTTTATCCGAATGTTAATCCACTGGCATCTAATTTATTTCAATTGTTTCCATAACCTCAAGATGGCAGCTGTGAAAATTTTTTAAATCTCCTTGTTTTTTCTTGTGTCCTAATTATGCAATTGAAGTTTGAATGCTACACGTTCACAATAATCTGCATGTAACAGTGCATAACTCTAGGACCTACATATATAAAATCCAACATGGCGACCATCCGAAATATTTAGTCGGTTCTCAATATCTACGAATCTATTACAGCAATCAAACTGAAATTGTGTATGTTGATAGTGGCAATTAACATAAGTAGGATATATGAAAATAGGCTGTATAGTTCTTCACGGAACTACTTGTTTATTATAGGTTGACCAGGTTAGAGATTGTGCCTTTTTCATTTTATTTGTTCTATTTATCCAAGTTACTTTTTCGTTTAAGTTATGTGTGATAATTTCTCCAAAGATACTTAAATTGAGGAACTAGGTTAATTTTATGATCATTTATATAGACTTTATTTATATCTAAGGGTTTCATAGGCATGATCTCAGATTTTTCAAAGGACATCTGTAATCCTATCCCTTGAGCAATTTCTTGGAGACTAGTGATCGAGTACAAACCTCTTCCTTGTCTAGTGTTAAAAGAGCCAAGTCCCTGCAAATCCTAAGCAGTTTATTTTTGTTGATGTTTTTTTTTTTCCAATTTTGATCTTAGGAGGGTTTTCCTTTTGCCAAACCTTCATGATGTAATCAAGAGCCACATTGAAAAGCAGAGGGGATAATCCATCACCTTGTCTGAGACTGGTTTTTACTGTTAAAGCTGTTGATATTTCTCCCTTAAATTTAACTTTAGAATTTGTGTTTGTTAATGTTAATTCAATGATTTTTATCAATTGAGGCAGTGAGTGAGAGAGGGGGCTATGCCGAGATTTTGTCAAAATTGAGTTGTGGTACCACTGTGTAGGGCATACATTCATCTTTCAGTGTGCATAATATCAAAGACATCCACAGGCTCCTTCCCTTGTTTTGTAAAGAATGTAGCCTAGTTTCTGTGAATCACGTTTATGCAGCGAGAGAGCAACCCGCAAAACTCCAAATATCTCAGTTCCATCCAATTCTGGCATATCACTCACTGCCTCAATTTAGGATGGAGACCGTATGATCTGAGGATTTTTAGCCGTGTCAGTCTATGAATACTATCATAGGCTTTATTGAAATCTATGAAAGAGATAAAGAGTTGCTTATTTCTGTTTTTGTAATATTCCATTATTAATTTCAGCCTAAGGATTTGATCTGGACAACTTCGGTAAGGGCGAAATCCTCCTTGATATTCTCCAAGTTGTGGTTCCAGAATGTTTTTAATACTGTTGTAAATTATGCGAGATGGGGGCTTCATTCATTCCATTCCTGACCCGGTCGGAGACTGGAAGCAGGTTGTGGATTTTCATTTTCAATGTTGGAGTCAATTTTTTTAGATATTTACCAAATGTTTTGTAAAGCTTGATGTTTTATCCATGCTTGGTGTCTTTTCTCTATTGCTTGATCACAATCCCTTCTACGGATAGGAGCGTGGAATGTTAGAAAACTTAGAAAGGGAAATGGATACGTTGAGGTTGGATTTGGTTGGATTAGTGAAATGCGCTGGCAGGAAGAACAGGACTTTTGGTCAGGAGACTATAGGGTCATTAGCACTAAATCAAACAATGGTCAAGCAGGGGTTGGTCTCATATTGAGTAGGAAACTTGGACAGCGGGTGGAATATTATGAGCAATATAGTGAACGGATTATTGTAGCAAAAATCAATACAAAACCTACGTGCACCACAGTGGTACAAGTCTATATGCCTACCAGTCAAGCTGATAATGAAGATGTTGAAAAGGTCTACAAAGAAATAGATGGAATTCTGAGGTATATCAAGGGTGATGAAAATGTTATAGTAATGGGAGATTGGAATGCTGAGGTAGGAAAAGGAACAGAAGGGAAGATAGTAGGAGATTTTGGATTAGGTGAAAGGAATGATCGAGGAAGCAGACTGATAGAATTCTGTACCGAGCATGAGTTGGTCACAGCTAACACCTTATTCAATAACCACAATAGAAGAATATGCACATGGATGGGACCAGGAGATACAGGGTGTTACCAAATCGACTTCATTATGGTCAAGCAGAGGTTTCGAAACCAGATTTTGGATTGTAAAACATATTCCGGTGCTGACATAAACTCTGACAACAATTTGGTTGTTATGAAATGCAGATTAAAGTTGAAGAAACTGAAGAAAAGTCAAAAGCCAAAAAGATGGGCAATAGACAGACTGAAAGAGAAGGATGTAAACGAAAGATTCAAGAAGAGTATAAAGGAAGGACTAATGAAAAACCCTAAACAAACTTCAATTACAGACGAATGGGCAATTTTGAAGAATGAAATAACAAAATCCACAGAAGAAAACATTGGTAGGAAAGAAAGAATACGTAGAAAACCGTGGATCACACAGGATATACTAGAATTGATGGATGAAAGGCGGAAACACAAGAATGTAAGAGATGAAAAGGGGAAAGCAGAATACAGACGTCTGAGAAATGAGGTTAACAAGAAGTGCAAGGAAGCGAAAGAAGAATGGTTGAAAGAGAAATGTGCAGGTATAGAAAATTGTCTGAAATTAAAAAAAGTAGACACAGCTTATCGAAGGATTAAGAATACATTTGGGGAAAGGAAGACTAAGTGCTGTAATATTAAGGACACAAATGGAAAGTCTCTAACAGATAGGGAAGAAAAGGTTGATTGATGGAAAGCTTACATAGTGTGTTTGTATAAGGGAAGGAGATTGAGAATTGTGTAATGGAAAGGGAGGAGGAAATTGATGAGGATGCAAAAGGAGATTTAATATTGAGATCAGAACTTGACAAAGCATTGGAAGACTTAAGCAGGAACAAAGCACCAGGCATAGATGATATACCGATTGAGTTGCTACGCTGCATAGGAGATGAAGGTCTGATCAGGTTATATCACTTGGTGTGTAGGATTTATGAGACAGGTGAGGTACCCTCTGATTTCAAGAAGAATGTTATCTCTATACCGAAGAAAGTGGGAGCTGACAGATGTGAATATTACCGTACAATCAGCTTGATTACTCATGCTTCAAAGATCCTGTCTAGAATAATTTACAAGAGGATGGAAAGCCAGATAGAAACGGAGTTGGGTAAAGACCAGTTTGGTTTCAGGAGAAATGTAGGAACACGGGAAGCTGTACTAAGTCTTAGGCTGATTTTGGAAGGTAGAATAAGGAAAGATAAGAGAACGTTCATGGCATTTGTAGACTTAGGAAAGGCTTTTGATAACGTTGATTGGACTAAATTGTTTGACATTTTGAAAACGATTGGAATAAAGTACAGGTATAGGAGGGTGATCTACAATCTATACAGAAACCAGACAGCATTCATTCGAGCTGAAGGACATGAGAGAGAAGCTGGTATTCAGAAAGGTGTAGGGCAAGGCTGCAACTTTTCACCCATACTTTTCAATCTTTACATTGAACAAGCAATGAAGGAAATTGGAGGAAAATGTAAAGTAGGAGTGGAAGATTCAAGGAGAAATAATTTCAACTCTGAGATTTGCCGATGACATAGTCATCTTGGCCAACACGCCTGAGGATTTGAATGAGTTTTTGAATGGTATGGACTCTGTCTTGAGGAAACAATTCATGATGAAAATTAATAAATGTAAAACAAAAATATTGGAATGTAGCCGAAATAAATCAGAAACCTCTTTGGGCATCAAATTGGCAGGTGAAAAGCTAAAGGGAGTAGGAGAATTCTGTTACTTAGGAAGCAAAATAACCAGTGATGGACGAAGCAAAGAGGATATAAAAAGTAGGTTAGCTCAGGTAAGGAAAGCATTTCTACAGAAAAGGAATCTGTTGACATCGAATATATATTTAGGTGTTAGGAAGTCATTTTTGAAGTCCTTTGTCTGGAGCGTGGCGCTCTATGGAAGTGAAACTTGCGGTGCAGCAGAAAAGAGGAGAATTGAAGCGTTTGAAATGTGGTGTTACAGGAGAATGATGAAGATCAGATGGGTAGATAGAATTAGAAACAAAGAGGTATTGAGACTAGTGGGAGAGGAGAGATGTTTCTGGTGACTGCTAATGAAGAGAAGAGACAGGTTGGTAGGACACATACTAAGACACCCAGGAATAGCAAGCTTAGTTATGGAAGGAAGGGTTGAGGACAAGAACTGTAGGGGTAGACCAAGGTTAGAATATGTTAAACAGATTGCCTCGGTTGTAGGGTGTGGTAGCCAGGGCTGGCATGCGAAATTAAATTCATGGCTGTGGGGGCGAAAATAATTTAATTTCGCCGTGAGCGCGATATTCGGAAGCGAAATGATAATGATTGTCGGCGCGTAATTAAATCAAAGCGAAACTTAATTCGAAGCGAAATTAATTTCGTTCCAGACTTTTAATTTCGCTCCCGGCGCGAAATTAATTTAGTTCCACACTTTAAATTTCGCACCCGGCGCGAAATTAATTTCGTTCCACACTTTTAATTTCGCTCCAGGCGCGATATTAATTTCGTTCCAAACTTATCATTTCGCTCCCGGCGCGAAATTTATTTAGTTCCAGACTTATAATTTCGCTCCCGGCGCGAAATAAAATTCGTTACAGACTTTCAATTTCGCTCCCGAGGCGAAATAAAATTCCCAAACGGCATTAAGTTTCGCTCTCCGACGTGTATTTAAAATGCATGAAACATTTAATTTCGTTGTTGAAATTAAAATACAGTATATTCGTTTCGAGAGTTAAATAATGTTCTGTACGATGTTCAATGTCCTGACGTCTGTCTGTTAGGTAGTCAGCCCGAAGGCTGGTTGGATCCTCAAAAAGTACCGCCGGTAGATTATGTGGGTAGATACCCACAAAAACTCAAGGCAGTGCTATAGTGAGGCGTACTAGACAAGATGAGGGGTGAGGTAGTTTGCCATTGCTTTCCTCACTGAGTCAGAACAGCAGTACTAACCCTATGAGTAGAACCCTTCACAGCATTCACAGGCACTGACTGTGCCCTGAATGTCATTACTAAGCACCACCCATACCTCAGTAGCTTACATATAATCACAGCCATGTTTAAGACTGAGACAGCGGTGAAAAGCCACATTTTACTATAGCCTGTGCCAACAGTCAAATGCAAATGAGTCGTCAAGTTACATAACTCGTTTAATCAACTTGTGAATAAGGATCATTTTCATGAGAAACGTTTCTCTGGACTTTGCCTCACGTATCTTTTGTGTTTGTTGTTTTCTACTTTTGGTTGGTGTTTTTGTGTTTGCTTTGTGCTTTTGCTTTTGAATTTGACTTATTGCTTTTCTTTCTTGGTTTTGTGTTTGTGTTCTGCTTTTGCTTTTTTGAATTTTGCTTTATGTTATTTGTTTTTTGTTCTCTGCTTTTGCTTTTGTTTTTAAATTTTGCTTTTTGCTTCGTCTTTTTTGTTTTTGTTTTGTGTTTGTTTTCTGCTTTTGCTTTTATGAATTTTGCTTTATGTTTCTTGTTTTATGATTTTGCTATTTTTTTTGTTCTGCTTTTGCTTTCTGCTTCGTCTTTTTTGTTTTGGTTTTGTGTTTGTATTCTGCTTTTGCTGTTTTTGAATTTTGCTTTCTGCTTTGTGTTTCTTTGTTATTCTGCTTTAGCTTTTGTGTTTGAATTTTGCATTTTACTTCGTGTTTTGTGTTTTTGGTTTTGTATTTGTTTTTTGGGAAAACAAAATAAACAAAACAAAATAAAAACAAAAACAAAATAAAACAAATAAAACAAGACAATTTAAAACAAAATAAAACGAAATAAAGTAAAACAAAAAAATTAAACAAAACAAAATAAAGCAAAATAAAATAAAACAAAATAAAATGAGGTAAAATAAATAAAATAATAAAATAAATAATTTTACGACATGATCCTTATTCACAAGTGGATTAAACGATTTTTGCAACTGGACGACTCAAATGTAGTGCACGGGGTCGTTGGGATGAGGGAGATGGCTACCTGGGAGGCTTGTCGTAGTATAGCATCTATGTGTGCAGTATATGCATCGACCGTCGTCTGGTTATCCAGTGGGAGATGGTCCGCACGGGGGTGATTGTTGACGTAGGCGCGGTATTCCTGCCAGTTTGCTGTGCAGAAATTCTGGACCATCCTGGGAGGTGGTAGTGGGGGAAGAGGGAAGTTGAGTAAAACGGGGGCATGATCACCTCCTTTGAGTGGCAGGACAGACACGTCAAACAGACGGAGGAGGGAGTTACGAGCAATGACTGCGTCGGGGTGGTATTGGAGGAAGGACGGGTAGATTCTGGGAGAGGGACGAGGGTGGCGTCGAGTGAAGGTTGAGGTCGGCCATTAGAATTAAATGGGGGAAGACTTCAGACACGTGGGTAATGCAGTCTTTGGGGATGGGGTGGTAGGGACGAATGTAGATGGTGGCTAGGTGTAGGACGCGGGAACAAATAAGGCTTTCGGAGAAGAAAAGGAACAGATTTCATTTCAGAAACAAAATTATATGTTCCATGCATTTTAATTTCAGGCCGGAGGGGGGACTAAATGCCGGGAACGAAATTGATGGTCGTTAACAAATTTTATTTCGCGCCAGGAACGAAATTAAAAGTCTGTAATGAATTTAATTTCGCGCCAGGAGCGAAATTAAAAGTCTGTAACGAATTTCATTTAGCGCCGGGAGCTAAATTAAAAGTCCGTAATGAATTTAATTCCGCGCCAGGAGCGAAATTAAAAGTCGGTAACAAATTTCATTTAGCGCCGGGAGCTAAATTAAAAGTCCGTAATGAATTTAATTCCGTGCCAGGAGCGAAATTAAAAGTCTGTAACGAATTTCGTTTCGCGCCAGGAGCTAAATTAAAAGTCCGTAATGAATATAATTTCGCGCCAGGAGCGAAATTAAAAGTCTGTAAAAAATATAATTTCGCGCCAGGAGCGAAATTAAAAGTCTGTAACAAATATAATTTCGCGCCAGGAGCGAAATGTTATTCCATTGAACAATTTCATTTCGCGACGCTAAATTAAATTGATAATGCATTTCGTTTCGCATGCCAGCCCTGGTGGTAGCTATGTAGAGATGAAACGATTAGCTCAGGACAGGGAGGCATGGAATGCTGCATCAAACCAGTCCCAAGACTGAAGACTCAAACAATCTACATTCCACCATTCATGTTTTTTCCTTGGATTTATTGGTGCTAACTCCTCTGCTATTGATTTTAATTTAGTGATTAATTCGTCCAATATTTTAGTGTTGAGAGATTCTTCCCCTGTTCTTTAAAAGTACTTTATCTTTTTTATTAAGGTTGATGGGATCAAATTTCCTCTTATTGTTGTCATTAGTATTTTCTTGGCATTGGAGTTAATTTGATCTTTACCATATAATGGTCTGATCCGGAGTTAACTCCCCTTAGAACCTTAACATAGTGAATTTCACGATGGTGAAATTTATCCATGCAGACATGATCCAACTGCCATTCACCCCTTCTGAAGTCAGGATGTTTCCAGGTATTCAATTTATGGGGTTGTCTTTTAAAACATGTTAAGTTATATTATTATATTATATATTTCTGTGTCTGGGAGACTCACTAAATTCTTCCTTTCCAGAACTCAGCAGCTCTTATCCCTCGGTCTGTGGCCCAACATAAGGTCTTCCTGGCTGAAGGTGTCATTCAGATCTTGGCACGTGAGCAGGTGTTGTGGAGTCCACAGTCACATCTTGGATCATCTGCATAATCCTACTTCACAAGGTTGCTACGACATTTAGGCACTCCTGTTCTCATCTGGTTTAAGGACCTCCAGGTGGTACAAGGCGAATAACTGCCACTGCTCAGTTCTTCTTTAGTGGTAAACCCCTCTGGTACTATTTGTTTCCAGAGTGACATCTGGTTTGGTATGGAGGGGTACTGTTCTCTTAATAAAACTCTTCCTGGATCTTAGGCGAGGAGTGGTCACCTTGTGGTTGAACATAGAATGTCTGGGTTCTGTCTCAAGCTTTTGTCACCTCGCGTCGAATCTCTCTCCTGCTAATAGTCTTTCAAGCGACCAAAGTCAGTTTACTTGCTGTCGGCCTGCGCGGGCAGAATATGACTCAACTTGAGTAACATTTTACTCTCCGTGGTGACTCTAGCTCCTGATATGTTTAGCTATGCTAGAAGTGCACCATTCTTAATTCCCCATTATTATTATTAGTTTATACGTTCGCAATTCACAATAAGATTTCTGTTCTACACAACTAGGTCCTCCCCGTCCCACAAGGCTCCAGGTGTTATCGAGTTCAGTGGCACTGGTATCTTGAAAGACTAATACAGGGTCTTTATATTTGCTTGGCAAGGACATTCTCGCCCAAGGCGAGCGCCAGTGACGGCTCAGTTGCCGGCTGCCGCGCTCGCTTAACTACGGGAGAGTATGGTGCTTAAAATCAGTATCATGCATTTTTACTCACCATGTTTTCAGTAGATGCTGAAAATGTTCCCCATCCGCTGCCAAACATAATCGGCATCTCCTTATGAAGTTTCCGGTTACTCCGGTTAATTTAGCTTCAGTAAGGAAATAACGACATTTAAGTTTACGCCTATTTTTATAAAAGTTTGGTTTACTAAGGCAACACTGAAAAATGGCTTCAAACCCCATAATGTCTATTTTTATGTTTACTGAATCTGTATGTACGAATCTCTTATCCAGTTGTTTTTGTGTCCGATTTATAGGAATAGGTCTGCCTGGGAATTTCACTCGAAACTTTTGTCTTGTTCTAGTGCACGATTTCCTGCATTTTCTGTACGTATTGTACAGATATACACGTTCACGCAAACGAATATAAGGCATTACAGCACTACACTCAATCACAATAAAGCAACTGGCTAAGAGATTCAAACGTACAGGTTCAGTAAACGATAAAAACAGATATAAAGGTCGATATTTCCTTACCGAAGCTCAATTAACCGGAAACTTCATAAGGAGATGCCCATTATGTCTGGCAGAATCTGAGCCGTCACTGACAAAGCGCGTGAGTGAGAATGTCCTTGCCAAGCAAATATAAAGACCCTGTATCCGCCAATGATATTCAAAGCTAAAGCCGCCTAGCTGCATCATGCGAGTTTTCTGTGGTTGGAGCGAGAGTCGACAGCAAATGACATGTTGGTCAATGATTCAGTACTGGGTAATTATCATCCATGGACCACAGAGATTATAACTAAAGCTCTATTCGGATGCAGATATCTGCAAAATGTTTCGCCACATGGATCTGGTCTGTGCGGATAAGAAACGGATAATGTTTGGAGAAAATTTGAGGATAGGTTTTAGAATACAACCGAACTTGTTGAATCTCATTACTAGGACCCGGATGTTTATGACATATCATATTTTTCATAACAAATGTAAGATGATGATTTAAGCTAATCTCATTCAAATTAAGTCATTAACCCTCTTAGTGCCAAGCCATTTCCTGAAATACTTGCCAAGAATGCCAAGCCACTTTCAATGGTCATGCCGACTATTCGAAAAAAAAATCACAAATACCACATTTCCAACGACAGAATCATTATTTTTGCTTTGCATTATAACCAATACCTCAGTCTTTCATACATTATGTTCATAAAAGTAAATACTGCATTTAACCCTTTTTAATTGAGGTTATTCTCATAATTATTCTTTTTTTTTTGAAAAAATCAGTTTTGAGCCTAAATTAAGGACACCTAAGAGTCATATTCGAAAAAAAAAAAAATACCGGTACGTTTCCAGCTGTAGAAAGTTCTTAGATTCTTCTGTAGGCAGAAAACGTCAACTAGAAGAAAACATCTGCACCGCAATTTAGGCGGGAACGTGCGTGATTGGAGGAGCGCTAAGGGACGGCGTGAATACAAACTCAAACCTATCGCGTAACGGACTTCTAAGGAAAAAAGCAAACACCGCACAGGCAAGCTTGAAACCTCACCTTTCCAACGGTGTGAAATAATCAAGGACATATGCCTACAGAAATCTTAAAATATAAGATAAACAGCGCGCCGATTCAATCGGCTTTGGCACTTTTGGCGCGAGCAGAGAGAGCCGATCTGATCGGCGCGTGGCACTAAGAGGGTTAAGCCTAAGCACAATTAACACTCCGAATTGAAAAGGGTTGCAATTCTGTCTGTATAACATTTATACGAAGCCTAAGGCAATGACTTTTTCCTCAAATGTCTTAATATGTTGCTTCAGTAATTCATGCTTTATCTAATTAAAACTATTACTGTACTGACTGGATTCCGATAACAAACGTGGAATGCGGGAACAACTCAGGCTCTCATTATAACCAACTTCATCAAGGAAAATGAAAATCCACAGCCTGCTTCCAGTCTCCGACCGGGTCAGGAATGGAATGAATGAAGTCCCGATCTAGCGGCGAGGACATGAACTGTGCCGGCTGCCGAGGCCTGACGCACTCCTCTGGGGCAATGATTAAATGAATGGCAGATGAAATGAAATGATAGTGGAGAGTGTTGCTGGAATGATATTTTGACAGGGAAAACCGGAGTACCCGGAGAAAAACCTGTCTGCCTCCGTTTTGTCCAGCACAGATCTCACATGGAGTGACCGGGATTTGAACCACGGACCCAGCGGTGAGAGGCCGGCGTGCTGCCGCCTAAGCCACGGAGAACAAACTTCATCAAGGAATTAGCCAATATTTTCAACGAAAAGAAAATGCTAAGCATTGCAGGATATCCCAGGGGAGCGTGATGGCGCAGTGGCTTAACTGCTCGTGTTTCATCCAGACGGATGGGGTTCGAATCCCGGTGACAGCGGGGTTGAATTTTCAACTGAAAAATCACGTGGCGTCAGGAAGGGCATCCGGTCTCAAATCCCCGGCCGAAACCAAAATGAGCCTGGTTGGCTCCAGCGACCCCAATTAATTGGGAAAAGCCGAAGAAAGTTATTACAGGATATCCCAGGCTAATTAACACAGACAATTAAAGCAAGATCCAAAAATTGTCAACCATATGTTGATCACCTCGGGTTACATTCCCAGTCCTACCAAGAAATGTTAACTCTGATGCGAGGGTTAGAACGGAGTACACTCAGCCTCGTGAAGCAAAGCTGAGAAGAGGAGGGTTCGATTATCACCTCAGGCATCCTGGAAGTGATATTCCATTGTTTCCCCACTTCTTCCTAACTTAAGACCATGTCCGCTTCCCACTAGTACAGTCATCACCATAACATAAACAACTAACCATATGTTAAAGTCATCACCAAGTGTAGCATGACATACAGGGACATTATCTATGTGCGCCCCGATAAACACGGCAAGCTAAGCCGGCTGTGACTGGCGCAGATCGCGGGCGCACGTACCCGTACCAAACATGTTCAATAATGTGTACCCTACTTACAGTGCTGAAAACGTCCTCCCTCTCTCGTAACACACACCTGACATCTTCTGATGAAAGAATGTCTGTCAACTCTTTTATTATTTACAGAGCCTGTTTCCTTGAATCGTTTAGCGAGCCTCCTAATTGTACTGGCATTAGGCACAGGTCTTCCTGGAAACTTGATTCGAAATTTTAGTCTGGCTTCAGAACAGGACTTTCTGCGTTTCATGTACAAATTATGGATATACACAAGTTTGCGCAATGTGAATTGGTGTCTAGGCATGACCAACAATCACAGTAATCACAATACTCACTAAACGTGCAACACTAACGTCTAAGCTTTGCTGATACACGTCCATATGAATGACAAACACGTGTGAACTAACGATATGAGTCAGAGGAGCGCACTAACCACCGGCTGAACCGTGAATGCGCGGCCGCTATCTGCGCCAGTCACACCCGGCTTAGCTTGCTGTGATTATCGGGGTGCACATAGAACCTTACCTCCATAGCAATAATGATTATGGTCATGTGTACATTCTTGTGATATATTTGCATCGCCAAAGTTGATCACATTTATAACAGATTATATGGAAGTCCACTTGTCCACAGCAGTGGCTCAGCGAGGAAAGCAGGACCTTCAGCATGGCATGGCAATGTGTCCCAGTCACTCTATTATGCATTTACAGTATTTCCCCCAATTATTTGTACTGCATTTTTTTCTGCTAAGCAATTATTATTATTCTCGTGTCAGGAACTTATAAAACAGCAAATATGTCCAATAAATAAATACACACACATGTAGGCCTACGGAGGTTGAGTCATAAGTCATGGCAACTATTCTTTTTCTCGCGAACAAGAGACAACACGGTAAATCTACAATATGCATTTGGAAACATACGGTATGTACTTGCGATGGTTGCCACGGGATGGTGTGTGTAAACACCGAGCATGCCCCCAAGTACAGTGTGTGAGTGCGAGCGTCACACAATGGAAGTCAACAAGCAGGAGCAACGATCGTATATTAAAATCGCAGTTCTCCGCGGCAGAAATGCACGCCAATGCCATGCAGAGCTGCGAGAAGCATTGGGTGTGCATGACATGCCCTATCAGTGGCAAGGTGGGTGGAGGTGTTACACGTTAGCGATACACATGCAGCGAATGGTATTCAGCGCCTGTCCCACCGCTGGCAATGCACAGTAGACATCTTGGGTGATTATTTCAAAGGTCTGTAACCAGTGGAGACCTGTCCTTCGTACGTAGTCTTGTGTATTTGCTGTCTGTACCATAATAAAACAATGTTTACCAATGGCCTGTGTTCTGTCACTTACCTACGAGCATCTCCTGAAGTCAGAATTTATCTTCAGGCACTACGCATACGTACATGCCCTATTATTTCCAAATGCATATCGTAGATTTTCCAGGTTGTCTCCTGCTCGCGAGAAAAAAAAAATAGTTGCAATGACTTATGACTCAACACTCGTATACACAGTCACAAACATTAAACAAAAGTAGATCAAAATTTGGCTACTTTCAGAGCACTGACCGAAGCCTGATGCAAATCCTCCTCCGTGCAGGAAACTGGGCACAGTCAACACTGGAGCATGTGCCTAACAGTCTGGACTTCTCCACTATCACACTTAATATCTTGCTTTCAATAGCCGCATCTTGCTAGGATAACTCTTGATCGACCGACGCCAGATCTCAATCTGTTCAGAGATTTTCATGTTGTCCATCCTTGATCGTGTCCAGGTGGTAAAGTTTCTGCTACTTTCTTGCAGCCGTTAGGAATGGGGCCTTTAGCTTTCCACAATTACAACCTGGCTTGTTTATCAGTGGTTGTGAGTTCCTGTGATATTCTTAGGAAACTCTTCCTGGACTTCAGTCTGTGTGCATGTAGTTCATGCCCATGCAATGGATGAGTTATTTTGTGCTCCACTTTCCTCCTTTCCTTATCTGCTGCTATTTATCTTCGGACAGAAGGTGGCACTCGACTGGAGTAGGTTTTAAACAGCCTGTTGTGATTCTGCATGTGTCGTTAAGAGCAACATCTACCTGTTTGGCATGAGATGAATTATGCCAAACAGGGCAAGCATACTCTGCAGCAGAATAACACAATGTCATGGCAGACGTTCGTATGGTTTCAGGCTGACTGGCCCACTGTGATCCAGCCAGTTTTCTAAGGAGATTGTTTCTGGTGGAAACTTTCGATTTGGTGTTCATGCAATGTTTCTTGAATTTGAGAGCTCTGTTAAGAGTCACTCCTAAGTATTTTGGATTGTTACAGTGTTCCAATTCTACCCCTGACCACACTACCCTTAACTTACGAGTGGCTTCCCGGTTTCTCAGATGGAAAGCACATTCTTGAGTCTTTGATGGATTTGGTTTAAGCTGGTGTGTGCTGTAGTATTCATACAAGTCTTCAAGGGCATTCGTGAGGTTACTCTCCACTAATTCAAAGTCTCTACACTGTGTGGCCAACGCTAGATCATCAGCATACACAAAACTCTTGTAGTTGGGGGCTATAGGTTGCTAAGCAATAAAAGTCACCATATAGCCTACTGAGTTGAGAAGTCTTGCATTTGCATTTGACAGCATTTCAGTGGTATCGACATATTATCAGCAACTAAGTAAAAAAGTCAAGCAGTATATCCCGGAATCATAACCTACAAAGCAACACATTATGGCAGAATTCCAGATTCATAAACCTTTCAAGCGCATGGCCTAAATACAAAAATAAACGTCATGCAAGTTTATAATATGTCAGAAAAACCAATGCATAAAGAAGTACGTATAGGTACAAAGTACACAGCAAAGTCAGGAAGTTTACAAATTTTCACCTTTCAAAACTTTTTCGACGAGTTGATTCACTTCGTTCCTTTTCTGGCGAGACAGTTTACGAGGGGCGTTATTCTGCAAACTGCTGTCTTTAACTGGAAATTTTCCTCTTCCAAAAAGTTTACCATGATTCTTTTTTCCCATTCTAAGGATAAAACATCTATAAAGAGCATACTACGCAACTGACTAATAAATTGACTGAAAATTTTGACCGACAGAAAAAGATTTTAGTTACAAGATCCTTGCCCAAAGAAGATCCTTGCCGGAATCTACCGGAGATGGGCAATTCGATTCTGTAAAGCACTATTCGATTAAAGAAAGTATTCGATTGTCGTAAATTTCAATTAAGAATATATCGATATCTATACTCTACTGTGAGTCGACCAATCTTGCGCCCACAGCTACTGGATGTCTCGGCTGGAGTGGGCTGGAGTGGGCCAGAGCAACACCACCTATATACAGGCCTTTGCACTGAATTGAAAATAAGCAAGATGGCGGATACCGAAGGCAGAAGTTTGTAATCATACCTTTGTTGTTGTTTTTGTGCGATTTATTCAGTTTTTTGCTGTAAAATATGGTTTACAAGTGTTGTGTGCCGAAGTGCAGGGGGAATTATGATCATGAGAATAAAGTTCGAGTGTTTAAGTTCCCCGAAGAAGAGAATTTGAAGAAACTTTGGATATCAGCTATTAAACGAGAAAACTTCGTACCAACGAAACATTCTGTGGTAAGTAGACTACCAATACGGTACACGTTTTTTAATTATCTAAGCAGTGTTAGCCTACCGTACCACATAAATAGCCGATATACCGGTAAGCTTAATAATGTAAAGAATCACCTAGGTTGCTATAAATAATTCTAAGAACTATTTCATTGCCTTGCAAGCAACACGTAGGTGACCAAGCCTAGTCATTTTAAGGTTAGAGTTGGAGCAATACTTTGCATTTAGGCTAAGTTTCAAATAATAATAATGAACGGTGTTTCCTCATTAAATAATTAATAAACGAATCTCCCAACATGCGAGGCAAGTTTGTTGTGCATGGAAGAATTAAAAACATGTTGTGATCAAATACCGTACTGAAAATGTTTTAGTGTGATAATTATAGATTTATTTTTAATGCATGCATATTGAGAATCGGTGTTCAAAGCTAATGATTTATATAATTGAGTCTGGCCTCACTGGAAAGTCATTTAATATGCACCACAAATTGCTCAGATTCCTGAGTAAGTAGGTACCTAACCCCTTTATTGCTCCCAGCGGAGATGTTTTAATAGGAAATTCCCCAGTGAGGGTAACTGTTTAAAAGCAAGATATAAAATATAAGTAGACCTGTAGCTCAATAGTTTGTTCTAAAACTAATCTTCTGATACCGGTACCATATAGTACTCGAGACGAAAGAGTAGGCCTAGAAAAAATGCTAGCCTATGGTACTCAATGATTTACAGTACCGGTACCGTATTTATACCTTGGTTGGCAATTGATATTTTTAAATATAGGCTAAGTTACTCTATACATGCCAGAAATCACTACTATTTCCCTAAATATACCCAGGTGTGTAGGCTACTTCGATGATAAGCTGTATTCTTTGCATATTCATAACAATTTCTTGTCCAATATACAACTTTTTATGGAATTATCTGCTGAATTTTAAGAAATTTGGTCAGTTATCATGAACCATATCACTAAGATATTTCTCAATACATTGAGTAATAATAAATACATTCCTAGATCACTTGGAAAGTGCAGCAATTATCTCACTAGGACCCAAAGAGCCCACTGTGACGATGTAGCTCAGAATGTAAGATTAATTATCGGTAGGCCTATACACTTTACTTCAATGAATGTTACTCAGTATGATTCTTTTGCAAATTGCAGGTTTGTGAACTGCATTTTAATGCTCAAGACATTCGACAGAATACTGTATTCAATTGTGAAGATGGCCAAGAGATTACACTCCCATTAAAAGTGCCAAGACTTAAACCTGGTGCTGTTCCATCTCGTCTACCAAATTGCCCAGAGTATTTAAGTACCCCAAAGTCCTACAGAGACAGCCCTCAGGAGAAGAGAGCTAGGAGAGAAAATAGGAACCTGCAGACTGCAATTGAAGAAAGTGAGGCAGAGTTTAATCTGCAAAATGAGGCATTGTCATTTTCCAGCTTCGAGGAACTGAATGATAAAATAGGACTTCTCAATACACCAGAGTCATGGAGTGTAATTTCTAAGGACAACAACATTTTAATTCTTTTCATCACCTTCTGTCCTATGCCTAAGGTTATTTGTAGTGTAGTGATTGCAGCATCATTACAGTTAGAAGTGTACTACAAGGAAGTTAAGTTAGACAGGATAGGTGATTTCCTGTTCCCAAATATTGTAATGAACATTTCTGACATTAGAAACATCCTTGAACGTTTGGATACACTCAATTTTAATGGGGACGAGAAAAAAAATAGTTCCTCTGAAATCTTGGCATTAGCTTCGAACATTTTGGAATCTGTAGGCTTATCAAACCCAGACTTGGTAGAACATATTGAGTTTGTTACAGAGCAAATTAGACTTTGGTCTGGGCAAAAGAGAGTTTATAGCCCTTCCTTTCTGATTTTGTGTTCAATGCTACAATCAATCTCGCCCCACAGCTATGCGTACTTGAGACATTTAAATGTAATAGTGTTGCCCCATCCATGCACGATCAGGAGGCTATGTTCTACATTCAGGTTAGATCCTCGAGTGGAGCAGCATGAGGAGAATTTTTTGAACTATATAAAGAACAAATTTTCTGGCAATGAATGTGATAAATTTGTTGTACTCATGATGGATGAAGTGTATGTGAAACCAATGATGGATTACAAAGGTGGTAATATTGTTGGAAAAGCTTTCAACAGCGAGAAACTGGCAACAAGTGCCTATTGCTTCATGATATCTAGTCTACTGTCAGATGTTAAGGAAATGGTACATGTACTGCCAGTGAAATCCATGTCTGGGGAACAGTTGCACTGTATACTGAAGAAAATTATTATTGGCTTGGAAGAAATAGGATTTCATGTGGTTTGTGTAGTAAGTGACAACAGTTCTGTAAATAGGAAATGTATGCAGCAGTTTTCACCGCAGAAAGAACTGAAGTGTGTTTACCCCCATCCTGTCCATGAAAAAAGGCCTCTTTTCTTTGTGTTTGACTCTGTCCACTTGCTTAAGTGTGTCAGAAACAACTGGTTGAACCAAAAAGATGAAGATATGTGCATGAACTATCCTGATTTTGACCCAGTTAGCAATGATGTACACAAAGCCTCATTTTGCTCTGTGAAGAAATTGCAAAATATAGAGCATGATAAGTTGGTGAAGTATGGCTATGGTCTCTCTGTAAAGGCCTTATGCCCTACTTCACTTGAACGGCAAAATGTAAAACTTGTTCTTCAGGTTTTTAATGAAAATGTCATTGAAGGGTTGAAAGTTATGGGGGAAAAGTGTGACTTATTGCATTATAAACAAACTGCCTGGTATATTGAACTAATGTTAAATTGGTGGAATATAGTAAATGTAAGAACTCCCGGTAAAGGAGCAAGACTCAACAATATCCTCATGTGCCCAGTGTCATCAGATTCTATTGAAATTGTTAATTATTTACATAAATTCTTGCAGTGGCTAAATAAGTGGAAAAAACTAAATGTAAAAGGGTCATTGTCCTCTGAGACAATGGCTGCCATGATACTGACAACAGAAGGCTTGTTAAAGTTGAAAGATTATTGCTTGTCAACTCTAAATTTCTCTTATGTTCTGTTTGGGAAGTTTCAGACTGATGTATTAGAGGGAAGGTTTGGCAAATACAGGCAGTTGGCAGGTGGCCAGTACAATATTTCAATAAGGCAGGTGTATGAAGTAGAACACAAGCTAAGGATTCAATCATCCATGTCCCTAAAGATCAAATCCAACTTATTTGGTGAAATTAAAATAAATGAATTGTGTGAACCTACCTCAGAGGCTCCTGAGTTTCCCACTGATGAGCAAAAATTCATTGACCGTATATATATAGATGACAGAGATTTTGATGGTTGTAAGGATGATATCCCTATTCTAGTGTACTTGGCAGGGTATTGTTGTTATAGTGTGACTAAACGATTACAATGTAGTCATTGCAAGGAAATTCTTTGTACCAGTGAATTTATTGACCTTGATGATGAGGCATACCATTTGATCAGGGATAAGGACAGAGGTAGGCTCTTAGTCCCAGAAATGTATGTTGTAAATGTTGTTGTTCACAATTACTTAATAGTTTTAAAGTTGTGTGGTGACCTAGAATCTGATTTTCTTAAAGTTGAGAACCACAGGGAGCTTGTGAGTAACATTACAATGCAATTTGTTCGTTCCATGGAACTTTTGTGGGAGCCTGATATTTGCATGAAAGGACACACTGTAGAAAATGTTTGTAAGAAAGTGGTATGGGTATCCACCAACATCCTACTGAACAATTATTGTAAGAAAAGAAATTCTTTACCAAAGTCGACATTCTCAAAGAAATCTACAATTTTCTATAAGCGTTGAGACATTCCTTCGAGGATAAATACAATAGAGTGCACATTGCCACACTGCGCCTGTACTGTGACGTGAGAGCAACACCTGGTCATGCCCTACACGTGTACTAAAATGGTTCGAATCAGTGACCCATGCATCGTATCCTCCCCTTGTTAGTAATGAATAGAACTCACTTTAAATAGCCCAATTCTATCATCACGTGTAGTATTTCAGTGTTCCAAACCACCGCAGTTCCCTGCAGTCAGCTGATCGAGATGTTGCTGTCAACAATGTGATGTCATCAGCCATCTATTGGATTTAAGATCGAAAAGACATTCAAATAAAATGCAACGACCTCGTAATTCTGCCCCTTAAAACAACAATAACTACCGTACCTAAAATTCAATCTTCTCCTGTGATATTTGTAAATATTTTCTAGTATAATACCTATTTCATCCAGAGTTTTTCAGTTGTCATGTTTGAACTGAGGAGTGAAGAATTCATGCCTGCCTAGTAGCCTAATTATAAAATATGTTATATTATATTTAATGACAAAAGGTGCATCCTGTCACTGTTATAATTACAAATCACATTTTTACAAAAGTTAGCCTAATTTTATAATATGCATTGTCAACAAGAATCAGTACCCCACATCAGTCCCTCTGTTGTGTTCAAAATCATTTTCAATATTCCTCTACTCCAGTATTTTAAATGCGATCATTGCAGTTGGCCTTTAAATGAATCCAATATAGCACATTGTGGTTCCCCAGCTACCGTATCTGTCTTCCAAGGTACTTTGTTTTTCACTTTTTGTTACTGTGCCTGAAATTAACAATCGCCCAATAAAACTGGAGCGCCTGTTTTTCCAAAATCACCGTACCAAAAATAGATAGACACTCCAGCTACATAACTGTGATCCACCCGCTAGGCTTTTAGAATATTTCTATATGCCACATTGTTTCTGGTAGTAATACAAAACCCAACTTGAAAATGGCTTTTGAATACCAGCCATTTATGTGTCAAATCTGATTTTATGGCAGATGTACATTTTGATCTCTCTGTTAATAGTCAGCCCAAAGGCTGGTTGGATCCTCAACAAGCACCACTGTAAGTTATGCTAATAGAAACCCACAAAGCAGCACTACGATGAGACATACTAGGCAAGGTGCCTCTGTACAACTTGAGTACAGTTAGTGTCAGTACTGATGTACTGACTCAGTACATGGCACCAGCCATAGCTTGGTAGCAATCATGAATGAAATGAGACATTAGTGAAAAGCCACATTTTGCTCCAGCCTGTGCGACAGACACAAAAACACTACAATCATCAAGAGATGGCACAAGTAAATATTTGGATCATGTTTGTCAAATTTCAGGTTGTCATACTTATTTCCGATGAGAAGATGCAACTGTTTAATTATGTACTCTTATTAGATTCAGCTACTCCTCTATTCACACCATAAATATATCCATTCAGCAAGTATGTCAACAGACAATCTTGACAGCTTATGAAATTTGAAATCAATTTTATTGTTTTTTAGTCTAATAAGTGAATTTATTTTCAGTCGGTCTTCATGTTAAGGGACACTGGGACTGAGTTTTCATATTTCTGTAATTATCAATGGATATTGTTCTAATTTTACACACATCACTCAAATACTAATATACACTATACTACTGATTTACACTTTTCGATCTCTAACCGTTTAGGAGATATGATTATTTTTATATAGAAATTATGCAAATTTTGAAAATGGTCCTTGCGTTAAACAGATAGAGGTAGCTCATTTATCATGACTTTCCCATATAGATATTTAGTATGAAAGCAATCCTTGTGATTGGTTTTGAGTTCATATGAATATGTGTTGAGATATAAATTAACTCATTTCACAATTTTTTTTATTCCATTAATTGCCTATTATTTAAAATTAGAATATTTTTAATGGCAAACCTAAGAATACTACAGTAAAACTAATCACTGAACTTATGGATGCATTAATATAGAATATGAATACAAATTTGCAATATTATAGCAGCAAATCTAATGCGCAAGGACCAGATGTTGTATCAAAAAATGGGAAGCTGCGATAAATGGACTTTTATAAAAACATGCATATTTTTTGGTTATCAGCTTTCAATTTTAGGTAATTATCAATGAATATTGTTATAATGTTACACACAGCACTCTAATAGTAATATACACTAGACTTCTGATTTACACTTTTCTATCTCTAACCGTTTAGGAGATACGATTATTTGAATATGAAAATATGCAAATTTTGAAAATGATCCTTGCGTTAAACGGATAGAGGTAGGTCATTTATCATGACTTTCCCATATAGATATTTAGTATGGAAGCAATCCTAGTGATTGGTTTTAAGTTCATATGAATATTTGTTGAGATATAAATTAACATACAGTATTTCACAATTTATTTATCCCATTAATTGAAAATTAAAATATTTTTAATGGCAAAACTATGAATACTACAGTAAAACTAATCACTGTGCTTATGGATGCATTAATATAGAATATGTATAAAAATTTGCTACATTATAGCCACAAGTCTGATGCATATGGGGTGAATTTTGTTCCAAAAAATGGGAAGCTCAGATAAATGCACTTTTATAAACCCATGCATATTTTTTTAGTTATCAGCTTGCCTTGTCAGCTAAAACTGCCCAGCACCATATGTTAACACCCTCTTTCTTGCTTTTCTGAGCTCCTTATTAGGAAAATAAGTACAGAAATACTCGCCTCAATGAAAGTCCATGAATAGGAGGCGTTCAAATACCACGCACTAGACATTTCAAGAATTCGCTGGGCCTTTAAATATGGCGGAATTTGGAAAAGACTTTCACTAAATTGTCCGCTGGAGTCAGGGGCATAATTATATCAAAGAATAAAAAAATCAATATTTTTGCAATTTCTGACAATAACTCAGTCCCAGTGTCCCTCTGTACCCAATTAAATTGGGCGAGGAGTAAAACTTTTCAATTCACACTTGCGTACAGGACCTCTAAAAATACTTGGATTAATTAAGCACTTAAGTGTATAATTAATCCAAATAATTTTTCCACATTGACAGAAAGTTGTGAGTCGATAGTCCTACGTTTTACTCCCCGACCAATTTAATTGGGCCAATTAACATGTGGAGCAACTAAAATGCAATTAATTCATTAGATTATGAATGCAACATTGAAAAATGACTTCGAAAAGTTCAAGTTGTATGGACACCATTTTTGTGGCACCAAATATTAGAATGTTATCCTGAAAGTCTTGAAATAGCCTATTATGAACAGTCTCTCCTCCTCTCACCCTGTCTGTCGCATTTCTCCGCCCTTTGTAGCCTTACAGCCTCAATATATTTGAAAGCCATCCACTGTGTTAAAGTTTCATTGTCTCTATAACTTATACAGGATTGTCGGCCTCTCCCCCCATGTGTCCAATGACATTTCAAATATCTTCAAGCTCAAATGAGTGCCTTTTGTTATGGTTTAGAAAGTCATACCTCACATATAAAAATATTTGGTTTAGTAATGTAGTCATTGTGCTTCAACAGCTATTGGATCAAAATTTAATGCTTTTCAGTCGGTCAACATGATTGTATCCAATTGTAATGGGTGTTTCTCTACTCTTGAAAAAAATTTACATGAGAGTAATAAATGCACTTAGATGACTAGTTTTGACATGGATTAATAGCCTGAGTGAAAAGGATCTGATGTGACATTGTGTGTTTATGTGAATAGCCTACTATATATTTTAAACTAGCAGAGACATTGCTGTGTTAAGGGTATTTTATGCTCAACTTTGCATCCACTCACAGTGTATGTAAATATTTAGGATGCTCTGGATATGAAAATGAAAATAATAAAATATACACCTCATATTTGTAGGTGACAGGTATGATGTGCAATAAATTACTAGAAAAAAGCCAATCAAATTAAGAAACTGTTGCTTTGGTAAGAGCATAAAATAATTGTAAATTCGGTTGTACCCTAATCTTAACTTATTGGCTAAGTTATAAACAATATTAAGATTGAAATTAGATTAACTCGTGGTGTAGTGGCTAGCATTCTTGGCTGCCGCCCCGGATGTCCAAATTCGATTCCCGGCTCCCCAAAGAAATTTTAATTCTAGTCTGAGGGCTGGAACGGGGTACACTCAGACTTGTGAGGCAAAACTGTGAATTCCACAGTACGGTACATTTGAGAAATAAATTATCAACTTGTAAAAAAAAAAAAAAAAAACAGTTTACCTTTCTGCTTAGTAAATTGACAAATATTTAGATATTTGCTATTCATACTCCATAGATCATAATGGAAAATTCATTAAGTATAAAATTTTATTTGTGTGTTGCGTTGTATTTTACTTTTTTTGTATTGCCAGTAATTGTAGGCTATATAAACTTTGAATCTTATCTAAAATAATTACACAACGTTATATGCTCTAAGTTATTGGTTGATATTTCTGGGATTTTGCGGTGACAATCCCCTGAAAATACTCACAATTTTCCAGGATAGCCAGCCCCCCCCCCCCCCCGAAATAAAATTGTATATACGCCCCTGACTGTGGCTGATGGCATTATCATAATAGTAAATCTATAATTTAAATGATGAAATGTGTACCCGGAAGTTTTCGTGAAGAAGACACAGTTGTTTACATGTCAAGTCTAGATATCTAGCTAAAAACCTGATCTTATGCAAATATTGAACATAACTGTATCAAATGCGTATATTTTACTGCTGTTAATTTAGCGCTATGTTTTGTGGCCAGTGAACTGTTGACATAAAATTGATCCAGAAACAGTAAAATAGTGTATGTTTCATTTTTTCCTACGGTACGGTACCTAGTTTCCCGTGAGGTTTCATTTTCAGGTGAAGGATGAGAAGAAGCTTATTCAGTAGGCCTAGTATATTTGTTTGTTACGTAAGTAAAGGTAAGAAGGATGAAGTCACCATAATAGCCTAAAAATGCTGCCTACTACTATGTATCAGTTGGAAGGAACCCGTCATATGGGCCATGGCCTGCGGCGAGCTCCAGCAGCTCTGCCTACAGTGCCCGCCATCTTGTTTGAATGCAAAGGCCTGTTATCTAGGTGGTGTTGGCCAGAGTGAGCCCACTTGCTTTTTTTTTATTTTTTTTTTTTTATTAGTGCGATTACATTTGCCTGGTGGAAGGGGCAAACATCACTCATGCTGTATTGCGCGCTCGTTGAAAGGATGCTTACTTAGGCTTGGGAAGTTGTTATCACGAGCAGTTATAAATGAAAACGAAGACATTTAGTGTAAGCTGTCATTCTACAACATTTCTTTGTTTCAAAATACACTGCAATGACTACAATCTCCAGGAGAAGTGAATCTTAATTTCCACGCGCTTTAATAGAAAAAAGTAGGCTATTATAGAAGATTTCAGCATAATATGAAAAATTCGCTTGTTGAGTAGGTTAATAACTTCTAAGCTCCTTTGCTTTTCAATCTTTAAGGCATAGGTATGCAAACTTGGTCAGCTTCATTGCTTTTTTTTCTGCAGAACTATATAAATATACGTACCATACCCTACAATCATTCGCGGTACTGGTATCTAGCCTACATACATCAGTAGTTATTGTTGTTTTAAGGGGCGGAAGTACGAGGTCATCTGCCCCTATATATATAAGTTAGTTATGGTTGTTTTAAGGGGCGGAACAGCAAGGCCATCGGTCCCTATGGATACAACAATTAAAAAATCATCCGTAGGGTCATGCCATTAAATGATGGAGATCAAGGCTTTCTTTTATATAGAGATTATATTTTGCTTATTCAGATGGTGTTTTGTCTGGATTATTTGGGAAACATTTATCACTAAATTTCATTCAGAAGTTTGACTCTGATAAAGTGTATTTGTTGCAACAATAATTACTCTTCTAAGGATACCGTAATGTTCCTTTTTATTATTACAGTATAATGAACACATACAATCTGCAATGTATGGTACCGGTACTTAATGTGTAACTCATATCACAGTTCAGAGTTCCAGTCCCTAGAGAATGAGGATATAAGAACGAGAAGGGGACATGAGAGGCGGGAAAAGGAAGGATGCGGTACTCCAAGCCCCAAACATGGGTTAACATGGGTTAACCAAGGGACGTCTGGCATTAAGTATGTTAGCCTGAAACATGTGAATGCAATTTCTATGAAAATACGGTGCGGTATATCCTTCCTGCAACCCAGAAGAGGCTGGCATCGATTGCAGTAATGCATTATTATGTTTATGACTGAGAGAGAAAGATACATTTTTTTTTTTACAGAAGCTACTGTGCACTGCCAAAGTAGTCTGGTCTGCAGTGTTATGTTGTTGTTGAATGTTTTAGGGTCTTCGCGATATCGTGATCATGTAGTTCCGTGTACTTGGGTGTTTATGAATTTGTCTGATAACCTGTGTAACTGTGATGTCTGTACTCGTGTGTGTATTTGTAATTTAGGTAGGAATTGAGTAGGAAACGGCCGTGGCCTTAGGTTAGGTACTACCGAAAACCACTTCCAGGATGGCTGAGGTAGTGTAGCCCGCTCTATCCCTCAGACCAACATTAAAATTTTCTTGGCAGAGGCGGGAATTGAACCCGGGCCTTCGCGGTGACAGCCAAGAATGCAGTTTTTAGCAAGTATATTCAAAACCCTTTTCGTTACTGTCTATTCATATGAGAAACCTGACTTAACAACCAGGCCCTTTAAAATAAATATCGTATTTATTTTCTTCTTAGATCCTCATAAATTAGTTTGTACTAATCATTGAACTGTAAGGCTCGTTCTCACGATGACACTGATGTCACGACATTGCTGTCATGACATGAAATGTCGCAGCAGTGTCATTGTCGGAACAGTTTTTGATGCCACCGTCACAGTGCCGTGGCAGTGGTGTCGCGTATTCAAACGTTTTGATAGTAGGTAATCTGTGCGTTTTGATATGCGACGCCGCGGCATCGTCGCTGTCGTGACACTAACGTGAACTTCCACACGCAATGTCGTCATGAGAACATGTTTGTGCCAGTCGTGTAGTGGCATTGCATCACTCGACCACGTGTATTGTGTGTAATTATGGCTGCGTTTGATATTCCTCAGCTTCTGGAACACTATCAGCAATATCCCTTTCTTAAGAGCTCCTCAAACATATTCTCGTCGATTCCTAGAAAATTGCTCAATGACCGAGAATCTTTCAATGAAAATTCTCTCAGTTACGTTTCAGATACACCTAGTTTTCCTCTGCGTAGCATCCATTTTCTCACCCACACTTCTTTCTCCTTCTTCTTACATGTTCTCTCCTCCAGAGCTATCAATTCTCCGACAACACTGGCAACGGCACAAACAACGTCCACCATGTTGCGCGAAAATGCCACGAAAGCCCAAACTTCTGTACCTACCGTGCGAACAGGTAAAACTCCCTTGGCAGCGAATGCCGTGACATTAACATGACAGCAATGTCGTGACATCAGTGCCATCGAAAGAACGAGCCTGTAGGTACTACTGGAACAACTCCTCCCAAGGAGCATATAATAAGAGAGACGACACTCAATGCTAATTTTCTAGACCCTTATATTGGCTCAAATTTCAGGTCCACGTGGCAATGTTTGGGCTACAATGACTACCAATCTCGCATATCAAGTATATACAATTGACTGTGATCATTACGAACGCACATAACTACGGTCGAAACTGATTGTCAGTGTCTGACATTGAATTAAAAGCATGCATTATTGCACCTCAGGAGGCGATATCTTCCAAAAATGAAATACTACTGATGAGTTTTGGTGTGACATGTTGGTATGATTTCCAAATCTACGAAAACTTTTTTTTCATTTATTTGCCTATTTGAAAGCCTACCGGTGCTTTTAATACAATATAATTATTATTAATAATGACTAAAAGCTGTTAAATATGATATAATCAAGAGTAATTAGAGTTTGCTTCATTGTGCCATCATAACCTCAAAACATTCGTAACCCCTCCTCGTCCCCAACCTTGCTGCACAAGGGCGTTTTCGACCAGTTCTTACTTTATTCACCAGTAATGTAGCTACAATGAAATGCTAAGTTCATATATTTCATTCTCCCATAAAGTCTACCCCCACCCTCTTCTACCGCATGAGATCAATATAATCTCAATATACTACACAGTAATGTGGATTCAGGATGAGGAGTAGGTTTCGAGAAATGATAGTTACTTTGTGAAAGACAGATTTAATTTATTTGAATACCGCTTTCTGCATGTTTACATTTTGTCTTTTACATTTGATTGTGCAGCTGAAAACAACCTTCAGAGATTTGAATACCAATGGTTAAGCTCGTCGAGAACACAGAAGCACATGAGATCTTGAAGGTGGTCAGTAAGCTACTTGGTTGGTTGATGGCACACTGTTTTAAGCCACGCGACCGCAAACTCCAGCCTCGGAAACCCTCTTTGGAACACTGGACCAGCCCCGGGTGGTAGATAAACTGCAAATGTCCAAAGCACAAGTCGAAGCAAAAATTAAATTTGAATGTAGGCCTACACAGATAAATGCAATGCATGCATTAGTAGTATTGTTGTAAATCAACACCACTTATATGCAAATGGTCGGTAATCCTCCTTTCAATATAGTAGAGGCAGAGTGGGGGAATGTTTGTTTGCAGTAGGACTATGAACAGGAGCAGCACACGTGAGTTGCTCTTCTGCCCAGTCCTAGTGTAGACTGGGCGCCTGATACTTGTTTCATTTATTACCCCTTATCTTCATGAAGCTAGAGAAGGTCCCAAAGGACGAACGTGATAAAGCTGAAACAGATTTGTGAACAGAAAAGTTTGTCCAGGGTTCTCTTATAGTTCAGAAGTTTGCAACACTGTAGCACGACCACTTTTAACACAAGTTGTTATGTTATTGCTTTTATCTTTTGAGGGGCTTTGACATGGTGGTCATTGACATCCATGTAATTAGGTGTGTGTATTTTTTTAAGATAACCTATTGTAATATGGTGACTGTATTAGTGTGTCTTTGTACTTGAGGTGAAGATTGGGAGGGAGGCAGCCGTGGCCATAAATAAAGAACCATCTCGACATTTGCCTGTAGTAGACGTGGTAAACCACTTCCAAGATGGCCTAGGTGGAAATCGAATCCACCTCGCCTCAGGATTGCCACATGAGGCTTAGCGTACCCCGTTTCAGCCCTCAGACCAGAATTACTTTTATGGGCAGGGCCAGGAAACGAACCCAGACCTCTGGGGAAAGAACCGAGAATGCTAGCCACTACACGAGGTGGTCAAACAAGAATTGTGTCCAGGCATGTATCTAGGCCTAATGGGTAAGACTAGGGAGCTGTGTGTCTACAAGGTATAGGGGAGCTGAAAACATGGTAGCCTTTCTTCCTGGAACTACAAACTGTCATTCACTCATTGAGAACAGTTTCCAGCTAGACTGTAAAGAACCCATTACAGATTTGGGTGCTATTCGGCACCTAGAACAAATACTAGGTACTGAACTCCATTGTCATGCACAGGATTACAATGCTAACTTTCTTACATATTTTGGGTGGTCAAGCAAAGAGAACATTAACCCTCAGTGTAAGAAAAAAAAGTCCCTACGATGCCAGAACAACCCTTGTTCTCTCGGCTATAAAATGCATGTTAGCAAGCTCCACCAGCAAATAGGGAGGTACAATTTGACATGCTGCATACATAAAATGATTACTAACACAGTAAGATTGAAACCTACAATGAAGCAGCATTCAAAAGGAGCTACAGGCTAACGTACACTACTGAATGAAGCCCTACTGTACTCCTAGGCTTTTACATACAACAATGTAGTAGGCCTACACCTTGCAGGCTTTAGGCTAAGCATAATAGAGGACCAGAGGGAAGATAACAAAGTAGTCAATAAGGCCTACTATTATTTTGCTGGAGGGTATCTGTATTAATATCTTCTAGCAAGTACACAAACAATATTAACATATATTTCTAGAGCCAAAAAACATTCTTTGTCGACTTAATTTCGACTTTTTCGCCCATGCCTAGGATTGCACCAATCCTTGCCTTATTCCCTGGCACACAAGACACCAGAAGTCACAGCCATGCAGAGTGTATGTCAAAAAGGGACCAGGGTCGAAACCTGGGTGCTTCGATCATAAGTCACTTTGTATCTTTAATACTGTACTTGTAGTATTTGATTGAGACAGCTACATGCATGCAAGTATTAGCATAGATAGGAAAATTATGGACATGGGTAGGCCCTACCGCATATCAAACTACTTCAGTAGCCTATCTTGAACTAAACTAAAGCTGATCCTGCACATTTACAAAGACTTGACAGAAGTATTCAGCAAGATGAAAACAATTGTTTGGACATTTACTTACACTTACACTTAATTCCTGCCGCTCCTTCCGGAGCATAGGGCCTTGGCGAAATTTCTCCACGCAGTACGGTTCCTGGCCATTCTCTTCACTTGACTCCAGTTCTTGTCCACCTCTGCAATTTCATTTTCGATCGTCCTCTTCCAGGTCTTCTTAGGTCGACCTCGCTTCCTGGCGCCTTGAGGATTCCAGTCTAGCGCCACCCTCTCAATTGCTCCGTCCGGCTTCCTTAGTGTGTGACCAATCCAGCGCCATTTCCTCTCCTTGATCTGGATGCTAATCGGTTGTTGATTGGTGATGGTCCAAAGATCTTCATTTGAGATTATGTCCGGCCACCTCACATTCATGATGCGACGCAGACATCTGTTAATGAACACCTGTAGCTGGTTGTTGATCGGTTTTGTGACTTTCCACGTTTCACAGCCGTAGAGAAGAATCGACTTTACGTTGCTATTGAAAAGGCGGAGCTTGGTCTTCCTGGAAATATTTCTATTTCTCCAGATGGGGTAGAGCTGGACAAAGGCACCATTTGCCTTCCTGATACGGCTTCGAACATCTTCCTCTGCTCCCCCATCATTTGTGACTATACTTCCAAGGTAGAGGAAGGACTCAACTCGCTCAATGTCCTTTCCGTTGACTGTCAAAATAGTCGTGATGTCAGAATTTATCCTCATCTCTTTGGTCTTGTTGGTGTTGATCATCAGTCCTGCACGTTCTGCTTCTCTCTGCAACCTCCCCAGCTTATCTTCTATGTCTCGGTACCGTTGTGCCATAAGACAAATGTCGTCTGCGAAATCCAGATCTTCAAGCCTGTCATTTATACCCCCATTGAATACCCCTCTTACGTCCTCCCATTACCTTCTTCATCACACTATCCAGGACCAACAGGAACAGAGTGGGGGAAAGGACACACCCCTGTCTCACTCCGGAACTGACCTTTATCTTTTCTGTTAATTTGCCTTCGTGAAGAACCTGGCACTCATACCCTTCGTACATCTCTTCCATGATTCTGATGATCTTTGATGGAATTTTATATTCCTCGAGGGTCTTCCACATGATTCTTTGATTTACGGAGTCGAAGGCTTTCTCGAAGTCAACAAATGTGAGGTAAAGGATATTCCGCCACTCCACACTCTGCTCCAGGATGATTCGAAGAGTGTTGATGAGATCCACACAGCTGCGATGTTGTCGAAATCCAGCCTGTTCCTTCCGAAGCCTTTTTTCTACGCAGTCTTTTATACGATTCAGGATGACTCTCGCCAGCACTTTGCTTGGAATGGACAGCAAGGTGATACCCCTCCAGTTGTTACAGTTTGTGGTGTCCCCTTTCTTCGGCCACTTGACTATCAACCCCTTCTTCCAGTCGGTTGGTATTTTCTCCTCCTTCCAGATCGTCTCCAACAGCGGGTGCAGCAGATCGATCGTAATATCCAGGTCTGCTTTCAGTACTTCCGCTGGGATATTATCCAGACCTGGTGCCTTCCCGCATTTCATCTGCTTCAACGCTGTCCGTATTTCGCCCCGAGTTGGGGAGTCGAGGCTGATGCTTGGGTCACTTTCTGCTTCCTCTTCATCTTCTCCTCGCTGCTTACTTTCTGGTCCTCTATCTCTATTAAGAACCTCCGCAAAGTGTTCTCTCCATCTTGTCAGCTGCTGTTCACACGTCGTGAGGATCTCGCCCGTCTTGCTCTTCACAGGCCTAGTTTTATTAAAACCTTTCTTCGAAAGCATCTTTGTGATGCCATAGAGCTCCTTAACGTCCCCCCTTCTTGCCGCTTCTTCTGCTTTCTCCGCCTGCTCATCAATCCACCTCCTATGATCCTTCCGTACACTCCTCTTTACCTCCCTGTTTGCTGTTGAATACTTTGCTTGTGTGAGAGCCTTCTGCTGCCTAGTCTTGCAGGTGTTGAGCTTGGCCTTAATCTCCTTCCTATAATTTATCTTGTCCCAGGTCTGATCGGATATCCATTCTTTCCGCAGGTAGATCTTGTACCCGAGCTGCATCTCACTGGTTTCCACGAAGATATTCTTTACCTCGCTCCACACAGTCTCCACGTCCTTCTCTCTCTCGGAGTCCAACACCTGGAATTTATTTCTGAGCTCCAGTTTAAATTGGTCTAATCTCTGCTGGTTCTTAAGCTTGCCCACATCAAACTTGTTGTGCCGAGTGTTAAACTTTCGGCGGACTGCGACGATCTTCATGCGGAAGTTGGCAACCACAAGATGATGGTCACTACCAACGTCCGCTCCTCTCTTGTTCCTAAGATCTTCCAAGCTTCTTCTGAACCTCCTGCTCACCGCGATGTGATCAATTTGATTTTCTGTGACTTGATCAGGAGACACCCAGGTGACCTTGTGGCACCGCCTATGAGGAAATACCGTGCCACTCATCACCAAATCCTGACTGGCGCAATATTCCGTAAATTTCTCCCCATTGTCATTCATCTCACCAAGGCCATGTTTACCCATGATCTGCTCCAACCCCTCATTGTTTGAGCCCACCTTCGCGTTGAAGTCTCCCATAACAATGAGAATGTCCTTCTTACTTGTTTGTCTTGTGACGTCTCGCAGCATTTGGTAGAATTCTTCCTTCTTCTCTGGCTACGATTGTTCTGTAGGCGCATAGCATTGGATGATGATCACATTCCTGATCTTTGTCTTGAACCTAGCAAACATGAGCCTACTAGAAATTGGCTTCCACTCCATTTCTGTTGAGCAGCAACCCCACTCCATCCCTGTGTTCTTCATCATCGCCCCCAGAATAGAGAAATGTAATTCCATCTGTTGTCTGTATTTCACCAAATCCTGGCCACCTCACGTCACTCAATCTTAGGATATCCAGCCCATAGTTCTTCATCTCCCGTGTCACTTGTTTCAGTCTGGTTTTCTCCATCAAGGTCCTCACATTCCAGAAACCGATTTTCGTAGTCCTCTTCATGCCAAAAGTCGTCATCAGGTTATCCGTCCGGTTTTGTAATTTCGCTTCAGTTTCCGTAATCAGTTTATTTAAGAGGAGCGAGTGATTAACCCACTGCCTCCGAGTGCCTTGGAGGGGCTGTCACCTTAAGCCTGAGGCACCAGGCTGATTTTCTGTCAGGGTTTCGTCCCTTAGCCTTTGAAGAACCAACTCCAAACTACAAGGCAGCAGCAGTTGTTTTACCAGAGCCCCGTTAGCCGTAATTTCTTCAGGGTTCCTGTAGGGCCTTCACAGCTACCGTAGCGGTTTTGAGACACACAAAGTCCCCACTGTACTTCACCCCTACAGGCATTCCCCTACTTAATTACGTTGCCCATCTCCCACGATGAGGACGAGGGGTTGGATTTGTGGGAGACGTTTGGACATTTGGCAGGAATAAATTACATTTTGTCCAATATGTAAAAGACTATCGTGCCTATATTCGGATTTTTACGCGAAAAACAAACAAATAAAAGTAAATCCATAAATTCTGATTACAGTATAATTATACCGACTGAAACTATGAGCAAGGTTTATAAATAAATAAATAAATAAATATAGCCTAGATAATCCCATAAGGGCAAAGGCCTCCTGCGAACAGGGACGTGCTCTGGTTTAAACTCGTTAGGCGAGCAAGTCCTAAGGAGTTGTGTACAAGTTTTTACTCCACTTGCTACACTTCACTGTAATTCACTTCACTAACACTACATTTCACTTCGCTTTACGTGCGTTGTTTGGCTTGTTACAGGTTGCAGAAGTGTATCTTTCATGTCATAGGTGTGCTGTCTACCGGCATCTTTCATTGTTGAAGCTCTCCTTCTCTTCCCTTCTTATAGTTCCATACGTCTCCATTCTTGTCTCTCCCTTGCTATCCTCGTCCAGTGTTTGCCTGTCTTCCTTACGATTGAGTCATCCCAGCGGGTCCTCTGTCTACCCACGTTCCTTCTTCCTGTCCTGGGGTCCCATACCGTTAGTTTGTGCGTCCATCGATCGTCTTTCATTCTGGCCATGTGGCCTCTCCACTTCAATTTTAGCCTGTCAGCTGTTGTCACGGCATCTTTCATGGCAGTTTTTCTTCTTATCTCCTCGTTTCGTAATCTGTCCCTCAAGGAAACTTTTCCATTTTGCGTTGACATACCCGGATTGTTTGCCTTTGCTTCTCTGTTAACGCCCAGGTTTGACAGCCGTATAGCAGTACCGGTATTACACACTTTTCTAGCCCTTCTGACTTTAGACTTATTTTCTGGGATTTGTCCATCAATATAAATTTTAAGGACCAGAACTTCTTCCATGCTTGTCCAACTCGTCTATTGATTTCCTTCTCCTGGGAGCAGTCAAATGACAGGTTTTGTCCAAGGTAGACGTATTCCTGTGTGTACGCTAGTGGTTTGCCATTGATGAGGATTTGTACTTCCAGTGAGTTGGTCATCAGTTTTGTTTTTAGGGGGGTTCATAGATAGACCTACTTCTTTACTGACAGTGTCCAGGTCCGCTAGCATTTGTTCCAAGTCTGTTGCCGATTTTGCTAGCAGTGCAATATCGTCTGCGAACCGTAGGTGTGTCAGACTTTCCCCGTTTATTTCGATGCCGTATTTGTTGTCCCATTCCAACTACCTAAATTGGTTCTCCAGTAGGCATGTGAACAACTTTGGTGAGAGGGGGTCGCCTTGTTTCACGCCTCTCTCTAAGTTGATGTTCGCACCCTCCATCTCCGTTCTTACCCTCGCTTGGCAGCCTTCGTAGAGCTTTTCCAGTAGTCTGACATATCTCTTTTGTATGCCTTGGCATCTCAATGCCTCTAGCACACAACTATGTTCCACAGAATCGAAGGCTTTGTTATAGTCTACGAATGCAATGTATAGTTCGAGATTAAATTCCTGCGTTTTTTCCAAGAGCTGGTTCATTGCTTGCAGGTGGTCAATTGTGCTAACGCCTGTCCTAAAACCGGCTTGTTCCACTGCTTGGTTTTCATCTAGTAGTTTAGACATCCTTCTAGACATGATTTTCGTGAAAAGTTTGTAGAGACTGGCCTTTAAACTGATTGGTCTGTAGTTATTAATGTCATCTTTAGCGCCTTTCTTGTGAAGCAGAACAATAACACTCTGTTTCCATTCTGTTGGAATTTCTTCTGTTTCAAGTATCATGTTGAATAGCCTTGTTATCACTTCTATGAGATCCTCACCACCCATTTTCAGATATTCGTTGTAGATGGCATCCTCTCCGGGGCATTTCTCGTTTTTCGCCTTCTTTAATGCTGCTCTGACTTCACTGGTCATGATGGGAGGAATTTCTTTGTCGTGTAGTGCCTCCAGCCCCTCATCACTTTGGTCTGAGTCTCTTCTCTAGTGTGTACTGGAGTACAGCTCTCTGTAGAAGTCTGTGGCCTGTTTCGTTATTTCCTCCCTTGTTGCTTGTCTTTTACCTCTTTTGTCTTTTACTCCAAGCATCCATTGTTTGTCTGGTGCTAGTTCTTTTCTCATATTTCTTATTGATTTTGATTCTTCTGCGTACTTTCTGATGATTTCTGTGTTGTGGTCTCTAATGTCCTTTCTAATTTCCCTTTTTGTACGCTTATTAAGCTGCCCGTACTCTAACTTTTTATGGTTGTTATCTACAGCTTGAGTTTTCAATATTTGCCTTTCTTCGATTAGGCGTTTGGTACTGTCTTTTAGCTTATCGCGCCGTCCCTTCTTACTTCTTGTTGTTAGATGCAGATGTTATATATTTTATGAGTTCTGTGTAGAGGTGCTGTGTGCTTAGGTGGTTTTGTTGCGTCAGGTGATTTTGATTTTGCTGGATTTCTTGGACGTATTCGGTCTGGTTGATCTGTCCAGGGCCAGTTATTATCCTGGTCTTGAAGTATGGCCGTCTATTCTTCTTTATTGTTAGCTTTAAGCGCACCATTCTATGGTAGGTGTTGGATTTTAGCCCGTTGATCACTTGAATATCCTTTACTTCCTTTAAGTTGTCGGTAAGTATAAAGTCAATTTCGTTTTTTGTCCTGCCGTTCGGGCCTCTCCATGTCCATCTACTCTCTGGCATTTTCTTGAAGAAGGTGTTCACAATTTTCATGTTGTGTCCTTGAGCAAACTGGATCAATCTGTCTCCTCTCCCATTTCTAATTCCGTATCCGAATGGTCCCATAGGTGCTTCGTCTGTATGTTCCTTGATTCCTACTTTACTGTTAAAGTCCCACATTACGAACGTTCTTTGTGTTTTTAAGTTGTCCAGTGCGTCTTCTAGTTGCTCGTAAAACTTTTCAATTTCCTCCTCTGTGCTGTTCTCTGTGGGGGCATAGATTTGTATAATTACGATGGTATTCCCTTCTAGATCTAAGGACAGTAGCGCAAATCTCTCTGAGATTCCTCGAATTTCCCGAATGTTGTTTTATAAGTGCTTCTTGATCATGAAGCCCACTCCTTTTTGCCCTTTGGTTTCACCGATGTAGCTGAAGATGTCTCCATTCGGTTTTTCTCGGATTCCTTCGCCGACTTACTTCACTAAGTCCTAGTATGTCGTACTTTATGTTTAAGAGAGCATTTTCCAGTTCAAGTTCCTTGTCTTCAGTTCTCAGAGACCTTACGTTGAGTGTGGCAAGTATTAGTTCTTTCTTTGTTACCACCGGTTGCTTGATCACAGTGCGGCGGTCAGCTCCCCGTTTTTTAGATCCTCCCAATTAATCCATTGACCGTTTAGGAGGATCTTCTGGTAACCCACTATCACCTCACTGTTACCTTTGCTTCTCTCCTCCATGGTTATCTGTCTTAATTTCGCTTGTACTGCTCTTTCGTTCTTGGTGAGGTCGTCGTCAATATAGAGGTCTTGCCCCTTTATCTTGTGTTTGTTTCTCATTATTTTCAGCTTGTCTGCAAAGTGTTTAAATGTGACTCTCAGTATCCCTTTACCGTGGCTGTCTCTCCCAATTTGCAATACGCTTTCTACCTTGACTTCAGTTTCTATTTTGTCCAGTATAGATTTGACTTTGCTTCCTAGCTCACTGTTTGTTAGGTTCTCATGTAGTAGCTCTTTACTTTTAATGACAATGTTGTTCTTTCTTTCCCTCTTCAATCTTTGCTCCTCTTGTAGCTCTAGGGCATGTATTTTCTCGGATAGTGTGTCTAGATTTTCTTGCGTTCTGTTGTCCACATTTTCTATTTTCCGTTCAAGGGCGTCGTTTATTTTACGTGAATTTTCTTCTGTTGTCTTTAGTTCTTGTTTGATGCTGTTTATTTCCTCTCTTGTTTCCTTTCGAAAGTCTTCATTTTGTTTCTTTAAGTTTTGAAGCTCTGTTAGGATTTCAGGAAACATGTCTTTCACTTCTTTTGATTCCTTCCCTTGGGTTTGTTTGTTTGTGTTTGGGTTTGTTGGTTTACTGCTTGAGTCTCTTCTTCAGAGCTTTGTGAGCGGTACCTTGTGGGAGCTCTCGACTTCCGTTTCTCGCGTGCGTCTTTGTTTTCTGATTTCGAGAAGGGTTTCATGTTGTCTTCTTTGTTGATCAAGTTGTGGATCAGTTGTTATTGAGGCCTATGTTCTAGACGCGTATATACATATATGCTTCTTAGCGTTAGCGAGGATATGCGGGTTGGAATTCTACGAGTCCCTAGCAAGTATCTATCGTGAATGCTTTACTATAAATTGAACATGCGTGCGTTGAATCTCCGCTGTCTTCCGAAAGTCTCGAGTGCACTCGTTGAGAATGCCCTACCTCCTTTGTTACACGAGAGTTGTCTCTGTCTACTATGACGTTGCCAGTTGAGAATGCCTTGCCTCCCGTGTTACACGTAAGCAGCATCTGCCTCCTATGGCTTTTGCTCGTTTAAGCCTTGTTTCGCCAGGTAGCGTTTTCGTCGCGGGTCTCGCTCTCTTAGTGGGCAGTTTGCAGTACACTTGTTCAACCTCGCTGTGATAACCAACTTACAATTTGCATTTAACTTATCTTACCCTCTTTCAGGTCGATTTGCCACTTGCCTTCACGTTCGTTTGTAGTTCGAAATTTCCTCTGTCTTCCAGTGTTCTTTACTACATTCCAATGTGTCTCGATCCCGGTAAATTGATCATTTTTGTCTGATGCACGCTTTGTACCACCCTTACATTACACACCCGGTGGCAAGGTTTACACCTTAGCAATTAAAACCTACCCTATATATAAATTATGTTGTCCCACGTTTAGAACGAGCGTAGCTGCCGCCATTTCTAATAACACCGCTTGTCACTTGTTTTGTTATTCAATTTAGTATTGGATCCAACATAACACAGATTAAGTCACCAAAAAATGGAGTATACTGCAACAGTTGTCGGCATGCGGGCCCAAACAATAAACAAAACGCACGTGGCGGTCTTTGTTTTGGTTCGAATTGGCCCATAACAGTTTCCCGCGCCTGACTCCTCCCATGGTAAAAGGCTGGTTCACAATTGGCCCGGGAACGAGAACCAGAGCGAGAACATATTCTTTGGCGAGAACGGGAACGAGAACGCGAAGCTTCCCGGGGCCCCGGTTCACAATTGACCGCGCAATCAGATATAGCGTAATGATATTAAAACAATCGCGCCCACTAATAAACACCATTACACAACTGAAATGCTTCAGAGGGTAATAATAGGGTTATAATAAATTTATTAAACACAAATTGTGCGCTTTAGAGAAGCAAGTTTAGAGTGCGCATTCACAGGTTATGTTTACATCGCTGGGTCAGCACCACCTAGGTACTCCTTCCGTACTGGGCATTCTGATTGGCTCCGGAAAGCCTTCCCGGGCTACTTTTAGCTTCTCGTTCCCGTTGATTGTTAGCCGATCACTGATCTCTATACATGGATCGCTGATGGCAGCTCTCCGCTGCACGAGAAAGTACGCCAGGTTGAGCGCGCGGTCCGCCATGTTGGCGTACCCATTCTCAAGCTCTCCTTATGGGAAAGCAATGATAATCTAGTCAATTTTAAATCGTAATTAACGGTGCTTTGGAGCAAATAAAAATATAGAGATATGTTCACTCATAGCATAAGGGCATTGGGATCACTGACACGTCATTCCGAGGACAGTAAATCTCCGGTATAGCAATAAAAATGAATGTATAATAACGGCTGACAATGCTGAGTACACGCAATTAGCGATCAGTAACAGAGTAACGAGTGAAAAACAATTTCTGGAAACATTCTTGTAAATGTTGTATATACGGTATAAGTGTACATTATATGCCACGAAATTATGCTTTCTTCAAATGATGTACCTATAAACGTACGGTAGCTCACTATACAGGCCTAGATTCGACATAACGTAATCGGTGATTGGTAATGAATTTCTGTTTCCATTAAATAACCAACACTTTCCTCAAGTAATCCCAGCACTCTACATCAAATACTACAGCTTTTAATCACGCTAGCAGAACAATAAACTTAATAATAACGGGAAGTAGATGAAAGGCAAAAATGCACTTTAAGCCAAATCAATTTCACTCCTCAGCTTCACATAAAACTTAACACACTAAAAACCTACTTAAAATATACTCTCCCCACCGTTTTACAACTATTAAGCGAACTATTCGCACCCAGAACCGAAAAACCCTGAAATGAGATCAAATTTAAACACGCAATAGCCTAGACGATCACGTCTGCTTCAGCACCACGGCATATGCGTACTTAACTTCAAAATTACGGCTAAGTGACCTATCTGCCTAAGAAGTAAAGGTATTACCGGCTTGCCTGGGATGATGGGTCACCAAACCGGTACTTAAAACTAAGATTTTATGCTTTAAATAACCAAATTCAGCCCATGTTACAACTACAAGAAACACAAAATATTTACTGCCGTCTGCCAGTATAAATACATGTATAACATCAAACTACCAGTAACTAATCACAGAGCCGGATTCGCAATATTGCACCATGCACTCGCTGCCATCTTGCTATACCTGTCATCGTCTATTCGGCTTACTGCTGCCTTAGCTACCAGCCATCCATGTATAGAGATCAGTGTAGCCGATCCATATGGTAGCGTCACTTTGGGGATTACACAGAGATGGGCGATACTGAGCTGAAGACTACCGCCCTAGTACTCAAGGGTTTCGAAGATAGTGAGGTGTGTCCCCTAGGATATTTTCCAACCGACGTCCAGGTTGACGACGACACTTACTTACCTGGTTTCTATGTGGTGTCTGGAGATGTACTAAAGTTGCCAGCTTTCATGGGTAACGACTTGCTGGGTCAAGCCGTAACTACCATCAGCAAAACTGGTGTCAAGATGTCAAAGGACATATCAGAAGCGTACTTGCACCGAATCGACGAGGTAGCAGCTGAGGAGATGGACATAGGAAAGGCATTGGAAGAGGCAAAGAGAACCAGCGTTGAGATGAGCATCACGATGAAACAAGGACTCTTGCATCCCTTATTTAAAGAAAGCACACCATTTCACACTTACCATGCTGACCATCTTGAGCCCTTGGTTTCAATGAAAAAAGGATACAAGCATATTCTCGCAGTAACGGATAGCTTCACAAAGTTGTATCCCACTAAAACGACGATCACGAAAGAAACTACGGAGAAACTGAGGAGTTGCGTGTGTATGTGAGAGAGAGTGGGGTAATCATCAAAGTGTAGTCTCGGTCGCAGTAATATGAGCACAGCAATGTCAATGAAGAGGTTACGTTCCCATAACTGGACCTCCTTTGATTGTGAGATTACTTTATCCTCCAAAACCCACCCATTCATGTGTGTCTAATGGGTAGTTTGTATGTGTGTGTGTGTGTGAGAGAGAGTGGGGTCATCATCAAAGTATAATCTTGGTCACTGGTATCAGGAGCACAGCAATGTCAATGAGGTGGTAACGTTCCCATAACTGGACCTCCATTGGCTGTGAGACTACTTTATCCTCCCATACCCTCCCATCATGTGTGTCTAATAGGGAGTTTGTGTGTGTGTGAGAGAGGATGGGGTCATCATCAAAATATAATCCCGGTCGCAGGTATCAGGAGCACAGCCATGTCAATGAGGTTACGTTCCCATAACTGGACCTCCTTTGACAGTGAGACTACTGTATCCTCCTATACCCTCCCATTCATGTGTGTCTAATGGGGAGTTTGTGTGTGTGTGTGTGTGTGTGTGTGTGTGTGAGAGAGAGAGAGAGAGTGGGGTCATCATCCAAGTGTAGTCACTGGTATCAGGAGCACAGCCATGTAAATGAGGAGGTTGCGTTCCCATAACTGGACCTCGTTTGGCAGTGAGACTACTTTATCCTCCAATACATTCCCATTCATGTGTGTCTAATGGGGAGTTGTGTGTGTATGTGAGAGAGAGAGTGGGGTCATCATCAATGTGTAGTCTCGGTCGCAGGTATCAGGCGCACCGCAATGTCAATGAGGTGGTAACGTTCCCATAACTAGACCCCCATTGATTGTGAGATTACTTTATCCTCCAAAACCCTCCCATTCACGTGTGTCTAATGGGGAGTTTGTATGAGTGTGTATGTGGGTGAGGGTGGGGTCATCATCAAAGAATAATCCCGGTCGCAGGTATCAGGAGCACAGCCATGTCAGTGAGGAGGTTATGTTCCCATAACTGGACCTCCTTTGGCTGTGAGACTACTTTATCCTCCAATACCCTCCCATTCATGTGTGTCTAATGGGGAATTTGTATGTCTGTATTGAACCCGCTAACCACTGGTTCATGTGATTTTTTTTTCACCGCAACGCATTTTTGATGGATCACTTTGAACGCACCCACTGACCGACCATGCTGTCGCTACATGCTAACATTCTATGGAGTTATAAATGGTTGATCTTTTGACTACGGAGAAAACCACTATTAAATAACCTGAAGCTAAATTATGACATTTCTATTTTCTACGAAGCTCAGATTTTATCACACTGTAATTCTGTATCATCGAAACATTCTTTAGAATGTGATTTCTGCTTTTGGTAAGGTAGTAACCTCGCAGATGCGCGAACCGGAACCAGACAGACGCTGCGCGACCAGTGTAGTTACAAGCTAATGCAGCGCATAGCTGAGAGCTTACCACATGTGTTTGGACTATCATCCAAGTTGGATGCCCGTTGTATTAAGTCCGTCTATAAGACGAGGTAACAGTCCGCCTGTAGGCGAGGGAAGCATTCCTAGTGCATCGCACTTTATTTCAATTCGAACAGTGCATGATATTGTTAAATATTACAGTCGGAGAAGGCTTGTTCTACGAATTCTGTGTATTTTGGGGAAAAGTGAGCATAACCGTGGAACGCCACATTTTCAGCCACGTGCTTGAACGTAATACTTCGACATCGTCGAGTGGCGATAAATACATCACTCCCAGTGAAATAATTAATAACCGAGTGAACCATTTCAACACTCGTAACTACGAATATTGCTTTAATCGCAAGTGCGATTATTTTCAGTGAAACGCAACGCCGATGCCATGTGATTTGTGGGCAAGTGAAATTTGTATCAGTGAAGCAGATAAGAGTGCATGGCCAATTTTTAAACCCTCTGCGCCGTGTAGAAACAGTGAGTTTAGTGCCACGTTAAAGCTAGCTTCTGTGAAATTGTGCTACGCTTATTCATTGTACCTTAAAGTGGTAAAGTCATATTTCAAGATGTCATATTTTGACGACCACGTGTACGACAATCGTTGTCACTCATCACCTGTGGAGATGAGCTGTTAAGCCTCATAATGTGAAGGAGTGGACCAGAGAACTACAGCCGATGACGGAAGAACCATGGCTTTAGCATCCGCTAATCCAAGGAAGATGACGACTTTGAGGAGGAGTCTGGTTATATCATCACGACAACGACGAGGACGAATAAAGGCCGTGGAGATGGATAGAGCCGATGTGGAGACTCAGATTGGACAACCCTTGTCCGGAGAACAAAGCCTTATTATATCCCTCGGGTCGTTGGAACGACCGAGATGTAGACATCCTTTCTTGTGAGTCCGAAATATTCATTCCTTGTGAGGTTCTTTTGTGGTGTAGCTTAGTGTAGTTTATTGTAGTTTATTGTAGAATCAGCCGAACTTCTTGACAAGCCATAGGTAGGTTTTGTACTGTTAGAATTAATGCTTGTAGTTCACTTTCAGTGATTGTTAGTCACCTGTAGTGATTGAATTTCTCTTCGATCACGGTGCATTCTGAGGGACATCGCTACGATGTTATTTCTACCCCTGCTAAGCGTGACAGTAGTCTTGTTACTACGTTTTGTTTAGCCCTAGGTGGGTGATCTTGTACAGTTATATGGGATGACGGTCAGACGTCATGGCCCAGTGTTATTTTTATAGTAAATGTTGTCACGCCACTGATTTAGTCAGAACAGTCCGTATCGTTGGATAGCCGACTGTAGCTATCAGTTTTGTAATACTATGTCATTTTTCATTTTTGATGTGTTATGAAGCCATCCCGTTCAAGTTTGAACACATTCAGAGTGTTACAGTTTGTATGCAATCTAGCATTTTCCAAGCAACGAATGCCGTATCATTCGCAAACTTAGCAATTGTAAGATTTGCGCCTATATAATGTTTATTTCGTGTCAGTATTTCGGCACAGTTGTTATTTTGGTTATATTTAGACAGAGCAGTTATGAACTGACATATCTGCACATTTCAAAGAGGTTCAGATTATGTGGAATATCTATGTTTTTCTTTTCTTTGACTTTTCAAACAAGCTATATCTTTGAGCATAGTTTTAAGACGTGATTTTAAGCCTAATGCTTGTGTAAATTTCTATTATATCTGGGACATGATAACAAGGCCAGTTTTCTAATAGGACTTTCTACGTGAAAGCTGCCTGCCTTCAGTGATGTGTATTTTCTAAACTGTCCGTGTGAATGATTGCTAGTAGCGAGGCTAGCTCGAATCATGGACAGGTGTTAACAGTTCCCAGCATGCAGTGTACTAGAGCACACTCACTCAGTGAGACCATAACTTTCAGACTCTTTGACAATGCTTATAGCATTACTAACATTTAGATTATGTGTCTCATATGTAGGTCAATGTCCGGGCCACCATTTTGTAATGATCATATGTTTTGCTATTTAGAGATGACTGGCGAGGAGCCATGTGTTTGCATCGCTACTAGAGCGAATATCTTTCTCCTCCATCTGAGAATGTTTTCACGTTATGTGAAGGTTTATTTATGGTAATTAGGAGGCTAGATGAGACACCTGTTTAGAGGCTATATTTATGTGTGTCCAGACTTCGATTCTGTTGACTGTGTTATTGTAGGGAGGTAACTGATGTTTATGCCAGGCCTTACCCAGAGGTAAATTAAGTGAGCCGAGAGCCACTAATAACCTGTGTTATTGTTATGTCCGAGCGGGAGAGCTCGTTGACGGTGTTATAGCAGAGATTGATCTCGCACGAGACTGCTACTGCTGATCCCAAGGTATTCAGGATTGTCAGCCTATTCGTCATAAACCAACGATAATTTAAACCAACGATTCTAATAATCAGTAACGTCTTTATTATAAACCTGATGATAATTAAATACCCATAGCATATAACCTTGATTTTCTAGCATTTGGACCTGCTGGCTGGCACTTGCTTTGTGCACACTTCTCTTGTGGAAGTAATCTAGGACAGATGACACTAATTTTTTATCGACGGAGTGCTTGCTCGACCTTTAGTCAGTAGCTGGTGGAGCGTGAGCCTCATGCGACGTTAGACGTAGTTTTCACTACGCAATCGCCAACGTAAATCTCATGCACGTAGATGACACTGGTTTACAAACAGTGACCCAGGGCGGAGGCAGGAATAATTCTGTTTACGGTCTTATTTTACTTATTTCAAGTGTATGATAACCCTTTGTTTACCCTTTTACTTAGATTATAAGAGGGCATTTAATGTTCTTGTTTGACGGCTTGTCATTTAGATTTTGTATTAAATTGTTTTTGCTTTACGGACGTCATCGCCGTAAATTTTGTATTAATTGTTAGGAATTAGCTCGATTTAAAAATAAATGTAAATGAAGAAATGGTATCATCCTAACTTAGATTTGCCATTGCTACCCTGTTAAATGTAAATTCCGTTATTAGCTTATTTTGTAACTTGTTTTAGAGACTATTGCCGTACCATTTACCCAGCGTTGCTGTTGTTGCTTTACTTTGTCACATAGATCTTTCGCGAGGGTTTACAGTAGTTTGCAGTTAGGGTACTGATCTTTTATTTTTATTTATTTATTAGTTTGCGGAGTAGCCGATAGAAACCCTCCGAACTAGGCTAGGTGTCTGAATATTTTAAATAAATATTTCTACAAGTTTTACATAAGTCTGGAAGTTTAATTTCTCAGTCTAGCTTTAGGGGGTGTATTTTCTTGGGCTGTCTATGACCTATTAGCAACCATGTTACCACGGATCCCCTGGATCATGGATTTCTCGTGCCGCTGTGGCCTATAAGAAAGTCACCCAATCCTCATGGCACATGGGTCCGGCGGGTGAGGTGTTAGAGATGTCGATTCGGCTGTTGACAACCCTGATAGCTCCTCTGACGGGCACATAACTACTATTTATTTTTTCTTTGGCGCCCAACTGGTTGTGCCGATGTAGACATGATAACCTTCTGTTCCATGCTCTTTTATGAGGATTTTATTGTGATTAAAAGTAAATTGACTGGACTGGGACGAACTTAAGAAGTCGTACTGCAGATCAATTAACCGCATGGCATTCGTGCGTGATTTAAGTCCATGGGGTGAGGCTTTGTAGTATAGATAATTAGAGGATAGGGTTTTCTTGATGATGCCTCATCCTGAGTAAATGTAAGACTTTGCTTTGCTTGTTGTTGTTAATGTAAATGTAGAAGCACTTAGTTCGCATACTCCAGCAGTACTTGTAATATTTATTCAAGAGAAAGCAGGCTGTTCTACACCGCAAAAGTAACTAGTCATAGCTGTAAGTTTTCTGGAATGCTCCTTCTGTTCTCTCATATATTCTTGTGTCATGGATGAGGAGACGATTCGTCGTGTGATGGGGGAGATGTTGGCTGTGGTTAACACCAACCTCCAACAGATTAGGACTGATTGAGGTGAAGTCAGAGGTGATTTAGGTGAAGTCAGAGGTGACTTGGGTGTGAACACTCAGTCTATTGATAACGTTAGGGCTGATCTTGAAGCCAATACTCAGACAGTAAACAATGTTAGGGCTAATCTAACTCAGGTCAGGGCTGACATAGATGCTCATAGGGAAGAAGCTAGGAATAGCCTTACAGCAGGTTTAGCCGCAGTTAGAGTTGACATCTTGCGACACCAACAGAATGCTAATGATAGAATAGATCATTTAACCGATCAGATGAACCTAGCAAAGGAAGCTGTTCAGACCTAGTTAGGCGAACATACCACTCAGATTAAGGCGAACATAAATAGAGTTCAGGTCGATATGAGGGCTGACTTGGATCACACTAGAGAAGAGTTTGGTCATCGACTCGCATACGTCGAGGGATTCATCAACAATGTCAAGAGGAACATCGCTGCAGTCAACGTAGTATTAACCTTGATGAGAGGAGCAGCATACGCCGTAAACGCTAATGTGAAAGCTATGGCTGACGACATGATTGAATTCAGGGAAACGCTAGCGACAAATACGAAGAACGTTACTCAGTTAACGGACACCGTGGGAGAGTTACGCGAAACCATACACACTTATAGAGAAGAGACGAAAATTGATATCTCAATATTAAGAGGCGATCTTAACGAACACAAACACGTTGTAGAAGCTCAAGTAGCTCGTGTTCGAGACGAAGAAAGGGAACTTCGAGGGGACGTCACAGAGGTTAAGGAGGACGTTTACCAGGTCAAAGAGGACGTATCTAAAGTCGAGACGGAAGTAGAATCCGTGAAGAAAAGGTTAGAAGACGTTTCACTGACAGAGCGTCGTCAACTTAGCCACAACGTTAGGATAGAGATTCGAGAGGTCGACACAAACCTCAAAGGGAAGATCGAGAGGGTAGAACTAGAATTAAACGATCTTGGAAGTAAGATTGAGGCAAGGAATACTACAGGGCTCGAAACTATTGAGAAACGTTTGGATAGGTTGGAAGCTCAACCGAGAGAGACTCGAACTTCCACACTGTCAACTGAAACGCAGAATACACCAGGACCACAGTTCGTACAATCGACATCGTCCGGTATTCAACCGAGCGCACCACCCGAAACACAACCATTCAGATTCACAGACACCATGCGCAATGAAACATCACCATTCACGAGGTCATACTTCGGTGATAACGTAAACGTGAATACCCTTATCAACGCTGAATTACAATGCTAATCCATTTAGACCAGCACAAACTCAGCATAACCAAGGCAATGTGATGATCATACGATCAAGAGAAGAGCAACCAGCTCGATTCTCAGGTACTGGTAGCAGCATTACACCAGTCGAATTTTTGGCAAATGTAGAGAGTTATCTACGTGACACTATGGTGACACCGGAAAGAGAGCTCAGGGTCATAGAGCGTCTTCTTGAAGGTCAAGCTAGCACCTGGTTCAGGGCCTTTAAATACTCTTTTACTGGATACCAGGACTTCAGGGAAGCGTTGTTACGCACTTATTGGTCAAGCGAAATACAGCAAAGTATCAGAGCGGAGATGTACACTCGCCGATACAGCTCAAATACGCCTACACGTTATGCAAATTACTTTGCAACCCAGCTGACGAAACTCAGATGTCTCCAACCCCCACTATCAGAGCAGGATTTAGTGAACACTATCATATGGCAATATCCAGCCGATGTTCAACGAGTGTTAATTGCTGCGGGAGCAACAACCTTCCAGCAATGTGACCAGATTCTGAGGCGATTGGACGCAAACGCTGAACAATTTGCAAGCCACCGTCCAACCAAAGGAGAGACACGCCACGTGAACTTGACTACTGTGGACAAAGTTAGTCGGAAGCCACAGCAAACTCAGACTCAGAATGAGAATAGAGGAAGTCACAATCCCATTCGAAGTGACTGGAATAATACCCCGTATGCAAGAGGGAGACAACAAGGTGACAATAGAGGATATTGGAACCGACGTTTTAACCAAGGGACGAGCGACAACCGTCGTCACGACCACGACCGTCGTGGGACAGGAGAAAATCAGCGAGGAAGAGGAAATATTCGTCGAGACTATCGTTATAGCGGAGGCTATCGACGCGATCGAGATCCTAGGTGGAGGGCCGATCGAGACTGGCGAGGACGTGCACAGGAGAGTCGAGAATACATCCGACAACTCCACAATCAACGAGAAGAGGTGGATCAGAACCGTACACCGAGGGATGCACGCGAAATTCCAGAGGAAGACATGGAGCATGACCAGCCCAGTACTTCTCAGGAAAACAAAACAAAAAACGCTGAAAAGGAAATAGATTCTGACCTGATTGTTCGCAGAGTAACAGCCACTATCTTACTCTGGGAGCCAATCCAGGAAGATCTTTTGGACGAAAGACGCTCGACGAACCACGACTACGAATTGCCACGTCTACCGAAGATAACGGCTACTTTAAATGAATGCCCAGTAACCATTCTCATCGATACAGGGGCTATGTTAAGTGTCATTTCTGATGAATGCCATGCCCGATTGAAAGCAAACTCTGAGGTGACAGAGCTGCCAGTTTTTGCAGTAAGAGTCATAGGAGTTATACCTGACCGTGTTGTAACGTGCAAAATTCAGATTTTGTGCACTTTGAAAATTTCGTGCCACGTGTACTTGCACCAATTTTTAGTCATGAAGGGACTGAATCATGACGCCATCTTAGGCGCAGACTTCATACGCAAATATGATGGAATCATTGATATGGGACGTAATACTGTGGAATTTAAGCCAAACGAGCCTATTCAGATGAATTTAGTGAAGGATGATCCGGAAATTGAATCCGAAGTCAACATAGTTGAAGAGTTGAATGGCAAGCGAAATGGTAAGACACAAAACGCCGAGGAAGAGGCAGAACAATTATCAACACCCGTACAGAAGAAATTAGAGGCACTTCTGACTGAATTTAAAGATAGTTTTGATATCACACCTGGTGAGATACTTGATTATGATTACGACCTGATTGTACTAGACGATTCTCCATTTCAGAAGAAGGTTTACCCTATCGCGGAGAAACACCGAGAGGAAGCTGCTAGGAAGATCCATGAGATGGAAGCAGCCGGTATTATCAAGAAAGCACCGACTTCATATGTGAATCCTATACCGCCTGTGGTTAAGGTGGATGGCAGTCTATGGCTTTGTTTAGATGCCAGAGCATTGAATGAACTCTTAGCTCCAGAGCACGACAGACCACCAAAGATCAGAGATCTTCTACGAAAATTTAAGGGAAAACGAGTATTTTCATCGTTAGACTTGATGCAATCCTACTATCATATCAGATTGTCCGAGCATACTCCGAAGTATACGGGGTTTTTGTTCGATCAGACCACGTACGTTTTCCCGAAACTACCTTTTGGACTGAAGAATGCAGGAGCTGCATTAATTAGAGCACTCGATGCGAAGCTGACGCCTGAAGTGAAGAGGAAAGTCATATGTTATGTGGATGACATCATAATAGCTTCAGAGACGGAAAAGGAACATTTAGCTACCTTACGCCTTGTATATGATAATCTTCGACAGGCTAATTTCAAGGTGAAGTTCGACAAGTGTCGATTCTTCCAGAGAGAAGTTAAATTCGTGGGACACATAATCAACGGAGATGGATATAGGCCGAATCCGGCGAAGATCAGAACCATCGCAGCATTTCCGACACCAACCCGTGTCAAACAAGTGAGGCAATTTTTGGGGATTCTCCAATATTTGCTGCTCATTGTGAGAGGTACTCCGAAACCGTCTCACCACTTCAAGGTCTACTTAAGAAGAATTGCCGATGGGCATGGGACGAGAAGTGTGAGACAGCTTTTCAGAAGACTAAACAGATGCTTGTGAACGCAATCCAGTTGGAATATCCAGACTACTCCCGGAATTTCATCTTGGAAACTGACGCATCCGCCGTGGGAATCGGAGCAATCTTATTGCAAGAAGACGAAAGAAGAAACGTCACTATATCGCTTTCCTAAGCAGACGTTTGAGAGCCCATGAAACTCACTATTTTACTACGGAGATCGAGGCACTCGCAATTGTCTATGCATTGGAGTACTGGCAGAAACTTCTGTTAGGCCAGAAGATCATAGTGAGGACCGACCATCACGCGCTGACTTTCATTTTACGAACAAGACTGGCAAGCGACAGGATTACGCGTTGGGCACTGTTTCTCCAACAGTTTGATCTAGAAATTGTTTACCGTCCTGGCAGAGAGAATGTGTTGGCCGACATTCTCAGCCGAAACCCTGAAGCCACCGTGAATGCCATTGACGTCGAGGCAGAATGCCAAGAACACCTTCGCCGACTTCGTCATTTACCTGAAGGACAACGACGCGAGGAGGAACTGAGGAATATCATTCGTTTTTTGGAAAACCGAACGTACGCCCAGGATGCCAATTATGCTCAGACAGCTGCTATCGCCGATGATTACTTGATCTATCATCGTGTCTTATATAAATTTGTCGATGAGGACCACACTCAATTGCGTGCAGTAATTCCACGAAGATACCATAAAACTGTTATTCTTTTGGTACATCTATTGGACACGGAGGGACTGATAAGACCATTGCAACGATTAAAGAGTCATTTACTTGGAAAGGGTTAGGAACCTCTGTTAGACAGTGTTTACGTGCTTGCGACTCATGCCAGCGTAACAAGTACACGTTGCACTTGTTGAAAGAACCACCTAGAACCATACTCCCAACTCAACCGAGGGAACTATACGCGCAGGATCTTTATGGACCTATCCCAAAGGCTCGCCGAGGGAACCGATTCATCGTCGTAACGATTGACGTGTTTACCAAATACACGATGCTCCACCATGTACAGAAAGCCACTGCACACCAAATTATACAAAGGATAAGACGACAAGTGATACCGGAGGCAGGAAAGCCACAATTCCTGTTGACTGACCACGGATCACAGTTTACCTCTGCTGAATTTGCTAACGCTATGATTGATTTGGAAATAGGACACCTACTATCATCAATTCGCCACCCTGAGAGCAATACGACAGAATGCGTTATGTCGACTATTGCCAAATTTTGTCGTTTATACTGTCAGGAGGAACACTGGCGTTGGACTAAAGTCCTTGTATTAATGGCAAACTGTATAAATTCAACTGTCCATGAAAGTACTGGTCAAATACCCATGGTCTTGCATTTGAACCAGACGCCGATGAGAATATGGAACCGAGTGATTGTAACACCACCGTGTTTACAACCCTCACACGCAAGCAGACTTCAAGCTGCGAGGGACACTTTGGACAGACAAGCTGCGAAACGTTTGAGGAGAACGAGACGCCAGATATTCAGAGAACCATTGGTCGCTGGGGACCTTGTTCTTATAACGAGACCCGGAATATTTAATCCTATAGATCGAGTATACGGGAAATTTCTATCATTGTGTTATGGATCTAATCGTGTTCAAGAACCCCTGAACAATTGAAGTTATGTGATTGAAGATCTTCAGACTGGAGAGCGCATTGGAATCTTCAACGCAGCTAACCTGAAAAATATCACCAAGCTTAAGCTTGAATTGGAGACAAATAAAAATGCATTCCTTCATTTTTATTTGAAACGACGGAGAGGCAGATGAACCCGCTAACCACTGGTTCATGTGATATTTTTCACCGCAACGCATTTTTGATGCATCACTTTGAACGCACCCTCTGACCGACCATGCTGTCGCTACATGCTAACATTCTTTGGAGTTATAAATGGTTCATCTTTTGACTACGGAGAAAACCACTATTAAATAACCTGAAGCTAAATTATGACATTTCTATTTTCTACGAAGCTCAGATTTTATCACACTGTAATTCTGTATCATCGAAACATTCTTTAGAATGTGATTTCTGCTTTTGGTAAGGTAGTAACCTCGCAGATGCGCGAACCGGAACCAGACAGACGCTGCACGACCAGTGTAGTTACAAGCTAAGCAGCGCATAGCTGAGAGCTTACCACATGTGTTTGGATTATCATCCAAGATGGATGCCCGTTGTATTAAGTCCATCTATAAGACGAGGTAACAGTCCGCCTGTAGGCGAGGGAAGCAATCCTAGTGCATCGCACTTTATTTAAATTCGAACAGTGCATGACATTGTTAAATATTACAGCCGGAGAAGGCTTGTGCTACGAATTCTGTGTATTTTTGGAGAAAAGTTAGCATAACTGTGGAACGCCACATTTTCAGCCACGTGCTTGAACGTAATACTTCGACATCGTCGAGTGGCGATAAATACATCACTCCCAGTGAAATAATTAATAACCGAGTGGACCATTTCAACACTCATAACTACAAATATTGCTTTAATCGCAAGTGCGATTATTTTCAGTGAAACGCAACGCCGATGCCACGTGATTTGTGGGCAAGTGAAATCTGTATCAGTGAAGCAGATAAGAGTGCATGGCCAATTTTTAAACCCTCTGCGCCGCGTAGAAGCAGTGAGTTTAGTGCCACGTTAAAGCTAGTTTCTGTGAAATTGTGCTACGCTTATTCATTGTACCTTAAAGTGGTAAAGTCATATTTCAAGATGTCAAATTTTGACGACCACGTGTACGACAATCCTTGTTACGCATCACCTGTGGAGATGAGCTGTTAAGCCTCATAATGTGAAGGAGTGGACCAGAGAACTACAGCCGATGACGGAAGAACCATGGCTTTAGCATCCGCTAATCCAAGGAAGATGACGACTTTGAGGAGGAGTCTGGTTATATCATCACGACAACGACGAGGACGAATAAAGGCCGTGGAGATGGATAGAGCCGATGTGGAGGCTCAGATTGGACAACCCTTGTCCGGAGACCAAAGCCTTATTATATCCCTCGGGTCGTTGGAATGACCAAGACGTAGACATCCTTTCTTGTGAGTCCGAAATATTCATTCCTTGTGAGGTTCTTTTGTGGTGTAGCTTAGTGCAGTTTATTGTAGTTTATTGTAGAATCAGCCGAACGTCTTGACAAGCCATAGGTAGGTTTTGTACTGTTAGAATTAATTCTTGTAGTTCACTTTCAGTGATTGTTAGTCACCTGTAGTGATTGAATTTCTCTTCGATCACGGTGCATTCTGAGGGACATCGCTACGATGTTATTTCTACCCCTGCTAAGCGTGACAGTAGTCTTGTTACTACGTTTTGTTTAGCCCTAGGTGGGTGATCTTGTACAGTTATATGGGATGACGGTCAGACGTCATGGCCCAGTGTTATTTTTATAGTAAATGTTGTCACGCCACTGATTTAGTCAGAACAGTCCGTATCGTTGGATAGCCGACTGTAGCTATCAGTTTTGTAATACTATGTCATTTTTCATTTCTGATGTGCTATGAAGCCATCCCGTTCAAGTTTGAACACATTCAGAGTGTTACAGTTTGTATGCAATCTAGCATTTTCCAAGCAACGAATGCCGTATCATTCGCAAACTTAGCAATTGTAAGATTTGCGCCTATATAATGTTTATTTCGTGTCAGTATTTCGGCACAGTTGTTATTTTGGTTATATTTAGACAGAGCAGTTATGAACTGACATATCTGCACATTTCAAAGAGGTTCAGATTATGTGGAATATCTATGTTTTTCTTTTCTTTGACTTTTCAAACAAGCTATATCTTTGAGCATAGTTTTAAGACGTGATTTTAAGCCTAATGCTTGTGTAAATTTCTATTATATCTGGGACATGATAACAAGGCCAGTTTTCTAATAGGACTTTCTACGTGAAAGCTGCCTGCCTTCAGTGATGTGTATTTTCTAAACTGTCCGTGTGAATGATTGCTAGTAGCGAGGCTAGCTCGAATCATGGACAGGTGTTAACAGTTCCCAGCATGCAGTGTACTAGAGCACACTCACTCAGTGAGACCATAACTTTCAGACTCTTTGACAATGCTTATAGCATTACTAACATTTAGATTATGTGTCTCATATGTAGGTCAATGTCCGGGCCACCATTTTGTAATGATCATATGTTTTGCTATTTAGAGATGACTGGCGAGGAGCCATGTGTTTGCATCGCTACTAGAGCGAATATCTTTCTCCTCCATCTGAGAATGTTTTCACGTTATGTGAAGGTATATTTATGGTAATTAAGAGGCTAGATGAGACACCTGTTTAGAGGCTATATTTATGTGTGTCCAGACTTCGATTCTGTTGACTGTGTTATTGTAGGGAGGTAACTGATGTTTATGCCAGGCCTTACCCAGAGGTAAATTAAGTGAGCCGAGAGCCACTAATAACCTGTGTTATTGTTATGTCCGAGCGGGAGAGCTCGTTGACGGTGTTATAGCAGAGATTGATCTCGCACGAGACTGCTACTGCTGATCCCAAGGTATTCAGGATTGTCAGCCTATTCGTCATAAACCAACGATAATTTAAACCAACGATTCAAATAATCAGTAACGTCTTTATTATAAACCTGATGATAATTAAATACCCATAGCATATAACCTTGATTTTCTAGCATTTGGACCTGCTGGCTGGCACTTGCTTTGTGCACACTTCTCTTGTGGAAGTAATCTAGGACAGATGACACTAATTTTTATCGACGGAGTGCTTGCTCGACCTTTAGTCAGTAGCTGGTGGAGCGTGAGCCTCATGCGACGTCAGACGTAGTTTTCACTACGCAATCGCCAACGTAAATCACATGCACGCAGATGACACTGGTTTACAAACAGTGACCCAGGGCGGAGGCAGGAATAATTCTGTTTACGGTCTTATTTTACTTATTTCAAGTGTATGATAACCCTTTGTTTACCCTTTTACTTAGATTATAAGAGGGCATTTAATGTTCTTGTTTGACGGCTTGTCATTTAGATTTTGTATTAAATTGTTTTTGCTTTACGGACGTCATCGCCGTAAATTTTGTATTAATTGTTAGGAATTAGCTAGATTTAAAAATAAATGTAAATGAGGAAATGGTATCATCCTAACTTAGATTTGCCATTGCTACCCTGTTAAATGTAAATTCCGTTATTAGCTTATTTTGTAACTTGTTTTAGAGACTATTGCCGTACCATTTACCCAGCGTTGCTGTTGTTGCTTTACTTTGTCAGATAGATCTGTCGCGAGGGTTTACAGTAGTTTACAGTTAGGGTACTGATCTTTTATTTTTATTTATTTATTAGTTTGCGGATTAGCCGATAGAAACCCTCCGAACTAGGCTAGGTGTCTGAATATTTTAAATAAATATTTCTACAAGTTTTACATAAGTCTGGAAGTGTAGTTTCTCAGTCTAGCTTTAGGGGGTGTATCTTCTTGGGCTGTCTATGACCTATTAGCAACCATGTTACCACGGATCCCCTGGATCATGGATTTCTCGTGCCGATGTGGCCTATAAGAAATTCACCCAATCCTCATGGCACATGGGTCCGGCGGGTGAGGTGTTAGGGATGTCGTTGCGGCTGTTGGCAACCCTGATAGCTCCTCTGACGGGCACAGTATGTGTGTGTGTGAGAGGGAGTGGGTTCATCATCAAAGTAGAGTCTCAGCCGCAGTAATATGAGCACAGCCATGTCAATGAGAAGGTTAGGTTACGTTTGATTATGAGACACCTTTATCCTCCAAAACACTCCCATTCATGTGTGTCTAATGGGGAGTTGTGTGTGTGTGTGTGTGAGTGAGAGTGGGGTCATCATCAAAGTGTGGTCTCGGTCGCAGTTATCAAGAGCACAGCCATGTCAGTGAGGAGGTTACGTTCCCATAACTGGGTCATCCTTTGGCTGTGAGACTACTTTATCCTCCAATGATGTGACGGTTGCTAGCGCTTGTCACATTCTGGCTACTAATACCCTGCCCCACATGTCACATTTTGGTACCCAGATAGCTTCTAAAACCCTGTTGGACCATGTCAGGATATACATGTCTCCTACAACACAATTTCCATCCATCATCTTCACTGATAATCATAACCTATGATTTGAACTGCTTCTAAAACCCATTTGGCACGTCTCCTAATTCTTGATTTCCTTCGCGAATGTTATGGACAACACCATGAAACTAATTTCGATATTAATTGAAGTTATCTGTCGGCGGGCGAGAAGAATGGAAAGTTGGATCTTCAAGTTGGCAGACGTCAGAGGGCGATGTTCGAGGACTTGCATGTTGGTACCACGGTGGAGTTAATAATATTTAAGAAAAGGAAGGGAGAACGTCGGGCTGTTGTCAAGAATGAGAGACTTGGTTATTAGAATATTTGAGGGGCGTAATCGTAAAACTACTAGTGTCGATGAGAAGTTGATTCTGTGAACTTAAATGAATTGTGATTTGCGTCGACTTTAATATTTTATCGCCACCTTACTTCGCATCAACCTGCTGATTTCCTATTTTGCATTGGGGGAAAGCGAATAAGTTGTGTCGTTTAGGTAGTATTTCATGAACGAGAATGTTTCTCTAACGCGATTTCATTGAGACACGGTATCATTCGGAGGGTTTCAATGTTTTTTTTTTAAACGTTACACATATCTGATTTTGCGCTGACTTGTGGAGTTGTTTGACGGATCTTACTCATGTTATCGTAATGCTTTGGCCTGTGAATACTAGCAAGGGGTTTGAAGATATTATACGCGCTTTAACCTGAAGTATGTTTTAACCTGCTCGCGTCTTCGAAGTGTATTGAAGGTGAAGATTGATATGTTAATTGCGAGACCTGATAACAGGTTATACTTCGATGCTCCGTGGGGAGACCTCCAAGCACCGGCCGGGTTGCTGAAAATATTTATTCCTTCCTGCTCAATCTGATTCTATTACCAAATAAATAAATATATGCCACTACCCATGATATGGGGGTAAGTACTAAACCTAAATGTTATAAAAGGAAAGGATGAACTGAAAACCAGTGAGTACTAGTACATCTGATTTTGAGCATGCATTAGTGTAGTGCATGAAGGAGGAAAGTATTTGTTGTTATTGAAAGGTGTTCTTGCATGTATATTGTAGTGTAATTAATGTGGTTTGAGGTTATTTTCTTCTGGTGATATTAAACTATTGTTAATTATACAGTATTGTATGCATTTATTTACCAGGCTAACTAAAAGTTGTTTCCGGCTTTTGGGGCGCGAGGCCCACTTTCACACAATGGGCTTGGACCCAGTTTCCCTTCCCTCTTTCTAATGGGTAGCAGTAGTAATATATTAGGAATGGGGGGAGAGTGCAAACAAGGTAACTTAACCTTTAAGGGGGGTTACAAATACCCTCCCATTCACGTGTGTCTAATGGGGAGTTTGTGTGTGTGTGCAAGTGAGAGAGTCTGGGGTCATCATCAAATTGTAGTCTCGGTCGCAGGTATCAGGATCACAGCCATGTCAGTGAGGAGGTTAGGTTCCCATAACTGGACTTCCTTTGGCTGTGAGACTACTTTATCCTCCAATACCCTCCCATTCACGTGTGTCTAATGGGGAGTTGTGTGTGTGTGTATGTGAGAGAGAGTGGGGTCATCATCAAAGTGTATCATCGGTCGCAGTTATCAGGAGCACAGCCAGGTCATTGAGGAGGTTACGATCCCATAACTCGTCCTCTTTTGGCTGGGAGACTACTTTATCCTCCAAAACAATCGCATTCATGCGTGTCTAATGGGTAGTTTGTATGTGTGTGTATGTGAGAGAGAGTGGGGTCATCATCAAAGTATAGTCTCGGTTGCAGTTATCAGGAGCACAGCCATGCCAGTGAGGTAGTTACGTTCCCATAACTGGACATCCTTAGGCAGTGACACTACTTTATCCTCCAATACCCTCCCATTCATGTGTGTCAGAGTTGGAGTAGTATGTGTGTATGTGGGAGAGAGTGGGGTCATCATCAAAGTGTAGTCTCTTTCGCAGTTATCAGGAGCACAGCCATGCCAGTGAGGAGGTTACGTTCCCATAACTCGACGTCCTTTGGCTGAGAGTCTACTTTATCCTCCAATACCCTCCCATTTATGTGTGTCTAATGGGGAGTTGTGTGTGTATGTGGGAGAGAGTGGGGTCATCATCAAAGTGTAGTCTCTTTCGCAGTTATCAGGAGCACAGCCATGCCAGTGAGGAGGTTACGTTCCCATAACTCGACGTCCTTTGGCTGTGAGTCTACTTTATCCTCCAATACCCTCCCATTTATGTGTGCCTAATGGGGAGTTGTGTGTGTATGTGGGAGAGAGTGGGGTCATCATCAAAGTGTAGTCTCTTTCGCAGTTATCAGCAGCACAGCCATGTCAGTGAGGTGGTTACTTTCCCATAATTTGACCTCCATTGGCTGTGAGACTACTTTATCCTCCAATACCCTTCCATTCATGTTTTTCGAATGGGGAGTTTGTGTGTGTGTGTATGTGGGAGAGAGTGGGGTCATCATCTATGCGTAGTCTCAGTCACTGGTGTCAGAACACAGCCATTTCAGTGAGGTGGTTACGTTCCCATATCTGGACCCTCATTGGCTGTGAGACTGCTGTATCTTCCAATACACTCCCATTCATGTGTGTGAACAAATATAGTATTGTTCTAACCCTACTCCCTAAATAAAGAGGAGAATTCCAATGTGTTTCAGCAAGCGCTGGTCGCTTAAGAATCAACTCTAAGACACGTCTGATTACAAAAAGAACAGGAAGAGAGAGATAAAAGAAATATTCTAACAGCAACAGAAACACTACTGATATGCTATTGCCGGGGTGAGAGAACAGCAACAATGTTCGTAGCACATATGGCATGATATAGAACCAAGATGTATTACGCTGAAATGGTTGAAATATTTTGAAACATAAGAAAATGGCAGACTTCACCCAAATTAAATGATCGAAGGAGAGTTTAGCTCTACATGTTTTATTAATGTCAGTCGATGGAGACCAACTGGTACCTTGTATTAAGTCTGATTGAACACGTATAGTGATTATTAACTTCTATAACGAGAAAACCAGCGAATATTCACCATATAGAGTGGTTGGATGACGAGTCACCAGTGGAAACCGTCAAGGGATAAGATCAGTTTACAGCGAAATAGACGCAGTGTTGCTGAATATTGACCATAACCTAACATGAGCGTTATATTAAACAGACGAATCGTGGACTAGGCCTACCGGGGAAACCACGTTAAAAAACGCGCCATATACTCTACCTCTTGGTGGTGTGGAAACGAGTATTCAGCCAGTCTTCAAGGTAAGATCGCCTTAAGAAAGTCTTTTATTTATCGTATGACTTTTAGTGCCGGGAGTGTCCGAGGACATGTTCGGCTCGCCTGAGTCTGTTGCTGCTTCCAGCGAACACGCTTAGGGTGAGCTACAAGTTCCGTTAAATTTCAAGTAGTTCCAACTTTCGCCACCAGATATCAATGATACCTAGTGGTGAACGTTGGAACTATGATAGAGCGTTCCGACGAAATCTAACCTTACAATTAAGCTTCACACAAGTTTAGTCTGTGGAAGGATCTTTTACGTGCCATAAATATATAACATGGGACTGCTGGCTTTACTTCCCCTACGAAGGAAAGCATACTGAAATACTTTTAACGCTCTAAAAAATCGGACGACTTCGGCCGGGTTTGAACCCGCTATCTTGGGAACAGCAGTTCAGCATGCTACCAACTGCGCCACCGAAGCCGAAGAAAGACTAGTTAATAGTTACCGTAATAAATATGTCTAAAACACCCCATCCTGATTGTGGATCGTCTCCCCACACTCACTCCAGGTAAATGCTGGGATTGTACCTTATTTCATATCCCTGGTCTCCTACCCTTTTCCGAACTCTAATAATAAAGTTATACACACTACTATAGTCACCACGGAAACACAGGTTAATAACCAAATTGAGAAAACGCTCAAGTGTACGGGGTTTGAACCCGCAATCTTGGGCATAGAAGCTCAGCATGCTACCAACTACGCCACCGAAGCCAACTTGAAGAAGGGAAAATATTCAATCCAAATTATAAAATGCTGAATTTTCACTGAAATTATAATTATTACTTATAATCAGATTAACAAACTGCCCTTAATCTACTCTGTAACCTTTGGTTGGTGTGGGTGTGTTGGTGTGTGATCTGGGGGAATCAGGTTGCCAGTCATGGCCACCTACTGGTGGAGCGCCTCAGAGAATCTTGTGTTTTGTGCCATAGAGATTCTTGGTGGTGGTCCATTTGTGGGTGACAGGGGGCTTTGACTTAGGTCAGAGATTACTATGGTGATGTCATGTTTGGAGGTAGATTATGCCATGGAGAATTAGGAGGTTATCTTGGTTGAAAAAGAAAAATAGGGATTAGGCTTGGAAGAATGGAGGTTATCTTGTGGGGAAAATTAAATTTTGAATTGAGAGATATTTAGATTATGTTCTGTGGTATGGCAATGTGATGATTTGGAGAATAGATGTTATATCTGGATACATGCTGATAGAGAAAAGAGATTTTTTTTAAGAAAATGCAAGAAGATAAGAATTGGAGCAGAAGGATATTTAGCATTGTGAGGGGTATGTTTTTACCACATGAAGGTAGTTGTGGATACTGTGTGAGAGATGCTGGCTTACATGTACACAAACAAGTAATAAAAGCATTCCATTTCTTATATTCTTTGCGTGTCCAACGCTCTATACTCCCCGACGATTATAAGTAAGAAAATAGATTAGTTACACTGAGCACCTAAATGTGGTGTTGTTGTTGGTTTTACCCCGACCAATAAGAATGAACATAAGTTTACACATTTTAAATATCAATATATTGTGCCCGTCAGAGGAGCTATCAGGGTTGCCAACAACCGAAATGACATCCCAAACACCTCACCTGCCGGACCCATGTGCCATGAGGATCAGGTGAATATCTTATAGGCCATAGCGGCACGAGAGTCCATGATCCAAGGGATCCGTGGTAACATGGTTGCTAAAAAGGTCATAGACAGCCTGAGAAAATACACCTCCTAAAGCTAGACTGTGAAATAAACTTCCAGGTTTAAGTAAAACTTTGGAAATATTTATTCAATATATGCAGGCACCTAGCCTAGTTCGGAGGGTCTATATCGGCTAATCCGCAAACTAATAAATAAACAAAATTAACGATCAGGACTCTAGCTGTAAACTACAATAAACCCTCGCGAAAGATCTATTTTACAAAGTTAAGCAACAACAGCAACGATAGGAAAATGGTACGGCAATAAACCCTAAGTCAAGTTACAAAAATAAGCTAATAACGGAATTTACATTTAACAGGGTAGCAATAACAAATCTAAGTGAGGATGATACCATTTTCTTATTTACATTTAGTGTTAAATAATCTAGCTAATTCCTGACAATTAATACAAAATTTACGGCGATGACGTCCGTAAAGCAAAACAATGAATACAAATCTACACGACAAGCCGTAAAAAACAGTAAATGCACTCTTACACTCTAAGTAAGGTAAACATGGGGATTTTATACACTACAATAAATAACAACAAGACCACAATCAATATTATTCCTGCCTTCGCCCTGGGTTACTCTTTGTAAACCAGTGTCATCTAAGTGCATGTCATTTACGGTGGTGATCTCGTAGTGAAAACTACGTCTAACGTCGCATGAGGCTCAAGCTCCACCAGCTACTAACTATAGGTTAAGCAAGCACTCCGTCGATCAAATTTATTGTCATCTGTCCTAGATTACTTCCATAAAGAAGCGTGAACAAAAGCAGGAGTCGGCCAGCAGGTCCAAAATGCAAGTAAATCAAGATTAAATGCAATTAACAATTAGTTATTATAATTTTATAATTTTATTTATTTATTTATTTATTTATTTATTTATCGTATGGCTTTTAGTGGCGGGAGTGTCCGAGGACATGTTCGGCTCGCCTGAGTCTGTAGCTGCTTCCAGCGGACACCCTAAAGGGTGAGCTACAAGTTCCGTTCAATTTCAAGAAGTTCCAACTTTCGCCACCAGATATCAATGATACCTAGTGGTGAACGTTGGAACTTTGATAGAGCGTTCTGACGAAATCTAACCTAACAAATTTTGCTTTACACAAGTTTAGTCTGTGAAAGGATCTTTTACATGCCATAAATATATGACATGGGACCACCGGCTTTACTTCCCCTCCGAAGGAAGGCATACTGAAGGATTTTAATGCTCTTAAAAATCCGACGACTTCGACCGGGTTTGAACCCGCTATCTTGGGCATAGCAGTTCAGCATGCTACCGACTACACCACCGAAGCCGCTATCATTTTATAATAATTATGCGCTTATTATTAGAATGTCGGTTTAAATTATCGTTGGTTTATGGCAACTAGGCTGACGATCCTGAATACCTTGGGCTCAGCAGTAGCAGTCGCAAGCGAGATCAATCTATGCTATAAAATACCATCATCGAGCTCTCCACGCTCGGACATAACAATAACACAGGTTATTAGTGGCTCTCGGCTCACTTAATTTACCATTGGGCAGACCTGGCAAGCACCTCAGTTACCTCCCTTAAGTACGTTGTCTACAGAAACAAAGTCTGGACATACATAAATAGCCTCTAACACAGGCGTCTCTCTCTAGCCTCTTAATCTCAACAAATAAACCTTGACATAAAGTGTAATCACTCTCAAGTAGAGTTGAAAGATAGTCGCTTCAATAGCGATGCAAGCATATGGCATTTGCCAATCAGACCATTGTAACAAAACATATGATTTCTACAAAATGGTGGCCTGGACATTGACCTACCTATGAAACATATCTAACGGTAAATAATGCTACTAGCATTGTCAAAAAGTATAATACATGTGTCTCACTGAATGAGTGTTGCTCTAGTGGCATGCTGGGAACTCGTCTAACCGGCCCATGACTTTGGATTCGCGCTCCCAATCTACAGTCATCCACTTGGACGGTTTGAAATGAAACAAAGACTTAAGGCAGTCAGTTTTCTCGTAAAAAGTCTATCAGAAAACTAGCCTTGTTATCTGGTCCCAAATATACTACGCAAATAGAATAAGCATAAGCTTAAAATCACGTCTCAAAACTATACACAAAGACGTGACATGTTCATTAAGTCAAATAAAAGTAAAATACAGAAATACCACTTGTACTGAACGTCTTTGAAATCTGCAGATATGTCACTTCATAACTGCTCTGTCTTACAATAACCAAAAAATATATGTGTGTCGAAACACCTGACACAAAATGAACATTATAAAGGCGCAAATCTTACAATTGCTAAGTTTGCCAATGATACGGTAGTAATTACAGGGTTCGATGCTAGATTGCATACAAATATAATTCCCTGAATGTGTTCTGTACTTGAACAGGATGGCTTCATAGCACATCAAAATGAAATATGACATTATTTTACAAAACTGGTAGTTTCAGTTGACTACCTACCGATACGAACTGTTCTAACTAAATCAGTGGCGTGACAAACATTTACTCAAAAAGGGGTGTTATGAAATAACACTGGCCATGACGTCTAGTCGTCAAGCCAAAACAACTATCCACAAAATCACCCGCCTAGGGTTGAACAAAACGTAGTAACAAAGACTACAGTCACGCTTAGCAGGGGTAGAACTAACATCTTAGCGATGTCCATCAGAATGCACCGTGATCGAAAGGGTTCAATCACTAGGGTGACTAACTAATAACTGAAAGTGAACTACAAAGATTAGTTCTAACATTACAAATCCTACCTATGGCTTGTCAAGAAGTTCGGTTGCTTCTACAATTAACTACTATTAACTACAATAAAATACACCACAAAAGAACCTTACAAGGAATGGATTAATCGGACTCGCAAGAAAGGATGTCTACATCTCAATCGTTCCAACGACTTGAGGGATATAATTAGGCTTTTGGTCTCCGGACAAGGGTTGTCCAATCTGGGCCTCCACATAGGCTCTATCCATTACCATGGCCTTAACTCGTCCTCGGCGTTGACGTCGTGATATAACCAGATTCCTCTCCATTGTGACAGTCGTCATGTTCCTTGGCTTAGCTGGTGCTATAGTCATGGTTCTTCCGTCATTTGCTGAATTTCTCGGGAACTCTCCCTCACATCATGAGATTTATCTGCTCATCCCCACAGATGATGTGTAATGAAAATCGTCGTACACGTGGTTATAAAAATGTGACATGTTTAAGTTGAAAATAACAACTCGAAAAATGTATCAAATGGGCGTAGCACAGTTTGACTGAAGCTAGCTTTAATATGATAGCAATCTCACTGAGTCTACACGGCGCAGATTATTGAAAAATTGGCCATGCACTTTATCTGCTTCACATTCACAGATTCTATGTTCCACCAAATCACGTGGCATCGAAGTTATGCACTGAAAATATGAATTTATCGTGCGATCATAAGAACATTTATAACTGTAGGCGTTGAATTTACACGCACTGTTGATAATAATTTCACAGTTATTCGTATATTTTCGTCTTGCTTGAAGACATGATTTTTCACGTGGCACATGGCAAAAATGTGGTGTTCCACGGCGTACAAAAATTATCACTTTTTATAATTTCGATGAATTGCGTAACACAAGCCTACTTTGGCTTTAATAATAACTTGGTTGATACACAACTTGGTGTTAAATATAACATGATGTCTTACGATGGTTTTCCTCGCCTTCGGGCGGACAATTTCCTCGTCTTTGAAGACGGACATACAATATGGATCCAACTAGGATGGAAAATCCTAACATGTGCGACGAGCTCAATCTTGCGCTGCTGGAACTTACAAATGCACTAGTCGTGCAGTGACCGATTGGTTCCGGTTCACGTGTCTGCGATGTTAATACCTTACCAAAAGTAGAAATAACATTCTGAAGAATGTTTCGATGATACAGAATTACAACAAGGGAATATCTGAGCTTCGTAAAAAGTAGAAGTGTTATAATAAGGACTCAGATTATATTATAATGGGTTTCTCCAAAGTCAAAAGATCAACCATTTATAACTCCAAAGAAAGTTAGCATGTGGCGACAGCATGGCTGGTCGGTGAGTGCGTTCTAAGATGATACATCAAAAATGCGTTGCAATTAAAAATATCACATGAACCTTCCCTTAGCGGGTTCAGTATGAATACAAGTATTTTAACTCTATTGCCGATAAACTCGTGAAAAGACATCTTGAAAGATAAATGCCAGCTGAGTATTATTTCTAACGATTATTGTTTAGATTGTTGCATCTGCCAGGGGAGGTTGTTGGCCCCAATCAAAGCAGGGCGCTTGCTGTCACGCGAGGTGCGCCGTGAGGTGACGTAATCTCTTCCTCCTCCAGATTAGTAGTTTCTGTATTGAGCCCGCTGAGCTCATGCTCAGTGATATTTTTCATTGCAACGTATTTTGTTAATGGGATGCATCATCCTAGAACGCACCCAAAGACGAGGCATGTCAGCAGCAACTCCTGGAGATAATTATGGTTGCACTTTTGACATTGAAGAAATCCACTATATTTTTATCTGAGTCCTTATTAACATGTCTCAACTTTCTACAAGGCTCAGATCATCGCATTTCGTCATTCTGCATAATCTAAACATTCTGGTGAATGTATTTTTATTTTACGGTAAGGTATTATAATCGCAGACACTCGAACCGGAAGGAATTAGTCGCTGAACGACTCAAGTATTTGCTAGATCCCGCAATGAGGAACACCGCGCTAGCCACTCGAGTATGGTTTACCGTCCATATAGGACGTGTGGTATAGTCCGTCTTGCTAAGACGAGGAAACAGTCCGCCAGTAGGCGAAGAATATAATCAACGTGCATCGAGTAATAATGAGCACTTATTTGTATGCCAATCAAGTGGAAATTGAAGCCCGTATGTGCTTCAGTGATAATTTCAGTGAATTTGTTTAAAACAGTGAATATTTTTGCACCGTGGAACATCACATTTTTACCACATGCTTGATAAAATTCTATGTCAACGAGGGACACGAAATATGCTGAATTCTGTGAACGAATAATCGTTCAAGTGCCTTATTTAAACGCTACAAGTTGTAAAAATTGTTATAGCCGCAAATGCGAGCAAATTTAACCATGGATTACTTAGATGCCATGAGATTCAGTGATAGCAAAATCTGTGAAATGAAAAGCAGATAGTGCATGGGCAATTTTGATAACATCTGCGCTGTGTAGAATCAGTGAATTTAATTCTACCAAAATATTAGCTTCAGTGAAAAGTTGTGTCACAATTATATGTATTTTCAAGTGAATATTTATCATCTACTATACATCATTCTACTGACCACGTGTTCGAAGCGATTAACTACTTATCTTCGATGGGGATGGTGATGTAAAAGATCCTCCATGATGTGAAGGAGCCGTTCTAAGGAACTACAACATGACGGAAGATCAAGGATTACCGCACGAGAAGGAGATGAACGTGCCGGAACAAGAAGAATGACCACTGCCACAATGGGAGAGAAGCAGACGACATCACTACGTCAACGACGAGGACGCATCAAGACCCTAGTCAAGGATAAGGCTTATGATGGAGGCCTAGTTTGGACAACCCTTGTCCGGAAGGAAGAGGATAAATTGTAATCTCAGTTCGTTGGAAAGAACGAGGTGGAGATGCCTTAATTCAGTGAGTCAGTCCATACTCTTCTTGTACGATTCTTTTTGTGGTAGAGTAGTTTAGTAGAACCAACCGAACTTTTCGTGACAGCCATTAGGTAGGATTTAGTATTTTTAGCACTCATTTTTGTCTTTCACTTACAGTGATTGTGTGACACCCTGTGATTTAACTCAGTTCAATCAGGTGCATTCTATTGGACGTCGAGAGATGTCAATTCTCTTCGCTTACTAAACGTGACTGAAGTCTTTGAACTACTTTGTGTAACCCTGGTATGGGAGGCTCTTGCATATTTTTCATTGACATGACGATTGGCCGTCATTGTCAGTGTTATTTTCATGACAACCATTATTTGAACTGTATGTCACGCCACTGATTTCTTAAGATTAGACCGTATCAGTAGATGGTCGACTGTAACCATAAATTTTGTAACTCAGCTATAATATTTCATTCAGATGAGCTTTGACGCCATCCAGTTCTTAGTGAAGAACACAGTCAGGGAATTAACTTCTCAAACTCAGTAGATGTGAGAATTGCGCATTTTCTGCATTTGTTTGTGTCAAGTGATCAGACACACGTTTTTGTTGGTTATTAAATACTAAGCATGTTTGAAGTGACATATCTGTCAATGTCAAAGACATTCAGTTCGAGTAACATTGCTATCCTTTACTATTCTTTTTTGAAAAGACATGCTACGTATTTTAGTGCATATTTTTATGGCGTGCTTTTACGCATTACAATTATGTGATTTAAATGTTATACTGGGATAAATTACAAGGCCAGTTTCTCATAGGACTTTCGTCGAAGAGAGATGCTGCCTTCAGTGAAATCTAGTGTGTTGTTATAGGCGTCCCATGTGACAGCAAGTTATGAGCCTAGCTCAGTGTCACGGACAGGTGCTGATATTTCCCAGCATACACCGAGCGCACTCAAATGTGAGACAGACTTACTCAGACATTTGACAAATGCTTGTAGCATTCCTTACTGTTAGTTTTTGTATTTCATTTATAGGTCAATGTCTAGGCAGCCATTTTGTGTTGATCAGATGTTTTATCTTATGATGAATTATTGGCAAACGCCACACGCTTGTCGCTGATACAGCGACTACATTTTTTACACTGTTAGAGAGTGTATATTTATATTCTGTTAAGGTTTATTCTTTATTATGAGGCTAGTGATAGACACCCTTGTTTGAGGCAATTCATGTAATGAGTGCTGGTAATGCGCGTATGTCCATACTTTGTTCTGTAGACTTGTTATTTACGGGAGGTGACTGATGTGTTTCCCAGGCCTACCCGAGGATATTCAAGTGAGCCAAGCGCCACTGATAACTTGTGTTATTGTTTGTCCGAGCGATGGGAGCTCGATGAAGGTATTTCCGACTATTATGTCGATGTGACAGCAGATAATTGATCTCGCACGAGACGCTACTGCTGATCCCAGATGTCTAGGAACGTCAGCAATATGGCCATAAACCGACAATGAATTAAACCTACGAAAATAACAATCAAGCGCATAACTATTCTAAACAACCTGATAACTTATTATTTATTTCTGTTAAACTTGAAATAAATGTATTTTGGACCTGCTGACCGACACCTTGTTGATGTTTTACATTTCCTGATGGAAATAACTTAGGACAGATGACACTACTTTTGATCGAAGGAGTGTTGCTTAACCGTTAGTTCGTAGCTGGTGGAGCTTGACACCCATGCGATATAAGCCGTAGTTATAACTACGCCATTGCCAAACTAAATAACACTCACTTAGACGACATTGGTTGCAAAGAGTATTCCAAGGGGCAGGCAGGAATATAATATGAATTTGGTCTTGTGTTTTATTTATTATTACAATGTGTGTAAATCCCAATGTTTACCTTGTTTGTGCTGATGAGCACATAGTTGATAAGAGTGTATTTAACATTTTTTATGGCTTGTCATTTAGCTTTTGATGTAATTGTTTTTGCTTTACGGACGTCATCGCCGTAAATTTTGTATTAATTGTCAGGACTTAGCTAAATTGATTAACGTTAAATGTAAATAAGGAAATGGTATCATCGTAACTTAGATTTGTTTTGCCACCCTGTTAAATGTAGATTCTGTTTATAGCTTGAACTTTGTAACTTGAATTAGGGTTTCTTTTCGTACCATTTTCCTAGCGTTACTGTTGTTGCTTATCTTTGTAAGTAGATCTTTCGCGAGGGTTTACCTTAGTTTACAGGTAGGGCCCTGTTCTTTATTTTTCTTTGTTTATTAGTTTGCGGATTAGCCGATATAAACCCTCCGAACTAGGATAGGTGCTTGCAAATTTCAAAATAAATGTTTTCACAAGTTTTACATAAGTCTGGATGTTTCCTCTCTCAGTCTAGTTCTTTAAGGTGTACTTTCTTGGGCCGTCTATGACCTTAGCGACCATGTTACCACAGATCCCTTGGATCATAGTTTCTCGTGCCGCTCTGGCCTATAAGAAATTCACCTGATCCTCTCGGCACGTGTGTCCGGCAGGTGAGGTGTCTGGGAAGTCATTTCGGTTGTTGGCAGCCCTGACAGCTCATCTGACCGGCACAAATACTCTTCTCTTTCTTGGCGCCCAACGTGGGGACGATGTTGGCATGGTGACCTTCAGCTCCATGTTTTTTTTTGAGGATCTTATTTTTGATTAAAGGTAAACTGACTGGACTGGGACGAACTTAGAAAGTCGTACTGCAGATCAATTAACCGCATGGCATTCGTGCGTGATTTAAGGCCATGGGATGAGGCTTTGTAGTGTATATATTAGCAGGATAGGTTTTTCTTTGATGATGCCTCATCCTAAGTAAATGTAATACTTTGCTTTGCTTGTTGTTGTTGTTTCAAATGTAGAAGCACTTAGTTTGCATACTCCAGCAGTACTTGTGATGTTTATTTAAATGAAGGCAAGCTTTCTGCCACAAAAAGTATCTAGTCATAGTTGTAAGTTTCCTTATGAATTGCTCTTTCTGTTTCTCATTGAAATTGTATTAACTTGTCATGGATGAGGAGACCATTCGTCGTGTAATGGGGGAGATGATGGCTGGTGTTAACGCCAATCTCCAGCAAATAAGAACTGAATTAGGAACTGTTAGTGGTAATGTAGAGCAAGTCCGCAGTGATTTGAGAACTGTACGAGGTGATTTAGGTGATGTCCGGTGTGACTTGGGTGTGAACACGCAAACTGTAAATCAAGTCAGAGGTGACTTAAATAATGTTAGGGCCGATTTAAAGGCCATCACCCAAACTGTAAATCAAGTGAGAGGCGACTTAACCAATGTTAGAGATGACTTAAACAATGTTAGGGCCGATTTGGAGGCCAATACTCGAACTGTAAATAATGTTAGGGCTGATCTAACGCAGGTCAGGGCTGACATAGATGCACACCGAGAGGTGGCTAAGAATAACCTTACACCAGGTTTAGCCGCGGTTAGGGTTGATGTCTTGCGACACCAACAGAATGCCAACAGACGATTTGATAATTTAACTGACCAAATGAATCGTGCTAAGGAGGATGTTCAGACCAAATTAGGCCATCATACCACTCAACTTCAGGCAACCATGGAAAGAGTCCAAATTGATATGAGGGCTGACTTGGACCACACGAGGGAAGAGTTCGGTAACCGGTTAACAATCGTCGAGGGATTTATTCACACCGTCAAGAGGGACATTGCTACAGTTAACGTAGGTTTGACGCTGATGAGAGGGGCAGCCTACGCAGTTAACCGTAATGTTAAAGCCATCGCTGATGACATGGTAGTATTCAGGGAAGAGCTTGCGACCAACACGAAGAACGTTACTCAGTTAACGAGCACCGTGGGAGAATTGCGTGAAACCATGAATACACACAGAGAGGAGTACAAAGTTGACATTATGCTTTTGTGGGGTGACCTCACAGAGCACAAGCACATTGTGGAGGCTCAGGTGGCCAGCGTTCGCGACGAAGTCAAAGAGCATAGGGGAGACGTCGCAGAAGTGAAAGATGAGGTGTACGAGGTCAAGGACAACGTGTCAAAATTCGAAGAAGAACGAATCAATGAGGAAAAGATTAGAGGAAGTTGCCATAATTGAACGTTTGCAACTCAGTTACAATTTAAGAACAGCTATCAGAGAAGTTGACACTAATCTTAAGGGAAAAATAGAGAGAATTGAACTGCGACTCAATGAACTGGGTAGAAAAACAGACGCAAAGACTATTCCAGGCTTAGAGCTGATAGAGAGACGTCTTAATAAGATAGAAGCCCAACCAAAAGAAACACACACTTCTATGTTTTAGGCTGATACTCAGACTACACCAGGACCACAGTCCGGAGATCCGACACCGCCTTGTACCCAACCAAGCGCACCACCTGAACCGCAACCTTTTCAGTTTGCAAATACAACACCAAATCCAATGTCATCATCATTTTCGAAACCACATTTTGGTGACACCACTAATAGAGCAGACGTGCCAACCTTGAATTACGCTGCAAATCCACTCAGACTTGCAAATGCACAACAGAACCAAGGAGCAGACGTGCCAACTTTGAATTACGCTGCAAATCCACTCAGACTTGCACATGCACAACAGAACCAATGAGCAGACGTGCCAACCTTGAACTACGCTGCAAATCCACTCAGACTTGCACAGGCACAACAGAACCAAGGCAACTGTAATGGCCAACGCGGGAAGTCAACAACCCACCAAGAATATTCTGGTAATAGTGGACAATGTATAAAAATTTGTTGGCCAAAGCATTAGATAATGATGTGATAATACAAAGAGTTGACTTTACAAAGGTCGCTTGACAATTTAGCAAACATGTGGAGGACCAGACAATATTATTGTCACTAAATAAGGAAGTCCAGGAAGGCATAAAGGACACGACACCACCACTAACTAATAATAAGATATATTATCAAATAGGTAGCACATAAAACAAATATCCAAAGGTGACACATAAACAAATAAGAAACACTAGCACAAATTTACACACTTGAAGAAACACTCATTAAGAATTAACACACGTTACGTCTTGAGCCTAAAACACACATATTGTCTTGAACGTAGCTGCAGATCAGTACATCACAGAACGGCATGCAATACACGGCGGATCCATAGAATGATATAATTTAAATATGCAACACAAGTGGAGTTGCAACAAATAATGAAAAAACAGGTCGCATGGAACGAGAATGTGTCGTCGAACCAGGACTGACTTACAGTGATGCGCCGATACTGTAAGCCCAAAATGAACTGTTAATAAAACAAATTATGTGTGAAACGCAGGAAGTCAAAGTAGTTGCTGTCATACAAATACCGGGATATGCCCATCGCACGGTATTGTCACAATAGTAAAGTAGTTAAACCCAGCGTCAACTTCCATTCCAGTGATGTTGCAGGAAGTCAAAGTAGTTGCTATCATACAAATACCGGGATATGCCAATCGCGCGGTATTGTCACAATAGTAAAGCAGTTTAGCCTAGCGTCAACCTCCATTAGTGATGATGCCTAGCCTTGTAACATGCTTCCAGACACGATGAATTACTTATCACACGAAGCATCATCATTATTCATACGCGTGAAGACAAATTGTTAGGCAGTAAATGAAGATAGAAGTAAACACATTAACAAACTATCCGACGCCGCGGATTGAGGAATTCGTCGACATGACGCGTATCAACATCAAGCATGGCGATGATGAGATCGAAAATCACCGTAAAGTCACTGCCCAAACAAAATATGAATCATGTGCATAGGACATGATTGCTAAGCACGGTTACTATGAAGATAGCACCAATTATAGAAATGATTAGCTGGATACTTGTTGATATATCACAACCAGCGTTGACGCACAGCATTGTGTCATGGCTACACTTCAAAGAACAACGAAGAAGAAACACGTGATTGGTCGCTACAAGCAGCAAGGAGGCCTCTGATAGGCTGGAAGCAGCCAATCACAGTAGAGAGTTTAAAAAACAAGAAAGAGGCCTCTGATAGGCCGAAAGCAGCCAATCACAGTAAAGAGTTCAAACAAGTTAAAGATGAATCAATGTGGCCAACTTAGAATACAAAATTACCTTCTAAGCCAAAATATCCTACTGGAAACACGGCAGTGGGAATACTACATGCAATCAAAACAAATAAATCACGACAACCAATCAACATAAACAAAACCAACCTGACAATGAATAAATGCAATGAAGACAAATAATACAGATATGTAACACCACACAGAGTGGAAACAAATGGGGAAACACAAAAACTGGTTTGCCAAGACAGTGGCCGAACCATATTGCCCGCACAGAAACAACAGGCAGGTTGTTTATGAAAATACAAGAGTGTTTAGTTCTGCGGCAACAAGGGAGACACCTTGACGATGGGACGTTTCAAGAGTCCAGAGGTGGTATGTGGAGAGACCACACGAGCTAGGCCGTCCTTACCACACTGAACCTCAAGAATTCGTCCAAGTCGCCAATAAGTAGGAGAAACATTGTCATCCATAATAAGCACAAGCGTGCCAACCTTGAGGTTAGGAGACATACGGTTCCACTTGCGACGTTGTTGAAGGGAGAGTAAATGATCTGTGGACCATTTACGCCACAATGAAGTCATAATCTGTTGAAGTAATTGCCATCTAGACAACCTATTGATGGGCACTTCAGAAGCGTCAGGAATGGGCAAGGCATTCAAAGGTCGTCCAACAAGAAAGTGACCTGGCGAGAGATAGCACAAGTCAGTAGGATCCTCAGTCATAGGCGAAATGGGTCTAGAATTTAGAATGGCTTCAATTTGCACCACGAGAGTGGTCAATTCTTCATACGTAAGTACTTGAGCCTTCATGATTCTTATTAAATGAGATTTCAAAGATTTGATGTTTGCCTCCCAAATTCCACCAAAGTGCGGAGAACTAGGAGGAATGAAGTGCCACTGAATTAGTAGCGATGACGTAGAATCTTGAACAACAGATTGAAAATCTGCAGAGGAGAGCAACGTACCAAGATCAGCAAGGTCAGACTGTGCGCCTTGAAAGTTGGTACCATTGTCGGAATACACTTGAGCGGGAACGCCCCTTCTACTGCAGAAGCGAGTAAAGGCTACAACGAAAGCATGACTGGAGAGGGAAGTGACGACGCCGTAGGTATCAATTGACAATAAATAGAGACAAGCTCCATAGGCCAGCTGACTGCTGTCGCAAAAGCCATGAAGTTGCATAGATTTGATTTCTGAAGCAGGCTTAATGAAACGTGGAGTAGAAATCTCAGAAATAGCAGGTAAATTGCTATAAATGTTCAGCCAAGCTTGCGTGATTTCCATTGGAAGGGGGTCATCCCAACCGAGTTTGTGAATCCACAAATCTTGGAAGAGAATCTTACAAGCAACTACAATAGGTGACATTAAACCCAAGGGGTCAAAGATAGAGGCAACAATGGACAAAAATGAACGCTTAGTAAAGGTAATTGAAGTGTCACAGTTCACGATAGGTGACTGAATCCGCAACAAGTCATCGATAGGTTGCCAATAAAGTCCTAGCGTTCTGGCGACTGTTTCTTCACCATCGCCGAAACTACGGAGTTGTTGTTTCTCTTGATGATCAAGAGGAATGTTATCTAATAGAGTCATGGAGTTTGAACTCCACTTACACAGTTCAAAACCACCTAATCTCAAAAGAAGGGTCAATTCATCATACAGAATGAGTGCGTCATGCTCGGAATCACATCCCGAGATACAATCATCAACATAGAAGTCGTTTAAAACAATCTGAGTGGCAGCTGGAAAAGCTGTGCCATCAGTGAGGGCGAGCTCCTTTAGCACACGAGTGGCTAAGAAGGAAGCTGGGGCAGTACCATATGTAACGGTGTTTAATTGATATTCTACCATTGGGTCTGAAGGAGAGTCTCTCCAAAATATTCTCTGTAAGTCACGATCCTTGTGATCTACAAGAATCTGTCTGTACATTTTACTCAGATCAGCTGCAAACGCTATCAAGTGAGTACGGAACCGAAGCAAAATAGAGAACAAATCCTGCTGAATTACAGGGCCCACCAACAAGGTATCATTAAGGGAGCACCCAGACGTAGTAGCCATCGAAGCATCAAATACCACTCTGAGCTTTGTAGAAGTACTGTGCGGCTTGAAAACAGGATGATGGGGAATGTAGTAAACTTCACCATCAGTCGGGTGGGGGGCAACTTGCATATGGTTTAAGGCTAGATATTCATGCATGAATTCAGTGTATTCTAACCTTAACTCAGGGTTACGAGCCAAACGTCTTTCGAGAGAGTGAAAACGTTTTAGTGTAGCGTAGCGAGAGGCACCTAGAGGCTCCGAGTCTACCTTGCGAGGGAGTCTAACCACAAATCTACCATCGTCTTTGCGAGTGGTAGTAGCAACGAAGTGTTCTTCACATATGGATTCATCAACAGACAACACTGGGGTTTCAACTTCTTCAACGTTCCAAAACGCTTCCAGCTGTTGTTCTACATGAGGGCGTGAGAGTGTAAGTGCTGATACCACGTGCGATGGTTGCGAGGTGCTTGCACTGGGCAGCTTCCCAGAAAACACCCAACCCACAGAGGTATTTTGAATGATGGGCAAATCACCGACTGGTATCATTTTACCAGGACATAACAGGTCAAAGAAATATTCTGCACCAAGAACAAGGTCAATAGATTTAGTGCAATTGAAATCAGGATCAGCTAAATCAATATGTGATGGAATGTTCCATTCAGAGGTATCGAAACCAGCAGCGGGTAGCTCAAGTGCAATATTGGGAACCACGAGACATTCAAGCTTAGCAGACCAATTAGTAGCACAGGCAAAAACGTTCACATCAGCAACAACAGTAGCAGTGCTTTGATTTTGACCAACACCGTGAATGTGTACCTTCATAGGTTTGGTGTGGAGTCTTAATTTCTTAATTAAGTGTGACGAAATTAAGTTACAATCTGATGCAGAGTCAAGTAGTGCAGTGACAGGTACACGTAAGCCATTGCCAGCTAATATATTCAACTTGGCAGTGGGCAATAACGTCCTTGAAAATTGATTGTCACGAGCGACGTTACTGCAACTAGTGTTTACCACGTTAGCATGAGCTTGAGAAGCATCATTACTAGTGCCACTGGAGGGCTCATAGTGAAGAAGAGTGTGGTGTTTTCGGGAACAAGTGTTACAAGAGTACTTCGAACATTGATGATTAGGCTCGAAATTACGCAAACAATTATAACACAATTTACGAGACCTGACAAAATCCCATTTGGCTGTGGACGAAAGTTTGATAAAGGTACCACATTTCGACAATTGGTGATCAATGCTCCTACAATATGTACAACGAGATTTGGTAGTAGTTAACATGGGTTTCTGAGGCAAATGACCTTCAGCTTTAAGTTTGGTTACAGCAGTATGTAATGCAGGCCTGGACTCATTCTTTTCAGTTATTTCCAGTACCTTGCATTTTTTCTCTAAGAAGCTAACCAAGTCCTGGAGAGTGGGAATTCTCCCAGAATCAACATGATTCTCCCATTCACGGATGCTATCATTATCTAGTAGCTCCAATATAAAATGTGACAATAACAGGTCTTGAAGGGGAACCCCGTTAAAGTCCAAAGCTTCTAACGCATTGACATGAGAAACAAAGTGGTCGATGATGGCACGCAATGACACTGAATCATTACCGTATGCGGGGGGCTTGAAAAGCTTGGTAACATGATTGTGCGCTATGAACCTAATGTTATTGTATCGAGTTGTCAGCAAGTTCCATGCAACCATAAAGTTATCATCTGACACAGTAATGTTCTTTAAGAGGAGTTTGGCCTCACCACTAAGACTAGAATTAAGGTAGTAGAACTTAACATCAGACAGAGCATGGTTATCAATTACTATGGCCTTGAAGCTATCTCTGAAATTCAACCAGTCTGTGAAGTCGCCACTGAACTGCGGAATTTGAATTTCAGGCAACTTTATATGAGCTGCAGCTACGTTAGCATTAGGAAATTGTGCACTCTGCAAATTATTCAAAGGGTTATCACTGTCTGTAGTGTTGGATTTTTTGAAATTGTCACAATGTAGTTTAATTTTAACCAGCAACTCAAAATATTTATCTTCGAAGTCACAACGTTCGGCTATTTCTTCGTCGATATTGTCTGTAATATCCTCTAAAGCGACTTGCGCTTCGTTATATTGTTTATAAATTTCCTCGCATTTGTGTTTGCGTAACACTAACATTTGATATTGTTCTTCTGTAATGTCCTGAAAGTTGCTAATTACTTTTTCTTGTGAGGTAAGCATGGCCTTAGCGACTGCACGCTTCCTAACTAAAGGTCGTTTTTGGGCATCCTCCATAATGACTTTAGGATTGCCCGCCTAGATGTAATTACCAGAGTTGCACACCTAACTAACACAACCAACTTAACTAACACAAAAAATAAACACTGAGACAATGGTCTCGATTAAGTTGTAAACAAACATCTGAATATAGAATACTGTATTGTGTCCTTGGGAAGTTAATGGGAACGTATACAATTTAAATTTATGGCCTTCCTGGTGAAATAGCAAGAAACAAGGGCCCAACATGGCCAAAGCAAAGCTTAATGATTCATTCAAAGTAGTAAACAGCTCAATATCCGGCCCGGAGGACCAAATAATGTATTGGCCAACGCGGGAAGTCAACAACCCACCAAGAATATTCTGGTAATAGTGGACAATGTATAAAAATTTGTTGGCCAAAGCATTAGATAATGATGTGATAATACAAAGAGTTGACTTTACAAAGGTCGCTTGACAATTTAGCTAACATGTGGAGGACCAGACAATATTATTGTCACTAAATAAGGAAGTCCAGGAAGGCATAAAGGACACGACACCACCACTAACTAATAATAAGATATATTATCAAATAGGTAGCACATAAAACAAATATCCAAAGGTGACACATAAACAAATAAGAAACACTAGCACAAATTTACACACTTGAAGAAACACTCATTAAGAATTAACACACGTTACGTCTTGAGCCTAAAACACACATATTGTCTTGAACGTAGCTGCAGATCAGTACATCACAGAACGGCATGCAATACACGGCGGTTCCATAGAATGATATAATTTAAATATGCAACACAAGTGGAGTTGCAACAAATAATGAAAAAACAGGTCGCATGGAACGAGAATGTGTCGTCGAACCAGGACTGACTTACAGTGATGCGCCGATACTGTAAGCCCAAAATGAACTGTTAATAAAACAAATTATGTGTGAAACGCAGGAAGTCAAAGTAGTTGCTGTCATACAAATACCGGGATATGCCCATCGCACGGTATTGTCACAATAGTAAAGTAGTTAAACCCAGCGTCAACTTCCATTCCAGTGATGTTGCAGGAAGTCAAAGTAGTTGCTATCATACAAATACCGGGATATGCCAATCGCGCGGTATTGTCACAATAGTAAAGCAGTTTAGCCTAGCGTCAACCTCCATTAGTGATGATGCCTAGCCTTGTAACATGCTTCCAGACACGATGAATTACTTATCACACGAAGCATCATCATTATTCATACGCGTGAAGACAAATTGTTAGGCAGTAAATGAAGATAGAAGTAAACACATTAACAAACTATCCGACGCCGCGGATTGAGGAATTCGTCGACATGACGCGTATCAACATCAAGCATGGCGATGATGAGATCGAAAATCACCGTAAAGTCACTGCCCAAACAAAATATGAATCATGTGCATAGGACATGATTGCTAAGCACGGTTACTATGAAGATAGCACCAATTATAGAAATGATTAGCTGGATACTTGTTGATATATCACAACCAGCGTTGACGCACAGCATTGTGTCATGGCTACACTTCAAAGAACAACGAAGAAGAAACACGTGATGGTCGCTACAAGCAGCAAGGAGGCCTCTGATAGGCTGGAAGCAGCCAATCACAGTAGAGAGTTTAAAAAACAAGAAAGAGGCCTCTGATAGGCCGAAAGCAGCCAATCACAGTAAAGAGTTCAAACAAGTTAAAGATGAATCAATGTGGCCAACTTAGAATACAAAATTACCTTCTAAGCCAAAATATCCTACTGGAAACACGGCAGTGGGAATACTACATGCAATCAAAACAAATAAATCACGACAACCAATCAACATAAACAAAACCAACCTGACAATGAATAAATGCAATGAAGACAAATAATACAGATATGTACCACCACACAGAGTGTAAACAAATGGGGAAACACAAAAACTGGTTTGCCAAGACAGTGGCCGAACCAGCAACGTTATGATTACGGTATACGTTCCAGAGAAGAGCAACCAGCTCGTTTCTCAGGCACTGGACGTGTATAACCCCAGTGGAGTTTTTGGCAAATGTTGAAAGTTACTTACGAGACACCCGGAGAGAGCGCTCAGAGTCATAGAGCGTCTTCTCGAAGAGCAAGCCAGTACGTGGTTAAGGACCTTTCGATACTCCCTTACAGGCTACCGAGACTTCAGAGAAGCCTTGCTCCGAACGTATTGGTCAAGTGACATTCAGCAGAGTATCCGTGCTGAAATGTACACTCAACGATACAGCTCTAACACACCTACACGGTATGCAAAATACTTTGCAATGCAATTGGCGAAACTTCGCTGTCTCCAACCTCTATTGTCAGAACATGATCTTGTCAACACAATAGTTTGGCAATATCCAGCTGATGTTCAGCGCGTGTTGATTGCTGCAGGAGCAACAACGTTCCAACAATGTGACCAAATACTTAGACGTTTGGATGCGAACACCAAACAATTCACAACTCACAGACCAGCGAAAGGAGAGACACGCCACGTGAACTTGACGACCGTGGATAAGGTTAGTCAGACGCCACAACAGACTCAGAAGCAAAACAACCAATATCAACGTGAGAATTATGGTCGAAATCAGCGGAATTGGAATGGGACTCCATACGCCAGAGATCGACAAGATAACAGAGGTTATTGGAATCAAAGGTTCGATCGAGGGACGAACGAGAACCGTCGTCAAGATAACGACCGCCGTGGGAACAGAAACAATCCACGAGCAGGAGACATTCGTCGAGACTACCGTTATAGCGGGGAATATCGACGTGATCGTGACCCCAGGTATCCGGCAGATCGCGATTGGCGAGGACGTGCACGGGAGAGTCGAGAGTACATTCGACAACTCCACGAACAGCGAGAAGAGGTTGAACAAAACCAAACGCCGAGGGATGCACAAGAGGTCCAAGAGGAAGTTATTGAGCACGACCAGCCCAGTACTTCCCGAGGAAAAAAAAAACACGCCAAAATCGAAGTAGATTCTAACCTGATTGATCGCCGAGTAACAGCCACCATCTTACTCTGGGAACCGATCCAGGAAGATCTCTTAGACGAACGACGATCGACGAACCACGACTACGGATTAACACGTCTACCCAAGATAACAGCTACTTTGAATGAATGTCCAGTAGTTATTCTGATTGATACGGGGGCAATGGTTAGTGTTATCTCAACTGATTGCCATGTCAGTCTGAAAGCGCACTCTGAGGTGACAGAGCTGCCTGTTTCTTCTGTAAGAGTCAGAGGAGTCATACCTGACCGTGTTGTAACGTGCAAAATTCAAGTTTTATGCTCTTTGAAAATTTCGAGCCACGTGTACTTGCATCAATTTTTAGTCTTGAAGGGCTTACATCATGATGCGATATTGGGTGCAGATTTCATACGTAAACATGATGGAAATATTGATATGGGACGTAATGCTGTGGAATTCAAACCAAACGAGCCCATTCACATGAATTTATTAGAGGATGATCCGGAGCCAGAATCCGAAATCAACGTTGTGGAAGAATTGAATGGCAAGAGAAATAGTAAGACACAGGATGCCGAGGGAGAGGCAGAACAGTTACCCGCACCCGTACAGAAGAAACTAGATGCACTACTAACCGAATTCAGCAATATCTTTGACACCACACCTGGTGAGATACTTGACTATGAGTACGATTAGGTTGTACTGGACAATTCTCCGTTCCAGAAGAAGGTTTATCCAATCGCGAAGAAACACCGAGATGAAGCTGCTAAGAAGATCCATGAGATGGAAGGAGCTGGTATCATCAAGAAAGCACCAACTTCGTATGTGAATCCGATAACACCCGTGGTTAAGGTGGATGGAAGTTTAAGGCTTTGTCTAGATGCCAGGGCTTTGAACGAACGCCTAGCTCCTGAGCATGACAGACCACCAAAGATCAGATATATCCCCAGAAAATTTAAGGGAAAACGAGTATTTTCGTCAATGGACTTGGTAAACTCTTACTACCATATCAGCTTGTCCGTGCATACTCAAAAGTATACAGGGTTTCTGTTTGATCAGACGACTTATGTTTTCCGAAAACTACCCTTTGGATTGAAAAATGCAGGTGCTGCATTAATCAGAGCTCTAGATGCGAAGCTAACTCCTGAGGTGAAGGAGAAAGTTATATGTTATGTGGACGACATTATAATAGCTTCGGAGATAGAAGAAGAACATTTACCCACATTACGCCTGGTTTTTAAAATAGTCGACAGACTAATTCCAAAGTCAAGTTCGACAAGTGTCGATTCTTCCAGAAAGAAGTCAAATTCGTAGGACACATTATTAATGGGGATGGATACAGGCCGAATCCTTTTAAAATCAGAACCATCGCAGCATTTTCAACACCGACCCGTTTAAAACATGTGAGGCAATTTTTAGGAATTCTCCAATTCTTTGCTGCTCATTGTGAGAAATATTCATACTGTTGCACCACTTCAAGGACTACGTAAGAAGAATTGCCGATGGGCATGGGACGAGAAGTGCGAGGAAGCTTTCAGAAAAGCCAAACAGATGCTGGTGGATTCGATTCAGTTGGAATATCCGGACTACTCCCGGAATTTCTTCTTGGAAACTGACGCATCTGCTATTGGAATAGGAGCCATCCAACTGCAGGAGGATGATGAGAAGAAACGCCATTATATCGCTTTTTTAAGCAGGCGTCTGAAAGCCCATGAAAATCACTATTTTACTACGGAGATTGAGGCACTCGCGATTGTCTACGCATTGGAATACTGGCAAAAACTCCTTTTAGGCCAGAAAATCATAGTGAGGACCGACCATCGCGCATTGACCTTCATTCTACGTACAAAACTGGCAAGCGACAGGATAACACGTTGGGCCCTGTTTCTCCAACAGTTTGATTTGGAAATTGTACACGACCTGGCAAAGAGAATGTGTTGGCCGACATTCTCAGCCGGAATCCTGAAGCTACTGTAAATGCCATTGACGTCGAGGGAGAGTGCGAAGACTTCGCCGACTTCGTCATATACAAGAAGGACAACGACGTTTGGAGGAACTGAGGAACATACGTTTTTTGGAGAACTGAATGGATGCCCAGGATATCCATTGTGCCCAGACAGCTGCTATCGCCGATGACTATTTGATTTATCATCGTGTTCTGTACAAATTCGTCGATGAGGATCACACTCAACTGCGTGCAGTTATTCCAAGAAGATACCAAGAAACTGTCATTCTTTTGGTACACATATCCATTGGACACGGAGGGACTGATAAGACCATTGCTACGATTAAAGAGTCCTTCACATGGAAAGGGTCAGGAACCTCTGTTAGACAGTGTTTACGTGCTTGCGACGCATAGCAGCGTAACAAGTACACGTTGCACTTGTTGAAAGAGCCACCTAGACCAATACTCCCAACTCAACCGAGGGAATTATATGCCCAGGACCTTTATGGACCGATTCCGAAGGCTCGTCGAGGGAATCGTTTCATCGTCGTGACTATCGACGTGTTCACCAAATACACGATGCTCCATCCGATAGAGAAAGCCACAGCACATCAAATCATACAAAGGATAAAACGACAAGTGATACCGGAGGCAGGAAAGCCACAATTCCTGTTGACTGACCACGGCTCAGAGTTTACCTCTGTAGAATTCGCTGATGCCATGCACGAATTGGAAATAGGACACTTATTATCATCATCATCATCATCATCATCGATAAGACACCCCGAGAGCAATCCAGCAGAATGTGTTATGCCCACTATTGCAAAATTCTGTCGATTGTACTGTCAGGAGGAACACTGGCGTTGGACCGAAGTCCTAGTGATAATGGCAAATTGCATCAACTCAACTGTCCATGAAAGCACTGGTCAAATACCTATGGCCTTACATTTGAACCAGATGCCAATGCGAATGTGGAATCGTGTACTTGCAACACCGCCTTGTTTACAACCCTCACACGCAAGCAGACATCTAGCTGCTAGGAACACTTTGGACTGACAAGTTGCGAAACGATTGAGAAGAACGAGACGCCAGAGGTTCAGAGAGCCACTTGTCGCGGGAGACCCGGAATTTCTAGTCCTATAGACGGGAAGTTTCTGTCATTATATTATGGACCTAATCGTGTTCAAGATCCCCTGAACAATGGAAGCTACGTAATTGAAGACCTTCAAACTGGAGAGCGTATTGGCATATTCAACGCAGCTAATTTAAAAGAATATCACCAAGCTTGATCTGGACTTAGAATCAAATAAAAATGCATTCCTTCATTTATATTTGAAATGACGGAGGCGAATGAGCCCGCTGAGCTCATGCTCAGTGATATGTTTCATTGCAACGTATTTTGTTAATGGGATGCATCATCCTAGAACGCACCCAAAGACGAGGCATGTCAGCAGCAACACCTGGAGATAATTATGGCTGCACTTTTGACTTTGAAGAAATCCACTATATTTTTATCTGAGTCCTTATTAACATGTCTCAACTTTCTACAAGGCTCAGATCATCACATTTCGTCATTCTGCATAATCTAAACATTCTGGTGAATGTACTTTTATTTTACGGTAAGGTATTATGATCGTAAACACGCGAACCGGAAGGAATTAGTCGCTGAACGACTCGAAGTATTTGCTAGATCCAGCAACGAGGAACACCGCTCTGGGCACTCGAGTATGGTTTACCGTCCATATAGGACGTGTGGTATAGTCCGTCTTGCTAAGACGAGGAAATAGTCCACCAATAGGCGAAGAATATAATCAACGTGCATCGAGTATTAATGATCACTTATTTGTGTGCCAATCGAGTGGAAATTTAAGCCTGTATGTGCTTCAGTGATAATTTCAGTGAATTTGTTTAAAACAGTGAATATGTTTGCGCCTACCTTTCGTTCTCGGGGATCTCGTGGTCAGCCTCTGGACCTATAATGGGTTTCACAGTTGCATCTCCTTATATCTAAAATAAATCGAAACGACGCGGCTTCTAACAAACTAAGCAATTTAATAACAATGGTGTAAACTAAATCTAAACATTCATACATTAAATAAAACACACTCCCTTTCTTTCTTTCTTCTTCACTTTTACGCCACTGACAATACTGCGTTCCACGAACACTGTGACAAATTTTGGGGCGGCTTGTGTCATTATAACAAGCTATACATCAATTAAAGACCCCTGCGTATTTTACATTCCTTTGACGCGCTCCAGTGAACACCTGGGCGCTAGTAGCACGCGACCCTCGCCACGCGACAGAGTATATAACAGACTCCGTTACATTCCCAGAGCTGGCTGATTCATAGCTGCTTGCCTGTTGGCTCGCAACAACTCTTTACATTTGTGTGGCCGAGCGCTGACCTTGGATGAAAACGAGTTTTAACAAACCCTCGCTATTCCAGACTTGACCACAAATACACCTCTCCATCATATCACAAGCGATGTTAAAATGAAACAGATTCACACCAGACAAATACGTAAATCATACACACATCCTACACGCTAATGAAACAAAACTTCTACACACTATTCCTTTCATACTCTCGCATTGTGACGTCCCAATGGAGTTCATTTCATTCACACTGAACAAGAAACAAACCACATTCAATCACATCAGCATTCATACGCTAACCACTACACTAGAATATTAAAAAAAAACTCCCTATACCTAACACATTATACACTCGATCGGCAATTAAGGAAAGTTAATGATAAATGAATTGAAAATGACACTAATAGCATGAGCTATTATCAATTAAAATAAGTAGTGTCTATATACACATGAGCCTGAGCTCCGATCTCACAGTTATGTCAAATGCAATTAACTGGGATCCTCATAAGCTTCTACAGCTTCAGAAATACTACCACCATGCTCTCCTTTCTAGTCTGGTGTCATAATAGATCAAATACATTCAACCACTCAAGGTTAAACATATGTCGTTACATACTCTGGTTTAATAATATTAATAAGAGTAAAACATAACAGATGTCAATATCCATTTCCCGTTTAAATTTCAATTGTGACCCTCCTGTCTTCACTTATCCAAAGCCGTGTATGAAATAAAGAGCACTGTTAACACACACCTTTATGCCTTGCCAAACATAGTCATGCCCACGCAATGACTGTAATATAAAATGCGCAAAAACCTCTTATGCCAACTGCACACGGAATTACATATTTAAACACAAATTGTGCTAAATGTTCCGACATAACTCAACAAAATGACAGAGTTTCGCGAAAATTATATATACATATTTAACCACTATCAAAGGGTTATCAACTTCACTTCTTTCAAACTGGCATTCCTTAAAAAAAAAAGCATTATTCCTCAGCGTTGTCAAACCAACCGCTGGTCTAATAAACAATAACATCAATATTGTTAAGCCATTAATCTATACATGTCAACGACCTTTGGACTAAGCGAGAAAGATCTCCTCACTATTACTTTGAAAACGTTACTAAGATAAATCTTAACTGTTGTGAATACATTTAATAAAAATACTGTATCTTAACTTCACATTTCTGGTTTCAACTTTCACCGATGAAGGAATATCATTTCTACAACGTGACATATTACTCCTCGTGAATACTTAATCACAAAATTAAATATGTGTGTCCAACAAGAATCGATCACGACGAGGATATCAAACAAGAACTTCCCTAACGTCAGATGATAATAAATCTTCCAAGAAGATTCTAATCTCAAATTATTTTAAATGACAAAGTTCATGGCTTTCTTCACTAAAACATACAGTTAGTCATATTCGTATTATCTTCATTCTGAACGAATGGCTACGAGTTCTAACGATAATAATCGTTTCCACGTTAAATGTTTCTCTTCCAAACGATGCCATGATATCTCACAATATATCACTAATAATAACTTCTCTCTTGATGCCTCTTCTCGACGGATCAAATGCCCAAATTAAACTAATAAAAATTAATTTAATCGGTAACATAGACGAAAATGTCTATCACCTGAATTCAAAAACTTCGAAAATAAATTACCATTCCTTAAAGGAAATGAAAAAAATGCTTGTTCCGCAAACAAGTGAAAATCTCAGTTCAGAAACTGGATTTCAAACAAACAAAGCTTAAAGCGTCGAAAGACGATTACTACAAATGATCTCGAGGAATAAAATGTCTATACATGGAGTACATAAATATTGTGTCGAAATATGGATAAAGGATTTGCTCAATAATGTCACTATAAAGCTCTAACTACAAGTTTAGCGAACACGGCTACCTGGTCTGGAAGTCTAGAAGCTCAAGATAGAGTATTACAAAATACTCAGTTGTTACATCTTCCAAGGATCCGGGTTGGATCCTACCTCGTCTCCAAGAACTCGTGACCTCAGGAAAGGAACAAATTCCCCTACTGGAAAACAGCAAGCTCCGACCGGGATCGAACTGCGGACCTCCAATCATCATCGTCATTGTGACCGGGTATACCCTGGACCTCTTGATAATCTTCATGTCTCTTCTTACTCCATCATAGTACAGTTTCATCAAAACAACGAGAAGTGTCAAAAGTTCAGCTTCCCATTTCGAAAGACATTCGAAAAGGAAGTCGTGGACCTCACTCGCATAACGAATATTCATGTAGATGGAATATGAACATCGTTCTGTAGTCGCTGGTGTTAATGTCGAGCTCATGTCTGACAATAGTACACTGGAATGCAGTTGTAAATCAAGTCTCATGTTCGCTCATCAAGTAGACATTCATGAACAAACTCCTCTAACGAAGCTCCATCGCCGACAACATTGCATCTATCTGCTTATATTCCTGGCGCACATACTAATTTAGTCCATAATTAACTTCATATTTGCAGACTTAATAATGTTCTTCAACATAGAATACATCTTCATGCTACTGGTGTTGTTATACAGTTCCACAAAATCAATGCTAACACTCACTCTTACTTGTGTCTCGTGCATTCGCTGTAGTCGCTCGAACAAAAGTGTCTTATCGCGCTGGAAACAAACACTTTCCTCACGCTTCACAAAAACATTTATATCTTCTGAAATAATCTTCTTAATTTTCTCAAAGTTCGTAATGTACTAAATACGATTGTAAGCTGCAATCTGTAGTCGAAATAATGCCTCCGAAGTGGATCAGACCGAAGTAATTGCGGCATATAAGTTCATCGCAACTTCACTTAGTTTCAAGGCACGGCAATCTCCTAACTCTCGCCTCGCTATACCTTATCTCCACGAGTCAATCTTTCACAAGCTCGGTGAAACACTCGGAACTCCTCTCTCTTCCGGTAAAACACGTCCGACCTCTCCAACATTCAGATAATAAAGAGCCTCGATGCTTGGCATCTCCCCTCGAAGTCCACAGATTCTGGCCCTCTCAAATTCGAGCGGGCTCTAGCAAATCGCTTATTCCTTCCAATTGCGACCTGCTGCCGACTTAGAAAATATTTCCAATATTTTATTATCATATTCTTCTCTTTACCATTATATAAATTCACTCTCTTGGGCTTAAATGTATTAAATATCCATAAAAAATTAGTTGCTGGAACTCCCGTCTTCTCTAAAACTTCTTCTCATTGGCTGTAAACTCATATCCAATCGGATAATTTATAACAATGTTTAAAACAATTCCTGGGATTATTCGCAGTTGCTAGGCTGATTCTAAGCTTCTAAGTTCCATTGCGCAATACAATCACGTGACGGAATTTCCCTCCTGCTATACGTCGCCTCTAAACTGGTTTCTGCCAACATCCAGCCTCAATATTGGTTAAATTTTATCATGGGCTTCGAAAAAATGTTCCCATTTTCATCCCAAATAATTCATTTTACGGGGGCAGTATGCGGCCTCAAACCTAAAGATGCCCTCGATAGGTTAAAGTGGCGAACAGCAACCAAGCAAGTGGACCCTGTGCCAATGCGGAAAATACACCAGTAAAGAAGAATTGATAAGGCAGTGCTCCCAAAAATGATTGCTTGGGGTTTGTGACCAATGTTACACTGTGAGAAGATTTTGTATGTGGAAGATGCCTTTAAGCCAAGACGAAGTGGCAACCGTTGTGAGCGATGGGTGAAGTCTTTGTTATGTGGTTAATGCTAATTGGAGTGTGCTATAGAACACAGATATGAGTATGCCACCTACAGCAGAAGACCTGGATTAGGCAGTAGGATGTCGGATTAATCGTACAAGTGTTGCATGACCGTGACACAACCGGAGTTCAAATTATGAGAAAGGCAAATACAGGCTCATTGAGAAAGGTTGCAGCAATTTCAAAAAATCATATCTCCTGTCGAATTAATAATTCGACCTGAAAACTAATCAGGAACTCATCGAGTTTTAGTTTTAGAAGTGACTGTACTCCTCCCGTGACCTTCATCCGATGCGCAGAATGACAGGAAGATGCCACGCCGGTCCTATACAATGGCCTCCTTGAAGCTCTGACCTGACACCCCTAGACTTTTTTATGGGGATACATTGCATTCAGTGAACAGGTCCGAGATCGGCAACATTTAAGCTGCTGTTGCTACAATTACGCCGGAGATGATCCAGCGCTCTTGGGCCAAAATCGACTATCGACTGGATGTTTGCAGAGCAACCAAGGGAGTGTACATAGAAACATCAGGTATGAGGGGAGGGGAAAAAAAAAAATTGAGTGGGTGAATTTAACAAAAAAAATACTCTTTTTAGTATGTCAAATAGTTCCAGAGCTATGATTTCTTGAAAGTGCTGCAACCTTTTTGTATGACCCTGTATAAGTAAAAGGACCAATCTGACAAAGGTTGGATGAAGCCAATCTGTCGAGAAGACCTGCAAGGCAGCATCCCCTCTGGGGATCTGTACTCTTAACAGACGAGAGCCTAAGGTCCTAAGGTTTGTCAACATCCACATCGACCATGGCAGGAGACTCCACACACATCTGGTACACAATGTGGTGAAGCCCTGGAACAACTTACACAATCGTGTTCTGTGAGGAGGATGGGATGCCACGATCAGAGATCTTCTGCTCAGTTTGCCTTCAAGCTTGTTCGTCAGTTACACACACATCAGCCCATTGTGAGAAGATCAGAAAACTAATAACTAGTGGTTGTACAAGCTCCTTACGTCCCGTTCATACAAGGCGATATAAGATAAGTGATAAGTCGTAAAGATACACCACATGCACAGACAGTACGTGAAATGTAAGGGGAGGTGATAAAAAAGGTTCACAACCGCACGATTGCACAACTTATCGCAAGTGACATATCTCTCGAAGTACCGCTTGCTGGTCTCTTAAGCGATTAGTATCGTACGATAGTTGGAGCTGTAAACATGACAGGAATTCCTTTCAATAATTTAGCGAAAGCTCGTGAGTGCACCTGAAATACAGCAAGACAGATGCTCATGTTGAGACAGCTCTCGAGCTATGATGCACGTTGGTGTGGCCAGTATTTCCTCCTCCTCATCCTACGCCTGAACCAATAAACCACTACAGTATCTTCCTCACTTGGGCTCATATTTGTAACTGAAATAGTGAGAATTGTGTTCCCACCGAATATTTATCGCACGTTGTCTGAATCTTACTAGCAATAGATCGTCGCAATATTGCTCATCTTATGTCTTCTTAGGATGAACGGAGCCTTACAGGGCTAAATAAAACATGTGGCGAAGGTTCAATTTCTTTCTTAGGGAAATGAAACTTTAGTTTCAACTTGGTGGCCACTCAAATCGGTCAACGATTTTCCAGGAGTAATTCTCATGTTTTCCAGACTTAAAAATAAGCGCGAGTCCAGGGGGGGGCTTTATCGGTTGCCTACTTCAAGACCAAAATTAAAGCAGTTGTATGTGGTTTACTTATAGAGATGTGGACAAAAATTAGTGGTGATTGTGTTATTGATACGCAAGCCTACACACAAATGATTTAATTGTTTTAAAAAAGCCTTTCTGACACAAATATCCGCTTAAAAAAAAAAGAGAAAAGAATGCCGCCTGCAATTTTATTGTGGTGAAGTTGTCTATACTCAATATGTTTTACAAAAATACTATGGCGTGTGCTCCCACACAAAATCAGGTAGCCTGAGGAAATTTCTTCACCCAAAACCGCAGTGGGAGTATGATTTAATATAAAACACGGCGCGTTAATTTACGGTTAAAAATAAGCAGGGTTTGCAGAGTGACTGCTAGATGGCCCTTGCTACCCCATCCGCGATATCAAGATGTCGAGGACTAAGAGTGGACTGGGAATTTTAGTAGTGGATGGAAAGATTTTTATAATTAATTAACAGTGGCCATTTTCCAGGAGTTTTCAAATTTTTCATCACTATCCACAGTTTTCCAGACCTAGTAAAAATCCAGGAGTTTTCCAGGATTTCCAGTAGTAGCCACCATGTTTCAATTATAAATACAGAAATCTCATGTCACGTGTTATGACGACCGTCTCCAAGGGAACAAAACAAAGGACCTATGGAAAACCATCACACTTTGAATGCGAGTATATTTTAAATTTCATTTTGTAGTCTCTACAAGGTTGCTTTATACCAAACTTATTAGTTGGATGTTGAGCACCGAGATGAACATAAAAACAGGGATTGGACAGGAAAAGGAGGACAGTCAGGTACATGCACATATGGAAACACTGCCGTCTTGACAAAACTGGAGGGGTTCAATAGGAACACAGAGTAACATCGTCAGTTCGGAATTGAAGAGCTCGTTTCCAAAACTCACTAAGTCAGTTTTGGACGAAATTGAGATATCCGTTGGATCTTGTTCGTAAGGTGTAGACCTATGTATGTTACTAATATTTTATTCCAGAACTCACTTTGTCATCGTAAATTGTAACGTAGGCTATTGCATTTTTTTCCAAAACTGTACTAAGTCAGGGTGTGATGTCTTCCAAACTCTGCTAAGTCTAATGCGCATGCGTACGAGTAAGATCCTGTTTCCCGCCAGGCCGTGATGTCTTCCAAACTCTCCTAAGTCTAACGCGCCTGTTTCCCGCCAGTAACCTCTTGGCTGATTCATGTGTCGTATGTCGATGACCTGTGTTTAAGAGAACGTTTCTACATTTTAAGAAAGTGTACAAGATGAGTGACTTTGATTTAGAAGGATTAAAGAGTCCTCTAGAAGATTCCGGTCGAAGCAGGAAAAGAAGAAAAGATGTAAACACCTGGGATAAAACAAAACGCAAGAAACAGTTCAAGTGCTCACCCTACATCTTGTATCGCTTGTAATCATGCTGGAAGACCGAACTATACATGCAAGGTAGGATTGTTGAGTCAAGAAGACATCACTCATTTCCGTGACAAACTGTGTGACAACAAATCAAAAGTAGAGCAAGATAACTTCCTTTTAAAATGTATTGTAAAAAAAGAACCAAAATCACATCGACCAAGAAATGTAGGCAATCCCCGTGCTAGGTTATTAACACCATATTTTATACGGAGGAAAGCCGGCCAGATTATACGAGTTTGTGCTCAATCTTTCTGTTCGGTAACAGGAATGAGTAGATTCAGATTGAATCGTTTATCTAAGAACTTCAATGCAACAGGTGAACAATGTAAAGAGAACAGGGGCGGTGGTCGTATTAAAGCCAAAGACATGGAAACTGAGGTTTCAATTGTTAATTTCATTAAGACATTGAAGTGCAGAGAAAGCCATTATGGGAGGGCAAAGAGCGTACGAGTTTACATGGACCCAACACTTTCCGTCAATATGATTTGGCGATTGTGGAGAGAGGCCAGGGTAAGTGCTTCAAAATCAGTCGCATCTTATAGCAAATTTCATAGAATTTTCCAAACACGATTCAATATCGGGTTTGGGCATCCGAAAACCGACAGATGTTCATACTGTGAAGAATTAAAAATCAAGATACAAAATAATTCTACATCACCAGACGAAAGGGCAGACCTGATGGGATGTTACAGATTGCACAAATTACGAGCCAAAAAATTTTATGAAATTTTGAAGCGAGAGGAAGATAATGTTCTGAAAGTAGCATTTGACATGCAACAGAACCAGCCCCTTCCCATGATTAGAATTTCCGAGACTTTTTATGCTCGACAGCTTTGGTTGTACAACCTAACTTTTATAATTCATGAAAACGTCCAAAATGTGGAAAACACATTCATATATTCTTGGACAGAATATCAGTCTGGAAGATGATCGAACGAAGTTGCATCAGCCTTGCATTAACTTCCTACACTGTCTTGAAGAGAGGGTTAGTCAAGAAGCAAAACCAGAAGGCATTAAATCTCAGAAAACATTGAGATTTTTCTCAGACTCTGCCACAAGTCAAAACAAGAACTCTACCATCATGGGCTTCTTGCTAGATTATGTAAACAAAAGTAACATTTTTGATAAAGCGGAACACATATTTCCCATCAGAGGACACAGTTTTTTGCCTCCGGACCGAGTGTTTGGAAGAATCGAAAAAGTGTACAGAACTCGTGAAAAACTATTAGAGCCACAAGATTATCATGCTATTCTGGAAAAACAAGGAGCTGTTAAACTTTTAAAGAGAGATTGGCGGCTACTTGATTTTAAAAGGAGCGCCAATAATATAATGGAAAACTAAGCTCCCATTCTTGATGAGGGAGCATCGTGTTCTTCTGTACAAAAAAGGAAAGAAAGAAGTGTTTGCCAAGAATACCTACAATGGAAACTTCAATGAATACGAAGTGTTAAAGAAGAAATCGGTCAATTCTTGGAGGAACTCATACAGATTGGTCCATGTAGTAGAGGAATGCAATTAAATATCTTCAGAGAAGAAGAAGGATGTTGCAGCACTTCTGAAGTTTGTTTCTCTGTCCGAACAAGCTCAGTTGTACTACAATAAAGCTCTGAAGAACTTCGGTGATGATGCATATCTGGTTGATCACATAGAAAATAATACACTATGCTGAAGAAGAGCCATTTGTGTAGTACAAAGTTAAGGCTGTGCAAGTGCGTTTGTTCTTGGAATTTATTTGCTATATATTTGTATTATTTTTTATGGCAGGTATTGGGACAATTTAATAACTTTTTTCTGTTCCTCATTGATTTTCAAGGGATGTTTGAGCAATCTAGAATAAATCACTAAAATCCCATTGCTTTACGTGCTTGCTTCCGATCTACCAAATGTGTAACTTAGCATGTGCAAGTAGATGTTTTATTCCAGAACTCACTAAGTCTGTAGTTCTTTTCCAGAATTCACCTAAGTCAAGTGACCTAGTTTACTTTTGGAAAAAATTTGGCATTTTAACGTTAATAACTTCAAAATAGGGTTTTGGTTCGTTATCACTGTTCTTCATATTAATTTGAAATACGTCTCTTTACTTCATAATGAAGTAATATTGCCAAAGTAGGCTCCGGTTCAAAAAATGTCTGTCCTGAAAAATCATCATTTTTGACTTAGTGAGTTTTGGAAACGAGGTCTTCAATTGTGTCGTTCCCAGCCTTGTGTGTTCTATACAGAAACAGCACATTAAAATGCAAGTTACTAACTTATTTAATGCAAATCCTAACAGCAGTGTAAAAAGATAAAATAAGGCATTAAAGTAAGAAAAACAGTCTAGGGTTAAAAAAAAAAAATTTTTTTGGAAGTTTTTAGTTATTTACAATGAAAGAAAAAAAAAAGAAAAACGGTCATTTTATAGATATAAATGACTGCTGCACTATGAATGACAACGCCCACTTCTACAGAGATTTATGTTTGTGTTTCTTTACTATTATAGATAGATTTCTGAACTTACTTCCGGTCTGCTCTGTTGTGTTGGTAACAATGACAACTTCCTGCATTATGTTACGAGTGGTTACTGAATATCGTCATAATATTATAATCACTGTGATTTTGCACTGACCTATTGAGGAAATATTGTTTAAGGGGGCGGAACAGCGAGGTCATCTGCCCCAATTATTAATAATTGAATCAGTGAATGTAAGAGGGAAACAAGTCCACTTATTTGTAAAACGGTAAGTTGAAATATGCATTATTTATATTGTTTTTATCTACGTATTTATTTAAAAGCTAAAGGAAGTAGGAGAAGCAAAATAACCAGTGATGGACGAAATGATGCAAGTTATGGGGCAGGAAAGTACTAAGAATTGTCAGAGGTAACAAAATGTAATGAAAAACTTCAACCTCATTTTTCTTGGTTTAACATTTTTCACTACTATGGTACCATTTGTAAGAAAACTAATAAAGATAGGTCCATTTTTTTTAAATGTATCAACATCATCCTAATGAACAGTAATAAGAAGGGATATCACTAAATAATGTACAAAATGAAATATAAATATTTTTTGACATTATTTTGGATTAAAACATCCTAATTTAAAAAAAAAATCATATTGGCAAAAGTATTTCGATTTTGTCAATAATCCTCCTTATTATTGCAAACAGTAGTCTCCGAAAATTTCAATTGGCTGACCCAAACAGATTTTGAGTCAAGTGCACAAAAAAAACTAACAACACCTGAACAGAAGGCAAAGAGAGCTAAATAACTGCCCCAAATGTGCAATCGGAAAGACTCTAATGACAGGATATAAGGCAAGGTTTACTACTTCTTGTGAAACTTACTCTCAACTATACATACATATATTATTTATTGAAATCATCCTCTCACATTACAGTATAAACATATTTACAACTCAAATTTATTTAAACTAAAACAGGATACACAACACAGGATACCTTCATGTTTAGTTCTTTGGTTGGTCTGATCTGCAGCGCCCCAGACCTTTAGATGGCACAGTACAGCTGCATTGGAGAACTCGCAAAGCTCTGGATGGTTTGGATTTAAAAACTTCCCACTTAGCCTACATAAAGTTATTTTACAATAAAAAATAAAAAAAACAACAGAACATCTCTAAGTTTAAAATTCAACACAAGCATGCAGGAGCAATCATGTACACAAACATTTACACAGGACATGAAGACAATACATGGTTTACGGTTTGCATGTCCCATGCAGCGATAGGATGTGTGTAACAGCAACACTATCTACTTTCCTGATCGCTACACTTCACATAGGTAAAACATTTAGTCGTAGTTCAACACAAGGATTTTAAAATTAATGTGTTCAATATATTCTTCTCCTATATCAAAGAGAATATCGTAAGAAAATAGTGATAAATAGGGATAATTTAGGTACTCGGATCAGTCATACAGGTAAACAAAACTAAATACCCCCGACATAAAGCTATACCGAGAAACCCACACGAGAATAACAAGTTTTAAAAACATTTTTTTATAATCTGATCTTAAAAAACAAACAAATCAACAAAGGAAAAGAAAAAAAGAACCCCATGTTTGTTGAGATAGCTATCACACAATGTGCCGTCAACTAAGCTAATAAACCAACCAAAGCAGCAGTGAAGCTTTGTATTATCACAGAGATTTGACGTAAAGGTCACACGCACTCTTCAGGCGACCACCAGCGGCTCGTCGTCCGAGAAGCCTCGGATCACGGGGGAGTCCTCCTCATCTGAAACAGAAACACCAGCAACATGCAATGGTGCCATCCTCATCTGTATGAGCTTTAAAAAAAACATAATCAGTCTTATTTTGCTGTTCCGTACTGCAATACAAAGTGACAAATTTTAACTGCTTTCAATCCCTCACCGGCCACTACATTGTTCAGTGAGGTCCATTTATCAACACAAGATTCGCTATTGAATGTTTTTATGTGTTAAGTGTCTGTTCGTAAGCAATAAGTCAGTTGTGTCTAATGACAAGTCAAATACAGGACAAAGTGACAGAAGATGCATGTTAAGTAGTGTGTTTCTAATTTTTAATGTTTTAATTGATGAAGTGTGTTATTCAACAAGAATTTCGACGTTATTGTATGATGTATACTAAAAATTGTGGGCTGAAGAAGGAACCAAAATAAGGTTTCGAAACATGTACCCTTAGAACCATTTGTGAAAATAAAGTATTGATTAGGCAGAAAATTTAAAGTTGTACTTCTTGTATATATGGTCAATATGGAACCTGAAATGAGTGCTATTCCTAATATGCAATACATATTGCGGTGTGCTTGCCCACAATCATTCTCAAGGTTTCCTGAGAGAGCAGCTATTCTCCAAAGTCATTTTTATGAATCTAATTTTAGTTGGAGCCTAATTAAGATGATGATGATAGAATCGGTCGGAGCTGAAAAGCAATAAGTCAAACAAACATGGTCATTTTTTTATAGAATTAGTATTGTGAAGTATTGACCCAAGGAAACAGCATAGGAAAGAATTAAGTCAGCCTCCTGTTTAAGCTACACACGAAACATTTTCTTCAGGAGAAAAAGCACGGAAGCTCACTAAGGCAAAATCCATCACAAAGCAAAATGTGCGATCAGAGGAGAAAACCATGAAGTCAATGACTTGCTGCCTTTCAGCGCCGTATTCCGTACTTAATGTTGGCCACACTGCAAGATTCCCGCATGTTACAGTGCTATTGTAAATTACATTTGTACAGGGTTTAGGTGTTTTTTTTATGTTACAAATCGATTTTAAAATAAAATATCATGTGAAATATTCATTCTGGATGGCTTTATGCTGCACTAAACTGACCACGGAGCTGAAAGGCATTAAGTCACGTTTACAAAACAGATTGAAAATATATGTTTATTAAATTAAAATTGATATTCCGTTAACACAAATATAACCTGAATTGTGTTTGTTAAGTTTCATTCTGTCAATGACGTTTTATCTCTCTCCTGAAAAGTAGTGAAAACTGACTTAATGTTCAGCTCCGACCGATTCAATTGCTGTTTTAAGGGGCCTAACATCTAGGTTATCGGCCCCTAATGATCTGGGTGATAGCGAAAGATGAGATGTCATGTAAACTAAAAACCACACTTACAATTAAAACTAACTACACACAAGAAGAAGAAATGGAAAACAAACGGAAAATAAGGCAAATAAAGGACAGGAGGAAAAGAAATGTCCTTCAACCCTCAAAGAATGAGGATTGAGAGACTTCGAAAGAAGGAGAGCCATGAAAGGCAGATAGGAAAGGGGAAAGAGGAGGGTCCACCCCAGAGGCAATGGAAAAAGGGGGAAAAACCGGACCCATCTCAGGAATTTCTCGGGGTCGCCAACTCCCGATCCCACCAGCCGTGAGCCCTCGAGGGTTTACCAGAAGTGGTGGGGCTACATACACCCTACCTCCTGAGGGCCTTGTGCAAAAGGCAGAAGTTATCAAGAAGAGAAAGGAAGAGGTCTGACCCCTCGAAGATTGAAGGATCGGGAAAGATGAGACAAGGGCCAATTAAGGCGGGAAAGTGAAAGACTCTCCAGGCCACGGATACTCTAATACGGTCGGGGTCTGAAAAGAACAAGAGTTGACCAAGGGAGGTCGACGGGAAAGATGACCGAGAGGAGCCCGGTACAAGTAAGTGGGTAATGCCGAATTCAGCAGGGGTCGCCAACCCACGTCCCACTAGATGTGAGCCCCTGGGGGAAGGAAGGGTAGGAGACATTGAGCAGTGTACCGGTTCAGTACATTGAGCATTTATCTCCTGTGCCCCCCCCATCTACTGGAAGAGGTACGCCACTGACAGCGGAGTGTCGACAAGAATAAGAGAAACCCTGTATTTATTTGGACGTTCTGGACTTTGGAAATTTCATCGAAATTCGAAAATAAAACTTTTGTCAAAATTTAACAATGGCCATCTGCTAACAATGGCACATTTAAAAAAACAAAACCTTAATAAGAGATTGTGATAACTCGTCGTTCGGCGCTAATTTAAAATTATCGTGATGGCGGGAAACCGCACCAACTTAACTTGAAGAGGGACTCTGAAAAATCCATAGTTTTTAAATCTGCCGCCAAATGTTGTAGTGGTAAGACTGTATACGTCGCGGCATCAGTGGTGACGCGCGAAATGCTGGGACATTGCATTATGATCGTTTGAGAAAGAAGGATGTGAAAAAAGGTCGGTCGCGAGAGGGACAAGCCGATAGGCTTGGGGGTCGGATCCCTCTCAAAAATGTAAGTGGTCTTAAAATGTACGTGCGGGCTGGTGATAAACGGGAAGAAAAGAAACTTTCGGATTTAAAAAGGTGGAAAATCTTGACTGGATTGCGTAAGACTGTCAAATTGTAAAAGGGACGGATACACGCGGTTAAGTGATGTTTAAAACAAGTTATTTTAAGGGGTTTGTTTTCATAATGTATAACGTGGGTTACTGGTCGCCTCGTGGCGCAGGATTTAGGTAATGATGTTGTTTTTTGGCCGCGTGCATATTCCAAGAGTAAACAATTTTCATTGTCTTAATATTTATTTTCTTCTGGTCCACCTAATGTTATTAAATTCAGTTTTTATTCCTTTTTGGGGGTATCTTTCTGGTCCTCGACGGGTTAAATTTTCTTTTGGAAATCTGAGGTTAATCGTTGTTCTTTTGGCTTGGATTTTGAGTGTTGGGGATTTGGTTTTGATTAGGGTAAATCTTTTCTGGTTTGTTTGTTATCCGAGAGGGATTATTGTGTCTAGTTGAATTTTGTGAGGAAGTTTGAGTACGTTTTCCGGAGGTGGTGTAGTCGGGGACTCTTGGTCTTTTATTTCTGACAGAGCATGTTGGTTTGGGGTTTTGTGGTGTTTTTTGTTCCCTCTCGGGGAGAGACTTACTTTCCCGTCTTGCCTTTTTCCTGCCTCTTTCTGCTAGGCTTTGGGCGACTTTTGGCTTCCTGTTCTCTTTCTTCCTAAATTTTTTTTTTGAGGAGGTGGGGGGGGGGGGGGGAGAGAATTGGTTTTATTTTTGGTCAGGTTTTGGTTCTTATTGTGATTATTTTTTGGCTTCCTTTCTTGTTGTTTTTTTCATGGCGTAATTTTGTTTTTTTCTTTGGAAGGGTTTCTTAGGGTTTTGTGTGTATGAATGTTGAGGGGCGCCCGGGGTAGGAGGTTAAATTTTAATTTTGTTTTGTTTATTTTTCAGGGTAGGTTAAGTTTTTGTGCCTTGTTTTGATGTCATTCAAATATATATTCCTTAGGGGGTCGACGTGTAAGATTAAATATTGTATCCAGGCAACTGGGCACATTAGTTTTAGGTTTTCTTTTGTTTATTTCTTGCTATTGTTTGTAGGAATTATCTTGAATACATTGTTATTTTCTCGAGTCCCCTTTCATTTCTTAGCGAGCTATCCCCAACAACGGCCTCGTTTACGGTTCCCGTACACTCTCTGGGTCTGTCCAGTATCCTCCTTTCTGTCTCAGTCCTGTGGGTGTGTTTTCTTTGGGGCTAACATCGTACGATTTGAGGTAGGAGAAGAGTACCACCCTGCGGAACTGACCGGAGAGAGGTAAGTATGCTTGCGTGGCAACACTGCCTATTTTGATGTGCTTGCTAGGTCGGTTTCTCAGTTGGGGGGTTACAAGCAGATCATGCAACTCTTCTGACTGGCAAACACAAGCTGGCAAGAGGAATCCATCCTGTTCTGAAATCAGAGGAATCATCTGGCAAAAGGTGGAGCAAGTTTTAACTCGTCCAACTTCATGTTTCAGTTAGTATGTGAGTGTTAGTGTCGGCCACTATCCTTTAGTCCAGGGGCATAAAACTCCTCGCAAAGGTGGGGGGTCAAATTTATAAACTGCGGTTGTTGCCTACCAGGGTAATGATATTTTCTTCTTCGTATAAGGCTTTAAAGTCTGAAATAACATGGTAATGTAGACCTAACGCTATATTTAAAAAAAATAAAAATAAAAATAAAAATAATAATAATCTCCTTTGAAGAAACAAAATTCACCACTAATATCAAGCTAGCGCCAAAAGAGCTGGATGTAGGACAGGGGAAAATCAAGCAAACGAAAGCGTTCAAATATTTGGGGGAGTGGATAGACCCCAATCTCTCCGAGGAAGGCAGCTTTCGAGTCACGAAACAGGAAAATGGAAATGGCATATAATCTAACAAAGGCCATTTACAAGAAGAAATCCCTATCAACAAATGCCAAGTTAAGACACTACCAAACAGTCATCCGTCCAGAGGCTTTGTATGCTGCCGAGTGTCTTGTAATGCATCGCAAGGGACTAACAGAGAATCTGGAAGTGAAACAAAGAAAAATTCTAACAAAAATCTTGGGTCCGGTAAAAGAAAATGGGGAATATAGGAGACGGCACAACCACGAACTTTACACCCACGTGGAAAAAATAACTGATGCCATGAGGAAACGGAGAATTGCCTTTTACTGTCATATAACAAGAATGAACCTAGCACGATTGACAAATAGAATTTTCACTTACTTCCTCAAAAAGAAAACCAAGGGAGCTTGGTTCACAGAGGTGGACAAAGACTTACAAGAAGTGGGAATTACAGGCAACAATATTTGGGAACGTGCCACTAACAGCACACCGATGTTTCAAAGAAAAGCCAAAACTTCCAACTGGCAAGAAGTGGATTGCAGAAAGGAAACAACAGCATCGAGAACTAATGCGAAAGTACTGGGAGGATGTTAAAGCTCGATGGAGCAAGAAGCAGTTGAAATGACGTGGTCCTTAGATGGCCGAATCGAAAGAATAATAATAATAATAATAATAAAAAAAAAAAAACAACCAGATTATTTTTAATACTTATTTCTACTATGTTATTCAAAACCGCCATGTCAAACACTAAAGAATGTAGTTTAATCACTGCTTATACGTACATGTTTCGGTGTTCAATGACACCCTCGTCAGTGTAGATCTTAAAACATAAGTTTACCAAGATGAAAGAGAGAATGGATATCCTTACAAAACACTATTAGAAATTTAAATAAAACGAAAGCTCACAAAAAGAATGAAAAAACATATGCTGTCGAAAGAAACCATTAAAACATATAAAGTTGCAAGTAATTGAAACAATATGGTAATTTTGAGATTCTCTTAAAATATTTTCAGGTCGGTTACAAAGTAATTTAACAAAAGATGGAAAAATTATGAAAAGAAAACACTTGCGCTGGCTCCGATTCGAACCGCTACCAAATGACTCGTTTCAAGGAACACGCCGCGCTGTGCATGGTACCACCGAGCTAGTTCGCCAGACGGGAAGTGGCGGCATTCCTCCGCGGCTGGTATGTAACGGAAACATTAGAAAAAGTTGCACTTACTCGGCGCGGTGTTGCCTCATTAAAAGTCACACAAATTTTTAACGGTTTGTTTGCGGCCGTTAGTGTCCTCTCTCAAGTTGTTTCAGATAACAGCCGGAACCTCTGGTTTCAGTTTGAGGACGTAATTTTATGACTCCCTGTATATTTTTATTTAAACATTTCATTCTTGTAGGCATCGAACTCCCATGCATCCATCCCTCGGACCTTGTTCCGCCTCCTTCTCCCCACCCTTGTTTTCTCGGGTAGCAGTGAATTGAGACGGGGGAAAGGGTTTTTACCTATCTTCGGGTTTCGTCCCGGGGGTTGGGACAACATTTATTAATTTTCATAATGAATTCTTTCCTCAACATAGAATCCATACCATTCTAAAACACATTCAAATCCTCTTGTGAATCGGCAATTGACAATATCAGCAAATCCCAGCATTGAAAAGATTTCTTCTTGAATCTTTACTCCTACTCCTTCATTGGTTGTCCAATGTACAGATTGAAAAGTGCAGACTTGCCTTAAACCTTTCTGAATATCAACTTCTCCCTTTTGTCCTTTGGCTCTAATAACTGCAGTCTGGTTTTTGTACAGATTGTAGATTCCTGTAAGTAATTCCAATCCTTTTCAAAATGTCAAACAACTCACTCAAATCAACGTTTTCAAAAGCCTTTTTAAGTCTACAAATGCCATAAACATGTTCTTATCTTTCCTTATTCTACCTTCCAAGATCAGCTTGACAGTACAGCTTCCCTAGTTCCTACGTTTCTCCTGGTCTTCATCCAACTCTCTTTTTATCTGTCTCTCCATCCTCTTGTAAATTATTCTTAGCTGGAATAACAGATTATCCTGATGTCTATAACTTAGGTTCAACTCGGCTATAGGATCTCTTTTTCTCTCCTAAATTTTAAGTTCCGAAGGGGGGGGGGGGGGGGGGAAGGGGTACTAGACGCGAACTTCGCAAAAATCCATTAATTTGGGAAATAAGCTATTTTATTTTGATGCTAGCTAGTGCGATATATTTAATCAAATAAACAAAGTTTACGTCTTTAATCAGCCCATTATGAGACTGCCATAACCTCACTATTCCCGGCCACCCCAAATTAATTTCACTACTATCCCTGTTGTTTGAGTCTTCAGTCTTTTGACTGGTTTGATGCAGCTCTCCATGCCTCCCTGTCCTGAGCTAATCGTTTCATCTCTACATAGCTCCGACACCCTACATCCGAGGCAATCTGTTTAACATATTCTAACCTTGGTCTACCCCTACAGTTTTTGTCCTCGACCCTTCCTTCCATAACTAAGCTTGCTATTCCTGGGTGTCTTAGTATGTGTCCTACCAACCTATCTCTTCTCTTCATTAACAGTCGCAAGAAACATCTCTCCTCTCCCACTCGTCTTAATACCTCTTTGTTTGTAACCCTATCTACCCATCTGATCATCATTCTCCTGTAACACCACATTTCAAATGCTTCAATTCTCCTCTTTTCTGCTGCACCAATAGTCCAAGTTTCACTTCCATAGAGCGCCACGCACCAGACAAAGGCTTTCAAAAATGACTTCCTAATACCTAAATCTATATTCGATGTCAGCAGATTCCCTTTTTGTAGAAATGCTTTCTTTGCCTGAGCCAACCTACTTTTTATATCCTCTTTGCTTCGTCCATCACTGGTTATTCTGCTTCCTAAGTAACAGACTTCTCCTACTTCCTTCAGCTTTTCACCTGCCAATTTGATCTCCATAGAGGTTCCGATTTATTTCGGCTGCATTCCAGTATTTTTGTTTTACATTTATTAATTTTCATCATGAATTCTTTCCGTAAGACGGAGTCCATACCATTCAAAAACTCATTCAAATCCTCAGGCTTGTCGGCCAAGATGACGATGTCATCAGCAAATCTCAGAGTTGAAATTATTTCTCCTTGAATCTTCACTCCCACTTTAAATTTTTCTCTAATTTCCTTCATTGCTTGTTCAATGTAAAGATTGAAAAGTATGGGTGATAAGTTGCAACCTTGCCTTACACCTTTTTGAATACCAGCTTCTCTCTCATGTCCTTCAACTCGAATGACTGCTGTCTGGTTTCTGTACAGATTGTATATCACTCTCCTATCCCTGTACTTTATTCCAATCGATTTCAAAATGTCAAACAATTTAGTCCAATCAACATTATCAGAAGCCTTTTCTAAGTCTACAAAAGCCATGAACGTTCTCTTATCTTTCCTTATTCTACCTTCCAAAATCAGCCTAAGACTTAGTACAGCTTCCCTTGTTCCTACATTTCTCCTGAAACCAAACTGGTCTTCACCCAACTCCGTTTCTATCTGGCTTTCAATCCTCTTGTAAATTATTCTAGACAGGATCTTTGAAGCATGAGTAATCAAGCTGATTGTACGGTAATCTTCACATCTGTCAGCTCCCACTTTCTTTGGTATAGGGATGATTACATTCTTCTTGAAATCAGGGGGTACCTCACCTGTCTCATAAATCCTACACACCAAGTGAAATAACCTGATCAGACCTTCATCATCTCCTATGCAGCGTAGCAACTCAATCGGTATATCATCTATGCCCGGTGCTTTGTTCCTGCTTAAGTCTTCCAAAGCTCTATCAAATTCTGATCTCAATATTAAATCTCCTTTCGCATCCTCATCAATTTCCTCCTCCCTTTCCATTACATGATTCTCAATCTCCATTCCCTTATACAAACTCTCGATGTAATCTTTCCATCTCTCAACCTTTTCTTCCTTATCTGTTAGAGGCTTTCCATTTGTGTCCTTAATATTACAGCACTTAGTCTTCTTTTCCCCAAAAGTATTCTTAATCCTTCGATAAGCTGTGTCTACTTTTCCTAATTGCAGACAATTTTCTATACCTGCACATTTCTCTTTCAACCATTCTTCTTTCGCTTCCTTGCACTTCTTGTTAACCTCATTTCTCAGACGTCTATATTCTGCTTTCCCCTTTTCATCTCTTACATTCTTGTGATTCCGCCTTTCATCCATCAATTCTAGTATATCCTGAGTGATCCACGGTTTTCTCCCTATTCTTTCTTTCCTACCAATGTTTTCTCCTGCGGATTTTGTTATTTCATTCTTCAAAAGTGCCCATTCGTCTGCAATTGAAGTTTGTTTAGGGTTTTTCATTAGTCCTTCCTTTATACTCTTCTTGAATCTTTCGTTTACATCCTTCTCTTTCAGTCTGTCTATTGCCCACCTTTTTGGCTTTTGACTTTTCTTCAGTTTCTTCAACTTTAATCTGCAATTCATTACAACCAGATTGTGGTCAGAGTTTATGTCAGCACCAGGATATGTTTTACAATCCAAAATCTGGTTTCGAAACCTCTGCTTGACCATAATGAAGTCGATTTGGTAACGCCCTGTATCTCCTGGTCTCATCCATGTGTATATTCTTCTATTGTGGTTATTGAATAATGTGTTAGCTATGACCAATTCATGCTCGGTGCAGAATTCTACCAGCCTGCTTCCTCGATCATTCCTTTCACCTAATCCGAAATCTCCTACTATCTTCCCTTCTCTCCCTTTTCCTACCACAGCATTCCAATCTCCCATTACTATAACATTTTCATCACCCTTGATATACCTCAGAATTTAGTCTATTTCTTCGTAGACCTTTTCAACATCCTCATCATCAGCTTGACTGGTAGGCATATAGACTTGTACCACTGTGGTGCAGGTAGGTTTAGTATTGATTTTTGCTACAATAATCAGTTCACTATATTGCTCATAATATTCCACCCGCTGTCCAAGTTTCCTACTCAATATGAGGCCAACCCCTGCTTGGCCATTGTTTGATTTAGTGCTAATGACCCTATAGTCTCCTGACCAAAAGTCCTGTTCTTCCTGCCAGCGCATTTCACTAATCCCAACCAAATCCAACCTCAACCTATCCATTTCCCTTTCTAAGTTTTCTAACCTTCCACTTCCTAGCAGACTTCTAACATTCCACGCTCCGATCCGTAGAATGTCAGATTTCCTCTTTGTCACTTCTGTGATGTTAACCCCCTCTCGAGTAGTCCCCACCCGGAGATCCGAACGGGGGACTAGTTTACCTCCGGATTGAAATTTTACAAGGGAGGAGGCCATCATCACATGTAATTATGCATAGAGAGGTGCATATCCTCGGGAATAGCATACGGCTGTAGTTTCCCGTTGCTTTCAGCCGTGCAGCAGGACGCAGTGTAGCCATTATTTGGCTTATATTATCAATATCTTAACCGTCTATAAGACTAGTAAAGAATTGATTTATTCTGAAAGGCTGCTACTCCCTTTCAGAATAAGTGAAGAGCAATTCTACTAACAAAAATACTAACCTTCTACCGTACTAACTATTAAATACCAATATTCTACTAAAAAAAAAACAACTAAATTTCCACCAACAACAAATACTACGGTACCACTAAAACAGTCAGTCACCAGGCACACTCACATGCACCCTCACACATCACAGTCTACTGAAACAATGAACTATAACTAATAAACAATGCAACTGCTACCAGACACACTCACACACCACAGTCTAATAGAACAATGACATATATCTAATAGACAAACTAACTACCTACTTACAACTAAAACTAACTACATACTTACTGTACTGTTATTTGAATTGACAATATTTACAAAATGCATTTTAGATAGAAAATACTTACAAAATGTAATTTAGATTCAAAATAGTCACAAAATGCAAATTAAGGGGGACGTATGCAAAATTGCACTCCAGTAAAAAAAAAATAGGCCTTGGGTTAAATCTGCACAAGCTACGGAAATGCAAACTTTATTTGAATGTAGGGAGGGAGAATGCATCAATTAGGGAATGAGTGATCACATCTAACAATTTTGTAAACACAACTGAGCGCATATTATTCACATGTTTCACATTAATATACCAATTAAAATCAGTAATAGACTACTTTCTGGTGGAAAGGACTAATCGCAGAAAGCTGATAGATGTGACAGCTTTACCAGGAGAAGCATTTGATGGGGACCATAGAGCTGTGGTGGCAAAATTTAGATGGGAAAAATTGGAAAACCTAAAGGAGATCAGAGAAAGTAAAATAAAAGTATGGAAATTGAAAGACAAAACTGTACAGGAAGATTTTCAGGAGAGATTGAAGCAACAAATCCCAGTTACTGAAGTGGAAAACATAGAAGAGGAATGGTCTCACTTTAAAAAGGCATTTGTTGGTGCAGCAGAGAGTGCTTGTGGTAGGACGTCAACAAGAGTGAAAGAGAAGGAGACACCATGGTGGAATGAGGAAGTGAGGAAAGCTGTGAAAGAAAAGAAGTCTGCATGGAAAGAATGGAACCGAGATCAAACCGAAGAAAGCAAAAGGAAGTATCACGACAGCAAACGGAGGTGTAAGAAAGTGGTAGGAGAAGAAAAGAAGAAAAGTTGGGAAGAATTTACACGAAGAATGGAAACAGATGTAAGTGGCAGTAAAAGGATGCTGTATGGGCTTCTAAGAAGTAAGAGGAAAGAAAGAGTTAATACAAAGCTAGTGAAAAAGGAAGATGGAGAGTTGTTAACACACCCAGAAGAGATAAAGGGACGATGGAAGGAGTATTTCGATAAGCTTTTAAATGTGAGCAATGGTACTGGTGAGATGGAAGTGACACAACCTGACGACTCTATAACAGAAGATGATATAACAATGCTGGAGGTGGAATTAGCAGTACAGAAAATGAAGATGGGAAAAGCAACAGGGGTGGATGAAGTCAGTGTAGAAATGATAAAGGCTGCTGGACCTGTTGGTATGCAATGGCTGTATCGACTGCTAAAGTGTGTGTGGAAATGGAAATGTGTACCAGAAGACTGGAAGAAAGGGCTAATAATACCAGTGTTTAAGAAGGGGGACAAGAAGGTGTGTGATAACTATAGAGGGATCACCCTCATATCACAGATAGTAAAAATACTGGAAAGGATATTAGAAAGAAGAATGAGAAGAAAGGTGGAAGGAGAGTTGCAAGAGGAACAGTATGGCTTCAGGAGTGGAAGATCCACAGTGGACCCAATCTTTAGCTTGAGGCAGGTGATGGAAAAGAACTGGGAATATGGAGAGGATTTGATCATGACTTTCATAGATCTAGAAAAGGCATATGATAGTGTCCCCAGAGAGAAGGTATGGGAAACCATGGTTAAGAAGAGACTGGGAAGAGAAATGTTGGAAATGGTGCAAGCAATGTACAACAACTGTGTTAGCAGGGTACTGACCCCAGTTGGAAAGACAGATTGGTTTACGAACAAGACTGGACTAAGACAGGGGAGTGTGCTGTCACCTCTCTTGTTCATAATGGTGATGGATGAAATAGTAAAGGAAACAAAGGAAGCATATGAACATAAAGAAATGAAGTTACTGTTATTTGCAGATGATATTGTGGTCTGGGGAAGGAACACCGAAGAAGTGCAAAAACAACTAGATGCACTGAACGAAAATATTCAGAAGTATGGCCTGAAAATCAGTATAGAGAAAAGCAAGACCATGGTGATGACAAGAGGGGAAAGACAAGGAAAGGGCACTGTGAAAATTGGAAGTCAGAGTTTGGAAATTGTGGACACGTTCAAATACCTAGGAAGTGAATTGATGCAAACTGGTAGGTTGGACATGGAGATTGGCAGGAGGGTACAGCAGAGCAATGCATTCTATCAAAGTGTAAGAAAACTTGTTTGGGATAAGAAAGTACCAAGGAAAAGCAAGGAGGTAATGTATAAAGTGTATTATGTTCCCATATTAACTTATGCAGCTGAGACTTGGACCCTGACAAGCAGGCAAGAGAGTAGAATCCAAGCCAGTGAAATGAAATTCCTAAGAAGTATGATAGGAAAGACAAGGAAAGACAGAGTGAGGAATGAAGATGTTAGGAAGGAAGTGGGGATGGGAAAACTAAATGAGAGAATTGAGAAGAATAAACTAAGGTGGTTTGGACATGTAAAGAGGATGGAGGAAAATAGAATACCAAGACAGATGCTGGAGGCGAAGTGCAAGGGTAAGAGACCAAGAGGAAGACCTAGAACAAGGTGGATGGATTCAGTGAAGAACGGCGTAAGAAAAAGAAATCTGGACTGGAACAAGATCGTGGAAGAAGAATGGTGGAAGGAAAGAGGAAAGTGGAGAAGTGCCATAAATACCCCGACCCGGCAGGAGCTGGATAAGGGGAAATGATGATGATGATACCAATAGCATGTCACACAAACACCGACGGTTCTTCCTACAAATGAAATGTGTTTAAAATAAAACTGAGAAGAAGGCTGCCTTCAAACACCACTTCGAAGAGCAATACAAAGAATACAAACAGAAGAATGCAGGCAAGATATGAATCCATAACTTTCATTGGCGGATGGCGCTTCTACTCGGCCAATAGTGTGGCATCTTCTATTGGATATCAGGTGAAGCCTATTGGCTACACAATTCGATATCCTGCCCAATCCCGTATGCAAAATGGCGGTCATATTGTCCGAATAACAAAATAATGTAACAAGAAATATATTTTTGTCATAAAAGAGGATAAATTTCATTTATAATTTAAAAAAAAATGTTAAGAATTCGTCAGTTTCCAAGGATGTTGTAATTTGACTGTCAATAATTGGGGAGGAGAGAGGGGGTACTATAAGCGATTTCCAAGAATGTTGTATTTTGACTTTCAATAATTAAGGAGGGGTACTATAAGCGATTTCCAAGAATGTTGTATTTTGACTTTCAATAATTAAGGAGGGGGGTACTATAAGCGATTTCCAAGAATTTTGTATTTTGGCTCTCGAAAATTAGGGGGTGTACTATAGGCGAGGGGCTAGCCGAGTATATACGGTTAGTTAAAATGTTTTATTTTGACTCCGGAGATTTCTACATACTTTATATTTGCATGTCTGTGATAAGTATTGAGAAGTGAAGTTTCTGTTCACAGATTTCTACTTGTAAGTTAAGAAAAGTCTTAGTGTGCTGCTTTTCCTGCCAGCAGGTGAAAGGGGGGTGGGTGATTCAAAATCCAACTCTATACCCCCCCTTTTAAGAATTGTTTCTGCCTAAACTAATTCTATGTAGTATATAATATGACGGTCCTAGAGAGGAAGTACATCACATACTGCTGCGAGCATGGGTCTCGTCTGGGTGCCTGCTTTGCGAATGGCACGAGTCTAAGGGAGTGAAACTTGTATGGATCCGTTGGCCTTGGAATGACAAGCTTCAATTAACCACCGAATGAAGTGCTGCTAGCACCAGTTCGCCCACGGAAACTTACCCAAGGGACACCCTGCACCAGTCTAGCGTCAGCTACTTCCGTGAACGCATTGCAACAGAGACCCATGCGTTATGCTACGCACATGGTATTCGCAATGAGAAAATACAAGAATTATATGGTGATATCAATGAGTGAAATACATGGGATTTCTAATTAAGCATAAAAAAATATATAGCCTATATACGATCGTGACAACTTATTCTCGGACTGATTCGTTTTAACTGTCGCTTTTGCCAAATTTCAGCTTCGAATATTTTTTAATTATGTATTTTGCGGAATGGAATGTTAACAGGCGAAATGAAGAAAAGCCGAGTGTCACTTCCAGGGAAACTCCAAACACAACCACTCTTCTGTGAACTCTTAACTCAACACGACTACAGTTGCTGGCTGTAACTGGGGTGATAGGCTCGCCCCTAGCTAGGCTGTAACTGGGGCGATAGGCTCGCCCCTAGCTAGGCTGTAACTGGGGCGATAGGCTCGCCACTAGGTAGCTCGTAAACTGTCGCCTGAGTAAATGAATGGAGATTCTTGGAAGAAATGAAAACTTAAAAACGCTTATATTGGGCGATGTATTGAAGATATATATACTCTCGTGGACTCTTTTGTAGAACTTTTCATGCTGAACAATTCTTACAATTCTTACAGTCATAGTATATAGATATTTTTAACGGTTTGCCCAGCGTAAGCTTTTAAAGCGCACGGACGCCATGTGTTTCTTTTGACTTTTTCACTGAAATCGTTACTGCTCGGCTTCCCTTGATCATAAATAAATTATTTTATACAGAAATCTACCTCGAGATATCCTTTGCAGAATGGTGAAAACCGCATTAAAATTCATTCAGAGGTTCACCCGTGACATCCAAAAACGACAGTAGCGACACTCGAGCGCAGCAACAGAAGAGAGAGCGTTGCAGCAGAAGCGAGATAAAACGATATCACCACCTATCACTGTAACACTTCATCATGAACGTCACTGTTTTGCAACAATTTATTTGACGTCACGTCAAACGGTTGTGAACTTTAATATTGTTTGCACAATCGTCATACCCTTTTCTTTCCAGAATTTTAGGCTAAAAAATGCATCGATTTTAAGAGGAAATTCGATACTTCATCCAAGTGGTGTCCTATTAATATGAAGTTCTCTGATGATCTCCAATGTTCCATGGATTATCAATAGTATGATGTCCCGGGTGAGGATGTCACATCTTTGAAGGAAGGGAAAAAAACCAAGCCATGCGATGCCTGCTCGTATCACATTTGGCGAGTGATGACAACATTTTGATCAGCTCGTTCCACTCAAGTTGAAACACGAATGACAACACAACACAAACCCCACAGCACCAATAAGAATAAGGAGTGTTCGCTTACCCATGAAATCGCCAACTGAAAGTGTGACAAAAAAAAGAGAAACCAAAAGATTGTTTTAAAAAGAGAAATGTGAAATCCAAAACATACAAACAGTATTATAGAGACAACAATACAATGTGACAGTAACCCCTCCCATCATCACGTGGCATCAGCGTCGATTACTTTCCCAGTCCGAGTTGCTTTTCACCAGCCACAAGAACTCAACATCCCCTGGCACAGTAAGTACGAGGGCTGTTTTTTTTTTTTTCCAAGTCCCAATGGACTGTATAAAAATAACAGATTGACATACCAAACTGATTTTACTACTAAATGTTTGCTTGTTTTACTCTTATGTCTCAACATCATCGCAAAAACGATTGAAACATTTGTCGTATCGTTACACCAGCTTAAATGTCCTCTACAAAAAATTCTACCGCCACTGAGGTCACTACGTCGACAGTCTCCTGAAGTGTTTCCTTATTGGAGAGGCGTTGCCGCCCAACGAAAAAGGTGAAAATCATTCAGTGCTAGTTTGGACTAAAAGGCAGATGGTCCAAAACTTCACACTCGAATTCTTTGCAAAGTCTACCGCAATGTTGGCGCAGTGCGGTCGTGAATTATTTTCACCTTTTTCAAGAATTGAAGGTATTGTTGGGCGGCAACGCCTCGCCCAAGGCTTCATAACTTAACATAACGAAAATGGTTGTTTGGGTAGATTATGTAACAAAATGGGTCTTGGTCACATTGTGGTCGTTACGTTTCATATCCGGAAGTCATTTGTATCGCATGGTAACGTTATTGGGCCATATAACGTTATTCTGATATTGGTTATCGTAGAAACGAAATAGTATTGTCCGACAGAAATAACGTTATTTGAATAAGTCTCTCGAAAAATATCCCCTAATACCGTTATTCGGACTAATAACGTTCTTCGGATATCGGTTATCGTAGAAACGAAATACTAGTGCCCACCTGAAATAACGTTATCGGAATACATTACTCGAAAAAAATCTCCTAATATCGTTATTTGGACTGATAACGTTATTCGAATATCAGTTAACCAAGGAACGAAATGGTAGTGCCCGCCTGAAATAACGTTATCGGAATACATATCTCGAAAAACATTCCTCCAATACCGTTATTAGGATTAATAACGTTATTCGGATATTGGTTATCTCAGGAACGAAATGGTAGTGCTCACTAGAAATAACGTTATTTGAATAGATCTCTCCAAAAAAATCCCCCAATACCGTTATTCGGACTAATAACGTTATTCGGATATCGGTTATCGCGGGAACGAAATGGTAGTGCTCACTATAAATAACGTTATTTGAATACATCTCTCGAACATTATTCCCCCAATACCGTTATTCGGACTAATAACGTTATTCGGATATCGGTTATCGCAGGAACGAAATGGTAGTGCTCACTAGAAATAACGTTATTTGAATATATCTATCGAAAAATATTCCCTCAATACCGTTATTCGGACTAATAACGTTATTCGCATATCGTTTATATATTACAAACGGCATCATCGATTGAGAATGGCACCATTTTGATACATTTTGCGTTGGAGAACTCCATAGAGTAGAAAGAGTGGAAGTGTCACTTTGCGACCTATGTCGTGTTAGGTTCTGAGTTTAGCCGCGAGGTTAATAAATACTCGGAAGTGCTTACCGTGATAGGGTATTGTATTTTTAGTCTACTTTTCACATTTACAAAAATGAGGAAAAAGTAGACTTATGAGATCGATCTGGGCAAATGTCTGTCTGTCTGTCTGTCTGTGCATGTCCCCCCCCCCCCCCCCCTTATCAACTCCTAAACGGCTGAAGCAATCAAAACTAAATTTGGTATGAGTAATGATCTATATCTGAATATCTCAAGGCCATGAAATTGAAGTCAGTGCTACCAACTGCTGAAAAACCGCAATTGAAATTTGAGCTCCATGTTGGATATCTTGGAAGGTATGCATGGGAGCTATTCCAAAATTGGCACATAATTATATAGACAATAATATTTCAGTTTAATTTCCAGGAGGCCATACATGACAGTGTTGACAAAATGATTCTAAGCATGCTGATAGGTCATTTTTTTAACTAATAGAACTTCCACACTATCAATTGGATTTCAACCAAATTTCGTATGTAGTCTACTATGTGTACATAACCAGATATCACTATGTGTATTCTTATGAGCAACCAGCTGCTGACAACTGTTGATAGCCTAATTGCTGTCTGTACTTTTTTACCCTTATATTAATATATTAGAATGCATGCAAGCCAACAACTCTAAACTTTGCACACGTATAGCACCTGACATTCTAGATTAATTTGGAGTAACTAATATTATGCCAATGCCGCTAACATGATTCTAAGCCTGATGATAAGTTTAATTCTAAAATGCATGTAACTTCTATACATACAAATGGATTTCGTCCAAAATTGGCACAACAATAGATCATAATATGTCAGATTATTTCTGACCAAGACATGCATGACATTGCTACCAACATGATTTTACGCGCACTGATAGATCCAATATCTAACTGCATGTAACGTCCACGTTATCCATTGAACTTCAATCAAATTTTGTATTCTGTACCTTAAGAGATGGAACTAAGAATATATTAAGTCACCAGGGCTTCCAACTGTAGTGCAGGTATATTTCGAATTAATTAGAAATTTTGATATTACCAACTTAATTTCGTCATTAACTTAGATAGTTCCATATAGATTAAACATTGGCATGAATCTTTAAGTTTAAGAAAAATAGGCTCCTTAGTTTGTCACGGAACTGCTTGTTGAACTTGCGAAAGTGGCGAATGTCCGGAAAAAAAACTCTTAAATGCACTTTTGAAGAAAGGAACAACAGACCGACACCACTTGAAAGGCCTAGGTGGATAGCAAACGACCTGAAGCTTAATAGAGATCAAGTACTAGCGAATCAACTAGACAACGGGGAAAATTCAGTGTACATTAAATTAGTGTACACCTTACTTTATGAAAACATATTATCTCGACATGAAGGTGTGAAATCCTTCCGGCTAGCTAGCGGTAACACCACAAAGATAACTATCACAGCTTCAGACTCTTTAACAAAACGTGTGCGTGTCTGTTTAATCTCCTCCCGAAGTCAACAATGAAAGGCTCTCCCGCGTGCTTTCTACGCATGGAGTTCTCAAGGACATACGGAACGAGTGCTGGAATGAAGTATACGAATTTTATGCTGTAATGGCATACGTATTGTAACAATTGAACTTAAATACCCCATTCCATCATATTTGACGGTCAATGATTGTAAAGTTCTGTTAACATATGAAGGACAAGCTAAGTATTGGTTTTATTGTAAAGAAACCTCCCACTTACAAATAGACCGTCCGAACAGAAGGAATCGCCCGGTCTTCATGTCAGACTACAAACCTACAGTACGGTGCTGGGCGAGTCAGATGGGAGTAGTAGGCTAAGCAACACTACCGACATGGAAACTGCGGTACCTTCCCCTGAATATCCAGCCATATCAGAGGCCTTTCATAACAGGCCCCATTCTACAAACACATATAGCATTGCGGAAGTAACTCAACCATCAGATAACGTAGCTGAAACATCCCTGACTACTTTACATAGCAATGAAGAGGGAACTGTGACGTCACGATCGGACAGCACGGGGAAGGGACACACTAGCAGGCAACACAGCAGTCTGTGCAGCAGCCAGATACTATTAAGACTAAATGTCCCGATTTTTAGTTTGTAATTCTGACACCACGTAGCAGCACCAAAGTGAGGCAATTTCTCTTGAATGGAAGCTCGTATTTGCGATGTCAAAACCACTATGTATACTAGAGTGCAATAGAATTGATATCAATTCAATGCATTTTCCAAAATGTGAAAAACAAAGACGTTACTAGCAGTTTTTTATATTTCTGCTTAAAAAATGAAATAAAACTGGAAATACGAAAAAGGAGATTTATTTCCTGATTCCAATGCATTTTTCATAAATAAAATCGGGTGATGTATTTGATGTATTAGGATTACAACGCGACCAAGAACTACATTTTCAAACAAACCCGAGCCGAGAAAAAGTTACCTTACCAAAATGATGACAACTTTGTTTCTTGGCCATACAAAATTTTAAAATTAATGAACCAGTTATACAACATTCCAATTTATATTGTGTTAAAATGTGGATTCGATCTGTTGACGGGTTTGTGAGATAATAATTCTTTAATGTGACGCATGGTTGAAACACGCTTAAAACGGGCACTTTGTGTGTTCCAACTGCGATAAGAAATATTAAAATATATTTTAAAAAATCCAAACCAACATGAACTAACGTAAAACAGAACGACGAAAATGATGATGTTATTGGATTTTATGTAGGTCTATTGGTTACTTCACAAACATCCTTCAAACTCGAGTACACATACTATTTTGGTCAATGGTAGTCGCAATTCCCACTGGGATTTAGTGGTATGCCCTTGAATCAGGGCTGGCATGCGAAACGAAATGTATGGCTGTGGGGGCGAATATATTTGAATTTCGCCGTGAGCACGATACTCGGGAGCAAAATGACAATGATTGTCGGCGGGAAATTAAATCGAAGTGAAACTTAATTCGAAGCGAAATGACATAGCGAAATCAACGCGAAACTTAATAGCAACGCGAAATTACATTGTACAATTGAATAAAATTTCACTCACGGCGCGAAAAAAAATCGTTACAATCTTTTAATTTCGCTCCCGGAGCGAAATACAATTCATTATAGACTTTTAATTTCACTCGCGGCGCAAAATAAAATTCGATACAGACTTTTAATTTCACTTCCGGTGCGAAATAAAATTCATTGCAGTCTTTTAATTTCACTCCCGGCACGAAATACAATTCATTACAGACTTTTAATTTTACTCGTGGCGCAAAATAAACTTCAATACAGACTTTTAATTTCGCTTCCGGTGCGAAATAAAATTCGTTACAGACTTTTAATTTCGCTCCCGGTGCGAAATAAAACTCTGTTACAGACTTTTAATTTCGCTCCCTGCGCGAAATAAAATTCGTTACAGACTTTTAACTTCGCACCCGGCGTGAAATAAAATTCCCAAACGGTATTTAGTTTCGCCCTCCGATGTGAATTTAAAATGAATGGAACATTTCATTTCGTTGTTGAAATTAAAATGTATTCGTTTCGAGAGTGAAATTATGTTCGGAGCGATGTTCAAAGTCCTGACGTTGGCAGCAGTTACTGCTACTGTAGCAGTCTTATTACCGTTCACCGCCTGCACAATCTGCAGGGCTGCAACAGCAACGTGAGTCATTCAATGTTCATCACTCCAGCAGAGGAGAAAGTCAGTGCTATGGCATCAACATCACCATCGTCGTTGACTGCACCTCGGACTCGTGGCTGGCCCTCCCTGACGTTCATAACGCAATGGGGCAACAAGTACCTTTACTTGTTCTATAGCGAACAAGAAGACGAATGTGCTGTGTGGACAGACATTCATGATAAGTGACGAACTCCAATTACAATACAAATTGTCAGTTGTAACTCTTCAGTCAGTCAACACTAATTTGCCCAATAACTGGGAGGGGTACAATGTATATCCAGTAATATGTAAATAACATTATATGTATTAGTTTATGGTCACGATTATAATGCAGCAATTTTAGTGATCTTAAATCTAATACATGTATTTTTTTTTCAGGAGTGTTACTTACATCTTATATGCGTTGTACCCACCCAGTTATCGGGTAAATTAATGTTGACTGACTGAAGAGTTACAAATAACAGAAAATAGTCTGTGGTAGTACCGCGGCGTATATGGAGTTCTGTTTTGGAGGCGGGTTACTCGAAAAACAGGGTTGAGGGGTCATTCCTCTCATTTCTACATTCTTTATTCTTACACTTCCGGAAATTTCGGGGTGGGGGCTTGGCATTCCTTACTACTTCCTTCTTACCCTCAGCGCATTTATACTGACCATGGCACGAAAGTCAAACCCCTGTGCCACGTACACAATTAGTTTTGCGTCGCCTTTCACTATGTTATTGTGCTTAGAATTACATTGAGCTTCCATTTTAATTTTCGCGCTTACAATCAATATCATTTCGCACCCGAATATCACGCTCATGGCGAAATTAAAATGTTAACGCGTCCACAACCATTTTGTTTCGCATGCCAGACCAGATTTAATTTCAGACATGAAATGATATGTTCCATGCATTTTAAATTCACGCCGGGGGGCGAAACTAAATGCTGTTTGGGAATTTTATGTCATTAAAATAAACCGTGGCACTACATCCCATGAAAGGCCTAGGCCTACCAAGCGACCGCTGCCCAGGCATCTACAGATATTGGTCAGCGCATCGGGTTCCCTCGGCCGTTAATCTTGGTTTTCGCGACTTTCAGACAGCTACTCTCGAGGCTGAGTGCACCCCGTTCCAACCCACACGTCCGTTTCTAAAATCACTAACGGAGCCGGGAATCGAACCCGGGGCCTCCAGGTGAGAAGCAGGCACGCTATCCCCAACACCTTGGGGCCAGCAATTTTTGTCATACCAGGAGCAAAAATAACAGTCGTTAAAAATGTTATTTCGCGCCGGGAGCAAAATTAAGAGACTGTAGCGGTTTTCATTTCGTGCCAGGAGCGAAATGAAAAGTCTTGTATCGAATTTTATTTCAGGCCAGGACCAAATTAAAAGTCTGTAATGAATTTTATTTCCAGCCGGGAGCGAAATTGAAAGTCTGTAACGAATTTTATTTCGTGCCCGGAGTGAAATTGGAAGTCTGTATTTTTTTTTATTTCGCGCCGGAAGCGAATTTAAAAGACTAACGATTTTTATTTTACGCCAAGAGCGAAATGAAAAGTCTTTAATGAATTTTATTTCACGTCAGGAGCAAAGTTAAAAGTCTGTTAAGAATTCTGTTTGTAGCCGGGAGCAAAATTAAAAGTCTGTAACGGATTTTATTTCACGCTGGGAGCGAAATTTAAAGTCTGGTACGAATTTTATTTCGCACCGGGAGCGAAATTAAAAGTCAGTAATGCATTTTATTTCGCGCCGGAAGCGAAATTAAAAGACTAATGAATTTATTTCGCCTCTGCAGCGAAATTAAAATTCTGTTACCAATTTTATTTTGCGCCAGGAGTGAAATTTTATTCCTTTGAACAATTTAATTTCGCGACGCTAATTTAAATTGATGATACATTTCGTTTTGCATGCCAGTCCTGCATTGAATCGGTTTTGGTGGTGGCTCCATTTTTCACCTAAAATGTAAAACTAACTGCACTTGATGACCGTAATGCTCTCCATCACTCGTACCTGTATGTACATCGTTCATGTATATGATCAACCAGAGATACTGTCCAAAAATAAATTGCCTAAAATAGAACACCTAACGAACACTAAAAATAATGGTGTTGCAGGTAAAATAAACTAAGTAAAAAGTAATTAAAGGGATCGATGAACTAAAAACAGGAAAAACAACATGGAAAATTAGAAGTCGTAAGTACAAACTGGTAAAATTTCAAAGGATCACTCAGAAATATCCAGAACTGAACAATAATTCAGAACTAGCCATCACAGTCACAGTCAATCGCAACATCGGACTAGATGCTCAGGAATCCCATACCGTCAGGTAAGGGGTAAGGTCATCACTCTCTCACTTGATTTTCACTCCCCTTTCCTGCTGCTGCGGTGGCCTTGGTCGAGCTTGTGGCGCGCCGTGGCCGCCTGCTTTAAGCGTGTGTACAATCCTGTATGAAATATTACCTTATAAAAGATGCTGGAAGTGTCGTCCTTCCTGGGTTATACAGGCATTGTATCCGGTAACCACATTTTGGCTCACGCGAATGAGTTCTGCCACAGTAATGTTTCTGATTTTGTATTTTATGTTCTTTATTGAGCACTGAGTCAGTAGGCCTAGTGGACAACTTATTTACAATGACGTGAATCTGTGCTAGTGAAGGTGACACTTCATCAGGAAATTGCTGAACTTACCCACCGGGCCGACTCGTACTTAAAATAAGTTTTACATACAAAAATACGATGTTGCAATGATAACTGTTTGAACATGTTACCATCTGAGGTTCAGACTGGCGACTGACAACACCTGCACGCTTATTGCAAGGTCAAGTTTGTACTATGCGCGCGCTTTCAATACTACAGCAGGGGGCCGTGGAGTGCCAGAAACTCGGCCAAGTCCGCTGCAGTAGCGAATAACAAAACCGCCGCTCGTCGTTCTAACTTAATATGAAAGACCCTATATGTAGACCATAGAGTTATGTACTATTAGATGACTATTATTGCGTAGGTTCATTATTCAAACGTTGACTTCTATCGCATGATTGGGACACAAGAAATAAATTAATAATTTAAAAATTTTGCACAGCTGCCATCTTGAGTGTATGTAAACAATTTAACAAAATTAGATATCAGTTCATTACAATGTATATAAACAATTGCTGTACCAAATTTCACTGCGTTCGGATGGTTAAATTGCCAGAAAAGTCTATTTAAATGTTCAAATTCACTTGGCCGCCATGTTCGTTTTGTAGTTAACAGGTTTATGAAAGTCACTTAAGTGACTTTTATCACCGTACAAAATTTCAGGGTGATATCGGTGACAGTTTCGGAGATATAGAATGCCAGTGAGATATTTCGCACAGCCACAATGTTGAATTGGTGAAACATAATAAGCTTTGAAGGGCACGATCGGGGTCGGCCAAAATAATAGGCCTACTATGACCTTACCGAATTTCATTGAAATCGCTCCAGCTGCTTAGATTTTATTAGGTGGGGTGTGCGGGAAGAGGGGGGGATGGGTGGGGATGCACACCAAGGCCCGGCGTAGGTGCGTGACGTCATGTCATGTCATGTCAGTAGGTAATCTGTGTCCTTGACTCTCCCCGCCTGCCACTAGCTACGTGTGCGAGTGAGCTGTGTATAGTATGTCGTGGTACCCTGCAAGCCAGGCAAGTGCTTTTAGGGCCATATGACCAAGGCGCACACTGTCTACGCTGGAACTCTCAGTTCAGGGGCGCTGGCCGGCCTGTCGCGGCTGGATTTCTCGAAGTCGTTCTTCTCTTCATATTATTATTATTATTATTATTATTATTATTAGACTATTATTATTGGCAATAAAATGTTATTGGATACCAATAGACTACGTCTCATAATGTTCCCGAGTACATTGTTGATCAATTCTCTATTATTGAATGGATTCATTTGATAGCAAAATTATGCCATTTACACTTAAGTTAGGCATACCCAAACACGATAAGTTATTAAAAAATGTTGATGTTGTTTCTTTCCCTTATTCGAAACGTACCACAAGCTTTGAATTCTCTTTGAAGCCTATCGTTAGCTCTAAACGACCTGTCTTGTTATGCCGATGGTTACTTCACATCTGATGGTGGGGTCCAGCATATATCTTGTATCCTTCTTACGGCCAATAACAATTATTATTCTATTGTACTTTTGCTTCTAACACGATGAAGACACGAAAACACGGATCGCGTAACATTTCTGAAATGTTACAGATGCATCTTAGATCTATGTCGGTGATTCCCTTCTTAATTTTGGTGTTTGAACGGAGCTAGGTTATCAGACACTCCACAGTGGTTGCAGCATACAGTCTCACACAAGAGCAACCTTTGCCTCCACCTATTTGTGCTTGACTACTCCCTTTCATGTGTACTTTTGGATAAGTTGTTCTCCATAAAATATGGTGATTAGACACTTTCGCAATCAACCTGCAAGTTCATTTTGTTTTTTCCATACATCCGCTTCAGGCTCAATTCTCAAGTATTCCATTGGTTCCTAACTAATAAATCACCGTCTTCATCGTTACCACCATCATCATCATCATCACCGTAATGAAAACCTCATTCGTTGTACAAACACAAATTACGCACCTTGTCACATTGCCTTCAAGCAATTCTTGCACTCTCTGTATATATGTGGCACGGTGTCCCTACATGATGATTACTATACTTTGGTTGTTCATTCACTGAAAATTGCGAAATAAGCTTCGAGGTTTTCCTATGCCCAGAATATAGAATGCTATGAAAATCAAATGTTCTTAAATACGATGTGTGGATTACATATAAATATGCAATTGGATTTACTCACGACAGCTACTTGTAGCATTGGCCTTTGAGAATATTTTACGGAAGCTATTCTAACAACTCTACGAGTTGAGTTTCTCTCCGAGTTCCCATATGAATGTTCGAATTGCAGAATAAGAATGTAGAAAAAAAAAGGAAAACTTGTGCTCACTGACCTGGTGCAAGTCCTCAAAATGAACACCCCTTTGATGACTTCGGTATCATCGATACCATTTCAGTACCTCAAACCGAAATTAAATTTCTTGGCAGGCCAGGGAATCAAACCCGGACCACCGGGGCGACAGCCAAGAATGTTAGCCGCTACACCACATTCATTGTCAGTGCAATCTATTGCACGATGCCATGTAATTTCAGCACGAACTATAATAGTACACCTTTCTTCGTATTTTTGGCATTACAGTGCCCCTGGTAATTTAGAGAGATGGTTCGCATACCATAACCAAAGAGCCGAATAGTTCCAAAAACCAACAAACAACCAAAAGAAATACCGACAAGCTGGTAGAAAGACAGAACAGATTTTGTAATTTTCAGAGCAAAATTGTTTTACAATGAAGAGCACTCTCTTGGTCTCCATACTGTTGAAATAATGAAAATTGTCCTAAAACTTCAAAAGTTAGAAGGATTTCATGTCAACTTGCTTATTTTGCCGTATATCTTATGTGTAGGTAAATTCCATGAGTTATTGTTTCAGGCGATGTTGAAAATACGAATAAAAGACATAAATTATCTCAGATTGCGACGGAATATTGTTCAGTTTAAAAACCTGATAAATTTACTAACGCACGTTTCTCGAATTCACATATCCCTGAACAGCACCAATCTAATCAGTTGGTGAATTCAGAATCTTGTTATTGAAATACTGTAGACTATAGCTTTATAGTCCTAATGTAGTTTCTTTGTTTACCCGTAATTATTTAGGTTGCTATGAGGAAGGGGATATGGTGAGACAGTTTCCTTGTGGGAATGATATTACGGATAGATGCCCTTCATGACGTCAATCTAATGAGAGGATTTAATGACAAATGAAATTAATGAGGCAAGGTATGAAAAAGTTGTGTGTGGTATTTCGAGTTCGGTGTAGTCTGACCATGCACGTTAGCGTGTGTAGCTACGTCGCACAGTGGTCCGGATCCGTAAAAAAGCGGACAAAAATAGATTTTTGAACTTTACTTTAGAAACGCCAAACCACCTTCCTTGTGAAGTATGTTAATCAGTGTACATTAATTTAACTTTTTCTTTGGAAATCGCTTCTGTGTTTCTCAGATATAATACTGCAAAAGTGATACAACTCTTCGTTTCTGAATTCCGCACTCCGTTAAGTAAACTTTGAAATATCATTCTAACTTCAAAATGAAACTCAGGGTCTATAATGCTGTATCAGTATATAGTTTGTGATCTGATATATTAGTTTATAGCATGATTTTCGATTTCAGATCACTTATAAGGACTGTTATACTTTATTTTTATAGTGCATTATTTTCTTCAAGAAAAATAAATTTTGCTTGCCCTACAAAAAAATGTATACAGGGTGGGGCAGCATAACTTCCTTTTTTCAAACCTTAATAAAACACATTGTACGAATCAGAAAATTTTTATTTTTTAATATAATGTAGGTACAAATATAAAGTTTTGTTTTACTTGGTTTTGAAGATCAAATCAGGTAGGTGACGTCCCCCATTCTCTACACACTGGGTGAACCAATTTCTGGCGTTTGTCATAATTCTTACCAGCAAAGCAGGCGTTATGTTGGCAAGTTCTTCCTGGATGTTGTTCTTCAAATCTTGTAGGGTCATTGGTCGGTTTACATAAACACGGGATTTCAAGAAACCCCATAGAAAAAAATCACAAGGGGTCAAATCGGGGGATCGGGCCGGCCATTCCAAGTCGCACCTAATTGAGATTAGGCGCCCTGGGAAGTGTTCCCTCAAAACGGCCATCAATGCTCTTGAAGTGTGTGCCGTTGCACCGTCTTGTTGAAACCAAACGTCCCTTAAGTCCAACTCATCCAGTTGTGGAAAAAAAAAATTCCTGTACCATGTTTACATACCGGTCCGAATTCACTGTCACTGTGACTTCATTTTCCTCAAAGAACCAGGGACCAATTATTCCACCTGAGGAAATTGCACACCACACTGTGAGTTTTGGTGAATGCAAAGGCCTTGGATGCAATTCTCGAGGATTGGTAGCAGCCCAGTAGCGCATGTTTTGTTTGTTGACGGATCCACACAAATGAAAATGGGCTTCATCACTAAAAAACACAATAGCGTCCTCAGGCACGACTTCCAGAAACACCTCACACGCGTTCCTCCGAGAATTGAAGTCGCGTTCAGAAAGTTCCTGCACAATCGCCATCTTGAATGGATGAAAATGAAGATCATCATGAAGAATTCTCCTCACAGAACGACTAGAAAGTCCAAGGGCAGACGAATGTTTGCGCGCAGAACGCCGTGGTGATCGCAAAATTGAAGCTCTCACTGCCTCAATGTTATCAGGTGATCTAATGGGCCGTGGGACTCCAGTTCTAAGTCTTGTTGCACTTGCAGTTTGTCTGAACGTAGTGACCCACGTAACAATTGATTTCCGGTCTGGGACAGGCGCCAATGGGGCTAAATTAAAGCGATTCCGAAAGGCACGCTGGGTTGCGATCACAGAACAACCACTCGAAAAGTAGGCCTCAAGGGCAAACGCACGCTCCACACTGTTCCAACGCATGATGGCGACTGAACTGTGTCAGTACAAAACTTTACAGACCCGCCTATTGGACGAGACCACTGGCGCTCCGGTACTACATCACACTACTAAATGGGGTGCAATTGAAAAAAGGAAGTTATGCTGCCCCACCCTGTACATATGTATAGCATGAAACTCATGCAAGTTTTAAAATGAAGACTGGAGAATATATCCTTAAAGGTTTGATCGCCAGAACACGCCAGATGCGTGATTGAGAAGGGAGAGAACATTACTGCGCGCTCTGGGGATAAAAACTCATGCGAGATAAGGGCCTGTTGAGACATTTGATTATGCTACGCAAGGGATTTCTCGAGGCCAGGAAACCAAAATAATCTTCAGTCACGAGACGTAATTGATTAGTGGTAGTTGTGTGTGTTGTGAAGAGTGAAAAATTAATTTCGTTGTTAGTCGCAGTGAACGTTGTAACAGGATTCGAGAGAACAAAAATCAGTCTCGCGCGCGTCAAGAAAAGTTTGTGGTAACATATCTCATTAACAAATTCCAATTAAATGTTGACGAGAGTGTCCAGAGAACCTTTTTCTTTTTTCCGTATTTTGACCGGTGGAGAAAGTTTCACTTCTTAGAACATGCTTTTTTGAAGAAATATTCAGACTGGTCGAAAGAAGAAATTGTGATATCAATTCCGGAGCATGCCTGGCTCCGCAAAATCAGTCGAACGAGGTCGTCCTTCAAAAGAATTTGAAGAGCTAACGGAGAGAAGCAAAAGAAGACACATTAAAGACCTAAGGGAGAGTGCCACTTCATCAGAGCTTGGCTATGCGACCGCTATGAATTTAAGGGCAAAGGGAGACGATTCATCAGCAAAGCTATTAAAAGAAGCTACCACGACTCCACAAACAAGGGGCAAACGAATATGGGATGCATGGAGAAAGGCGGGTCAATAATCTACAAAAATGTCAGTGGAAGAAGCCTTATCATTCATAATTAAAGCCCCAGTATATGACAACGAGAAGATTAGCTAATAAACATAACCATGATTTATACACTAGCTATTATGCTATTTTGAATTCTAAAAGGGCTACTGATCCACAAAATGTAATAATTAAGGAAAATGGATGTGAAGTGAAAATACAAGACTTGCTGGACCACACTTCCTCCAGAATTTTATCAATGTTACCAGATGTGAGTGAAAAGAGCTATACATTATAATGTAAATGGGGCTTTGATGGCAGCTCCGGCCATTCCCAATAAAAGCAAACCTCTTCAGAAGCTGGAAAGAGTGACCAGAGCTTATTTATGTCATCTCTCGTTGACAGTAAAACAGGAATTATTGCGTGGAAAAATCCAAAAACCTCATCTACACGTTTCTGCGGGCCTATTCGAATGCAGTGGGCTCATAAAACATCGGAAATTACACGGACGGAAAGATTGTATCTAAATGATCAAATTGAGAATTTACATAATTTGGTTATAAACAACACCGAAGTGCAGTATTACTTAATATCGTCAATGATAGATGGAAAAATATGCAATGCTTTAACACAGTCTTCAAGCATGAAGTGGTGCAAAAATTTCAGAAATGGACAATCTACATAATTGGCACAAAAGCTCGTCGATAATTTACAGCTTGAGTTTGGAACTTCAGTTCCGCACGCCCACTTCCGAGTTTTTGCAAGTCTCCTGCATATTTAATGCCGCCTGTGTTTTAAAAAGTGGCAAGTGAGCGTGAAAGATGGTAATCGAGACTTATTCGAAAGAAAGAAGAAATTGTGCAAGACTCATTTAGAACGACATTAGGTCTTCTAGTTGATATTCCGAAGCCTGCATATGGAACAACCAATGATGGCAACACTGCCCGAAAGTTTTTTGAACAACCTCATCCGAAATAACAGGGGTAGACTGTGAGTTAATAACTCGTTTTGGAATAATTAAGCAATTTCATCTGGTCATGAAATTAATAGTTCAGAGTTCAGTTCCTACCGCAGCGAAACAGCAAGCTTATATGTACGGCTATATCCGTGGTATTGCATGCCTCCAACACTCCATAAAATACTTATCTATGGATCTTCCATTATAGAAGCAGCTATTTTGCCGATTGGAGAACTTTCAGAAGAGGCCTTAGAGTCTAGAAACCAAGACGTAAGAAAATATAGGGAAGACCATACGGGAAAATCCTCAAGAATTTCCAATAATTTTGACTTGTTCCATAGACTATTGCTAAGCTCTGATCCAGTAATTTCAAGCACGGGAAGTCTACCGAAGACGAAAAGAAGACAGTTGCCTTAGGAAGTGTGTAATTTATTGTCAATACCCGAGGACGAGATGGAGCAGAAAGGGGAAGAAGAAGTCGACTCATCCGCATCAGAGGATGAATAAGTAAGTAATTGTATGCACTACGACAAATTTACCTCAAAGTAACATCTAATTTAAAGTTTTACACAAAAGTATTTCATTTATTTTAACGGAAAATATTTTTGTCCGCTTTTTTTCAAATCCGGACCACTGTGCGTCGGCTGGTTTGTGACAGTATGTCAACAAATTTAAAAAAATATATTTTAACACTCCTGATTCCATACCGGCCCTGTTACTGTCACATGCATGATTACCAATATGCTTGATTCTATTTTTAGGATTATTATATCTCGCTGCACCTGCTACATCACCCAAAAAGTAGGGGCAGATGACCTCGTAGTTCCGCCCCTTAAAACAACAATAACTAACCCAACAAGTAGTTCCGCGAAGAATTATACAGCCTATTTTCATATATCCTACTTATGTTAATTGCCTCTATCAACATACAAAAGTTCAGTTTGATTGCTGTAATAGATTCGTAGATATTGAGATCCATCTAAATATTTCGGATGGTCGCCATGTTGGATTGTTATATGTATAGGCCATAGAGTCACGTACCATTAAAGGAAAATTATTGCAAGGGTTCATTACTCAAACTCTCACTTCGATCGCATGATTACGACACAAGAAATAAAAACTTAATTTTAAAATTCGCACATTCGCCATCTTGAGGTTATGTAAACAATTGAACTAATATAGATCCCAGTGCATTACAATGTGTATAAACATTTCCTGTACCAAGTTTCATTGCGTTTGGATAATTAAATCGCGAGAAAGGTCTATTTAAAATTTTCAAATTCGCTTGGCTGCCATATTCGTTTTTTAGTTAACCGGTTTTTCAAAGTCTTATAGATGAAATGTCAGTAGTGCCCTTTATCTCCGTACAAAATTTCGGGGTGATATCGCTAATAGTTTCAGAGATATAGAATGCCAGTGAAATATTTCGCACAGCCGCCTTCTTGAGGTTATGAAAACAATTGAATGAAGTTAGATGTCGGTACATTACAATGTGTATAAACATATACTGTACCAAGTTGCATTGCGTTTGGTTGGTTAAATCGTGAGAAACGTCTATTTAAAAGTCGCAACTTTGCTTGGCCGCCATGTTGGTTCTGTAGTTATCAGGTTTTCAAAAATCACATTGGTGAACTTCTAGTGGTTCCCTTTATCACCGTGAAATATTCCAGGGTGATATCGGTAATAGTTTCGTAGATATCGAATGCTGTGGAAATATTTCGCACAGCCGCCATGTTGGATTGGTGGGATGTAACAAAGTTTGAAGGGCACGGTCGGGGTGGTGTGCAATAGTGCTATGAACTTACCGATTTTCATTGTAATCGCTCCAGCGGTTTAGAAGTTATTAGGGGGGGGGGGCACACACCATATCACACACACGCGCGCACACACAGACAGACACACTGACAAAAGGTGATCTCATAAATTTATTTTTTCATAAATGAAAATAGGCTAAAAAGTATGCAACTTCTTGTATCCTTGTTGCGGATCTGGTTCATGTACGTCCAAATATCATGTTTTATACGTCCTCGGTGTGTTTCTTTAAGGTGTGACTTTCCCACTATGGTATGTTTGTGCTCCCCAGGCACAAAAGACGTTATGAGCACGGCAGACCACAAGCATATGACAAAATGTTGGCTCCAGTGCGCCTAGTGTCCAGGCTCTGCGCTCAGTACTAAACGTACTGCAGCACCCCGTCAAATGGACAGTGCTTGTGCGACTAAGCGCTGCAGTGCTAGTGTGATGTCGTGCTGCACTGCTCAGAAATAGGCAGAATAGGACTGCACTTCACCTTCTAGCACTGCTTCACCTTGCCCATTGCACGGCCCTGGTGCACACACACGGGCAAAAGGTGATCTCATAAGCCTATTTTTTCATAAATGGAAATAGGCTAAATACGAGATTTTAAAATTTCGCACAGGCGCCATCTTGTGGTTATGAAAACAATTCAGTTTGATTGCTGTCATTGATTAGTTGACATTGAGAATCGTCTAAATATTTCTAAATATGTGTAGACCATTGAGCTATGTACTATTAGATGACGATTATTGCGTACGGTAGGTTCATTGTTCAAACGTTGGCTACGATCGCATGATTAGGACTCAAGAAATTAAAACGTAATTTTTAAATTTCACACAGGCACCATCTTTCGGTTATGTAAACAATTGAGTTGAATAAGATATCAGTGCATTACAAGGTGTATAACATTTGCTATACCATTTGACGGCGCTTGAATGGTTTAATCGCGAAAAAAAAGATCTATTTTAATGTATCAACTTCGCTTGGCCCCCATGTTCGTTTGTTACTTAACAGGAATTTTGAGAGTCCCATCTAGTAGTTCATTTTATCACCGTACAAAATGTCAGGGTGATATCTGTAATAGTTTCGGAGATATGGAATGCCAGTGAAATATTTCGCACAGTCGCCATGTTGGATTGGTGAGCTGTAATAAAATTTGAAGATCACGGTCGGGGTTGGACAAAATAGTACTATGACTTTACCGAGTTTCATTGAAATCGCTCCAGCCGTTTATATTTTTTAGGAGACACACACACATACGCACACACACCGACTAAATGTGATGTCATACGCCTATTTTTTCATAAATGAAAATAATGAAGAAAGCTTTTCATTCGGTCGACGCGAATTTCGTGTTGACCGACTGAATAGCTTTCTTCATTAGAAATAACCATCACTGAAAAATGGCTTCTATCACTACTAAATGAAAATAGGATACCTAGTAAACGAAAAGCAAGAACGGGAGGTTTCATTTAGGAAAGAAATACTCTTATTGGTCACAAAGGAGTGAAAGTTTGGTGTGTAGGTTACACTCTGCCTTATATGGCAACACTGCGAGAAGGTGAGTTCGATTCCCATCTTAGCTATCTTAGAGTGTTTTTCTGGGGTTTCCCACTTCCACTCCAGGAAAATGCGTGGATATTTCCTAAGTCAAGGCCATTGCCAACTCCAAAAATAACAAAGTTTATCAGACTTCAACTACATGGGACTGATGAACAATAGGCTATGTTCCAAACCCCTATATGAAGCAACAAGAAATATTTCGAATCAATGGGAACCATCGTATTGATTTTAGGAAACATGTTTCTAACGTAGGCTACAATATGACCGCGATTGAAACGAGCCAGGTGCCTTGCCCTGTCTGATGGGGCACGGGCACAGATTGAAATCATTATGTTGATTATTATTGATATTTCAAGAAGTAATTATCCTATGTTTGAATAAATAATTGGCCTGGAATTACATATGGCCCAGCATCGTCAGTTCACGGTCACCTTCCATGCTTGTCCGGGAAGCGGGCAAATAGACACTTCCATAACGTTATTGACGAGATTCTTTTCTGAAATAACGGAATCAATTTCTCCGCTTAGAATAATGTTCCTGATAGCGCATAGCTGGTAAAAATCGCATGTATACCGTTATTAGGCTTATAACGTTGTTGGTGGGCTCGCATTTCAAAATAACTGAATTAATTCTTCTGCCCTGAATAACGTTATTGATAGCGTATGGCTGGTAAAATTCGCTCGTATACCGTTACTAGACTTATAACGTTATTGGTGGGTTCGCATTTCTAAATCACGGAATTATTTTTCTGCCATGAATAACGTTATTGACAGCGCAAAGCTCGTAAATATTGCTCGTATACCGTTACAAAGCTTATAACGTTATTGGTGGGTTCACATTTCTAAATAACGGAATTAATTTTTTTGCCCTGAATAACGTTATTGATAGCGTATAACACGTTAAAATCTCTCGTATACCGTTACTAGGCTTATAACGTTATTAGTAGGTTTGCATTTTGAAATAACCGAATCGATCACTCTGCCTGAATAACGTTATTGATGGCGCGCAGTGGGTCAAAATCGCTGTCATACCGTTACTAGACTTATAACGTTAATAACGGGAGCGCATTTTAAAATAACGGAATCTTTTCCCCTGCTGGTTATAACGTTAATAACACAAACCAGGGAAAATTATAACCCCTTATTTCGTTGCTGCACTAAAAACGTTATTCATATACCATTTGTTTTGGGTACGGAAGCAGTAACGTAACAAAAATTAATTCGTTATTTCTGACAATTCTGTTACGTTATGAAGCCTTGACACTTCAGGAGACTCGCCAGACATACCCACCTCAGTGGCAGCAGAATGTTTTGCCGAGGGCATTGGAAAGCTGGTGTACTGGTGTAACAATATGACAAATGTTTCAATCGTTTTGGCGATTATGTTGAGACATAAGAATAAAACAAGCAAACATTTAGTAGTAAAATCAGTTTAGTATGTCAATCTGTTATTTTTATACAGTCGATCAGAACTTGGGGGGGGGGGGGGGGGGGGGGGAGGGAGAAACAGCCCTCATACACTTGAACAACCAAGAGCTATGGATTGAATTCATGGCTGTGGCGATCTTATCGCTCCCCACCCATTTCTGCCTCTGTCCTTCTGTTCCTGTCCATTGATGGAAAAGTCTTTTCACTAACCAAGTCTCTGAGGGCCTGGTCCTTGTCATTAGCAAAACGTGTTTACTAACTACAGTCCTTATGTACATGGTGACCACTCAAATCGGTCAACCATTTTCCAGGTGTTTTCCAGGAGTAATTCTCATTTTTCCAGATTTAAAAATAAGCGCGAGTGGGGGGAGGGGGGTGCTTTATTCGGTTGCCTACTTCAAGATCAAAGGAAAGCAGTTGTGTTTGGTTTACTTATACAGATGTTGACAAAAATTAGTGGTGATTGCGTTATTGATACGCAAGCCCACACACAAATGATTTAATTGTTGTTTTAAAAAAGCCTTTGCGATTCAAATATCCGCTTAAAAAAAAAAGAGAAAAGAATGCCTCCGGCAATTTTATTTCGTTGTCTATACTCAGTATGTTTTACAAAAATTCTATCGCGTGTTCTCGCACACAGAAACAGGTAGCCTGAGGAAATTTCTTTCGTTAACTATAGAGTGCTCACCCAAAGCCACAGCAGGAGTATGATTTAAGATGGAAAGATTTGTATAATTAATTAACAGTGGCTATTTTCCAGGAGTTTGCAAATTTTTTGTCATTTCCCAGGAGTATTCCAGGATTTCCAGATTTTCCAGGAGTAGTGGCCTCCATGTACGTACATGTTCTGACTGTAACATACATTTCTCTTCGATCTTTGAGTGACGTCAATCGACAAAAAATCCGACATATTTCCCATTTATATTTTATTTTATCGTATGGCCTTTAGTAGTGCCGGGAGTGTCCGAGGACATGTTCGGCTCGCCAGAGGCTGTAGCTGCCTCTAGCGGACACCCATAGGGTGAGCTACAAATACCGTTCAAGTAGTACCAAATTTCGCTTCCAGATATCAATGATACCTAGAGGCGAATGTTGGAACTTTGATAGTGCCTTCCAACGAGATCTAACCTAGAAATTTAGCTTCACAGAAGTGTAGTTAGAGGAAGGATCTTTTACATGCCATAAATCTATGACATGGGACCGCCCGCTTTACTTCCCCTCCGAAGGAAGGCATACTGAAGGATTTTAACACTCTTAAAAAATCCGACGACTTCGGCCGGGTTTGAACCCGCTATCTTGGGCACAGCAGTTCAAAATGCTACCAACTACGCCACCGAAGCCGCACATATTTCCCAAATTACCCACTTCAATCGTTTTACAAACCAATCTATTTTAGCTTGTAACCCCCAAACACCTAGATCATCGACGTCAAGGGCAACATACTGGATCACATTTGCTTTGATTTAAACCAAGCTTCTGCCAATCTTTACCGGCTTGACATAAACCGGCAATACACTTGTTGGGTTTCAGCACATAGTTTTTAAAAAAGGTTTAAATTACCGCCTGAATCAATACTTTAATGAAAGGATTATTAACAAAGGTGTTCTTGGTAAATGTTTCAGGGACTAATGAACAACTTTTATCCCTACATCAGCCAATTGTAAGGCATTAAAATAATGAGATTATGATAAAGCGTAGCACTGAACTACCAATGGTCATTTAACCTAATACGGTGCACCATATATACCCGAATACCACCCGCACATTTTTATACAAAATCGGACGTGAAAAATTGGGTTGCGGGTATTAATCGAGTCATCCAAATTTTAAAAGATTTAAATTGCCCGCCACGCGCGAGTATCCTCTATTATGGTGCTTGTTCGGGTGTACTTGTTTATTTCCGTCTAATGGCTTGACCGGTCGCGCAAGCCAAACACAAGCGCCAGTTTCGTTAGTTGGGTGATAGCATGGCATCAGTAAAGGCTCTGTCAAACAGGAAGCGGGCTGACTGCGCAAACTCGGCCGCCCGACCGCTGCGAACTCTGTATTATGTAATATTGCATCATACTGGTTAAACAGAAGGCGATCTACCGCAGCGGGTAAGTTAGCAGTTGTGATTTTCCACAAAGTCCGCGTCTTGACTTGTCCGTATTCAGTTTGACCACCCCAGTCCACGACGGGCTGCGGTCGTTCCGTTCGCGCGGGCAGCACGTGTCCTGTTTGACCGAGACGAACTCTGCGCACGCACTGGAATGTTTAAACTTCGCTGCTGTTTAAACCATACCAGCAGATCTTGTTCTACGTCGTCGTATTTCCCGGTTTTAATTTTCTTGCAGTTTGCGGAAGTCTTCCAGGCAGAAGCCAGTGTTTTCCATATCTCCTCACACATGTTTCAAGGTTAACACTGTCAAATGGGCTGCTTCTGTCATGGCTTGACGTCATGTAGCCTTGACGTAGTTCGCCCGGTCAGAGGATTTACTGGAGACCCGCGGACACTCGGAACGGCTGTATTCGTTCACTCGGAACACCAGAAGTATCTTTCGCGGAGATTGGCGAGATTTGATTCAATCGCGGGACCGAGAATATTAGACGTCTTAAGTAGAAAAACTTTTTATGCGGGAACTTCTTAACCGAGTTTTACTGTATTATAGTGCTAAAAGTATACATTTTTGTTTAAAATGAAGAGTAAAAAACAAACAAAAAAGTTTTTTTTTTTTTTTTAATTTTCATACAAAAATGAGGGTGCGGGGAATATTCGGGGGCGGGTAATATTCGGGTATATACGGTATACTGTAGGTTGTTGAAATAATTAAAGGGATAAGTATTGAGAAATGGCAATGAGGAAGTCCTTTCCTACCACGTCGTATTTCTGTTGCATGCTGCCATTTTTGATTGGCTTTTGGATCTTTCAAGCCAGGCATCTTCATTGATTGTCCACAGAATGGTGATGTATTATAATTCCATGTTTGGCATCTCCAGCTATTGACCATTGCTTCAAGCGGGACTATCAATGCACAGACTACTGGTTGCTTCAAGCATCTTAAATAACATTTGCAGCCCGCATACTATCTTCGCAAGTGTCACACCATCAACAACTACTTTATTTGGTCTATACCTGAATTATTTGTCATAAAATAATTAGCAAAAAAGGTTTACTAAATACAGTCCTAAATTCCAAATTGATGGGAGAAGAAACAAACACCGACATCCATTGGTCACAACCGGAAACAGACGGTTATATTCAAAAAAGTACATTTGACTTGTACGGTATACAAAAACAAAAGAAGAACACTATGAGAAATACAAAAACAAAAGAAACACACTATGAGAATTTGTGAATGCAAACTCACACTTCCCCCCATTCACAAATTGCAAAAAAAAAACTTAAAACAAAAAAAAAAAAAAAAATACATAACTAGCCTTACACTAACAAAAAACATTTGCATATCATTCCTTGTATGGTAGCAAAGGGCAACATACAGGTCATGATCTGGGTTAAAATACAGACATGGATCACATTTGCTTTGATTTAAGCCAAGCTTGATAAGTTGTGCAGTGATACAATTGTGCCAATCTTTACCAGCTTGACATTAACTGTAAATACTCTTGTTGAGTTTTAGCACATATTCTGGGTATTCTACACTGCGAAAACCTTCTGGTTGATTTACAAATACAGTTTCCTTAATTTTGCTATTAAGGTATGCCGATACAATGTCCAAGTGACAATTATCCCATTCATGCTCTACTCCTATGGCTATAAGGGTCCTAATAGTTTTCCTTTTTACCACAGGACTGTAGGATTCAAGGAAATCAGCACCCTTTATCTGACTGAAACCTTGAGCTACTAAACGTGCTCTATACCTAAGTACTTCACCTTCTTGGTTTCGTTTAGTTTTATACACCCATTTGGTGCCTATGATAGTCTTGCTACCTGAATCTTCTGCAAGTGTCCACACATTATGTTTTTCCAAGAGGGCAATCTCTTGGTTCATTGCCTCAAACCATTTATCTTTGTCATCTCGTGAGGTGGCTTCTTGAAAAGACACCGGATCGTTATATTCTGACCTTAACATGACAATGCGACATTTGACTTCATTATTATTATTAATCTTGATTGGTCACATTGGACCACTTGAGTCGTTCCACAATCACTTCTTCTTTGAAGGTAGTACTGCTTGGTTCTTGCGCTCTTTCCAGTACTTTTTCATTCTTTCAGATCGGGATTTTCTCAACTCATCTGAAATCTCCATAGGCTTTCTGTGTGTCATTTCTGCAGAAAATTTGTGAGTTTTAAGTATGGTGTTAATTTTATTTTTCTCCTCGGCATCTGTTATCTTGAGTCCAACTGCTTTGAGATCTTGTTGGATTTCTTGGATCCATTTACCTCCAGTTTTCTTTCCTAGATTTCTCATCACCAGTTGGCGTACAATTCTGTTTTCTGGAAGCCGTAAGATGTGAAAAAAATATGAAATTCTTTTCTTCTTCATTGTGCTGGTGATTGGATCAATCTCACGATAGACAGTTTCATTTGGGAGAATCCTCCAGACTCCCTCAACCTGATACTTTTTATTTATGCACGTTCTAATGATTCTTCTTTCCGTTTTGAGGAGCTGATCAGTTCTTTGTTCATTTTTAATTTGGAACAGTGTTTCACAAGCATAAGTGGCTTCAGGGAGAGTTACAGTTTTATAATGTTGGATCTTAGTAGCTATTGATAGGCATTTTTTATTATATGTTGACCAGGTTAGAGATTGTGCCTTTTTCATTTTATTTGTTCTATTTATCCAAGTTACTTTTTCGTTTAAGTTATGTGTTATAATTTCTCCAAGATACTTAAATTGAGGAACTAGGTTAATTTTATGATCATTTATATAGACTTCATTTATATCTAAGGGTTTCATAGGCATGATCTCAGTTTTTTCAAAGGATATCTGTAATCCTATCCCTTGAGCAATTTCTTGGAGACTAGTGATCTGAGTACAAACCTCTTCCTTGTCTAGTGCTAAAAGAGCCAAGTCATCTGCAAATCCTAAGCAGTTTATTTTTATTGACTTCATTACAACACACACACTTACTGGGAAGTTTTCTCTCTCTACTCGACCTGTGTAATACTGTGTGTTCAGGCTGTAATGGAGCGTCTATTACGACATCAGAATCTGACAAAGAGGCATCACTATCACTTGTTACAGAATTTTCATTTCCTGATTCGGCTACTTCGTGTTCAAACACGTCACCTCCACAATCTTTCTGCTCGACAAACACTTCTCCAACTGTTCTAGGTTCACAATCTATCTGAGTTACAGGTTTTTCCTGGGCTTTTACAGAAAACAGAAATACATCTTCAACAAATTCTACATTCCTGGATTTAATGACACATTTCTTTTCGATGTCCCATACACGGTAGCCCCTCGAGTCATCGGGGTACCCTAGCATTGCACCAACATTTGCCCTTGGCACTAACTTTTCTACATTACGTTTATGGATCCAAACTTTACAACCAAATGATTTTAACATAAGCAATTCCTGGTCTGACAACTTTCTATTCGTCCACAGTTCAAATGGGATGTTCTTTACAGTTGATGACACACACCTATTCTTTATATAGCAGGCTGTGCTGATGGCTTCCCCCCAAAATTGAACTGGCATGCCTGACTGAATGAGCATGCACCTACTAGTGGTGAGAAGTTGCTGGTTGAGGCGTTCAGCAACGCCATTCTGTTGGGGAGAGTAAGCCATTGTTAACCTACGAACAATACCTTCCTTTTCAAGATAGTTACAAAACTCTGTACTTAAATACTCTCCACAGTTGTTTGAATGGAAAGATTTCAACTTGGTCCCTTGTGCTGTCTCCATTAGGGCCTTAACCTTGAGAAACTCATTAAATGCATCACTCTTATGCTTAAGAAACCTTACATATGAGAATCTGGTACAATCATCAGTAAATGTAATAAAATATTTGCTACCTCCAATCGATGGGTGCTCTAACTGGCATACATCAGAGAACACAACATCTAATGGCTTCTGAGATACATGATCTCTTTCATTAAATTTAAGTCTTTTCATTTTACCTGGTTTACAAGTATCACAATCAAGATTCTTTTCTTTGGGTATAAAATCACGATCTGAAATGTTCAGAGCATAGCCAAAACGCTGATGCCATATTCCGCTAGTTACAGCTTTGTTGCTCTTAGCATACACAACCTCCACCTCGTCATTACAAGCAAATTCTTTCCCTTGTTCTACCATAAAATAATCACAATTTACCTCATACATATTTCCAACAGCCTCACCCGTAAGGAATATACCCTCATGATCTGACAATACAACTTTGCTATCTTTAATGGTTACGACTGCACCTTTCCTGTCAAATTGACCTACAGATATTAAATTGTCTTGAAGACCTGGGACATACAACACTCTTTTCAGTTTCAGAAAAGAACCTCCACACTTGTCAGATAGCTTCATAAGCACACTTCCCATACCACATACACTAACTACGGATCCATCAGCTGTGTCTACACTACCAGAAACCTTTGGGGTGTAATCATACAGAATATCCTTATAAGGTGTCAGGTGCTCAGTGGCTCCTGAATCTACATACCACCTGCGTACACAATCAGATGCATCATCCTTGCTTTCAGTTGCCACATAAGCCTTTACCTTAACACTACTAGCATTAACCTGAACACATTCGTTTGCCGCCTAATCGTCCTTTACCGTGGCAATAACCTCACAATTCTTAACCTTAACATTTTCCTTGCGTCCATTACTACAATTCCGGGAAGTATGACCTATCTTGGCACAATTAAAACACAAAACTGAACCTTTCTTTCTTGCTTCATGAACTAAATCACAGAACTTAACAATATGCCCCTGTTCTTGGCACTTGTAGCACATGAATCCACCACTACCTGTTGGCTTGTTGACACTTTTGCTGCTGTTGACGACCCCCTTGGAATTAAGCGCATGACTGCCACCATTGCCTTCACGCTTTCACCCTCAGATTCTTCCTTCTTCAGCCTCGCATAAGTCTCCTTTTCTCGCTCCATCTTTAGTTTGTCCAACTTGTTCTTTCTCTCCTCCAATAATAGTTTGGCTCGCACTACCTTTACACTTAAGTTTTCTTCATTGCTTTTCAATGAACGTATCAAATTTTCGTACTCCCGCTTTTCCAGTCCTCTGAGAATAAAAGCAGCTTTGGCCTTATCCGTAAATTTTATACCTACATCGTCCAACCGTGCACACCAAGTAAGCACTTTATCGACAAATGTACGCATGCTAATGTCACTAGTTTTCTTAAAAAGACACAATTCTTCTAACATCGTCACAATTTGAAGGACTCCGGTATCGCAACATGAAGTCAGAAGATTCTGCCATGCTTCCTTAGCTGTCTCCGCTTCTTTGATATCACCTAGGAAAGGGTCGGTGACCAAACCTATGAGCAAGTTTTTCGCGTCTTGATCTTTGCCCAGTTGGGCCTCGGAGTACTCTTCAACGGGTGTATCTTCTACCTCTCCTGTATCGGTCTTTCGTGGGAAACCTTGAACCGCGTCCCACAGACGCCTTGTTTGAAGCAATGCCTTTGTTCGGGTGCTCCACGCTTCCCAATTGTCGTCCTGTAACCTCACTATTGCAACTACTCGCTCGCTGCTTCCCGTAGCTGAATCCATGTTAGTATGTATACTTGAAATAAAGCGTACAAATAGTCCTCACAATAGAAAAAACGTCCACAAAATTCACCAAAAACTATCTTGGATGCACACTTAACTGTCCACATGTGCGCCGCACATATCAACACCCTTTAACGACAGACATTCTCCCATCACAAAGTCCACACATTAACAGCAATAAGCGTTTAACTGGGCTCATAACCTGTCATAAAATAATTAGCAAAAAAGGTTTACTAAATACAGTCCTAAATTCCAAATTGATGGGAGAAGAAACAAACACCGACATCCATTGGTCACAACCGGAAACAGACGGTTATATTCAAAAAAGTACATTTGACTTGTACGGTATACAAAAACAAAAGAAGAACACTATGAGAAATACAAAAACAAAAGAAACACACTATGAGAATTTGTGAATGCAAACTCACATTATTTCAACAACCTATATATATGGTGCACCATATTAGGTATAGTACCATTAATAGTTTAGTTATTGTTTTAAGGGGCGGAACTATGAGGTCATCTGCCCATTGATAGTTCAGTGCTACACTTTATCATAATTTCATTATTTTAGTGCTTTACGATTGGCTTATTAAGGGGACAAAAATTGTTCATTAGTCCCTGAAACATTTACCAAGAACAACTTTGTTAATAATCTTTTCATTAAGGTATTGATTCAGGCGGTAATATAAACCTTCATAAAACTATTTAAGCACATCAATACGGAACCAGTATGAGCGATTAAAATAATAGCATTATCAGCACATAGTCTGGGTACGCTCCACTGCAAAAACTTTCTGGTTGATTTACAAATACTGTTTCCTTAATTTTGCTATTAATGTCCAAATGACAATTATCCCATTCCTGTGGCTATGACTTTTCACCACTTGACTGTAGGATTCCAGGAAATCAGACAAACTTTGAGCTACTAAACGTGCTTGTGGTTTCGTTTAGTTTTATACACCCTATGACACTCTTGCCACCTGAATCTTCTGTAAGTGCCCACACATTATGTTTTTCCAAGAGGGCAATCTCTTGGTTCATTGCCTCAAACCATTAATCTTCATCATCTCGTGAGGTGGCTTGTTGAAAAGACACCAGATTGTTATTCTGACCTCAACATGACAATGCGACCTTTGACCTCTACTTCATTACAACAGTCTTAAGATTATTGAGTTGGTTGCAATACATTCAATATTGTGGAAACGAGACATAGGACACATTCCCAACGACTGCAAGGATTCTAGTGGGCTCGTAAGCTGGGGAACTAGAATCCTCTTGCATGCCGCATGTTTTAAAGGTACAGTTGAACCTATGGTTCTCAAGACCAATATCAACTCTGAAGTAGACGTACAATTGCAATTCACAAGCAGTATTCTGCACTTAAACTTCTCTTCGAGCAGCAAATAATGTACTTTGTTCATGTTTTTGGGGTGTTGCCGTGTGAAAATAAAATTAAATACCAGACGTTTCTAGAGGAACCTTGCCTCCTTTCTCAGTTGAATTAAAACAATGTGGCCTACATACTGTCCGTCCACCAGCTTAAGATCCATGGCAGGAATGTAAAGAGTCAGCAGTAGACAGCTGGCCTTTGCGTGAACGACAATGATGCCAACCTCGGATACTTATGCGCTCTACTCACCACAGACTGTGTGGCAAACTTTTTTTTTTATGTGGATGATGTTGACACAGCACAGTGAGATTTCTAAGTAATATTAGCATACTAGTTTAGAATGTGTATTCACGCTTAGATTAAAGATGAAAGCAAAGAGGTCGCTGAAAATTGTGAAACTTAAACATTATTCACTTCATGCTGTTTAGGTTATAACTAAAGCCCTGTGTGGATACGAATATCTGCGGATAAACCCACGGATATCCGCAAATTTTTCGCCATGCGGATAAAGTTTGTATGGCTGTGCGGATAGCGGATAAGCTGCGGACAATGTTTGGAGTAAATTGGCGGATAGTTTTTAGAATACAATCCGAACTTGTTGAATATCATTACTAAGACCCAGATGTTTATGACATATCATATTTTTCCATTATGTTTTTTTCTCATGACAAATGTAAGTTGATTTACGCTAATCTCATTAAAATTATGTCAAGGACAATTAACACTCCGAACTGAAAAGGGTTGCAATTCTGGCTGTAGGCCTATAACATTCATTTTAAACATGGAACGAAAATATTATTGTAATACCAGTAGATTTGGATAACAGTCTTGCGGACGTGGGGCGGATGCCGATAACAGCCATGCGGTGCTTCTTCATCACATCCCTCAATCACTGTCCTAATTATTTCCCTACCCTCAGAATGTATCACTCTTTTCTTCTTCACTTCCGACATAACACTACTGACCCGTACGATTTCACAATTGAAACTAAACGCAAGTAGCAGTGATTAAGCATAGCGTGAATAACATAGGTGCTAAGTTGGCAATATCCACTCGATCAACGCAGCTGGAATGTCGCTCCGCTCCCCTTCAGTCCCCTGAGATCATGAGCTGGTGGACGGACAGTATCTGTCAACCTATCAAACTGAAAAATCGGGAGATTTTGAAGACTGGCGATATATAATCATATTTCTTCGCCATATTACCGAGGAACCGACAAAATCACTCAGATCGAAAAATCACAATAGCCTACCGGCATATTAATGCCAACAACATCTAAGTTATACACAAATAATTTCACGTGTTCAACAGATACAATATTCCTCTCACCCTCAGGCTACTATGAAAACTTCTAGGAACACGCGCTGAATTAACCAACGACTATTTCAAAAGAAGAGGTACAGTATTCAAATCCTACTAAGCGGTACGAGTAGATACGAAGATTTATCTATAAATTATCGATACGAAGCGAAACTGTGGTAGGGAAACACACTACACGTAAAATCGATCTGTTCGATTGATGACTGGAGTTTGTGATCTCGCACTTTAGTCCGAAATTACGGGTGATACTTTTGAAAAATCGGGAGTCTCCCGCCTAAATCGTGAGAGTTGGCAGGTATGGGCCTAAGAAATTGCATCGATGAGATTACAAAAAGCTAGAGAAATTCCTCTGTTCGTCACCAGAGAGCAGCAGCCAGAAAGTACTGTATGGAAAACGCGCCATATTAATTAGTACAGCGGACAGACTAGTAAGGAAGGAGAAGGGAAAGGTGAAGGGGGCGGGGGGAAAATATTGAGACTCCTCGAAGAATGAGGGTGTCCAAAAAAGGAGAAAGGGAAGGGGGAGGGGGCGGGAGGTGAGGGGGGTTAGATGATGATGATGATGATAATTGTTGGTTTAAGGGGCCTAACATCTAGGCCCCTAATGGTTTGGGTGATCGTGAAGATGATAATGAAATGTAAACTAAAACTATCTACTAACCTACATACTAGAAGAAGAAATGGAAAACAAAAGGAGAATAAGGCAAATAACAGACAGGAGAAAAAGAAATGCCCTGAACCCTCGAAGAATGCGGATTGAGGGACTTGGAAGGAAGGAGAGCCATGAAAGGCAGATAGGAAAGTGAAAGAGGAAGGTCCGCCCCACAGGTAACGAACAAAAGGGGGAACCGAACCCAGATCAGGAATCCCTCGGGGTCGCCAACTCCCGAACTCACCAGCCGTGAGCCCCTGAGGGTGTAGCAATATCCAGGGTGCACCACAAGTGGTGGGGCTACATACACCCGGCGTCCTTGAGGGCCTTGTGCAGAAGGCAGGAGAGAACATGGAAAGAAAAAGAAGGCTGACCCCTCGCAGAAGGAGGGTATCAGAAAAGATAAGACAAGGGCCAATTAAGGCGGGAAAGGATGATAGGCCTCGGATGCCCTAATACCGTCTGGGTCGGAAGAGAACAAGAGTTGACCAAGTGAGGTCGACAGGAAAGAAGACAGAGAGGAGCCCGGCACAAGCAAGTGGAAGCAATGCCCGACTCAGCTGGGGCCCCGTGGTCGCCAACCCACGTCTCACTAGATGTGAGCCCCTGGGGGGGTTAGAGGGTTTGATGGATACAAGGAAACACAAAAGGGAAGTGTATCTGCACGATAGCTAACGTCATAGAGGCAACGGCGAAAAAACAGATGGTAACTCCACCAGTGACGAATCAAGGAGATCAAATCAAGGCCCTGTAGCCATAGAGGAAATTGGTGAAGAATGAGAGAAACTGAGAGGAACTATTCGGACATCCTCATTCTTCCTCTGCCCCCTTTACCTTTTCCTTCGTTATTACTCTGTCCGCCGTTCGTATTAATATGGAGCATTTTTCTACCAAGGTCCATACAGTACTTTCTGGTGACGAACAGAGGGATTTCTCTAGTTTCTTGTGATCTCATTGACACACTTTCTTTGGCCACATTGTTTTCATTCCTTTGAAAAAGGAGGCAAGGTTCCTCTCGAAACATCACACGGCATCAGCCCAAAAACATGAACAATTTTAATAGTAATCCGGGCTGTGAAAGCTTCAATCTACAATGTACTTATATTCACCCCAAAAAGCACTTTTTGAATGCAAATTTCATCGCACACAAAAGGAAATGAAAACATATCGCAATTCTGAAATACGCTCACATGCCACAGTTGGCACTTTGAAAGAAGTGATCTGCGAGTGTCGTCGTGCTGTGTTGCGGAAATAAGATTCAGTTGCCATATTCGCCTGCTACAAGCATCATAAATTCATAATATTGAGATACTATTTAGCAGCTGGCAGAGCACATTTCTTACTGCTAAATAAAGTGTGCCACAAAAAAAAACTCACTTCATGTTTATACCGTATTTCATGGTGTCCACAGAATATTCAATGTCAATTTTCCTGACTTTTCCTGACCATATGTCAACAAAATTCATGAAGCGTGAAGTCATCGTAATACCGGAAAAAAGGTTTATTGAGCAAACAAATTTTTTTATTTGCAGCCTCCACCATCCCCATAGCTCCCAACACTTGCCTCTTTATTCATTTAAAATATGAAATGAAGTAAATTGTATAATGCAATAATACCTAAATCAAAGTACTCTGCTCGGCGTGCAGAACAGTCGTTCAATACATAATACATGTCTATCAAAAATAATTGAAGGTCCCACTTAACAGAATGCATTCCTGTTTGTAGGGCTCCATTGACAATGTGAAGCGGCCTTCACATTTGGTCACTAAACTTTTTTATGAAACTCAAATTTACATTCTGTCTATCCACAGACATACGGTATCTTTCTAGCAAGAGGAGAGATTCCCTGGTTGAAAGCCTCTAAAATGTCTTGAGCTGCTGCATGTCCACTAAAGATGCTGTTGAAATATCTGGTGTTAACTTTATTGCTGTTGATGGCAAGTTCGCACAAATAGGTCCAGCTGACCTCGCTGAACAACTTTGTTCAATGCCTCATCAAAACAGATAACATTATCACATGAATCTTGCAGTAAATTATGAGAAAGTATGGAGCTAATCAATAATTGATGACATAAGAACATTTCATCTTCCCGAAGTGAAATTTTGTTGCAATTGCACTATCAGGAAACATTTCCCTAAAGGTTTCTGAAATATTTTCAGAAGAATTAAGAGAATTAATTTTGGACGACATTAAGGGCCCACTTTATTTCGGCACTTGAGACTTCATCTTTATAACAGAAAGATTCTACAGATTTCACAGTTCCTGAAGTAGAACTTGAAGGAGTTAATATGGTTAATATAAAATCCCTGACTTTCTAATACTTTTCGCCATTTTTTCCTAACTCACGCTATTTTTTTTACACTTTTTCCTGACTTTTCCTGACCAAAAACAAAATTCCTGACTTTTCCGGACTATTCATGCCTGTGGACACCATGTATTTGCCCGCATATAACTCGCTCTTTTCTGACCGAAAATAAGTGTGGAAATCTTCGGTGTGAGATATATGCGGGAATTTGTGAGGGAAATACCTTATTCCCGGAAAAAAAAAAAAAAAAGTGAAATTTGCACGATTGAAACAAGACGACTGGAATTGTCAACTGCCGTCGCTGCTGCTAATCTCCGAGTTACTCTCACCGTGCATCATCATCATCCCATACTGCATCATCCTAACTTCTGTCCAATGTATTTCCGATGCTGTCTTCAAGAAGTTCTTAATAACGTCTGTCAACACCAAGACCCATAACCCTACATCCAATCATGCAAGAGTTCAAATGACGGCCTTCTTTATTTTGTCTTCTGTTAGCTTATCATGACTAACAATACCAGATCTCAACATGTTCTAACCTAACAATTACTTATTTAGCGTGTGGAGCGCCAACAAAACAGCTGACGATCACACCCCATATTGCCGTTTTACTGCGTTGCCACATTTAAACACCTTACGTGTATATTGGTTTCTAGCGAGTCTTTCTGTTAACGCCAGTAGCGAATATCTAATTCATTCGCAATGAGTTCTCGACAGGCAGCTCTATAACGATTCTAATGGGTTGAGGGGGTCTCCGCCCAATCAATACAATTTAATATTGGCAATTATTAATTTATTGCCTTTGGGGACATGTTTCGGGCCTCATGGGCCCTTCTTCAGCCGCAAAAATATGTACACATTCACATCCATCATATTACTTATACATAAATCATGCATATTTTAAGAAAAAAAAAACATTAAAATTAATTCTAAAATATCATTTATCATGCTTCAAGAAACAAATGAAAAGTAACATTCAAGAACTAATTCTAAAATATCATCTTATCCATATTATAAAAAGGAGAAACAAGTACAGCTAAAAGAGACACATGTAGTCTTGGTGACCTCCTTAATGTTTTGATCTAGTAGATGCCATATTCAAAGTGCTATTAAAAAAGTTAGTTAAAAAAGTTAAAAATATATTGGAGGTAATTAGAATGTGAACAGTGGGCTTATAGGCTCTCCATTTGTGATACAGGGTCCTATTTTACAGCCAATCTTCATGATTTTGGCTTGGGAATATGTTTTGAACCAAAGCTGAACTGTTGTCATTTTCTTTGATGCTGGAATGGGTGGAGACATTACACTTTTGAAGAAACGTCATTCGGAGCCTATGAAGGGGTGAACCAGCCAGAGGGTAAGCCTGCTGTCCCAACTATAAAGAAATAAAATGGGTCTTAGAAAAATGAATGCATCAGAAAAAAGTAGGGCTAAAACGGAAAAATGTAGTAACAACTTGCTGAGCTCGAATTGAAGGAATAACCGACTGTCAGCTATCCACCTGGAGGCTGTAATGGGAAGAAAAAGAAGCAACAATAAAAACACCTACACACCTGAACATGTGAGAGGATGACTCATGCGCCGGATTGCTTACCTTTACTTAGTAGTTTGAGGTACAGATTGTGTTATGTCTGACGGCACGTTGCTGTGTGAGCTAAGCTGGCCCGACCTTGTGGCAGGTCAGGAATTAGGAGGAGGGGATGGGGAGGGAGGAGATGCGTGTGGGGGTAATGAATGACATGATGCAAAGCGGAATTTGTCTTGGGTTTGTGGCCTAATTGGCAGGCTACGTGTGTGGGAAATATTTATGAATATTTCGATGCTAACATACTTTTTGAAAATATTCATAAAATTTTTCCGTCGCCTCAACAATCATAGCAGTCAAAACACAAACATAATTTTTGTAGTTTCAGATCCGTTCGGTAGCTTCCTTACTTATCTCTCCTCCCCAAGTTAAGACACCCCCCGCCCCCCCACACACGTAGCCTGCCAATTAGGCCACAAACCCAAGACAAATTCCGCTTTGCATCATGTCATTCATTACCCCCACACGCATCTCCTCCCTCCCCATCCCCTCCTCCTAATTCCTGACCTGCCACAAGGTCGGGCCAGCTTAGCTCACACAGCAACGTGCCGTCAGACATAACACAATCTGTACCTCAAACTACTAAGTAAAGGTAAGCAATCCGGCGCATGAGTCATCCTCTCACATGTTCAGGTGTGTAGGTGTTTTTATTGTTGCTTCTTTTTCTTCCCATTACAGCCTCCAGGTGGATAGCTGACAGTCGGTTATTCCTTCAATTCGAGCTCAGCAAGTTGTTACTACATTTTTCCGTTTTAGCCCTACTTTTTTCTGATGCATTCATTTTTCTAAGACCCATTTTATTTCTTTATAGTTGGGACAGCAGGCTTACCCTCTGGCTGGTTCACCCCTTCATAGGCTCCGAATGACGTTTCTTCAAAAGTGTAATGTCTCCACCCATTCCAGCATCAAAGAAAATGACAACAGTTCAGCTTTGGTTCAAAACATATTCCCAAGCCAAAATCATGAAGATTGGCTGTAAAATAGGACCCTGTATCACAAATGGAGAGCCTATAAGCCCACTGTTCACATTCTAATTACCTCCAATATATTTTTAACTTTTTTAACTAACTTTTTTAATAGCACTTTGAATATGGCATCTACTAGATCAAAACATTAAGGAGGTCACCAAGACTACATGTGTCTCTTTTAGCTGTACTTGTTTCTCCTTTTTATAATATGGATAAGATGATATTTTAGAATTAGTTCTTGAATGTTACTTTTCATTTGTTTCTTGAAGCATGATAAATTATATTTTAGAATTAATTTTAATGTTTTTTTTTTCCCTTAAAATATGCATGATTTATGTATAAGTAATATGATGGATGTGAATGTGTACATATTTTTGCGGCTGAAGAAGGGCCCATGAGGCCCGAAACATGTCCCCAAAGGCAATAAATTAATAATTGCCAATAATAAATTGTATTGATTGGGCGGAGACCCCCTCAACCCATTAGAATTGTTATTGTACACGTCAATACGGACCTTGTGAAATGGATAATCCTCCAATTAATCTTGAGGCAGCTCTATTACCATCGTCGTCTGTGTATTTGATCACTTTGAGTTTAAATCCAGCCGTATAACTTCTGCATTTTTACATAACTAAAAGATAGATTTCCGCAAGAGAACAATCACACTTAACTGAGAAACAAAAATGGAACGTGAAGACAATGCTGCTAGGCCTACTTGTCAACAATGCAACAGACGGACAGCTAACACTGAGAAAGAAAGGATAGCACCGCCGCAAAAATGAACAAGAATATCGCGGGCAAGACTTGTTTTAAAATTACTATGATCATCTTTATGACGGCGCCAGAAATTAATGCGAGATATATGCGAGGAATACTTTTTCCTGCAATTTCCAATTTAAAAATGGGGTGCGAGATATATGCGAGCAAATACGGTATGCGAGACTTGATTTTGTATAATAGAAGTACATATCCTAGAGTTAAAATGACTCAAGTTGCACGAGAGCATTATGAACAGTAGATACTGTTTTGGAGTCCACTTCTTGCTCTGTCCCACAAACTGACAAGCAATTCCAAACTGGCCGAAGCTAACAAGTGGTTCACATTTCACACAAGCGGGAGACACTCACCTAGACCATCGCCCCCGGAGAAAGTGGCCGCCCCCGACCGTGTGTCGTAGTGACTGTTGGCGAAGGATGCAAAGCTTCTCTGCAGACGTCTGTGTCGGAACACAAAGAAGGAGAGGGCAGCCAGCAGAGCTACCAACACGACTAGGACAGGCACCACCACGCTGGCCAGCCCCATGGGGTTCAGAGATACGCTCCAAGTTGCTGCAACATTTCCAATATGTCTCTCTAAACATCTTCAGATACGAGGAAAATGCTAAATTATTGGTTTGCTGCTAAATAAATGTAATCCTTTAATCATGTGCAAAACAACTTACATTTCTTTTTCAACTTTTACAAAATAAGAAGTTCCCATATTCCAGTTTAGTCATGTTTTAAGGGGCAGAACAGCAAGGTCATCTGCACCTCGTAACACAAATTAAATTATGCACATTTAGATTAATGTAAAATTTAGAGGTGAACGCCTAAATATGAACTAAGTCTAAATACAATAAAACAAAAAGAAAACCAAATAAAACTAATAATTATAAACGAACAAAAAAATTATGGAAAACAAAAAATCAGTGATTCAAAAAAGAACAAGTTCTTCGAGTCAATACTGTACCGTTACTATCATTGGTATGGTACACGAAGACTGACGTCAAACAACAAAAATGATTTTCATTCCATGCTCTTCTACCTCCTGGTTCCAAACATTTACTTGTTCTTGGACTTCCGATTCATCGTCCCACCGTGTCACTGTGTCTCTTTACTTCCCATTCTCCGTTTCACTCGTTTATGGGGGACAATACACTCCCTTGTCGGAACTCATGATAACCTGAGATAAATGCAAGGCCAACTAACGTTTGAAGGAATTGCTAGATGAAGTGAGAAATGAGGAAGTATTAAAGGAAGTAGGAGAAGAAAGAATTATGGTAATGAAGATAAGGAAAAGAAAAATGAATTGGATTGGACACTGCATAAGGGGAGATGGTTTGGTGAAAAGTGCATTTTAAGGACAGTCCAAGGGAAAATCCAAAGAGGAAGAAGGGGGTTTCCGGTGCTGATTTCATCATCATCATCTTGCACAGTTTCCAGCCACTGGCCGGGTCTGTTTGGAACACAAGCCTCTCCAACGTCTTCTGTCTTCCCACCATCTCTCAGCCTCCACCCTTGTCCAGTCTTCTCCTCTCTTCTTCACGCTTTCTTCCACCCCCTTCAGCCACCTGTCTCTCGGTCTCTTTCCTTCCCACTTCGTCTCGTGTATCCTCTTCTCCTCCATTCGTTTTACATGTCCAAACCATCTAACTCTAGATTTCTCTATACCATCCTGTAATGGTTCCTCCTTCATTAATTCTCTGGTCCTCTCATTTCTTATTCTGTCCATCTTTGTAGCTCCAATACTGCTTCTCAAGAACCTCATCTCACTGGCCTGTAGTCTGCTCTTCTCCCTTCCTTTCATAACCCAGGTCTCCGAGGCATGCGTCAGGATAGGGACATAGTCCGTCCGATATATGATCTTTTTGCTGTTCTGAGGGACATCCTTGCTCCATATCATGCTTCTCACCTCACACTCCTCCGGAATGCTTCTGCCTGTCTCCCCCGCTCATTTATTTCTCTATCGTTTCTTCCATTATCTTGTATCAGGCTTCCCAGATTCTTGAAACTCTACACTTTCTTCAGCTGTTCCCTACCAATTGTTATTCCCGTTGTGGTTCTTTCCTTTTTCCTTGTTGTGATCACCATTTCACTCTTATTTATGCTAAATTTCATCCCATATCCTGGTATTATTCCTTCCCACACGTCAACTGCTCCTGTACCTCCGCCTCCTTGTATCATCAAATCATCTGCAAACACCATTGCTGGATTCCATCAAGATTGATAAAACTTATGAGCTGATGAAACATGCTACAGATTATTTTTCCTAGACTCTAAGTAGGGCTATGTTACCGTTAGTGCTGTCCACGTTGGTGAACTCCTCCGACATGAAGCGGTAACCATCGCTGAGCTCCAATGCCACCACGAAAGTGTAGGTGATACCTTCCTCCAGATCGCTGATGGTGAAGGGAGGTCCGTTGGGAACATCGTACTCTTTGGCCGCACTCAAGTTCAGCTTGTTGCCCGGAGACACCAGAATCTTATAGGAGCGCCTGTAACAACAACAACAACAACTCTATTTAAAATGACATAAAAGTGATCATGAAAGCCCGATTCAATAAGCGTTGGTGCTTTCCGATCCTTAGCCTTGAGCGCTCCAGTTCTGTAGTAGTATTCATTATCATCCATAAAACAAATCCGCCGGGCGAAGCCGGTCACTACTGCCAGTGGTTATATGAGGTTTATTATAACACTATCCAAGCCAGAGTTCTACCTATTTCACTTAGATTGTGGGATTTCTGTCCCTTCCTAACAGCTGCCAGAATTGTGCTTTCAGGGAATTATTTAACATACCAATCTCACTGCTGTGCCACATGCTATACGGCGTAATATTTCAGTCTCTGAATTACAGGTTTGATTTTTAGCAAAAATCTTGAAATTGTTCAAATGATTACAGACAGTTTTACCTCCATATTTAGTGTGTTCCTACATAGCAAATTATCACGAAATTGGTTGGACTTCCAGTAAATTCATAGAATATATTCATGAAATACACAGAAAACTTTAATCTTTCCATAAAAAATTCACGTCAACGTGTGGCTAATGTCTGCAGCATAAATTTCATCAGATATTTATGATGGTTTCTACTTAATTTAGACAGATGTATGGGGTTGCACCATACCTTTCAAATCCCTATTTCATGGCATTAATACAATAAAATAATAAAAATAATAATTGCCCGAATTTCACCCCAGTGTACCATTGGGCTTGTCTGTTGGTATGGTACACCTCACCAAGATGCGTGGCGTGGTGCGCTGGGGCGAAAACTCTTGGCTGGCAATTATTATTTGAGCTAACCGGACCATATTTCATAATACATCCGCTCAAATCATATTTCCTTCGGGAATATTTGAAAACCAAAATGGCATTAACAGTCTCATAACAATTTCAGGGTTGTTACAAGACCAAGATTTGCATTTTCACTGACTCAGATCTTATATGATTAGGCCTAATAATGGTTTACAGCGAAGATTTACATAACCGTACCTTGGAAGACAATCATACTCGTATCACGGTGATAGCCTTAATAATATTAGCTAAAAATAGTTGTTTTATTTATCAACCACCATTAATTTTGTCTTCCGAGAATTAACACTTAGCCCGAATTTTCCTACGGATTTCTGAAAAACTTTTAATATTCTATTCATTTCACAAGCAGAGTTTGCTAAAAGTGGAATATCATCTGCACTCCATTAAATATTAATTTTCTCTTTTAATGCATTTACTGCAGATTCTATATAGGTATTAGAAAGAACACTGCGGTTCTCGAGAGAGCGCATCTCGATAGCATTGAGACAACTATCATCGCTCATCAACTGAGATGGTTGGGCCATGTTCACCGTGTGAGTGATACCAGGCTTCCACGTCAATTCCTTTATGGTGAGCTTTGCTCTGGCACTGGACCTCATGGGGCCCCTTTGAAGCGTTTTAAAGACCAGTTAAAACACATCATGACGACGACTGGTATAGATCTCCACTCATGGGAAACATCTGCTGTAATGGCCAACGCGGGAAGTCAACAACCCACCAAGAGTATTCTGGTAATAGTGGACAATGTATAAAGATTTGTTGGCCAAAGCATTAGAGAATGATGTGATAATACAAAGAGTTGACTTTACAAAGGTCGCATGACAATTTAGCAAACATGTGGAGGACCAGACAATATTATTGTCACCAAATAAGGAAGTCCAGGAAGGCATAAAGGACACGACACCACCACTAACTAATAATAAGATATATTATCAAATAGGTGGCACATAAAACAAATATTCAAAGGTGGCACATAAAACAAATATTCAAAGGTGGCACATAAACATATGAGAAACCTTGGCACAAATTTACACAATTGAAGAAACACTCATAAAGAATTAACACACGTTACGTCTTGAGCCTAAAACACACACATTGTCTTGAACGTAGCTGCAGATCAGTACATCATAGAACGGCATGCAATACACGGCGGTTCCAAAGAATGATATAATTTAAATATGCAACACAAGTGGAGTTGCAACAAATAATGAAAAAACAGGTCGCATGGAACGAGAATGTGTCGTCGAACCAGGACTGACTTACAGTGATGCGCCGATACTGTAAGCCCAAAAAATGAATTGTTAATAAAACAAATTATGTGTGAAACGCAGGAAGTCAAAGTAGTTGCTGTCATACAAATACCGGGATATGCCAATCGCACGGTATTGTCACAATAGTAAAGTAGTTAAGCCCAGCGTCAACTTCCATTCCAGTGATGTTGCAGGAAGTCAAAGTAGTTGCTATCATACAAATACCGGGATATGCCAATCGCACGGTATTGTCACAATAATAAAGTAGTTGAGCCCAGCGTCAACTTCCATTCCAGTGATGTTGCAGGAAGTCAAAGTAGTTGCTATCATACAAATACCGGGATATGCCAATCGGGCGGTATTGTCACAATAGTAAAGCAGTTTAGCCTAGCGTTAACCTCCAATTAGTGATGATGCCTGGCCCTGTAACATGCTTCCAGACACGATGAATTATTTATCACACGAAGCATCATCATTATTCATACGCGTGAAGACAAATTGTTAGGCAGTAAATGAAGATGGAAGTAAACACATTACAACAAACTATCCGACGCCGCGGATTGAAGAATTCGTCGACATGACGCGTATCAACATCAAGCATGGTGATGATGAGATCGAAAATCACCGTAATGTCACTGCCCAAACAAAATATGAATCATGTGCATAGGACATGATTGCTAAGCACGGTTACTATGAAGATAGCACCAATTATAGAAATGATTAGCTGGATGTTCGTTGATATATCACAACCAGCGTTGAAGCACAGCATTGTGTCATGGCTACACACTTAGAGAACAACGAAGAAGAAACACGTGATTGGTCGCTACAAGCAGCAAGGAGGCCTCTGATAGGCTGGAAGCAGCCAATCACAGTAGAGAGTTTAAAAACAAGTAAGAGGCCTCTGATAGGCCGAAAGCAGCCAATCACAGTCAAGAGTTCAAAAACAAGTAAAAGATGAATCAATGTGGCCAACTTAAGAATACAAAATTACCTTCTAAGCCAAAATATCCTACTGGAAACACGGCAGTGGGAATACTACATGCAATCAAAACAAATAAATCATGACAACCAATCAACATAAACAAAACCAACCTGACAATGAATAAATGCAATGAAGACAAATAATACAGATATGTACAACCACACAGAGTGGAAACAAATGGGGAAACACAAAAACTGGTTTGCCAAGACAGTGGCCGAACCATCTGCTGCGGACCGTTTACTGTGGCGGAACACTACATCGACTGCTGTCAACTTCTTTGAAGAAGAACGTCACAGACATGAAGAGGCCAAGCGACAAGCAAGAAAGCTTCGTCAATTGCAACCCCGCCCTCCCCCGACCATTGAGTGCAATATATGTGGGCGCATGTTTTATGCCAGGATTGGCCTGTTTAGTCATCAGAAGCACATCCACAGGCTAGTCTGAAAAGCTCTATGCAGGAAGAAGTATGTTTACTCGGAATCGAGTTACAGCCGACGACGACGACGGTGATAGAGGACAACCCTGCCTTACACCTCTTCTTATTTTTACTTCTCTTTTAATGCCTTCAACTGTTATTTAGGTAGTTTGATTTTTATATATAAAAAGATCTGAAAAACGTCAATCTCCATCCTGACATGGCCCAGGATAAAACCAAATGGTAGCGGACCCCACCACCAGAAGGGACAAACGCTGAAGATATACAAGAAGATTGTGCCTTATAATTCTGGCTGGTATTTTCCTTGTTTTGGGCTCAAATTAAAAAAAAACTCAGAAAAACAGAATCGACAATATTCTAAAAGTAGAAGGAAGAAAAGCTAGAACATGCATAAATAAAAAATATCAGAAAGATGGACAATGGCGGATAGTACCAAAAGAAGTAGAGCCCATCATTGATACTATTCGGAAGAAACGGATTTCTTTTTTTGGTCACATTATGAGGACACCGGAAACCAGATTATCTAGAAAAATTGTTGAGAAACTTTGGAATATGAAACAACAAGTAGGATGGATTAACGAAATTAGAGAAGACATTAAAGAATGAAAAATAACCTTGAAGACTTGCAAAACAAAACATTAAAAAAACCTGAAAGACATAAAAATAAGATTTCAACCAAAAATAGACAAACGTCATACAGTAAAAAGGTTATTTACAGATGAGGAACACCTGAGAAGATGAAAAGCTACTGGACAACTCTGAAAGAAAACTTTTTGAAGAAGAAGACCAAGAAATGATTGAAGTGGTCCAATGAGGCCGTAAAAGCAGAAGAAGAGGAAATGCATGCTTTGATGTAAAATTTTGAATGCTCTTAGCCTATGAAATACTCACGAAATGTTGAGCATGGCAGGCTGCAGTTCGCCCTCCTTCCAGCTGACGAAGATGCTGCCGTTCCTCTCGGTGAGCACCTCCAGTTGGTGGGGGCCCTTGACAGGCGGGGCCGAATAGTAGACCACCTGCGAAGCATTGGCCCCGACACTCGTGGTTTGCACAGTTACGGCGTACTGCCCACCATAGTGAACCCTGAACCAGAACGAAAGAGCAGTGGCCGCTGTCGGCAGCAATGTCGTGGACGAGATCTTCTTCAGATTGATTTCCTCGATTTTGATCTGCAGCACACAAGTCGAGTCATTGTACAAAAGCAACAATTGACAAAACCACATTCACCACAGTACATAATTCAGGGTGTCTACCAAAACCAACCGACAGATTTTCCTGACAATTCCCCGATTTTTCCAGGATAAATCAGAAAATTCCCTAGTAACAGTTGCGGCCATAGTGTATATATAAAACAGTTTGTGGCGGCTTTGGTGGCGTAGTTGGTAGCATGCAGAGCTTCTATGCCCAAGATCGCGGGTTCAAACCCGGACGAAGTTGTCGGATTTTTTAAGAGCGTTAAAAATCCCTCAGTATGCCTTCCTTCGGAGGGGAAGTAAAGCCAGGGGTACCATGTCATAGATTTATGGCATGTTAAAGAACCTTCCACTAATTACACCTGTGTGAAGCTAAATTGTATAGGTTAAGAATGTGAACAATGCTCTTAGGTTCCTACGTTTGTTGCCAAGAGCCGACTGCAGTGGCATCTAGTAGCTAAGTTCTAAACTAGTAGTCGATGGTGGCGTTTGGCGGCAAAAGTAGGTACTATCTGAAAAATTCAAAGTCTGCAGTCCTTACTTGAATTTTAAAAAAACCCAGATAGCACACACTAATACAGTCATCACAATTAACACCGGTTATCAGACAGATTCTACACACACCCAAAGTACACGGGGCTACATGACCGCATTGTCGTAGCCCCTAAACTGAGGAACCAACCAAAACAGTTTGTACTTAAAAGAGCATTTCAAAAACTGCTTGAACAATAAAGGGTAGCATGAAAAAGTTTAAAAGACAAACAAAAAAACAGAAAAATATATTGTTCTATATTTTTCCAATTTCTCAATTTTTCATCCAGAAAATCTATTGTATTTGTGTGCATTGAAAGTAGCTCGTTAATGAGTCAAAAAGAAAATAGTAATGCTCTCATACAGTTATACATTTATATACAAACACACAGTGTGCTCTATCTTGCAAGAAATGAGAGCTTACCTCTAAAACAATCACCAGAATATACTTTTTCCCCATCAAAATTTAAATGCATAGTTTCCAATTATTCAAGGTTGGACCTTCTAAAACTAAAATTTCCTGAGTGTCATCAATAGGGCTCTGATTTTTAGGTAAATAAAATATTTTTTAATGTAAATACATATTTTAAGCATTTTTTCTATAAATACATAAATTCCTGCTTTTCACTTATTGGCACATAAAAAGACAATATTTACATTTTTAAAATCAGTTTATTCAAAAAGATGGTATATTGGCTTTCATGGCCGGTGAATGAAAACTCAGCAATTCTTCTAGGTTTGTGCTGTGTCTTGTGTGGGGTTTCGCCTAGGACACACCCTGTAGGGGTCCGGGCGGGGACACCAAGAGCCCGCCGATGAGCCAGCTTGGTGTCCTAGGCGAAACCCCACACAAGACATGGCACAAACCTAGAAGAATTGCTGAGTTTTCAGTTTATTGCAGTTTTGTTCTGTATCAAGCGTCAAGCTAGGAAACTTCGAGCAGCCCAACCACGTCCTCCTCCAGCAATACTATGCGACTTGTGTGGACGCTTGTTCCATGTCAGGATTGGACTCTTTAGTCACCGTAAACACATCCACAAACTGGACTGAAGGAAGAAGATTTATACTCGGATTAGAGTTAAAGCCGATGATGATGACTTCAACGGGGAATAACCTGTGAGCTATCTAATCATCATGCAGAGCGCATGTCAGCTTGCAGCTGTGTTTTTCTTAACTTGTCGCCCCGTGCCTCTCACTGTGGAAGCCGGGGATTTCCTTGTCCATAGCCATATTGCATTATGTGCTAGACCTCCCCCTCCCCCAGCTACCTGGAACCAGTGTCACTCACATCCAGTTCATTTCTGGCACTGAAGTGTAAGGCAGTTCTACGATGCCTAAGTAAAAACAACTACTAGTTATCGTCTGTAGCAGAATTTAAAGATAATTTTACTTCTGATAGGGGCATTCTGTTCTGCCAACCATGCGGGAAAACAATCTAGGCTGAACAGCAATCTCAAGTTACACAACACTTCAAGGGCAAGAAACATATTGCCGTAGTTTCGCGCCTTCTGAATAAGTGTTTCGTGACAATCGTCTGTCATTTGTGATGGACAACCTGAAGATGTACCTCGTTGGGTATTGTAAAGCTTCAGTAGTCAGTGAGTACAGCATATTATTTATATTCATATTAATAAACTAAATTATAATTAAATATTTTAACTTTTTTGTCACAATTTCAGAATAAATATTTTCCCGAATTTTAACACCTAAAAATCCGAGCCCTAGTCATTTAAATACCATGATAATTCCCTGAGTATTCCCTGTTTTCTAGAGTAGTAGACACCCTGTTAATTCTATGAATAAAATACGAATCTGAAATTGCTGTCTTGAAATGTGGTGTGAAACTTGGATAATTTAAATATTTTGCTTGGAATCTTTATTAACTGGTCTTGAGCGGCACATATTGCTGCAAACTCAAAAGTAGGTGTTAGTGTGAGCAGATACTACCTGCAGTTCATAGTTTCCTGTGGCATGTGAAGACATTTCTCACAGCCTAAGCAATCGTTAGCATTCTTCTTACGAATAGGCACCGCATCTCACCCCACGTATTCTATAATGTACATACTCTTAAGAAGGAAGGGGGGGGAAATGGGTCTAAATGTGAACGCGGCCAAAACAAAGTACATGCACCTAACATCTGTTCGAAGAAGAAGAAACTGATAATTTAATAATAGACTCTTGCACATTTGAAAATGTTGTAATTTTTTAGTATTTGTGAAGAGATAAATAGGAGGATTATTAATGGAAACAGCCTATTTTACCAATCTTAAACTCTTTTAAGTCGCGATTGTTGTCGCATAAAACAAAACTACAAATTTACAAGACCGTTGTTAACTTATGGCTCAGAAACATGGAATATGTCTGTTCAGGATTGCAACAAACTTAGGGTGTTGGAGAGGAAAATAATACGGAGAATGTATGGTGCTGTATTGGATAGAGGATACGAACTAATAGAGAAATCCTCAAAAGTGAAATTGTTCGATATATAAAATCACAAAGACTACGATGGCTGGGCCACATTGAAATGATGGAAGACAATAACACCATATATAAAGCCAGAATGGAAAGAAGGTAGACCAAGCAATCGACGGAAAGATGAAGTGGAGGTAGACTTACAAACAATGAACGTAGGATACTGGAGAACAGCTATACAAGATCGAGATCGATGGACGTCTGTGGTTGGGGAGGCCAAAGCTCACGCCGGGCTGTAGTGCCAGGTGAAGAAGAAGACATATTCTTGGGATATAAAATTTAACAATCCATAAGCCCTTTTCAATAGTTTGGAGCCCATTAAAATGTCAACCCTGCATTAAATAGTTTGAAATTAATGTAACTCTTAAGATATAGTGTACTGTAGGTTTCACCTAACTGGAAAACTGTGCACCAATCTTTCAAACACATCGTACCGAGAGATAAAATCCTTTTATGTCCTCAAATTCACAGAAAACTTTAACAACCACCATAAAAGAATTTTAAAACATTTGTTTTACCTCAAGAGTGAGATTAATAATTAATCCCTAATTGAATCGGCCGGAGCTGAAAAGCATTAAGTCAGTTTTCACTACTTTTTGGGAGACAGATAAAACGTCATTGACAGAACAGAACACACTATATTAGTCATCTATGTTGTGAATCAACTATTCAGGTTATATTTGTGTTAGCGGAATATCAACTTTCCAGATTGTATTTTATTTTAAAATGGATTTGTAACATAAAAACCCTGTACAAATGTAATTTACAATAACACACTAACACGTGGGAATCTACCAGTGTGGCCAACATTAAATATCGAATACGGCGCTGAAAGGCAGCAAGCCATTGACTTAATGCTTTTCTCCTGTGATCGCATTTCATCTAGCAGTGGTTTCTGGCTTAAGCCCACAAAACAAATTGCTTTGTGATGGATTTTGCCTTGCCAGTGAGCTTCTGTCCTTTTTCTCCTGCTGGAAAGATGAAAATGTTGTGTGTGTAACTTCAACAGAAGGCTGACTTAATTCTTTCCTACGTCGTTCCAAGGTCCTTTGGTCAATACTTCAGAATACAAATTCTTAAAAAAAAGATAATTTTTGATTTGTTGCTTTTCAGCTCAATTAACACTTTGGGATTTTCACCACCAGACATTGCCTCCGCTTACTTTTAACACTCATCTGCTTCATAACTCCCAATTGTCCCTATATAGCCTAATCTACTCACCATGTAGCTAGTCTTGTTGGTCATGGTCGGGCACGATGAGTTCCAGGAGACGATCATCCTGGTTTCGTCCTTTGGGTCCGCGTAGGCCCTGACGTTCTTGGGTGCTGCATTCACGTTGAACTGAGTGAACACAGCGTTGGGATTACCAGACAGAGGGCCAGACCCCAGTGGACCCACCACGCCCACGTCGAACACGTACGACTCGCAAGCAGCCAGGTGCGGCACTGTGAAGTTCAAGCCCTGAACGGTAGCCTTGGGAGCTGTAATCAAAGATAGTTATCATTAGGGCTCACATCTTCAGCTAAATACATATTCTTTTATGTAAATACATATTTGAAGCATTTTGCTATAAATACATCAATTCCTGTTTTTCACTTATTAGCACATAAAAAGACACACACACACACACACACACACACACACACACACACACATATATATATATATATCAATCACACAATTTGGCCAAGTATAGACAGCTTAGAATCTAAGACAATGGTACATTAATTTTCCTTTTCTTCTCAAAAATTTTTCATTCAGTGGCTAATCGTTTGGCGTTGTTCCACTAACATCACCCTCGTAGGCCGTCGTTGGACTTTGAAAAGTGTAACATCTGCTGAATGGACAAGTTGCCGAAATTCCTCCCTGTCCGAGATGATAGCACCCGTGATCTTCAGTTGTTGCAGTTCCCATCGTATCTCCTCCAGCCATCCTGTAGTGTTTTTTAATTTAGAGATGTTCTTCAAGAGCCAGTTACTGTTCATCCTGTAAAGATGTCCATAAAATTTTAGTCTTCTTTCTTTAATTGAAACTGAAATTTCTTCTATATGACGGTTAAGGTCTTCATTTCTCCTCTTCATCCACCAATTCTCTTTATTCTTTTGGGGACCCAATATTTTTCGAAGTATTTTTCTTTCCTTTTTCTCTAGTTCAACTTTGTTTCCTTTTTCCTCTGGCTCAATGACAGTTGCATAGTGTTTAATTTTTGCTTGGAACGATATCGATCGTTTGTTGTAACGGATGTGAGTAAGCTTTTAGGCAAATTCCATCTTCTTCAATCTCTCCTTGCATGCTGTGTTACCAAGTCCATTTGACTGGATCCATTCACCCAAATACGTAAATGTATCAACTCTCTGAATCTGACCATATTGTGTTGGTAAATACTTTTCCTTATTATGTCTATTCAATAATTTAGTTTTTTCATATGAAAAGAACATAATAGAAGAACGTCAAGAAGTAGTTTCAAAGGAAAAAGACTACACCTACTTAAACAGACACTGTTTTGTTTTTTGTTCAGTTTAAAAAAGTTTCGAACGTTCATGTAAACACACATAATTGGTCAATCGTCTTTAGTTTCTACTAGAAACTGCACCTTGATTTGATGTCAAAAGTTTAAACTCAAGGGAAAAGTTTTCTTTATTCCTCTCGATTTTATACTCTGTATATCCAGAGTAAGAACGTGGCATAATTGGCGGGAACGATCGTAAAATGGCCGCCGCGGGCTCCTATTGGGTGGATTTTGACCCGTAGCATCACACGTTGCCACGGCATTGCTCATGATTCAGTCGCTTGTTAACCGCTGTCTGTATTAGTTTCATCGTCATCGTTTCGTTTACTTTTAGCATCCAGTTCCCGGCAGTCGATAATAACTTACAAGTACAGCACAAGTTAGCGTTTCCCGTCATACTAGAGCGTTCAAATTACCGCCAGTCATTCAATAGCCTACAAATCGACAATGTAAAAAGACGGCACTAATGTCGCCACAGAACAGCTGGTTTGTGTGCTCAGCGCTAAATACTTCTTCACCTTAACAATACGTTTGTGGAATGTCAAAAGCTATTTTGTATTAACCGTACAGAGTCGCGATACGGTGAGTGAGTGTGCTAGGTGTTATCATGATGTTATTTCTGCGTTCTGTGTTAACTGCTGTAAACTGTGAACTACCCTTCACCCAAACTCTTGTTTCATCTTGAAGGATAATCATTGCATGGCGAGTGTTGATATATTCATCATCAGATTACTCTGTATTTGTATAGCTGTCGAGTGTTTGGCCTCTTTCTCGTATTTATTGAATAACGGTGATAAAGGTAGCATAGCTTCCGTGTGTTATTTATGTACCGTATTTCTCTATTTGAATGTCCTCGCCGTCGACTCAGGATTGACATTTGCATATATTGCGCATAATATTACCGAAATAATGTCCGAAGTGTAGCTCCGTGTATTGTTCGAATCAGTTGATCTACATCAACAATAAAAACTTGGCAACACAGCTCAGCAGTTCCAAGCTCCCGCCATTTCCTTCACCTTCTTTCTTTTGAAATACAGAGTATAGCAAAAATACAGATATAGATTTTACAAAGAAAACACCTGACGTGATGGAAAAAAAAAAATGGTAATTAGCCTACTTTTCTCATTTGCAAGAAATGAGGAAAAAGTAGACTTATGAGATCGATCCTGCAAAATGTGTGTGTCCCCCCTATCAACTCCTAAACGGCTGCAGCTATCGAAACCAAATTTGGTAAGAGTGAAGATCTATACCTGAATATCTCATGGCCATATTTGAAATTAACATCAGCGCTACCAACTGCTAAAAAGTTGCAATTAAAATTTGAGCTCCATGCTGGATATCTCAGAAATTATGCATGCAAACTATTCCAAAATTAGCACACATATACCGTATATACCCGAATACACCCCCACATTTTTATTAAAAATCGGACGTGAACAATTGGAGTGCGGGTATTAATTGAGTCATACAAACTTTAAAGATTTTAATTGCCCGCCACGTGCGATATAGGGTGTTGCGAGTATCCGCTAGATGGTGCGAGCACTTTTTTGGGTATACCGTATTTACTCGCATAATTATTATTACCTTTTATTTATTTTTATTTTTGGCTTCAAAATTTCCCTTGATATAGATTAGGATGGCGTGGTATAAAGGCACACAAAGGAGCACTTAGCGTCTTTAAATCAACACACAAAATAGTTATTTTAATCTAAACTTTATTTACGAAATGAGTGATAATAGCCCTCTCTTGGATCATCACAGCTGACTGGTTCCAGGGCTGCAGCACAGCAGTGCGAGCGCCGAGTTCAAGGTTACGCAGTGTTGCCTATTATGCGGCATCATTTCGCGATTTACAGCGTGACCATTGTCTTTTGTTTCTCGAACCCACTCCAGAACTATCGTACTTTCCTTTTCACACCGCGGAAAGACTTACAAGTTTTCTTTGTTCCCAATAATTAGTCCTTCAGGTTACCGGTACGCCAATAACGAATCATACACGGCTGCACTTCATATTTACGACTCACAGTTCTCACTTCATTTTCTCCAGCAAATTCTAGCAATTTCAACTAGAAGGATGCCGTGAAACTTATTCTTTTGCTCATTTTCAGTCGTCGTGTACTGCACGCTTCTTACACACGGCTGTGCGGGATGTGAGGCACGGAACTCGTAAGCGGCGCGGTAGGGGCAGTGGTTCTGCCACTGTCTTGGCAAACCAGTTTTTGTGTTTCCCTATTTGTTTCCACTCTGTGTGGTTGTACATATCTGTATTATTTGTCTTCATTGTATTTATTCATTGTCAAGTTAGTTTTGTTTATGTTGATTAGTTGTCATGATTTATTTGTTTTGATTACATGTAGTATTCCCACTGCCGTGTTTCCAGTAGGATATTTTTGCTTAGAAGGTATTTTGTATGCTTAAGTTGGCCACATTGATTCATCTTTAACTTGTTTTTGAACTCTCTACTGTGATTGGCAGCTTTCGGCCTATCAGAGGCCTCCCTGCTGCTTGTAGCGACCAATCACGTGTTTCTTCTTCGTTGTTCTCTAAGTGTAGCCATGTCAATGTTGTGCTTCAACGCTGGTTGTGATATATCAACAAATATCCAGCTGATCATTTCTATAATTGGTGCTATCTTCATAGTAACCGTGCTTAGCAATCATGTCCTATGCACATGATTCATATTTTGTTTGGGCAGTGACATTACGGTGATTTTCGATCTCATCAAACCATGCTTGATGTTGCTACGCGCCATGTCGACGAATTCTTCAATCCGCGGCGTCGGATAGTTTGTTGTAATGTGTTTACTTCTATCTTCATTTACTGCCTAACAATTTGTCTTCACGCGTATGAATAATGATGATGCTTCGTGTGATAAGTAATTCATCGTGTCTGGAAGCATGTTACAAGGCCAGGCATCATCACTAAATGGAAGTTGACGCTAGGCTAAACTGCTTTACTATTGTGACAATACCGTGCGATTGGCATATCCCGGTATTTGTATGATAGCAACTACTTTGACTTCCTGCAACATCACTGGAATGGAAGTTGACGCTGGGTTTAACTACTTTACTATTGTGACAATACCGTGCGATTGGCATATCCCGGTATTTGTATGACAGCAACTACTTTGACTTCCTGCGTTTCACACATAATTTGTTTTATTAACAATTCATTTTTTGGGCTTACAGTATCGGCGCATCACTGTAAGTCAGTCCTGGTTCGACGACACATTCTCGTTCCATGCGACCTGTTTTTTCATTATTTGTTGCAACTCCACTTGTGTTGCATATTTAAATTATATCATTCTTTGGAACCGCCGTGTATTGCATGCCGTTCTATGATGTACTGTTTTAGGCTCAAGACTTAACGTGTGTTAACTCTTTGCGAGTGCTTCTTCAATTGTGTAAATTTGTGCTAGTGTTTCTCATATGTTTATGTGCCACCTTTGAATATTTGTTTTATGTGCCACCTATTTGATAATATATCTTATTATTAGTTAGTGGTGGTGTTGTGTCCTTTATGCCTTCCTGGACTTCCTTATTTGGTGACAATAATATTGTCTGGTCCTCCACATGTTTGCTAAATTGTCATGCGACCTTTTTATAAAGTCAACTCTTTTATCATTACATCTTTATCTAATGCTTTGGCCAATAAACCTTTATACATTGTCCACTATTACCAGAATACTCTTGGTGGGTTGTTGACTTCCCGCGTTGGCCATTACATTATTTGGTCCTCCGGGCCGGATATTGAGCTGTTTACTATTTTGAATTATTAAGCATTGTTTTGGCCATGTTGGGCCCTTGTTTCTTGCTATTTCACCAGGAAGGCCATAAATTTAACATTGTATACATTCCCATTAACTTCCCAAGGACACAATACAGTATTCTATGTTCAGATGTTTGTTTACAACTTAATCGAGACCATTGTCTCAGTGTTTATTTTTTGTGTTAGTTAGTTGGTTGTGTTAGTTAGGTGTGCAACTCTGGTAATTACATCTAGGCGGGCAATCCTAAAGTCATTATGGATGATGCCCAAAAACGACTTTTAGTTAGGAAGCGTGCAGTCGCTAAGGGCATGCTTACCTCACAAGAAAAAGTAATTAGCAACTTTCAGGACATTACAGAAGAGCAATATCAAATGTTAGTGTTACGCAAACACAAATGCGAGGAAATTTATAAACAATATAACGAAGCGCAAGTCGCTTTAGAGGATATTACAGACAATATCGACGAAGAAATAGCCGAACGTTGTGACTTCGAAGATAAGTATTTTGAGTTGATGGTTAAAATTAAACTACATTGTGACAATTTCAAAAAATCCAACACTACAGACAGTGATAACCCTTTGAATAATTTGCAGAGTGCACAATTTCCTACTGCTAACGTAGCTGCAGCGCATATAAAGTTGCCTGAAATTCAAATTCCGCAGTTCAGTGGCGACTTCACAGACTGGTTGAATTTCAGAGATAGCTTCAAGGCCATAGTAATTGATAACCATGCTCTTTCTGATATTGTTAAGTTCTACTACCTTAATTCTAGTCTTAGTGGTGATGCCAAACTCCTCCTAAAGAACATTACTGTGTCAGATGATAACTTTATGGTTGCATGGAACTTGCTGACAACTCGATACAATAACATTAGGCTCATAGCGCACAATCATGTCACCAAGCTTTTCAAGCCCCCCGCATACGGTAATAATTCAGTGTCATTGCGTGCCATCATAGACCACTTTGTTTCTCATGTCAATGCGTTAGAAGCTTTGGACTTTAACGGGGTTCCCCTTCAAGACCTGTTAATGTCACATTTTATATTGGAGCTACTAGATAATGATAGCATCCGTGAATGGGAGAATCATGTTGATTCTGGGAGAATTCCCACTCTCCAGGTCTTGGTTAGCTTCTTAGAGAAAAAATGCAAGGTACTGGAAATAACTGAAAAGAATGGGTCCAGGCCTGCATTACATACTGCTGTAACCAAACTTAAAGCTGAAGGTCATTCGTCTCAGAAACCCATGTTAACTACTACCAAATCTCGTTGTACATATTGTAGGAGCATTGATCACCAATTGTCGAAATGTGGTACCTTTATTAAACTTTCGTCCACAGCCAAATGGGATTTTGTCAGGTCTCGAAAATTGTGTTATAATTGTTTGCGTAATTTCGAGCCTAATCATCAATGTTCGAAGTACTCTTGTAACACTTGTTCCCGAAAACACCACACTCTTCTTCACTATGAACCCTCCAGTGGCACTAGTAATGATGCTTCTCAAGCTCATGCTAACGTGGTAAACACTAGTTGCAGTAACGTCGCTCGTGACAATCAATTTTCAAGGACGTTATTGCCCACTGCCAAGTTGAATATATTAGCTGGCAATGGCTTACGTGTACCTGTTACTGCACTACTTGACTCTGCATCAGATTGTAACTTAATTTCGTCACACTTAACTAAGAAATTAAGACTCCACACCAAACCTATGAAGGTACACATTCACGGTGTTGGTCAAAATTAAAGCACTGCTACTGTTGTTGCTGATGTGAACGTTTTTGCCTGTGCTACTAATTGGTCTGCTAAGCTTGAATGTCTCGTGGTTCCCAATATTGCACTTGAGCTACCCGCTGCTGGTTTCGACACCTCTGAATGGAACATTCCATCACATATTGATTTAGCTGATCCTGATTTCAATTGCACTAAATCTATTGATCTTGTTCTTGGTGCAGAATATTTCTTTGACCTGTTATGTCCTGGTAAAATCATACCAGTTGGTGATTTGCCCATCATTCAAAATACCTCTGTGGGTTGGGTGTTTTCTGGGAGGCTGCCCAGTGCAAGCACCTCGCAACCATCGCACGTGGTATCAGCACTTACACTCTCACGCCCTCATGTAGAACAACAGCTGGAAGCGTTTTGGAACGTTGAAGAAGTTGAAACCCCAGTGTTGTCTGTTGATGAATCCATATGTGAAGAACACTTCGTTGCTACTACCACTCGCAAAGACGATGGTAGATTTGTGGTTAGACTCCCTCGCAAGGTAGACTCGGAGCCTCTAGGTGCCTCTCGCTACGCTAAACTAAATCGTTTTCACTCTCTCGAAAGACGTTTGGCTCGTAACCCTGAGTTAAGGTTAGAATACACTGAATTCATGCATGAATATCTAGCCTTAAACCATATGCAAGTCGCCCCCCACCCGACTGATGGTGAAGTTTACTACATTCCCCATCATCCTGTTTTCAAGCCGCACAGTACTTCTACAAAGCTCAGAGTGGTATTTGATGCTTCGATGGTTACTACGTCTGGGTGCTCCCTTAATGATACTTTGTTGGTGGGCCCTGTAATTCAGCAGGATTTGTTCTCTATTTTGCTTCGGTTCCGTACTCACTTGATAGCGTTTGCAGCTGATCTGAGTAAAATGTACAGACAGATTCTTGTAGATCACTAAGATCGTGACTTACAGAGAATATTTTGGAGAGACTCTCCTTCAGACCCAATAGTAGAATATCAATTAAACACCGTTACATATGGTACTGCCCCAGCTTCCTTCTTAGCCACTCGTGTGCTAAAGGAGCTCGCCCTCACTGATGGCACAGCTTTTCCAGCTGCCACTCAGATTGTTTTAAACGACTTCTATGTTGATGATTGTATCTCGGGATGTGATTCCGAGCATGACGCACTCATTCTGTATGATGAATTGACCCTTCTTTTGAGATTAGGTGGTTTTGAACTGTGTAAGTGGAGTTCAAACTCCATGACTCTAATAGATAACATTCCTCTTGATCATCAAGAGAAACAACAACTCCGTAGTTTCGGCGATGGTGAAGAAACAGTCGCCAGAACGCTAGGACTTTATTGGCAACCTATCGATGACTTGTTGCGGATTCAGTCACCTATCGTGAACTGTGACACTTCAATTACCTTTACTAAGCGTTCATTTTTGTCCATTGTTGCCTCTATCTTTGACCCTTTGGGTTTAGTGTCACCTATTGTGGTTGCTTGTAAGATTCTCTTCCAAGATTTGTGGATTCACAAACTCGGTTGGGATGACCCCCTTCCAAAGGAAATCGCGCAAGCTTGGCTGAATGTTTATAGCAATTTACCTGCGATTTCTGAGATTTCTACTCCACGTTTGATTAAGCCTGCTTCAGAAATCAAATCTATGCAACTTCATGGCTTCTGCGACAGCAGTGAGCAGGCCTATGGAGCTTGTCTGTATTTATTGTCAATTGATACCTACGGCGTCGTCACTGTTGCTCTTGTGTGCGTTAAGTCGAAGGTTGCTCCTCTTAAACAGTTGTCTTTGCCCAGACTTGAGTTATGTAGTGCACTTTTGCTTTCCAAATTAATTGCAAAGGTGCAACCCGCTTTGAACTTGCCTATTGAATCCGTCTATTGTTGGACAGATTCCACTATTGTTTTGTCTTGGTTGGCTTCGCCCCCCTCAAAATGGAAAACCTTTGTAGCCAATAGAGTTGCTGAAATACAAAGGCTTACTGTTCACTGCGCCTGGAAACATGTCGCTTCCCGTGACAATCCAGCCGACATAATTTCCCGAGGCTGTATGCCCTCAGAATTGAAAAATAATCAGCTATGGTGGTATGGTCCAGCATGGTTGAAGGCCTTTACAAGCTCCAGTACTTCAGATATCTTTGACACTCCTGTGTCCGAATTGCCCGAGTGTAGAATTTCGTGCGCAAATGTATCTTAACCTGTTGACATTGAATTTTTAAACAATTTTTCTTCCTACACAAGATTGTTGAGGGTCATAGCCTACTGTATTAGGTTTTTCTCTAATTGTAGAAATACCACTAGGATCAGTGGTCCACTCACTGCCATTGAAATTGATGTTGCACTACTTACATGTGTGAAAATGATTCAAGCTCAGTGCTACTCTACTGAACTTACTGCTCTAATGAAGAATGAGCAAGTGCCATTCACTTCCACCATCAGCAATTTGCACCCTTTGCTTCACTCTGATGGCACTATTCGTGTGGGAGGCCGTTTGGAATTGGCCGACCTTCCATTTGATACAAAACACCAGATACTTTTGCCCAATGACCATCATTTCACTAAAGTCCTCGTCAGACATACCCATTTAAAGTTGCTTCATGGCGGGGTCCAGGTTGTGATTGCGACTATCCGACAACGCTTCTGGATACCGTCACTACGAAAACTTGTTCGTAGCCTATCTCGCTCTTGTGTTACTTGCGTGCGCTACGCTGCACGTCCTTCTGAACAGTTAATGGGTCAACTCCCAGCTGTTCGCCTCCATCAAACCTTTCCCTTTAATCACGTTGGTGTTGATTACTGTGGTCCATTCATTATCAGGTACGGTGGCCCCAGGTCAAAGGTCTCGACGAAGGCCTACATCGCAATGTTCGTTTGTATGGTTACGAAGGCTGTGCACACTGAAGTCGTCACTTCCCTCTCCAGTCATGCTTTCGTTGTAGCCTTTACTCGCTTCTGCAGTAGAAGGGGCGTTCCCGCTCAAGTGTATTCCGACAATGGTACCAACTTTCAAGGCGCACCGTCTGACCTTGCTGATCTTGGTTCGTTGCTCTCCTCTGCAGATTTTCAATCTGTTGTTCAAGATTCTACGTCATCGCTACTAATTCAGTGGCACTTCATTCCTCCTAGTTCTCCGCACTTTGGTGGAATTTGGGAGGCAAACATCAAATCTTTGAAATCTCGTTTAATAAGAATCATGAAGGCTCAAGTACTTACGTATGAAGAATTGACCACTCTCGTGGTGCAAATTGAAGCCATTCTAAATTCTAGACCCATTTCGCCTATGTCTGAGGATCCTACTGACTTGTGCTATCTCTCGCCAGGTCACTTTCTTGTTGGACGACCTTTGAATGCCTTGCCCATTCCTGACGCTTCTGAAGTGCCCATCAATAGGTTGTCTAGATGGCAATTACTTCAACAGATTATGACTTCATTGTGGCGTAAATGGTCCACAGATCATTTACTCTCCCTTCAACAACGTCACAAGTGGAACCGTATGTCTCCTAACCTCAAGGTTGGTACGCTTGTCCTTATTATGGACGACAATGTTTCTCCTACTTACTGGCGACTTGGACGTATTCTTAAGGTTCATTGTGGTAAGGACGGCCTAGCTCGTGTGGTCTCTCTACATACCACTCTGGACTCTTGAAACGTCCCATCGTCAAGGTGTCTCCCTTGTTGCCGCAGAACTAAACACTCTTGTATTTTCATAAACAACCTGCCTGTTGTTTCTGTGCGGGCAATATGGTTCGGCCACTGTCTTGGCAAACCAGTTTTTGTGTTTCCCTATTTGTTTCCACTCTGTGTGGTTGTACATATCTGTATTATTTGTCTTCATTGTATTTATTCATTGTCAAGTTAGTTTTATTTATGTTGATTAGTTGTCATGATTTATTTGTTTTGATTACATGTAGTATTCCCACTGCCGTGTTTCCAGTAGGATATTTTTGCTTAGAAGGTATTTTGTATTCTTAAGTTGGCCACATTGATTCATCTTTAACTTGTTTTTGAACTCTCTACTGTGATTGGCAGCTTTCGGCCTATCAGAGGCCTCCCTGCTGCTTGTAGCGACCAATCACGTGTTTCTTCTTCGTTGTTCTCTAAGTGTAGCCATGTCAATGTTGTGCTTCAACGCTGGTTGTGATATATCAACAAATATCCAGCTAATCATTTCTATAATTGGTGCTATCTTCATAGTAACCGTGCTTAGCAATCATGTCCTATGCACATGATTCATATTTTGTTTGGGCAGTGACATTACGGTGATTTTCGATCTCATCAAACCATGCTTGATGTTGCTACGCGCCATGTCGACGAATTCTTCAATCCGCGGCGTCGGATAGTTTGTTGTAATGTGTTTACTTCTATCTTCATTTACTGCCTAACAATTTGTCTTCACGCGTATGAATAATGATGATGCTTCGTGTGATAAGTAATTCATCGTGTCTGGAAGCATGTTACAAGGCCAGGCATCATCACTAAATGGAAGTTGACGCTAGGCTAAACTGCTTTACTATTGTGACAATACCGTGCGATTGGCATATCCCGGTATTTGTATGATAGCAACTACTTTGACTTCCTGCAACATCACTGGAATGGAAGTTGACGCTGGGCTTAACTACTTTACTATTGTGACAATACCGTGCGATTGGCATATCCCGGTATTTGTATGACAGCAACTACTTTGACTTCCTGCGTTTCACACATAATTTGTTTTATTAACAATTCATTTTTTGGGCTTACAGTATCGGCGCATCACTGTAAGTCAGTCCTGGTTCGACGACACATTCTCGTTCCATGCGACCTGTTTTTTCATTATTTGTTGCAACTCCACTTGTGTTGCATATTTAAATTATATCATTCTTTGGAACCGCCGTGTATTGCATGCCGTTCTATGATGTACTGTTTTAGGCTCAAGACTTAACGTGTGTTAACTCTTTGCGAGTGCTTCTTCAATTGTGTAAATTTGTGCTAGTGTTTCTCATATGTTTATGTGCCACCTTTGAATATTTGTTTTATGTGCCACCTATTTGATAATATATCTTATTATTAGTTAGTGGTGGTGTTGTGTCCTTTATGCCTTCCTGGACTTCCTTATTTGGTGACAATAATATTGTCTGGTCCTCCACATGTTTGCTAAATTGTCATGCGACCTTTTTATAAAGTCAACTCTTTTATCATTACATCTTTATCTAATGCTTTGGCCAATAAACCTTTATACATTGTCCACTATTACCAGAATACTCTTGGTGGGTTGTTGACTTCCCGCGTTGGCCATTACAGGCAGTGAGTAGCCATCGAGGTCAACAGGTGTTGCAGGCAGAAGCGCGGGTTTTACAGTTTCGTGATTTGCGTGATACGGTAACATGGCATCGGTAAATGTAAAACAAGTGATGGAAATACTAACATGAAATCTCGTCATATGTAGTACAGTATGAATAGTATACATTTGTTTAAAAGTTACAAAAATAAAAATAGAAGTTTTTATTTTATTTTAAATTTCCATTAAAAAATGAGGGTGCGGGGATTATTCGGGGGCGGGGGGTTATTCGGGTATATATGGTAGATAGCATTACAGATTAACTTTTAGAAGTCCGTACATGCCAGTGTTGCCAACATACCGTATTTGCTCGCGTATATCTCGCCCCCGCGTATATCTCGCACCCCATTTTTTTTTTTGAAATTTCGGGGGAAAAAAAGTACTCTCATTCATTACTGATGCCATCATATAAATGACCGTAATAACCTTGAGTTAGAAAACACGTTCGATTTAGCGTGCCACAACAGTCGCCAATGTCCAGGAAATTACCCGAAGCGTTACTAACAGGAAGAGCGAGCAACGTGTTGATCCGAACTTCGATACGAGCCGATTAGGGATCGAGGCGCCGCGTGCAAGCATACGGTGCAGCTTGAGTGTTAGCACGCTGTACATCGTTAGTCTTCGGCCGCGGTTGGCTAAATACGCCGCCTTGAGACAAGTTCGAATTAGCGATTAGCGCGCCACGTCAGTTGCGGAAGTAGGCCTACTGTTACATCGCAGAGAAACGCAGTTCAGTCTTCTTGAATCTCAATGATTTCATATTTACGCATTGCGTCGCATCAGAGCTCGGCGGCGTGCAAGAATACGGCTCAGCGTGAGTGTTAGCACGCTGTACATCGCTCGTCGAGTCTTCGGCCGCAGTTGGTTAAATTCGCCGCCTTGAGACACGTTCGAATTAGCTATTAGCGCGCCAAACCAGTTGCTCAAGTAGGCCTGCTCTTACATCGCAGAGAAACGCAGTTCAGTCTTCTCGAATCTCAATGATTTCGTCTTTACGCATTGCGTCGCATCAGAGCTCGGCCGTGTGCAAGAATAAGGCGCAGCGTGAGTGTTAGCACGCTGTACATCGCTCGCCGCATCTTCGGCTGCGGTTGGCTAAATTCACACCGCCTTGAAACATGTTCGAATTAGCGATTAGCGCGCCACAACAGTTGCGCAAATTTTGTGTTTTTTCGGGAATACGGTCATTCCCCGCGTATATCTCGCACCGAAAATTTTCACACATATTTTTGGTCAAAAACGTGCGAGATATACGCGAGCAAATACGGTAATTCTAAGCCTGCCGATGAGTCCAATTTCAAAATGCATGTAACTTCTATAGTATCGATTGGATTTTAACGAAATTTCGTATGTACTATGTGTATGATAACATATGACTATGAGTATTTTAAGAGCAACCCAGGGCTGTCAACTCTTAAAAAATGCTCTCTTTGTTTTAACCCTACTATCAATATCACAAAGTATGCTAGCCCACAGCTCTAAATGTTGCACACGTATAGTACCTGACATTCTACCTTACTTTAGTGTAATTTATATATATCAGTGCTGCCAACATGATTCTTAACCTACTGATAGGTCCAATTTCTAAATGCATAGGTCCAATTTCTAAATGCATATAAGTTCTATACTAACAAATGGATTTCAACCAAATTTGGTATGTGCTTTGTGTACCACAACAGTTACGACTGCATATTTGTAAGAAGCAGCAGGGCTACCAACTGTTAATAAATGCTATCTCTATGTTTTAACCCTAATATCAATATATCAGAAAGTATGCAAGCCATCAGTTCTAAACTTTGCACACGTATTATACCTGACATTCTAGATTAATTTGGAGTAACTAATATACCTCAGTGCTGCCAACATGATTCTAAGTTTTCTGATAGCTTCAATTTTTAATTACATATAACTTCCATACTAACAAATGGATTTTATCCAAAATTGGCACCGTAATAGATCGTAATATTTTAGATTAATTCTGAGTATCGCATACATGACATTGTTCCCAACATGATTTTACGCGCACTGATAAATCCAATATCAAACAGTATGTTAAGTCCATCAGACTTCAACCAAAGTTTGTATGTGCATTCTATACCTTAAGATATGGAACTAAGAATATATTCAGAGTCAGCAGGGTTGCCAACTAGAGTAAGTTACTCTTTTAGGCTACACTACTTCAGGTGTATTTCAAACTGCACTAGTTAGAAATGTTAGTATTACCAACTTGATTTCGTCATTACTCTAGACAGGTCTATATAATGGGCATGAATCTTTAAATTTTAAGAAAAGTAGGCTCTTTAGTTTGTCACAGAACTAACATAAAAATTAGCAAATACTTCTCTTGTATTTTTCAATCAACTTAAATTTCACGGGCCTGTATTATCGTTTATAAAATATCTCGATAGTGTAAGTCGAATATATAAAATTACCTTCGAAGAGTTTCTTGGCGTTTAGAGCGTAGTATATTCCGTAGGTCCAGTTGTTACTGCGACTGTCTTGCGGAGGCTGCCACTGCAGGAATACCGTAGTCCCGTGCCCTTTTACCAACGTTGCTACCAGCTTAGTGACCTCTTTCAATGGTGAACCTGGACAGAAAGCTCCATGTTTGTTCTGCACATGAAATACACAGCAACCAATCACAGCACAATTACCCAACAACTCACCCTCAGTCTTGGCAGTGACAGTAGAAGTAGGACCCTCAAAGTTCTTCTTAAAGGCAGACACATCAAAGTGATACGTGGTGCCTGGAGCAAGCCCTTCCACTGAAACAATATGGACCAGACAGATTTACTAAAAGTGGAGCTTAATACAGTATTTATAGAGCATCCAGCGTTGACAAAAGACTATGGGTCTTACGGGTTTTTACTTTTAAAAGACCCCCCTGCCCCCTACACTGGTTTTGTTACCTCACCTTTTGTCATGAAGGAACTCGGAACATATATATTTTTCATCATAATAGCTTCCTACATTAATCTGATCTATTTATCTGCCAATTGTTATTGGATACAAGTATCGTTTGTATTATGTCTTAGTAATTTAAACATTTTCGAGGTTTGCACGCTGGAAAGAAGAGCCTCGTCCTGTGCACCTTAAGTGGTGGGGCTACACACACCCTGCTTCCTTGAGGGCCTTGTGCAGAAGGCAGGAGATACAATGAAAAGAAAACAAGAGGTCTGACCCCTCGAAGAATGAGGGATCAGGAAAGATGAGGCAAGGGCCAATTAAGGCGGGAAAGTAATAGACTCCCTAGGCCTCGGATACCCTAATACCGTCGGGGTCGAATTAGAACAGGAGTTGACCAAGGGAGGTCGACAGGAAAGATAACAGAGAGGAGCCCGGCACAAGTAAGTGGAAGCAATGTCGCACTCAGCTGGGGTCCCGTGGTCGCCAACCCATGTCTCAAGTTCTGAGGCCCTGGGGGGACAAGTTAATTGTAACGCCCAGTAAAAATTTACACTAGGTAGTCCTTTCTATAAAATTCTTAAACTACTGAAATTAACCAAATAACCTGAATTAACAGTCGGGAAAATATCTGGAGATGATGTAGTTATAGATGCTTACTCCTCCGCCACCTGAGATCTGCCCAGCCATCCCTAATATGAACGCTACTTGTATAGGCAAAAGTCCAGCTGTTTCAGCCATTTTGGTATCATGTACCGTATTGCCAACCCCATGCATTCGGTACTATATCGCATCTGGCAGACCAATGGTGGTTAGGGAGCGCGGCCCTAGCTAACATATAACGCCCCTGGTTTTAGTCACGCATCAACAATATTTATCCAGGCCAATGGTTTTGCCTTTTATTTCATTATTCGCGTGTGGTGTGGTGAATTTTGTATCGGACATGTTGGCAACGGGTGCTGACGTCAATGTAACATGGCGCCGACCGTGAAATGAACACGAACAAGAATGCTTTATTTACGTAATAAAAGAAATATTTCCGGTGCAACAGTGACAATTCGAATTGAAATCAACTTCTAACGACTCCCAGAAAGGTGTGTGAATCATAAATAATATAATTTCAATAATCTGCCTTGTGAAAGTTCTGAAAAGGGAGGAGTACCTACTCTGAACAATTAACCCCTGAACCGGCAGCCAATTTGTGTGATATTTTCCTACCAAGTGGATTCTGATTTTCAACCTGTTATGAACAATGTTCCATGGCACTGTTGCATATCGTTGAAAAGCTAAGAACCACAGATTCAGATGGTAATGTTAACTTTTCTGTGATGGTTGATTAAAAAAGAGAAATTGAGAATTGAAAATGGTGGAATTATTATTTTGTGAGCAATATCAAAATTCTAACAACCTAAAATACGAGACGAAACATACAACACAAAATCCAAGATATACAAAATGGTGCACATATATGTACATAATGTGTGTGAAAGTTTCAAGTCTATGCAATATTATTTGTTTAATGAATAACAAAAAAATATATATATTCTATGAGCCATTTTAGGCGTCAATGAACTTGCGTTCTTGTAAATGTTATTACAGCTGTTATGCTACATACAAGCCAACTGAAACGAAAATATTGCAGACGGAAATTATAACAACAAAGGTGCACGTTTAACTCCCTAATACAGTAGAACCTCGGTAATCCGAGGTAATTGGGACCAACAGGAACTCGAATTCGGGAAATATCGGATTACACAAAGTTACGAAATTTTAAGACCTTACATTAAAAATTAGATGCACAAGAACCTTGTGTTTAAATATTCTTATAGTAAATGGCATTATTTCATCAGTTATCGTCATGAAGGAAGGTCATGAAATCTTATTTCGAAAAATTATACAGCAGTACAGGAGTAGACCCCAACGATGGAACCACAAAGGTCAGTTTATGCAGTAATGATGAACTTGATCAAGAGAATCCACCAACATGGAAGGAAGTAGAAACAGCCTTTAATAGTATGCCCAAAGAAAAATCGACAGGATTTGATGAAGTCAGTGCGGACATGATCAAAGCAGCTGATCCACTAGGAATACAGTCGCTTCATAGAGTAATAGGTGCAATATGGAAGGATGGAAAAGTTCCAGATGATTGGAAAAAAGGAATAATAGTACCTCTCTTCAAAAAAGGAAGCCGAAAGAAATGTGGCAATTATAGAGGGATCACTTTATTGTCTCATGGCCTGAAAATATTTGAAAAAATACTTGAGAAAAGGCTAAGGAAAATAATAGAACCTCAACTGCAGGAAGAGCAGTATGGATTCAGAGAACACCGTGCAACTATAGATCTCGTATTTTCCCTCAGAATGCTGCTAGAAAAGCACTGGGAGAAGGGTAGAGACCTAACACTTGTATTTTTAGATCTTGAAAAAGCATTTGATAACGTTTCAAGAAAGACTATATGGGAATGCCTAAGAAAGAACAAGTAGTTCCGTGAAGAACTAAAGCCTATTTTCATATATCCTACTGATGCTAATTGCCTCTATCAACATACTAAATTTCAGTTTGATTGCTGTAATAGATTCGTAGATATTGAGAACTGTCTAAATATTTCCGATGGTCGCTATGTTGAACTTCTGTTACATGAAGATTATTGTGTACGTGTAGTACTCAAACTACAATCACATGATTAGGACACATGAAGTAAAAAACGAGATTTTAAAATTATGCACAGCTGCCATCTTGTGGTTATGGAAACAATTGAAATAAATTAGATGCCAGTGGATTAACATTTGTATAAGGATTTACTGTACCAAGTTTCACTGCACTTGGATGGTTAAATTGCGAGAAAAGACCATGTGAATATTTATATTTCGCGTCGCCGCCATGTTGGATTTGTGCTCACCAGGTTATTGAAAGTCCTATAGATGAACTTATATTTATAACCCCTATGAACATAAAAAGTTCATTTTCATTGCTGTAGTAGATTCGTAGATATTGAGAACCGTCTAAATATGCCGGATGGTCGCCATGTTGGATTGTTATATGGCTGGCGTTTATAGAATCATGTACCTTTAAAGAAACACTTTTGCGTAGGTTCATTATTCAAACTTTCACTTCGATCGCATGATTACGACACAAGAAACAAAAACTTAATTTAAAAATTCACACAGCCGCCATCTTGAGGTTATGTAAACAATTGAACTAAATTACATACCAGTGCATTACAATGTGTATAAACATTTGCTGTACCAAGTTTCATTGCGTTTCGATCATTAAATCGCGAGAAAAGTCTATTTAAAACTTTCAAGTTCGCTTGGCCGCCATATTCGTTTTGTAGTTAGCCGGTTTTTAAAAGTCACATAGATGAACTTCCAGTAGTGCCCTTTATCTCCGTGCAAAATTTAAGGGTGATACCGGTAATAGTTTCAGACATATAGAATGCCGGTGAAATATTTCGCACTGCCGCCATATTGAGGTTATGTAAACAATTGAATGAAGTTAGATGTCGGTGCATTACAATGTGTATAAACATATACTGTACCAAGTTTCATTGCGTTTGTTTGGTTAAATCGCGAGAAACGTCTATTTAAATGTCGCAACTTTGCTTGGCCGCCATGTTGGTTTTGAAGTTACCAGGTTTTCAAAGGTCACATAAGTGAATTTCTAGTAGTTTTCTTTATCACCATACAAAATTCCAGGGTGATGTCGGTAATAGTTTCGGAGATATTGAATGCTGGTGAAATATTTCGCACAGCCGCCATGTTGGATTGGTGAGACGTAACAAAATTTGAAGCACACGGTCGGGGTCGCCCGGAATAGTGCTATGAACTTACCAAGTTTCATTGAAATCGCTTTAGCCGTTAAGATTTTATTAGGGGGGGGACACGCACACGAATCACACACACACACACACACGGACAAAAGGTGATCTCATAAGCCTATTTTTTCAAAATTGAAAATAGGCTAAAAACGTACCCGCGGGGCTAATCCAGAAAGTTAAAATGCTTTACGAAGGTTGCCACAGTTGTGTTCAGATAGGAAATGGTAATTCTGACAGGTTCCAAACAACAAAAGGAGTTCAACAGGGCAGTGCCCTCTCGCCATTACTTTTTATCACTGTAATGGACGAAGTTATGAAAGGAATAAAGCATAACAACAATACAGAAATCAGCACATTTGCATTTGCAGATGATGTAGTAATTTGGGGTAATACAGAGAAAGAAGTACAGGAGAGGTTGGCCACCTGGAATAACTGTCTAAAAGCACACGGATTAACAATAAACAAATCAAAAACGGTAGCGATGTCAGTCAACAGACAGAACAAGAAAGGAGAAATAAGGCTTGAAGGTACACAGCTTGAAACAGTAGACCAGTTTAACTATCTTGGGTGCATTATTTCAAGCAATAACAGGATACAGCATGAGATCAATAGCCGAACCCAAAAAGCAACCCAGTTCTACCATCAAGTTCGGAACCTACTCTGGAACGAACAAGTCCCCTTGAGATCAAAACAGACGCTCTTTCAATCATACTTTACCCCCATAATAACATATGGCCTAGAAACCTGCACAACAACCAGACAGATAGACAGCAAACTACAAGCTGCAGAAATGAAGTTTCTACGAACAATGGTACAAAAAACTAGGAGGGATAGGGTAAGAAATGAACAAATTAGGGAAGAAGCTGGAGTGTAACCAACTTTGAAAGAAAAAGTGACAAGGGCCCGTTTGAGATGGTTTGGCCATGTCAAGCGAATGGACGAGGGGAGGATAGCAAAACAAAGACTACACACAGATGTGGTTGGTAGAAGGCCAGTAGGAAGACCAAGGAAGAGATGGCTAGACCAGGTGAAGGAGGACATAGGAACAAGGGGAGTTAGCTGGGATAGAATCCTGAAAGAAGAATGGTACATGGACAGACGCAAGTGGAGGGCGCTCGTAAACTACACCCGGGCAACTGGAGTAGAAGACAGATGATGATCGTATAATGTGTTGCATTTAGGCTTTGTTTCAAAAATAAAAACAATATTTTACAAAAGAATTGCAAGAATGTACATATCCCTCCCTATATTATTCTGCTAAGGTCCCATTCCAGTTTTGTACCGAAAATAAGGTCCTATTAATACCAACCTACACATATGGGGTACCTACAGGTTCAGCATAACCCAATGTGTGCGCAAAACACACTCACTTCCTCTTTAAATGCCTCACAATTAAATAAATACCTTAAAAAATGTACATTTACAATGAAAGCACCGTAACCAGCCATCTAGCGGGAGCACGGCGTACTGCTAGCTGAGGAGTCTCTCAACAAATGGCTCAACCTACAATCACGTTGCGAAAGCTCGCACAGGCCCACTAGTTTACTTCAAGTACAGAACAATGCGTTGGATGGACACTGTGGAGAATAGTACTGTATTAGAAAACGGAACCTGGATTGGAACACCGTGTCGGAAGAGGAATGGTGGAACGACAGAACAAAGTGGAGAGGAACCATATTTTCCCCCACCCAGTGTCAACTGGAAAAGGGGAAATTAAGATGATGATGATGATGATGACAGAACAATATTTATTAGTTAGCGGGAGGGCGATAGCGGGCAGAATTGTAAAGAACGCATGTGCGCATCTCCGCCAAAGGCCTTGGGTAAGCTATGCATCACACCGTCATCCACTTCGGATTAAACGAAGGCTCGGACTACCGGGGTTCTACTGTACATATATAATAATTACAGCCTCAAAATAAGAGCGGTAGCGATAACATATAAAGCGCCATTACATGATATGTTTTGGTTCGCATGGCAGAGAGTCCCTCATTTGTTTCCAAGGGAACGTATACAAGGAGATTGTTTCTATGGATGAAAACGAGTAAGAAGCATCTGTAAACCTCTAGGAACATACGACAAGGCATGTCACACCATCTCTCAGCAGAACAGAACTACTAAATGAAGAAATAAAAATAAGTACCTGTGTAGGTGGTGACGTTCTTCACAGAGATCTTGGGCAGATTGGGGAAGGGCGGAATGCCGCGAGGAGTCACGTAGTAGCCCTCGGCACCGGGCACCACCTTCCAAGACAGCGTCGTGCTGTGGTTGGTCTTGGCTGGGATCACCAGGCCCTGCACCGGCTCGATGATACTGCTCTCGTCAAACAGCAGGGTCGCCACCTTGGAGCTGTTGCTCTTGTAACGCCCGTTCTGCGCCTCCACCTGCACACATCACCACACACACTACCGTATGTACCCACCGCACATTTTTATACAAAATCGGACTTGAAAAATTGGGGTGAGGGTATTAATTGAGTCATCCAAATTTGAAGGTTTAAATTGCCCACTGGTTCGGCCACTGTCTTGGCAAACCAGTTTTTGTGTTTCCCCATTTGTTTCCACTCTGTATGGTTGTACATATCTGTATTATTTGTCTTCATTGTATTTATTCATTGTCAGGTTGGTTTTGTTTATGTTGATTGGTTGTCGTGATTTATTTGTTTTGATTGCATGTAGTATTCCCACTGCCGTGTTTCCAGTAGGATATTTTGGCTTAGAAGGTAATTTGGTATTTCTAAGTTGGTCACATTGATTCATCTTTAACTTGTTTTTGATCTCTACTGTGATTGGCAGCTTTCGGCCTATCAGAGGCCTCTAATTTGGTTTTTAAACTCTCTACTGTGATTGGCTGCTTCCAGCCTATCAGAGGCCTTCTTGCTGCTTGTAGCGACCAATCACGTGTTTCTTCTTCGTTGTTCTTTGAAGTGTAGCCATGACACAATGCTGTGCGTCAACGCTGGTTGTGATGTATCAACAAATATCCAGCTAATCTTTTCTATAATTGGTGCTATCTTCATAGTAACCGTGCTTAGCAATCATGTCCTATGCACATGATTCATATTTTGTTTGGGCAGTGACATTACGGTGATTTTCGATTTCCTCATCACCATGCTTGATGTTGATACGCGTCATGTCGACGAATTCTTCAATCCGCGGCGTCGGATAGTTTGTTTATGTGTTTACTTCTATCTTCATTTACTGCCTAACAATTTGTCTTCACGCGTATGAATAATGATGATGCTTCGTGTGATAAGTAATTCATCGTGTCTGGAAGCATGTTACAGGGCCAGGCATCATCACTAATTGGAGGTTAACTGCTTTACTATTGTGACAATACCGTGCGATTGGCATGTCCCGGTATTTGTATGATAGCAACTACTTTGACTTCCTGCAACATCACTGGAATGGAAGTTGACGCTGGGTTTAACTACTTTACTATTGTGACAATACCGTGCGATTGGTATATCCCGGTATTTGTATGACAGCAACTACTTTGACTTCCTGCGTTTCACACATAATTTGTTTTATTAACAATTCATTTTGGGCTTACAGTATCGGCGCATCACTGTAAGTCAGTCCTGGTTCGACGACACATTCTCGTTCCATGCGACCTGTTTTTTCATTATTTGTTGCAACTCCACTTGTGTTGCATATTTAAATTATATCATTCTTTGGAACCGCCGTGTATTGCATGCCGTTCTATGATGTACTGATCTGCAGCTACGTTCAAGACAATATGTGTGTTTTAGGCTCAAGACGTAACGTGTGTTAATTCTTAATGAGTGTTTCTTCAAGTGTGTAAATTTGTGCTAATGTTTCTCATATGTTTATGTGCCATCTATTTAATAATATATCTTATTATTAGTTAGTGGTGGTGTCGTGTCCTTTATGCCTTCCTGGACTTCCTTATTTAGTGACAATAATATTGTCTGGTCCTCCACATGTTTGCTAAATTGTCAAGCGACCTTTGTAAAGTCAACCCTTTGTATTATCACATCATTATCTAATGCTTTGGCCAACAAATTTTTATACATTGTCCACTATTACCAGAATACTCTTGGTGGGTTGTTGACTTCCCGCGTTGGCCATTACACCCACAACGCGTGAGTATCCGCTATATGGTGCTAGTGCTTGTTCGGGTGTACTTCTTTACCGTATTTACTCAACTATAGCACCCCCTTTTTCCTTAGTTCCGAAATTGGTTGGCGGGGGTTATGGCTGATGAGGGAGGGATGGGGGTACTATAGACGCGAACTTCACAAAAGTCCATTCCTTTGGGAAAGTGAGAGAGTAAAAATTAGCCATTTTATTTTGATACTACATAGTATGATATGAAAATCCACAGCTTGCTTCCAGTCTCCGACCGGGTCAGGAATGGAATGAATGAAGCCCCCATCTAGCGGCGAGGATATGGACTGTGCCCGCTGCAGAGGCCTGACGCACTCCTCTGTGGCAATGATTAAATGAATGACAGATGAAATGAAATGATAGTGGAGAGTGTTGCTGGAATTAAATTTTGACAGGGAAAACCGGAGTACCCGGAGAAAAACCTGTCTGCCTCCGTTTTGTCCAGCACAGATCTCACATGGAGTAACCAGGATTTGAACCACGGACCCAGCGGTGAGAGGCCGCCTAAGCCACGGAGGCGTTATTTAATCAAAATAAACGAAGTGTGTGCGTATGTCTGCCGGCCACCTGTCGCATAGTGAGTATGCACAGAAAGAAAGACAGACTTTTTTCTTGAAACAAGGTCACCCCTTGTTAGAAACAGATTGAATGGTACAATAATAATATCGTATGGCCTCGGTTGCCAGGTGGAAGCTTCGTTATTTGGCACCCAGAGGGCAGCTTGCATGTCGAATTTAGTTGTTCCTTGAAGCACTATGAAAGTCAAGGAGGTTAGATATCTTAAGCTCCTTGAACACTATAGCACTTTCTAGTAGAGAAATTACGAACTTTGTGTTGGCGGAAACTCCCGAGATTAATTTTGCCACTATGAACACGGCCTACTGAATTCAAATGAGTTCTTTAACATGCCAACATCATAAGAAATGGTTTCGTAATTTTTGTCGCCTTTCAAAAATCACTTACCATGGCCAGGAGCGAACCTGCACGCTTGGGGGTTGGTAGACCGACACGTTAACCACTCACCCACCGTGGCAAGTGATTGAATGGTATGGCCCAAGCAGCCAACAATAATCAAACATCTGGTATACAAACACAAGTATATTCCATGATTATTGCCAACCTCCTCTGAAAAGATATCACACTTTCCCCGAGATTGTTTCGCCTGACCAACCACCTGCCGTATCCCATCCGCTCTCCGGTGGCGGGTAATATACGGTATACAGGGAGGGTGGGGCCGGAAACCTACAATTCCTCAGGTAAGGAAGTACCGAGAATTGTGAAAATGTGTGTGGTTTACCCGAAAATTATTATTTAAACTGTCTAGCAGGCTAATCGTTCATTCTACAAACTAGGCGGCGAATTCGTGTCCATGGAGAGACCGTTGAACATATCCTGTGTCAGAGACCGTGATTATAACAACATGGTTACCGAATCACCCTGGAGCAAACACTCAGTCTATACAACGCACGATTAGCCTGCTAGACCTGTTAAAATAACGTGTCGAAAACATTTTCCCTCGGCTAAATCACGTGTATTTTACCATGTTTTTCACAACTTTCGTTACCGGTACCTCCTTACCAGGGGAATCTTAGGGTTCTGGCCCCACATAGTGAAACACAAACCATAACAAGAGCAATACAGGTGAACCAAGTATACGAGCGCTAGATGGTTCGTCCCTCAGTTTAGGGGCTGCGTATAGCCCCACGTACTTTGTGTACCCAAAGTACACGGGGCTTCATGACCGCGTTGTCGCAGCCCCTAAACTTAAGAACCAACCAAGAATAGAAAGATGGACAATGGCGGATAGTGGAGCCCATCACTGATACTATTCGGAAGAAACTGATTTCTTTTTTTTGGGTCACATTATGAGGACACCGGAAACCAGATTATCTAGAAAAATTGTAGAGAAACTTTGGAATATGAAACAACAAGTAGGATGGATTAAGGAAATTAGAGAAGATATGAAAGAATTAAAAATAACCTTGGACGACTTGCAAAACAAAACATTAAAGGAAACTGAAAGACATAAAAATAAGATTTTAACCAAAAATAGACGAAAGTCATACAGTAAAAAGGGTATTTACAGATGAACGCCTGAGAAGATCAGAGCTAATGAAAAGCTACTGGGCAACTGTACTTTGTTGCATTCATAAAAGCTCAATTATATGTTTGCCTCTATTTACTGGTCCTGAGGCAAATGTTAAATGGGGTTTTCATAAATACAGCAATGACTAGGCGGAACAAAATTGGTCTAACAACTCCATTTTCCATTCTCAAGTATCAATAGTCTATGCAAAACCGAATGCTTAAAATTGTTCTTCTCAACAAAACTATACTGGCTGGCCAAAAAAAAAAAAAACCACACACAGGGTGTCTACTGTAAGGATGAAGTAAAAATGAGTTACTTTTTAGGTACCTTTTAGTTACCTTTTAGTTAATTTTAGTTACCCTTGAATTCAAGATACGTCTGCGGTCTGCAAGCATAGGCGCTCATCACACGGTGAAGAAAAACAACAATGAACCGTTTTTAAAGAGCTTTTTTATTTATCGTACGGCTTTTAGTGCCGGGAGTGTCCGAGGACATGTTCAGCTCGCCTGAATCTGTAACTGCTTCCAGCGGACACCCTTAGGGTGAGCTACAAGTTCCGTTCAATTTCAAGTTTCTACCAGATATCAATGATACCTAGTGGTGAACGTTGGAACTTTGATAGAGCGTTCCGACGAAATCTAACCTAACAATTTAGCTTCACACAAGTTTAGTTTGTGGAAGAATCTTTTACATGCCATAAATCTATGACATGGGACTGCCGGCTTTACTTCCCCTCCGAAGGAAGGCATACTAAAGGATTTTTAACGCTTAAAAAAAAAACCGACGACTTCGGCCGGGTCTGAACCCGCTATCTTGGGCGCAGCAGTTCAGCATGCTACCAACTACGCCACCGAAGCCGCTTTAAATGAAATTCACATGATGTCATAAAAATTTTAAAAATAATAAATATATACTATAGAGCATCCAGCGTTTAGAAAAGACTGTGGAGCCTTATGGCGACAGTGTTGCTAACTCTAGGCAGAGGTAGCGCTGACGTCATACGTTATGTTCACCCGCTTCGAGTACTGCGCTTTCATAAGTTGGCGCGACAACCACAACCCCAGCAGCTACCTGAAGTAGAACACGCACAGGAAGGAGCAGTTTTGCAGGTGTTAACGGATTGGACCAGTATTAAGGATACCGTACGCGAAGAGAACCAATAACGACATTCATTTCGTTGTGATATGACGCATTACTGATTGACAGATGTCGAGAGCACAACCCTTCCTTCCGTCTCGGATATACTGTATGCTGACTATGTTAACAATTTTTACATCAGCAATACAGATGATCATCACTATTTTTGTTATTAGTTAGGCTATAATTTAGTTTCTTTCAATTCTCTTCTTGTTGTTTAGTTTAGATTAATATTTTTAATATTGTAGTGAGTTAGCCATGCGGTTAGGGACGCGCAGCTGTGAGCTTGCATTCGGGAGATAGTGGGTTCGAACCCAACTGTCGGTAGCCCTGATTCGATCGAACAGAAAATAAAACAGACACACAACAATAACACCAATGACGGATAGTGCTTCAGAACTTATGTTGCCGGTGGAACTGAGCACTTGCTCCACTCCGGGCGAGCATGCAGCACAGGACGAGGCTCTTCTTTCCAACGTGCTTACCTCGAAAAAATTTAAATTACTAACACGTAATAAAAGCGATACTTGTACGCAATAACAAACTTAATCAGTTGGCAGATAATTGTAGGAAGCTATTATGACGAAAAATATATATGTTCAGAGTTCCTTCATGATAAAAGGTGAGGCAACAAAACCAGTGTAGGGGGGGATTTCCGTTAAAAGTAAAAGCTCATAAGACCCACAGTCTTTTCTAAACGCTGGATGCTCTATAGATATTTAATATCCAATGAGTTGTTTCAGCTAATATGTCGTCGTCTTGTGCACAATATGTTGTTATAATTACGGTACCAAGAGGTTGCTCTGCTCTTGAGCATTTGGCGAGATTTCCTTAGTCCCCGCGGTAGGTCGCGAAGAAATGTATGCGATGTTACGCGATCGTCACCGAATTCTGTCTTCGCAGTCAAATACGGAGAAATATCGAGATGTTACACAATCGGCGCTGGTCTCTAGTTTGATGAGCTTCCCGTAGTTTTCACTATAGAACACTGAGAAAAATCGCGATTTATATAATCAGTGTCACTTTTAGTCATTCGACGAGATTTCCATTGTCCTTGAGGTCAGACACAAGAAAATATAGCATTATTAGGCAATCGGCGCCACTTGCTGTCCGTTTGACAAGAATACAGTTGTCCTCCTCATTAAATGCAGAGAAATATCGCGATGTATCGCAATCGCTGCCGCTCTCGGCCGTTTTACGTTGTCCTCGAGATATTATGAAATCGTCGCCACACCCGGCCGTTCAACGATTGTCTGCCTGTCTATCTGTCCTGACAGAATGGCGGAGGCAAGCTCAAGGTTGGGCATGGTTAAAATTTACGAGTAGTTATGAACATGTTGTTCGGTCGGCGCCGTGATTCCCTAGGCTGTGGTTGGGAGTTCATCAGTTCAGGGTGGATCACGAGGAGGATTTAGTATTTCGATGCTACGTAGGCTGTCATTTTTAAGTGGGTTGATGCACTTCTCGCTCCCCGCACGCATGTAAGTATACGGTCATGGGAAAAGTGGCAAGTAGGTTTCGTGACGGGTGCCCCGTGATAGGTGTCCTATCACCTTCGACAGGATTCCCGCAGTCCTCGTGGTCACAAGTTCATGATAGGGGACGGGCTTTATGATTTTACGCAGCCGACGTCGATCTCGGTCCGTTTGAAGAGATTCCCGCAGACAAGTCGTGCGGTCACCCGGCCGTCGTGATTTTGGAGGATGAACGTTCGAAGTAGGTACGGTATCGAATATTACGAATTATTCTGAAAGGATTGCACGAATAATACGAAAAGAGGGCAAGTTTTATTTCGACTGAGAACCACGAATTATCTACAAGTTATCGAAATAATCGGTTAGATTATATATCCGATGGAACGAAAGTTCGAAGGAAAAATAGACTTATAATGGAATTTCGAATTAACCATACTTGGATGTCGCAAATTTACTAGACATATTTTTTAAATAAGTTATATGTATTTCAAAGATTTTTCGTAATTTTTTTTCTTCGAAACGGTAACATTTCGCAAGATTGCGACATTAAATTGTTTCGCGTCATTTCTGGACTTGACATAATTTCCAAATAACAGAAATGAGAGATTTCCTTTTAGTTTCGGAAGTATTCGCGAATAAAGGTCTCGCGAAAAGTCAGGTTTCCTAATACAGTAACAGAGAAAAATATTTCACACGAAACTTAAGTCTTCTTGATGCCGAAAATATACGTTGAACCGATGTATACCACTCAAGATATCCTTAGTATGTATTTCCTTGAGGTTGGGCACGGGGAAATATAGCTTAGTACTATGCAATAGGCCAGCCGTGGCTCAGGCGGCAGCACGCCGGCCTCTCACCACTGAGTCCGTGGTTCAAATCCCGGTCACTCCATGTGAGATCTGTGCTGGACAGAACGGAGGCAGACAGGTTTTTCTCTGGGTACTCCGGTTTTCCCTGTCAAAATTTCATTCCAGCAACACTCTCCACTATAGTTTCATTTCATCTGTCATTCATTTAATCATTGCCCCAGAGGAGTGCGTCAGGCCTCGGCAGCCGGCACAGTTCATATCCTCGCCGCTAGATAGGGGCTTCATTCATTCCATTCCTGACCCGGTCGGAGACTGGAAGCAGGCTGTGGATTTTCATTTTCACTATGCAATAGGGACGGTGCCGCTTGCGTGAAACTCGCTCCATCGCAATCTCTGAGCCTAGCAGTGCGAGCTTTAATGATTCAACCCGCCTTCAGAAAATTTTCGTTACCCGTTTGTAAAATTCGTTACTTTTTCGTTACTTTCGTTACCCATTTGTAAATTTTGTTACTTTTTCGTTACTTTCGTTACTGGTAGACACCCAGACACACCCCCAATCACTTTAAAATTTCAACATTACTTTCATTCAAATCATAAATATAAACGGCGGTATAGGCCTATACTCTGAATTACCAATAAAGCTCGCCGACAGCTGTCAAAGCTAGCACGTGGTGAAATGCTGAGTTGCCACTGAGGCAGATCATGACTCATAACATTCCAAGAGGCTTGCAGGAAGACACAAATATTGGCGCTCTAATGACAGTGACGAGTGAAGACACACGGAGTCAAACCATGTGCTTAATGCTGTGTTGGCATACATTGCAACATTGGTCACTGTTGCCATGGAGACAGTTACCCCTCTCGTCTCCACTCCACACCTCACCCAACAAGCGAATGACTGCTTTCACAGAGCATCTTTTGTAAATCAGAGTATAGTTATGTAGTTATAGCATGGAAGAAAGGTTAATTGGTTTCCTGGATGCATTACCATTCGTCATGTCATTGTTTCACTTAACGATTCTTTGACATGATGTTGTTTCCGCGCGCCATCGCTATCGTCAACAATGCAATGTTATATTCTTTTTTATTTTGCCACTTGTTGTCATAGGAAAAGATCAATACAGCCGTATTGTGCAATTCAGAAACGAATATGCGCTTGAGACCTGAAGATATTGCGTGGCTCTGATCGAAAATGGTGGCGCGCACATCTTTCCGCGGGAAACAGCATCATGTCAATGAATCCCTATCGTTAAGTGAAACAATGACATGAAGAATGATAATATGACGGGCATTCAAATGAAACCCGGTCAGTGCGTTTAACGTTGCATTATTCATATGGTGGCACCATCTATTGATAGAGAGACTGCAGCATGCCTAACGTTTGACGTTGCATAGCGACAGTGTGGTTTCACGCCAAAGAGAAGGTGGTCACACAAGTTATCGTCCACTCCTGAACATGAAGGCGAGTAGGCAGGAACAACGAGGAGTGATTCGATTTTTGGCGGTGGGAGGAGGCCGTGAAATGTATCGACGGATGAAGGCTGTGTCGTTCAAGTGTGGAATGGCGCAAAAGATTCCTTGAGGGGCGCGAGTTACTGGAAGACTATGCTTGTCCTGGACAGGTTCATCGTGTCTTCACACCTGAAATGATTGCGGAAGTGAATGCATTAGTCTTGGGCAACCGCAGAATCACCGTGGATGCGATCCATCGGTTACTGGGTATTAGCGTGGGCACTATTCACACAATAATGCATCAACATTTGAAATCCAAAAAGTTTGTGCGCAGTGGGTTCCTCAGCAACTGACCAGCGAACGTCACAATACTCTAATGTCGCTGTCTTCGAGTCATCTGCAATGTTATCATGAGAAGGAATGCGGCTTTCTGTCAAATATTATCACTGGTGACGAAACAGGGTGTCACCATTTTGAACCGGAAAGCAAGCGTCAGAGCAAGCAGTGTAAACATGCGACATCACCACCTCCAAAGAAATCAAAGGCCATGCACACCAGTTCTGGTAAGGTCACAATGTTCTTTTTTGACCACAAGGGGCCACTGCTTGTAGAGTTCCTTCCTGGATCGGGAAACCACCATCAATGCCCAGCGCTATCAAGCCACTTTACAGAACCTTAGACGAGCTATCAAGTCGAAACGCCCAGGCATGTTGTCTAATGGCGTTATTCACCTGCACGATCATGCCCAGCGATGAAGACGACATTGCAGCACTTCGATAGGAAATGCTGGAACATCCACCGTATAGTCCCGACCTTTCACCGTGTGACTCATTTTTATGGACGTCTCAAACAAGCTATTCGTGGACATTGATTCACAACAGACGCCGAAGTGGGTGATAGGTCCAGCCCTGTATCCGACAGCAGCCTACTAGCTTCTTTAAAGATGGAATCGACCGGCTAGTGTCGCAATGGGATAAATGTGCCAATGGTTGTGGTAACTATTTGTGTATTTATTTTTGAGTTAATAAAATAGTTACCATTACTTTACACAAGTGACCGGTTTTCATTTGAATGCCCCTTGGTGTATTCTTTGGAATACACTATAAGATAGAGGTAGCTTTTGCTGCTCTTTGCTTTAATTCATTCCATCCTTTTTCGCAAACACCAACAGTGATTTCTTACTTTTTCTTTTATTTGAGCACCTTGCTTACTTTCTTTGTAAGTCTGTTATAGATATATATCTTCCATGATCAACCTAGCGGCATCTAGCAGCTAACTACTGAAGTTTCTCAACATCTCCATGCTCAAGAGGACTTCATCATTCCAATCCTCCAGACGTCATCATCATCGCCTGCTAGCTTCTCCTTTAAGATCACTCCATCAAGAAAATTAATATCTAAGAAAGCAATTTCTCATTGTAATGTTGGCAATTTTTATGTATGTTCCTTTGTCCCTTTCCCCCACCCCCCTTTTCTTTCCTTGGTACCTGTGTGCTTCGTCGAGCAGCTCTCACTTCTTCGTCAGTCGTCAAACCATACAGTTGGAGCCTACTCCAGGCTTGTCTCCTGTTTACTTGAGACATTTTTAAATCAGGACGCCATGTCTGAATTTTAACCTCAACAGTCATCCAGATCATAGTCGTTCTTCAAAATGAGCTAAGTACTACTTCAATGGTTTTCACCAAGTTTTAAATGTTTTAAATTGCTTATAGCATTTTATTTGATTTTATAGACAGTGTGAAATTGATAAATGTGATGCAATATCTGCCTTCAAAAGATCTTCCTGATCTAGTTGTGGCTACTTCAGCTAACTTTTCAAAATGAAAAAGTACTTCTTGTACTGATTATCTGAGATACTATCTCACACCGAGGGATAATTTAAAGTATAGAATTCAGCTTTCCGCCGGGGGACTTGTTTTGCCCAATTCAACCGATATCAATGCTCTAGAACTCTCTACATGAAGTTATCTTTCTACAAGTAAAATAGCCTGGCATTTCTTTAAATATGGGAACACATTTTCCTCATTGAGAAATTCATGTTGTATAAACGTCTAATCAACATAATTTGTCTTCCTTGGTCGGATTTTCCGTTGCATTCAGCTACAATCTTCGGATTTCTAAAGAAATAAACCTTCTCAAGTTAAAATTCAACTAGTGATTTACATAACTGCAATAACTTTTTTTCTGGTGAACATTTTGTCAAAACACACCAATAGACTATAGCGAAAACATGATCGTTCAACCACAATCCGTGTCGCGTTTGAAAGAGAGCAATAAACATGGCCAAGACATTTTCCTAACCTCCTATTTTCCTCCTCTCAAATATCTTATTAACATATTACAATTAAATGATAAAATTTGGATCTACTACCCTATGAGGTGTCATGCAATAACAGTGCCCTTCCATCTTTGTTCTGTTTAAAACCTTAATTTCTGTATAATCTGTGCTTAGCACACTCTTTAAACTATTGTTTTCCTCGTTTACTAGGGAATTCAATTATTTCTACTCACAAGTGAGTTTTCTAACTTTCCTTTTCCAGGTTTCACGAAAGGGCATGTGGCCCCATTTTTTCTCATGATCCCTGTTTAAATATAAGAAGTTATAGAAACTTCTTAATTTTCCTCTCTTTTTTTTTGTTATAATCTCATATTCAATGTTTTTTCATAGCCTTTAAGATCTCTAAAAGGAATTCTTAAAGTGCCTAAATTGTACCTGATTCCTTGTTAAAGCTTTAATTATTTGTAATTCTCGTTATAAACTTTAAAGTTTTCCATTTTTTGCACAACCTTTAAAATCTTATTCAGATTTTGTGCAAGATTTTTAAACTTGCGTCTTGTTTAACATTGTCAAAAGAATAAGGATTTATACGATTTGTTAGCATTAAGTCTCAGACTTCTGTATGTTAAATTGTTTATTGTTATTTTGAATCCAAATCAATTTTTATGTTGTTGCTATTTCAACTTTTTCTTTCTTGTTAAAATAAACAAAATTTCAACTTTTCGCCTCATGCATTATAACAGAATAATGATTAGGTAGGACCCTGGTTTCCCTGACTCTTCCCATCCGTTTATGCTATCTTCAAGCAAACCTCATGCCGGTATTAAAATTATAAAAGTTTTGCTTCTTGTTGCATTTGAACGAAAACTTCTAGTATCTTTTTCAAAGCATCTTTTAGCTGCTATAGCTAATTCTAATGAGCCAGTTAGGCAAGTAAAGCTAGCTCCGCAAGCTTCCTGCTTGTTGAGATTTTCTCTCAACATTGTGGTTAGCTTTCAAAATTTTGAGTTTTTCTTCCAGTCTAAACTTTTAGTCGGCACTTTGCTGGGTAAAAGCTTAGCTATTCTTAAATGCAACTATTGTCTTTCTCATCAAAAAAGAAATCAACACAATTGTTCCCAAAATCACTATAACTGTTTCACCACTACCTTTACTGGGAGTACTCTGTCGGTCGTCGGAGATCCTACAGTTCCAAGGACTAAAATTATCACGGCAAATTCAAATTATTTCCGTCATTCAAAGCATTCATTAAAACTAACTACTTTGAAAGGATATACAGTAAATCTGTCGTTCTTTGTCTTGCCAGACTACCACCCTTCCCCATAATACCCAATTTTATGTTGGGAGGGGAAAGCACAAACGCCGCTTGCTTGCAAATAGCCCAAGCTCCAGCCACATTTCCCGTTAGCCGTGTCCAAGTCCATACCCACTTTAGGTATCTTGCAGGCTTGCGCAGTGAAATTAGTGATTAGATGTTTACTTTAGGGTAGTTTATAATTTATATTGGACTCTAGTCCTGTCTATCCCTACTTTTTCTCCATTTCGAAACCCATTTCTCCCCTTTCCCCCTTTCTTTATTTTTCTTATCATCTTCCCTTAGGGAGGTTTATTCCTTATCCAAAACCTACCCACCCCTTATACATCCAGGAAAACAATTAACTATTTCCATGCTATAAACTAGGCCTAGATCGTTCATATTTATGATTTAAATGAAAGTAATGTTGAATTTTTCAAGTGTTCGTTTTATTTTTTGCTGGCCAGTGTATATGAGGTGCCCAGAATCAAAACCCGCCAAATCCATTCCTTCACTTTTTCGGCAAAGTGGCAAAAACTGTCACAAACTAACCAATACCCAAAACAAAATACTTTTTTCACTAAAAAATGAATGAATTATTTTTAAAAACAGTGACGTAGTACGAAGCTGATCCCCGATATAGTTAAAAATGTATGTAGAAAAATATAAAGCAATAATTCGGATTTGTCGGGGTTTGTTACTAAGATTTGGATTTGGCAGGTTTTGATACCAAAGAGCCCTAATACATTTGAAGTTGCGAAGAGATTGTAGAAACTGCGTAAGCTTTATTCAGAAATTAATATTTGAATGAAAGTTAACTAAATATAGGTTATAACATTAAAAAAAACTTATAATTTTTGTGTTTTGTTGTTGTTGCTGTTATTGTTGTTTTAAGGGGCGGTTGTGTTTTATTAGAATAAACAGAAAAAGAATAAAACTCATGTTACCCATTCAAGATTTGATTGCCGCTGAGTGTGGCTGTGCCAGCGTTTATGTTTATTGTAGCATGAGCTCTGCGGGGCGAAGCGGAGGACACAGCGATGATCGAGTGCAATCTGCACATAGGTCACGCTGCATTGCGTCAGATAAGCGTCACAGGAGCTCATGTCACCATGGACAGTTAAATCCAAAACTGGAGCTGAGTCATATCCTACATGAGCAACTGTACCTGTCAACGAAGCAAGCTGACGTGTGACACAATTACATGAAGAGTAGTTCCCATCCCCACCGCCGGCAATCAATTCCTGAAAGGGTAATAATACTGTACAGTAAATAACCCCTGGCACTACAGCCCGTTAAGGGCCTAATCCCCAGCCATTTGGCCTGCAGATATTGGGGTGCCGCATGACCATCACATCGGGTCCCCTCGGCCGTTAATCTTGGTTTTCGTGATCGGGGCGCTGCCTCACTGTCAGTTACTCAATTGTCCTCACGAGGCCGAGTGCACTCCGTTCCAGCCCTCATGTCAGTTTCCAAAATCCCTGACGGAGCCGGGAATCGGAACCCGGGGCCTCCGGGTGAGAGGCAGGCGCGCTACCCCAACACCACGGGGCCGGCAATACTGTAGCCTACAATACTGAACAATAATTAGGAAAAGCGTCAAATTAAATTAATATTCAATTACTATGGTCCAGGCCCTTGGAGACAAAACTATCGTCATTCAACTATTAAATCACATTCTTTACTGGAAGTTGTAGCTACACAATTTCTGTTTCTACCTCATCCTCAATAGTAGTTTCTCTTCGTGTTCGCCACGACTTTGCAGATTGCAATAAAACTGCAGCTCTACATTTTCTCTCCATCTTTCTCCAGAATGCTTCGAAAGCAGTCTCGAAACATCTTTCACTACTTGTGCCTGAAGGACAATCGCTCTGTTTATGGCTTCTGGCTTTACGCGAGTCTTATCAAAATCAGGTTTCGTGACACGTTTGTGTTCGCAAATGTCAGTTCTGTGGCAAACATCACCCAGACCAGAATGTTATTGTTCTTCTCGTTCTTTGTCAAAATTATCCAAAACAAATTATTATCAGAAAGTACAACAACATAAACCATTCTAATCACGTCAGGCAGAGGTACATTCTCCGACTAATGCACGTAGGTAAAGAGTACACACTTCGCAAAGCATCATGGAAGGTAAGATGGTGGATCTGGGTGCTCCTATTGGCTGATGTGGATGTGGCGGGTTTTGTGACCAAAAATGGCGAAACTGTCGTTGGACTTGGCGGATATTGCAACTAAGCCTCAATTTTGACTTCGTTTTACAGTAGGATGTAGCGGGTTTCGTAACAAAATAATAGTTTTAAGGAATTCAGCGCAGCAAAAGCTATATCAAACAATGCTTATCTCAATTTTCATAAAATATGGATTTGGCGGGTTTTGATTCTAGGCGCCTCATATATACTGTACAGTACATGAAAGATGGAAGCTTTGTTGACAGATATTTACTCAGAGGACTTGGCTTATCGTGGAGCACTTCAATGGGCACTACGAAATTCAAGAACACTGAATGAAATGAGTTACGAACCCAGAAGGAGTAGTTGTAGCCTCCCAGGAAGACAGATTCCACGACTTTGGTTGTGCTGTGTCCCGCCACGACAACCATCAATGGAGGTATGGGCGGTGTGTAGTGGAGGATGTAGGTCTGGATGGTTCCCTTGGGTTGGCTCGGAGCGTGCCACGACACCTCCACTGTTGTGCTGCTCTTCTGCTTCAGCGTCACATTCCATGGGGGACTGGGAACTGAAAACATTAAACCTTTATGAAGACATACTTAAGGTTCCAGGTACGAGTCCATGCAAGTTGAGCAAAAGGGATGTTCAATGCCAACGCTAATTTTTAACTTTCTATTTCTATTTTGTCAGAAATTATTTGCAGGAACTAGAGTCAACATCCTAAAAGTAAAAGTTAGCAATTCTTCTAGGATTGTGTCATGTCTTATGTGGGTTTTTTCCTATGACGCCAAGCTGGCTCATCAGCGGGCTCTTGGTGTCCCCACCCGGACCCCCACAGGAGTAGCGAACTGCGCTCTACCTCCCTTTTTATGAAGTGCACCTGTGCCTCTTAACTGCGAGTTTTAATTCACTGCCCGTGAAAGGCAATATATCTTTTTGGAAGCCTTCATAGGGAGGTTATGGCTGCTTGAGCTTTTAGCTCTCGCTGTAAAGAGGCGCAGGTGTGCTTCATAAAAAGGGAGGTAGCGTGCAGTTCGCTACTCCAGTGGAAGTTTTTTGCTGTGGTTTTGATTGTTAAGATTTTTGTAATGTACTGCACCTCGGATGTTTTTCTCCTTGTTTAGAGTGGAGGGTTAGTAAGCCACATAGACAATAAGCTGAAGGTACTAATTTTGTTTTGTGGAACCCTATTATTTCGCAAAAAGGCTTTACTTGGTGTCAATTAGGAATTGTAATTATTCGTTTTGTCCTGGTATATTGGACGTAAGGGTGGAGGGGTCACGTGCCTTGTTTGGCTGACAGTCGCACTCTGGACAGAAGTGGAATGCGAGCCTTACCCAAGGACGTGTCCAGGAATGCTACATTTTTCTTTAATAATTTAAAAATATACGGCAACTTGTTTTTCTCTTCTTAAGAGACGCTGCAAATAGGATGGATGAACAGGAAACGGACGTCATGTGTATTGTGCGATAGGAGGATAAACCTGAGAACTAAAGGAATGGTGTATAAGTCAGAGGTAAGATCTGCAATGATTTATGGGGCAGAGACATGGGCACCAACTAAGGCACATTGTGTAAGGCAATGGATGTGGCTGAAATTAAAAGGTTAAGAAGAATTTGTGGCGTCACCAGAGCCGATAGGATTAGAATAAGAGGCAGTGTTAAAGTGACGGAGATATCAAAGAAGGTTCAAGAGCGGTATGGACATGTCATGAGAAGGCACGAGAATTACAGTAATGGTAGTGGAAGGTGACAGAGGAAGGGGAAGACCAAGAAGACTATACGAGATGACTTGAGGGAGAAACATCTAAGGGAAGAAGACGTATGGGACCGAGGGAAATGAAGAAAACTGGCCAGGTACGTCGACCCCAATTGCGTGGGAAAAGACTAAGGAGAAGAAGAAGAAGAGACACTGCAAATCTGGCCAAGAGCTATCATCAGAGTGCTCTACGATGTCAATCGGTTCAGCCGTTCCTGCTCAATCTCACGGTTTAAAAGTCACCTTGCTGTTTTATTATATAGATTGGTGAATCCTTGTGTGGGCCAAAGACATTTTTCTTGAGTTAACTCACCTCCTTCGAGCGTGGTGGCCTGCACGTAGATAGCGGGTGGGTAGACAGTGTCCGACCCGGACTTGCGGGCATACACGGTGGCGTTGTAGCGGCTGTTGGCGTGCAGGTTCGTGAAGTGGTACACCACGTCTGACACCCACTTGGAAGCGTTGTACCACCGAGCCTCGGGCACATCCAGCTCGCACCATGTCGGCAGGTACACCAGGCTGTCGTACCTGCTCGCCGCTGGGGGTAGCCACGTGATGGTGAAGCTAGACTCGTTGATCCCACCGCGGTCCACGCCTATAGTTAGCACCTGTTTAAACAACAGTTTAATTTCAGATTAGCACATAAAAATACAGGGTCATTATCTATGCGCGGCCCGATATACACAGCAAGCTAAGCCGGCTATGACTGGCGCAGATCGTGGGCATACACAATTCAGCCGTCAGCCGGTGGTTGGCGCGCACTTTTACCAAACATCTTTAATAATGTGTACTAACAGTGTTCATAGGCGATGCTGAAAATGTCCTCCCTCTCTTGTAACACACACCTGACATCATCTTATGAAAGAATATCTGTCAACTCTTTTATTATTTATGGAGCCCGATTTCTTGAATAGTTTAGCGAGCTTCCCAATTTTACTGGCATTAGGCACAGGTCTTCCTGGAAACTTGATTCGAAATTTTCGTTTGTTTCAGAACAAGACTTTCTGCTTTTCATGTACGAATCATGGATATACACACGTTCATGCAATGTGAATTGGTGTCTAGGCATGACCAACAATCACAGTAATCACAACACTCCCTTGCGATCCTCACCAGTCTCGCCGGCTTAGCTTGCCGTGTTTACTCGCTCGCACATAGATAATGACCCTGTAGATTAGCATCCATTACAATCTCTCAAAACACAAACAATGCCACTTAGAAATGCCAACACCAACGGGGAACAGGAAAAGCATTGTAACATATTTTACAAGACAAATTTAACAGGGGGAGAGAGAAAAGAAAGAAGAAAAAAAACAAAAACACCTATTTCCTCTCCAGTCAAATGGACACCCTGACGATCAACACAATAAGTGAAATAACTATAGAAATTAAGACAACCTTGAAGTAACCTATCTCGTAGTACGTTTGCTGTTGGGAGGTATTATTTCAGAACCAAAATATGTTATGTTGAAAAGGTGGACAATGAAATCCTTCTTATAAAATACATGTCAACGCAAATTTTTTAAAATCACAAACAGTGCTTTTTATTTTCCATTCAAGATACTAATACTTTCCCAAATTTGTTTATATTAATTTTTAAATGGTTCCAATATAAATAATACCGTATTACTCGGTTATATGAACCCCCCCCCCTATAGTACCCCCCTTTAATTATAGAGAGTCAAAACACAAAATTCTTGGAAATCGCTTATATTACCCCTCTTTAATTATTACATTCATACATATCCCATGGCGTCAGAGATAAAACGTAGTGATTGAATTTGTTTTGACGGTCCAAAATACACACACAATTATATAAAATTGACGAATGAAAGTTATGAGAAGTGAGCACGATATTTCAACAGTACGTGTGAAAGCAACACATTCTCTTTGTTGAAATGATTACTAAACAGCACACTTCTCCTTGGCCACGTAAGCTTCCCCTCAATCTTGAAGCCAAGAATAAAACAGCTTGCAGGTAGAAAGGGACCCCTCAGCTGTCTTACTGACCTTGTCTGGGACATGGTCGGGTGGTTCGGCCACTGTCTTGGCAAACCAGTTTTGTGTTTCCCTATTTGTTTCCACTCTGTGTGGTTGTACATCTTTATTATTTGTCTTCATTGTATTTATTCATGGTCAAGTTTGTTTTGTTTATGTTGGTTAGTTGTCATGATTCATTTGTTTTGATTACATGTTGTATTCCCACTGCCGGTGTTTCCAGTGGGATATTTTTGCTTAGAAGATATTTTGGTATTCTAAGTTGGCCACTTTGATTCTTCTTCTTTCTCTTTGTATTCTCTTTGACTTGTCTTTGAACTTTCTGCTGTGATTGGCTGCTTTCAGCCCATCAGAGGCCTCCTTGCTGTTTGTAGCGACCAATCACGTTTTTCTTCTTCGTCTTTAAGCTTGTAGTCATGACAGAATGTTGTGCTTTGATACTGGTTGTGATCTATCGACGAATATCCAGTTAATCACTTCTGTAATTGGTGCTATCTTCATAGTAACCGTGCTTAGTGATCATATCCTGCACATGATTCATATTTTTGTTAGGGCAGTGACATTTTGGTGATTTTCGGTCTCATCAGACCATGCTTGTTGTTATCGCTACGCGCCATGTTGACGAATCCTTCAATCCGCGGCGTCGGATAGTTTGTAACATGTTTAATTCTGATCTTCACCTATTGCCTAACAATTTGTCATCACGCGTATGAATATGATTTTGTTTCGTGTGATAAGTAATTCATAGTTTGTCTTGAGGCATGTGCTACAAGGCCATGCACTATCTTCCTGCACCATCACTGAAATGGAGGTTGACACTGGGCTCAACTACTTTACTATTGTGACAATACCGTGTGATTGGCACATCCCGGTATTTGTATGACAGCAACTACTTTGACTTCCTGCGTGTCACACATAATTTGTTTTATTAACAATTCATTTTTGGGCTTACGGTATCGGCGCATCACTGTAAGTCAGTCCTGGTTCGACGACACATTCGCGTTCCATGCGACCTGTTTTCATTATTTGTTGCAACTCCACTTGCGTTGCATGTTTAAACTATACCATTCTTTGGAACCGCCTCGTATAGCATGCCGTTCCTTGATGTATTGATCTGCAGCTACGTTCAAGACAATTTATGTGTTTTAGGCTCAAGCCTTACGTGTGTTAATTCCATGCGAGTGTTTCTTCAATTGTGTAAATTTGTGCCAGTGTTTCTCATATATTTGTGTGCCACCTTTGAATATTTATTTTATGTGCCACCTATTTGATAATATATCTTATTATTAGTAATTGTTTGTGTTGTGTCCTTTATGCCTTCCTGGACCTCCTTACTTGGTGACAATGATATTGTCTGGTCCTCCACATGTTTGCTAAATTGTTATGCGACCTTTTATAAAGTCAACCCCTTTTATCATTATATCTTTATCTAATGCTTTGGCCAACAAACCCTTATACATGTCCGCTATTACCAGGATACTCTTGGTGGGTTGTTGACTTCCCGCGTTGGCCAATACATCGGGTCTTAGCCTATTATCGGTGTATGTACGAGGGCATCACTACAAGAAGCACTCATCAAACTAGAGAAGTGGTCACAAGACAACGACATGTGCATAAACCAGGACAAAAGCAAGATTATGAAGTTCCGCAAGGGAGGGAAACTCGTCCAAGGACACCTTCACCTGTGGAGATCAAACGTTGGAAATAGTAAACTCGTTCAAATACCTAGGAGTGACTCGACAGGTCTCCGGACTGACTTTCACCAGACACATCGAGGACAAAACCGTCGCCGCGATAAAGGCCACAATGGAGATCCGAGACCTGAAAACCCTCTCCCTTAGAACCGCGTTGACACTATTTAAGCCAAAAGTCGACTCAATGGTGTCATATGCCATCTAGATGATATGGCCACACCTAAGCCACAAAAACCTACAGTCTCTCGACAGAGCCCAGGCCAGATACGTAAAGCGAGCTCTCTGCATTTCCAAATTCGCGCCAACCCGACTTGCGTACCAGCTAGCAGGTACTAGATCTTTAATTGAATATGTAATGACTACCCACAACCTGGCATCAACCCCAGCCTCCACAAAATTCCTTGAGGAACAACTCCTGATAAAAGAAGAAATAAACCCGGAGTTCTATCGAACCCAGGCTATCATCAACCAAGAATGGAAAGAAGCAAACTTCGAGCTACGCCACATCTACACGAGAGGCGCAATACATGGGTTTCATCATCGCATCTGTAACTGGAAGGGCTTTCATGAACTATCCATAGACTGTGTGTGTGTAATCTGTGGTCTACACTGCCCACGGTATCACCTGATTGAGTGCACACAAAGAACATTACCTCTGTCCCACTATGCAAAAGACTGAACGGTTGCTATATTGTGTAACATGATCCTACTTACTGTATGGCCATTGGCTGCAATAAATTAATGTAATGCACGATAAACGCACCAAAGAAATCACGAATTAACTTAAGACCTACTTTTCTACACAGTCACCAACTTTCTCAACACTTTTCTGCCCTGTTCGTAGAACTGAGTTTGGTTAAGTATAGCCATCTGCGAACTGATACTTTCACTTCCGCATCTGTCGCAAAGTGTTAGCTGGCCAGGAATTTCCTCATAGGACCAAACAGGACTGTATGGTGGATGTTGGAGCAGCAACATGGGGGTGGGCATTGTCATAAAGTTTGACACATCAGCATTAATGTTGTGGTATTTGTCACAAAGGGCACGACGCAACTTAACACAAGTTTTAAAGTAGGCTGTAACATTCACAGTGGTCCCATTTTCAGCAAAGTCCACCACACACATCCCACAACACTGTCACAAGCATTTTCCTAGCAGATTGAGTCACTTTGAATTTTTATCGTACTGGGGAACCAGCATGTTTCCATTCCATAGAGGTATGCTTGGTTTTGGGCGTGTAGTTGTGTGACAGTTGATTGACTGCCACTTATTTCGCCCCCACCCCCTCACCCCCGGTTCTGTCGTCCCCGGGGAAAGAGCTCAAAACTTTGGAACATTTCTGAACTTTGAAATTCCCGCCTTCCCCTCCCCTTGCCAAACTCTTCTTTCGGCTAGAAGATGGCTGCTGTGGCCGTGTGTACTCTGTGACACATCCTGTTGGCTTCCTATTGGCTCTGCCTGTGCACACTCTGTTACACAGTTGGATGCTAGTGAAGCATTCTTGGCGTGAGACTGTTTGGAGCCATGTAGTGTGAAGGTGTATGTGGTCGGCACTCTGTAGCCGACCACCAGGAATTTATTGGCAAATGGGCCAATTACAAGGTACTGTGGACTGTTCCTTTTAGTGCATATTGCGCCATCCATTTTGTGCTATTTCACTCCCGATGGAGATTTTTCTTTTAATAAATATTTTCGTTTCAGTGCGGGTGGAAACCAAGCGTCCATAGATTTGGAACTTTCTAATGTGCTACCACAAAATCAATCTATTTGATTCTGCAATTCTCATCTTCATCATCATCATCTTGAGCAGTTTCCAACCGCTGGTCGGGTCTGCTTGGAACATAAGCCTCTCCATCGTTTCCTGTCCATCCACCATCTCTCGTCATTTACTGTGTCCCAGCACACTCCTCTTTCCTCCACACTCTTCTTAACTCCTTTTGTCCATCTGTCCCTTGGTCTTCCCCTTGGCCTCCTTCCCGTCATTTCCATTCCAAACATCTTCTTCGGTATCCTCTCCTCTTGCATCCTCCTCACATGTCCATACCATTGTAGCCTAGATCGCTCTATTCTATTTTGCAATGGTTCCTCTCTTACCATCTCCCTGACTCTCTCATTCCTTACACTGTCCATTCTTGTCACTCCTACCCTACTCCTCTGGAACTTCATCTCCACTGCTCGTATTTTATTCTTGTCTCTTTCCTTCATCACCCATGTTTCTGAACCATACGTCAAAATTGGCACAAAGTAGGTCTTGTAGATAATTCCTTTACATTTTTGTGGTACGTCTTTATTCCATATCATCCCCCTAACACTCTTGAAAAATCCATCTGCGCACCTTCCCCTCTCATTTATTTCCATCCTATTGTCTCCCTTTTCTTCAATTATGCTTCCCAAGTACTTGAAGCATTCTACTTTCTGCAACTGCTGTCCTCCAAGTGTTATGCCCATATCCAGTCTGTTCTTCTTCCTCGCTGTGATGACCACTTCACTCTTTTGTGCTGAGAACTTCATCCCATATGATAACACTACCTTCTCCCACTCATCTAATTGCTCTTGTACTTCTTCCTCATCCTCTCCCCATACCAGAAGGTCATCAGCAAACAACATTGCCTTCATTTTCCTTTCCCCAATGCTATTTACCACTTTTCGTATGATTTCATCCATCACCACTATAAATAACAGGGGTGAGAGGGCACTTCCCTGTTTCAGACCACTCTCCAGTTGAAACCATTCCGTTCTCTCTCTTCCCACCTTTACACAGCTTTTGCTTCCCTCGTACATTGCTTTCACTCTTGCCACTGTCTCCTTGTTCACTGCTTTTGCTCTCATTGCTTCCCATACCTTGTTTCTATTAATACTATCATATGCTTTCTCAATATCCAAGAAGGTCATCACCAGATCTTTCCCATATTCATAATGGTGTTCTTGTAGCTGTCTTACTGCAAAGATGAGGTCAACTGTTGACCTTCCTGGCCTGAATCCATACTGTTCTTCCCTCAGCCCATCTTCAACTTCTGTCCGAATTCTTCTCTCCAGTACCTTCTCACATATTTTGGCGCAGTGGCACATGAGTGTAATTCCCCTGTAGTTCTTGCATTCCTTCCTACTTCCCTTTTTAAATATGGGTATTATTATCCCTCTTTTCCAGTCCTCTGGTATTTTCTTCTCCCTCCATATCACTTTCATTACTCGAAAGAGCCACTGTGTTCCTATCACCCCTGCTGCTCTCACCATCTCCACACTCACTTCGTCTATTCCCGGTGCCTTTCCCCCTTTCATCTTCTTTAATGCTTCCTCCACTTCTTTCCATGTCAATTCCTTCTCTGAAATGTCTTGGTCACTGTCTGTTTCTTCCTCCACAATGTCCACTACGCTGGTTTTAGTTGGATTTAGGAGTTCCTTGAAGTATTCTCTCCAGATAACCTTTACATCTTCCATATTTTCGACCTCCTTTCCATTCTGACATTTTCCCCTGTATCTCTTCTCTTTGCCTTTATCATTCCATACAACACTTTCTTACTGCCATCACAGTCCTCCTCCATCATTTCTGTCCATTTCTCCAGCCATTTCTTTTTCTCTTCCTTCACTACTTCTCCTGCTACTTTCTTCCGCTCTTGGTATTCTTCCCTTGTTCTGTCTGTCCTCTGTTGGAACCATTTCCTGAATGCTTCATTTTTCTTTTTCACTGCTTCCTTAGTTCTGGGGTTCCACCATGGTGTTTCCTTCCACCTTTTCTTTCCACTAGTTCTGCCACACACGACTTCCGCTGCTTCTACCAACACGTCCTTGAACCTATTCCATTCTTCTTCACCTGTTTTCGGATCATCCTTCGGTAATTTGTTCCTCACTAATATCTGGAACTTCTCCTTATTTCCATCCTCCTTCAGTTTCCATGTCCTTATTCTTCTTTCTTGGTTCTCAGTTCTCCTCTTTTCCTTCAGTCCTCTCACCTTGGCGACCAGCAGACGGTGGTCACTGTCCAGGGCTTCTGAAGGTATTACCCTTATATCCGTGATACTCTTCTTTGTCTCCTTCCCGCATAGAATATAGTCCACCACTGATTTCCTAGTCAAATCCCTGCTGTACCAAGTAATTTTATGGCTCTCTCTCTTCTTGTACCATGTGTTTCCAACCATTAGCCCATTTATCTTGCACAGTTCCAACAATCTCTCTCCTTCCTTATTCCTGTTTCCCCATCCTTCACCACCAATCACTTCCTCGAAACCTCTTCTATCAGTTCCGACATGGGCATTTAGGTCTCCCATGACTATCAGGTCTCTCCCCACTAACTGCTTCTGCAACTCCTCTTCAAACTCGTCCTTCTCGCCTTCTGTGCATCCCACCTGTGGTGCATAGACTTGCAGAATGTCCAGGTTTCTACCTTTCACAGTGATTCTGGCTCTAATTATTCTATCACTTACCCTCTTTACTTCCTCCCTCAGCCCTTCTCTCACCACCATTCCCACTCCATTTCTCTTCCCCTCCTCATTTCCTATCCAGTATAGCTGCAAGCCATTTCTCAGTTCTTTTCTTCCTTCCCCTCTCCATCTGGTCTCTGCCAGTCCGAGTACATCCAGTTTTCTCCTCTCCATCATATCCACAACCTCCTCCACTCTTCCCGTCAATGTAGATATATTCAAAGTTCCGATTCGTAGTCCATTTCCATAGCCAGGTCTGCTTCCTTTAGATCTGTCCTTTCCGAGGCCCGTTCCCGTTTTGAAAGCAGTTTCATATCCACTACTGGCTTGCTAGGCCTAACGTAGCTTCACCATAACCCTGACAAGGGGCCTGTTTTTGGTCCGCGAGAGGTATTTTATTTCCCTCAAACCCTCCGGACAAGTCCGGCGAGCCCCCCTATCCGCCACCTGGGACGCGCCCGATAGAGGAACAGGCAAACCCCCACGAATTCTCATCTTACTAGTTTAATATTCAACATATGATGATAAGACTTACTCCGTCTTATTCCCGAAACTCAGAACTGTTTCGTTAGCTAGCAAAATGCTACTCATTTGCTACATGGTTGCCACAATCCGTAAGACGTAAATGGGACGCCAACCTAACTGTTTGTGTTAAAATTTAAATTTGGTTCAACTTCAAAAGGACATTTTGGAATACAATTAAAAATGTAATTTTGGTGGGGAATTTAGTTAGTTTTACGGCGGCATTCCCTTCAATTGTCGTCCGCTATGGTCATTCCATTGTTGGCGTGTTGTTTCACGCAGGCCTTGCTAGGCCTAATTTTCCTCCCCTCATTGCTTTGCTTGCAAAGTTTAATTTCGAGCCTTTGGCTTAGCATACCTTCCTAGGTGATTTTATTTTAGATATTTTGCTTAGCTCTCCTGAGCTATTTTTCTCGGGCCTCGTGTTGCCCTGGAAAGACCAGTTCATTTCATGGGGACCTCCAACCTTTTCTTAGGACCAGTGCTATATTTATGTGTGCCCCGCCTACTAATGTATACCTCTGTTTTATTTGTTTTCTAATTTGATTACATGACTACTTTCTTTTGGCCTGTAACTGGAAACCACCCTCTAGGTTAACCAACACAGCCCTCCGCTCAATGATCATTCTGATCAAGCCCCCTCTATCCCTTGGTCTTCCAGGTAGCCTAAACATTTAGACATTGGGTCACTAGAGGGGGCTGTCCTGTCTTCCTTTCGGGGGAGTTACGGGACAAGTGGTACGCCCAAGATTCATCACCAGTGACTATTCCTTTCAGAAGGCACGTCCTTCTGCAGCGCAACGCATCAAGTGATATAAGCTAGTCTACATCTCTGGCCCTTGGGCACCCAGCGAGCACTAACTTCACAGAATTTCAACGTGTGATGAACAATGTCGTACACCGAACCATAGGAAATGTTGAATGTCTGTAATAAAGTTCGCAAGATCACACGCCGGTCTTTCACAATTGCTGCCTCATTGGCTCGGACATTCTGCGGGGTTGCAGCCATTACCGGCTGCTCGGAGCCCTCACACGGCCCTCTTGGAAGAATGCACACCAATTGAATCGGTCGGACCTGAAAAGCATATGGTCATTTTTAAAGGAATTAGTATTGTGAAGTATTGACCCAAGGGCTTTGGAACAGCATAAAAAGAGAGTCAGCCTTCTGTTTAAGCTACACACAAATCATTTTCTACAGGAGAAAAAGCACTGAAGCTCACTGGCAAGGCAAAATCCATAACAAAGCAATATGTTTTGTGGGTTTAAGCCAGAAATCACTGCTAGATGAAGAGCGATCAGAGGAGAAAAGCATGAAGTCGATGACTTGCTGCCTTTCAGCGCCGTATTCCGTACTTAATGTTGGCCGCACTGCAGGATTCCCGCGTGTTACAGTGCTATTGTAAATTACATTCGTACAGGGTTTAGGTCGTTTTGTTTTTAATGTTACAAATCGATTTTAAAATAAAATATGTGAAATATTCATTCTGGACGGTTTTATGCCGCACTAAACTGACAACGGAGCTGAAAGGCATTAAGTCACGTTTCCAAAATTGATTAGAAAAATAAGTTTATTAAATTAAAATTGATATTCCGTTAAAACAAATACAGTAGAACCCCTTTTTAACGAATCTCAGGGGGATTTGATATTTCTTCCTTAGAAGGGGGTTTTCCTTAAAAGGGGGTTCAAAGAAATTAGGCTATATATCACAAGAAATAATGATACCGGTACATTTATGTCTTCAACTAATGTAACGTCAAGAAATAATAAATGAACATGTCAATAAATACTAAAAAGTCAAATTAACACAAGAATAACAGAAAATATTTACGAAACAGCACAGGTAACGGATTCCTTAGTGGTCCATTGGTAGAACAAGCTGCAGCAAGGAAAGGAGAAATAGGTATTACTGACTTGTAATTGTAACTTGAAGGAACAGAGGCCTAACATATATTAAGGATATTTGTGAAGGCAGACCATGAGAACTATGAGAATAAGCATAAGGTATTACCCTTCACTTTCTGAAGTAGTCCAGTAAAGTAGTTTGCTTCCTCTTGCCCAGATGTCTCACGGAAAGAAGTTTTCTCTCAATTTGGTTGAGAGTGTTGATGAGCTCTTCATCCACACTGAAGGAGGAGAACTACCGGCGGACAATATCCAGTCCTTCCACTGCTGCCCCAAAAGTTGGTTCTGCTGGATCTTCTTCTTCTTCGTCTTCCTCTTCAGTACTTTGCCTTTTTGCATCATCACAAAGGTCTCCAACATCCATCTGTGGTGGTGAGGTTAGGCTATCATCATCACCACAAGTAACAAATTCTTCAAATGTTGTGACAGAATCCTTTGATACAACCCCCCAATCTTCCCCAATGTCATCAGCAGCGTCTTCTTCATTAAAAACTTCTGAAATAGCACCAAAACCTGCACGGCCAAATCAGTTTTGAATAGTGGTCGTCGTGACTAGTTGCCATGCTGCTACAAACATATGCATGGCTTGGAATATGTTCAATTTCATTACCTCATTTCTTTCGAGGAAAGAAACAGCTCTTTGAACCAGGGCCTTCCTGTACTTCACTTTCACAGAATGAATAATGCCAAGGTCCAAAGGCTGCAGGTGACTGGTGCAGTTAGGAGGAAAGAAAACCACTTTGATATTCCGCAGGAAAGACGTATCTGAAGGATGAGCTGGACATCTGTCTTTCACCAGCACTATTTTCCTTCCTGCCGATCCCATCTTGGCATCCAAGCTTTGTAAAAATTTTCGAAATATCTCCGATGTCATCCATGCACTTTTGTTAAAATCATATTTACATGGGAGTGTACAGGTGTTCTTGAAACATCTTGGATTCTTAAATTTTCCAATTATTAGTGGGGGTAATTTTTCACTCCCGTTGCTGTTAACACATAACAACGCTGTCAGTCTTTCTTTACTCGTTTTTGCCTCCGTGGCATTTTTCTCCGCGAACAGCGTATGTTTTGGACGGGAGCAAGTTGTAAAACACTCCCGTTTCATCGGCATTAAAAATATCCTTAACATCATATCCTTGAAGAAGTCGAGGCAACGTTTTCTCTTTCCAGTATACAACTGCATCGTCATTAACTTCCGCACTCTTGCTGCACATGTTTTGGAACGAAAGATTGTGCCGTTTTATGAAGCGATCAAACCAGCCATTAGAAGCATGGAAATCTACCAAACCCAGCATAAGTGCGATTTCTTGAGCTTTTTGTGTAAGTACGTTCCCGTCCAATGGAGCGTTCTCACTCCTTTTTCCCTCGAACCATTTCATTAAAATGTTTTCAAGTTCCTCGTACGGCGAGGAACGAATATTCTTCCGTATTTTTGCCCCAGAACCGCACTCAACTTCCGCGGTCAGAATAGCTTCCTTCTGTTTCATGATGCCAAACAGCGTAGAGGGTGCCAAGTCATATTTTTTTGCCATCTGTGACAAAGGTACTTGGCTATCCCTTTCAACATCCCTGATGATGTCTATCTTTTTCTGAAGAGTCAGCTTCTTACGTTTTGTGGCCATAATGAATGTGGTCCGCTGTAACTCTCAGTACAACTCTTATCACAGACACAAAAAACTCTTAGCACAACTTCCAACAACAAAAACGGAGAATGAGCCTTCAGTCCACACCCCTCGCGTCCGCGTGATTCCTAAGCAGCGATTGGAGCAGCGGGACAGAAGTGCCTAGCCGGTGTAAGAGCGCTGCGGCTAGAGGTTAAGGCAGCTGACGTCACTGTAGACATTACCCGACTAAAACTGTCCTAACTCCCTAACGGTTGGAGATAAGTACAGTAAAACTCTGTTAAGAAGTTTTTCAAGGGACCATTAAAAAAAAACTTCTTAACAGGGAAACTTCTTAAAAGGGTAGTGGCCTGAAATGCATGTGAAACGCACACATTTTTGTTGTTTGTGAAGGATCCTATAATATACTGTACATAGGCCTATATAAAAGCCAGAAAAAGAGAAGCCCCAATATTAAAATCTGACTATCAGACCAGAGATTAAGAGAAATTAATTGGCATAATCCTCACAATTCACATTAATATAATTAATTTCAATAACTGTTTGAGCACACAATATATATTCCAGCAAACTACAATTATAGACACATTTTTGAATGTAAATAAACAACAACTAAGACTGAATTGAAAACACTTTTTTGTTCCTTTTTTCTCCCTTCAAAACCAAAGATTTATCCGGAACAACCTGATAAAAAATTCCGAATTCGTCAACATTAAAAACGTAAAAAACAAGCTTGTAGTTTAACGTGACCGTTAATCTCGAGATCATGAGCCACGGGACCTCCTTTTTACGTGGAATCCGAACCACAGGACATGGCATTTCACTTCGAAAATCTCACATGCATTGACCGGGAATCGAACCCGGACCGCCTTGGTGAGACATTAAAAAAAAAAAAAAAAAACAAAAACGTCACAATGTTTGTAATCACTGATTTTTGCCGGCAGCAGTGTTTCCTTCCACGCTTCCGTTTCCTCTGTACTTACACTCCCAGCTTCGCCACTAATAGTCTTGTAAACTATGCCAGCCCGACTTTTAAAGCGATCCAGCGACCGATTCGACGCAGTAAAAGGTACTTGTAATCGACACGCGATTTCTTCGGCTTTCTCCTTCACGATAATCCCGCTCAAAGGAATGTTTAAACTTCGCTGCTGTTTAAACCACACGAGCAGAGCTTGTTCTACGTCTTCGTATTTCGCGCTTTAAATCTTCTTGCAGCTTGCCAAAGTATTCCCGGCAGAAGCCAAGATCCCTTCTTTCTTTGCTATGATGCCGTTCAAAGTAGATGGCGGCATTCCGAGCTCCTTCGCAAGAGTAGACGACTCTAATGTCCACTTTATCTTTAATAGAAAGTGCCTTTCTTTTGATGCCTTTCATCTGAGAACCATTCATTTTCACAATGATTTGAAAACTTTACTTCACTGACGACGCAATTCTCGTAATCTCAATAATGTTATGCTACGTCTGGCAATGCTTGGCTAACAAGTTAGATCACACAGAACAGCGATAAAAGCCACGAACAAAGAATATAGGAGGCCACAAATAAAAGCATGATGCTGTATATTGTAGTCGGTCTTGAGCGGGTGTCGTCATAGCGTGACATCATTCAGCCTTGAAATGCTCGCCTGGTCAGTGACCCGCGAACACTCGCAACGGCTGTATTCTTTCATTCGGAACACCGGGCCCGGTCAGAGACCCGCGAACACTCGGAACTCTTGTATTCTTTCATTCGGAACACCGGATGTATCTTCCGCGGAGGTTGGCGAGTTTTGATTCTAAGTCAGTTGTCTCTCAGTGAACGTCTTATACTCTAAGGGAATACAAGATCTGAACTATTTAACCGGGAAAACCTCTTATGCACAAACACTATATACGGGAAAAATATACACGTATCTTATGGGACGAATCACGGGACCGAGAATATCGGACGTCTTAAGCGGAAAAACGTTTTATGCGGGAATTTCTTAACCGAGTTTTACTGTATATGCGTTCGCGTTTTTTGTAGAGCTTAAACAGCTCTACATTTCGTACGCATATACTTGGGGTCTATCAATGACTGTTCAGGCAGCGTAACCCACTACTTATTCTGTAATTTTTTCTAGAATACATTTTCATTTTGTAGAATATCCATAAATATTTTCAGTTTCTTATTGCTTATTGCTTTTAATCTTTCACCTAAATCAGGTGAAGTTTGCAAGAGACCTTTGGCCTAAATATTTATATTTCGTGAAGTTACCCGAGTCTCGCGGCATTTACGCGTAGGCCCTACGTCAGTCATGCCTCTAGGCTGTATAGCTAGTCTCAAGGTAAACCTCACTTCGTTCTCATACAGCCGTCATTCCAGTACTACCTACAGTTCAATGGACATAACTAACCAACAGCGTCTAGCGTGATAGTGACTGCTGCTTGCCGGTAACAGTGATTTCCAGCTGCCGCGCCAATTTATCACGGTTCTATACATCGCTTTCGTTTAGCGCAGCAACTTCGGACTGAGATTACGTCAAAACGGAAGTTAATTTACATTCAAAACAAGTTTAGAAAAAAGTATCTTATCGACAAATTCGTTACAACGGGATGCGCGATCCTAATTTATGTGAAATATATTCCTTAGAAGCCGACTTTTCCTAATATCGGGGTTTGTTAGAAGGGGGTTTAAATACCACTGTGCTTATGGCGATTTGGCTGGGACTTACGAAAACCTTCGTTAAAAGCGGGCACGTTAAAACGGGGTTTTACTGTATAACCTGCATAGTTGCTTCACAACATAGATGACTAATATAGTGTGTTTGTTAAGTTCTGTTCTGTCATAGAAGTTGTATTGGTCTCCTGAAAAGTAGTGAAAACTGACTTAATGCTTTTGAGTTTAGAACGGTTGGCCTGCATACTTTCTGATATATTGATTAGGATAAAAATGTATCGAGTGTATTTTTCAACAGTTGGCAGCCCTGTTGACACTAAGAAATATGCATATTCATATCTGGTCCCCTGCGCAAATCACGTACCAAATTTGGTTATATCCAATAGATAGTATGGAGGTTACAAGCATTTAAAGATTGAAACTATCAGCAGGCAACATTCATGTATGGACTCCTGTAAATTAGTCTGATGTAATAATATCTAGAAGTGTGTGAATTTTGGAACAATTCCCATGCATACCTTCCGTGGTATCCAACATAGACCTCAATTTTTAATTGTGATTTTTCAGCAGTTGGTACCACTGAAGTCACTTTCAAGTGAAGCCGTGAGATATTCAGGCATAGGTCTTTACTCATACCAAATTTGGTTTCAATAGCTGCAGTCGTTGACGGACAGATGGACGGACAGACACACTCACATTTGCCCGGATCGATCTCCCAAGTCTACTTTTTCTCATATTTACAAAATGTGAATAGTAGGCTAAAAATACCTGCAGGATCTGGCTGTGGTTGCTGCACGTGTTCTCGTCCGAGCCATCGTAGCAGTCCTGCCTGCCGTTACACAACAGAGCTGCCGGTAGACAGCGGTTGAAGTCGCATAGGAAGCGGCCTGGGGCACAACCATGAACCACACCATCTGGAACATCACACAACACAGCCTCTAACTATTGTACATTTGGAAGATACAGGGTGTCACAAAATGCAGGGCACATTCCTCAGACATAGACAAAGAAATTATGTTCTGTCAGGATGTCGACTAAAACCAACTAACACATTTCCCTGACAATTCCCCGATATTTCCAGGATAAATCAGAACATTCCCTGAGTAACAGTAGCGGCCATAATAAATATATAAAACAGAGTTTGTACTTAAAGAGCATTTCAAAAAGTGCTTGAAAATTAATTGGTACATGCAACATACATGTTTTTTCTAGCAAAATCAAAAGCAAACATACAATTATTGCTAACAGAATTGGTTTTATGTTCCATTTAAAAATAGGTAACTTTGCGTTGAAAGTGATGTTATAATTTCCTGGATTGTGCATATCCTCCCATTGTGTAACCCCCTGACGTGGCTACATTCCTGTGCAAGTAGATTTTGCACATCTAGTTTCATTTCGATAATATTTAAGGTCGCAGAGTTAGGTGGGACACCCTGTATACAAACACACAGTGTGCTCTATCTTGCAAGAAATGAGAGCTCACATCTACAACAATCATCACCAGAATATACTTTTCCCCCATCAAAATATAAATGCTAATTTCCAATTATTCAAGGCCGGACCTTGTAAAACTAAAATTCCCCGAGTGTCATTAAAATACCCTGATAATTCCCTGAGTATTCCAGGATTTAAGAATTCCCTGTTTTCCAGAGTAGTAAACATCCTGGGTCCGGAAAAGCTTTGTTATACCTCATTGTCTCCAATTCATTAATCATGGGAAACACACAAGAACAGAACGTTCAAATGGAACCTAAACCCACTGGACTTTTATTTGTGGGGACATTTGAAAGCTCTCATGTATCAAACCCCTGTTCAAGATGTGAAACCATACATCAGCACATCCGCGACTCACTATGATGGCGTGTTGATGCGCACGGACGGCATATTGAACATCTGCTGTGAGAAAAAGCTGCATGTGGTATGTTCTGTTGTTGTGTGTTCCCATTCACCGAGTGAACAGCGCGCTGCCGAACTGCACAAGTCTCCTAACCAGATAAGTAGCCTGTATAATACTTTACACTCAGAATTTCACAACAACCACAACCCCTGGCACTACAGCCCATGAAGGACCTAGGCCGACCAAGCGACTGCTGCCCAGCCATTTGGCCTGCAGATATTGGGGTGACGCGTGATCAGCGCATCGGGTCCCCTCGGCCATTAATCTTGGTTTTCGTGATCGGGACAACAACCACATAGTCATTCCAAAAACAGACAAATTCCGGAGTTCTATCACAACTTTCAGCATCTCACTAAAACATCATATAGACTACAACTAACAAATACCGACGAGTTGCAGCACCAATACTGCAACTAAATAATTGTACATATTGGAAATATTTTCACCTGTATTTTCAGACATAGATTTGTAGCCTAAGTGTAATGGATCTGATGATGAACGCTTGACGGACGAAACTGGTCATCCTATAGAGCATCCAGCGTTTAGAAAAGACTGTGGGTCTTATGGGCTCTTGCTTTTAACGGACCCCCCCCCGTCATTGGCTTATTTTCTGTTCGATCGAATCAGGGCTGCCGACAGTTGTGTTCGAACCCACTATCTCCCGAATGCAAGCTCACAGCTGCGCGCCCCTAACCACATGGCTAACTCACTACAATATTACACATATTAATCTAAACAAAACAACAAGATTAGAATTGAAAGAAACTAAATTATAGCCAAACTAATAACAACAAAAAATGATGATCAACAGTATTGCTGACGTAAAAATTGTTAACATCGTCAGCATACAGTATATCCGAGACACCTGCAAAACTGCTCCTTCCTGTGCGTGTTCTACTTCAGGTAGCTGCTTGGGTTGTGTTGTCTCGATAACTTATGAAAGGACAGTACTCGAAGCGGGTGAACATAACGTATGACGTCAGCACTACCTAAGCCTAGAGTTAGCAACACTGTCGCCATAAGGCTCCACAGTCTTTTCTCAATGCTGGATGCTCTATAGTGTACTTATTAATCTTTTTCTTTTTTTTTTCAGGATTAGGGTATAACCCAACTCTTTTGGGTACATTCGTGTTGACCGACTGAAAAGCAACAAACTTTTGTTAAGTAAGCAACACTGAAAAATGGGTTTGAACCCCACAATGTCAGAAAGAAGAATTGCAAAATAATGGTTGCATACTGAGATTGACCTTTTGGAAGACCTAGGATGAGATGGCTGGACCAAGTAAATGAAGATATCACATCCAAGGGAATCAACCGGGATGAAGTCTTGAAGGAGCAGCGGTACATGAATAGACTAAACCACAGCCGGGAAACTGGAGCTGTAAAATGATGATGGTGAGACTCACCCGGGACGTGCGTGGTATGGCTGGTACAGTACTCGCCCTCGTCCGTGCCATCAGGACAGTCCCGCACCTGGTCGCACACCTTCTTCACGGGGATACAGGAGCCGTCCCTACGGCACATGAACTCGTCCTCTCGGCACCTGATCGTATCTTTGCAGTTCCGCTCGTCATCCCCGTTCACGCAGTCGTTCATGCCGTCGCACAACCAAGCATCCAGGATACATTCGCCTGTGCAATACATTTTAATTCAAACTGCAGATAATGACAGGCAATCACATAATATACAGTGGATTTAACCAATAAAAAAAACAATTCATTCCACAAATTTTTGGTATCCAGCTTAGAAATCCACATTGAACATTTGCCCTGGGACCTATAATTTTGAGACCTAAATTGACGCTTTGGAAAAGAGAGGCGTAGGAAAGCAGACTACAGTGAAACCCCTCTATAACGGACACCCTTGCTACCGTAAATACTGTCCGATAAGGAGGGGTGTCTACTATAGAGTGGTTTAGAGAAAATGATTGCAATTTGGCAAATGTACTTGTGCAGTATGTGTGCTTACCGTATATACCCGAATACCCCCCACACATTTTTATTCAAAATCAGACGTGAAAAATCGGGGTGCGGGTAGTATTGGAGTCATACAAATTTTAAAGATTTAAGTTGCCAGCAGCGCGCGATATAGGGTGTTGCGAGTATCCGCGAGATGGTGGGAGTGCTTGTTCGGGTATACCGTATTTACTCGCAAAACACCCGCCTTATTTATTTATTGAATTTTCGGCTTCAAAGATTTCTCTTGATATAGATTAGGATGGCGTGGTATAAAGGCACACAAAGGAACACCAAGCGTCTTTAAATCAACGCACAAAATAGTTATTTTAACCGATACTTTATTTGAGGTGCCTAGAATCAAAACCCGCCAAATCCATATTTTATGAAAATTGAGATAAGCATTGTTTCATATAGCTTTTGCTGCGCTGAATTCCTTAAAACTATTATTTTGTTACAAAACCCGCTACATCCTACTGTAAAACGAAGTCAAAGTTGAGGCTTAGTTGCAATATCCGCCAAGTCCAACGACAGTTTCGCCATTTTTGGTCACAAAACCCACCACATCCACATCAGCCAATAGGAGCACCCAGTTCCGCCATCTTACCTTCCATGATGCTTTGCGAAGTGATTACTCTTTACCTACGTGCATTAGTCGGAGAATGTACCTCTGCCTGACGTGATTAGAATGGTTTATGTTGTTATACTTTCTGATAATATTAATTTGTTTTGGATAATTTTGACAAAGGACAAGAAGAAGAATAACATTTTGGTCTGGGTGATGTTTTCCACAGAACTGACATTTGTGAACATAAACGTGTCACGAAACCTGATTTTGAGTAAAGCCAGAAGACATAAACAGAGGGATTGTCCTTCAGGCACAAGAAGTGAAAGATGGTTCGAGGCTGCTTTCGAAGCATTTTGGAGAAAGATGGAGGGAAAATGAAGAGCTGCAGTTTTATTGCAATCTGGAAAGTCGTGGGGAACACGAAGAGAATGATGAAATGAAAAACTACTATTGAGGATGAGGTAGAAACAGAAATTGTGTGGCTATAACTTCCAGTAAAGAATGTGATTTAATAGTTGAATGACGATAGTTTTGTCTCTAAAGGCCTGGACCATAGTAATTGAATATGAATTTAATTTGACGTTTTTCCTTATTATTATTGTTGTTCAGTACTGTAAGCTACAGTATTGCCGGCCCCGTGGTGTTGGGGTAGCGCGCCTTCCTCTCACCCGGAGGCCCCGGGTTCGATTCCCGGCTCCGTCAGGGATTTTGGAAACTGACATGAGGGCAGGAACGGGGTGCACTCAGCCTCGTGAGGACAATTGAGTAACTGACAGTGAGGCAGCGCCCCGATCACGAAAACCAAGATTAACGGCCGAGGGGACCCGATGCGCTGGCCATGCGTCACCCCAATATCTGCAGGCCAAATGGCTGGGGATTAGGCCCTTAACGGGCTGTAGTGCCAGGGGTTATTTACTGTACAGTATTATTACCCTTTCAGGAATTGATTGCCGGCGGTGGGGATGGGAACTACTGTTTATGTACTTGTGTTACACGTCAGCCTGCTTCGTTGACAGGTACAGTTGCGTGTGTAGGATAGGACTCAGCTCCAGTACCCCCAGTCACCATTTAACTGTCCATGGTGACATGAGCTCCTGTGACGCAATGCAGCGTGACCTATGTGAAGATTGCACTCTATCATCGCTGTGTCCTCCGCTTCGCCCCGCACAGCTCATGCTACAATTAATATAAACGCTGGCACAGCCACGCTCAGCGGCAATCAAATCTTGAATGGGTAATATTAGTTTTATTCTTTTCCTGTTTATTCTAATGAAACACAAAAACTGCCCCTTAAAACAACAACAAAACACAAAAATCGTACGACTTTAAAAATTTTATAACCTATATTTAGTTAACTTTCATTCAAAATATTAATTTCTTAATAAAGCTTACGCAGTTTCTACAATCTCTTCGCAACTTCAAATGTATTAGGGCTCTTTGGTATCAAAACCTGCCAAATCCAAATCTTAGTAACAAACCCCGACAAATCCGAATTATTGCTTTATATTTTTCTACATACATTTTTAACTATTTCGGTGATCAGCTTCGTACTTCGTCACTGATTTTGAAAATAATTCATTTTTAATGAAAAAAGTATTTCTTTTTGGGTATTGGTTCGTTTGTGACAGTTTTTGCCACTTTGCCAAAAAAGTGAAGGAATGGATTTGGAGGGTTTTGATTCTAGGCACCTCATTTACGAAATAAGTGATAATAGCCCATTTAAATAGCCACTCTCTTGGATCATCACAGCTGACTGGTCACAGCCCTTCGGCGAGCGAGGGAGCGAGCGCCGAGTTCAAGGTTACGCAGCGTTGCATGTTTCGCGGCATTATTTCGTGATTTACAGCGTGACCATTTTCTCTTGTTTCTCGAACCCACTCCAGAACTTTTATGTCCACATTTTCGTACTTTCGTAAGCGGGTGGTAGGGAGAGGGCGGGGGGGTGGAGAGTAGCCATTGTCGAGGTACACAGGTGTTGCAGGCAGAAGCGTGGGTTTTATAGTTTCGTGAGTTGCGTGATACGGTAGCATAGCATCGGTAACGTAAAACAAATGATGGAAATAGCTAACATGAAATCTAGTCATAGGTCGTACACTGCAAAAGAAAAACTGAGAATCATCGCAGAAGCAGAAGAAATTGGAAATCGTGCTGCGGGAAGAAAGTATGATGTCGATGAAAGCTGCACATGTGACTGGAAGAAAAATAAAACTCTTCTGAACAGACTAGCTGCAATCGCCGGGCATTTCGTGGACGAAAAGCGAAGTTTCCGGAAATTGAAGAGAGTCTTTGTGCCTATATAATCGAAAAGAGATACAGTAAAACTTCTTTTATACGATTCACACTTATACGTTTTCTACACTTATACGATTTTTTTCTTGGTCCCGGCAAAATCCCTATACTTTCCATGTTAATTTATTTCCGATATACGTTTTACATTTATTCGTTTTTCACGCTTATACGATCATATCTTACGTTCCCGAGAGAAAAATGCGTCGTTTATACGTTTACAACGGTTTCCCTACCTAAAATCTCGAAAAATATTGGAGCCAGAAACTTATGACACGCACTGTACGTTTCTCGGAAACCATCCCTCGCGCGGCGCTATGTTGTGGCGAGAGCGACCTTGAAGTTGCGTGTGTTGCGAAATACAACATCACTTGCGCAGTCATTGTTCTGCCTTGTTCGGTGCTTCAGTTGTGGTTAACCTTGATAGCAGTGAACATGGGTGAAAGGAAGAGGAAGTGCATTACGATTGCGGTTGTTCACTTCTTAACGGGGGGCCATCGCTCGCCGCTCGCCCGCGCTGCGGGCCTGTCTCCCGCCAGGCACTTTGCCGTAATGCGGAGCTCGCGCGGCCTATATATAGCCTATACTGTAGTTCACAGCTGGTGCTGAAAATGTTCGCCATTCACTGCTACACTTCGCTGGCACCTCTTTATGAAATTGTAATTTACGTTCTGAAGTTCCTCACCACCGATTGACTGTATTTCAACTGTAATATAGTCTTTAAGCTCATTTTCGCGAAAGATTTTCTGTACTTTATGAAGGTATTTACACACGTTCACGTAATGAAAATCGCATTGGAACATCACACTGAGCACTAAAGACGTGAACAATTGACTAAACTGAACCCCACACTGCTAAAGCACACTGCAAAGGAGGGAAACTTGTGGCGCCAAGAAGCGCATTACGGCCAAGTGCTTGACGGGGGACCGGCTCGCGGCGGGCGCTAGCGAGGGTCCGCGTCGCATATAATACCAAGTCCCTGTATAACCCATAATGTCACATACATTTTGCAGTTTTTATTTAGCGACTTTCATTTACGCGTTTTTCACGCTTATACGTTTTTTTCATTTGGTCCCTTGAAAATCGTATAAGTGAAGTTTTACTGTAGTTTCGTTATGCAGTTACAAGTGAAATGTGCCAGCTTAAAGCTTTAGCAATATCGAAGGAACTTGGAGTTGGCGGTTTTAAGGCTAGCAGTGGATGGCTCCAGCGAGCTTTTGCTAGAAATGGTCTCGGCTTTCGGAGGAAAACGAGTATAGCACAACGACTTCCTGCTGATTACACCGAAAAATTAGTTACTTTTCAAAGATATGTGATTGGTTTGCGCCGGAAGAATTCCTATTTACTATCGCAAATTGGAAACGCGGACCAAACACCCGTTTATTTTGAAATGCCAATTGACTACACAGTCAACAAGAAAGGTGAATCCAGCGTTGTAGAGAGAACTGGTGGCTGTGAAAAACAGAGGTGCACAGTTATGCTGGCAATAACTGCCGATGGTAGAAAGCTAACCCCCATATTATCTTTAAACGCAAGACAGTCCCGAAAATCACTGTGAATGGCATAATTGTGACGGCAAATCAGAACGGGTGGATGGATAGTGGCCTTGTAGTGGATTGGATTAAGCGAGTACGTCGCCCTGGAGCATTACTGAACGTAAAAAATATGCTTTTCTTAGACAGCTTCCGCGGACACACAACGGACGTGAAAAATCTTCTGAGTGGGGGGAAAACAGACTTGGTGATAATTCCTGGGGGTCTAACATCTGTCAATCGGACTTTTAAAGTGGCTATGAAACATCGGTATACGCGATGGATGGCAGAGGAAAAGTACGAACTTACACCTAGTGGCAAAATAAGGCGTCCTGATGTGAAACTTATTCGTGAGTGGGTGAAAAGTGCCTGGGACTCCATTCCGCTACCGCTGGTGGAGAAAAGTTTCAAGAAATGTGGCATTTCGAATTCCCTCGACGGAACTGAAGACGAGATGCTATGGGAAGATGGCGATGGTGATGATAACTCCTCTTCAGCCAGCAATACTGAAAGTGACGACGGTGATGAATAGAGGTAAGGGTGCATAAAATTAACTCATCAGTGCATATTCTTTTTTCTGCCTGCATTTCTGCTGAATATAATAAGATTCTTCCGGTAACTCACACTGCAATGTTTTTCTAATGCAGGTGCTGGATGCCTCTCCATGACATTCTGACGTGCTGCTTCCAGCTAAAATTTATACTTTAGGTTTAGGTTATTAAGAAATGATTGTGTACCTTCTTGTGTTTTATTTAATGATATGTAGTACAGTATTAAGAGCATAAATTTGTTTAAAAGTGACAAAAATAAAAATAAAAGTTTTTTTTTTTAATTTCCATTGAAAAATGAGGGTGCGGGGATTATTCTGGGGCCCGGTATTCGGGTATATACGGTATGCTCAAAAGATCCAAAGGTCATGTTCTCATTATGCAATCAACAATATCAGGTGTTGTGCAGCAACTCAAATATTGAGGGCCGGCGGAATGTTGTATTAGTTCACTGGTACCAAGGTGCCAATTGTTAGAATAAAGCGAGCTGTGGTCAGGCAACAATGCTTGTCTTACGAAGTTTACTGTGTGACAGGTGGAATGACGACAATACCAGGCTGTCCTGGACTCGTGGACGAATTGGTTCAAATTCTAAGGATGTCTTATGAAATCCTTTTGTGCGGTTTTCCTACTAACTCCTTGCCAAGTTCCATTCATTTCTTTTAATAACTTATCTTATGAGGTAGGATTCAAGAAGTGCCATTTGACCATTAAACCACCGGCAAATAGAAATTCAATGCCCCTCATCCATGGCCCTCATTGAAAAGGAAGTAATAATGTGAATCATACATTTACTTAACTTTGTGTAAATATCACACAATGGATAATTAACTAAATAATGAAATGTATGTTTACTCCCTGACCACACTGCGACTCTTGACTGACAATCTGTAAAACAGTATCCGAATTCACGGAGAAATCGCCGGACGACATGTAACATAACCTATAACTCACACATGGTAGAGAATACTTTCATCATATTATACAACATTTCCCAAAGCAAAGAGAACGCCTAACAAAAATTGTCTATTCATATCACGATACGTACTTGAGAGTTTTCATTTTCATTTCAAATACAAGAAATGAGGGCCGGCGCGATATAAACCTATATAAGCATAACCTTATTGCTCTAATTTTTAAAAGGAATCGGCACAAACGATTGGAATATTCCTTTTATTAGCACAACCAACTAAAACTACGAAATAATTTCTCCAAAATCATTGTTTTACTGGCGATAAACAGTGGATATTATGCGGCAATAATAACAACACCATTTTCAAAATAATTTTTACCGTAATCAATTGTTTTCACGACAATAATCGATGTTCGTACATATCGATTATTACTCATAAATATCGATTATATAGCCGATATTTTCATTGCTGGGAACTCGCAAATTTCAAAGTTGCGGCGCAAAAATGTAATAAAACATAATATTCAACATTAATCGGTAAATTCGGCACTTTTCGCATTTATCGCATTTATAGGAATAATTCTCAAGAACCCTTAGTTATCGCACTTTGTCGCACATTCAGTTTCGCAAATTTTGGGTATACATAGTCATTAGTTACCAGGTAGTTGAAAAAAGGAGATAGAAGTAAAATTCGCATTAATCGCAATTGCGATTTTCCCGTATCTCTACTTATAGTGATAAAATATGTCTTGAAGACATTCCTTCAGGCAACGGTGTAGAAATTCTCCAGATTCCTCCCGGAACTACAAGGAAATAACAGCCCTTGGATAAGTTTTTCTTCCGAAGCTTTGCATTCGTGGTTCGCAACCAATTACACAACGCTGAGACCTCCTGAGTTCGAAGTGCCTGCGAAATATTGCCTTCATATAAGTAAGGAAAACTGAAGAACAATGTGGCCTCTAAGTGCATATTCGTTGTGCATGGTGCCAAAAATATTCTGTTTTTATCATCAGATTAACGAACCTCATTTATGTTTCACATTCGTTCCCTAACAATGAAGTGTCCTTGGCGCGTGGTAGCCTGCCAGTCCGTTCTCGCTCTCTCCAGCACAACTACAACTCCACTCCGCTGTGCGCCGCACTAGCAGGCAAGATGCAAGGGTTGTCCAGTAGTTGCGTTGTCACAAGGATTTCATATCAAGATTTCGATACCTTCCAGCTCGAAATGGCAGCTAATTTTTTGTACATCGCCAGTTTATGGTTTCTTCATCATCTCTACGAAATATCATTGTCGGTTTCGATATGACCGTATGGACAGTTCCCTTGTTAGTACAATATAACATTAAAAAAAATCATAGGTTAAATAATAACTTCTCAAAACATTATTGCTAGAAAAAACGAATACGGTATATATTTCTGTCACTACAGGTCTTTTGATTTTAAAACTGTCAGTAGAAACTGAGGGAATTGTACAGAAGCAATCCAAACGACTATAGATGTCTTGAAACGTCCTGATAATCATAAGAAGTACTTCAATGTTCTGTAGTTAGCTTTCATTACAGCAAACTTCTGAATATGTAGCATATCGAGAAACTTTAAATTGGGATTTTATTTACACATGCAAACGTAAAACGTTTTGAAGAGCATGTTGGGAATAAAGAGCACAGCTATGAGAGAAATGGAAAGTGTACACAAACTTTGCGAGATAATTTTACCGTTCAATCAATCGAGTATGCAATAAAGATAGTCACATACATGCTGTAAACAAATAATTACATATACATATATAATATTACAGTTTTAGTACATAATATTTCCAGAAATCTTAATTAAATACCGATTACTTCCATTTCAAAGAACTCCTTAGTGGAATAAAAAGGATGTTGTAAGAGCCATTGCTTCAGTTTTGTCCTAAATATATTAGGAAGAACATGTACACTACTGTCGACCAAAGTATTATGTGCACTCTAGTTTGAAGGTTGTTAGTGAAGTAACTAATAGACCTACATAACATCCAATATCATCATCATTTTCGTCGTTCTATTTTACGTTAGTTCATGTAGGTTTGGAATTTGTAATTTATATTTTAATATTTTTTTATCGCAGTTGAAACACAAAAATTGCCCGTTTTTAAGCGTGTTTCAGCCATGCGTCATATTTAAGAATTATCTCAAAATAGTGTCATCAGATCAAATCCAAATTTTTAACACAATATACATTGGAATGTTGTATAACTGGTTAATTAATTTCAAAATTTTGTGTGTCAAAGAAACAAAGTTGTTATTTTTGTAAGGTAACTTTTTCTCGGCCCAGGGTGGTTGGAAAATGTAGTTCTTGTCGCGTTGTAATTCTTATACATCAAAAAATTATGCTGTATGACTATGAAATGCGTAAATTAATTCACTTATTTTATATTGGTTTGTATTTGTACGGGGAAATGAAGACATGGTTCACCAGCTAGCCGCTCCGGGGAAAGCTGTACAGCGTTGCAGAGATGGAGCCCATCACACATCATGGAGCGCCTTGCTCGGAAGTGATGTTATTGGATTTTATGTAGGCTTATTGGTTACTTCACAAACAACCTTCAAACTCGAGTGCACATTATACTTTGGTCGACAGTAGGTGGTAGTCTGAAGAGCTTCAATGAATAAATTGAATGATCTGCCTTTGTTTTCTGCAACCTACAATAGGGCACATCCAGCCGATTTCTACTCCTAGTGTTGCGATTATGCATGTCATTTCGGTATTTAACATCTGTGATTTTAATTTGACATAATGCATTAAAAATGTATAAATTAATTACTACCATAAGAGAATTATCAATAAACAAGGGTTTACAGTATGTACCTGGTGGAGACTTAAGATATAAAACGTAGAGCTTTCTTTAGGATTACAAAAACCTCCGAGATTAGACTGCAATTTCCCCCTAGTAAAATTCCATATTGCACGATGCTTTGAAAAAATGCAAAAGTATGCCTTTAACAGGAACTTTCTGAATGAGGGCTCTTAATAAATACAGTACTTGGGCAAGATGAATGATTGTAAGAAAGGGAATGGCAAATGTTCAGGAAGTCAATGATACAGACCTGTATCGCACTGGAACTGATGTCTGTCGCAGCCCGAAGTGGTAGGCCGTGTGGGAGGCGGGGCAACGGTGGTATCTCCTGCGGTGGGCGGGATGATCACGTCTGGCTCGCACCCATACTCGTCCGAGTTGTCTCCGCAGTCATCCACACCGTCACACTTCCACCAGTAGGGGACACACTTCTTGTTGTTGCACATGAACATCCAACCATTACAAGAGTTCTGCAATATCCAACAGAATCATAAAATCACAATACAGTAACTAGGGAAAAAACTACCCATCATTATCAACCCTAGACGTTGCTGGGTTAAGTAGACAATAGAGATTCCCACAGACGTAGTAGAACTGACGGAATGTTATCTGAATAGAGTATAGGCATGGTTTCTCAGAACAGACGCATGCGAGGGGTGAGGTCAACGTTGCGTACTTTCGTCGCAGTGATGCTCGAAGAATGAGGATTGAGGGACTTGGAAGAAAGGAGACCAGGAAAGGGAAAGGGAAAGAGGAGAGGGACCGCCCCAAAGGCAATGGAAGGAGAAAAACCGGACCCAGCTCAGGACTCCCTCGGGGTCGCCAACACCAGCCGTGAGCCGTTGAGGGTGTAGCACAATCCAGGGTGCACCAGAAGTGGTGGGGCTACACACACCCTGCCTCCTTGAGGGACTTGGGCAGAAGGCAGGAGATACTATGAAAATAAAACAAGAGGTCTGACCACTTGAAGAATGAGGGATCAGGAAAGATGAGACGAGGGCCAATTTTAAAGCGGGAAAGTAGAAGACTCCCTAGGCCTCGGATACCCTAATACCTCCTGGGTCAGAAAAGAACAAGAGTTGACCAAGGGTGGTCAATAGGAAAGATGACAGGAGCACGGCAAAGTAAGAGGAAGCAATGCCGGATTCAGCTGGGATCCAGTGGTCGCCAACACACGTTCCAGTAGCCGAGGGCCTCTGGGAGGACTAGGAAAAACAAACGGAAGCTGGTTTTAGGCAAGGACGTTCGTGTGGTGAACAGATATGGAAGTTTAAGATCTCCAGGTGCAACAACATGATAATGAACTTCATGGACTTGATGACTGTGGATAGACAGACCTTGTTTGACATGCTGGAGCAACTTTTTAGTTAACATTAAGACTATATCTCAAGGGAAACATCTTGGGGAAATTTGTGACCCTTTTGAAGTGTCATTGCACAGCCATTCATATTTGTGTGCCAGTTGGTTGCACACACTGCTGCGAGCTTGTAGCTTGGAGTGATCTCGTTAGAAGAAAGACTATTACCACGCGAGTGGCAAGCATACCCACTTAGCACATTAGTACAGGGAGCCAGGGAATGCTCTGCAGCGACTATGTGCTGCTGCCAGGGGTAGCATCAACAGTTAAGTTGGCAGCACGGTGTTCTTGACAGGACAGCGGTACAGTGAAGGCTACACATGTGGGTTGTGGGGGTGTCTAAATCTTTAGTGAGTATTGCAGTAAACGAGTGCATCGGTATACAGGCGGTAATGTTTACTACTGAAGAGAGAGCTTTTTTTGGTAGAATAGGTTTCTCGCGAAGGCGATCGGTTTATAGAAAATGTAAAACTAAATGTTCAGGTGTGGTTTCCTAATTCAAAGTGTCCAAACCAAGGATTTGATAAGTACATTTTGTGTGACTGGCTCAGCTCTCGATGTACCGGGAACAGGCAGGCCTATGCTTTTAACAGACAAAAAACTTGATGAAATATCCGATATAATGCTGTGTAGTCCAAGAAAATCAACTCGCAAATTAGCTCAAGAAAGTCTTTGACAATATGTGTAGACGTGTTGAAGTCTGTCTTCCAACACTTCCAGCATCTGTTATGAATGGCTGTGGTGAGTACAACATTTACTGTTTGATTTGATACAGGGCGCCAGGAAAAGTTCTCTGCAGTGACTATGGGCTACTGCGAGAGCTAGCATCAGGAGTTATGTTGGCAGCACGCCTGTCGCTTGTATCAAAACAAACAGTAAACTTTGTCCTCACCACAGCCATTTATAACAGATGCTGGAAGGGCTGATGACACACACGCTCGCTTATGGCAATACACACTACAGCCCACACGTGTGGGATTCACCCTGTCAAGGACGCCGTGCTGCCAACTAAACTGCTGATGCTAGTTCTCGCAGAAGCAAGTAAGCACTGCGGAGAACATTTGCTGGCACCCTGTATTGGTGCGCAGGATGGTTACACATGCTGCCGCGAGCTCATAACCTTGCGTGACCTCGTCAGAAAGGAGTCTGTCTCCTTGCCTCAAGGCCATGCATGACTAACTACGCGAACGGCTGGCACACTTAGACACATGGTGGCCACTGGAAATCGGTCAACAATTTTCCAGGAGTAATTCTCATTTTTCCAGATTTAAAAATAAGCGCCGAGTTGGGGGGGCTTTATGGGTTGCCTACTTCAAGACCAAAATAAAGCAGTTGGTGTTTGGTCTACTTATACAGATGTTGACAAAAATTAGTGGCGATTGCGTTATTGATACGCAAGCCTACACACAAATGATTTTATTGTTGTTTAAAAAAAAGCCTTTGTGACTCAAATATGCACTTAAAAAAAAAGAGAAAAGAATGCAGCCTGCAATTTTATCGCAGTGAAGTTGTTTATACTCAATATGTTTTACAAAAGTACTATCACGTGTTCTCCCACACAGAAACAGGTAGTCTGAGGAAATTTCTTTCGGTAACAATAGAATGCTCAACCAAAACCGCAGCGGGAGTATGATTTAAGATCGAAAGATTTTTATAATTAATTAACAGTGGCTATTTTTGGGGCAGTTTTTTGACTAGCACTTATTTCACCCCCACCCCCTCACCCCGGATCTGCCGTCCCCGGAGAGAGCGCTCAAATTATATGAAACTTTTCTGAACTTTGAAATTCCCGCTTCCCATTTCCCCCTCTGCTAATCTCCGTGATGGCGTCAAAAGAAGTTAGAGATCATTCGGCGATGTTCTGATTTTCGGAACAAAATAGCATCTGCATTGAACTGTGGTGAAAACATCGAGCTACCACCCCAAAGTCGTTTATTTCGGCTAAAACAAGCTCTTTTCTGCAGATTGCGTCATACACTTTGAGCTATGTCACTCCCGAAGGAGATTTCCTTTTATTAAAAATTTTCGTTCCAGTGCGGGCAGGAACTTAAGCGTCCATTGGCTTGGAACTTTCTAATGTGGTACCACAGACCTAATCTGTTTGATGTTACAATTCTCATCGTTCAAGCTTAATATTCAGCATAAAATGAAAGAACCTTATCAAGTCTTATTTCCGAAACTTTGAACTGCTTCGCCTGTAACAAAAGGCTACGCATTTGCCCAACACATGGTTGCCACAACCCATAAGACTTAAATGGGACGCCGACATAACTGTTTAAGTTAAAAATTTGAATTAGTTTCAACTTCAAAAAGACATTTGGAATACAAATAAACATGTAATTTTGGTGGGGAATTTAGTTAATTTTACGGCGGCATTCCCTTCAATTGTCGTCCGCTATGGTCATTCCATTGTTGGCGTGTTGTTTCACGCAGGCCTTGCTAGGCCTAATTTTCCTACCCCTCATTGCATTGCTGCAATGCTTGTTTTATATGAGCCTCTGGTGCTCTGTAACGTTAATGTATCACACTTGGTGATAGTAGTTTGATCCCGTGGCGTCACATGCCACGTTTCCGCCCGCTTGCTGGCCTCCCAGGCCATTTGTTCATTTCCTTGTTTGTTCCGCTCTCCCGAGTTTTAAATGTGATTTTAGTAAGTCTGCTTCCCGGGACTGTGGTCCCAAGACCAGTTCATTTCATGGGGACCTCCAACCTTTTCTTAGGACCAGTGCTTTATTTATGTGTGCCCCTGCCTCCTGATGTAATCCCTTTTATTTTAAATATATCCGATTTTATTTTTCCAATTTGCTTACATGACTATTTCCTTTAGGGCAGTAACTGAAAACCACCCTCTTGGTTAACCTCCCAGCCCTCCGCTCAATGGTCATTCTGATCAAGCCCCCTCCCTTGGTCGTCCAGGTAGCCTAAACAAATCTAGACCTTGGAGCACTAAGGGGGGCTGTCCTGTCTTCGTTTCGGGGGAGTTTCGGGACAAATTTCCAGGAGTTTTAAAATTTGTTGTCATTTTCCAGGAGTTTTCCAGGCCTAATAAAAATCCAGGAGTTTTCCAGGATTTCCAGGTTTTCCAGGAGTAGTGGCCACCATGTAGACAGTTCTCAGTGCCAATTCTGGGGAGTGAAACTTGGTCTGGCTTCCACTCCATTCTACACCACCTGTTCCTCGAGTTACACTGTAGAGCTGGGGATTGGTTTGATGGAATGAATCAGTATGTTCCTTCTCTCCCTCCATCTGCACCACTTTGTCCTTTTGTCCAATGATTAACATCCCCTTTAACTGCTGAATTAACGGTAATAATAAACAGTGACTTTATCGAAGAAAGACTAATAATATTAGAAGCCTCATTTGAAAAAACTAAGTTCATGACAAACATCACCGATGCCCCGAAAAGTATCAGAATTCATGACAGTTCAGTATGTAAAACAAATTCCTTTAAATACCTAGGAGAGTGGATAATGAACGACTCACAGGAAAAGACAGCAATAGAAACGCGTATGCATAATTTGCAAAGGTGTTTTCATATGACAAAAGATATATATAATAAAAAAATCTTATCCCGGAACACTAAATTAAGGCACTATCCAATAGTGGTCAGACCTAAAACTCTGTATGCGGCAGAAACACTTAAATTAACAACATTTGGTAATTTAGACAAATTACAGAAGACTGAAAGACTAATTTTGAGGGGGGGAAAAAAAAACTGGGAGCTAAACGAAATAATAACAGAATTTAAGTTACGACCAAATAGAGAGTTATATTTGAAATGTGAAAAATTAACTGATATAATGAAAAAGAGTAGATTAGTTTTTAGGGCACATTTATAGCATGGAATATAGTAGACTAACTAGACAGATCAACTACTGAATAGTTACAAATCCAAACCCACATGGTTCATTGAAATTGACAAACGCCAGAATTCAGACAGACAATAGCAAACAGATCACTCTTCAGAGAAGCTATTCAAAAGAAAGAAAGATCGACACTCTGAAAGGATGAAGAACATTTGGAAACAAAGGAAATTGAATACAAAGTTGCTTCATCGTACCCTCCAAATGGGTTATTCGAAAGAAGAAGCCACATTTTAGGAATTTTATAAATATTTCATGGAACATTTCTTTCTGGTGATAGCAACGCTCAGACTCACCGTCGGCAGCAGCGGCGGTACGGGGACCGGAGAAGTGGTGGTGGTGATTGCTGGGCAGTTCTCCTCGTCAGAGCCGTCCTGACAGTCATCGTCCCCGTCACATTTCCAAGCGGCGAAGATGCAGCGGTTGTTGTTGCACTGAGTGGAGAGAGGACAATGTTTAAATTAACAGATTTGGTCGCCCTGGTGGTAGGAACAACTGCTAATCCAATTACTGAAGTGCAGTTGCACTGTTAGGTGATCACTGACCTTGAACTGCCAGCTTGCACAGGTAGAGTTGGTGCAGTTTGTCTCGTCCGAGCTGTCATTGCAGTCCTTCTCCCCGTCACAACGCCACGTGTTGGGGATACACTGAGAGTTGTTGTCGCACCGGAACTCGCCCGCTGCCACACAAACAAAGGATACATTTGCACAACCACATCATAGACCAACTGCTTCACTTAGGAACAGTAAAATAACCGTATAATAAAATATTGAGGACTTCCGATATTAATTTGTTATAGTGAAATTTTGCTCTACTGAAATTAGTCAATTCGTAAGAATTCACCTGGGGTTATATTCGTTGCAGGATCTACCGTATTTGCTCGCAGATAACTCGCACTTTTTTGGCCGAAAATGAGTGAGAACATCTTTGGTGCCTGTTCCTCATTACAAAGAGTAGATAAATTCAAATACCTTGGAACATGGCTATGGGAGGATTGGAGATCAGATATGGAGATAAAATGTCATATAGAGAATGCCCGTTATGCTTTTGTGAAATTCAAGATAATCCTCACAAGTACGGACTTAAATCTAACCCTTAGACTTCAGTTTGTAAGCTGCTACATATGGATCTGAAGGATGGACAATAAATGCGGCAACAACAAAGAAGATAGAGGCCTTTGAAATGTGGATTTACCGCAGAATGCTGAAGATACCATGGACTGCACGAATAGCTAATATTGAAGTACTGCATAGAATGAACAGACAATGAAACTTATTGTGCACCTTTAAAAGACGAAAAATTGTATACCTGGGACATATCTTACGAAACACCAAATATAGACTTCTCAAATTGATACTGGAAGGAAAGATCAAAGGTCAGAGAGGAAGGGGCCGAAGAAGGATTTCCTGGGTGGATAAAATGAAACGGTGGACAGCATTACCCAGCATCGATAAATTATTCCACATCGCAGTTCCTAAGCAAAAGATGCATCATGTGGTCGCTAACATCCATCAATGGATAGGCATGCGAAGAAGAATATCCTCAATGTGATCTCTAAGTTTATATAAAAGCGCTGAAGTTTAAACGGGTTTAAACTCAAAGTGATAAAATACGCAGAAGACTATAATATTGCCTCGTACTTGTAGAGCTGCCGGTCTAGAATTCTATGTGACAATTTAATATTCGCTACTGGTGTATACAGAAAGATGCACTAGAAAAAAATACCCAAACACATGGTGTTTTCAAAAGTGGCAACACAGTAAAACAGCACACGGGGGTGTGATCGTCAGCTGTTGATGCTCCACAAGCTAAATAAGCAATTGTTAATTTAGAACATGTCGAGATCTGGCAATGTTAGCTATGATAAGCTGACAACAGAAGACAAAATAGAGAAGGCTGTCAGTTGAACTCTTGCGTGATTGGTTATATGGGTATGGGTTATTATGACCACAGACGTTATAATAATATTGTATGGGCTCGGGTGCAAGCTTTGTTATTTGACGCCCAGAGGGCAGCTTTCATGTCGGATTTTGTAGTTTCTTGGTGAAGCAATTCTATTTGCTTCACAAGTAAGTACCCTGGTTCGAGTCTGGTTGCAAGTACGTTTGTCCTGCGATCGCTGATGTAATAGTTCTTGGTTCGCCGCTAGAGGTCAGCTGAGAACAGTCTCAGTCTGAAGGTAGACTGATATGAGCAGGGAACTTACAGTTTACTTCAATAACATCCTCTTTTGCCATAACAGACATCCCAAGTATTTGGGTATAACACTGGATAGAACATTGTCATTCAAAGAAGACCTACGAATGACTTCTGCCAAAATGAAGACAAGAAACATCTTGCGGAAGTTACGTGGCACCACTTGGGGTGCCAATGCAACTACTCTCTGTTGCTCAGCTCTTGGTTTAGTTTATTCTGTTGCCAAGTATTGTGCTCTGGTGTGGACAATTAGTCCGCATGTAAGATTAATAGATGTACAATTGAATAACACCATGCGCATGATAACAGGAACTCCTACACAATGGCCTCCTATTCTCAGCCACATCCCACCACCTCATTTGCGGCGATGCAACATTTAGACAAGGGAATATAAAAGATCCAGACCAACAAACAACTAGGCCTACCTATCCATGGAGACATTACTGATCTACATGTGGAACGATTACGTTCAAGACATCCACCTATCTGCACAGCGGAGAATCGGGCAACTAACAAATTCAACCTGACAGAGATGGTCTTTTGATTGCAATTCGTTTGTAACTCCAGAGAGTTCAGTAATGCCATGCATAACTGAGAAGGTGCAGGGTGTCGAGCGATGACCTTTTATCAAATTCCCGTATGAAAACCCACCAAATTCCTTCGAACTCTCTAAGACTTAAAAGTTCGCACACCGAACGGCTGAAAAATGAATCTTAAAGCGCGAATCAAGATTTTCTGGCGTAAGTGTAACTATATTTTTGGAGATACTTCCGCATCCCACGGGTGATGGCGAGATTTAGGCCTAATCCGTAGCGCGAGTGAACTCTCGCAGATACCGTTTACCTGAGGAGAGCTGATATACCGTATATACCCGAATGTAAGACTAGGTTTTTTCCCACTTTTTGTGTTATAAAAATTTGGGGTCGTCTTATATTCAGAGTACTAAAAAAAAAAAAAAATATATATATATATATATATATATTTTCAAATTATTATTATTAGCAAAATAGTATGTGGTGTTGGCATCTTGTAACTCGCAACAAATCAATCCGTTAATGAAGATTAAAATATGGTTTGTTATGTTTAATTACCATGCATATACGAACAGCGTACATTTTGAGGTTAGGATTTAAGCATACATGTCATTTTAAGCGGATAAATTATATGTTCGAAAGCATACGGAAATATGTTTTAAAACAATCTTTACAAGAACAACCAGTCAGTTTTACGAGCAGTAATTGAGTGATCAACGTATCTTAATTTAATAACGTCTCCCATTCTTGAACAAAGAAATTATAGAGTATGTCTTGGAAAAAGCGGGCAGAGGGATTTCCGATAACACGAGACGTTAGAAGAATGAAAGCACGACCTTAAGGGCATATATTGTGCAAGTTATGAGTTAGCGAGTATTTTTTTTTTTAAATCTGTAAGAGGCAGTTGATAACTAGGCCTCGTCTTACATTCGGGTATATACGGTAAATGTCCGTTTTACTGAGAAGGGTTGAGAGTGTAGAGAATACAAGTGTCACATAATAAATGTTTACGGGAAGTGACTGAATTGTATGTTAACGTAACCGTATAGAGCTCCCACGAGTTAAAATGTCACCGAAGCTTATGCATAGCGAACATCCGGTCCGCGAATCGCCATTTGATTTTCATTGGCAGTGAATCGTTCGTTCGCTATTATCTTCTTTATTATTTCGGATTGTGGTTTTGTTTTTAGGCGTTCAACTTATGAAATAAGAACTGGAGTGTTGGCCTTTCATTAATATTCCAAAGACAAGTGTCTCCTAAAAGAGAAATTAGTAAAACTTCGCATCAGAGACGACCATAACAAACAGCTTGCCTACAAAGTGTGCGATTTGCACATTTAAAACTGCAGTGGTCTAACATATCTTAGGCTAAAATAATTAAGTTGGTGCAAATTAAATATGTTATATGTGAGAATATTATTATAATTTGCTATCCGGTTGTTATATTAGTATATTATGCATTAACGTGACCCGTTTAAATGCTAAATTGTGACGGAAGCTACGAGTTATAGGCTATTCGCCGTACCGGTAGGCCTAATATTTACTAACAACGCGTCGTTTCTTCTTTAATATTCATTTAATCATTATAATTGTAATCGCCTATCTATTAACACTTATTTAACCAATAATCATTTTATAATTATATACATACTCCAGGTATTGCAAGAAAGCGATATTTGATAGCACATGCGGTTCCATCTAAAAATCTAACCATGCCTAGTTTTTTAGTTTTCAGTATCTATGGAAAATATTATCGTAAGTTAATAAACCAAACAACTGGCGACAAATTTTTTAAAAACGCTCATTTACATCTTCACCCTAGTCTACGTAAAGTACCATACGGTAATCACTGAAAGAGTAGGGGGGTTATGACCTCAATTTCACAAACTAACGAACCTCATTTTGCATGAATTATGGAACCCGAATCCTAACGGAGGTATGGATTGTCTGCATTTAGAAATATGTCAGTCAATAACTTAAAACAAAATGTCAGAAAACTAAATACAAAAAGCTGCGTGCCTACTACGGTGTAAAGTTGCTCCGTGAAAAAAATACACCTCGCCAAGATTGTATGACGTGCATACACCTAAATACAATCAATCATCCAATTGAAGAAACACTTTCTTTGTCACGATCTTATAAGCAATTCAAACAAACTGCTGTAATTTACGGGAAAATGTGCAACATTTAGAGACTACGAGTGTTGTATGTGGCACAACGTTAGCTGACATTTCGCATCATTAATACATAAGGAATGAACACATGCAGAGCTTTTTCACTGCACGCAGCTGAAGATCATATTCTTGGTGCATTTTACGTTCTCTTAACAACAATAATTTGCTTAGTTACATGCAAGGAAAATTGTAGTACACAGTTCCCATTGCTTTCATTACCTGACTACTAAACCAGAAGCTGGTAATGCATAACCATACGCCGGTATTTTCGAAAGAAAATTTAAGCTCTATAGGAGCCCGGAGCAAGGCGATACAATTTTCTACACAACTGAAAATATTCAAATTACCCTTTGTAATAATGAATAATAATTTTGGGAGTCGTGTAGTAATAAGATGTTACCCACCCACTATCCCTTTTTAGATCACGACTTTTATAGTAAAATTGGAGGTGTGTCCGCTATTACTCGCGTAAATTATGGGACAAATACAGTATTGCTAACCCCGCGAATTCGGTACCGACAGCCTTCCTGTCACTATGCCCCGATTTTCCTCTCCGCAACCTACGGTCGCCACATAACAAGACTCTACGTCAAATCGCCACACGGCAAGAATTCTGAGCATGCTTTTCACCTACACCCTGTATTTCGAAGGAAACAACACGAAGGATATGTCGGGAGCTTGAAACAGCTAATCTGTGTTGCTAACTTTTTAGTGTTTTTGTAAATCAACTGATTCGAATCATACACAGCGCTACATTATTTCTGTACAATTATACGCAATATATTTTAAAAGACGATCCTGAGTCAACGCCGAGGACATTCAAACAGAGAAATACGATATTTTTAGATGAATAAATAAATTACACACCGAAGCTACGGTACCTTTATCATCGGTATTCAATTCAATAAATACGACAAAGAGGGCAAACACTCTACAGCTAATGAATATAAAAACCCTCACCATGCAAGGATTATCCTTTAACATGAAACAAGAGTCTGAGTGGAGGTCGTTCACAGCTTACTACAGTAGTTGACAGATAACACCATGCACTCTCACTGAATCGCGACTCTACGGTTAATATTAGCTTTCGTGATAATACAAAAGTTAAGCTAAGGTAAAGACATATTTAGCACTGAGCACTCAAACAACTCTGTGGCGATATTATTGCCCTGGTTTTATATTGTCGAGTTGTAGGCTATTGAATGACAGACTGTATTTAGAACACTATGACGGGAAACAATAGCCTGTGCTCTATTATCGATTGACGCAAGCGAACTGACACCAATAAATAAATTAGCCTCAGTCACTTGGCAAGGATTTCTTTGACACCCTCCATCCCTTCACTGTCCCTATCATCATCACCACCATCATTGTCTTCGTCAGAGCTTGATGAATTGCCAAGGTTAATAATCATTTCATCCACCGCAATATCCAGATCGCCTTCAGTATTTCTTTCTGCACATGCTGTACGGGATGTGTCCAGTCCTCGGGTCGAACTTCGGCGAAGTAATAGTAAGGAAACAATGACAATGAAAGGAAATCCGACACAGAGAGTGGTTAATAAGCGACTGAAACGATGCCTGCCCATACGAGAAGAATTCTGTCACTTGTGTGGTGTATTTTGTAGCCACATGTTGGTGACGGGTGTTTCATAGTAAAATGTCGAGAGCTGTGAGATATTGTTTGTAGTTTTTGAAATGTATGCATGTGTGACGCATTTGCATTGAGTGTTTGCACGGACTTTAAAACAATTTGGTATGTGCATCTCCCCTGCGAAAGAAGAGCATGGAAAGGCTAAAAACAGTAAAATTCCACACGCGACACGCCGCGAACACTTTTTAATTTAGATTTATTTTATCAAAGTAGATAATAGAAAATAAAATACCGTATTTACTCGAATACGACCCGCCCTCGAATAAGACCCGCACCCTGATTTTGAAGAACAAAATTTTAAAAAAAGAATTTTTACTCAAAATTATTTACTATCTTAACTAAATAAAAAGAATAGCATTTATCCAAAATAGTTTCCAACAGTTTTGAAGTCGTCCTAAAATAACACACATCAAACGATTAAAAATACAAATAAAAGTACACAAACACTTCATTCATCGTCATCAGAAGTACCAACTTCGGAACTTTTATCACCATCACTTTCCCACTAAATATAGTCATCACAGCCATCCATAGCATTCGAAATACTACATTTCTTGAAGCTCTTCCGTATGAGATCTCCAGAGATACGATTCCATGCCGTCAAAATCCACGAACACAGCAGCTGAACTTTCGGGCGCTGAATACGACCAGTTGGAGTCGGTGCGTGCTTATCGGCCGCCATCCGCTCCATACACAGCTGTTTCAAGGCTGCTTTGAACGGGCGGTTCACGCAGCATAGACGTCATCCCGCCCAATCACGAATACATGACTCGTCAATATCATATTTCCTACCGGGCACGATTTCCAATAACTTCAGCTTCCCTCGCAACTTTCAATTTCTCACTCACAGTAAATGACCGCAAACGTTTCGTAGCATTCATATTTACACTCGGAGAACGTGCGTGTGACTATGACGCCGCATGCTTACTGTAAAACAAAGTTATAGCCGGAAGAAGGCTAGCACCATCTAGCGGATTCTCGCAACACCCGATATCGCGCGCGGCGGGCAATTTAGATCTTTCAAATTTGGATGACTCAAATAAGACCCGCACCCCAATTTTTCACGTCTGAATTTGTGTAAAAATGTGCGGGTGGTATTCGAGTATATACGGTAATGCAAAACGAAATTAAATAAGTCACTTTGACAAATACAAGATTGTTACTAGGAACTTCAGTTATACACAGCACAAAATTAAGTTCTTTTGACAGTACTTTTTTTTTTCTTTTTAATTCCTGGAGATCTTTCGTGGCTTTTCTTTCGACTGCCACCTTAGCCGTCGCTTTGCACCTGTTTTGCTTCCTTCAACACGGCGTAGGAGTTTCGTGCAGTATGGACTCTTGCCCACGGTTATCCTTTCTACTCCATCAGCTGCCATCACAGCGTCCTGAACAGTATGCATGCCAATCAGACTTGCTTCTATGAGACTGACGATCATGCACTCCTTGTTCAGGGAGAAACCTCTGTCTAAAGCTGAATTATTGTGATACAAAATCAGTATCATTTTAACGAAGCTTGTGAGATCCTGTTTGGCAGGAACTGAGGAAGGTGCTGAAGCCACTAATTCAGACCACAGCACGTCGAGCCGTAGCACTTTCCCGTCGAACTGCTTCAAACGCGCAGTGACGGAGGGCAGTCTCAGAAGTGCGGAGAAGCTGCTCTTGATGCGGTCAGCCATTGCGCCAGAAAGCAAAATGTTCTGATTACAAAGAATTTCCAGGGCAATGACGATCCTAACTTCTTCAAACGATCCTAACTTCTTCAAACTTAAGAGTCTCGGCGACCCCTATAGGGTCTAGGCAGGAAATAACACAGGTCTCTTGTGAGCAAGAGTTGACCTCTCTTTGATTTTTTCAGCCATAGGATAAGAATGTACAATTTTCGGTAGTTGGTGCGAAATTGCAGCACATCCGTGTATGGAATTTTCTGAGATCTTTAGGTTAACTTCTTTAAAGGCTGCTCTTGTAGAGAAACCCAGGTCTCCTCTGAATAACAATGCGGACTGATTCCTGCATGTCATTGTCAGCAACGAGCGCGGAGAGCGTACGGCCGGAGGTCGGCCAGGCAAAGCATGCATTCGACGTTGGCTGGGTTCTCATACCGCTTAGCGCTCTATCGGTGGCGCCAATTGCGCGTGGTACCACGGTCTGCAGCCGAAATAGAAGACTGAGCAGGAGGACTCTACCGAGCGTTCGGGGGCTAAGAAGTCAGGCATTATGAGACTTTTGAAGATTTCCCTTATCAAGTGCGAATTTCCCGTATAATTCCCGTATTTTTCCCGGGTCACTAAAATTCCCGTATTGCTCAACACCCTGAGGTGCTATGGTTCACTCAGCCAAGAAAGACCTGGTCAAAATTAAATAGAATCCGGACCAATCACTGTGTATGCGGGGATCTCCTGTACAAGTGGAGGAAAAGATCATGCTGCGAGTGCGGTGCTGAAAGAGACTGATTCGACACCTACTGTCGACCAAAATATTATGTGCACTCTAGTTTGAAGGTTATTTGTGAATTAACCAATAGACCTACATAAAATCCAATAACATCATTTTGGTCGTTCTATTTTACATTAGTTCATGTAGGTTTGAAATATTTAATTTATATTTTAATATTTTTTATCGCAGTTGAAACACAAAAAGTGCCCGTTTTTAACCGTGTTTCAACAATGAGTCACATTTAAGAATTATTATCTCACAAACCCGTCATCAGATCGAATCCAAATTTTAACACAATATACATTGGAATGTTGTATACCTGGTTTATTAATTTCAAAATTTGGTGTGTTCAAGAACGAAAGTTATCATTTTTGTAAGGTAACTGTTTCTCAGCTCGGGGTCGTTGGTAAATGTAGTTCTTGGTTGCGTTGTAATCCTTATACATCAAAAAGTTATGCTGCACGACTGTGAAATACGTAAATTAATTCACCTATTTTATATCAGATTTTATTTGTAGGGGGAATTAAGACATGGTTCACCAGCTAGCCTCTTCGGGAAATGCTGTACAGCGTTGCTGATATGGAGCCCATCACTTCCGAACGAGGCACGCCATGACGCGTGATGGAGCGCATCTTGGCAACGCTGTACAGCTTTCACCGGAGCGGCTAACTGGTGAACCATGTCTTAATTCCCCCTACAAATACAATCCGATATAAAATAAGTGAATTAATTTACGTATTTCACAATCATACAGCATACCTTTTTGATGTATAAGGTTTACAACGCGACCAAGAACTACACTTTCAAACCACCCCGAGCCGAGAAAAAGTTACCTTAAAAAAATGATAACTTTGTTTCTTGGACACACAAAATTTTAAAATTAATAAACCTGTAATACAACATTCCAATGTACAGTGTGTTAAAATTTGGATTCGATCTGATGACGGGTTTGCGAGATAATAATTCTTAAATGTGACGCATGGTTGAAACACGCTTAAAAACGGGCACTTTTTGTGTTCCAATTGCGATAAAAAATATTAAAATATAAATTAAAAATGCCAAACCTACATGAACTAACGTAAACTAGAACGACGAAAATGATGATGTTATTGGATTTTATGTAGGTCTATTGGTTACTTCGCAAACAACCTTCAAACTCGAGTACACATATTTTGGTCAGCAGTAGTTCGAGAATGCCCACAAACATCTTACAGTGGTGAATTCAGCGACTTCTTCCTAGAGACACCACACGCACTTTATGTTTCTAACCTTGACGTCAACTTATAAATAATTGTCATGTATGCGATACGATAAATAAATAAAATAAATATTGACAGCCATGCACCAGATTCGCTTACTGACCTCGGCAGGTGGGCAAGGTGCCCTGAGTGCAGTTCACCTCGTCGGACCCGTCCTTACAATCGTCCTCGGAGTCGCACTGCCATAGCTTGAGGATGCAGCGCTCGTTCTTGCACTTGAACTGGTTCGGCTTACAGTCTTGATGTGCTGCACACAAACAAACACTACATCACTGACAGGATAAACCCACATCAAATGTTTTACAGAAAAGCAGAATTTTACATTTATTTTGCAGAAGTTATTGCTTATTTATTTTACATGTCCGGGAAACATTACAAAATAAAGGGAACACTACAAACTGACAGACTATAATAACAAATGCAATGCAAAGACCAGAATTTGGCAGTCTTGATGGCCCTGTCATTTGCTCTCCAAAGATCATCGGTGGTGCAAGTCTCAGGTAGGTTTCTGCATACCAGAAGATGTTGTTGGTCCTGCAGTTCCCCACATTCACAAAGTCCGTCTTCAGTGTAGTCCCATGTCTGGAGACTAGCTCTGTTGTTCCAAGGAGCTTCAGGTTATGGATCCCGCCTAACTGTAATCGGCGAGTTCCAGGTGATGATGGGATCTCTACAGTTGACTGTAGGAAGCTCTTTCTTGACCTAAGCCGTGTGTGGTGACGTGTATGTCGAAATAATGGGCGTCTAGGATCATGGATGATGATAATTTGTTGTTTGAAGGGGCCTAACATCGAGGTTATCGGCCCCTGATGAAATGAAATGGCGTGAAATGAAAGGATGAAGATAAAAACAGCTCACTGCTATGGATGAAACTAAAATGGTTTATATAAAATAGACAGTGAGCCCCAACAATTATGCCCTATTTGAATAAAAAAGAAAAGGTCGATGGTAAAACACAACAAAACAAGTAAGGCACAGTGAACATTAAAATAGATGAACACAATAAAAAACAGTAAACAGACTGAACCTGAATTAAAAGTCTTAACTTACATTAAAACCTAAAAAAAGTAACCACTCTCCCTCATGAACCGGATGACGAGGTCTATTGACGGCCCGTCATCACGGAGAATAAGGGAGAGGGTATTAGGCAGTTTAAGAGTCCTTCGCAGATCGGCCAGATCCACAAACTCCAAGAGAATGTGTGCCACGGTTAGGTGGGAGCCGCAAGTACACACAGGGAGGTCTTCTCTCTTTAGCAAATGGGAGTGCGTAGCAATCCCATGGCCGATCCGGAGTCAACAGAGGACCACAGCTTCCTTCCAGAGAGATCGGAAGGAAGAATTCCACACCTTCGTTGTCTTCTTGATGCCTCTCAGTTTGTTGGGTGGAGGCGTGGCACGCCACGCTTCCTCCCAATGCGACAGGATCGAATGTCGCAACTGAGAGTGCACATCACTAGCAGGCACATTATACGGTAGCGAGGGCAGTGCGACTGCCTCTCTCGCTGCCTGATCAGCAAGCTCGTTTCCCACAATACCCATGTGGCTAGGAAGCCACACAAAGGTCACCCGGTTCCAGCGTTACACGCACTGACGAGCAGGTCGTGCACATGCTGGACCAACGGATGCTTCGGGAAACACACATCGATCGCTTGCAGCGCACTCAGAGAGTCAGTACACACAAGAAAGTGCTGGTGATCGTCTGATAACGTGTACCACAGAGCCTCTAAGATGGCATAGAGCTCCGCTGTGTACACGCCACAGGCCTCGGGAAGTGAAAAGAGAAACCGACGATCCTCAACCACAAATGCACAGCCTACTTTCTCTTTTACCCTCTAACAGTCCGTGAATAGAAGCCCTGATCCTGGATACCAGCTCACCACGGACTGGAACAGCCTCCGATGTGTCTAGGATCAGTTTCCTGCTTTTTCCTCTCCTCTACTTCTACAGCTGTTCTTCTGAGAATATTTGGTGGTGCTATAACCATGATTTGGCAAAACCCTCAGAGGAGGTTTTGAACACGAAAAGTACAACACAGTGGACAGAAAGAGGAGAATAGAATTATGAAGAAGGACACACACAATGAAAGGCAAAGGGTTCACTCACAGCAGTGGTTCTCATCGCTGCCATCTGGACAGTCCGAGTCGAAGTCGCACTGCCAGGCAAGAGGGATGCACTTGCCGTCGCCACATTGGAACTGGTTCATGGTGCAGGTGATCTGCCGACAGTCCAGCTCGTCAGAGTTGTCTGTGCAGTCGTTGTCGCCGTCACACTTCCACAGATTGGGGATGCAGGCATTGTTGTTGCACTTGAAGTAGTCGTGAGCACACGTGCTGCCCACTGGAATACAACAAGACACTTCTTATTTTACTTCTGGTTTAGCCAGATTTTAGACCAAAGGGCATAGGTTAAGATTCCATTGGCAGTTTTACCTCCTATAGTTAATTCCTGACTGACAACATGGGCAGGTGGCCCAAGGGCGTTATCTAGGAAGATCTGCACTAGAACTCGCACAAGACTGCCCAAATTTAATTTCTTTTAATTCTTTGCTTTAGCCATTTAAATCAGGATGTCTACCAATACCAAATAAAAGATTTCCCTGACAATTCCCTGATTTTCCAGGATAAATCAGAAAATTCCCTGAGTAACAGTAGCGCCCATAATGTCTACTTAGTATAAAACAAAACCTGATTCTTGGATGTCACGGGTAATCTCTGGAATCTCTGGATGGATTTTGTTGCGGTTTTCACCATTCTGTAAAATATAACTCAAGGAAGGTTTCTGTAGAAAATAATTTATGTCAAAGGAAGCCAAGCAGTAACTATTTCAGTAAAAAAAAAAAAAAAAAAATCATCCCCTGGCGTCCGTGCACTTCTGAAGCTTACGCTGGGCAAACCGTTACAAATATCAAATATCAATTGTTCAGCAATAAAAGTTCTACAAAAATGTCCGTGAGAGCATATCTCTATCTTCAATACATCACCTACTATAAGTGTTTTTAAGTTTTCATTTCTTCCAACAATCGCCATTCAATTACTGAGGCGACAGTTTAGGAGCTAGCTAGGGGCGAGTCTATCACCCCAGTTACTGCCTAGCCAGCGAAATAGCCTATTACCCCAGATACAGCCAGCAACAAACTGAAGAGTCATGTTTTGGTAAGACTTCAGAGAAGAGTGGTTGTGCTTGGAGTTTCTCTGGAAGTGCAACTCGGATTTTCTTAATTTCACCTGTGAACGTTTTGTTCCGCAAAATACACAGTCAAGTTAAGATGGGACGGAAGGGGGATGTGTGTTTCATGGACCTCACCATTCTTAAATTACGTCTGACAAGAATTCGTTGCACATGCATCTCCATGATAATATAATTAATAGTCCAGTCAGTGATTTTAACCCATCATGCCGAGACGTAAAGCGGATATAGGTCGTAGTTCATTGACATAGAAAAAAATGCACTTATCACGTAATGCATTCATAACTGTTCCCGGGCGAAGCCGGGGTTGGTTGCTAGTAAATATATAAAACAGAGTTTGTACTTAAAGAGCATTTCAGTAAGTGCTTGAACAATAAAGATTAACATGACAAAGTTGAAAAGACAAAAAGAAAAACAAAAAACAGAAAATATATTTTTCTATATTTTGCCAATTTCTAATTTTTTTATGGAGAAAAACTATTGTACTTGCGAGTATGAAAGTAGCTCGTCAATAGTAATGCTCTCAAAAATCCTACTGTTGTCCGCCAGGGTTAGGATCATGTATAATGGAGCTGCGTCTATGTCGGCTTATACAGAAGAACTGTACTTCGTTTGTGGCTTCTGAGGAGTAATAGTTGTGGTGCTAAAGGTGTGCTAGTGTTATCTTGTGAATTTGTTCGAGGATTTGGGGGTAATATTTAATATGAATTTTGTACCATATATATCCGCCATCTTGGTAATTGCGACAATCATTCCATAGATAACACTATCTCGAGTATGAATGTAGACGCATCGATCTTGCTAATGAATCCTCTAGACGGTACTTCCGGCAACGAGGAAACAAATGACCATGGCCCCATCCCCACTGCGGAAAATTCTTTGTATCTCTTCGCAAAGATTCTATCCACATAAGTAAAGCCAATCCTGACGTACATCGAAATGTTCTTGTACAACGCCAGATGCAATCCACGCAGAATGAATGGACCCATCCCAAACAGCAGGAGCTAGCGCCCAGTGGCCCACTGAGCAAATATAAACAAGAACTTGCGGAATGGAAAGCACATTTTAGTTGCACCGGTAGTGACCTACATTTTGATGAATCAGTCCACTTCTTGGCGAATGCCATCGATCTTCTACCCGGCCCAAAACGCCCCACTAGGAAGTATTATGAGGGCAGGAAAAATGGCAGTAACATAAATACTCAAAGACCATGTACAAGCAAAGTTATAATCCGGAGAGGTCTACGAAGAAGGACAGAGAAAAACGCCGTGACAAGTATAAATACCAGCTTGCACAATTTAATTACTACAACCAACGTCAAAGTAATTAGATCAGTACTTATGAATGATAAGCCTAGTTGTGGGAACCCCAATGACAATGTCAAACAAGAATACATCTCATCGCTCAATGATAATGAGAGAATAACTTTAGATGATACATACGTTAACAACTGTCGCAATAAATATATACAATCTGATACTGCCCCTGGTCCTGATCACATCTTACCCAGAGTTATCAAGGATGGAATGGCGATAGAAAATATCGCTCTAATTGCCACAAGAATGCTGAAGACTGGACACGTTCCTCCTTGCTTTCAGAGACCCAGAACGGTATTGATTGATAAAGGGGAGAATTCAGATGATATTTCGAACTGGAGACCAATCACAATTGTTTCCGTAGTTCGCCGAGCCATAGAGAGAGTGCTACACAGACGTCTCAGAGAGTTCATCTCATTCAATGTGCATCAGCGTGGATTTACTCAATCACCTGGCACACTTACGAACACATCCTTGCTTAGAGCAACTATGGTTAACTGGACTTTTTAGGTTACAGAACTTGCTAGTTTTTTGTGTCGTTTGGTTGGTAGAAATTAGTTTTTATTTTTATCAGGATGCCAGCCATGGCCGCTTGTTGGTGGAGCGCCATGGAGAATATTGTGTGTGTTCAGTGCCCATTGGATTCTTTTGTGGTGATCTACCAATAGGTGGCGTTGGCTAATGGCAAAGTATTGTTACTATGGTGATTATTGATAGTTGCCAGGCAGAATGGGAGCTAGTTTTTTAAGAAAAATGGGTTGATGATAATATGTTATGTTCTGTGGTATGTTGGTGAGTATTTGAAGAATAAATGTTGCATCCTGTAAGGAGGACAGAAAGAATAGTTTAATAAAATGCAACCAGAAAAGAAAGGAGCAGAAGAATATGAAAATATAGTGAAGAGCACCTTTTCCTCATGAAAATTGTTGTGGATACTGCACAACAGATGCAGAGAATGGAAGCTTGCTTATATGTTTACAAACAAGGCATTGTTAGTTTGAGTGCCAGAGATCGACCAGAAGAGAGGAATTATTATTGTTATATGAGTGTGTCTAGTATTGGTTATAAATAAATAGTGTGTGAATTAGTGAAGTAGGTGTAACTGTGGATTCATTTTTAGCGAGTATATCGCCCCACTACTCTGAGGTGGCAAACATTATAATAGTTACAATGGTATCAGCCAAAACTCAGAAAAGTTAACGTCGCTATCGTCTTGGATATCAGAAAGGCATTTGATAACATCGGATATCTGCATTTAAAGAAATCACTCCAAGTATCTCCTGTACCTTCTAAATTAGCTACTATAGTTCTAAATCTGCAGTCTAATAACCAGACTTGCGAGGAAGTTAATCGTAGGAAAAAAAACCACCATTGTTCTAGGACGTGGTGTGATGCAAGGGTCTCCGCTCTCGCCCACATTATACAATTTGGCCACAGATCACATACTAAATGAATTGTCTGAAGAATCAATTGCCAGCAAGTTTGGATACAACCTAGTTCCGAGTTTAAGTCCAATAATAGTGCTTGGCTTTGCAGACGACACGGTTCTGATAGCTACGGATGAAAAATCAGCTTTGGAGCTTACTCGAATGGCCATGTCAAGATTCCAAACTATTGGGTTGGAAATAAATCTGGTAAAATCTGTAGCTATCAATATTTGCAAAGGAAAACCAACTACCAACCACCTTGAAATCTCGCCAGACACCGTTATCTCTTGCATATCCTCTGACGGAGTGAGTTCGTTACCTAGACATACATTTTTCTGACATTTGTCTTTTCAAACCACAAGAAGAGCGGCTTCGGTGGCGTAGTTGGTAGCATGCTGAGCTTCTATGCCCAAGATAGCGGGTTCAAATCCAGCCGCGAAGTAGTCTGATTTTTTAAGAGCGTTAAAATTCCCTCCGTATGCCTTCCTTCGGAGGGGAAGTAAAGCCGGCGGTCTCATGTCATAGATTTATGGCATGTTAAAGAACCTTCCACTAATTCCACCTGTGTGAAGCTAAATTAGGTTAAAAATATAAACATCGCTCAGGTTCCTACGTTCGGCGCCAGGAGCCGACTGTGGCATCTAGTAACCAAGTTCTGAACTAGTAGTTGTTGACGGTGGCGTTTGGCGGCAAAAGTAGTGTGCCATTAATACGTCACGACTTACCCTTACTGCTCTGTTTAGTCGATGGTCTCTAGGTCTGCCTGCAGTGGAGATATCAGTTCTCTGTTTTGCCGCTAGAGAGCTGCACCGCACCGTAAGAAGTTGATTGTAGCCTTGGGTCTGCTATATTTATCTTATGCACATGACCAGTCATCCTGATGTTTTGAAGACAATTGCTCTTTGTTTTTGATGATGATTATGAAAAGATCTGTGAAGATCTTTGGACTGGAAAGACGCGAGTAGTTATTTACTGAGAGTTCCCACACGGAACTAAATAGCCTATGGGCTGCTTAATCCTGCATGTATTTGTATTACACTAGTGGAGTGACAGTACCCTTCGACTTTTCGAAACTACTGCTGATATATATATTTTGTATGTAAATTTTGATATTGTAGGCTTCAGTTAGGTTTCGGTTATATTATTCTTTGGGAGTAAGGGAGTGAGTTTAGTTCTGCAAGTGCCCCTCTGGCAATGTAGTTTTTGTTTTGTTTTTCGGATCTTCTGTTGGGTTTCTTAACTATGGATGACAGTCAGCTGGGATGTGAACAGAAAAGGATCGAGGGAGCCATTACTGAAGTTCTGTCTTCTTATAAAGTTATTCTGGTAATTAAAAGATTTTAATGGTGGGTTGGTTTGGCCATAAGTTTAATATGTATGACAACGCGTGTGAGCTTTTGAAAATACGACGTGAAGTTTGAAAGTACCTTAGTTCATGCAACTGACGAAAACTTCTAAGATTGAAATTGTAGGCCATTCCTTTGATGATAATGAGGCCTATAGGATTGATAGTTGGGTAACTGTCGTGACATATATGCTGGACTACATAAGTCTTTCTCCGTGCAAAGGCAAATACTGGGAACGTGAACTATTTCCACATCTTCTAGTTTTGTTAAATCTAATCTTGTTGTTAATGTTATTGTAAATGTAATGTTGAAAAATGTCAAATACAGGTTGTTCATTTAAGGAATGCAAGTGTATCATTTCTAGGTCTAGGCTTAGTACTGTAGTCTCGGAATACTATTCTGGGTATGTTTCTTCTTTTGGGCCTGGTCATTCCAATTAAGGGGGAATCTCCTGCGTTTTACTTGAAAAATTCAAAGTATGCAGTCCCTACTTGAATTAAAAACAGAAACACACACTAATACAGTCATCACAATTAACACTGGTTATCAGACAGATTCTACACACACCCAAATTACATGGGGCTACATGACCGTGTTGTCGCAGCCCCTAAACTGAGGAACCAACCAAACCACAAGAGGCCCTGACGGATCTGAAAGACAAACTCTACCTCTATTTGTCTAGCCCGCTATTACATCCCGACCAACAATTCTAAATTATTAACACTTCCATTTGTCCATACCTCATATATACATTCCAGGCAATGCCATTAAAATCAATTCCAATGAAATTTCTAGACGATGCCGACAAAATGATCAAGGGAGCTTTGAAAGATATAATTAAATTACCCACAGATACTCCAGACGCAATGTTCTATACTCACAGAAAGTACAAAGGTCTCGGATTATTTAGGATGCAATGGGAGGCTGTGCTCCAGCAAATAAATGGTTTACAAACTCTCAGAAAAACACAAAATGAATACATTCTGAACACAAGAGACATTGGAAAAGAGATCGACGTTTGTTTAACAAAACTTGGCATAGGTGGACCACAAACATTTCTTGGTCCTCGAGATAACTTTGTAGACACTCGAAAAGAACGGTCATATTTAAGAGATCAACAGTTTGAAGCGTGGTGTCGATTAACACAGAAAGGAAAAGGGGTCATTCTCTACAAGCAGTTCACGCCACCTAATAAATGGGTGTGGCACCACAAGACATCACTCAGTAAGATCCATCCTTGCGGAGAGTCTGAGGGATGTTGGCTGTAAGAAATTTCATCACCAGAATATACTTTTCCCCACATCAAAATTGAAATTCTTAATTTCCAATTATTCAATGTTGGACCTTGTAAAACTAAACTACTCCGAGTGTCATTAGAATACCCTGATAATTCCCCGAGGTCTCCAGAAATTTAAAATTCCCCGATTATTCCCCGTTTTCTCGAGTAGTGTTTGACATGTTCTTGGTTTTCTTTAGTTATGAATTTTCTACTTCATTAACTTGCTTTTATGCATGCTTTATTATCAAGACTTTTCCACCTTGTTTCGAGGTTGGATCATTGGATCTCTGTTGGAAGTTTGAAAGAATTTTTTTAAAATTTGGCTGAGAGGAAATCTATATATTTAAAACGCTAAGGTGATTCTTGTTACCGCGAGATTGAGAAAACGTCTTAACCGATTGATTTCGTAATGCATTCTAATGAGAGCTCTTGACATGTAGATTTGCAGAGTGTCTTTAAAAGGAAAATATATCTTAGGGTATATTTTAAAATTATTAAAGAAAAATGTGATATTTGTCGCACAATGGTTCTATTCCACCAGAGAAATGGCGGATCCCGCCGCGTTTTACTGAGAGCTTTGTTTATGAGAATTAAAAAGGGGGGAAATATTGTTGTGGCTCGATGGCTCAAACGGTTTGAGTAAGTATATGTGGAGGCAAATCACTTCAAGGGCAGAGCGCCGTAATCCTTCGACGTGATTTAACATCTTACGATAAAACACTAATTTCTCTATTTCCAATTCACTCGACGTACTTTATCACAATCAATAAAGCTCAAGGGGAAACTCTGGAACGTGTAGATCTCTATTTGCCTCATCAAGGTTTCAGTCATGGCCAGTTATATGTTGCGAAGTCGATCTTTTGACGCCCTTAAAGTTTCAACAGTGTCAAAGAGCAATCGTTCAAAAAATGCATACCACATAAGAGAATCCTTGAGTAAATATTTTCCCAATGACCATCATGTTTTGATGGGTATCAACTAGTATCTTATGGAAATACTCACCCTCCTTGCAAGTGCCGTTAACGCTGGGCTTGCTGTTGTCTGGACACACGCACTGTCCGTCAACCATGTTCATCTTGTCGGGACACAAACAGGATCTCTTGTTGCCTGGCATGCCCATACACAGGAAGTCACAGCCGGCCTCTGTGCGGTTACCACAGGCGTTTGTTCCCTTCTGGACACTGTGAGCGAAGATCTACAAACACACATCAGCTTATTGGAACCAAATGCTATGCCATCATATATTCAATACCTCACAAAATACAACAAGTAGTTCCGTGAAGAACTAAAGCCTATTTTCATATATCCTACTTATGTTAATTGCCTCTATCAACATACAACTTGCAGTTTGATTGCTGTAATAGATTCGTAGATATTGAGAACATTCTAAATATTTCGGATGGTCGGCATGTTGGATTTTTATATATGCAGGCCATCGAGTTATGTACTATTAGATGAGGATTATTGTGTACGTTCATTATTCAAATGTTGATTTCGATCGCATGAATAGAGCACAAGAAATAAAAACTTAATTTTTAGAATTTCGCACAGCTGCCATCTTGAAGTTATGTAAACAGTTGAACTAAATTAGATGTCAGTGCATTGCTATTTGTATAGTCATTTGCTGTACCAAGTTCCACTGCATACGGATGGTTAAATCGCGAGAAAAATCAATTTCTATGTTTCACCTTCGCTTGGCCACCATGTTTGTTTTGTACTTTACAGGTTTTTGAAAGTCTCATAGGTGAACTAGTAGTGCGTTTTATCACGGTACAAAATTTCAGGGTCATATAAGTAATAGTTTGGGAGATATAGAATGCCGGTGAAGTATTTCGCACAGCCGCCATGTTGAATTCGTGAGACGTTTGAAGGGCACGTTCAGGGTCGGAAAAATGGTGCTATGACCTCACCGAGTTTCATTGAAATCGCTCCTGCCGTTGAGAGATTATTAGGGACACACACACACACACACACATATGGACAAAAGGTGATCTCATAAGCCTATTTTTTTATAAATGAAAATAGGCTAAAAATGTCAAGAGTGGCCAATGCAAGAAAAGATGTCGCAGGGCATCAAAAACCGATCGAGATATGATTGATAATTCAAAGAAACGTTGGCTCCCCAAACTAAAGGTGCTTCTTTCCATGTTATTTAATAACATGTTCTTGGTTCCATGGGTAAAGCCCTGCGCGGATGCGGATATCAACAAATATTTTTGCCACGCGGATATAGTTTGCATTGCTGTGCGGATAGCGGATACACTGCGGATAATGTTTCGAGTAAATTTGCGGATAGTCATTAGAAAACAAACTTATGTTAATATTACATATTTGGTATGCCAATCTACAGCTTCATGCTTAAAAGAGGAATACTCCTATAGCCTATTGCGTACGAAATATTCAGGCACGTATTGCACTTATACACGAGAAGATCATTTTACTGATATGCTTCCAACTACATTTTATTAAGTACCGTATGTTTGTAGTAGATGGTCTTGACATATCATCAATTCTCACTGCCATTATTACTATATGTACGAGATATAATGCTGTCAATAAGCTTGTTAGTTCATCGTGGTGACATCATTAACATTCCTCATGTCAGCTACTTCGCCATCTAAGCTATCCTGGAAGATCGGGATCCAGGTTTATATGTAGATTTATTTTCAACTTGTCACTGAAGCACGTTGGCTGTGATATTGCAACATCAACTATGACATCAACTATGCGAACATGGATGGATCCAGAAGCAGAAGGATGATGACTGACTTGGAATTTCCGGCCAAATGTCAATCCCTTTCTCCAAGCGTAAAGAGAAGTTCACGCAGTGAATGTTACCGCGACTGTGAGTATGAACATCATTACACCAACATGGATAAACTATCTATTAAAATAAAACAAGGTGAATATTCAATAGCGCATGAAACAAAGCTCAAGTCGACGATATGGCAGTCATTTGGTTACGTTTTCAATGGAAACGAAAAGGTGAATGATAGAGTGATGTTTTACATGTAAAAAAGTGTATTCATACTCAGGACACAAATCGGGCACATCAAACTTACTGAGGCACAAGTGCAAAAGTAGCCAAAAAAGTATAACCCATTTTTTTTGTCTAAAGCGGAGCTCAAGGAACCAGAAGTGTCATCCAATTTGAAGTCCCTTGGAATGAAGCAAATAGCCAGGAACGACTTTCTCCTCAAATGTCTATATGTGTTGGTTTAACACGTTATGCTTGATCTAATAAATTAAACATAATATTGAAATATCAGCGGATTTGGATAAAATTCATGCGGATGTGGGGCGAAAACGAATAAAAGTCATGCGGATGCGGATAACAGTTGTGCGGTTGCGGATAACATCGTGCGGATGCGGATAACGTTTTGTTTATCCGCGCAGGGCTCTATCCATGGGATCAGCCAATAAAACTGATTTTGGATAAATTATTTTGTACCTATAGTTTCATTTGATTGTACTAGCTTGCCACAGTGGGTGAGTGGTTATTGTGTTGGACTGCCAACCCCAAGCTTGCAGGTTCGCTCCTGACCTTGGTAAGTGAGTTTTGAAAGGCGGCAAATATCACGACACGCATGTCATACGATTTTAGCATGTTAAATAACCTATTTGTATTCAGAAGGCCATGTTCATAATGACAAAATTAATCTCGGGATTTTCCGTCAACACAGAAGTTCCTCCTTCCTCCACTGGAAAGCAGAGTAAATATGGTATATTAATGAAGATTTCACCCTAATAGCAATAATGGCAGTTTTTGCATGAGGTGAGGCCTTAGAATTAATGACCAAGAAACTCAGTACATGGTAATGAAGAGGATTATTGACGTGTTTGGAAATCGGTTACCTCTTCTTATTGGCAAGCATTGTTTTGAGCGGGAAAAAAAGATCAAATAAAGACATGCACTCACTATCACAGCAAGCACCAATACTCAACATCATTAACTCCAGAAGACTTCAATGGCCTGGTCACGTACTAAGGATGGAAGATGATAGGAGGGTCTTATAAATCTTTAAAGAAGAACCAAGAGGAAAAAGGTCAGTAGGAAGACTCACAAAGTTCCTGGAAGAATGAAATCTCCAAACTTTGTAGACATCAGAATGTGGACAACTGGCAAGAACTCACCCAAAATAGAGCTCAGAGGAGGCATTTAGTGAGATCGGTGTCTCATAGACACCTTGTGAGTGAGTGAGGTAATTTAGAGGCTATGTGAAATCGTGTGGTCATGCAGTCCCGTGTGCTTGGGTGTGTGTGGAATCTGGCCAATAACTAGAGCCCTGTGTGTATAAACAAAATATTATCCGCATCCACCCAGCATCCGCACTACTTCTTCTCGTATTCGCACATTTGTTATCCCAATCTACTGGCATTACAATAATAGTTTTAATTAGATAAGCACAAATTACTAAAGCAACACCTTTAGACATTTGAGGAAAAAGTTGTTCCCCTAGGCTTTGTAAGTCAAGTGAAATGAAAATCCACAGCCTGCTTCCAGTCGACCGACTGGGTCAGGGAATGGAATGAGTGAAGCCGCCATCTAGCAGCGAGGATATGAACTGTGCCGGCTGGCGAGGCCTGACGCACTCCCCTGGGGCAAGGATTAAGTGAATGACTGATGCAATGAAATGACAGTGGAGAGTGTTGCTGGAATGAAATTTGTAACAGCAAAAACCGGAGTACCCGGAGAAAAACCTGTCCGCCTCCGCTTTGTCTAGCACAAATCTCACATGGAGTTACCGGGATTTGAACCACGGACCCAGCATTGAGAGGCCGGTGAGCTGCCGCCTATGCCATGGAGGCTTTCTTTGTATGTCAAGTGCTATGTTTAAAATGAATGTTACACAACCCTTTCCTGTTCAGAGTGTTAATTATGCATAATGCCATAATTTATGTGAGATTAGCTTCAATCATCATCTTACATTTGTCATGAAAAAAAAAAGTCAAACATCCGGGCCCTAACATTAAACAAGTTCGGATTGTAATCTAAAACTATCCGCAAATTTACTCCAAACCCCAACCTGCAAAGGAGTGTTCCTTGGACTCTCTTATACGTAGATGATGTTGAACTTGCTGATAACACCAGTGGAGGACTGCAGCATCAAAGTGAAGCTTGGAACAGCCGTCTTTAGCAATACAGTCTTAAGACTGAATAAGAAGAAGACCGAATACCTTGAAACCATCACAAGCAACGGCTCCATTCAAGTTGAAGGAGAGACATTAGCTAAGACCGTAAGCTTCCGGTATCTACGATCTCGCTTACAATCTGATGGTGAGATAGGTGATGAAGTGCGTAGCAGGATAAACGCAGCTTGGATTAGATGGAGGGAAGTTACAAGTGTACTCTGCGACAGAAGGATGCCACTACATCTAAAATCCAAAATATATCCTGTTGCTTTGTATGGCGCTGAATGTCGACCAACAGACAAGAGCTTCAGAGCGCCAACTACACAGCATGGAAATGCGTTATGTTGGTCGAAGGGCATCACACTCCCGGACCATGTAAGAAACTACATCCTTCGCCAGCAAATGGGTATTTCACCCATCACCGAGAAGGCTCGGCAAAAAAGCCTCCAATGGTACCGTCACATCCTACGTGCTGCACCAGGAACAGTAGCCAATTCTACCCAGTGCTTGGAATGGGCAACGACCAAAACAGCGCTAGCATGATACGATAAATGCCGATATGAAGGTGCTCAGCCTTGATACTCGCGATCGTATTTTTTCTCCAAATGCAACACGCTCGTTTTTTAAGCAATAATTTTCTCCTTCCGCAGATATGCTACCAATTCACGCGTATGCAATTCAAACGTCTTGGTTCGTGTAACAACTATCTATCGCCTCAGGTCACAGTACACGCTCTTGATTCATCGCAAAGGACAATAAATGCACCAAGAACTCTCAGATCCTCTACCAAGGTTTAAATGGACGTAACAACAAAATCAAACTCAACAAATCAACACAGCATGTACCTAATAGGATTAATGGGTTGCCGACAAGCCCCTTGTGCCTCCACACATTTTCTTTCCGCCTAAAAGGGGCAAAACGTAGCAAGACTACATACCTATGTAACATCCAAGTGTAATTTTAGCATAGTTTTATATTTTTGAATCTAAGTTTTACATTTCATCTGTTAGTTGAGTCAACAGCCACTCCATGAAGGAGATGCTTGATTATGCATGTTGTTTGAAATAGATGTCTTTGGTATGTATAAAATGTTTTCGCTGTGCAGGCCGAAGGACACTGTGTGCCCGAAACATGTCTCTGCTTAAAATGTATTAAATAAAATGTAATTTGTATAAAATAAGTATTGATTGGGCGGAAAGTTATCCCACAGTTTTCTTCGTAACAAATGGCGAGCGAACATCCGGACAGCGGACCCTGCACGTGCGGTAAAACGTTAAGAGGAAGAAGAAGAAAATCATGTACATTTTATCCGCACAGGGCTTTATGGATAACCTGTCATTGCAAGCATTTGTAATCGAAGCTAGGATTTGGAAGGAGGCATCAGGCATTTGCCCGGAGTAGAAGTGGGAGGCTGAGGAGCCACTCACCTTGAGGTCCATTAGGCCGGGCAACTGGCTGTGGAGGGCTGTGATGTACTGACCATTGTCCTTGTCAGCCTGGAAGATGGAGTTCTTCTGCCAGTCGTCCCAGTACATGCTGTCCTTGAACACCGCCACGGCAAATGGGTGCGACACATGCTCCTGAAATGTGCAGGGTGTTTATGTTTAGTTCCCCCAACAACATATTGTCCTATTACAGTAGAACCCCTTTTTAACGAATCTCAGGGGGAGTTATTTTATTTATTTAAAAATAAATAAATAAATAAATAAATAAATAAATAAATAAATAATAAGGGGGAGTTGATATTTCTTCCTTAGAAGGGGGTTTTCCTTAAAAGGGTGTTCGAAGAAAATAGGCTATATATCACAAGAAATAATGATACCGGCACATTTATGTCTTCAACTAATGGAAGATCAAGAAATAATAAATGAACATGTTAAGAAATACTAAAAAGTCAAATTAACACAAGAATAACAGAAAATATTTACGAAACAGCACAGGTAACAGATTCCTTAGTGGTCCATTGGTAGAACAAGCTGCAGCAAGGAAAGGAGAAATAGGTATTACTGACTTGTAATTGTAACTTGAAGGAACAGAGGCCTAACATATATTAAGGATATTTGTGAAGGCAGACCATGAGAACTATGAGAATAAGCATAAGGTATTACCATACCTGCCAACTTTTGAAAAGGGCTATCAGTAAAACTCACGCGCGACAAAAAATTAACGATTTTCGACACACCCCGGCTTGACGAAAATAATAATACTTCTGGGCTACAAAATACAATAATTCATGCTTTAAACAGGATACTTCAATGAAATCATATCTACTTACTATGATTTGTAGATGAACATAACAATCAAGAAGAAATCCATGTTAATCAGCAGCAGGCGTGGTGAATATTGGTTTGGAGCAGACATAACAGGACTTCCTTGATAGATTAAGCTGATATACGATAATTGAAAAAGGCTTTAAACAATAAAACTTGTTTAACGTAACACAGGCAAGAAATAATATAATACACACTGCAAATCACATGCTAGTTCGACTTTTAAGTCATGGTTGTGGCCTTTTTAGCTTCCTGCAAACATTCTTGAGAAAATGTTTTGTCATAACAGGGACCAGAACGCCTGGTCTTCAAAATAGAAATAGACTCCAGAGATTCATTGGACATGGATGACCTGAACAGTGTTCTATTTTTCTTCACAAGGCTAAAAATAACGTTCACATTCTGCATTGCTATGGGGTATGGTGAGAATAGAGAGCAATACTCTAGAAATTCGGTTATACTTAAGAAGTCCATCGGCTCCACGAATTCTTGATATTTGTGCCCAACTGGAATCACTTGCAGCATCTTGATGTGCAGCCAAAGTGTCATCTACCTGAAGAGCTGTGAACTGCCTCTGAAGCTCATTCACCACCTCATCTGTAGTTTCATTCTCTTCCTTGCATAACATGATAGGAAACTTTTCCAAGAAAAAACGAATGGAAGATAACTGTGCATCTTCAATGTTGTCTAACCTAGCAACTTGAGCATTCTTTAACACGTCATCCTTGAGTGGAAACTTGTTGATGATGTAGTCACAGGCAGTATAAAAGTAGTTTCTCACTGATGAAAAGAAAAGGGATTTATCTGTATCCGGTCCGTTCTGAAGGCACTTAACAACTTCAGATGATGCATTTTTGCCATTTTATTTACAATACATGTCGTTTTCGTGCGACCACAACTATATTTCTTTGCAACTTCTGATGTGGGAAACATCGTCTTAAATAAAGCACCAGCATGATCAGCCGCACTTAAGGGCACATTGTGTTCCACCAAAAAGGAAGTAAACAGACACTCGGCCCTAATTACGTCACTGTCAACGTTTCCAGACTTAGCAAAAAAGGTGTTGATTTTCTTGCTTATCTTCCTTCGATTTAACATAACTAATGTGTTTACCGCACTTCACATGATTACTTAAATCGTTTTTTCCACCATGTGCAATATTAATATCACACCCACATACCGTGCAAAAGGCAAATTTTTCTCTCTTTCTTGATTTTAGTATGCACGGAAAATCAACCGAGTATGATTCTTTAAATGTCTGGAAGTACTGTTTCTTGTTGGATTTGTTCATTCTCGATATCTACTAAAACATCGAAAGGAACCTGGATCACTGAACGTCACATAAAATTATAACATAAAACACTTAAGACAGCCAACACTTCATTAAAACATGTCAAGACACACAAAGCCATTAAATGAAAACGACGCCAACCTCGTGAAGAAAGAATATGCACATGGTAGAAAAAAAACACACACACACGTGGAACGAATGTAATTAGTCGAAGGAATACAGGAAACTGCGAAGCACGAAGTTATAGCACAAAAACTCGAACGCTTCATTAAAATATGCCATAACCTTAAAAGACGAAAACATTCAAGGAACGCCAACTTCGCGAACAATGAACAACTAACGTGATCAAAGAATATGGTTTAAATCGCAACGAGCGAACGGAGCGGAACAAAGAATATGCGAAGCAGAGCCTGTCGACACATGGAAGAAGGGTTATCCCGGCTTCAAATTCAATTACAAATGACGACACAACCACCACACGGTTAAAAGTACGAATCATATCAAAGAACGAGCTATCGACTATCGTGGACTTGCCTCCGACCCACGCAAACAATCGATTGTACGGAAGTGGGCGGTATTATCGAATGTAAATTATCGTTTCAAATTTTTGTCCGCAAAATCGTAAAATGACACCGTTCATCCGTAAAACCGTAAAATGCTGCAATTTCCGTAAATTTTACGGATAAACCGTAAAAGTTGGCAGGTATGTATTACCCTTCACTTTCTGAAGTAGTCCAGTAAAGTAGTTTGCTTCCTCTTGCCCAGATGTCTCACGGAAAGAAGTTTTCTCTCAATTTGGTTGAGAGTGTTGATGAGCTCTTCATCCACACTGAAGGAGGAGAACTACCGGCGGACAATATCCAGTCCTTCCACTGCTGCCCCAAAAGTTGGTTCTGCTGGATCTTCTTCTTCTTCGTCTTCCTCTTCAGTACTTTGCCTTTTTGCATCATCACAAAGGTCTCCAACATCCATCTGTGGTGGTGAGGTTAGGCTATCATCATCACCACAAGTAACAAATTCTTCAAATGTTGTGACAGAATCCTTTGATACAACCCCCCAATCTTCCCCAATGTCATCAGCAGCGTCTTCTTCATTAAAAACTTCTGAAATAGCACCAAAACCTGCATGGCCAAATCAGTTTTGAATAGTGGTCGTCGTGACTAGTTGCCATGCTGCTACAAACATATGCATGGCTTGGAATATGTTCAATTTCATTACCTCATTTCTTTCGAGGAAAGAAACAGCTCTTTGAACCAGGGCCTTCCTGTACTTCACTTTCACAGAATGAATAATGCCAAGGTCCAAAGGCTGCAGGTGACTGGTGCAGTTAGGAGGAAAGAAAACCACTTTGATATTCCGCAGGAAAGACGTATCTGAAGGATGAGCTGGACATCTGTCTTTCACCAGCACTATTTTCCTTCCTGCCGATCCCATCTTGGCATCCAAGCTTTGTAAAAATTTTCGAAATATCTCCGATGTCATCCATGCACTTTTTTTAAAATCATATTTACATGGGAGTGTACGGGTGTTCTTGAAACATCTTGGATTCTTAAATTTTCCAATTATTAGTGGGGGTAATTTTTCACTCCCGTTGCTGTTAACACATAACAACGCTGTCAGTCTTTCTTTACTCGTTTTTGCCTCCGTGGCATTTTTCTCCGCGAACAGCGTATGTTTTGGACGGGAGCAAGTTGTAAAACACTCCCGTTTCATCAGCATTAAAAATATCCTTAACATCATATCCTTGAAGAAGTCGAGGCAACGTTTTCTCTTTCCAGTATACAACTGCATCGTCATTAACTTCCGCACTCTTGCTGCACATGTTTTGGAACGAAAGATTGTGCCGTTTTATGAAGCGATCAAACCAGCCATTAGAAGCATGGAAATCTACCAAACCCAGCATAAGTGCGATTTCTTGAGCTTTTTGTGTAAGTACGTTCCCGTCCAATGGAGCGTTCTCACTCCTTTTTCCCTCGAACCATTTCATTAAAATGTTTTCAAGTTCCTCGTACGGCGAGGAACGAATATTCTTCCGTATTTTTGCCCCAGAACCGCACTCAACTTCCGCGGTCAGAATAGCTTCCTTCTGTTTCATGATGCCAAACAGCGTAGAGGGTGCCAAGTCATATTTTTTTGCCATCTGTGACAAAGGTACTTGGCTATCCCTTTCAACATCCCTGATGATGTCTATCTTTTTCTGAAGAGTCAGCTTCTTACGTTTTGCGGCCATAATGAATGTGGTCCGCCGTAACTCGCAGTACAACTCTTATCACAGACACAAAAAACTCGTAGCACAACTTCCAACAACACAGGAACAAAAACAGAGAATGAGCCTTCAGTCCGCACCCCTCGCGTCCGCGTGATTCCTAAGCAGCGATTGGAGCAGCGGGACAGAAGTGCCTAGCCGGTGTAAGAGCCCTGCGGCTATAGGTTAAGGCAGCTGACGTCACTGTAGACATTATCCGACTAAAACTGTCCTAACTCCCTAACGGTTGGAGATAACTATATGCGTTCGCGGACTTTTTTGTAGAGCTTGAACAGCTCTACATTTCGTACGCATATACTTGGGGTCTATCAATGACGGTTCAGGCAGCGTAAGCCATGGAAGGCATGACTTTCTACTTATTCCGTAATTTTTTCTAGAATACATTTTCATTTTGTAGAATATCCATAAATATTTTCAGTTTCTTATTGCTTATTGCTTTTAATCTTTCACCTAAATCAGGTGAAGTTTGCAAGAGACCTTTGGCCTAAATATTTATATTTCGTGAAGTTACCCGAGTCTCGCGGCATTTACGCGTAGGCCCTACGTCAGTCATGCCTCTAGGCTGTATAGCTAGTCTCAAGGTAAACCTCACTTCGTTCTCATACAGCCGTCATTCCAGTACTACCTACAGTTCAATGGACATAACTAACCAACAGCGTCTAGCGTGATAGTGACTGCTGCTTGCCGGTAACAGTGATTTCCAGCTGCCGCGCCAATTTATCACGGTTCTATACATCGCTTTCGTTTAGCGCAGCAACTTCGGACTGAGATTACGTCAAAACGGAAGTTAATTTACATTCAAAACAAGTTTAGAAAAAAGTATCTTATCGACAAATTCGTTACAACGGGATGCGCGATCCTAATTTATGTGAAATATATTCCTTAGAAGCAGACTTTTCCTTTTATCGGGGTTTGTTAGAAGGGGGTTTAAATAACACTGTGCTTATGGCGATTTGGCTGGGACTTACAAAAACCTTCGTTAAAAGCGGGCACGTTAAAACGGGGTTTTACTTTATTATTAGCAATGGTGTTTGCAGATTGTTTGATGAAATGGGGAAACACCCATTTAGCATAAATAAGAGTGAGATGGTGATCACAACAAGGAAGAAGGAAAGAACCATAACGGGAATATCAATTGGTGAGGAACAGCTGAAGAAAGTGGAGAGTTTCAAGTATCAGGGAAGCCTGATACAAGATAATGGAAGAAACAAAATAAATGAGCGGGGGAGACAAGCAGAAGCATTCCGGAGGAGTGTGAGAAGCATGATATGGAGCAAGGATGTCCCTAAGAACAGCAAAAAGATCATATCGGACGTACTATGTCCCTATCCTGACGTATGCCTCGGAAACCTGGGTTACGAAATGGAGAAGAGCAAAATACAGGCCAGTGAGATGAGGTTCTTGAGAAGCAGTATTGGAGCTACAAAGATGGACAGAATAAGAAATGAGAGGACCAGAGGATTAATGAAGGAGGAACTATAACAGGATGGTATAGACAAATCTAGACTTAGATGGTATGGACATGTAAAACGACTGGAGGAGAAGAGGATACCCAGGAGGATACACGAGACGAAGTGGGAAGGAAAGAGACCGAGAGACAGGTGGCTGAAGGGGGTGAAAGAAAGCGTGAAGAAGAGAGGAGAAGACTGGACAAGGGTGGAAGCTGAGAGATGGTGGGAAGACAGAAGACGTTGGAGAGGCTTGAGTTCCAAACAGACCCGGCCAGTCGCTGGAAACTGTGCAAGAAGATGATGAGTGATTTAAGCCCACTGAGGAGCGCTTATGACTACTGTCGGGGAAATAAGTATAGATACTCGAGTTTAGAGGTCAATAAAACCTTTACCCTTAGTCTTACATAAGAACAACCTACATCAAAATTTTCCTTGTTTTATTTGTCGTTTAACGATATAGAGTAAGTATTTGCATTGTAGCTCGTTAAAATTTTATAGCAGATTGAACAAAAAAAGTACCGGTTTTTCTTACCAAGTTCACGGAGCGGTCACTTAGAAGGATCATTACGTTAAAAGTATTAATCGGATCGTAATGAAACTCTAATACGTCTTAAAGGAACTTATTGTTAATGCGTATATGAAGTTTTAATCCGATCGGACGTTTCTTTAAGTAGTTGTTGTGAATTTTGTAAAACATCTTTTTCTCGGGCCTGGGTGGTCATAGCAGTATGAAATATAGCTTGTTATGAGGCTCATAGCAATGCAAGGCTTAACGTAAAACTACCTTTTATCTACTTTTGATAATTGCTTTTATATCGATTGATATTTAATCGGGTGGTTATGTGAGAAGATTGTCTCGTAGCAAGCGACGGGAACGATGCGCTCGGTCGAGGAAACTCGTGCAACGTTGCCCAATACGCGCGTTCCAAGCCGTAAGGTCTGGGAATTTCTGTTGTTGTATTTGTGTTAGGCCGGTATTACACTGCTAAAGAAATGTGTCAAATAAATGTTATCAAATATTTTATAAAACTGAACTTTTATCAAAGTTATACAAAGCAATTATCACACCATTACACTACATCAAATATTTTATCATAATTCAGCAAAATGGAAGAAGGACAGTTCCGTGTTCACTTAACTATATTATGGTAGTTGAAATTCTGTGGTGGCAATACCGGTATATAAAAGAAACGGAAAGATAAAGTGAATGTCTATGGGTTAAGCCATGGGTCGCTCACGTGACAAGGAAGATATTTTTTTATACGAGTAAAATCTTGGTGAAGGAGCTGCAGTACGAGGACTTGAAAAATGACATTAATTAAAATAAATTAAAAACCATACGTGAAATTGACGAATTATAATACAAAAATTATTATATATATTCGCCTCCGTGGTGTAGTGGTCAGAGTGCTTAGCTGCCACCCAGAAGGTCCGTGGTTCGATTCCCGGCTCTGCCACGAAATTTCAAAATTGGTATGAGGATTGGAACGGGGTCAACTCAGCCTCGGGTGCTCCAAATGAGTAGAGGGGGGTTCGATTCCCACCTCAGCCATCCTTGAAGTGGTTTTCGTGGTTTCCCACTTCGTCTCCAGGCAAATGCCGGGATGATACCTAACGTAAGGCCACGGCCGCCTCATTCCCCCTTCCTTGCCTATCCCTCCCAATCTTCCCATCCCTCATAAGATCCCTGTTCGCTTTGCAGGTGAGGCAACCTGGGCGAAGTGCTGGTTACACACCCCAGTTGTATACCCGATCCCGAAGTTTCAAAATGGAGGCGGTAAATGTGGGATCCATCGCTTAGTCCGAGGGAATAGCCAACCCTGGAGGGTAATACGATTAAGAAAAAAAAATACACTATCACTCCCGTCTATTTAACTTCACTATTTAATTATTCTTTATATCCTGAAATATGCGTCCCTTATGTACAGCGCTAATAGCCTCTGCTAATTTTACCTACAAGTTAGAGAAACTTGTCTTATATTTCATTTTCGCAAGAAGTTAAACATTTCCCAACACCTTTTTTAATGAGGGCCTTGGACCTCCATTGGCAGGTTTAAAAATGGTGTGTCAGCTGAAAAGCTATTATTATAAGATTAATTGTTTGAAGTAATTTACACTTTGAGATTATAAGATTATAAAACTGCTCCCTTATTAACTGTCTGAAAAATCACTGCCCGATGAATCAGATGAACTGTCATTTAAGTTTATAACAAGTGGCTCAACAACGGGGACGTCTTCTGTTAGCCAATCCTTTTCCCAGTAATGTTTCTCTATTTTTCTTGGTGTGTTCGATGCATTTTTTCCATAGCTCCGGTGTTACAGACCTCAAGACTTCTTTACAGAGATCTCGCATCACCTCCATTGATCTTCCTCTCTCCGCCTGGTTACTCATATTCACTTTAGCTATTTTATTTTTCACGTAGGACCAAACCAGCTCTATGGGGTTGAGCTCACAATGAGCAACTGGCAACCAGACGAGTTCGACGTCAGGACGAACATTCTTGATTATCTGTTCCAGCTTCATTTTTGGTGCCCTGAAGTGAGGTTTGGCGTGAACAATTAGCTCTGCTTTCGTCATACTTTCATACTTTTGGATTCTGGGAGGAAGAGGAATATCATTCATTGCAGCGGCACATCCCTTCACCGTGGCTATCGACCTTCCAATACACTTGGATACTATTTGCTAAACCCTCTTATCATTATTACTTTCTCTCTCGCATCTAAAAAAAACATATTGCACTTATAATCATGGCAAATTCTTCCTCCGTTAACTGCGGATTAGCTGGCATCTTGATCGATGTGCAAACAATAGATAATACAGACAGTGATAGTTGCTGCTTGTTGCTAATGACTCAACGAAGAACAGAGGTCAGAGTTTGGTGTGCGTAGGAACGAGCGCGCAGCAACTGGCAACATTGCCAGGCCGCTGCGGTACTATCGCTGCCCTCAATGGTCCGATTAAATATCAATCCATATAAAATCGATAATCACAAGTAGATAAAATGTAGTTTTATGTTAAGCCTTGCATTGCTATGAGCCTCATAACAAGCCATATTTCATACTGCTATGACCACCCAGGCCCGAGAAAAAGTTGTTTTACAAAATTCACAACAACTATTTTAAGAAACGTCACATCAGATTAAAACTTCATATACGCGTTAACAATAAGTTCCTTTAAGACGTATTAAAGTTTCGTTACGATCAGATCAATACTTTTAACGTAATGATCTTTCTAAGTGAGCGCTCCGTAAACTTGGTCAGAAAAACCGGTACTTTTTTTGTTCAATCTGCTGTAAAATTTTAACGAGATACAATGCAAATATTTACTCTATATCGTTAAACGACAAATAAAACAAGGAAAGTTTTGGTGTAGGTTGTTCTTATGTAAGACTAAGGGTAAAGGTTTTATTGGCCTCTAAACTCGAGTATCTATACTTATTTCTCCGACAGTAGTGCTTCTGCGATGCTTTCTTTGTTCAATATCTCCTCAGCCTGGCCAATAACTTGTCCTTCCTCTCCCGTGTGAGGGGTCTTAACACTTTGGGTGGTGGGGACCAAGAGTTAACACTGTCACAAAACTTGGAACGGTCAAGAATATCACAGTCTAATATACCAGCATTATTCAAGTCTTGCTTCACTTCATTAAGCCACGAGCTGCCAGTCTTGTAGCCATTAATCAAGTTGAAGATCATCTTGGTGATTCTCTCGTTCCCCATCCTATTATTATACACAGGCTTTTAAAAACTGCAACAACTGGATATAACACAAAATTAAGGCCTATCGTGATTTTTACAGGATTAGCAGGAAGAAAACTGAGTATATGAGGTTCAATACAGATCAGGACTGTGAGATCAGAATGCAAGGGGAAACGTTAAATTGAGTGACTGGAGATGGAAATCTGGATGTGGAAGTGTCACATAGGATTCAGGTGGGATGGATGAACTGGAGGAAAATGTAAGGAGTGCTCTGTGACCGCAGGATCAAGCCTAAGGTTAAGGGGAAAATATATAAAACTGTCGTAAGATCAGCATTGCTGTATGGCTCTGAAACATGGCCTGCACGCAAAACGCACACAAACAGGCTTGCGTCACAGAAATGAAAATGCTCAAGTGGATGAGTGGAGTGACTAAGCGTGATGGAGTGGAAAATGTCAAAATAAGAGGAAGGTTGTGGAAATATCTAAGAAAAGAGACTTCAATGGTACGGGCATGTGAGAAGAAGGGAGGAATCCTACGTGGGGAGGAAGATGCTAGACATGCAAATACAGGGAGTGAGAATGCGAGGCAGACCTAAACGAAGATGGATGGATTGTGTACAGGAGGACCTCAGAGAAAAACGGTTGTCAGGAGAGAATGTGCATGACCGGGTTAAATGGAGGAGAGCTGTCAGCAACATCGACCCCACATAGGAGTGGGAATGATGTAAAGAGAAAGAAGAGTGATATTTACTGCCTATTCTGAAAGTACATTTCATTAATTATATAAAGTACAACCCTGCGTTTACTTTCCCGCCCTTTAAAACATATTTCCTCGATCCCTTCCATTTTCTTTTGTTTTCAATGTGTTATGGTTCTCTTGGGTTGAAAATGGCCGCCAACTGCTGGGGCACTACATGGAGTCTAGTGGATTCTTTGTCGTATGCAAGGGAATTTGGCTATAGTGATTCAGAATTATGATATGTTTTAGAAGGTGGATTGGTTAAAAAAATGAGTTTTGGTTAGAGAGGAATTGATGACATGTTATGTTTGTTGAGATAAGAAGTTAGATCAGATGTAAAGAAAAAGGTATAAGAGAAAGGAAGAAAAGAGGAAGTGTTACAAAATAAAATGATTGTTGTATTAAATGAATGTAGTAATTAAAAATGAGTTATATAAAGATCAAGTCTCCCGCATAATTATGCTGTAGTGCAATGAAATAAGGTTATGGCAAATGTGACAAGTTAGATGCAAAATTAATTTCTTTTAGCACTTTCCTTGTGTGCTCAATTCTCCACCACCCCCCGTAAGAATACTTGCAAATGCAATCTGGTCCCCGCTTTATGTTAATGAAATTTTAAATTTCATGCAATTTACATCCAGTAGACCAGTAAATATAAAGAGAAAACAGCGATTTTAAATAATTACTTATCGTATGGCTTTTAATGCCGGGAATGTCTGTAGCTGCTTCCAGTGGACACCCCTAGGATGAGCTACAAGTTCTGTTCAATTTCAAGTAGTTCCAACTTCACTACCAGATGTCAATGATACCTAGTGGTGAACGTTGGGACTTTGATAGAGCGTTCCAACGAAATCTCACCTAGAAATTTAACTCCACACAAGTTTAGTCTGTGGAAGGATCTTTTACATGCCATAAATCTATGACATGGGACCGCCGGCTTTACTTCCCCTCCGAAGGAAGGCATACTAAAGGATTTTTAACGCTCTTAAAAAATCGACGATTTCGGCCCGGTTTGAACCCGCTATCTTGGGCACAGCAGTTCAGCATGCTATAATAATTACTGAATACAACAAAGCAAACAAAATGCCCACGAGACGACCTTAAATGTCGCCAGGCCGTACTAAGCTTTTGCTACCCCAACGGAAATGAAATGTACGGCGTACTGAATGCAGGACCGGGACGAAGCCATGTGTTATTCTTCATCATGTGAGGCCGCATGGGAACGCTACTTTTCCCACTAAAAAGTGGCGATCGTCTTAACAGATATCGATATTGGTCGCTGTCACCTAAGAGACAGTTTTGTTTGAGAACAAGTCTCAGTGAAACTCCAAAGCACTCGGCTCGACATGCCGCGCGGCGTGTACTATGTTACTCTGGTGGCCTTGATCATTCAGCTTCAGCAGGTAGGCACCCACGGAGTGCGCAAAGCACTGGGAGCAGTGACCGGCGTCTTTCACCAATAAGTGAAGCACGATTTACTCTTGACGAGTTAAGTTATGCGGATGTAGATTGGTAATAACTGACTTATATTCTCTTTGCTAACTGACACTCTGCAACATTTTCTTTGATGCAAATGGCGGCTGTTTTTTTTTTCTCTCTCTTCGCATTGCACGTCAAACTGGGCCCTATTCAATATAAAACTTGACAAGTTACATGTCAGATGACATAAAATGTCTGACAATTCGATAGTTCGACAAGTTACCGTTCCTACGAGCACGACAATTCGACGTGTCTCGACAATCTGTTTCATAAAGTTGTAAAGCTGACAGGTAGAAATCTGACAAATATATCATATGCCACCATTTATTCTTCATCAACTAATGAATCTGTCAGCCGGTTTTGTAAAATTGTCAAATTGTCATCAAAAACTACACAGGCGCCTTGTTACATGTCAATTATTACTAGGGGTCAACGGTGCACCGATTTTTCGGTTTCGGTACGGTACAAAGGAAATTACCGACCTCGGTTCGAGACGATAAACTCGGTAAAAAGTTCGGTTCGGTACAAGAGTCATAAATACTGTAATTTAAGGAAACCTTTTTTTTTTTAGACATCCAAAGTATTGTCCTTTATCATCAATGTTTTACTTCAATAGTTAGTTAAATACAGTAAAACTTCTTGTATACGGTTCATATTTATACGTTTTCTATACGATTTTTTCCTGGTCCCGGCAAAATGCCTATACTTTCCATGTTAATTTATCTCCGATATAAATTTTACATTTATTCGTTTTTCACGCTTATACGATCATATTTTAAGTCCCTTGCAATATAAAGCGTCATTTATACGTTGCGTGTTCTGAGAAAGTACGTACGTTCGAATGCAAACTTTTGTTACCGCCTGTACTTCAGTTCGGAAGGATGCACCGCGTGCTACATTATGTTACAATGGCCTTGAGCGACACCGGTGGTCACGGCAACACTCACTTGCCAGAGTGTCGTAACAGGGAAGAAAAGCTTGCGTAATAAGCAAGCGCTATTATTGTGTTAGCCTTTCAAAATAACAGGAAGCAGCCATAAAACACAGTTTGACAGCATCTGAAGCTTATGTTAAGATGAGCGGAAGTGTTTTACGATCGCCGATATATTAAACAAATATATTATTTCCGCTTTTATAATTTTCATTCGTGTTTTCTTTAGGACTTCTCGTCAAACCATTAAAAATACGCGATTGATTCTGTGTTGTAATAATCTTGCATCTTCAGACAAATGAAAATCCATTAATTTATGCCTACACTACGGTATTTTATTAATGACGAAGAGCCGCAGAATAATACAGTGGATTTTAATGATGCTGTCAATGTATTCATAATGTTGAATTTTGGGCTTATGCCGTGTTTATTATATTAAAAATTCGACGCGTTTCGAAAGAAACCATGCCTTTCTTCTCGTCAGGAATAATCTGGAATACGACAATGATTGCTAAGAGAAAGCAACAAAGAACATATAGAAGGTGCCCAAAGATGGACGCCATTATAGCCCCATGTTAGGGACAACGGAAAGCAGCAGTGAATTACTTTCTCAGGGTTCTGATAATAGGTAGCCAGGATTCACTGAGATTGTAGCCGGTGTCGCGGTTGAAATTATCTGGGTGTTTACGTATTTCAACCGCCTCCCTGATGATTCTGGGACGATATTGCTTTATACGGGCAAGAACATCCACTCCTTGGAACATGACATCATGGCCAGGTGTTAAAGCATGATCGGCAACAGCTGATTTATCAGGTTGAATGAGCCTGATACATCTATTATGTTCCTTAATGCGAGTGCATATTGTTCTCGAAGTCTGCCCCCCGATGTAAACCTTGCCACAAGTACAGGGAACTCTGTAGATACCCGGTTGTTGCAATTTAGGCAAACTGTCCTTAGTTGGTCGCAGGAGTTGCCTAATCTTAACAGAAGTTCCAAATACAGTCCGTATGTTGTACCGACGTAGGATTTTAGCAATACGATCCGTCGTGCTATGTATGTAAGGTAGGTAAGCAGTTCCTCTTACATCTCTTTTCTCAACTGACGTCCTATTATTATTTGTTGGTTTCAGAACCATAGAGATCAAAGCCTTGCTATAACCGTTGCTCTCAAAGGTGGTTCGCAAGGTATTAATTTCTTCTTGTAAAGAAGACACTTCACAAATCCTCCTAGCCCGGGTAGTTCGAGTTGTAAGGATACCAGGTTTCTGGGCAGGGTGATGGTGAGAACTTGCGTGGAGATATATATTGGTGTGTGTTGGCTTACGAAAAACGCTGTGTCCTAAAGATCCATCCTCTTTCTTGGTGACGAGAACATCTAAAAACTGTATTTTGCCGTCAGATTCCTTTTCCATGGTGAAACAAATAGAAGGGTGCTGGAGATTAAGGTGATCCAGGAAATGGCTAAGATTTTCCTCACCTTCCGTCCAAACAACGAACGTGTCATCCACATAACGCCACCATATCTTCGGTTTGAAAGGAGCCGACGACAAAGCTTTCTCTTCAAAGTTCTCCATGAAGAAATTAGCCACAACAGGAGAGAGAGGACTACCCATGGCCACACCATCAGTCTGCTCATAAAAATTCCCATTCCATAGAAAGTAGGAGGAGGTCATGCAGTGATAAAAAAGCCTTGTGATGTCTTCAGGAAAAAAGCCATTAATGAGAGACATAACACCATCAATAGGTACTCTCGTAAACAGACACCACGTCGATACTCACTAGGATATCACCCGGCTGAAGTGTTATAGCTTTCAACTTTCCCACGAAGTGTGTGGAATCCTTAATGTACGAAGGCGTGTTACCCAGAAGCGGCTGAAGTAGTCTACCTAAGTATTTGGAAAGGGCATATGTAGGAGAACCAATCGTACTAACAATAGGTCTAAGAGGAACATCTTCTTTATGTATTTTAGGAAGACCATAGAGTCTCGGAGGAATAGCATCCCCTGGAAGGAGAGTCTTCGCTGCATCCGCTGGAATAGATGATTGCTTGATCAATTTGACGGTGACATTTGAGTAGCGAGTAGTAGGATCACGACTATTAATCCTATATACAGGATCTGATAACAAAGACGAGATCTTGGAATCATAATCAACCTTATCCAATACCACTGTCGCGTTACCCTTGTCAGCGGGGAGAACGATAATATCAGAATTGTCCCTTAGATCTTTAAATGCCCGGCTTTCGCCTTGTTTTAAGTTGGTGTTAGGTGGCTTAGCGTACTTGAGAACTCTGGAACATTCTTGTCTGGCTTCCTCGGCCTCTTCAGGTGTGAGGTGATGTACCGAGGATTCTACAGATGTAATAAGTTCTTCAATAGGATGATGATTTTTAAAATCAATTTTGCAAACGTGACCTAATGCCTTTCAGCTCCATGGTCAGGTTAGTGCGGCATAAAGCCATCCAGAATGAATATTTCACATGTTATTTTATTTTAAAATGGATTTGTAACATTAAAAAAAACTAAATCCTGTACAAATGTAATTGACAATAGCACTGTAAACATGCAGGAATCTTGCAGTGCGGCCAACATTAAGTGCGGAATACAGCGCTGAAAGGCAGCAAATTATTGACTTAATGCTTTTCTCCTCTGATAGCTCTGCATGTATCAGTCGTTTTCGGCTTAAACAGAAGGTTGACTTAATTCTTTCCTATGCCGTTCCAAGGTCCTTGGGTCAATACTTCAGAATATTAAGTGTTTAAAAAATAACCATTTTTGACTTAATGCTTTCCAGTTTCGACCGATTCAATTGTAGTGGTAGGTTCTTTATCTATGACAAGTGCTTCACTTCCCCTCCGAAGGAAAATTTTAGTTTTTTCACAGGTCATGCTAACCTTTCACGCTCGTATGCAATCTAATGCGGCATGGAACGCCCCATAACAAATTAATATCCGATGCTTATAGTCCCAGTATGCACTCTTTTCCGCCCAAGAATGTAACAACACCAGTTCCTCCAATCAATGTTTTAAGCGAACACTTTTATGTATCAAGCTTTTAATATTTCTATAGCATGTATGCACTAGAATCCAAGTCATGCCAGCTGACTCTTATTCGTCACTGATCAAGTCTGTTCGCCAAATAGAAACACGTTTATGGTACAACAATGTAGCAAGACTACTTTGTAACCGAACTTTTCAGTAGGTTACAGAGACTGCTTTTTGTTTTGTTGGAAGTATTTATTTATTTTTATTATTTTTATCTGGTTGCCAGCCATGGCCACAAATGAAAGACCACCACAGAGTGTCATATGTGCTCTGGGCCATCGAGATTCTCGGTGGTTGTCTGGCTATTGCTGGTAGGCGGCTTTGGCAGATGGCATAGGTTTTCTTTGACATGGCTACGTTGCCATGGGAATGAAGTGTTGATATGTAGGATGCCAGGCAAGATAGATGCTGTCTTTGATAAAAGTGATGTTGGAAATTGGTTTTGGGGGAATTATTGAGGGTGGATTGTGTTGCTACCATTGAAATGGAGGCCTGCTTTGATAAAGATGTAAAAAAAATTTGATTGCATGAGAACACCTCGTAATATGAAAGGAGCAGAAGAATATTAAAATATAGTGAAGAGCCCCTTTTCCTCATGAAAATTGTTGTGGATATTGCACAACGGATGCAGGTACTGATATCGCACCAGGAGATGGCGGTCGGGTTTGAACTGCAGAGGTCTTCCCGCTCACTGCGTAACGCGCATTCCAAAAACATTCAGTTGGTCACTACTTGCTTCACTCACTCAGCACATTCCTTCTTTCACTGACAGTGACGCCTGCTGCAATGACAACCATTGGCATGCGGGAAACCGATATATTTAAGTTTGGATTAGGCGGACCGCGCATGCGTACTGCATGACCCCCGTACCCGTCACAGCGTGTTCAACTGCCATCTCCTGCCGCGATGACAGTAATGGAAGCTTGCCTTTATTAATAAATAGTGGATTTTAGTGAAGACAGTATCCTGTTCTTTGTGTGGTATCTTTTTTTTAAGCAAGTACTGTATATTGCCCCACGAACCTGAGGTGGCAAGCTTTATAAAAGTTACAACTTATCCTTCCAAAACATCTTAAGAGAATAATTATAATTTATCATTAATTTACTTTAATATATTTAGATTTGAAGTGTATTTGAATCATATATTTACTCCAAAATGATAATGTATATTATGCATGTGTTAACAATAGGAATGTCTTTGGTGATGATTATGTACAGGCTGAAGAAGGCCAAATTTAGCCCGAAACATGTTTCTGTGAATATGCTTAAATAAATTTTAAGTAAGAAATTCCTAGTATTGATGGGCGGAATAAAAATACAACCACTTGGATCTCATTTAGAATCGTCAATACGGACCTAAGCATGGATACTAATCATAAGGACCTCCGAAAGAAGGCGTACTGAAAGATTTTGAAGCTCTTAAAAATCCAATGACTTCGGCCAGGTTTGAACCCGCGATACGGACGACAACTTACATCCTTGGAGATAACCTGGCGATAGCGCCGCCCGTCTAGGTCGGCCGAGGCGATGTAGTCCTCACGAGCATCCACCCAGTAGATGCGCTCGGCAATGTGGTCGATGGTCACTCCGTTTGGCCACTGTACAGTGGGACTCTTGAAGAGACGCTTGATGCCGCTACCGTCCAGGTTGGCCCTGTTCACGCTGGGGTCGCCCGGAGCCCAGTCCGTCCAGAACATGTACCTGACACACACAATAACCAGTTCCTTATGCCTGGCCAGAGTCAATACCAACTAACACATTTCCCTGACAATTCCAGGATATTTCCAGGATAAATCAGAACATTCCCTGAGTAACAGTAGTGGCCATAATAAACATATAAAACAGAGTTTGTACTTAAAGAGGATTTCAACAATAAAGGGTAGCATGACCAAGTTCAAAAGACAAATAAGTGCAGAAAAATATATTTTTCTACATTTTGGCAATTACTAAATTTTTCACCCAGAAAAAGTATTGTACTTACGAGTATGTAAAGTAGCTCGTCCATAGTAATGCTCTCAAAAATCACACAGTTACACATTTATATACAAACACACAGTGTGCTCTATCTTGCAAGAAATGAGAGCTTACATCTACAACAATTATCACCAGAATATACTTTTCCCCCATTAAAATATAAATTCTTAATTCCCAATTATTCAAGGTTGGACCTTCTGAAACTAAAATTCCCTGAGTGTCATTAAAATACCCTGATAATTCCCAGAGTATTCCAGAAATTAAAAATTCCGTAAGTATTCCCAGTTTTCCAGAGCAGTAGACACCCTGGGAATCCTCACCCTAAGACGACTGTTCAAAAGGTGTCCTACATTCTTACATTTCTCAATTACGGTACTCCAAACTGAAAGTGCCAACGTTAAGATAGACTTTTACAAAGAATTCAAGTGTGAAGTTTTGGACCATCTGCTGTTTAGTCCAAACCAGCACTGAATGATTTTCACCTTTTTCGAGAATTGAAGGTATGGTTGGGCGGCAACGCCTCGCCAAAAAGGAAAAACTTCAGGAGACTGTCCAGACGTACCCACCTCAGTGGCGGCACATTATTTTGCCAAGGGCATCGGAAAGCTGGTGTAACGATACGAAAAATGTTTCAATCGTTTTGGCGATTATATTGAGACATAAGAATAAAACAAGCAAACATTTAGTAGTAAATCAGTTTGGTATGTCAATCTGTTATTTTTATACAGTCCATTGGAACTTCCAAAATAACCAGCCCTCGTATTGAACACGTTCCACATACAAAATAACAAGCTCTCGTGTTGAAGGTGCATTAACATAGTCATCATACTTATATAGCAAATCGTGTTGACCGACTGGAAAGCTTTCTTTAACCCTACAAGTGCCATGCAGTATAGTCTATAGCGCCAGGCGAATAATGTAGAAAATTACTTGTCGGAATAATAATTAATTTAAGTCTCTTTTAATAGGCACATTTTTATGAATGATACAGCATTTTGAAGAGGAAGGTTTGTGCATTATTTGCAACATAAATACAAGATATATATTTCAAAACATTTTGACACAAGTCTTCTTTTTAAATTTATTTTTTATTTTTAGAATCAAAATTTGATGTGGTTTTGTGGGGGGAAAAATGCATAGTAAGTAAATATTTTGGAATATACAATTTGTTGAAAATATCATGAACTAACAAGCCTCCGTGGCTTAGGCGGCAGCACGCCGGCCTCTCACCGCTGAGTCCGTGGTTCAAATCCCGGTCACTCCATGCGAGATCTGTGCTGGACAAAACTGAGGCAGAAAGGTTTTTCTCCGGGTACTCCGGTTTTCCCTGTCAACATTTCATTCCAGCAACACTCTCTACTATCATTTCATCTGTCATTCCTTTAATCATTGCCCCAGAGGAGTGCGTCAGGCCTCGGCAGCCGGCACAGTTCATATCCTCGCTGCTAGATGGGGGCTTCATTCATTCCATTCCTGACCCGGTCGGAGACTGGAAGCAGGTTGTGGATTTTCATTTTCATCATGAACTAACATCACACAATGTTTCAGGCTTTCGAGTCTGTACCTGTGTGCTGAACACAGCCACATTTGTTTACAATGACCACATGGCCCATGAGTCTTCAGCGAGTAAATACAACAGAAATACATATCCTATTTGAGTACCAACTTAACTAAACACTATCACAAAACTTCCTCGTCACAGTCTGCTTCCAAGAATTGCGAAAAGATGACGCTATATGTCTGGAAACACGCACGTAGTCAGAGTCTATGTTTTCGGCCCTGTCACTTCAAAGCAAACGGAAGAGTCGAAAAAAACGACTCTTGGCACTTGTAGGATTAATAGAACAAGGCAAAACCGAAAAATGGCTTCTATAAACACAATGAGTAGAGCATTTAGAAATCCAATATCTGACATTGTGGCCTACCAACTTATTAAACTGTGGCATACGGACTGCTATTATGGAAGGGACACGCCGATTAAATTAGCCCCTTCCGTTAACCCTAGAACCAGCAAGCGTCGATGGATCTACGGTTTTCCCATTTATGTAGCGGCAGAGTTGATTCTTCGACACCTTTTTATTTCTTCATTTAGTAGCTCTGTTCCTCTGAGAGATGGCGTCACATGCCTTGTCATGTGTTCCTATTTAGAAGTTTACAGATACTTCTTACTCATTTACATACATAAACACAATCTCCTTGTATAAGTTTCCGTGGAAAGAAATGAGGGACCCGCTGCTATGAGAACCACAACATATCATGTAATGGCGCTGTATATGTTATCGGTACCGCTCTTATTTTGAGGCTGTAATTATTATATATATATTAGGGAGTTAAACATGCACCTTTGTTGTTATAATTTCCGTTTCAGTTGGCTTGTATGTAGCATAACATTTACAATAATATAAGTTTGTCGACGCACTTGGGTTATAGGCCAAAAATGGCACATGAAAGATATATTTTTTGTTATCAATCAAACAAATATTAATTGCATAGACTTGAAACTTTCACACATATTTTGTAAATATAGGCCTTATGTGCGTCATTTTGTATATCTCGGATTTAGTGTTTCATGTTTTGTCTCGTATTTTAATATTGCTCATGAAATAATAATTCCACCATTTTCAATTCTCAATCTCTCAAGCATCACAGAAAAGTTAACATTACCATCTGAATCTGTGGTTTATTAGCTTTTCAATGATATGCAACAGTGCCATGGAACATTGTTCACACGAGGCTGAAAATAAGAATCCACTTGGTAGGAAAATATCACACTAATTGGCTGCCGGTACAGAATTTCACATTGCCGGTTCTAGGATTAAACATCTCAACAGAGATCCTTGCGTGATTAACCCCTACCCACCATCATCTGGCTGGGTCTGCTTGGAACATAAGCCCCATCTTTCACTCTTAGCCCAGGAATTTTAGGTTTTAACCTTGAATTTTTTTTAGTAAAGCTGAAAATTGGTACAGTAGTCCTATTTGATGTTCTTAACAACATATTAAAAGTCCCCGGTCTTCCCGTGTCGGCTTCCTGGATTTCCAGCCGCCTGAACTCCTGGAGAAGTAGGTGGTGTCGCTGGAATGTGCATTGCAAGCGAACGATTTGGCTTACAGTGCTCTAACATGGCTTAAATTAAAGGAGAAAAAATAAGCTATAAGTTAATTCAAGGGTTGGCGTGTTAGCGATACTTCCGGTCTAACAGGAAACTAAAAAATGCCGCGAAATTAAAAAAAAAGTGCCACGTTTTCTTTTTTGACGTTTGTTGGCAAACTATCACGAATATCGCAGACAAGTCTTCTATAAAAGTTGTTGGTGACAATATAAACTTTCATTTCATGTATTTATAATCGATGTCCGAATAATAGTTGCCGAGCTATAGCTGTGTGAAAAAAAAAAAAACACACACACACACACACACACACACACACACACACACACACACACACACACACACACACACACACACACACACACACACACACACACACACACACACACACACACACACACACACACACACACACACACACACACACACACACACACACACACACACACACACACACACACACACACACACACACACACACACACACACACACACACACACACACACACACACACACACACACACACACACACACACACACACACACACACACACACACACACACACACACACACACACACACACACACACACACACACACACACACACACACACACACACACACACACACACACACACACACACACACACACACACACACACACACACACACACACACACACACACACACACACACACACACACACACACACACACACACACACACACACACACACACACACACACACACACACACACACACACACACACACACACACACACACACACACACACACACACACACACACACACACACACACACACACACACACACACACACACACACACACACACACACACACACACACACACACACACACACACACACACACACACACACACACACACACACACACAGCGCGACCGGAACGCGCTCTGATTTTGCATTGTTACATCCGACAAGAGCTTCCTTTCTCAATGATAAATGTAGTGCTTCCCCTCTTTTCAAAATATTTCACGCTTAAACCCACTCCTCTCAAAAAATCACCCCCCCCCCCCCCCAAAAACAGTTTTTTTTTTCAAACTTTTTTGAGTGTTTTTAATGAAAATTACCCTTTTTGTACATCTGCTCCTAATAGTGAAAATAATTCAATTTCGAATTTTGATTCCTACACCCCCCCCCCCCCCGCCCCTAATCGACATCTCTTCATTCTATAAGGTGTTCTCGGTGCGTTTTATTTACGTGCTTTATTGAGCTAGGTAAACAAAATTAATGTTTTAATATGTAAAATATGTAACCATGTAATATGTAATACGTGACTTGGCGATCATAAATTAATATTTTAATGCCATTTTTAGGAGAGCAAATATCTTAAGTAAAAGGTAGTGCGCCGGCCCCGTGGTGTTGGGGTAGCGCGCCTGCCTCTCACCCGAAGGCCCCGGGTTCGATCCCCGGCTCCGTCAGGGATTTTAAAACTGACGTGAGGGTTGGAACGGGGTTCACTCAGCCTCGTGAGGACAATTGAGTAGCTGTCTGACAGTGAGACACCACCCCGATCACGAATACCAAGATTAACGGCCGAGGGGACCCGACGCGCTGATCACGCGTCACCCCAATATCTGCAGGTCAAATGGCTGGGCAGCGGTCGCTTGGTTGGCCTTAGCCCGTCGTGGGCTGGATAGTGCCAGGAGTTGACTTTTTTTTTTTGAAAAGGTAGTGCGAATATCGGAGTAGATATTTCTGCTTAAAACTAATACAGTTTACAAAGTATTATTTATCAAATAATTCAAATAATTTTTGTTAGAAACCAATTTGTAAACAAAAGAGAATGTGAATTTTATCACAGCAAAGTAAAATGGTGTAACAACATACTGAAAATAATATATACCTGCAAATGTGTACGCAATGAATGCTGCCGGCATGCGTCGGACGTTGGCGACAAAGTGGCCAATTCGAACGAAGCAGTAACTGTCTGTCTTGCGATAGTCCTTCCCTACAGATGCACACGAAGCTCGTTTAGAGAATTGAAGCCCTTTCCGTTGAACAACTCCAGAACAAATTTTTCTCCAGCTATCTTGATATCTTCCTTGGATGCGCCAGGCTGATTGAAAACTTCGACAGTTTTACGAAGATCTTCGTTGTATTTGAGAATGACCCATAGACGCTTCTTCCCTTTGCTAAAAATAGCCGAAGTTGTGTCACATCCGCTCACGGCATGTGCAAATAGCACACAACTTTTCATCTCGCCGATATCTTCCTGAATGTTTGTGATAGGGAAAATCTTTCCAAGAAATTTTGAGTTTCCAGGACTGTAAAAATGGATGTTGTTGTTCTCTCTTGCTTTTGCCAACAACATGCATAGGACATCAATGCCTGACGCTATAACAGTAACTGCATGATCTTCGGCATCTAGAGACAACGCTACGTCGACAATTAGTGTATCTGCGTCCCCTGTCACCTGACGAACAGCAACTCCAGCATTTCTAAGCTCCTTTGTCAACGTAGAGATGAACCGTCCCTTGTTTTTGGTGTTACTTAGAAAGTCTGCCTGAGAAGTGGAAACCATTGTGTTGGAATCGAAGACTATGTCTATGGACGTCCGCTTCCCCGCACGGCGTGCCTGCTCCTAGTTCTTCGTGCTTGGAGTCTGATCGTAGTTGCCAAACACAATGGGAACGTTTGAAGGACAGTGCTTGCTTATGTACAACATGTAGGACTGGATTATGTCACCAAAAGTTGCAGGTCTTGGCCATACAACGGTATGCAAAAGCAGAAGACTACTTTGCGTTGTTCTTCAAAATCTTTGGGGGCTTCTGAAGATTTCAAAAGGTGTTGAAGTGCTGACTTGGCTGTTTTTCTCAATAAGGATGAATCGAAGAGAGCTGGAGGCGTCGGTGCAAGCTTGTACTTCAAGAACTCCACGATATCCGCTTCAGATTTCATCACACATATGATTCGCATGAAAAGTTAGTGCGGGTTGACCGGGACGATGTCATCACGAATTTTTAGTTGGCACCCAACAACTGACAAAGGGACTACGCGGCTTTTTCTTGCGAGCTTGAGACCCTCAAAACTTTTCCCCACCATTTGTTGTATTGCTTCTTCACCAACTTCTCGAGCCTTGTCGCAGTTGATGCTGTTGTCTGCAACTACGCCAGTGGAAAGCGATTGAAGACTTTCTTTATTTTCTACAGCTTCACAGATCGGGATATACAGTGGAAACACCGAGACAAAGTGAGCCAGCGCGCTATCGTCCACTCCTCGTCCTCTTGTTTAACCTCCACATGATTTCATAGGCCGCATAAGATCCTGTTTTATGGCCATATCTGACCATTTTCCTGCCCAAAAATCATGCGAGCATCGGATGGAAAAGTACCCGATCTTCGTGAAGTTGATGTACTCGTCCATGGGCATCTTCTGATCTAACTTAAGCATTTGATGCAGGTACAAGTAGGCTGACTTAGCGTTGTGAATATGCCCTGCAGCGTGTAGGGTATGGCAACATCTTCGATACGCAGTACAAATGGAGGTTCCAATTTGATGTTCTTTCTGACCGAATAAACAGCCGAACGATATCCACTTGCCTGTAGTACTCCGCCCAGAGCTTTGATGTCCGGCTAGCTTCTGACAGTCTTCATCTTGTCTTCCATGTGCTCCATGACCCGAGTTACAACTTGATCTTCGCATACTTCTTGCGTGTTAGTTCTCCTTCTAAAACCTTTTAAAACACAAACAACGCCCAACGGATCGTCGAGTGGCTTCGTACACAAAATGCAGTCTTCAAATCTCATTTTTATGACAACACAATAAATAAACCAACTGTTTAAAATTTATAAACAAAAGAAAACAAGAAGCTCCGCCAATTCTACGCATCAATGCTGCGGGCGAACCCGTCAGTTGGCCGCTGAGAAACAACGCAAACACGGGCTGATTCAGGTCGCGCGACATTGTTTAAATCTCTGTAGCTCGGCAACTATTACTTGCATATCAATTATGAATACATCAAATGAAAGCTTATTTTGTTGCCAACAACTTTTATACAAGACTTGTCTGCGATATTCGTGATAGTTGGCCAACAAACGTCAAGAAAAGAAAAACATGCCACTTTTTTTAAAATTTCGCGGCATTTTTTCGTTTCCTGTTACACCGGAAGTATCGCTAACATGCCAACTCATGAATTAACTTATCGCTTATTTTTTTTCTCCTTTAATTTAAGGCATGTTAGAGCGCTGTAAGCCAAATCGTTCGCTTGCAATGCGCATTCCAGCGACACCACCTACTTCTCCAGCATTCCAGGAGTTCAAACGGCTGGAAATCCAGGAAGCCGACACGGGAAGACCGGGGACTTTTAATATGATGTTAAAAACATCAAATAGGACAACTGTACCAATTTTCAGCTTTACTAAAAATTTTTCAAGGTTTTGACCATATTTAGACTAAAATTCCTGGGCTATCTGTCCCACTCCTCTCCTTCCTTCACACCCACAATCCACCTATCTCTTAGCCTTCCTCCATCTCACGCATTCTCCTAACATGTCCGTACCAACTCATTCTTGACTTCTCTTTGATCTCTTGTAAGGGATTCTCTTCCACAATCTCTCTCACTCTCTCATTTCTTACTCTATCCCATGTTATTTCTAATCTGCTTCTCTGAAATTTCATTCGCAAGCCTGTTTCTCCTTCATAACCCACGTTTCTGATGCGTAGATGAAAATTGGGACATAATACGTTTGCTCTTCTGGGGTACGTCCTCGCGCTCTGTGGGAGTCCATGGGCTTGTCTTCCTCTCTCACTGATCTCCTTGTCATTTCTACCACGTCTATACACTCCCTAGATACTTGAAACTATCCATCTTCTTTAGTTCTTCTCCCTATTTCTCGTCGTCACCATTGATTCACACTTCTTTACATTAAATTTCAAACCATTCTGTTTTACTGTCTCAACCTTACTCGTACTTCTGCCTCTCCATTGCCTCATATCATTAGTTCGGCTGCAAACAGCACTGCTCTCATATGTTCTTCTCCTATTTGTGCTGCCACTTGTACCATTACCTTATCCATCACACAGATGAAAAGCTGTGGAGATAGTGCACTCCCTTGCTTCAAACCACTCTTCTGCTTTAACCAGTCTGACCTCTCACCTACCAACTCTCACACAGCTCACACTTCCTTAAGGCCAAGGTCAACCTTTAAAAATACAAATTACGCAATACATAATGAAAGTCAGAGTCAAAAGTGACAACTTTGGCGAGACGTTCAAGTTACCTGATGAATGTTTCCTGTTAATTCACTTTAGGGGTTTGAAAATTAGAAACAGACTTTATACGAACCCTTGCATGGGGTGCACAGCGATGCCGCGTGGTTTCTTGATGCCATTCTCGGGCCCCAGGATGGTGCGTCTCATTCGGCCCTCATTGTGCAGATCCGTGCGCACCACCTCGATCTTGGCCTTCATCCCATCCACAAAGTACAGATTGTTGGACACCCAATCCAAGGACATGCCCTCGATGGAATACAAGTCCTTATCCACAAGGATCTCCCGTTCGCCCGTATTCAAACACATTCTCTGAAACACAAAGTGAACCTCCATTACTTGATACATAATATACAATACAGTGGAGCGTCGAAAAACCACTAAAAATGTTCAGATAAATAAACACTTTATGTTTGCTGATGATTATGCCATACTTTCTGAAAACGTAGCTCATGCAACAGTACGAATCAATCTATTCAAAGAGATAGCCAATAAAACAGGTTTAAAGATTTCTGTAAAAAAAAAAAAAAAAAAAGAAAAAAAAAAAAAAATATATATATATATGACAAATATTAAAAATGCTCCAGAAACCCTAATAACAAAAAATTCTCCTTTATTCGCAGGTAACTTTTAGAAGTTGTGCGTAAGCAAGAGCAGGAGTTCTCAACCAGTGGGTCTCAACCCCCTGCAGGATGTGTCTTGGGGGGGGGGAGATATGGAGAAAAAGTAAAAGAAATGAGTTATTGCTGTAGTTTATTAAAAAAAGGTGGATTGTGATCATTGATATGGAATTTCTGGCCGTAAAAAAGTTTAAAAAATACACTTAACATTTTCAAAAATGACTAATAAATGTCCTAAAAATTCGAAAAATGCAGTATAACATCTTATAATAATAAACTCACCATTATTTTGACATCTAAAGCTCAAACTGAAAAGTCGATCAAAATAGATTTCTAGCACTTAACAAAAGGTTTATGTTTACTTTAGTCTGAGTTGCACTGCACTACGCATGTCATTCTCATGTTGTCAAATGTAAATGATCTGCGGTTATCGGCCAACAAGTTTTTATATCACGGAAAGCTGGGTTCATCATCAACTGGTGTGATCGGAGCGTACTCGAAGTGAGGAAGGTCGTTTGCTGCTAAATCCTCCTCAATCCCAACCATGCAGTAGTTTTCACCAGAAAGAATGTCTTGAGATTTTGTATAATGTGTTATACCCGGTGTTTTTGTCCAGCACTTTTTTCAGTTTGATGCTATACCCGCAGCAATTTCACCACGATTGTTGCTAAGACTAGTTTCCACCCGGTTGATTAAGGAAATGGAATAAATATTTCAATATTTTAAATTATCTTGTATCAGCTATTAGCTCCTCCTTAACTCTGAGAGACGAAACTCCCTCATATAAAGCTGTGACATGACTGAATTGGAAAAAAAAATGAACCCAAAACTTTAAAAAATGCTCTTAAAATGGAAAAAAATGCAAAATAAAAATGACATATTTGAAGATGGGGTGGCCCGTCCGGAGTTTCTATGTACTTCAGCATTGTTTTAGACAGCTCAGTAAAAAGATGACATGTCCTCAACATCCGGGCCCTAGTCATCATCATATACATATTTCAGTAGTATAGATCCCACCTGCGGCGCTCGCAAGCGACCGAGCGTGACAAATGAGCATTCAAATTGATCCGTTAATACGTTATTAACGGACCGATGAGATACGCGTTGTTGTATAGTCTGCCATCTGTAGGTTTATATTTGAAGCGCAACCTGTTCTGAAGTAAATAAAGCGCCCGCTGTGGAGTTTGTGCTCTGGCTCTATGGAACTCGACGGCAGTTATTTGTTATGTCGAGAGAATCGTGTTGACAAAGAGAAGAAGTGAGTGTCGAAGACATAACTTCTACTACCGTTTGGACTGTTTAAAGATGCTGTTGTCTAATTATGAATATATCTACCGGATTTGGAAACGATCGAGGAGACATGACTGGATTATGGCTATTGATACCACAACTTAAAAGGACAGGAAAATGCAATTGTTATTAAAATGTTATATCATCGAGAACATCCAGAACGTCGTATCCAAAGCTAAGTGTCATATTTTATCTTAAAGCCTATTATCAAAGAGTGAAGTGTAATATGCAGTTAAGCAAATAGTGTCATGTCCTCCCATCCTTTGGTGATAGTATGTCCCTAGTTCCTGCGGTATTTAAGTTAGATTGGAGATTGTACTTGTTTTGGTTATACTTGCTTGTATACATAGCGTGGAGAGGAAACTCCTCGTTGTTTGGGTTTTTATTTATGTTAGGTTTATTGCCATTGTTGTTGTTGTGGATTAGTTTGATTGGTGTTATTTTTCTGTCCGTATTTTTCTCATTGTTCGTCTTGAAACGTGATTGTAGTTTGGGAGGTATTTCTTACTAACGTCTACTCCTTGTAATACTATGGGATGTTACAAGATTTTTGAGGGGTTAGTAATTTTAAGTTAGTTCACGCATTTTGGGCCTCGACGTAGAGGGTGTGTGTTTGTGCTTCAGATGACTTTCTGTCCTTGTCTGATAGTCGGAACGCTCATCAATATTTTATTTGTTTATGTATTAAGGGTTATTGTGTTTCTTTTGAGATGTCAAGTCATTCGTGCAACCTTAAGGATAACCGACTAGGCTTTCTTATTTTCCTCAAGGACTGGGCTGACATATTCATTGGTTTGTGTCGAAAGGCTTTTCATGGTATAATCACGTTTCTAGACATGTGGTTAAGGGTGGGTTAACGTCTTGTTTAAGTGGGACCTTGACCGAAAGTTGAGGGTAATTTATGGGTTTGTGTTTGTTGCTTTCGGTCGGGAAACAACGTGCGTACTCTTTACGTTTATTAAATGAGGTGTATCGATTATTCTTGCGGTTTGTGATATGTGTGTTTGTGGCAAGTACCCGAGGACTGTCATTGATGCTCATTTACTTTCGGCAAGATGATTGAATCTCATACTTTCGTCCGAGAAGAAGATTTATTCAGAGAGTTTATGAAGTCAGTTGCTGTTTTGTTTTGTTTTGAGGGGTTGTAAATTGTTTCTCTTAAGGGTTGTGTATGTTTTTCTTTCCTTTATTTATGGTCGTCGCCGTGTTATACTGTAGTAAGTGGATAATATTTTGACCGATAGTTATCTGTTTACTGTAGTACTTATTTGTGAGACATATTTTAGTTCATTTAAGGGGTTTTGATCTAGGTTGGTACGACTTCGTATGCTTTTTAGAATATCTCTTCTGGTTACTTTCTGTAATCAGCCTGTGGTGGGACGAACGTATTATTTCTTATTTATTTTAATTAGCTTTCCCATTGAAGTCACAAATGGTTATTTCGCTACGATCTCCAATCTAACTAGGGCTAGGCTTCTCTGCTCTTCCTTTTGATAGTCTTTTCATTGTGTGTGTTTTATTTTTATGTTTACCTCTTGATAATTTGTATACTTTTATTTACAGCCCCATCACCCCTCATTTACCATTTCATGCGCTACTCACGTCCCCTTTGTTATGTCTTTTATGTGATTAACATTTTGTCTACAACCTTTACTCGAAGAGTGTAGTAATTTTTTAGTAATCGATTCTCCATCTAGTTCTTAAGGTGCGAGTCAACTCGACTTAGGTCTCTATGGTCAACGTCCTAACCGCCTTCTCACAAATGAAAGAGAATAGACATTAGCAGTGACAAATTGCATTCTAATTTCATAAATATCAATTTTTGTAAGAACTGTGCGATTTGCAAATACTGTTGCTGTAGGAAAATACGCGACAGCATTGCTGTTCAGTTTGGATATTGGCTGTAGGGATGCCTGAAACGTAAATAGTGTTCTATAATCATTTGGTTCAAATAAAAACATAACCTTTCTCCGTAAGTCTCTTATTATAAACCTATTGGGGAAAGTGTGGCTTATGAACATGCGAGATTTCTCGCACGGGTCCGCTAGTGTATCGAAATGTAACCGTTTCCAAAAGGCTCCTGGATGTTCACAGAGAGCAGCAGGATAGTTATACTCACCCCAATGTTATCGGTGACGACGTCAGCCCAGTACACGCAGTTGGTGTTGATATCAAACTCTATTGCGATGGTGTTGTGCAGCCCCATGATGGGCAACGTCTCCATGCCGAGTGTGAGCAGGTCCACGCGGACGATGCGGTCCCTTTGGGCCACCAGCAGGAACTCTTTCTTCTCTCTGTGGACACACATCGCTCGTTATCTCACAATGGTTTCCTTGTAACGACATCCGTGTCTATTTGGTGGAAAAAAGATTAATGATTAAGTAAAGCATTTGCTCACATATAACTCGCACTTGAAATTACGGGGGAAAACAACCCTCGCATATATCTTGCTTCATTCCTGACGCCGTCATAAAGATGGTTGGTTCCTCTGCGACAATGCGGTCATGTAGCTCCATGTACAATACCTAAAAGCCGCAAAAAAATACTACTTCAATACCGGAAATTTGACATAATGCACGTGTAAATCGCGTGAAAGAATTCTTGGGTACCCCTTGACCCCCTTAAGCACTTTATACGTATTTATGTAAGTTGGTTCCGTGACAACCTTATACCCATTTGCAAACTTTCACAGAGGCGGTTTCGGTGGCGTAGTTGGTAGAATGCTGAGCTTCTATGCCCCAGGTCGCGGGTTCAAACCTGGCCGAACTCGTCGTATTTTTAAGATTAATTGGAGGATTATTTAAGAGCGTTAAATATCCCTCAGTATGCCTTCCTTCGGAGGGGAAGTAAAGCCGGCGGTCCCATGTCATAGATTTATGGCATGTTGAAGAACCTTCCACTAATTGGTTGGTTGGATCCTCAGTTTAGGGGCTGTGACTGTGGTAATTTACCCCGTGTACTTTGGGTGTGTGTAGAATCTGTCTGATAACCGGTGTTAATTGTGATGGCTGTATTAGTGTGTGTTATCTGTTTTCAATTCAAGTAAGGGCTGCAGACAATAATTTCAAGTAGTTACTACTTTTGATACCAAATGCTACCGTCCGCGACACCTAGCTTGCCGACTTGGCTACTAGATGGCATCACAGTCAGACCCTGATGGCGAATGTTGGAACTAATAGAGCGTTATCAATTCTAACCTACAGATTTTGGCTTAACCCAAGTGTAGTTAGTGTAGGTAGTTTTCATGCCATACATCTATGACATGGGACCGACGGCTTTAACCCCCTTAGCGTGTACGGCGCAACGGTGCGCCCACTAGCCGGCTACCTACACAGCGTGTACGGCACAATGGTGCGCTGTCGAATTTGAATCGCCCGCTGCGTGGACTTCGTAATAGTGGTCATAAGATGGCAGGAAGAGGCAACTTTTGGCTACACTTCGAGCTACTTATTATTGCCAGGAGGTGTCGCATATCTTCACAGTCATTTATTTTTCAGATCTCTGCACACGTGTTCCCGCTTTTGCGGACCGTGAGTTTGCTTGTAAACATGGCAGGGCCTGGCAGAGTTATTGATGACAAAGAAATAGCTAATTTGCTCGATAATAGTGCCAACGAAAGTGATTCAGAGTGTGACAGCGATATAGAGGATGCGTTCGCTATAACTTCCAGTGAAGATAGTGACGCTGACTATGTAATTCGTGATAGAACGCCAAGAAATACGAACACAATGCGCGACTGTGATATTGTCCCAGTATTGACGTGCCGCTGACAAGGGATAATCAGGTTATTGAAAGTTTATAATATTACTAGCAGTAGTGCCCGGCTTCGCCCGGAGGATTTATTTGTTTTATGGATGATAATGAATACTAACTTACTACAGAAATGATTAAATGTAACAGAAAAGGAATAATATAACTTTTTGTGATGGTGGTGGTGGTAGTGGGGGTGATAAGTAGTAGTCTACAGTCTAATTGACGTAACATTCAGGTCATTTTCCCGTAATATAATGATAATAATGAATAGGGAAACTGCTATTTGCTAACTACTGTAGTGGCATAAGTAATTTACAATCGAATTGAAAGATATGATTAGAAAGAGGAGGCAGTGAACTAAAAGACACTGCCTAGGGCCTATATCTCATTAGCTGTTCGAAAAATAGACACCAATAGTGTCGTCTCTTGTCGCATAGTGCCGTAGGAAAATATGCAGAGCAGTTTGGAAAAACGTCGGCTGGCCCAAGCTCCTGAGGTACCGGTAGCAAAAATGTTATTTATCGTCAAATAGCACTCAACGATAAAGTTCGGAATAAATGAATGTAAATTTGAAAGCACCAACGCTTATTGTCGCTGATAACCTCAATGTACTGCACCAACACCATGGAACTTAAACAGAGGCATAATATTTTCAAGATAATAACTGTTTTAAGGGTCTAAGAAATCTTTTTGAGCTTATTAGTCCCTGTGACTGCCATTTATAAGCAGCTTAAGATGTAATCATTTTCACAATTCTGCACCAGAACACTGGTAGGGGTGATGTGATACAGCCCGCATTGCCAGCCAATAAAAGACTTATGAAAATATTCTTACAGTTACACTACTACGGATATGAATAGTTCTAGCGCCTTAAAATGTGGTTTTTAAGATACATTTGTCTGTTGTTCTAAATATAAGGAATGGAGAGGGTTGTCCAAAATATCAAGTGGACAGTAGGGTTTCAAAGGGTAAGTACGTAAAATACGGTGCAATTAGGTGGAACGGTATAAATTGTGCTAAAGGACCTAAATGCAGGGAATAGAGTGGTCTGTCCAAAATATCATGTTGACGGTGTTACTCGTCGGATTCCAAAGGGTAAGTATGTAAAATTAGGTTCAGATCGGTGAAACGGTGTACATTTGTGCCGAAGGGCTTAAATGCAGGGAATGGAGTGGTCTGTCCGAAATTTCAAGTGGATACTGTTGCTCGTCGGGTTCCAAAGGGTAAGTATACAAATTTTGGTTCAGATCGGTGAAACGATGATGATATGTGCCAAAGGGCCTAATTGCAGGGAATGGAGTGGTGTGTCCGAAATTTCAAGTGAACAGTGTGGACAGTGTAAGTGGACAGGGTAAGTAAGTGGTCTGTCAAAAATTTCAAGCAGACAGTGTTAGTCGTCGGGTTCCAAAGGGTAAGTATACAAATTATGGTTCTGATCGGTGAAACGGTGTAGATTTGTGCCAAGGGGCCTAAATGCAAGGAATGGAGTGGTCTGTCCGAAATTTCAAGTGGACACTGTTGCTCGTCGGGTTACAAAGGGTAAGTATACAAATTTTTGTTCAGATCGGTGAAACGATGTTGATATGTGCCAAAGGGCCTAATTGCAGGGAATGGAGTGGTCTGTCCGAAATTTCAAGTGGACAGTAATACTCGTCGGGTTATAAAGGGTAAGTATACAAATTTTGGTTTAGATCGGAGAAACGGTGTAGATTTGTGCCAAAGGGCCTAAATGCAGAGAATGGAGTGGTCTGTCCGAATTTTAAAGTGGACAGTTTTACTTGTTGGGTCGAAAGGGTAAGTATGAAATATTTGGTTCAGATCGGTGAAACGGTGTAGATTTGCGCCAAACGGTCTAAATGCAGGAAATGGAGTGGTCTTTCCGCAATTTCAAGCAGACAGTGTTACTCGCAGGGTACCAAAGGGTAAGTATACAAATTTTAGTTCTGATCGGTGAAACGGTGTAGATTTGTGCCAAGGGGCCTAAATGCAGGGAATGGGGTGATCTGTCCGCAATTTCAAGAGGACAGGGTTACCCGAAGGGTTCCAGAGGGTAAATATATAAATTTTGGTTCTGATCGGTGAAACTGTGTAAATTTGTGCCAAAGGGCCTAAATGCAGGGAATGGGGTGGTCTGTCCGCCATTTCAAGCAGACAGTGTTACTCGCAGGGTTCCAGAGGGTAAATATACAAATTTTGGTTGAGATAAGTGTAACGTTGTAGATGTGTGCCAAAGGGCCTAAATGCAGGGAATGGAGTGTGCTGTCTGCAATTTCAAACCGACAGTGTTACTCGCAGGGTACCAAAGGGTAAGTATACAAATTTAAGTTCTGATCGGTGAAACGGTGTAGATTTGTTCCAAAGGGCCTAAATGCAGGAAATGGGGTGGTCTGTCCGAAATTTCAAGTAGACAGGGTTACTCGCAGGGTTCTAAAGGGTAAGTATACAAATTTTGGTTCGGATCGGTGAAACGGTGTAGATTTTTGTCAAAGGGCCTAAATGTAGAAAATGGGGTGGTCTGTCGGAAATTTTACGTGGACCGTGTTATTCACAGGGTTACAAAGGGTAAGTATACAAATTTTGGTGGAGATCGGTGAAACGGTGTAGATTTGGGCCAAAGGGCCTAAATGCAGGGAATGGGGTGGTTTTTCGGAAATTTCAAGTGGACAGGGTTAACCGCAGGGTTCCAAAGGTTAAGTATACAAATTTTGGTTCAGATCGGTGAAACGGTGTGGATTTGTATACATAACAGACAAACAGACAGACAGACAGACAGATAAACATTGAGCTTTATATATATAGATAGATGTTATATGTTGTTGTTATAGAGGAGTAACACCTCTTTAAAAAACCTTGGTCCAGCTGGCCCGGCTGGTAGTACCTTGTTAGGGTCCCTTGCCAGGGTTACGGTGAAGTCCTCAACGGTACCTGCAGTGAAAGAGGTGAACTTTGGCACAGTGTGGTTGGCGGAAGGGGCAGCCTATTGCTCAGGTTTAATAGGGCAAACTATTGTCCATAGTTATGATGGGCAGGTTTTGGCCCAACGGCAAAATGAGCGGATGAGGAGCCAATCACTCTCATGGCTCCCAACGGTCATAGAGGCGGAAGAGGCCATGCCAGACGGACTGGCTGTAAAGGCGCACCTCAGTAGTACTTGAGTATGCGGCAGTTCGTTGCAGTCTCTGTGTTCGGTCCTGCATGTCTCATTCTTCGTGAGCCGCAGGATAAGGCTCAGAGATCATAGTGTGTGGGTCTCGTCCTGGCAAGCTGAGATCCACCCTAAACAAATTCACGCCAGTGGCACTTCTTCCGAACGTCACTTTTCAAAGTCCAACGGCGATGGGATATGGACGGTGGGGGCAGGTTATGGGTGTAACTGGAAGCCCCTAGTTCGGACCTGCACGTTGGCAGCAGATGTGTGATGGTCGTCTTCCGGAGACTCTGTGACTACTCAGGAATTCGGTCCTGCATCTGTGTTTGGGCAGGCCTATTTAGGATCACCGCTGCCCACCCCACATGGGGAAGGCCCTAGAAAAGGTGGGCTAAACATCGGAAGTCACAATCTTGGTCCGGCTGGGCAACCGCACTCAGCAGGTCACCCCTCATGCGGTCGAAACTCAAAAACAGTAAAGAATCACAATTTGATTATTGGATCATGGAACATCAGAACCTTGCTTGATTTTGACAATAACATTAGACCTGAGAGAAGGTCAGCTCTCGTAACCCATGAGTTATCAAGACTCAACGTTGACATTGCTGCTCTCAGTGAAACTAGGCTGTCTGCTGAAGGCAAGATTACTGAATCTGGAACAGGATATACCATCTTCTGGAAAGGAAAGGATGAGGGTGAATGTCGTATTCATGGTGTGGGCTTCGCTGTGAAGACCAAACTGGTAAATTATCACCAACTTACGCCCATTGCAATCAGCGAAAGGCTCATGACTCTCCGCATACCACTCTCAGGAGGTTCCTTTATGACACTCATCTCTGCCTATGCTCCTACCTTAGATTCTGATGATGAAGTAAAGGCTCAGTTCTATAATCAGCTAAGTGAAATCATCTCCAAGGTACCATCTGCAGATAAACTCTTGCTCCTCGGTGACTTCAATGCCAGAGTTGGGAAAGATCACAGGCTATGGAATAATGTGATGGGCAAACAGGGACTTGGAAAATGTAATCCCAATGGACTGTTGCTTCTTGGTCTTTGTGCAGAACACGAACTTTTCATTACCAACACGCAGTTCCGGCTACCTGACCGCTTCAAAACCACGTGGATGCATCCTCGTTCCAAACATTGGCACATTCTTGATTATATCATTACCCGGCAATGTGATAAGAAGGACACTCTTATTACCAGAACAGCAAGGAATATAGACGATTGTTGGACAGATCATAAACTTCTTATATGTAAGCTCAGGATATCCATCAGACCTAAACCACCTAGGAACATCAAAAATTTGCCAAGAAAGAAGTTTAATACATCCAAACTTCAGGATGAATCCATGTACAAACATTTTGGAAACAGGATCGTCACCCAGTTATCAGAAAACCCAGTAACAAATGATATTCAGCAAGAATGGGCCACATTACAGAAGATTATCACACAGTCAGCTGAGGAAACCATTGGTTTTATAGTGCGGAAAAAACAAGACTGGTTTGATGACAACAATGAGGAAATTCTGTCTCTCATCAATGCCAAAAGGAATGCCTATCTTGCCCATCTTCAAGACCCAACTTCCAACACAAAGAGAGATAAACTACTGGAACTCAAGGGTAAATGCCAGACGCAGATAAGGCAGATTAAAAATACTTGGTGGCAACAGAAGGCTCAGGAACTGCAGAGATTATCGGATGCTCGAGACTTGAGGAACTTCTATGCCGTACTCAAGGAAATATATGGACCATCTCGCTCATCATCAGGTACACTGAAAAGCGCTGATAATTCTACTACCTTTACTGATAGTCAAGAAATCTTGGAACGCTGGAAGGAGCACTTCTCCAATCTCCTAAATCGTCCATCAGAAGCTGCTGAAGACTTCCTCTGTGATGTGCCGCAACAACCTGAACAACTGTGGTTGGCAGTACCTCCTACTTATCATGAATTCAGTGCAGCTCTCACCCAATTGAAACCCAGAAAAGCACCTGGCCCAGATAACATCCCTCTGGAACTAATTCAAGCCGGAGGTCATTCCCTCAAAACAAGAATTTTCATCCTTATCCTCAGAATTTGGGAATCAAGAAAGGTACCTGGAGACCTAAAGAATGCCACTATCGTCACTATCTTTAAAAAGGGTGATCGCAGTGTTTGTGGCAACTACCGTGGTATATCACTGCTATCAATTGTGGGGAAGATTCTTGCAAGAATTCTACTTAACCGCCTCAAGGTTATCTCTGAGAGGATCCTCCCCGAGTCACAATGCGGATTTAGAACTTCCAGAAGCACAATTGACTTGATTTTCTGTGTGAGACAGCTACAAGAAAAATGTAGAAAACAACAGAATCCACTCTTCTTAGTCTTTTATGACTTGGAAAAGGCATTTGATTCGGTTCCAAGACCAGCCATGTGGGCAGTGCTGAAGCGGTTTGGTTGCCCTCAGCGTTTTGTAGATCTAATCAAAGCTCTCCATGATGGCATGACAGGTCAGGTTTGCCATCAGAATAAGATGTCCGATGAATTTCCCATTACCCATGGACTGAAACAAGGATGTGTACTGGCTCCAACGCTTTTTGCGCTGTACTTGGCTGCAATGCTTTATGATTCACCCACAAACATCCCAGGTGTGGAGATCAAGTATCGTTTTGATGGAGGGCTTTTCAACCTAACTCGTCTCCCCTCCTTGAGGAAAACTCAGGTTACTAAGGTTACTAACATGTTGTATGCAGATGATGCTGCGTCACCAACTCTCACACCAGAAGAGCTGCAAGAGTCAGTTAACTGGTACAAAAGTGCATGTGATCGCTTTGGTCTTACCATAAATGTCAATAAGACTAAAGTCTTGGCACAACCTTCACCAGGCACACCTCTTCCTCAGTTCAATATCTCCATTTCAAATTTGCCTTTAGAACAGGTTGACCACTTCTCGTACCTGGGCAGTACCATTTCTGTGAGCTGTACCTGTGAGCAGGATGTGGATAAGAGAATTGGCGCAGCCCATGCAGCATATGGACGATTAGCGCACCGGGTCTTCATGAATAAAGATTTATCCATGAGTACAAAGCTTATGGTGTACAAAGCAGTAGTCATTTCTACATTGTTGTATGGCTGTGAAACGTGGACCCTTTACCGACGTGATCTTAGGAAGCTTGAGCGTTTCCACCTACAAAAACTTCGATCAATCCTGAGGATTAAATGGGAAGACCGCATTACCAATATTGCTGTTCTGGAAAAGGCTCAAATCAACAGCATAGAATCATCCATAATAGGTCACCAATTTAGATGGATTGGTCATGTCCATCGGATGGATGATGTGAGATTACCTCGTCAAATGCTATATGGTGAGTTATGCTATGGCACCAGACCTCATGGTGGTCCTAAGAGGCGCTACAAGGACCAATTTAAGCAGACCCTGAAATTGACAGGTCTTGATTCACAAACCTGGGACATGCTGGCTGAAAACCGCTCAACTTGGCGCCGTACCATCTCGGATACTGTAAAGGCGTTTGAAAGGGATCGACACATACATGAAGAGGCCAAGCGTCAAGCTAGGAAACTTCGAGCAGCCCAACCACGTCCTCCTCCAGCAATACTATGCGACTTGTGTGGTCGCTTGTTCCATGCCAGGATTGGACTCTTTAGTCACCTTAAACACATCCACAAACTGGACTGAAGGAAGAAGATTTATACTCGGATTCGAGTTAAAGCCGATGATGATGATATGTTGTTGTTATAGTGAGTGTTTTTGAAAACTTTTGCCAGTGCGTTTGGAAATTATAGCGAAATTCATATGATTCCGCGCTTACCATTGGGAGTAGGCTAGAAATAATGCACGTTGTGGGCGCAGCCCAGAGTTTCACAATATCTCGCTTGAGGGGTTAATTCCCCTCTGAAGGAAGGCATACTGAGGAATTTTTAACGCTCTTAAATTCTACGACTTCGACCAGGTTTGAACCCGCGACCTTGGGCATATAGAAGCTCAGCATACTACCAACTACGCCACCGAAGCCGCCGTCATAAAGATGAGCGCAGTAATTTTAAGACAGAACCCATTGGACTCCAAATTTCTTGTGGTCTTGCCCGCGGTGTCTGTTAGTTTTGGCGGTATTCGTGGTATTTGTTGCCAGTGTATTGTATTGTCAACAGTATTCCGTCTTCATGTTCCGTTTTTGTTTCTCAGTTAAGTATGATTGTTTTCTTGTGAAGGTCTATGTTCAAGTTGTGTAAAATTGAGGAAGTAATATGGCTAGCATTAAACTCAAAGGGATAAAATATGCAAAATATGAGTGTAATAGAGCTGCCGGTCAAGGATTCATTGTGACTAAATTTAATATTCCCTAATGTCATAAAATCAACATCTATTCGGGAGCTGTTTTTCGGGCAGTAGAAGATACAGAAGTGGAAATCAAGGTCAATGGGGAATTAATACACATACTTAGATATGCTGATGACACAGTACTTCTTGCCAGTAGTATTGAAAGCCTGCAACTGTACATTGATAAGCTTAATATAGTTGGAGAAGAAATGGGTCTGACGATCAACACCAAGAAAGCAAAAATTATGGTTTTTAGTCGAAGAAGAGATAAAGTAATTCTGACACTGAAAGGACAACAAATCCAACAAGTTGATAAATGGTTGTTGGTTGTCAGAGGATTTGAATCCAGACCTTGAAATTAAGACCAGTATAGAAATGGAAAGATCAACTTTTAAGAAAATGAGACCTTTATTGTGCGATGATGCATTAAATTTAAAACTAAGACAGCATATTGTAAAATGTTGTTTGGTCCATTTTGCTTTATGGAGTGGAAGCCTGGACTATGAAATCGTCGATCATTAAGAGGCTCGAAGCTCTGGAAATGGGGTTTCATAGAAGGATGCTGAAAGTCTCTTGGACAGATCATGTCTCTAATAACCAGGTAATGCAGAGGGCAAATTCTCAACGAGAGCTACTGACCACCATCAAATGCAGGAAAATTGCATACCTGGGTCATGTGTTACGCGGCGAAAAGTATACAATATTACATTTCATTTTAAAAGGCAAAATTGATGGGCAACGAAGAGCGGGAAGGAAAAGGATGTCTTGTCTTCGGACCTTCCAGATTGAACTGGAACAAGATCTATTGAACAGCTCTACCACTCTGCTGAAGATAGACAAACACTGTCCACATTGATCGCCAACGTCCGGGAGACTGGGCAGAGCTCATAGAGGAAGAAGAAGAAGGTCAAAGAGAAAGGCGCGCTAGAGACCACAAACAAACTCCTAAGGCGTTTTCAAATGTGGCAATGCAGTAAAGCAACCATATGGGGTGTGATCAGCTGTTTTGTTGGTTCACACTCTTAAGTAATTGGGATTGTTAGTTACGATAAGCTGACGGCAGAAGACAAAATGAAGAGGGCCTCCAGTTGAACTCTTGTGTGAATGGGATCTACAGGCATGGGGAATGGTGTCTACGGACGTTGTTGTGATCATCATTTGAAGACTGACATCGCAAATGCGTAGGACGGAAGTCAGGATAAAGACAAGGATGATGCAGGCAAGAGTAGCTCGGAAATTGGCAACAGTGACAATGCCAATGTTTCAATGATGCAAATTTTACATTTTTGGGAATTATTTTCGGTGAAAAAGTGAGATTTCTACGCAAGCAATATGGACAAAACAATGCGTCAATCATGCTCGCTTTCATTGCACTGCTCGTGACCTGTTTCTTTACAACATGTGTGGTGAGATATTCACATAATAAACAGTGCAATGAAATATCCTCCTGTACGACTGTGTACATACATAATCTTGAAGAAAATAAATAATAAAAACTATGTACAAAAACTGTGTCAGCAGTGTAAAGACCAGAATAGGAGAAACCAATAGGTTTCAAGTTGATACAGGCTTATGACAGGGTAGTGTACTTTCCCTCATATTATTCATTCGAGTGATGGATGAAATCCATAAGAACATCAAAGGGAAATTGGGAAGTGTTTGTTGTTTGCAGATGACATAGTGATATAGGGTGATTATGAAATGGAAGTTCAAAACCAAGTAGATATTTGGAACCAAGAGATTGACAATATTTGGATGAAAATAAGCACGGATAAGAGCAAAACAACGGTGATGACGAGAAGGGGAAGTAAGGAAGGGGAAAGATAAAATTAAATGTAAATATTCTAGAAGTGGTAAAAAGTTTCAAGTACTTGGGAAGTGTGATCACAGAAGATGTGAAGATAACTGAAGAAATTGGTAAAAGAATACAACAAGCAAATAGTTTCTACCCGAGCGTGAGAGGTGTTGTGTGGAACCCGGATGTCACAAACTATTATGAACCCATAATGACAAATCATGGTGTCCACAGAATTTTCAATGTCAATTTTCCTCACTTTTATTGACCACTTTTCAACAAAATTCCTGACTCGTGAAGTCATCGTAACATCGGAAAAAAGGTTTATTGAGAAAACAGATATTATATATCAAAATTGCCATTATGGAAATAGGAAATATCAAGTGATTGGCATTTAAATTTTCTTGTTTATGAGTGTTAAGTCACAATATTTTAGAGGCTGATTGCAGACACGTAGTGCAATGTGCTGGGCTCGCCACATCCCTACGCCAACTCCAAAAAAGCGTACAAAAAATAGGTGAAAGAGGTTTTTACTATGATGTACTGTAAAACTGGAAACTTAGCAGTATGTCCAGTGAGTTATTGCTTTTTATCTTTAGAGATTAGTTGAACTAGTAACATCAAAATATGGCTGTAAATGTACAAAATACTGTATGGTTAATTGAAAATTCCTGACTTTCTAATACTTTGCCATTTTTTTCCTGACTCACGCCATTTTTTTCACACTTTTTCCTGACTTAAGACAAAATTCCTGACTTTTCCTTCCTGTGGACACCATGCATATGCAGCTGGGACATGGACGAGAGCAGGATACGGGCAGCAGAGATGAGGTTTCCAAGAAGCATCGAAGGAAAGACAAGGAATGATAGATTAAGGAATAAGGAAATTTTGAAAAAGCACAGGAATCTGGAAACTCCAGGATAGGATAGAAACAACTAGCCTGAAGTGGTGTGGACACACGATGAGAATGAGTGAGGAGAGAGTACCACAAAATATATTTTTGGAAAAGTTAACAGGAAAGAGACCACGAGGAAGACCCTGAAAACAATGGATGGATTCAGTGAAGGAGTGTGTAAAGAGAAGATGTACTGCAAGTAGGAAAGGAGTGGCAAAGATGGAGGTCCTTAATTCACAACCCAACTCAGGAGGAGACAAACCTGGGAAATAAAGATGATGACATACCGTATTTACTTGCCTATAACACACACCCCCCCCCTCAATTTTCTACTATTGGGGGGGGGAATTATTGTAAAAAAAAAAGAAGAAAAAAAATTGAGAAGGCGAAATAATCAGAAAAATGTAGCAAATAGGCGTACAAGATCCCAGTTAACGGTAAAACCCACCTGTGTATTGTTGATGTCGACAATGGTTACTCACTCCCCCTATCCCCAACTTACGAGTTTAGTGTCTCGCGTCCCGCACTGCCGTGTGTAGTGTATAATTAAGAAGTGTGCAGTACACAAGCAGGACTGAAAATGAGCGAGAGAACAAGTTTTACGGCATCCTTCAAGTTGAAAGTGCTAGAATTTGCTGCAGAAAATGGAGTGAAAGCGGCGAGTCGTAAATACGAAATGCAGCCGTGAATGATTCGTTATTGGTGCAACCAGAAGTTCAAATTATTGGGAACCAAGAAGACTTCTAAGTCCTCCTGCGGTGTGAAAAAGGAAAGTACGAAAATGTGGTCGGTTGGTATTAGAAACAAATCTTCCGTATGTTCTCAGGTGTAGTGTTGGCTTCATTGATTAGGAGGATGTCTATGTCTCTGTCTATCATGATTAGCAAAAAAAGGTACCACACTACAACAACCTGTCAGTCAGACTGATTTTATGTCAGCAAATAGGAACTTGAAAAATACTATCAAAAACAGGTATGATGAAATGGCAAAGAAAACAGCAGAAACCAAATTATGGAAGGATCATCATCATCATCATCATCATTTCCCCTTATCCAGCTCCTGCCGGGTCGGGGTATTTATGGCACTTCTCCACTTTCCTCTTTCCTTCCACCATTCTTCTTCCACGATCTTGTCCCAGTCCAGATTTCTTTTTCTTACGCTGTTCTTCACTGAATCAATCCACCTTGTTCTAGGTCTTCCTCTTGCTCTCTTACCCTTGCACTTCGCCTCCAGCATCTGTCTTGGTATTCTATTTTCCTCCATTCTCTTTACATGTCCAAACCACCTTGGTTTATTCTTCTCAATTCTCTCATTTAGTTTTTCCATCCCAACTTCCTTCCTAACATCTTCATTCCTCACTGTCTTTCCTATCATACTTCTTAGGAATTTCATTTCACTGGCTTGGATTCTACTCTCTTGCTTGCTTGTCAAGGTCCAAGTCTCAGCTGCATAAGTTAATATGGGAACATAGTATACTTTATACATTACCTCCTTGCTTTTCCTTGGTACTTCCTTATCCCAAACACATTTTCTTACACTTTGATAGAATGCATTGCTCTGCTGTACTCTCCTGCCAATCTCCATGTCCAACCTACCAGTTTGCATCAATTCACTTCCTAGGTATTTGAACGTGTCCACAATTTCCAAACTCTCGACTTCCAATTTTCACAGTGCCCTTTCCTTGTCTTTCCCCTCTTGTCATCACCAAGGTCTTGCTTTTCTCTATACTGATTTTCAGGCCGTACTTCTGAATATTTTCGTTCAGTGCATCTAGTTGTTTTTGCACTTCTTCGGTGTTCCTTCCCCAGACCACAATATCATCTGCAAATAACAGTAATTTCATTTCTTTATGTCCATATGCTTCCTTTGTTTCCTTTACAATTTCATCCATCACCATTATGAACAAGAGAGGTGACAGCACACTCCCCTGTTTTAGTCCAGTCTTGTTCCTAAACCAATCTGTCTTTCCCACTGGGGTCAGTACCCTGCTAACACAATTGTTGTACATTGCTTGCACCATTTCCAACATTTCTCTTCCCAGTCTCTTCTTAACCATGGTTTCCCATACCTTCTCTCTGGGGACACTATCATATGCCTTTTCTAGATCTATGAAAGTCATGATCAAATCCTCTGCATATTTCCAGTTCTTTTCCATCACCTGCCTCAAGCTAAAGATTGGGTCCACTGTGGATCTTCCACTCCTGAAGCCATACTGTTCCTCTTGCAACTCTCCTTCCACCTTTCTTCTCATTCTTCTTTCTAATATCCTTTCCAGTATTTTTACTATCTGTGATATGAGGGTGATCCCTCTATAGTTATCACACACCTTCTTGTCCCCCTTCTTAAACACTGGTATTATTAGCCCTTTCTCCTAGTCTTCTGGTACACTTTTCTGTTTCCACACATACTTTAGCAGTCGATACAACCATTGCATACCAACAGGTCCAGCAGCCTTTATCATTTCTACACTGATTGATGCTAAATGGGATCAATATAAATTAACACCAAGAAGAGAAGCTGTAGCCTTGTTCAGACTTAACACTGGCCATGACTGCCTTGCAGCTCATCTGAAACGAATCAACATCCTGAGATCTGAAGAATGCACACTGTCACGAACCTGGAAGTAAAATGGATAAGGGTCACCTGCTACATTGCAACAAACTTGATGTGACTGCTAGAACTTCAAGAATCCTCACACAACTCTATTGAAACGCAAGAAAGCTGATGGAATGGAATCCGGGCTAGCCATAGGAAACAACAACAACAAATCTTCCGTATTTCAGAAAGGCCTAGTTGACGCGCAACATATTGCGACACTACGTAACCTTGAACTCTATGCACCCAATGCAGTGCGCGGCTGCAGCGCTGCCTTAGTCCTGTGGTCAGTCAGCTGTGATGATGCAAGAGAGTGGCTACTATCACTTTTATGGTAAATAAAGTCTAGGTTAAAATAACTATTTTGTGTGTTGATTTAAGGACGTTAGGTGCTCCTTCGTGTGCCTTTATACCACGCCATCCTAACCTATATCAAGGGAAATTTTCACCTATTTTACCCCCCCACCCTATTTTTAAAGCCAAAATTTCGAGGAAAAGGAGGTGTTATAGGCGTGTAAATACGGTACATCCTTCTGCTGTGGATGCTTGGACAGTTTCGCTATTTCTGTATCAAAAGTGTACTCACTGGACAGGACAGGGAAGCAGATCCGGCTGGTACAGAGCCTCGTTGCCACCTTCACAGGGATCATCCGAAAGCTTAATGTAGCCTTTGGTCCGGTTGTAGAACTTGCCCGGTTTGCAGGAGCTGGGAATGTCATACGGACTGGCCACTCCCGTCTTGTTGCGTATGCACTCTCTGGTTCCGGGGTAGCGGACAAACCCAAAATCACTGAAAATTGAGAGCATAGGGTACAACATAGTCCAGTCACCAACAATGTAACCTTATCACTAGGGCCCGGATGTTGATACCGTAAAAAGTTTAAAACATTCACTTGAATGAATGAAATGACTAATAAATGACCTAAAAATTCGAAAAAAATACACTATACAATGGAGAAAATGATCTCTTAAGCTCAAACTGAAAAGTCAATCTAGCACTTAACGAAAGGTTTATGGTTCACTTTAGTCTGAGTTGCACTGCACTACGCATGTCATTCCGATGTTGTCAAATGTTATATCTCGAAAAGCTACGTTCAACATCAAGTGAAGTGAGGAAGGTCATTTGCTGCTAAATCCTCCTCAATCCCAACCATGCAGTAGTTTTCACCAGAAAGAATGTCAGAAATTTTGTATAATGTGTTATACCCGGTGTTTTTGTCCAGCACTTTTTTCAGTTTGATGCAATACCCGCAGCAATTTCACCACGATTGTTGCTAAGACTAGTTTCCACCCGGTTGATTAAGGAAATGGAATTAATATTTCAATATTTTAAATTATCTTGTATCAGCTATTAGCTCCTCCTTAACTCTGAGAGACGTAACTCCCTCATATAAAGCTGTGACATGACTAAATTGGAAAAAAATGACCTTATAAGGCCGATTTCTCTAAAATAAGACCAAACTTTAAAAAATGCTCTTAAAATGGAAAAATAGCAAAAAAAATGCACAAAGATGCAAAATAAAAATGGCATATTTGAAGATGGGATGTCCCGTCCGGAGTTTCTATGTACTTCAGCATTGTTTTAGACAGCTAAGTGAAAGGATGACATGTCGTCAACATCCGGGCCCTAGTCATAACATAAACATTGTGATATATAGAATGACTTCCTGCTGTTGGGTTGAGTTCTATCTGAAGGGACCCTTTGCAAATATACCGTATTTACTCGGCTATAAGACTCCCTTTTTTCAAAATTTTTAGTTCCGAAATTGAGGGGAGGGGGAGTGTTCTATAGACGCGTACTTCGCAAAAATCCATTATTTAGGAAAAAATAAGCTATTTCATTTTGATGCTACCTTGTACGATATATTTAATCTAAACAAAGTTTACATCTTTGATCAGCTCATTATGAGACTGCCATAACCTCACTTATCCCCCAATGACTTTCACTACTATTCCTTGCTAAGCAAAAATCTTAGAATCAAAGAAACAGAATTAAATGGACAAAGTATCAGACATGGAAAATGCAAACTTTATTTTTATTTGAACATACGGAGGGAGAATGCATCAATTAGGGAATGAGTGATCACTTCTCACTAACATTTGTAAACACAACCGAGTACGTATTATTCACACGTTTCACATTAATATACCAATAATGTGTCACACAAACACCGATGGTTATTGCAACAAATGAAATGTGTTGCAAAGAAAACTGAGACTGTCGTAAACACAAACGAATCGCAAAATAAATAATACTAATCAGAAGAAGGAGCCTCCGTGGCTTAGGCGGCAGCACGCCGGCCTCTCACCGCTGAGTCCGTGGTTCAAATCCCGGTCACTCCATGTGAGATCTGTGCTGGACAGAACGGAGGCAGACAGGTTTTTCTCCGGGTACTCCGGTTTTCCCTGTCAAAATTTCATTCCAGCAACACTCTCCACTATCATTTCATTTCATCTGTCATTCATTTAATCATTGCCCCAGAGGAGTGCGTCAGGCCTCGGCAGCCGGCACAGTTCATATCCTCGCCGCTAGATAGGGGCTTCATTCATTCCATTCCTGACCCGGTCGGAGACTGGAAGCAGGCTGTGGATTTTCACTAATCAGAAGAATGCAGGCAAGATGAAACCATAACTTTCATTGGCGGATGGCGCATCTACTCGGCAAATAGTGTGGCATCTTCTATTGAGTATCAGGTGAAGCCCATTGGCTACACAATTCGATATCCTGCCCAATCGCGTATGCGGTACACAAAATGGTGGTCCTATCGTCTGAACAACAAACTAACATACCGTAACAAAAAAAATATTTGTCATAAAAGAGAATGCATTTCAGTTGTAATTATATTTTTTTTTAAGAATTCGTCAATTTCCAAGAATGTTTTTCGACTCTCAATAATTAAGGAGGAGGTAGTATAAGCGATTTCCAAGAATTTTTTATTTTGGCTCTCGAAAATTAATGGGGGGTACTCTAGGCGAGGGAATCTTATAGCCGAGTAAATACGGTAACACCAAGTTCAGTCAATAGCCGAACACCAACCATGTTTAACGAGGCCTGTCTACATTTATTTAGTTACATACTTTATGCTCACATTGGAGCACTTAAATCAAACCAAATATCGTATTTACTCGCCTACTGTATTTACCATTACAGGATGGTATAGAGAAATCTAGACTTAGATGGTATGGACATTAGGGTGGAACGAAAAAATATTGTTATCAATTTCAATACGTAATAGTGATAAAAAGTTGCCTTTTGCTATAATTAAATCATTTGAAAAGTTTGAACACTATTGGAGTGGGGTAAGAGGTGCCACAAAGGGTTAGAAATTGTGATTTTTTAGCTTAAAAATTGCAGTTTTAGGTGACTAAGATGCACTAGCTGATCAATGTGATCATAGTACGTACGGTTAGAGTGGAGGGTGGAGCGTGTTACTGCTTGTCTGCAGCAAGTAGGTGGGAGAGGGAGCGACTTGTCTCTCTATGCCTCAGAGGTCAGTCCAGTCCAAGTGTTGGTGTGAGACACAAGTAGTAGTTGTGAAGTGCAAGTTGTGAATGATTAATTTTGATCGTGTCGGTAGTGTCATTAAAAAATTTGTTAATAGACCTTTAGTGTATTTGCATAATACTTACGGTAAAAGTTTTTTGTTAATGAGATGGCAGAGATGTTGTCAAAGCGAGCTCAGACTAGACTTCTGTGGGAATGTCCCATTTTCGGTCATCCTAAAGTATTGAGTGATACTTATTTACCAACCTATGATTATATCATGAAGAATTCCCTTTATATTCTACACGAGTTGAAACGAGATATATCAACAAAAGAGCCAATGGTGAATGAGATATTAGATATTCTAATGGAGAAAGTTGAAAATGTTGGGGTTAAAGCATCAATTCAGTGTCTCGTACCCGTATGTTGCAAATGGGAAAAGCATATCATGACAATTATAGAAATATATTGACATCAAAGGGAAGAAAAGGCACAGAAAATTATGATTTAGCTGTAGACAAATTTTTTAATGAAAGTAACTCTCTTTTTGATATAGCATCTTTCAAGTGCAAGTTGCTCTTAAGAGTGGAAGTGTACAAAAGACAAAAAAGTACCTGTGCCTGAACGAAAGTTTTTAGTAGAGAGGAAAATATGAAAATGGGTATCAGCACACTTGATAACTCGGTTACTAAGATTTTGAGCCAGAGTGATGATCGGAAGTTAAAGGTGATTCGACAAGAGCTTAAATACGAACAACATCTGGAAGCTGTGGCAGCTAATACAACACAAAATGACGTGGTGCTTCAATCTGATGATTCGGATGACGAGTTGCCAGTAGAATCGGCCAATATGACTGGAATTTATGTGCTTCAACCTGAAGATTATGGTACAGTACATGAGTTTCTGGCTGAATCAAAAACTTATGGCGACTGGTTTAGTTTTCACGTTACCTTTGCAACGAACATCTCAAAGTACTCGACCCAGTTATTCAAAGAAATGGCTTCTATGCTCACCCTGAAAACATGCTTGTCTGTATGTTAAGTGATGAGGGAAAACACATAAGAGAGTTAGGCCTCCGACGACTTTTGAAGGCAAGGTCAGGACAGAAGAATGAGGTACGGAAGTTTGTGAGACCTAAACTAAACTTCAAAGCTGAAGATTACATCGCCATGATCAATTGGGCTGATGTAACAATTCCACAACCACCGATGACAAAGCACGTAACTGATGACGACTTAGCCAAGTACATAAGTGAAGCAAGAGAAGATAGCCTCATGCATTCTATTGATTTTCCACGTTTTCCCTGTCGTACACAAGCAGTGGAAACAGTAATAAAGCTTGTAACAGAATCATCACTCTGTGTTTGTGGTCTAGAAGAAAGAAATGGATTTGTCAAAGCCAGAATTGCTTCACACAAGATGATGCCAAAATTTGAATCAAAGAAACACTTTACCTAAAATGTATTTTAGAACATTGAATATTGATTTAGCATTATGTTTTATTTGTCTATTATTTGCATTTTATGAATAAATGTGTATTCTTATCTCAATGGTTATGACTTTATTGCTTAGGTTAAGTACCTTAACTACTCTCTGATTTGGTTCAATAGTATCACTGTGTTATAAAAATGAAAGGAGACATTGTAAGTACCTTAAGTAAGTTTTAGTCAAAGAAAAATCAATACAATGTCATATCTACCCCTATCTTACCACAACAAAGCCAAAAAACATGGTGTCCACAGAATTTTCAATGTCAATTTTCCCGACTTTTCCTGACCATTTTTCAACAAAATTCCTGACTCGCGAAGTCATCGTAACATCGTAAAAAAGGTTTATTGAGTAAATATGTATATATCCTTTTTCATTTGCAGAATTTGCCCAACGTTCTCCTCTTTATTCATTTAAAATAGAAAATAAAGTCAATTATAATGCAATAATACATAAATCAAAGTACTTAATGAGGGGCAGATGACCTCATAGTTCCGTCCCTTAAAACAACAATAACTAACATATAACTAAAGTACTTAATAACCTAAACTATAGTGATGGGGTCACAACATCCCTACGCCAACGCCAAAGAAGTGTACAAAAAATAGGTAAAATAGGTTTTCACTATGATGTACTGTAAAAATGGAAACGCACCATAATGTCCAGTGAGATATTGCTTTTTATCTTCAGAGATTAGTTGAACTAGTAACATCAAAATATGGCTGTATAACACAAAATACTGTATGGTTAATATAAAATTCCTGACTTTCTCATACTTTTCGCCATTTTTTCACACTTTTTCCTGACCTTTCCTGACCAAAAACAAAATTCCTGACTTTTCCTGCCTGTGGACACCATGAAAAAGTACATTTTTTAAAGAAAAAACTTTATTTATTCATGTTTTAATACCCTACCTACTAAGTGGGCCTATAAAATGATGGGCAACAAATTTTAATTTTTTGCATTATTTTAGGCATAGTTTTAATGAAATTGAAATATTAAACATAAAGAACCATCAATAAAATTAAAAATAAAATTCTAGAAAATTTGAAAATTTAAAGACAAAAAAATTATGTTCAAGGCTTTTGCAGCACCTCAAGATGTGATTCTATCACAATAAATCTTTGTAGAATAACTTCTCACATAAAAAGACAAATTTTAATCACTATTAGAATGGGAAATACATAGAACTATTTTTTGCCCTATACCAACGTTCCACCCTAATGGGCATGTTAAACGAATGGAGGAGAAGAGGATACCCAGGAGGATACACGAGACGAAGTGGGAAGGAAAGAGACCGAGAGACAGGTGGCTGAAGGGGGTGGAAGAAAGCGTGAAGAAGAGAGGAGAAGACTGGACGAGGGTGGAGGCTGAGAGATGGTGGGAAGACAGAAGACGTTGGAGAGGCTTGTGTTCCAAACAGACCCGGCCAGTGGCTGGAAACTGTGCAAGATGATGATGACGACTCGCCTATAGTACCCTCTTTAATTATTAAGAGTCAAAATACAGCATTCTTGGAAATTGACGAATTCTTAAACATTTTTTAATTGTAACTGAAATTGATCCTCGTTTATGACAAAAATATTTTTCTTGTTACATTATTTAGTTATTCAGACAATATGACCGCAATTGGACAGGATATCAAATTGTGTAGCCAACAGGCTTCACTCAATATCCAATAGAAGAAGCCACACTATTGGCTGAGTAGAAGCGCAAGTTTAAAATCCGCCAATGAAAGTTATGGATTAATATTTTGCCTGCATTCTTTTGTTATTCTTTGTATTGCACTTCGAAGTGGTGTTTGTGTGACACATTATTGGTATATTAATGTGAAACGTGTGAATAATACGTGCTCAGTTGTGTTTACAAATGTTAGTGGAATGTGATCACTCATTCCCTAATTAATTGATGCATTCTCCCTCCCTATGTTCAAATAAAAATAAGGTTTGCATTTCAACGTCTGATACTTTGTCCATTCCATTCTATTTTTTTGATACTAAGATTTTTGCTTACCAAGGGATAGTAGTGCAAGTCATTGGGGGATAAGTGAGGTTATGGCAGTCTCTTAATGGGCTGATTAGAGATGTAAACTTTGTTTTCAGATCGCAGGCTATCACGGCCGGTGGCTAGTTTATCATCTAGGCTTACAGGATGGAGTATATCAGTGATTACTTCCCCGATATCACCGATATACGACGCTGCTTCATCCTGTAAGCCTAGATGATAATGTAAACTTTGTTTATTTTGATTAAATATATCGTACTATGTAGCATCAAAATAAAATGGCTTATTTTTACCCTCTCCCTTTCCCAAAATAATGGATTTTTTTGCTAAGTTCGCATCTATGGTACGCCCCCCTCAATTTCAGAACTAAAAATTTAGAAAAAGAAGGGGGTCCTATAGCCGAGTAAATACGGTACATTTAAATCATCTAAGGATTGACAGGGAATCTTCTTCCTCTCCGAAAACCTCTTCATTCTAGCTGTCCTGTCTGCCCTTTCCTGATCAGTTATGACATTGTTTCCGTTGATTAAGTTTTAGTGTAGGCCTTCTATGCTTGTTCTTCAGAATCCTTTTTCTCCTCTAAATTCAATTTGTTTCATGGCACACAAATAAGCCGACCCAGCTAATTTGTGGGACAAATGCTAGAGAAAAAGAAGAAGATTTTCAATTTGTAATATTCGGGGCAAGAGAGGAAGAGGGCGCCGAGACTGCACTACATCAATCATCATCATCATCATCATCATCATCATCATCACCACCACCATTCATACAGAGACATGGAGAGACTGACTGGCGACAGGGAAGAATGGAAGAGGAGGATTGCTGCCGACCAATCTACGGATTGAGAACATGGATGAATATTCAACTGCTGATGATGCTTTACAACGAAACGACTGGCGCCTCAGGATTAAGAAAGTCGGCCCCGCGTTACCAGAAAAGGCGAGGAACAGAAGAATAAGAAGTAATATTAAACTTGTCTAAATTATTTTGAACTTTTTTTGAACCAATTATATTTTGTTTTATTTTTTCCAAAAGTAGTCTGTTTCATAGCCTATGGCGGCTTTGGTGGCGCAGTTGGTAGCATGCTGAGCTTCTATGCCCATGATCGCGGGCACAAACACGGCTGAAGTCTTCAGATTTTTTAAGAGCGTTTAAAATACCTCAGTATGCCTTCCTTCGGAGGGGAAGTAAAGCCGGCGGTCCACGTCATAGATTTATGGCATGAAAAAGAACCTTCCACAAACTAAACTCTTGTGAAGCTAAATTTGTAGTTTAGGTTTGATTAAAGCTCTTAAGTTCTAACGTTTGTCACCAGGTGCTGGTTGCGATGACATCTAGTAGTAGCCAAGTTCACAGCTAGGTGTCGTGGATGGTAGCATTTGGTAGCAAAAGTAAGAACTACTTGAAATTATCGTCTGCAGTCCTTACTTGAATTAAAACCGATTATTATTATTATTAGCGTATGGTACAACACAAAACAAACAACATAAACAATATACATACATACAATACCGTATATACTCTAATACCACCCGCACATTTTTAAACAAAATCGGACGTGAAAAATTGGGGCGCGGGTCTTATTTGAGTCATCCTGATTTTAAAGATTTAAATTGCCCGCCACGCGCGATATCGCGTGTTGCGAGTAACCGCTAGATGGTGCTAACCTTCTTCCGACTATCACTTTGTTTTACCGTAAGCAGGCGGCGTCATAAAGTCTCCCGCACGTTTTCCGAGTGTAAACATGAGTTCTACGAAGCGTTTGCGGTCATTTACTGTGAGTGAGAAATTGAAAGTTGTGAGGGAAGCTGAAGTTATTGGAAATCGTGCCCGGTAGGAAATATGATATTGACGAGTCATGTATTCGTGATTGAGCGGGATGACGTCTATGCTACAACCACGGGATGTCTGCGTGAACCGCCCGTTCAAAGCAGCCTTGAAACAGCTATATACGGAGCGGATGGCGGCTGATAAGCACACACTGACCCCAACTGGTCATATTCAGCGCCCGGAAGTTCAGCTGCTCTGTTCGTGGATTTTGACGGCAAGGAATCGTATCTCAGGAGATCTCATACGGAAGAGCTTCAAGAAATGTAGTATTTCCAATGCTATGGATGGCAGTGATGATGACATTTTGTGTGAAAGTCATGGTGAAAAAAGTTTCGAAGTTGGTACTTCTGATGACGATGAATGAAGTGTTTGTGTCTTTTATTTGTATTTTTAATTGTTACTGCGTGTTATTTTAGGACGACTTCAGAACTGTTGGAAACTATTTTGTAGAAATGCTATTCTGTTTATTTAGTAAAGATTGTAAATAGTTTTGAGCAAAACATTTTTTTTTTTAAATTTTGTTCTTCAAAATCAGGGTGCGGGTCTTATTCAGGGGCGGGTCGTATTCGAGTAAATACGGTAGGTAACACATTACAACTGTAACAATCATGCAAGGGAAAGGGTGTTCAAATATTAATGTCTAAATTTTCTAGCCATCTTATGGCTTCAGTAGAGGCTATTACAAAGTCCTGTGTTGATCCAGTGAATGCCCTACTAATACACTCAGTGACAATATGATTCATAGTCTGTCTAACTGCACCACAATCACAGGTTGGGGAAGATCGCATACCCCATTTGAACATCATTGATCCGCATCTCCCGTGGTTAGTGCAGACTGTTGAGAGTTACCCATGTCTTGCGGGGCAAATCAAAGCCAACTGGCAGATTTTGAATGTTGAACAATGCCTGCCATTGCATTGGAGCTATGCTGTTTCACTCTTTTTGCCAATCAGCTTTTGGATCATAATCCTTCCTAACCAGTTCCTGTGCTGTTTGAATGGTGGAGATCTTGACTTGAGACGGCTATATCTGGTGCTAGCATCTTCATGAATGGGGAGTTCAGGATTGACCAATATCTTGTTGTATTCCCTGACCAAGTTGTTCAGTCTTCTAATTCTAGGCGGTTCTATGTGACTAAGCACAGGCAACCACAAAAGAGGGTAGATTTTATTGTGCCACTAATAATACGCATTGTCTCATTCAGGACTGTGTCCACCTTTATAACATGAGAGCTGTTGACCCAACTGAGGAACAGTACTCAGCTGTTGAAAGTACCAGTGCCATCGCCGAAGTACGCAATGAAGTTGCAAATGCTCCCTATGTGGAGCCAGCAAGTTTGTGAATGATATTGTTACGTGTCCTTAATTTGGCTGCTAGGTTGGTGAGATGCTTCCTGTACGATAACGTTCGGTCAAGAGTAACTATAAGTTATTTGGGGTTGGCATTATGAGGAAGAGGGCCTCCATTAAGAGAGACTTTCGGGGTAGAGTTCGCTTGCCGATTGTTTAAATGGAAGAAGCAGGTGTCCGTTTTACTAGAGCTGGGCTTCAAGCACCACTTTTCGAAGTATTTGCATAGGACATCCAGGTCTGCATTTAAAGTTCTCTCTATGACATTAGCATGCGCTTGTTGAGTAACTATTGCTAGATCATCAGCATAAGCAAACTGACGAAAGCTGGTAGTAGGTATGTCCGCAATATACAGATTAAACAATAATGGAGAAAGAACAGACCCTTGTGGAAGACCATTATTGAGTAACCTTATTTTGCTGTGGTTTTTATGCATAACTACCTGGATTATTCTATTTGAAAGCATATTGTTAATCAAACGTGACATTTGACTGCACTTTGTCAGTTTAAAGAACTTTTACACAATACCTTCTCTCCACACTGTGTCGTAGGTAGCTGTTAGATCAATAAATACTGCCCCACTCTTCAATCACTTCTCAAAACCTGTCTCAATATGTGTTGCATACCTGCCAACTTTTGAAAAGGGCTATCAGTAAAACTCACGCGCGACAAAAAAATCTAAGGATTTTCGACATATCCCGGCTTGACGAAAATAATAATACTTCTGGGCTACAAAATACAATAACTCATGCTTTAAACAGGATACTTCAATGAAATCATATCTACTTACATAATTTGTAGATGAACATAACAATCAAGAAGAAATCCATGTTAATCAGCAGCAGGCGTGGTGAATATTGGTTTGGAGCAGACATAACAGGACTTCCTTGATAGATTACGCTGATATACGATAATTGAAAAAGGCTTTAAACAATAAAACTTGTTTAACGTAACACAGGCAAGAAATAATATAATACACACTGCAAATCACATGCTAGTTCGACTTTTAAGTCATGGTTGTGGCCTTTTTAGCTTCCTGCAAACAGTCTTGAGAAAATGTTTTGTCATAACAGGGACCAGAACTCCTGGTCTTCAAAATAGAAATAGACTCCAGAGATTCATTGGACATGGATGACCTGAACTGTGTTCTATTTTTCTTCACAAGGCTAAAAAAAACGTTCACATTCTGCATTGCTATGGGGTATGGTGAGAATAGAGAGCAATACTCTAGAAATTCGGTTATACTTAAGAAGTCCATCGGCTCCACGAATTCTTGATATTTGTGTCCAACTGGAATCACTTGCAGCATCTTGATGTGCAGCCAAAGTGTCATCTACCTGAAGAGCTGTGAACTGCCTCTGAAGCTCATTCACCACCTCATCTGTAGTTTCATTCTCTTCCTTGCATAACATGATAGGAAACTTTTCCAAGAAAAAACGAATGGAAGATAACTGTGCATCTTCAATTTTGTCTAACCTAGCAACTTGAGAATTCTTTAACACGTCATCCTTGAGTGGAAACTTGTTGATGATGTAGTCACAGGCAGTATAAAAGTAGTGTCTCACTGATGAAAAGAAAAGGGATTTATCTGTATCCGGTCCGTTCTGAAGGCACTTAACAACTTCAGATGATGCATTTTTTGCCATTTACAATACATGTCGTTTTCGTGCGACCACAACTATATTTCTTTGCAACTTCTGATGTGGGAAACATCTTAAATAAAGCACCAGCATGATCAGCCGCACTTAAGGGCACATTGTGCTCCACCAAAAAGGAAGTAAACAGACACTCGGCCCTAATTACGTCATTGTCAACGTTTCCAGACTTAGCAAAAAAGGTGTTGATTTTCTTGCTATCTTCCTTCGATTTAACATAACTAATGTGTTTACCGCACTTCACATGATTACTTAAATCGTTTTTTCCACCATGTGCAATATTAATATCACACCCACATACCGTGCAAAAGGCAAATTTTTCTCCCTTTTTTGATTTTAGTATGCACGGAAAATCAACCGAGTATGATTCTTTAAATGTCTGGAAGTACTGTTTCTTGTTGGATTTGTTCATTCTCGATATCTACTAAAACATCGAAAGGAACCTGGATCACTGAACGCCACATAAAATTATAACATAAAACACTTAAGACAGCCAACACTTCATTAAAACATGTCAAAACACACAAAGTCTTAAACCACGATGCCAACCTCGTGAAGAAAGAATATGCACATGGTAGAAAGAAAAAAAACACACACACACGTGGAACGAATGTAATTAGTCCAAGGAATACAGGAAACTGCGAAGCACGAAGTTATAGCACAAAAACTCGACCGCTTCATTAAAATATGCCATAACCTTAAAAGACGAAAACATTCAAGGAACGCCAACTTCGTGAACAATGAACAACTAACGTGGTCAAAGAATATGGTTTAAATCGCAACGAGCGAACGGAGCGGAACAAAGAATATGAGAAGCAGAGCCTGTCGACACCTAAGATTCACATGGAAGAACGGTTATCCCGGCTTCAAATTCAATTACAAATGACGACACAACCATCACACGGTTATAAGTACGAATCATATCAAAGAACGACTTATCGACTATCGTGGACTTGCCTTCGACCCACGCAAACAATCGATTGTACGGAAGTGGGCGGTATTATCGAATGTAAATTATCGTTTCAAATTTTTTCCGCGAAATCGTAAAATGACACCGTTCATCCGTAAAACCGTAAAATGCTGCAATTTCCGTAAATTTTACGGATAAACCGTAAAAGTTGGCAGGTATGGTGTTGTCAAGGCAAGCACCTGATCTTCACAATTACGTTGAGGTCTGAAACCAGCCTGCTCGATAGGAATGCTTTTACAAATTAGGGGGCTTATTCTATTATAAATAAGTTGTTCCAGGAGCTTAAAACAAACGCTCATTAAGGCGATGGGTCTGTAGCTTTCAACAGAATTCGGAGGTTTACCAGGTTTTACGATAGCTAGAATCTTAGTTCATTTGAACTCTGAAGGAAGTTTACTTGTATGAAGGATGTTTGTAAAGAACTGCACTAACCAATTCCTTACATTATTTCCAAAGTGCTTCAGAAATTCTGGATGTATACCGTCAAAACCCGGGGCTTTTCTATTTTACAATACTTTTAGGGCAAGCAGTAGCTCTTGTTCAGTAAAAGGATCAGAAATGTTGGAGGAAGTAGTATAAAGCTTCCTCAACTGATACAGTTCATTTTTTATAAGCCTTTTATGACACTTTTCAGGCTTGACTTTAGACAAGCTGGCAATGCGACTGGCAACATGATTGGGTGAAATCTCTGGCTTCAACTGGGGACTATGTGGTATTCTTCCTAGCCTACTTAGGAGGCTCCAAGCTATTCTACTCGAGTGTCTGAAGTCTAATGTTTCCACGGTTTCCGTCCATCGGTTTCGTCTAGCTTCATCTAGGTTATGAAGGAGATCATCAGCTACATCCTTTTCTCCATTTCTCTGGTAATCCTCGTATAGTGCTTCACAAGCCTCATCCCAACCTGGGATAAATCCCTTTCTCATTCCACGAGGAATATGTCTTAGCACATTCCAGAACAGCTTTCATAAACCTAGAGTAGTTATCTACCTCTGGAGGAATCTACCTAATGGTTCTGTCGAGATCGGCTGAGAAACTCTCCCAATTAGCTTTACTAAAGTTCCATCGAGGAAGTGGGGACGATCTTATAATGGGAATCTGCATTCCAATTTCCAGGAAGACAGGCCGATGTTGACTATGTGGGAAGTTCATAAGAACTTGACGAAACACAGGTACATTGGATCCCTGATGATCATTTGAAACAAAGCACAAGTCAGGATTAGTTTCTGATCCCCATCTTCCTGACTTAAATGTACATCTGTCTTTTGGATTGAAGACCAGTTGCATGTTACAAAGCTCTGCCCATTCTGTAAGTTCCTCTCCACACTGATCGTTGTTCCTATAGCCCCACTGAGTATGACGACTATTGAAATCACCCACATAGATGGACGGAAGAGAGATTGCTGGAAAAACACCGTCAGGCCATATAGTTCCTGTATGTTTATAGATGTTTATGATAGTCACCTCATTAACTTTTGTTGTGATGTTGAAAATGTCTGCATCAGAATTAGTCGAGATTAACTGAGAGCAGGCGATGGAATTTTGAACAAAGGTAGCAGTTCCATAAGATTGGTGGTAAGTAGCTCCCACTAACTTGTATCCAGGGATACTTCCTCTTGAACGAAGCTGATCAGAGGCATGTGTTTCTTGAATGCAGATTACATCAACATTATTTTCCAATGCCAACTTGGAAAGATAGTCACTTTTAGATCTACTGATACCTTCGATGTTGATTTGAAGGACTCTTAGAACAATTCCCAAGGGCTTTGCAGATTGGCTCTAATACAGTCATCACAATTAACACCGGTTATCAGACTGATTCTACACACACCCAAAGTATATGGGGCTACACTCAGCCCCTATACTGAGGAACCAACCATTAGTAGCCTATTGTCATGCAATCCTTAAGTAAAAATGAAAATCCAGTCGACCGACCGACCGGGTCAGGGAATGGAATGAATGAAGCCTCCCTCTAGCGGCGAGTATATGTGCTGTGCCGGCTGCCGAAGCCTGTCACACTCCCCTAGGGCAATGATGAAATTAAATGGTAGTGGAGAGTGTTGCTGAAAATTATGACAGGGAAAACCAGAGTACCCAGAGAAAAACCCGACTGCCTCTGCTTTGTCCAGCATAAATCTCACATGGCGTGTTTGGGATTTGAACCACGGACCCAGCGGTGAGGGGCCGGCGTGCTGCCGCCTAAGCCACGGAGGCTCTTTGTCATGCAATCTTGATATATGACAGAAAGAAGCAATTCTCCTTTTTCTCATAGTGTCTATTATATTGAATCACAAATGCATTAGGTAACAATCGCCATTGTCCATCCTGGTGTTTTCTATTAACTAATGCCTGATGATCCTTCTGTCAACCTTCTGCAGTTGATCTGTCAATTTGGTGTTTAATTTACATAGTGTTCCACAAGCTCAAGTCTCTTCAGGTTTAACGACGGAACAGTAATGTTAGCATTTATCAAAAGTTGGTCAAGTAATTCGTTGTGCTCTTTTAAATTTAAATATTCTACTTTTTATTGACGATTTTTCATGAATTCCAAGTCCTCTTCTTTCTTTCTTTCTTTCTTTCTTTGAGTTAGGGTTTTCTGAGGACCATGAACCAATTTCAATGTTTAGTCCTTTGTTGTTCTTTCTTCTTCCTCCAGTGCTCCTTCATCTTTTCGCTGTCTCTTCTTGCTCCCTTCCGACCATATTGAACCTGTTTTCTTATATTGCCTTCTTTGGAGTCCTTCCATTCCCAATACCTTCTTTTTGGAAAATTTCTCTCTCTAGTGCATCTTCTTCTCTTACATTGTTTCTTTCTAAATCTTTCTTTACTTCTTGAAACCAGGCTGTTGTCGATTTCTTTTTCCAAAGATATTTAAAAGTCTGTTCGGTTAACCTGGTATCATTCATTCTATATAAATGTCCGAAAAATAACAATCTCCTTTTCTTTATTGTCTCCGTTATGTTTTCAATGTTCCAATATATTTGTTTGTTACTTAGTTTCCTAAACTCTGTAGTTTTTAATAGACCAAGAATTTTGCTTATAATTTTTCTTTCTGGTACTTTCATTTTATCCAATTTATAATTTAGTATTAGACATTCACTGGCATATAAACATTCTGGTTTAATTACTGTTCTATAGTGCTGTATTTTCCTTCATTCGGTATTACATTTATTTTTTTTATTTTTTTTTAAGCTTGCCACGGTGGGTGAGTGGTTATAGTGTCGGACTACCAACCCCAAGATTGCAGGTTCGCCCCTGGCCATGGTAAGTGATTTTTGAAGGCGACAAAAATCACGATACTCATGTCATACGTTGTTGGCATGTTAAAGAACCCATTTGAATTCAGTAGGCCGTGTTCAATGGCAAAATTAATCTCGGGATTTTCCGCCAACACAAAGTTCCTCCATTCTCTACTTGAAAGCGCTGTAGTGTCAAGGAGTTTAGATATCTTACCTCCTTGACTGTCATAGCGTTCAAAGGAACGACGAAATTCGACATGCAAGCTACCCTCTGGGTGTCAATTAACAAAGCTTGCGCCAGGCACCCGAGGCCATACGATATTATTATTATTATTACAATTTTAAAGTTTGAATACAATTTTAAGAAGTATGGAAAATGAAATATAAACTCACCACTCAAAGTCTTCTGCAAAACATTCACATTTCTCAATCTTGATGGGACGGTCGTAGTTGCGCCCGTTGTAGCAATTGGCGTGGGCTACGCGCCGCTCGTAGGTCTCCCTGCGCCCCATGATGCAAGACACGTGAGGTCCTGCAGCACTGCTGGGAGACCAGAACTTGTAGTCTGCGTCCTTGGTACAGTTATAATCTGTAACCAACAACACCAGTATCATTAAGACAAGGCAACAGATTTTTTCAGGCTAACAACAATTTATATGCGAAATATTCAATTATACAGAGCTGTGATTCGTATGCACTCAGAAACTACCTTTTTCCTTAAGAGACAACAAAACAGCAGTAACACTTCTTGTAACAGGATGCTCTTCGAGTGGATCATATTTTAACTGTATAGTACTAACATTATTCAATTGATGCTTAATACTAATAATACGTTAAATTTACGTACATTATGAAAGAAAGAAAGTGGAGAGTTTCAAGTATTTGGGAAACCTGATACAAGATAATGGAAGTAACGACAGAAAAATAAATGAGCGGGCGAGACAGGCAGAAGCATTCCGGAGGAGTGTGAGAAGCATGTTATGGAGCAAGGATGTCCCTCAGAACAGCAAAAAGGTCATATATCGGACGTACTATGTCCCTATCCTGACGCATGCCTCGGAGACCTGGGTTATGAAAGGAAGGGAGAAGAGCAAAATACAGGCCAGTGAGATGAGGCTCTTGAGAAGCAGTATTGGAGCTACAAAGATGTACAGCATAAGAAATGAGAGGACCAGAGGATTAATGAAGGAGGAACCATTACAGGATGGTATAGAGAAATCTAGACTTAGATGGTATGGACATGTAAAACGACTGGAGGTGAAGAGGATACCCAGGAGGATACACGAGACGAAGTGGGAAGGAAAGAGACAGAGAGACAGGTGGCCGAAGGGGGTGGAAGAAAGCGTGAAGAAGAGAGGAGAAGATTAGACAAGGGTGGAGGCTGAGAGATGGTGGGAAGACAGAAAACGGAGAGGGTTGTGTTCCAAACAGACCCGGCCAGTGGCTGGAAACTGTGCAAGATGATGATGATGAAATTTGTGCTAAGGCACCAATTAGTTAAATGGTCGAAATTAATATATATTTCGTATGTAACAATTTATAAACACTGAAACCTCTGTGGTCTTTGAAGTTTTAACTCTCTATGTTCCATCTTAAATAAAACAAGTACAGAAGTCTTTCATTTTGACGTCAATAGCAGTATGTAATCCCTCCAACCTCTTATACTGTCTCTGGTTTTTATGAGTTTGTTTTTATAATCCCTCTGAATTAATAATAATAATAATAATAATATCGTATGGCCTCGGGGCCTGGTGCAAGCTTTGTTAATTGACACCCAGAGGGTAGCTTGCATGTCGAATTTCGTCGTTCCTTTGAACGCTATGAAAGTCAAGGAGGTTAGATATCTAAACTCCTTGACACTACAGCGCTTTCAAGTAGAGAATGGAGGAACTTTGTGTTGGCGGAAAATCCCGAGATTAATTTTGCCATTGAACACGGCCTACTGAATTCAAATGGGTTCTTTAACATGCCAACAACGTATGACATGAGTATCGTGATTTTTGTCGCCTTCAAAAATCACTTACCATGGCCAGGGGCGAACCTGCAATCTTGGGGGTTGGTAGTCCGACACTATAACCACTCACCCACCGTGGCAAGCCTCTGAATGTGACATATCTACATCAAATTCTCCCCCTCTTTGCTATTGCCATGAGAAACCAATATGTTGTTCAATTCAAGGATAGTTTCCAGGTAATTCTTTGCCCCATGATTATGCCTCTAGAACTGATTGGTATTAATAACAAAAGCATTGACATCAGCACCATAGACCAGTAGAAGCACTGCTGGGTGGGGACAGATATAGAGGGAATTCTAAGCAGTTAAATTATTCATACACGTACATTTTACGTATGTTAGTATTGTAGGGTTGAAGAGAAAATTTGTTCCTTGTAGTTCTCCACAACTGTTACTTGAAGAGCCACTTCTTGTCTTGCGGCATTCCTAATCTTTGCAGTCTTCCTGGATTTCTTGATTTATTTCTACTTCTTCCATTTAAGGCATGTCCCATCCCATTCTCTTTAGGGAAGCCTCTATGATGGCTATCCTGTATTTCCCGTATCGCTCGACACACCGCAAGGACCCCCCGGAATAGCAAACTTAGTAAGGGGTAAACACAGGTTAGAATATGTAACTGCCTCGGATGCTATGTAGAGATGAAAATGATTAGTTCAGGACAGGAAGACATGGAGGGCTGCATCAAACCAGTCAAAAGACTGAAGACTAAAACAGCATTCTTTTTGCCTAGCAATAATCAGGGTGTCTACCAACTCATCTTAAAAGAATTCCCTGAATATTCCCTGATTTTTCCAGGATTAATGAGAGAATTCCCTGAGTAAAGACTGCTACACATTCGCCCGGGAACAGGAAGTGTGATGAAATGCACGGTATTTTTGGGTTCGTTTTAAGCGCTCTCCAGGAACAAGAAGCAAAATGTAATCCAGGAAAGCAAATGAAAAATAGGATTAAGTTTTATGTTTCCTGTTCTCGGAAATCCCAGGAGCCAAACAGCTGTGAGCAATGGCGGCACAAGGGAAAGAGAATATTATAAGTGAACTTATTGTCCAGTAAAATAAGCAAGGTCATGCTGCTTTCACTACTGTAAATCCCCCCAATAAAAGGGACAACGGGAGGTTGAATGCACACATCAAGGTGTGTATCATACGAATGTGATCATCTTAAACCAATATTTAATTTGTAAAAGCATTTGAAATCACTGATCCTACGTCGCAGCAATGATGATATTCGGTAGCATAACTCTGAATATATGCCTACACAGTAATTTACACATATCCAAGGGACGAAGGGAGGCATATTCCAAATTCTCACTCTCAATTAGGTCCACCTCGTCATGACAGAAGTAATCGAGTCAATCAATTTATTAATTTATAAATACATTTAAATGAAGGAAATCATTATGAATGATGTTTCAACAGGCCAGAACACACTAGTATCAGACTAAAATAATTTAGGTTGGTTCTTCAGTTTAGGGGCTGCAACAACGCGGTCATGTAGCCCCGTGTACGTTGGGTGTGTATAGAATCTGTCTTATAACCGGTGTTAATTGTGATGACTGTATTAGTGTGTGTTTCTGTTTCTTAATTCAAGCAAGGACTGCATACTTGGAATTTTTCAAGTAGTTCCTACTTTTGCCGCCAAACGCCACCGTCAACAACTACTAGTTGTTATACTGTTTGTTATACTGTTTGTTATACTGAATTAACAACTACTAGTTCAGAACTTGTCTACTAGACGCCACCGCAGTCGGCTCCTGGAGACGAACGTAGCAACCTGAGCGTTGTTTACATTCTTAACCTAATTTAGCTTCACACAGGTGTAATTAGTGGAAGGTTCTTTAACATGCCATAAATCTATGACATGGGACCGCCGGCTTTACTTCCCCTCCGAAGGAAGGCATACTGAGGGATTGTTAACGCTCTTAAAAATCCGACGACTTCGGCCGGGTATGAACCCGCGATCTTGGGCATAGAAGCTCAGCATGCTACCCACTACGCCACCGAAGCCGCTAAAAATAATTTAACGAAGTCTGCTTAATAATACAAGGTAGAGTTTGAAAGGTGTTGCAAAACATTTCCTGGGCACAATTAAAAACAAAATTGGACATAAGTTCTAGCCTAGCTAGGAGCAGACAATCAAAGACAATAATCAAAGAATACCGGGATGGAAAAGCCGCGCAAACGGTATTGTCAACCCAGGTCTACTCTATTCCTTACTGCGGACCGGGCAACTGAAGTACACCTAGCATGAGAAGTAAGATGGAACATAAATACGTGTAACTATACTTACGTGTCCATCCATCAACCTCATCGTCACTACTTTCACTGCTATCATTGTCGATTTCACTCGCATTATTATCGTCAACAGACTCGTCTGAACCGATTATCGCACTGTCAGTTCCGCGCGCGCCAATACAATATATATGCGGTACCGGTAACTGAGTGTTATAAAACCTCACTTCCAGTACCGAAATCATTATCAAGACAACAATATACCTATCTGCATTTCGTTGAACAAAGACCTTAGTTCGTAAATAACACGTAGTATTTTGATTAATGAACGGCAGAGAGGAGAAAATTACACAAGAATGAAGCACTGAAAGAAAACGTTAATTTACGTTGCCGGTTGTCCGCGCACCAATACAAAACTACAGTAGTAGTCAAAATTCGATCGCTAACGGGAGTTTAAATAGTCCCTAAATCTCTTCTTATTATAAAAAGAAAATAATTTATTTATGTTCAAAGGAAGCCAAGCAGTAACTATATGAGTGAAAAAGTCGAAAAGAAAACCAGGCGAATGTGCGCTTTTTAAGCTTACGCTGGGCAAACCATTAAAAATATCAATATACTATGAGTTTAACAATTGTTCAGCATTAAAAGTTCTACAAAAAAGTCCGCGAGAGCATATCTCTATCTTCAATACATCGCCCACTATACGTGTTTTTAGATTGGACGGGAGGGGGATTTGTGTTGCATGCACCACGCCATTAAATTACGTCTGACAAGAATTCGTTGCTCAAGCTATCTCCATGATAATTATAATGGATAGTCCAGTCAGTGATTTTAACCCATCATGCCGAGACGTAAAACGGATAAAGGCCTAGGTCGTAGTTCATTGATATCGGGGAAAAAAGCGCTCGTCATGAATTGCATTCATAACTGTTTCCGAGCGAAGCTAGTATAAACAATACTAAATTTAAAATATTTTGTCGCCAAAGTGCCTACATCTACCGACAAAATCGCTAAATTGGCAATACCAGACGCAACGAACAAAATGCTCAAGGCCCGACAAAATGGCGTAGTTGGCTCCCGCGCAGAAGACGAACGGAAAGGTTGCCACATCATGCGTTCAGTTGAGCATGAGAAGGCACTGCTCATTGGCTGAGCACTGTCATCAGAAGCGAGCGATAACTTCCCGCGAAATTCGAAAGTATTGCTTCCACTTTTACGTGATATAGCCAAACTGAGAAAAATCCCTGATTAACAAAGAAATTCCCTGATTTTTCCCTGATTATTCCAGAAATTCATAATTCCCTGAGAATTCCCGGTTTTCCCGGGTCGTAGACACCCTGAATCATAGAAGGAAAACAGGGTGCAATGATTATGCCTTGAATATAAAAAGTCCAATTTAAAAAATACATTACTTTTTCAAATATATCATCTCTACTTAGTATAAAACAAAGTCCCCGATTCTTGGATGTCACGGGTAATCTCAACAACCACTGGATGGATTTTGATGCGGTTTTCACCTATCAGTAAAGGATATCTCGAGGAAGGTATTTGTAGAAGATAATGTATATATGATCAAAGGAAGCCGAGCAGTAACGATTTCAGTGAATAAGTCGAAAACAACACATGACGTTCGTGCGCTTTTTAAGCTTACGCTGAGCAAACAGTTGAAATGAAAATCCACAGCCTGCTTCCAGTCGAGCGACCGGGTCAGGGAATGAAATGAATGAAGCCCCCAACCATTAGTAGCCTATTGTCATGCAATCCTTAAGTAAAAATGAAAATCCAGCCGACCGACCGACCGGGTCAGGGAATGGAATGAATGAAGCCTCCCTCTAGCGGCGAGTATATGAACTGTGCCGGCTGCCGAAGCCTGTCGCACTCCCCTGGGGCAATGATTAAATGAATGATAGATGAAATGAAATGATAGTGGAGAGTGTTGCTGGAATGAAATTTGTGACAGGGAAAACCGGAGTACCCGGAGAAAAACCTGTCTGCCTCCGCTTTGTCCAGCACAAATCTCACATGGAGTGACCGGGATTTGAACCACGGACCCAGCGGTGAGAGGCTGGCGTGCTGCCGCCTAAGCCACGGAGGCTGAGCAAACAGTTAAACATATCAATATACTACGAGTGTAAGAATTATTCAGCATGAAAAGTTCTACATAAACGTTCACGAGAGCATATCTCTATCTTCAATACATCGCCCACTATAAGTGTTTTTAGATTGGATGGAAGGGGGATTTGCGTTTCGTGTATCTCGCCATTCTTAATGAAATAATAATAATAATACTGTATATAAAGAAAATACTACCAATTGCTAAAGAAAATGAATAATAATAATTAGCGGACCCGTGCGTGTGCGCCCCATGTGTACCGACTACCCGCCCAATGCTAGTTATTTCTATAAATCATGTTCCCATGCGTTTCCAGCTCAGCTTATAATCACCGACTGACCGATGCTAGACCACCAAACACACTGAAATTTGCAAATGTGAATCAGTGTGTCCCTATAAGAGATAGTATGGCTGTGAAACCTGGACCCTCTATCGACATGACTTCCGAAAGCTTGAGCGCTTCCATCAACAGGAACTTCAATCCATCCTTAAGATAAAGTGGGAGACCACATCACCAATCTTGATGTTCTTGAGAAAGCGCTTGCTAATAGTATAGAATCATCCATCATTGGTCATCAACTTAGATGGATTGGACATGTCCATCGGATGGATGATACGAGACTACCACGCCAGGTTCTGTATGGTGAACTCACCTCCGGCACCAGACCTCATGGAGGCCCTAAGAGACGATACAAGGACCAATTTAAGCAGAATATGAAGTTGACAGGACTCAATCCACAAACCTGGGACCAGCTTGTTAAAGACCGTTCAACTTGGCGCCAGACCATCCCGGCTGCTGTCAAAATGTTTGAAGAAGAACGTCGTAGAATTGTTAAGGCCAAGCGATAAGCACGAAAGCTCCGTGCAGCACAGCCACGCCCTCCACAACAGTTCTGTGTGGACGTTTGTTTCATGCACGCATTGGGCTGTTCAGTCACCACAAACATGCCCACAGACCTCAACCTTAGATTATTTGAGACTGTTTTGGAAGAAGATGTATACTCGGAAACGAGTTAAAGCCGATGACGACATGAGATAGTGTAAAATACACAAAAATTAGACTTACTATCTAAGAAAAAAAGATCTTTTTCTTCAATATTTGCACCAAAGCCCAAAAAAATGATATTGGAAAAGAAAAAAAAATAATAATAAAATAAAACTTGAGAAAGCATACAAACTCACATGGTCACATTATAATACGAAAAGCATATTAAGACTGGCCAAACTTAAAGACACTACGAAACATCATACAGAAACGACAACAGTTGGAGCATCAGGCATCTTAGAAACTGAATAAATAGATAGGGGCAGATGACCTCATACTTCTGCCCCTTAAAACAACAATAACTATGGTATGTATTTCGAAAGAAATGGCGGGAGCTTGGAACAGCTGAGCTGTGTTGCCAAGTTTTTATTGTTGATGTAGATTCAAATAATACACAGGGCTACACTTCGGAGATTATTTTGGTACTATTATGCGCAATATAATGTAAATGTCCATCCTGAGTCGACGGCGAGGACATTCAAATAGAGAAATACGGTACATAAATAAATAAACGAAGAAACGCAAGAAAATAGAATGTCAGGAACTAAATTGGAGCAGGTGGAAAAGTGTATACTCTCAGGATGGTCACAGTATGGGGAAGGAAATAGAGTTGAGGAGTAGAAAAGCCAATGCAGCGAGTTCTCAATTGCGATCTACAGCATTCTGCAAGGAGTATGTTAGTGTAGCAACGAAACACTCAGTATTTAGACTGACCTTGCTGATACATAAGCTAGAGGGGTAGCTGAATATATACAGGGTCTTTATTTTTGCTTGGCAAGGCGATTCCGCTCGACCTCAGCCGGCTGTTACAGGTTGGCAGGCGCCGGCCATATTCCCACGCTCTTGCTGCAGTAGACGTGTGAGCACCGAGCTAATCGAGTGTTTTATAAAGCTACTGTGTACTGTATATCGTTGGTTCGGCCACTGTCTTGGCAAACCAGTTTTTGTGTTTCCCTATTTGTTTCCACTCTGTATGGTTGTACATATCTGTATTATTTGTCTTCATTGCATTTATTCATTGTCAGGTTGGTTTTGTTTATGTTGATTGGTTGTCGTGATTTATTTGTTTTGATTGCATGTAGTATTCCCACTGCCGTGTTTCCAGTGGGATATTTTGGCTTAGAAGGTAATTTGGTATTTCTAAGTTGGCCACATTGATTCTTCTTTAACTTGTTTGAACTCTTTACTGTGATTGGCTGCTTTCGGCCTATCAGAGGCCTCTTACTTGGTTTTTAAACTCTCTACTGTGATTGGCTGCTTCCAGCCTATCAGAGGCCTCCTTGCTGCTTGTAGCGACCAATCACGTGTTTCTTCTTCGTTGTTCTTTGAAGTGTAGCCATGACACAATGCTGTGCGTCAACGCTGGTTGTGATATATCAACAAATATCCAGCTAATCATTTCGATAATTGGTGCTATTTCCACAGTAACCGTGCTTAGCAATCATGTCCTATGCACATGATTCATATTTTGTTTGGGCAGTGACATTACGGTGATTTTCGATCTCATCATCGCCATGCTTGATGTTGATACGCGTCATGTCGACGAATTCCTCAATCCGCGGCGTCGGATAGTTTGTTAATGTGTTTACTTCTATCTTCATTTACTGCCTAACAATTTGTCTTCACGTGTATGAATAATGATGATGCTTCGTGTGATAAGTAATTCATCGTGTCTGGAAGCATGTTACAAGGCTAGGCATCATCACTGGAATGGAAGTTGACGCTGGGTTTAACTACTTTACTATTGTGACATTACCGCGCGATTGGCATATCCCGGTATTTGTATGATAGCAACTTTGACTTCCTGCAACATCACTGGAATGGAAGTTGACGCTGGGTTTAACTACTTTACTATTGTGACAATACCGTGCGATTGGCATATCCCGGTATTTGTGTGACAGCAACTACTTTGACTTCCTGCGTTTCACACATAATTTATTTTATTAACAATTCATTTTGGGCTTACAGTATCGGCGCATCACTGTAAGTCAGTCCTGGTTCGACGACACATTCTCGTTCCATGCGACCTGTTTTTTCATTATTTGTTGCAACTCCACTTGTGTTGCATATTTAAATTATATCATTCTATGGAACCGCCGTGTATTGCATGCCGTTCTATGATGTACTGATCTGCAGCTACGTTCAAGACAATATGTGTGTTTTAGGCTCAAGACGTAACATGTGTTAATTCTTAATGAGTGTTTCTTCAAGTGTGTAAATTTGTGCTAGTGTTTCTCATATGTTTATGTGCCATCTATTTAATAATATATCTTATTATTAGTTAGTGGTGGTGTCGTGTCCTTTATGCCTTCCTGGACTTCCTTATTTAGTGACAATAATATTGTCTGGTCCTCCACATGTTTGCTAAATTGTCAAGCGACCTTTGTAAAGTCAACCCTTTGTATTATCACATCATTATCTAATGCTTTGGCCAACAAATTTTTATACATTGTCCACTATTACCAGAATACTCTTGGTGGGTTGTTGACTTCCCGCGTTGGCCATTACATTATTTGGTCCTCTCCGGGCCGGATATTGAGCTGTTTACTATTTTGAATCATTAAGCTTTGCTTTGGCCATGTTGGGCCCTTGTTTCTTGCTATTTCACCAGGAAGGCCATAAATTTAAATTGTATACGTTCCCATTAACTTCCCAAGGACACAATACAGTATTCTATGTTCAGATGTTTGTTTACAACTTAATCGAGACCATTGTCTCAGTGTTTATTTTTTGTGTTAGTTAAGTTGGTTGTGTTAGTTAGGTGTGCAACTCTGGTAATTACATCTAGGCGGGCAATCCTAAAGTCATTATGGAGGATGCCCAAAAACGACCTTTAGTTAGGAAGCGTGCAGTCGCTAAGGCCATGCTTACCTCACAAGAAAAAGTAATTAGCAACTTTCAGGACATTACAGAAGAGCAATATCAAATGTTAGTGTTACGCAAACACAAATGCGAGGAAATTTATGAACAATATAACGAAGCGCAAGTCGCTTTAGAGGATATTACAGACAATATCGACGAAGAAATAGCCGAACGTTGTGACTTCGAAGATAAATATTTTGAGTTGATGGTTAAAATTAAACTACATTGTGACAATTTCAAAAAATCCAACACTACAGACAGTGATAACCCTTTGAATAATTTGCAGAGTGCACAATTTCCTACTGCTAACGTAGCTGCAGCTCATATAAAGTTGCCTGAAATTCAAATTCCGCAGTTCAGTGGCGACTTCACAGACTGGTTGAATTTCAGAGATAGCTTCAAGGCTATAGTAATTGATAACCATGCTCTTTCTGATATTGTTAAGTTCTACTACCTTAATTCTAGTCTTAGTGGTGATGCCAAACTCCTCCTAAAGAACATTACTGTGTCAGATGATAACTTTATGGTTGCATGGAACTTGCTGACAACTCGATACAATAACATTAGGCTCATAGCGCACAATCATGTTACCAAGCTTTTCAAGCCCCCCGCATACGGTAATGATTCAGTGTCATTGCGTGCCATCATCGACCACTTTGTTTCTCATGTCAATGCGTTAGAAGCTTTGGACTTTAACGGGGTTCCCCTTCAAGACCTGTTATTGTCACATTTTATATTGGAGCTACTAGATAATGATAGCATCCGTGAATGGGAGAATCATGTTGATTCTGGGAGAATTCCCACTCTCCAGGACTTGGTTAGCTTCTTAGAGAAAAAATGCAAGGTACTGGAAATAACTGAAAGGAATGTGTCCAGGCCTGCATTACATACTGCTGTAACCAAACTTAAGGCTGAAGGTCATTTGCCTCAGAAACCCATGTTAACTACTACCAAATCTCGTTGTACATATTGTAGGAGCATTGATCACCAATTGTCGAAATGTGGTTCCTTTATCAAACTTTCGTCCACAGCCAAATGGGATTTTGTCAGGTCTCGAAAATTGTGTTATAATTGTTTGCGTAATTTCGAGCCTAATCATCAATGTTCGAAGTACTCTTGTAACACTTGTTCCCCACACTCTTCTTCACTATGAGCCCTCCAGTGGCACTAGTAATGATGCTTCTCAAGCTCATGCTAACGTGGTAAACACTAGTTGCAGTAACGTCGCTCGTGACAATCAATTTTCAAGGACTCTATTACCCACTGCCAAGTTGAATATATTAGCTGGCAATGGCGTACGTGTACCTGTCACTGCACTACTTGACTCTGCATCAGATTGTAACTTAATTTCGTCACACTTAATTAAGAAATTAAGACTCCACACCAAACCTATGAAGGTACACATTCACGGTGTTGGTCAAAATCAAAGCACTGCTACTGTTGTTGCTGATGTGAACGTTTTTGCCTGTGCTACTAATTGGTCTGCTAAGCTTGAATGTCTCGTGGTTCCCAATATTGCACTTGAGCTACCCGCTGCTGGTTTCGATACCTCTGAATGGAACATTCCATCACATATTGATTTAGCTGATCCTGATTTCAATTGCACTAAATCTATTGATCTTGTTCTTGGTGCAGAATATTTCTTTGACCTGTTATGTCCTGGTAAAATCATACCAGTCGGTGATTTGCCCATCATTCAAAATACCTCTGTGGGTTGGGTGTTTTCTGGGAAGCTGCCCAGTGCAAGCACCTCGCAACCATCGCACGTGGTATCAGCACTTACACTCTCACGCCCTCATGTAGAACAACAGCTGGAAGCGTTTTGGAACGTTGAAGAAGTTGAAACCCCAGTGTTGTCTGTTGATGAATCCATATGTGAAGAACACTTCGTTGCTACTACCACTCGCAAAGACGATGGTAGATTTGTGGTTAGACTCCCTCGCAAGGTAGACTCGGAGCCTCTAGGTGCCTCTCGCTACGCTACACTAAAACGTTTTCACTCTCTCGAAAGACGTTTGGCTCGTAACCCTGAGTTAAGGTTAGAATACACTGAATTCATGCATGAATATCTAGCCTTAAACCATATGCAAGTTGCTCCCCACCCGACTGATGGTGAAGTTTACTACATTCCCCATCATCCTGTTTTCAAGCCGCACAGTACTTCTACAAAGCTCAGAGTGGTATTTGATGCTTCGATGGCTACTACGTCTGGGTGCTCCCTTAATGATACCTTGTTGGTGGGCCCTGTAATTCAGCAGGATTTGTTCTCTATTTTGCTTCGGTTCCGTACTCACTTGATAGCGTTTGCAGCTGATCTGACTAAAATGTACAGACAGATTCTTGTAGATCACAAGGATCGTGACTTACAGAGAATATTTTGGAGAGACTCTCCTTCAGACCCAATGGTAGAATATCAATTAAACACCGTTACATATGGTACTGCCCCAGCTTCCTTCTTAGCCACTCGTGTGCTAAAGGAGCTCACCCTCACTGATGGCACAGCCTTTCCAGCTGCCACTCAGATTGTTTTAAACGACTTCTATGTTGATGATTGTATCTCGGGATGTGATTCCGAGCATGACGCACTCATTCTGTATGAAGAATTGACCACTCTCGTGGTGCAAATTGAAGCCATTCTAAATTCTAGACCCATTTCGCCTATGACTGAGGATCCTACTGACTTGTGCTATCTCTCGCCAGGTCACTTTCTTGTTGGACGACCTTTGAATGCCTTGCCCATTCCTGACGCTTCTGAAGTGCCCATCAATAGGTTGTCTAGATGGCAATTACTTCAACAGATTATGACTTCATTGTGGCGTAAATGGTCCACAGATCATTTACTCTCCCTTCAACAACGTCGCAAGTGGAACCGTATGTCTCCTAACCTCAAGGTTGGCACGCTTGTGCTTAATATGGACGACAATGTTTCTCCTACTTACTGGCGACTTGGACGTATTCTTGAGGTTCATTGTGGTAAGGACGGCCTAGTTCGTGTGGTCTCTCTACATACCACCTCTGGACTGTTGAAACGTCCCATCGTCAAGGTGTCTCCCTTGTTGCCGCCGAACTAAACACTCTTGTATTTTCATAAACAACCTGCCTGTTGTTTCTGTGCGGGCAATATGGTTCGGCCACTGTCTTGGCAAACCAGTTTTTGTGTTTCCCTATTTGTTTCCACTCTGTATGGTTGTACATATCTGTATTATTTGTCTTCATTGCATTTATTCATTGTCAGGTTGGTTTTGTTTATGTTGATTGGTTGTCGTGATTTATTTGTTTTGATTGCATGTAGTATTCCCACTGCCGTGTTTCCAGTGGGATATTTTGGCTTAGAAGGTAATTTGGTATTTCTAAGTTGGCCACATTGATTCTTCTTTAACTTGTTTGAACTCTTTACTGTGATTGGCTGCTTTCGGCCTATCAGAGGCCTCTTACTTGGTTTTTAAACTCTCTACTGTGATTGGCTGCTTCCAGCCTATCAGAGGCCTCCTTGCTGCTTGTAGCGACCAATCACGTGTTTCTTCTTCGTTGTTCTTTGAAGTGTAGCCATGACACAATGCTGTGCGTCAACGCTGGTTGTGATATATCAACAAATATCCAGCTAATCATTTCGATAATTGGTGCTATTTCCACAGTAACCGTGCTTAGCAATCATGTCCTATGCACATGATTCATATTTTGTTTGGGCAGTGACATTACGGTGATTTTCGATCTCATCATCGCCATGCTTGATGTTGATACGCGTCATGTCGACGAATTCCTCAATCCGCGGCGTCGGATAGTTTGTTAATGTGTTTACTTCTATCTTCATTTACTGCCTAACAATTTGTCTTCACGCGTATGAATAATGATGATGCTTCGTGTGATAAGTAATTCATCGTGTCTGGAAGCATGTTACAAGGCTAGGCATCATCACTGGAATGGAAGTTGACGCTGGGTTTAACTACTTTACTATTGTGACATTACCGCGCGATTGGCATATCCCGGTATTTGTATGATAGCAACTACTTTGACTTCCTGCAACATCACTGGAATGGAAGTTGACGCTGGGTTTAACTACTTTACTATTGTGACAATACCGTGCGATTGGCATATCCCGGTATTTGTGTGACAGCAACTACTTTGACTTCCTGCGTTTCACACATAATTTATTTTATTAACAATTCATTTTGGGCTTACAGTATCGGCGCATCACTGTAAGTCAGTCCTGGTTCGACGACACATTCTCGTTCCATGCGACCTGTTTTTTCATTATTTGTTGCAACTCCACTTGTGTTGCATATTTAAATTATATCATTCTATGGAACCGCCGTGTATTGCATGCCGTTCTATGATGTACTGATCTGCAGCTACGTTCAAGACAATATGTGTGTTTTAGGCTCAAGACGTAACATGTGTTAATTCTTAATGAGTGTTTCTTCAAGTGTGTAAATTTGTGCTAGTGTTTCTCATATATTTATGTGCCATCTATTTAATAATATATCTTATTATTAGTTAGTGGTGGTGTCGTGTCCTTTATGCCTTCCTGGACTTCCTTATTTAGTGACAATAATATTGTCTGGTCCTCCACATGTTTGCTAAATTGTCAAGCGACCTTTGTAAAGTCAACCCTTTGTATTATCACATCATTATCTAATGCTTTGGCCAACAAATTTTTATACATTGTCCACTATTACCAGAATACTCTTGGTGGGTTGTTGACTTCCCGCGTTGGCCATTACAATCGTATTGTATAGGGTTTTATTGGGGATTGTGTCTAGTGCTGTAATGCCTTATGTGATATACAGGATCTTTCATATAAAGTAAGAACGGCAACGGCAAGCAGCAGTTTTGTTATTTGCTGCTGCGGTGGCCTTGGCCGAGCTTGTGGCGCGCCATGGCCCCCTGCTGTACTATTGAAAGCGCGCGCATAGTACATACGAGGGCTGTTTTCTTTTCAAGTACCGATGAACAGTATAAAAAAAACAGATTGACATACCAAACTGTTTTTACTACTAAATGTTTGCTTGTTTTATTCTTATGTCTCAACACAATCGCCAAAACGATTGAAACATTTGTCGTATCGTTACACCAGCTTTCCAATGCCCTCGGCAAAATATTCTGCCGCCACTCAAGTGGGTACGTCCGGACAGCCTCCTGAAGTTTTTCCTTTATGGCTAGGCATTGCTGCCCAATCATACCTTCAATTCTTGAATAAGGTGAAAATCATTCACGACCACACTGTACCAACGTTACGAATGACTTTTACAAAGAATTCAAGTATGAAGTTTTGGATCATCTGCCGTTTAGTCGAAACCAGCACTGAATGGTTTTCACCTTCTTCGAGAATTGAAGGTATGGTTGGGTGGCAACGACTCGTCAAAAAGGAAAAATTTCAGGAGACTGTCCAGACGTACCCACCTCAGTGGCAGCAGAATATTTTGCCGAGGGCATTGGAAAGCTGGTGTAACGATACGACAAATGTTTCAATCGTTTTGGCGATTGTGTTGAGACATAAGAATAAAACAAGCAAACATTTAGTAGTAAAAACAGTTTGGTATGTCAATCTGTTTTTTTTATACTGTTCATCGGTACTTGAAAAGAAAACAGCCCTCGTATGTACTATGCGCGCGCTTTCAATAGTACAGCAGGGGGCCATGGCGCGCCACAAGCTCGGCCAAGGCCGCCTCAGCGACGGATAACATAACTGCTGCTTGCCGTTCTTACTTTATATGAAAGATCCTGTATTCGTTACGTGAACGTGTATATCTACACAATACGAAGGCTACATAAAGTGCAGGAAATCGTGCGCTAAAACAAGACAAAAGTATCGAGAGAAATTTCCAGGGAGATTCATTCCTATAAATCGGACAATAAAATAACATGCTAAGAGATTCAAACATACAGATTCAGTAAACAATAAAAATAGACGTCAAGGTCTTTATTTCCTTACTGAAGCTAAATTAACCGGAAACTTCATAAGGAGATGCCGATTATGTTTGGCAGCGGATGGGGAACATTTTCAGCATCCACGGTAAACATGGTGAGTAAAAATGCATGATACTGATTTTAAGCACCGTATTCTGCGCTAATATGCGCGCGCGGTCGCTGGCAACTGAGCCGTCACTGGTGGGGCGCGTGGGCGAGAATGTCCTTGCCAAGCAAATATAAAGACCCTGCAGATGGGATCAATGGCAGGAAGGCACACCGAAGCTATGCTACCTTGATCGCCATTATTCAATAAATACAAGAAAGAGGCCAAACACTATTTGCAACTTATTGACGAGCCATAAAAGAAATAACGAAGTAAAAATGGAAATTAAAAAATATTAAAACTCTATGCTAAAAGTAAACGAAACGATGACAATGAAACGAACTCCAACACAGACAGTGGTTAAGTAGCGACTGAATGAATGAACAATGCGCTGGCAACGTGTGGCAGGAGCTGTCAAAATCCATCCAATAGGAGACCGTGGCGGCCGTTTTTGTATCGTTCCCGCCAAATGCTTCAGGTTCTTACTCTCGAAATACAGGGTATAACTAACTGAAAAAATAGAACGCACAATTCTCCGAAAAATATTTGGAGCAATTCACAGAAATGGCATATGGAGTACACAGACTCACCGATATGATCAGAAAACGCAGATGAACTCTTTACGGGCACATACAGAGAATGAACAACAACAGACTTACAAAGAAGATCTTTGATGTAGTAAACAGCTTCGGTGGCGTAGTTGGTAGCATGCTGAGCTTCTATGCCCAAGATAGCGGGTTCAAACTCGGCCGAAGCCGTCGGATTTTTTAAGAGTGTTAAAAATCCCTCAGTATGCCTTCCTTCGGAGGGGAAGTAAAGCCGGCGGTCCCATGTCATAGATTTATGGCATGTAAAAGATCCTTCCACAAACTAAACATGTGTGAAGCTAAATTGTATAGGTTAAGAATGTAAACAACACTCTTAGGTTCCTACGTTCGTTGCCAAGAGTCGACTGCGGTGGCGTCTAGTAGCTAAGTTCTGAACCAGGCCTAGTAGTCGTTGACGGTGGCGTTTGGCGGCAAAAGTAGGAACTATTTGAAAATTGGAAGTTGCAGTCCTTACTTGAATTAAAAACAGATACACACACTAATACAGTCATCACAATTAACACCGGTTATCAGACAGATTCTACACACACCCAAAGTACACGGGGCTACATGACCACGTTGTCACAGCCCATAAACAGAGGAACTAACCAACCAGCTCAAACAGGGACACTAATTGGTATCATGAAATAGAGGAAGACTTAAAGTGGGTGGTGATCGACAGGCAACTGATTGGAGACAGGAGAATTCAGAAACAAAATTAAGAAAACAAAATTTTAAATAATTGAAAAGATAAGGACGGGAACATTGTGGACAGCAGGAGCACAGTCAAAGGATGAAGAGATTTTGGGAAGAGACGAGGAAGAAGGGAGAGAAGTGAAATTTGTGTCATCATGAGGTATTGAAGTTCAAACACTGTCCATAAGGGCAAAAATATGGTGGGTGAGTGGTTAACGTGTCAGTCTACTAACCCCAAGCTTGCCTGGCCATGGCAAGGGATTTTTGAAAGGCAGCAAAAATTACGACACCATGTCATACAATGTTGGCATGTCAAAGAACCCATTTGAATTCAGTAGGCCGTATTCATAATGGCAAAATTAATCTCGGGAGTTTCCGCCAACACAAAAGTTCCACATTGCTCTACTAGAAAGCGCTATAGTGTTCAAGGAACTTAGATATCTAACCTCCTTGACTTCCATAGTGCTTCAAGGAACAACGAAATTCGACATGCAAGCTACCCTCTGGGTGTCAAATAACACAGCTTGCACCCGGCACTGAGGCCATACGATATTAATTTATTTAGGGTAAAAATTATATAATAATGATAGTAATAATAATTAGAGATACGGGAAAATCGCAATTGCGATAAATGCGAATTTTACTTTTTTCTCCTTTTTTCAACTACCTGGTAACTAATATGACTATGTATACCCAAAATTTGCGAAACTGAATGTGCGACAAAGTGCGATAACTAAGGGTTCTTGCGAATTATTCCCATAAATGCGATAAATGCGAAAAGTGCCGAATTTACCGATTAATGTTGAATATTATGTTTTATTACATTTTCGCGCCGCAACTTTGAAATTTGCGAGTTCCCAGCAATGAAAATATCGGCTATATAATCGATATTTATGAGTAATAATCGATATGTACGAACATCGATTATTGTCGTGAAAACAATTGATTACGGTAAAAATTATTTTGAAAATGGTGTTGTTATTATTGCCGCATAATATCCACTGTTATCGCCAGTAAAACGATGATTTTGGAGAAATTATTTCGTAGTTTTAGTTGGTTGTGCTAATAAAAGGAATATTCCAATCGTTTGTGCCGATTCCTTTTAAAAATTAGAGCAATAAGGTTATGCTTATATAGGTTTATATCGCGCCGGCCCTCATTTCTTGTATTTGAAATGAAAATGAAAACTCTCAAGTACGTATCGTGATATGAATAGACAATTTTTGTTAGGCGTTCTCTTTGCTTTGGGAAATGTTGTATAATATGATGAAAGTATTCTCTACCATGTGTGAGTTATAGGTTATGTTACATGTCGTCCGGCGATTTCTCCGTGAATTCGGATACTGTTTTACAGATTGTCAGTCAAGAGTCGCAGTGTGGTCAGGGAGTAAACATACATTTCATTATTTAGTTAATTATCCATTGTGTGATATTTACACAAAGTTAAGTAAATGTATGATTCACATTATTACTTCCTTTTCAATGAGGGCCATGGATGAGGGGCATTGAATTTCTATTTGCCGGTGGTTTAATGGTCAAATGGCACTTCTTGAATCCTACCTCATAAGATAAGTTATTAAAAGAAATTAATGGAACTTGGCAAGGAGTTAGTAGGAAAACCACACAAAAGGATTTCATAAGACATCCTTAGAATTTGAACCAATTCGTCCATCGAGTCCAGGACAGCCTGGTATTGTCGTCATTCCACCTGTCACACAGTAAACTTCGTAAGACAAGCATTGTTGACTGACCACAGCTCGCTTTATTCTAACAATTGGCACCTTGGTACCAGTGAACTAATACAACATTCCGCCGGCCCTCAATATTTGAGTTGCTGCACAACACCTGATATTGTTGATTGCATAATGAGAACATGACCTTTGGATCTTTTGAGCATAGCTTAGGTACCCTCGTCTCGCGTCATACAACCAACCGACAGCACTTGAACTCAATCTTGCCAATTAGTCAGGCTGATGCCTTTATTTTCAGAGATCTCACATTTCTGAAATATGTATGATGTCAAGTTTCTACATTTCTGTAATACTGATATTAGGATTTTAATACTTCTAACACTCCCTTAGTAAAAATAAAAACCACACACACAACAGGAGACTTATATTAAATGCTTATGCCGTTTATCAGAAACGCCCATATTTCCAATCCTGCACATGTTTGAATTAGTCTCCGTGCATATTATTTTGAACCTGTTTATTGTACCTGGTGACGAACGTTTAAATGCTACAAAATGCTAATTTTTAAATTTCAAAATGCTCCAAAATGCTATTTTTGAAAATGAAAGTGCTACAAAATCAATTTCAAAATGCTATTTTCTCGTATCTTTAATAATAATGAAATAAAATTAAATTAAATAAACAAATCACTGAAATCACATTAACAACATTTGAACAGAAAAACCACACCATCACAGATTAACAAAGGGCAGCCCCATCAGAGAGAATGAAAAAAAATTTGGGTACAGAAGAAGCTGAAGCTGAATCGCTAATCTCCGAATACCGCTATTACACTTAATTGTATTTGTATTGATTAAAGTGCTCCAATATGGGCGTAAAATATGAAAAGGAAAAAAATAGAAAAAGAAAAAAATCACTGAAATTTGTGTTTCCAACTGTGTGTTGCTGCCTTCATTCCTACTTCATTTCACTCTTACCAAACACGGACTGCAGGTCGATCTTGACGACTAGCCATTGGTGGGCGCCGCGGTCCGAGCCGAACATGGTGAAGACTGTGGTGTTCTCTCCCGGCTCGGTCATCAGCCCGTACATGAGGAGATCCCTGTCCGAGAAGTTGGCCGTCTTCCAGTTCTCGCCCTCGTCCGTGGAGTAGAGGATCTCTCGCGTCTCCCCGTGAGATCGGTAGTACTTGACCGCCACCATCACGCCACCGTGGTCGCCAAAGTTGAAGAAGTAGTAATCCTTGAGAGCCTGCACAGTAAAACACATTACCTCTCAAGAGCAGACTCCACTGAAAAATTTAACTTCTCTCCTACTCCATCGAAATCGAATTAATTTAGTGATCATATTTATCACGTAATGATGTAGCAATGTCTATGGGTTGAAGGCCATAACTTGAATGCTTTCTGAATTATTAATTTTTTATGTGGTTTTTAATAGCATTTTTGAAAACCAACTTTTGGTACTGAGATATCAATTCTTAAGTTTCAATTTCTTCAGACACAGTAACAGGACATAGCTTAAGAGTTCTGTGCATTTATTTTATGAGAATGTTTCTTTATTTACCCTCAGTTTATTTTTCAATTTTCAAATTAATTTTTCTTCAAATAATTTGTACATAAATATCATTAAAATCATTGAAACTGCATATCATTTAAAATTAATGCACAGAAGTATGCAAATACCTCATGAATACGTCCTGCAAAATGTTCACTGAGATTGGTTAATATTTAGGATAAGAAAGTTGGTATTGAAGTTACAAATCAAACATATGAAAATTTACCTCTAAAATGTTTGTTGAAATCACTAGTTCAGCTTTTTATCACCAGGAATTGCTACATTTGAAGGAAAAGCAAGGAGCTAACTTTGGAACAAAGATGGTGATAACATCAAATACTATCTTTGACAGCTGTCAGTGAGCCATGCCCCGTCCCCTCATGCAGTCCATATATCAAATATTATTTAGACTTATTTATAATTCGAATAGAACCAAATCTTTCTGGGAACTAAGAGAAGAGTCTGAAATTGCCAATAAAAATTATATGAAAAGAAAAAAAAATGAAGTTTTGCGATGGAGTCTCCCCTAAAACAACAATAACTACAGTATTGAATCAGGTATTGAACCATGTCCAGTTTTATCAGCCACTAAAAACTTTATGTTATGACCTTTAAGATGATTATTGTTGTTTTAAGGGACCTAACACCTAGGTTACCGGCCCCTAATGGTCTGGTTGATAGAGAAAATGGCAATGAAATGAAAACCATAACGAAAATGAAGCTGGATTGAAAATACTTACAAAATGGAACTCAGATTGAAACGACTCACAAAATGTAGAGTGGAAATACTTACAGGACGTTTAGAAGGAAAATACCGTATTTCCTCGCATAATTGTCGCACTTTTTTAGCCTAAAAATCGTGGGGAAAAAAACAGGGTGCGACGATTATGCGAAGAATATTTAAGTTCCAAGAATATACTGTATCATTATTTGCTGCACGGGCCAGTCATTCGCGTAGCGGGAGTCATAACCTGCAGTCAGAGACAGGCTTCTTTCTTCTAACAAGGTCACGACAGGTTAAAAATCGCGGAATGTGCTGACGAAGCTGGCCGTTCGCGTCGCGGTTCATAGCCCGTGGGCATAAATACGAGATTACTTTCTCCTGACAAGATCACGCCAGATTAGGCCTATAAGCTTGCGGAATGTGCGCTGGCCGTTCGAGTCGTGGTTCATAGCCCGCAGGCATAAATACGAGATTACTTTCTCCTGACAAGATCATGCCAGATTAGGCCTATAAGCTCGCGGAATGTGCGCTGGCCGTTCGTGACGCGGTTCATAGCCCGCAGGCATAAAGACGAGATTACTTTCTGCTGACAAGATCACGCCAGATTAGGCCTAAAAGCTCGCAGAATGTGCGCTGGCCGTCCGCGTCACAGTTCATAGCCAGCAGGCATGAAGACTAGATTACTTTCTCTTGACAAAATCATGCCAGATTAGGCCTAAAAGCTCGCGGAATATGTGCTGGCCACTCGTGTCACAGTTCATAGTCCGCAGGCATAAGGATGAGATTACTTTCTCCTGACAAGATCAAGGCAGATTATATGCTCGCGGAATGTGCTAAGTGACGAACCTTGCCGCTCGCGTCACAGTTCATAGCCCGCAAGCACAAAGACAAGATATTTTTCTTGTGACAAAGTCGCGCCAACTTATAAAGTCGTGGCAGCATGTGCAACTGACTGGCGCAAAAATATGAATATGCTATGCGACGATTATGCGATGAAATTTTATAAACCTATTTTATTGTTTGAAAAGTGAGGTGCGACGATTATGCGAGGAAATACGGTACTCACAAAAGGAATTTAGATTGAAAATATGCACAAAATGTAATTTAGAGACACTGGGAACCAATTCAGAAAAACAGGACAGGAATCTTAAAGAGAAAAGGAACTATCGTCGTCGGCCAATATTCGTTTCCGAGTGTATTCACTCGATGGTGATGTCGCTGGTGACTCAACAGACCAATTCTGGCATAGAACATACGGCCGTACACAATGCAGATGATGGAAGGTGGAGGACGTGGCAATATCTGGCGCAGCTTTCTCCTGTGACGAGTTTCCATTTCCTGCCTTCGGCGTTCTTCTCCAAAGTGTGAAACCGCAGCCGAGGTGGCTGCACATCAATGTGCGCGATCTTCCGCAAGTGTATGCCAATTATCAGGATCAATGGCTACACTCCTCAAGGTTTGTTTAAGCTGGTCTTTGTAACACTTCCGAGGTGCTCCTAGAGTCTCTTGCCCGTGCTGAGCTCACTGTACAGGAAAGGAACTATAATGAAAAGAAACAGAAGGCTGATCCCTAGAACAATGAGGGATCCGGAAAGATGAGAGAAGGGCCAATGAAGGAGGGAAAGGAAGAGACTCCCTACGCCTTGGATACCCTAATACCGTCGGGGTCAGAAGAAAACAAGATTTGACCAAGAGAGGTTGACAGGAAAGAAGACTGAGAGGAGCCCGGCACAAGTAAGTAGAAGCAATGCTGGACTCAGCTGGGGCCCATGGTCGCCAACTCACGTCCCACTAGATGCGAGTCCCTGGGGGATGACCTTTAAGAACAGTTCACCTTCAGAGTAGCCAACTTAACTTCGGTAAAAGCATCAAATTCACAGTAATATCACTGGATAATTCAGTACAGAAGATATCCATCATTCCCCTGAATCATTGTCCATTTGAATCGCTCATTGTTGAAAGGCTCAAGTCCTATTTTTAAAGTATTGAGATAAACACCAAAAAAGGTTTTTCCGCTCTTGTTCTGAAATATGAAACGTAATGATTTGTATGTGGAAAGTGCACACACTCCGATTTAATAAAACCAAAATAGCATTGTTCCGTATGTTACTAACAATTTTGACAGAATACGTAACTGGCCCGTGGGGGTTTGCCTGTTCCTCTATCGGGCGCGTCCCAGGTGGCGGATAGGGGGGCTCGCCGGACTTGTCCGGAGGGTTTGAGGGAAATAAAATACCTCTCGCGGACCAAAAACAGGCCCCTTGCCAGGGTTATGGTGAAGCTACGTTAGGCCTAGCAAGCCAGTAGTGGATATGAAACTGCTTTTAAAACGGGAACGGGCCTCGGAAAGGACAGATCTAAAGGAAGCAGACCTGGCTATGGAAATGGACTACGAATCGGAACTTTGAATATAACGACATTGACGGGAAGAGTGGAGGAGGTTGTGGATATGATGGAGAGGAGAAAACTGGATGTACTCGGACTGGCAGAGACCAGATGGAGAGGGGAAGGAAGAAAAGAACTGAGAAATGGATTGCAGCTATACTGGATAGGAAATGAGGAGGGGAAGAGAAATGGAGTGGGAATGGTGGTGAGAGAAGGGCTGAGGGAGGAAGTAAAGAGGGTGATAGAATAATTAGAGCCAGAATCACTGTGAAAGGTAGAAACCTGGACATTCTGCAAGTCTATGCACCACAGGTGGGATGCACAGAAGGCGAGAAGGACGAGTTTGAAGAGGAGTTGCAGAAGCAGTTAGTGGGGAGAGACCTGATAGTCATGGGAGACCTAAATGCCCATGTCGGAACTGATAGAAGAGGTTTTGAGGAAGTGATTGGTGGTGAAGGATGGGGAAACAGGAATAAGGAAGGAGAGAGATTGTTGGAACTGTGCAAGATAAATGGGCTAATGGTTGGAAACACATGGCACAAGAAGAGAGAGAGCCATAAAATTACTTGGTACAGCAGGGATTTGACTAGGAAATCAGTGGTGGACTATATTCTATGCGGGAAGGAGACAAAGAAGAGTATCACGGATATAAGGGTAATACCTTCAGAAGCCCTGGACAGTGACCACCGTCTGCTGGTCGCCAAGGTGAGAGGACTGAAGGAAAAGAGGAGAACTGAAAACCAAGAAAGAAGAATAAGGACATGGAAGCTGAAGGAGGATGGAAATAAGGAGAAGTTCCAGATATTAGTGAGGAACAAATTACCGAAGGATGATCCGAAAACAGGTGAAGAAGAATGGAATAGGTTCAAGGACGTGTTGGTAGAAGCAGCGGAAGTCGTGTGTGGCAGAACTAGTGGAAAGAAAAGGTGGAAGGAAACACCATGGTGGAACCCCAGAACTAAGGAAGCAGTGAAAAAGAAAAATGAAGCATTCAGGAAATGGTTCCAACAGAGGACAGACAGAACAAGAGAAGAATACCAAGAGCGGAAGAAAGAAGCAGGAGAAGTAGTGAAGGAAGAGAAAAAGAAATGGCTGGAGAAATGGACAGAAATGATGGAGGAGGACTGTGATGGCAGTAAGAAAGTGTTGTATGGAATGATAAAGGCAAAGAGAAGAGATACAGGGGAAAATGTCAGAATGGTGGACAGGAATGGAAAGGAGGTCGAAAATATGGAAGAAGTAAAGGTTATCTGGAGAGAATACTTCAAGGAACTCCTAAATCCAACTAAAACCAGCGTAGTGGACATTGTGGAGGAAGAAACAGACAGTGACCAAGACATTTCAGAGAAGGAATTGACATGGGAAGAAGTGGAGGAAGCATTAAAGAAGATGAAAGGGGGAAAGGCACCGGGAATAGACGAAGTGAGTGTGGAGATGGTGAGAGCAGCAGGGGTGATAGGAACACAGTGGCTCTTTCGAGTAATGAAAGTGATATGGAGGGAGAAGAAAATACCAGAGGACTGGAAAAGAGGGATGATAATACCCATATTTAAAAAGGGAAGTAGGAAGGAATGCAAGAACTACAGGGGAATTACACTCATGTGCCACTGCGCTAAAATATTTGAGAAGGTACTGGAGAGAAGAATTCGGACAGAAGTTGAAGATGGGCTGAGGGAAGAACAGTATGGATTCAGGCCAGGAAGGTCAACAGTTGACCTCATCTTTGCAGTAAGACAGCTACAAGAACACCATTATGAATATGGGAAAGATCTGGTGATGACCTTCTTGGATATTGAGAAAGCATATGATAGTATTAATAGAAACAAGGTATGGGAAGCAATGAGAGCAAAAGCAGTGAACAAGGAGACAGTGGCAAGAGTGAAAGCAATGTACGAGGGAAGCAAAAGCTGTGTAAAGGTGGGAAGAGAGAGAACGGAATGGTTTCAACTGGAGAGTGGTCTGAAACAGGGAAGTGCCCTCTCACCCCTGTTATTTATAGTGGTGATGGATGAAATCATACGAAAAGTGGTAAATAGCATTGGGGAAAGGAAAATGAAGGCAATGTTGTTTGCTGATGACCTTCTGGTATGGGGAGAGGATGAGGAAGAAGTACAAGAGCAATTAGATGAGTGGGAGAAGGTAGTGTTATCATATGGGATGAAGTTCTCAGCACAAAAGAGTGAAGTGGTCATCACAACGAGGAAGAAGAACAGACTGGATATGGGCATAACACTTGGAGGACAGCAGTTGCAGAAAGTAGAATGCTTCAAGTACTTGGGAAGCATAATTGAAGAAAAGGGAGACAATAGGATGGAAATAAATGAGCGGGGAAGGTGCGCAGATGGATTTTTCAAGAGTGTTAGGGGGATGATATGGAATAAAGATGTACCACAAAAATGTAAAGGAATCATCTACAAGACCTACTTTGTGCCAATTTTGACATATGGTTCAGAAACATGGGTGATGAAGGAAAGGGACAAGAATAAAATACGAGCAGTGGAGATGAAGTTCCAGAGGAGTAGGGTAGGAGTGACAAGAATGGACAGAGTAAGGAATGAGAGAGTCAGGGAGATGGTAAGAGAGGAACCATTGCAAAATAAAATAGAGCGATCTAGGCTACAATGGTATGGACATGTGAGGAGGATGCAAGAGGAGAGGATACCGAAGAAGATGTTTGGAATGGAAATGACGGGAAGGAGGCCAAGGGGAAGACCAAGGGACAGATGGACAAAAGGAGTTAAGAAGAGTGTGGAGGAAAGAGGAGTGTGCTGGGACACAGTAAATGACGAGAGATGGTGGATGGACAGGAAACGATGGAGAGGCTTATGTTCCAAGCAGACCTGACCAGCGGTTGGAAACTGCTCAAGATGATGATGATGACGTAACTGGACTTAGTCCATTTCAACATGGAACGAGCAGAACCTTTGAGCGAGTAATATCATTCATTCACATTCTTAGTTTATTTCCTCTATTTCTATATAAACACATGTATCCGGAAGCCTGAAAAATAAGGTAGCGTAATCACTTATTTTCTTCGTATTGAAACGCACTAACTGCTGGACTAAGTTCCATTCAACACGAAATAACCAACTTGACGGCCGTGGTAATAGCACACGCGCTGCCAGGAAAAGGTTCCATTCAACACCAAAACATACATCTTGCATCCTAGGACACAAAATCGCAGTTGAAAAGATTTGTCAAAAATGTGGACTCTGTGCCTTTCAATGAGCGATTCATTTGTAGTTCTATTCAACCTACTTTAGCAAAACCTGTATCTTTTGTAATTTTCTTGCAACTGTTGTCGAGAAGTCTTGGTCTCGCCCCCATCACAGATGTTTGAAAAAGGTTTTTATTTTATATTGAACTAGCTTCGCCCGGAAACTCAAGCATCATTTATATAATTTATGGAGGAATCATAAATTCATAGCAGAATTCTCTTTATCGGACCACAAACCAGAAACATTCCTTCCCTGTGTCAAAGGAACTTTGGGGGATGACTCCGTTTGTCTTTGTGAATTCTTTCTTTCTTTCTTTCTTTCTCTCGCTCTCTCTGACCCAGTACCACCTTTTCAGCTTGCATCCCAAACAGTTCAGTACCAGTCAGCAGTAAGAAATCTGGGAGTTATTTTTGACTCTCAATTATCGAGGCAGGATCACACAAACATGATTCTGAAAAGGGTTGCATCGTCATTATATCAAATTAGGCGAACTTGCTTCTATTTGCCTCAAAATGTACGAAAGATACTGATACAGAGTTTGATATTACCATTATTTGACTATGGATCTATAATTTACCATGATATGGGAGAGGTCCTCAATACAAAATTGCAAAGAATGCAAAATGCTTGCTTGCAGTTTGTTCTCAATGTACCAAGAGAGTCTCATATAACTCCATTTTACGTCCAGATTGGATGGCTAAAGTTAAAGGAACGAAGACAGTATGCCATGGCTCTGACTGTGATAAAAATTCTAAAATTCAAAATTCAGTCTTATATTTACTGCACACTAACTCCCATGCAATCAGTGCTTAACCGTGCGAATACACACACTGCAGAAATGCTCCAGATACCTCATCACAGAACCGAAAAATGCAAAGGTTCATTCCGTATTTCAGCTAGTATTCTCTGGAATAAATATAAATTGCACCAGTATTCAGGACTTCCTATCAGAGCGATAAAACACTCCCTTCATTGTAATCTACCAGCTATACAATTATGTTCAAGGTGAACGGATGTAATAACAAGAACTTCTATTGTCAACTGTACTTTGAGGTTAAGTTTTTTTCTTTCTTCATTTATTCTATTGAATTTAACTGCCCTCTGAATGAAGAGAGCTGCATAAAGAGGCTCTGTAGCCTCAGTGGCCTGTATAAGAGAAACAAATTCAAATTCTCTCTCTCTTGTGACAATCGAGAAATTATTTGCTCCTCAATTCCATCGTCGAGTTTTTCCGATTTCAATGAACTACAACCTACAGAGAGTTTGTTTTATATGCGACGGGGACCCTCGCTTGCCCATGTTTCGCGTCTGTGTCCCGCCAGGCACTTTGGCGTTATGCGGCGCTGAGTCATTGAGTACAGGAATTTGTACTTAAATTTGTACTTCAATGTGATCCTTGACCAATTTTTTGACGAACTGACTTACGGAGTGCGATTGTCAACTTATTTTCAACAAGATTCTGCCACTGCTCACACTGCCGAAGCATCCATGACAGAATTGCGTCGCATTTTTGGTACTAGGATTATAAGTCGGAACGTGTGGCCCCCGCGAAGCCCAGACTTATCACCATGTGACTTATTTGTGGGGGACACTTAAAAATAGAGTGTATGCGAGAAACCCTCACACTATAAACGAGCTTAAAGGCTATATTACAGCTGAAATAGTCAATCGGTTCTGAGGAACTTCAGAGAGTACATGTCAGTTTCATAAAAAGGTGCCAAAGTGTAGCAGTGAATGGCGAACATTTTCAGCACCAGCTGTGAACTAGGTAAGTACTAATTCCTATACTCAACGACTCAGTGCCGAGCAAGCACCGCATAACGGCAAAGTGCGTGGCGGGAGACAGACGCGCAACGCGCGCGAGCGAGTGTCCCTTTCGGATATAAAACAAACTCTCTGTATATCCCTTTTACGTCTCTGTATGATGGGTTAAAATCATCATGGAGATGCATATGCAACGAATTCTTGACAGACGTAATTTAAGAATGGCGAGGTGCACGAATCGCAAATCCCCCTTCCGTCCAACCTAAACTCGACCGTGTATTCTGCGGAACGAAAAGTTCACAGGCGAAGTACAGAAAAGCCAAGTTGCACTTCCAGGGAAACTTTCAACACATCCACTCTTCTCTAAAGTCTTAACTCGACGCAACTCGACAGTGTCTGGAGTGATAGGCTCACTTGCCAGCCAGCTAGCTCGTAAACTGTCGCCACAGTGATTGAATGGAGATTGTTGGAAGAAATGAAAACGTAAAAACACTTACAGTGGGCGATGTATTGAAGATAGAGATATGCTGTCGTGGACTTCTGGTAGAACTTTTCATGCTGAACAATTCTTACACTCATAGTATATTGATATTTTTAACGGTTTGCTCAGCGTAAGCTTAAAAAGCGCGGACACGCCAGCTTTTTTTCCGACTGTTTTCACTGAAATAGTTACTGCATGGCTCCCTTCGATCATAAATAATTTGCTACAGAAACCTTCCTCGTGATATCCTTTACAGACTGGTCAAAACCGCATCAAAATCCATCCAGTGGTTCTCGACATTACCCGTAACATCCAAGAATCGGGGACTTTGTTTTATACCAAGTAGAGATTTGTTGATATTAAGTGGAGCACGACCATTGAAGTTAAGCAGTAGTAAACTACACTACGACTAACGTGGTCAAATGTTTCAGGCCAGGATTGACTTGATAAGGCACCAAAGACTTCTCGAACGATAATGGATATTGAAAATTGCAAGACAGATAAATACTCTGACAAGTGTATCAGATGATGACTCGTAGAAGGCAATGTTTATACTTGGGGCATAATTACTTCCGACTTGACGTTTAAGCTAGAGCTACCAGAAGTGAAATCGCTCTAACCATAGCAACATCTTGAGTGAAACTCAATCTAGTGCGATGTAAAAACGTTAAGTTGTAAGTAATGAAGTCCAAGAAAATGTTTAGTTATTGTTTCACTCTAGGGTCTTGAAAATCGCGGTCAATTAGCCCCTTGTACTTAAGTGTGCGTAGATTTTTGTCTGATGACCCGAGTTATTGTGATGGCTGTATTAGTATGAGTATTTGTAATTCAGCTAAGGATTATGAAAGAGACTGATGTGCTCTAAGTTAGAGACCATCCTGGCATTTTCCTCGAGAAGTGGGAAACCACGGAAAACTAATTCCAGGACGATGATGATAATTCTTGTTTCAAGGGGCCAACATCTAGGTTATCGGTCCCTAATGAAACTTCCAGGATGGCCGAGGTGGGAATCAAACCCACCTCTTCTCAGTTTTGCCCACGAGGCAGAGTGTACTCCGTTTCTTGGGAGAGCCAGGAATCAAACCCAGACTTTCGGGGCGACAGTCAAGAATGCTAGACACTACACCATAACGGGGTCTATTTTGTGTTTAAAGCACAACCCATTGGCCTTAAGGAAATATTCCTACACAAAATTTGCATTGTGATAAATTACACTTTGGCAGATAAAATGGCATTATTTTGTAAGAATTCTTCTGCTCCTTCTCCGCCTTTTGAGACCACAAAGGATCACTTTAACTAACCATTAGTTCCTAGACACTTAAGAACTGTACAAGCCTTGCGGTCTTCCCAGTACTTCTTCGTTCGTATTGATTGTCTTGCCCTTTCTTGGCCGGAAAATATTCTTGTTGGAATTTTCTTTTTTAAGAGTGGAAAATGAACGAGCTACTGGCTTTGATGAACTAAGTGCAGACATGATTAAAGCTGCTGGCCCACAAGGAATTCAATGGCTATACAGGGTAATAAGGGCAATAAGGAAGGATAAAATAATACCAGATGACTGGAAGAAGGGAGTTATAGTTCCCCTGTTTAAGAAAGGAAGTCGAAAGTACAACAACTATAGAGGTGTTACTTTACCGTCTCATGGTTTAAAAATATTTGAGAAGATTCTTGAGAAAAGATTAAGGAAAATTATTGAACCACAACTGCAAGAAGAACAATAAGGATTTAGGAAAGATAGATCAACTATAGACCTCATATTCACACTGAAAATGATATTGGAAAAGCACTGGGAGAAAGATCGGAATTTGACATTTGTGTTTTTAGACATCGAAAAAGCATTCGATAGTGTCCCTAGAACAACTATATGGGAGTGTCTTAAAAAGAAGAATGTGACTATGGAACTCATTCAGAGAGTAAAAATGCTTTACGATGACTGCTACAGCTGTGTTCAAGTGGGAAATGGGTATTCAGATTGGTTCCAGACATCTAGAGGAGTGCAACAGGGCAATGCCCTTTCACCATTACTATTCATCACCATCATGGATGAAATCATAAAGGAAGTGAAGCAGAGCACCAATATGGATCTTCAAGCATTTGCTTTTGCAGATGATATAGTTATCTGGGGAAATAGTGAGCTGGAAGTCCAGGAAAGGCTGGACGTCTGGAATGATCATTTGAAAAAATATGGACTGAAAGTAAGTGCTACAAAAACTGCTGCAATGTCTGTTAACAGACAGAGAAGTAAAGATAATATAATGCTGGAGGGTGTACAATTGGAAACAGTAAACCAGTATCAGTACCTTGGATGCTTAATATCAAGTGACAACAGAATACAGCTTGAATTAAATAACCGTATTCAGAAATCAAGTCAATTCTATCAGCAAGTTCGATATCTACTCTGGAATAAGCAAGTGCCACTAAGATCAAAACAAACTCTGTTTCGAACATTCTTTGTCCCTATATTGACTTATGGGTTGGAAACATGCACAACTACCAAAAAAGATGACAGCAGACTTCAGGCTTCAGAAATGAAGTTTCTAAGAAGCATGCTTCAAAAAACTAGGAAAGACAAAGTAAGAAATGAGAGGATAAGTGAACAAGCTGGAATAAATCAGTCCCTGAAGGAGACCATAACTAGGGCACATTTGCGATGGTTTGGTCACGTCAAATGTATGACAGAAGGAAGAATTGCAAAACAATGGTTACATACTGAGATTACTGGAAAGAGACCTGTTGGAAGACCTAGGAGGAGATGCCTGGACCAAGTGAAGGAAGATATCACATCCAAGGGAATCAACTGGGATGAAGTCTTGAAGGAGCAGTGGTACATGAATCGACCAAAATGGAGAGCGCTCGTAAACCACACCCGGGAAACTGGAGTGGAAACTTGATGATGATGATGAAGAGTGGAAAATGAAAAGTCATATTTCTAAGTGCTGAGGATAAATTTTTCTTATATGTAGTATCTTCTGTTGTTAGGCCAATTTCTTTTAAGTCCTCTCTGATTTCTTCTAACCATCGGCATCCAGTTGTGTTTTTTCAAGCAAGACTGTACTGTACTTGTGTTTAAGAAGACGTAAATCTGGCATTCTCATGATGTGCCCAAAGAATCCTAGTCTTTTCTTTTGCATGGTATTAGTAATGGGTTCTAGGTTGTTATAGACCATATTGTTAGGTATTATTCACCATTGCCCATATTTTTTATATCCTTTATTGATACAAGTTCTTCCAATTTGCCTTTCGATCATCTGTAATGGGTCTGTTTTAGAATGTTTATTTAGATGGAATATTGTTTCTGCTGCGTATCTGGCTTCCAGTTATATGACTATTGTAATGTTTAATTTTTGCATGAATTGATGAGCATTTCTCTTTGCAAGTTTCCCATGTTAATTTTCGTGCCCTAGATAACTTGTTTGTTCGTATTTGAATCAATGCTTTCTCATTTAAGTTGTTTGTTATTAACTCTCCTCGATATTTGAATCGTATTAGAATTTTAATTTTTGAACCATTAATTTGTATTACTCTTAAGGGTGTTGCTTTTTGTGACATGATCTCTGCTTTTTCAAAAGATATCTCAAGGCCAATTTTATTGGCAATGGTCTGAAGCTCCTGATATCTGTGTTTTGGCTTCCTCTAAATCTTTCGCCAATAATACCCTGTCGTCTGCAAAACCAAGACAGTTTGTTTGAATTTTTCTGCCTATTTTTATATTTGGAGGGCATTTCTTAGACCATTCTCGCATTACCAATTCTAATGCACAATTAAATAGTAATAGTGATAAGCCATCACCTTATCGTAAACCAGGTGCGACCTCAAATCGGTCAGAGAATTCACCTCTGAATTTAACTTTTGATTTGGTGCCTGTAAGATTTATTGGATTACAATCAAAAAGGAGGAAGCGCAACCAATAGCTGACCTGTCAGATTGCTAATATTCTCAATAAAGTTAGATGGCACACCACCGTGTATCCAATAGGAAAGTTAAAATATCTTGGCACTAAAATATATTTAAAAGCTGCTAAATCGAACAGAAATGGATGTCTTAACAAACAAGCCAAGCAATGAGTCCACTGCCATCATAAAAATGTTTGCTTTTGGCCGGTGCTTGCTAGTTGCGTCGAGCTCTCCGGCCAGCCAGGAAGTCTTCTTATTGTGAGCATGCACAGTATCAACTGCATGCACACTCTGAAGGAACGAAGGAAGGATGGAGGTTGAATGGTTAGCAAATTGGATGTGCGGATTTCATGGCCAAAAACAAACTTCAGACTTATAGAGAGAGACTGTGCAATGAGGAGGCAAGGAAAGGGAGAAAAAATACCAAAATCAAGAAGTACTGGTCGATACCCATCAAAACATGACAGTCATTGAGAAAATATTTACTCAAGGATTCTCTTATACAGTATGCAATTTTTGAATGATTACTTTTTGACACTGTTGCAACTTTAAGGGCATCAAAAGACAACATATAACTGGCCATGACTGAAACCTTGATGAGGCATAGAGACCTAGAAGTTCCCGAGTTTCCCCTTGAGCTTTATTGATTGTGATAAAGTACGCCAGTGAATTGGAAATTGAAGTGTTTTATCAGAAGATGTTAAATCAAGTCAAAGGATTATAGCTCTCGGCCCATTAAGTGATTTGCCTCCACATTACTTAAAACAGTTTGAGCCATAGAGCCACAGCAATATTTCCCCCTTTTTAATTCTCATAAACAAAGATCTCAGTAAGACTCGGCACAACCCGCCATTTCTCTGGTGGAATAGAACCATTGTGTGCAAGCGCGGTAGTGACAAATATTACATTTACCTTTAGTAAATTAAAAATATAACGTAACATATATTTTCCTTTTACGGACACACTGCAAATCTACCTGCCAATAGCTCTTGTTAGAATGCTTTACGAAGCCAATCGGTTAAGAAGTTTTCTCAATCTCGTGGTAACAAAAAACACCTTAGTGTTTTAAATATTTTCCAGCCTGCTGAACATTACCTGTCTCCATGTGAGGCCAGCGTCCGTGCTGATGAAGAGGCCAGGTCTGCCCTTGAGAGAGGTGCCGATGGTGCCGGTCGCCATGATGATGCCTGGAGCAGATTTCGAGGTGAGGATGGGCACTGCTCTAGCAACAGGGTACAGCTGGTTGAACTTCTGGGACAAGTGTAGCGAGCAGCCCAGAGTCTGTGACAAACACAACAGTTCTTAATGCAGTTATATGGCACCATGTTATAGCAGGGCGACTACTCCAGTACTGTACCTTAAAGGTCAGGATGTCTACCAAAATCAACCAACACATTTCCCTGATTTTTCAAGGGTAAATCAGAAAATTCCCTGAGTAACAGTAGCAGCCATAATAAATATAAAAAACAGAATTTTTACTTATAGAGCACTTCAAAAAGTGCTTGAACAATAAAGGGTAAAGTCGAAAAGAAAAAAAAAAAAACTATACTTTGCCAATTTCTAAATTTTTCATCCAGAAAACCTATTGTACTTGTACTCGTCAATAATAATGCTCTCAAAAATCATAGTTACACATTTATATACAAACACACAGTGAGCTCCATCTTGCAAGAAATTAGAGCTCACATCTATAACAATCACCAGAATATACTTTTCCCCCCATCAACATTTAAATGCTTAATTTCCAAGGCTGGAACTTGTAAAACTAAAATTCCCTGAGTGTCATTACAATACCCTGATAATTCCCTGTTTTCCAGAGTAGTAGACAGCAGTACTTTTCTGATGAGAAGTAATAGAATAAAGAAATACAACATTAATCTGGTCGAGTGCTGAAGGTACTGAATCAGCTTTTAAATTAAAGAAAGGTACTCAAGCTTCTTACATTTTTTAAGCATCGGGGATTTGTTGATCGTCCGATCACCAATGGTGTCAACTTATGTGTCCCCGATGCGTTGCTGCAGAGAAGAACCGTTCGGCGTACTTAAAATTATCACCGATTGCAAAAATCACGGAAATTAACTGCATATGACCCCAACACAACACTTCTGGCTGCAACTCGAGCTCACATTTAACAGTGGTTCAACACAGGAGCTGTATGACTAGCGGCTACCTGCTTACCGTCAGCACCGATTGTAGCGAAGCTTCTGAAAGTACAGCGCTGAAGGTAGAGAGGTTTAACAAACAATACTGTTACGCCTGCGAGTTTGTTTCGTCACCTCGCCGCATGAGTCACAGCTGCCCCGGGCTGTGCTCTGCCTCAGTGTATTACGTGCGCCTTACGCAACGGGCTGTGCAGGCAAAGGGATGGTCCAGAATATTCGTGACCCAGCCAGTGATGGAAATCTCGAGAAGCCGTGAATCCTGGACGGGTCTAGAAGCATTCATTGAGTCACCAGCCTGCTGTATAAGAGCGACCTGGCCCGCGAGGTGGACAGTGTTTTTCGAGCTAGTGCGAGCATTTACCTGAGCGACAGTTGTTGGCGACTTGACTTGCGAAACCCTAGTGAAGCTGATTCTCTTGACAGCGAAGGAGTGTGAAGCCTACGGAGAAACTGTGTCTTGAGCGAGTGTGTTTTCCAGTGCAACAGAGGTTAGTGTGGTGAATTGCAAAAACACCGGGGGCTGTTTCCCTAGCCAGCGGACAGCGAAGCAGAGTATAGTGGTGAGTGACCGGCTATCGTAAATAACTGTAGCTTGCGTATTCAAGGAAGTGTTGCAAGTAGTTCTATCGAGGCCACCGGTCCCATTAGGAGGGATTAACTTCTGTGGCTTATTGACAAGTGAAAGGCAAGTGTTCCCTACAAGAGGAAACTAGAGTGAGATACTAATTGCCTGTATTTGCTATTTGTGTGGTACATCTTTCTGACCTGTCTCCCACAAGTCCAACCCCTCTTCCACGTGGTGGGAGACGGGCAACGGCATGAAGTAGGGGATTGCCTGTAGGGGTGAAGTACAGTGGGGACTTTGTGTGCCCCGGGACCGCTACGGTAGCTGTGAAGGCTCTATGGGAACCCTGAAAAGTGACGGCTGACGGGGCTCTGGTGAAGCTACGATAGGCCTAGCAAGCCAGTAGTGGATATCATATTTGCTTTCAAACCAGGAACAGGCCTCGGAAAGGACGGATGCAAACGACGACGACCCGGATATGCTAATGGACTACGAGTTGGGACATTAAACATACAGACACTGACAGGAAAAGTGGAGGAGATTGTAGATGTGATGGAGAGAAGAAAACTGGATGTACTGGGCTTGGCAGAAACAAGATGGAAAGGAGAAGGTCGCAGAGAACTGAGGAAAGGGTACCGGTTGTACTGGAGTGGGAACAGTGAAGGAAGGAGCAGCGGAGTAGGAGTAGTTGTGAGAGATGGAATGAAGGAAGAGGTAAAGGGAATAAGTGACAGGATCATGAAGATCAGAGTAACTGTAAAGGGAAGAAGCCTGGAGATAGCCCAGGTATATGCCCCTCAAGTTGGATGTACAGCTCAAGGGAAGGAAGACTTTGAGGAGGAGCTACAACAGCAGTTGAATGGGCAGAGCATCATTGTCATGGGAGATTTGAATGCACATGTAGGAAGTGAAAGGCAAGGATATGAAAATGTATTGGGAGCAGAAGGATGGGGTAGCAGGAATGAAGAAGGGAGAAAGTTGCTGGATTTTTGCAAGAGAAACGGTTTAGTGGTAGGCAACTCCTGGTTCCGGAAGAAAGAAAGCCACAAGGTAACGTGGTACAGCAGTGATTTAACAAAGAAATCTTTGGTAGATTACATGCTGTACGACTGGGAAATGAAGAGAAGTGTCAGAGATATAAAGGTAATACCATCAGAGGCCTTAGATAGCGACCACAGAATACTTGTAATGAACTTGGGGGTTGTTAAGGATAGCAAGAGGACAGAGTACCAGGAAAGGAGAATCAAAGTATGGAAACTCAAGGAAAAGGAAGTCAAGGAAGAATTCCAGAAGATAATAAGGGAAAGGATGCAAACAGACAATCCTAAAACAGGGGAAGAGGAATGGAAGCAATTCAAGAACACAATGGTGGAAGCTGCAGTGGCAGTATGTGGAAGAACAAGCAACAGAAAGCGGTGTAAAGAGACACCATGGTGGAATGAGAGAGTAAAAGAAGCTGTGGGAAGGAAGAACAAGGCTTTCAGAGTGTGGTTCCAGGAAAGAAGTGATCTGACAAGGGAAGATTATAAGATAAAGAAAGAAGCAAACAAGATTGTCGCAGAGGAGAGGAAGAAGTGGATGGTAAAGTGGACAGAGATGATGGAGGAAGACAGCAGAGGAAATAAGAAAGTACTTTATGGGATGGTCAAAAGTAAGAGAAGAGGTCTGCGAGAGGATGTGGTAATGATGGACAAAAGCGGAAATGAGGTACACAACAAAGAGGCACTCAAGACTGTGGAAAGAGTACTTTAAGGATTTGCTGAATCCAAATGGTCATAGGGAGGAAGACAATGTATTGGAAGATGGAGAAGACAACACAGGAATGGAAAAGGACCTGAATTGGAGAGAACTGGAGATGGCTATAGACAAGATGAAAGGAGGAAGGGTACCAGGTGTGGATGAAGTGTGTGTTGAAATGCTGAAGGCAGCAGGGGAGGTTGGGAAACAGTGGCTGTACCGTGTGATGAGGGTGATATGGAAGGAGAAAAAGACCCCAGAAGATTGGAAGAAAGGATTAATTGTCCCAATATTTAAGAAAGGAAGCAGAAAGGAGTGCAGAAATTACAGGGGAGTCACACTCATACCTCACTGTGCCAAGATATATGAAAAGATATTAGAAAGTAGAATACGAGCCAAAGTGGAGAGAAAATTGAGAGAGGAGCAGTATGGATTTAGACCTGGGAGATCAACAGTGGATCTCATATTTTCAGTGAGACAGCTCCAGGAACACCACTACGAATTTGGAGAGGATCTGCTGATGGCCTTGCTGGACATCGAAAAGGCCTATGATAGTGTGTGTAGGGAGAAGGTTTGGAAAGCAATGGAAAACATGGGAGTGGAAAAAGAGACTGTAGGCAGAGTGAAGGAGATGTATTGTGGAAGGGTAGTGCGCTGTCACCCCTCCTCTTTATTGTGGTTATGGACGAGGTAATGACACGGATAGCAGGAAAGATAGGAGAAGATAAGATGAAAGCAATGGTGTTTGCAGATGATCTCATGGTCTTGGGAAACAAGGAGGAGGAAATTCAGGAGCAACTGAAGGCTTGGGAAGAAACAGTGGGAGAGTACGGATGGAAGTTCAACATCAGTAAATGTGAGATCCTGTTATCGACCAGGAAAAAGGACAGACCAATGAGTGGGATAACACTTGGAGGTGGACAGCTGAAGAAGGTGGAAAGTCTCAAGTACTTGGGAAGTATAGTGGAGGAAAATGGGAGAAATGACAAAGAGATTACGGAACGTGGCAGACAGGCAGAAGCATTTCTGAGAAGCATTAGGAGCTTAGTGTGGAATAAAGATGTCCCACAAAAAAGCAAGGAAGTGTTATACAGAAGCGACTATATCCCGATACTGACCTATGCTTCAGAAACGTGGACAATGAAGAAAAGAGACATAAGCAGAATACAGGCAGGTGAAATGAAGTTCCTGCGAAGTAGGATCGGAGTAACAAGAAGAGACAGGGTGAGGAATGAAAAGGTCAGGGAAATGGTGAAAGAGGAGCCCTTGCAAGGTAGGATTCAGACATCAAGACTGAAGTGGTATGGACACTTAAAGAGAATGGATGAGAAGAAGATTCCCAAGAGGATACATGAGATGCAGATACAGAAGAAACGACCAAGGGGAAGACCAAGAGATAGATGGCTGAAAGGAGTGGAGGAATGTGTCAAGAAGAGAGGCGAGGACTGGACCAGAGTGACAGCGGAGAGGTGGTGGGAAGAAAAAACTAAGTGGCGAGGCTTATGTTCCAAACAGACCCAGCCTGGGGCTGGAAACTGTACAAGATGATGATGATCTTTCTGACCTGCAATAAAGCTTAATACGTTTCATTAAAGGAACAATTTGTGTTGTGCTTTCTACCCACCGTAATCCAGTTAACGAAAGTGCCACTAGGGGGTGGCATGTAACAATACGTACAGTGCCATTATGGTCACATTCCTAGAAGCAAAAAAATAGTAAGATCCACGAACTTTGTCTTCGTTATAACTCTGTGTTGCTAACATTACTTCATCGTTGTAATGAGTGGCAATTAACATAGTAAATATAGGAAATCAGCCGGGATTGTATAAAATTATCACTGTACCCGGCTTTATCGTTGTACGGAGGTTTGACTGGATCAGTAAAGCAAGTTAATGGAAAACATTATTTAAATTTTAATGTAGGAAGGAAAAATATGAATATTAGTGAAAGGGTTTACAAGATCAGTGGGACTATTAAAGTGGTCAACACAAATGGTGTGGGAAACAAGTACTGCTCGAGTCTAAGCTGCGTGGACCTGAGAGGAATGTGCATCGCAGACTATTATGAGTATTATCAGTGGTGGTGACGAGTGATGCGGTTTCTCGGTCCTTGAGTAGTAACAGAAGCAAATACATTAGTCGGTGACTCAGTCACTCATTCCAAACGCCACACTGGTTTCAGAAAAGACCCATGTTAGCAGTATTGGAATAGTTGAGAATGTCAGGTAACACGGCGGGCTGTCGACAGGCTTCTCAATTCTCGCCTGCTCCTACCCTGCCTCTCCTCTTCATCCCGCAAGTTCACAGAGCTTGGAACCGAGCAGTATTTACCTACCCTAACCTGAAAGAGACATTACGTACAATCTGCGGTACGACAGGTTTCGAACGTCAAGCGTTCATCCTCAGATCCTGTTCACTTTAGCTGCGGTTTCCCCCAGTAGCGGTACGGCTTTCTTGTGGCTGTAATGCGACGGCGAATGACTTATAGAAACTGGGGACCGTCTTGATTGAACAATGGTGTGAAATTAGAGCTAATTATCAGTGCGTGTCGTGACGGCATGTTGTCATAAAGTTAAATAAGAAATGGATGATCTTGACATGGCGCTCGTAATATTTTTGAAAGAAGAGTTTAATTATAAACTAATTTTAAGTACCTAGGGAAAGTTTTGGGGGAAAGTCATCATCATCATCTTGCACAGTTTCCAGCCACTGGCCGGGTCTGTTTGAACACAAGCCTCTTCAACGTCTTCTGTCTTTTTTAAAAGGCGTCCTACAGAAGGTGCGTATGAAATTTTAGTGCGTCGTCAGCTGCACTGCAATGAAGATCATTTCAGAGAATATTTTCGATTGACACCAGTGTTGTTTGATTATATTCTGAATTACATAAGGGATGACATAACTTCATTGCCGTAACACAGAAACAAAAGACCAATATCTCCTGAACAGAAACTTTGTGTATTTTTCAAGTTACTCGTCACTTAATACATTATGTAATGTTTCTTTACGAAATCTATTAATGTTTCTTCTTCTTCCTTTTGAAATGAAAATCCATTCTTCTTCCTTTTCCATACTCCAATATATCATCGTATCAGTCATTTTATGTATATAATTCACTACTTTCGGCACACACCGTATAAAAATGTTGAACTGTTTGGTACAGCACTCATCAGTCATTTGAATGACGCCACCACAATTTGATACGACAGTGGTAGTCAACGTTTCCTAGAAAAGCACTCGCCTTGTTTATATGCGGAACGCCATTCGCCGTCACATTACAGCCGCTCTTAGAGGAAAACACAGCTTTAGGCTTAATTAGTAAGTTATACAATGTTTATGAATTACACTTCACAAATATATATACACTGACAAGACAAGTTAAGCACCCACAAGGAGTAGTCCATTTCGGTATACAAGCATACCATTCATGTTGTTACCAGTCAACTGCTGTGAGTCAGACAGTTTAGCAAGACGTGAAGAGAGGACTAGGTACAGACTTGCGTCTAGCTACCGGCAAATCTCGCGTTAGCTCCATTGTCAGCTAAACACGTGCTACTGAGCCATGCTAGTGGAATGCAATAAATCTGATTCGTGTTTCAGTACAAATTTATAATTCTTCTCTGATTTAACTGTTTAGTTAACTAACTAGCGTGTTGATTGATGTAATGGAAAATTATTACTATGCATGTCTTTACCGAATATTATGAATAGTCTAATGTAATATTAATATAGTGTGCTAAACCAACAATTAAGTCTCCGTTTGCCACGAAGAAGTCACAAAAGAAGCTCCGTAAATTGTGTTTCATTAAGCCTGCGGGAAGGAGTGCGATGATATAAAAACTTTATTAATAGAAACCGCTTATATGTCCCTATAAAGTACACCAAAGACTCATTTTGGTACATATTTTATTAATTCATAACTATCTTATGAACACTAGCGTTTAATTTGTAATTCTTCTGTGATTTAACTGTTTAATTAACGAACTACCATGTTAATTGATGTAATGGAAAATTATTATTATTCATGTCTTTACAGAATGTTATGAATGTGGTTTTAATGTAGTGTGCTAAGCCTACAATAAGAGATCGAAGCTCAATGCACAGTCTGCTGTTTACTGCACGCTGAGCGCTCAAGTTCCGAGCCAACGCGAGGTTTGCCGATAGCAGCCGAAGGGCTCTGAAGCCCTGCTGACATCTTGGTAGCTAGACATAAGTCTAGGTAGTACTGCACGGGTCCAAGCTGTGTGAACCTGAGAGAAATGTGGATCGCGAACTATGAGGAGTGATGGTGATGAGTGATGAGGTTTCTCGGTCCGTGCATAGTAACAGAACCAAATACATTGGTCGGTGACTCACTCAATTATTCGCAACACCACAGTGAATTGAGCAACGGCCCTATGTTAGCAGTATTGGATTAGAAAGTATCACGGCGGGCTGTTGACAGACCCTTCCCTGCCCCGCAAGTTTACAGCTTGGACCCGAGCAGTACGAAGCACCCGCGATGCCTCGCAGACGCATTGGAGAGCATTTGACAGAGGCCGCATCGTGGGACTTTACTTTAAGAGGGCGCTAAAGTCAGCCGGCCGGCCGCTCGTGGCAGGCTCTGCTTATAGCATTGAGAGAGAGTTAAAATCTACGTTTTAAATAGGTCAATGGCCGAAATTAAACAAAACTTCACTTTCAAATCACGTAAATACATTCAATAGCACGTATTAAACTTTTCAAATGAGATTTCATTGATAATAACATTTTGTATCATTGAAACTGAGAAGCAGTTTTCCCATAAGGCAAGGCCTTTTTTTCACCGATTTTACTTCAGAAATTAAAAATCAATGTGACTGTCAAAAGTGATGAAAAGTTACATGGTTGTAAAGGGTATTTGTTTAAGAATGCTTCTATAGAGATGAATCTTGCTTTTCTCCTGCGTGTTTCTATAAAACAAGCAGTTTTTAATGCCCTACACTTTCAGTCGTAATGCCGCTGCCGTAGAAGTTCGCTGCTTAGCCGCAAGAGTGCAGGCGTAATGGGTCGGTAAGGCAGAGTGACGAGTTATTTTTAGCGCTGAGAACAAGACTTACAGCTGATGTATTGTGTTCATTGAATAGGATTCTAATGTGTTTACTTTCGTTTTTAAACGAACTGTTAGTAGGTTAATCTTCTGTATACAGTGTTATTAATTCAACGAGTTTAAGTATAATTTATTGTGAAACATTTTTATCATACACTTATTAATTAAAATTACAGGGTCCTTCTTTTTTATCCATCTAGCAAGTTCGTTATTGTTGTTTTTTAAGGGGAGGAACTGCGTGGTCATCTACCCCTGTCCATGTAGCAACATAGCAGCGCTATATCTCTCGCAATGAGTAACCCGGCTACGCATGCATTTTGCCGCTGCGCGGCTATGTCGCTAGAGCGAAAGAAGTACCCTGTATAAAAATCATATCTATTGTGTTTTCACAGTATTGTCCTACACTAATACTCTGGTAGTTTCTTATATTTTAACTAATTATGAACCTACAGTACAGTATAAGATAAGCGTAGCACTAAAAATATGAGGAAACTCATGACGAGAAAAAGCTACTCATGGAAAGGAGTGACATCATAGCGGCGAGAACTGTACTTTTCAGGGTACCGATACCGTAATGTACGAGATCGATGAATCAGGGACATAAGTTACTGCATTTATTACCTTGATGAAGCGTAATGTAAGTCAAAACTATACAAGGTCAATGTGCTGGAAAATGAGCAACGTTTCCGGAGGACTGAACTGGAAGTTTTGCTCGAAATGCAACGTCAGTAGTCGAGTGGATTACAATCGTAGGCCAATTGTAATGGGTATTTCATTTGTTCTTTTTTTTTGTTTGTTTAAAATTTTGATTTTCGATTTTATAAGAAGGATGGAGTGTGATGAATATACTAATCATAGACAAATACCATAGTGGAAAGAACCGGAAGGAGATGCCTTCGCTGCGCTGGCTAGTGCAATATAATGTTTTGTTGTTTGAGTCTTCAGTCTTTCGACTGGTTTGACGCAGCTCTCCATGCTTTCCTGTCCTGAGATATAATATAATATTAATAAACTCAACCTGCAACAGAATTGCATGGATACAACTTACAATGGTTCAGCTTCAATTGATATTGTAACTTTCAAGTATGGTAAATAATAGGCCTACTATATTTTTATGCTTCCTGGTCTGTTCTGTTGATTCGTGCCACCATAGGCACTATACGCCATTATTAGGAAGATAAAAACTCCGAAATAACCATGCACAATGCTCTACCGCATACAAGTCACAGAACACTAGGTTACGCCCACTTTGGACTCAGCGCTTTGCTTCACTGGCACGAGCTCAGGGCAAATCCTCTCTTTCTTTCCTCCATGACAAATACTTGAAATACCAAATATTTGGACAGAACATGAAAACTTATCTAATTCTAAATTTGAAAGAAATTTGGCAGTTTCCCGTATTGAGTAAAAACATGAAATATTTGCGAACAGATGAGTATTTTTCTACAATGAAGTGTTCCTTAATATATTCAGTTGCCCAATTCTATACAATGCTATACAAGCATGGGCACCCGCAGGATTTCTTTCCGGGGGGAGGGAGGCAAGTTGTATTTTTCATTTCTTTACCTACCTGTCACTAGCTGATGATGATACGTACCTCCGCCCCGCAATTTAGTTTCATTTCTTACTTGCTTCGTGTTATTCATTATTTGACTGCTCTAAAACCGCCGGGTACATATCTTCATGGCATGAATGGGAGGAGTTTTTTTCTTTCTTTTGTGAATCATCGTCATAATGTTCATTTCTTAAGAACAAGTAAAATAAAAATCAAGCAGTTCATTAAAATAGTAATGTTAATCCAGTTCGCCGATTTTCTAAATAACTGGAGATATTTTCAAATAATCACAAATTAGTTAATTAAAACTGTGGAATTATCCCTACATCTAAATCAGTTAACTATCAGTATCCTCAATTTATGAAATAAACTGGTGTGACAATGAACAGTCGAAATATTCTCGGGATTCCAGGCGGGGCCCACGGCCCCTTTTTGCCCCCTCCCCTACGGGCGCCCATGAGTAAAGCCCTACGCGAATGCGGATATCCGCAAAATTTTTCGCCATGCATATATAGTTTGCATGGCTGTGCGGATAGCGGATATGCTGCGGATAATGTTTTGAATAAATTTGCGGATAGCTTTTAGAATACGATCCGAACTTGTTGAATTTCATTACTATAGGACCCGGATGTCTATGAGATGACATTTTTTCCGTTATGTTATTTTCATGAGAAATTTAAGATGATTACTTAAGCTAATATCATTCAAATTAAGTCATTAAGCATAATTAACACTCCGAACTGAAAAGGGTTGCAATGCTGGCTGTGTATTATTCATTTTAAACATAAAACATACAAAGCCTAAAGGAACGACTTTCTTCTCAAATGTGTAAATGTGTTGCTTTAATGCGTTATGCTTTATCTAATTAAAAATATTATAGTAATGCCAGTAGATTCGGATAACAAACGTGCGGATGCGGGACGGATGCGGATAACGCTTTGTTTACCGCGGAGGGCTCTACCCATGAGTTCAAGCGTAGTTCCCCGAATAGTCGAGTGGAATACATTTGACTATTTGGTACACCACTGGCACGCTGTTTAGTGGCAATTGATGTAATATTTCACGGTGATTGTAATAACAGAGAGGCTTACATTATCGAGTGGTTGTCTTCTAATGATATTCCCCACAACCCAACACAAACCAGAGTGGAATTGTTACTTCACAAATCCGCTCATTGTACGTACGAAATTGATGAAATAGCAAGACAACGCGGACACATGTCCGACGAGAAGGAGGGGCAAATGGGGCTACAGCCCTGGGGACCGAGCGTACTGAAGGGCCCGAAAGAGAAAACTACGGCTTCTTAATTGCTATATCAGTCTTTTAAATAAGTCCAAGGAAACTCTTGAAAGGTAAAGTGAGTAAACTTTAAAACAATGGTGATTCTTTGGCCGTTGTAGAACGAAAACGTTGGGTCCAATTTCAGTTATTTCTAAAGAACTGTTATTTACCTAGGTATATACTGTCGTCTATTGGCAGCAGGTAAAATTTCAAGCGTTACAGTGCTAAAGGCAACTTAGAAAATGTAAGCACGCTACGAAATTTAAAAGTACAAAATTCACGAATGAATATAAAATGAGATTATGTCCCCGCAAAAGCAGGTCCGGACTTAGAGATCCAGGGCCCCTAGGCACTTGACATTTGGCCCCCCACCATCTCGAAGATATTTTGGAAATTTAGCAAATTAATGCACTAGTACAGAACATATAATTTTAATCGACTTTAATGACTCTAATAAACATCAGAATAATACAGTCTATGTTAGTATTGGTACGTTATTCTATAAAATGTATAGAATCAAACGGCAAACATTCTTCTGTGAAAAAGAATGAATGACGTCATCATAGTCAATTGACTGCATTATTTCTGACTCTATGTGCATTACAGAGAGTGAATTGAGCCTGTTCTCTCCTATGTTAGATCTTAAGCAATCCTTTACTCTCTCTAGCGCTGAAATCGACCGTTCTACTGAGCAGTTTGACGATGGTGTACACAAGAGCATTCCAGGCGCAATTCCTACGTTTGGATAAATGTCGAAAAAGCCTTTTTCCGATATGTGTATAGCTTCAGTGACGATAACTCCATAACTTCATCATTCGACGACAAATGAGCTTGCAGGTGCAGACACTCGTTTTCCAAAGTCCTATCCTAGTCCCCCGGATAAAAAGTTATAAGGTTTGTGGCTCCTTCACGAATTTCTTAAGATTCCAAACGATGTAGTTTCGTAAGAAAGTCAAACTTTTTACTTAACTCCTCATAAGCAGATAAAATTCCCCCACCGGCACTGCGTAAAAGGCCTGGTTGGTGAAAATTCAATAAGTTGAATAGCTTCCCTTTCCGATATAATTTCACATAACCAAATATTGAAATTTTAATTTATTTTAAGAAAAAACATGAATATTAGGATTTCACGGAAAGAACCCAAATGTGGGGTGGCAGTCAATACCGTGAGGCCCAAGATCGCTCTCTATCGTCGCGGCCCTGCATGGGCATTGTGTAGTTTTGGTAGAACCTAATTGTGGGCGCACGTGAAATCTTATGTTGCAAGAAAAAAACAATACGTTCCGAATAGCAGTCGTTTAGAATTACGGACGAAGTGACGATTGACAGCATCGCAACATCCCCTTGGGCAGGTTGCGTAAGTCCTGCCGAAAGATTGAGGGAAGAAAACTGAGAAGTCGGCCGAGTGGAGGTTGAATGCTTACTGACTTGCTTCATAGCAATTAGCAACACTGCGGGAAGAGCAGTCTGGCGACATCGCAGTGAGTGTCTCTTTCTCTTATGTCCAAAACGCTCTCTCTCACCTGCCACCGTACGCGCTCTACTCTGTAGCATGGTCGGTAATGCAGATTACGCGACAATAGCGCTCACCTCTCAGGTGGCCATTCCTGGAAATAAAAGGCGATTTCCGACCCAAGTTTCGCCCCCTCTTAATTAACCACTACGAAGCAAGTTATTTCTTGTCCGAGACTGCTGTGATCTTACCATGTTGCAGTGGATCTTGTTGCCGCGGTCGTCGTGCTCCGGAGCCCTGATGGGGTTCCACTCGGCCCCGTGATCGAACGTGATGACTGTGGACACCACCTCTGGGCCGATCTGGGCAGGGAACGACATGTTCTGGACTTGGGACGCAATGTAGATGCCTCTCAAGCCTTGTACCTTGTGGAGATCTGCGAAAGATTCCTCCGCCACTGAGCTGTCGAACAAGCAATGTTTCACTCAGTAAAACAAGAATCTATATCAATAGCAGGTTTAATTATTTTGCCTCATAATCACAAAATGAGACAACAGTTCATTCACAAACATACACTTGACAATCCACCCTTCAACAAGTAGTTCCATGACAAAATAAAGAGCCTACTTTTCTTAAAATTATAGAGACCACATATCAACAGTTGGCAGACCTGGCGACTCTAAATATAGCCTTAGTTCCATCTCTTAAGGTACACAATGCACATACAAAATTTGGTCGAGGTCCAAAAGATGGTATACACGTTACATGTCTTTAAATATTGAATTTATCAGCATGTGTAAAATTAGGTTGGCGACACTGCCATAAAATGGATGCTCAAACCTAAATTGAAATATTATGATCTATATATGTGCCAATTTCGAAAGAACTCCATTTATTAGTATGGAAGTTACATGCGATTCAACATTAAACCTATCAGCACATGTAGAATCATGTTGGCAGCACTGTTGTATATCAATCATTGAAAATTAACCTACATTTGCAGGTACTATATGTATGCAAAGTTTAGAACTGTTGGTCTGCATAATTCCTGATATATTGAGATTTGGATTAAAATGTATAGAGTGCATTTTTCAACAGTTGGCAGCCCTGTTGACACTAAAAGAAGGCATTTTCATATCTGCTTCGGTGCGCAAATCACATACCAAATTTGGTTAAATCCAATAGATAGTATGGAAGTTACATGCATTTAAAGATTGGACCTATCAGCAGGCATAGAATCATGTTAGCAACACTCATGTGTGGGCTCCTGTAAATTAATCTGATATAATATCTATATTATGTAATGAGAAAGAGAAGATTACCGTTTTTTGGGCACATTTATAGAATGGAAAATAGTAGACATAACTAAACAGATCTTCAACTTACTGACTAGTTACAAATCCAAATGGTTCATTGAAATTGACAAAGATTTGACAAACGCCAAAATTCAGACAGACACAATAGCAAACAGATCACTCTCCATAGAAGCTATTCAAAAGACAAAATTTCAAGAAAGGAAGAACAAACAACTCGCAGAAAGTGGACTCAAGAGGAGAAAGATCGTCACTCTAGAAGGATGAAAGAAATTTGGAAACAACGGAAATCTAATACAATGGACAATAGCCAACGTTGATTCATCGTACCCTCTGAATGGGTTATTCGAAAGAAGAAGAAGAAGAAGAAGATCTATGTGTGTGGCAATTTTGGAACAATTCTCATGCATATCTTTCGGGATATCCAACATAGGCCTCAATTTTTAATTGTGATTTTTCAGCAGTTGGTAGCACTGACGTAATTTTCAAATATGGCCGGGAGATATTCAGCCATAGGTCTTTTACTCATACCAAATTTGGTTTCGATACCTGCAGCCGTTTAGGAGTTTATGGGGACACACACAGACAGAAGACGGACGGACGGACGGACACACATTTCCCCGGATCGATCTCATAAGTCTACTTTTTCCTCATTTTTACAAAATGTGAAAAGTAGGCTAAAAACCTGAAATTCCTGAGCCAGGAATAGGATTAGAGGTGGACATCATGCAAGATATGGGGAGAAACAGAAACAGAAGGGCAAGAGAAACTAAACTTTTGGAATGACAAGTTTAAAGAATTTGCACTAAAGATCAGTCAAACAAATCATGACTATCAACGGGAACGGCTCATGTTCCAACATCTTTCTAGAGGGAACTCTGCTGCAATCATCATCATCATCTTGCACAGTTTCCAGCTACTGGCCGGGTCTGTTTGGAACACAACCCTCTCCAACGTCTTCTGTCTTCCCACCATCTCTCAGCCTCCACCCTTCCTCCAGTCTTCTCCTCTTCTTCACGCTTTCTTCCACCCCCTTCAGCCACCTGTCTCTCGGTCTTCCTCTGGGTCTCTTTCCTTCCCACTTCGTCTCGTGTACTCTCCTGGGTATCCTCTTCTCCTCCATTCGTTTTACATGTCCAAACCATCTAACTCTAGATTTCCCTATACCATCCTGTAATGGTTCCTCCTTCATTAATTCTCTGGTCCTCTCATTTCTTATTCTGTCCATCTTTGTAGCTCCAATACTGCTTCTCAAGAACCTCATCTCACTGGCCTGTAGTCTGCTCTTCTCCCTTCCTTTCATAACCCAGGTCTCCGAGGCATGCGTCAGGATAGGGACATAGTCCGTCCGATATATGATCTTTTTGCTGTTCTGAGGGACATCCTTGCTCCATAACATGCTTCTCACACTCCCCCGGAATGCTTCTGCTTGTCTCCTCCGCTCATTTATTTCTCTATCGTTTCTTCCATTATCTTGTATCAGGCTTCCCAGATACTTGAAACTCTCCACTTTCTTCAGCTGTTCCCCACCAATTGTTATTCCCGTTGTGGTTCTTCCTTGTTGTGATCAACATCTCACTCTTATTTATGCTAAATTTCATCCCATATCCTCGTATTATTCCTTCCCACAAGTCCAACTCTGTTTCTAAATTCAAGTACGGTACCTTGGGAGTGTTGTCTGAAAGGACAACTCCATAAAGCAAGACATCCTTAGCAGGACCCAAAGAGCTTCTCGTTTTGATTGTCAAGTGAGAAATCTACTATGAGATGACAAGATACCCCAGAAAGCAAAATTAAGAATGTTTCAAACCTACTTCATTCCAATTTTCACCTATGGACTTGAAACATCTGCCCTACTCAACAAAGCTAATAGTAAACAGAAATGAAATTCATCAGAACAATGAACCAGAGGACCAGGTAATAGATTAGGAATTAAATTACTCGCCTATAACCACCCCCCCATCAATTTTCTACTATTATTAGAAGGAAAAATAATTGTAAAAGGGAATTGTGAAGGTGAAAATCAGTAAAATGTAACAAACAGGCCTACAAGATTCCAGTTAACGGTAAAACCCACGCTTTTGCCTGCATCACCGGCGCATCGTTGACCTCGACAATGGTTACTCACTCCTCCTAACCCCAGCTTACGAGTTCCGTGTCTCTATTTGTTCTATTTATCCAAGTTACTTTTTCGTCTAAGTTATGTATGATAATTTCTCCAAGATACTTAAATTGAGGAACTAGGTTAATTTTAAGATCATTTATATTTATATAGACTTTATTTATATCTGAGTGTTTCATAGGCATGATCTCAGTATTTTCAAAGGATATTTGTAATCCTGTCCCTTGAGCAATTTCTTCGAGACTAGTGATCTGAGTACAAACCTTGTCCAGTGCTAAAACAGCCAAGTGTGTATTTAAATGGGCTTTTATGGTAAATAAAGTCTAGGTTAAAATAACTATTTTGTGTGTTGATTTAAGGACGTTAGGTGCTCCTTTGTGTGCCTTTATACCACGCCATCCTAACCTATATCAAGGGAAATTTTCACATAATACTTATTTTTGAAGCCAAAAAATTCGAGGAAAAAAGGGGGTGTTATAGTTGAGTAAATACGGTAACAGGCAGGAAGTTGGTATCAAAATACCTGTCACTGAACTCCTAGGAAGACGTCTATTACAGTGGTTTGGACAGAAATAGAACACCAAGAAAGTATTTCGACAGAAGTGAGAGGAAGGCCAAGAAATCGATGGATAGACACAGTGAAGTCTGAGGTCAACAAACAGAATGTGAAATGGGAACACGTAGAAGAACAGAAACTCTACTCCGACCGAACGCTTTTATACCACACCTGGGAAATTGGAGCTGGAAAATGATGATGCTCATTCAAGAAACGTAATTCCGGTCCGAGAGCTGGAAAGGTGCACACACAGCCTCACGGGCATAACCAAGAAGAAGTTGTGTTCAATTGCTATCTCAGCCACTTTAAACCACACCTGATCCCATGCATAGATTGGAAAAGAGCTAACTTGAGCCAGGAGTCTGTCCAGGTCGAGTTAGGGAAGTGGCACAGGATCCGCTCCAGAGACAGTGTGAACTTCACCACATCACCGTCCAGCTTCTCCGAGATGTACAGGTTGGCAAGATACTCCGAGTGACCCACAGCCACCATCACTTGGCCGTCGCTCACGTCTGCTACGTAGTAGTCCCGCCGGTCCAAACCCGACTCGAACTGGGCCCGCATGAAGGGCTTCCGCTTGTAAGACACGTACAGGTCCAGCGTGTTCTGCAACAGTACAATTGTCTCAAATATAACTTTAACAATCTACTGTAGAAGTGTCTCAACACTTAATGACCTTTACCACCAGAAAGCAACTTAACCCTAGAACCGGCAATGTGAAATTCTGTACCGGCAGCCAATTTGTGTGATATTTTCCTACCAAGTGGATTCTTATTTCAAACCTATTGTGAACAAATGTTCCATGGCACTGTTGCATATTGTTGAAAAGCTAATGAAGCACAGAGTCAAATTGTAATGTTAACTTTTCTGTGTAGGTTGATTAAAAAAAGAAATTGAGAATTGAAAATGGTGGACTTATTATTTCATGAGCAATATCAAAATTCTAACCTAAAATACGAGATGAAACATGAAACACTAAATCAGAGATAAACAAAATGACGCACATAAGGCCTATATCTATACTAATATAATAAAGCTGAAGAGTTTGTGTGATTGTTTGTGTGTTTAAACGCGCTAATCTCTGGAACTACCAGTCGGATTCGAAAAATTCTTTTTGTATATGATAGCCTGATTCAAGAGGAATAGTTTAGGCTATGTAGCATTAGCCTACACCTCTCAGGTAACCTTAAAGATTGATTTTTGTTCAGTAAGTCGGAAGAACAAGCGCTCAAGAACGGCTTCAATAATGCCGAAGTCTATTGTTGCCATGTAATGCGGGCCGCATCACGTCGCCCCTACCAGTGTTCTGGTGCAGAATTGCGAGCTGCTTATAAATTGCAGTCACGGGGAGTAATTAGTGCAAAAAGATTTCTTAGGCCCCTTAAAACAGTTATCATCATGACAATAGTATGCCTCTGTATAAGGGCGATGGTTGTGTTGGCCAACGCGGGAAGTCAACAACCCACCAAGAGTATTCTGGTAATAGCGGACATGTATAAGGGTTTGTTGGCCAAAGCATTAGATAAAGATGTAATGATAAAAAGGGTTGACTTTATAAAAGGTCGCATAACAATTTAGCAAACATGTGGAGAACCAGACAATATCATTGTCACCAAGTAAGGAGGTCCAGGAAGGCATAAAGGGCACAACACAAACAATTACTAATAATAAGATATATTATCAAATGGGTGGCACATAAAATAAATATTCAAGGGTGGCACACAAATATATGAGAAACACTGGCACAAATTTACACAATTGAAGAAATACTCGCATGGAATTAACACACGTAAGGCTTGAGCCTAAAACACATAAATTGTCTTGAACGTAGCTGCAGATCAATACATCAAGGAACGGCATGCTATACGAGGCGGTTCCAAAGAATGGTATAGTTTAAACATGCAACGCAAGTGGAGTTGCAACAAATAATGAAAACAGGTCGCATGGAACGAGAATGTGTCGTCGAACCAGTACTGACTTACAGTGATGCGCCGATACCGTAAGCCCAAAAATGAATTGTTAATAAAACAAACTATGTGTGAAACGCAGGAAATCAAAGTAGTTGCTGTCATACAAATACCGGGATATGCCAATCGCACGGTATTGTCACAATAGTAAAGTAGTTGAGCCCAGTGTCAACCTCCATTTCAGTGATGGTGCAGGAAGATAGTGCATGGCCTTGTAGCACATGCCTCAAGACAAACGATGAATTACTTATCACACGAAACAAAATCATATTCATACGCGTGATGACAAATTGTTAGGCAATAGGTGAAGATCAGAATTAAACATGTTACAAACAATCCGACGCCGCGGATTGAAGGATTCGTCAACATGGCGCGTAGCGATAACAACAAGCATGGTCTGATGAGACCGAAAATCACCAAAATGTCACTGCCCTAACAAAAATATGAATCATGTGCAGGATATGATCACTAAGCACGGTTACTATGAAGATAGCACCAATTACAGAAGTGATTAACTGGATATTCGTCGATAGATCACAACCAGTATCAAAGCACAACGTTCTGTCATGGCTACAAGCTTAAAGACGAAGAAGAAAAACGTGATTGGTCGCTACAAACAGCAAGGAGGCCTCTGATAGGCTGAAAGCAGCCAATCACAGCAGAGAGTTCAAAGACAAGTCAAAGAGAATACAAAGAGAAAGAAGAAGAATCAAAGTGGCCAACTTAGAATACCAAAATATCTTCTAAGCAAAAATATCCCACTGGAAACACCGGCAGTGGGAATACAACATGTAATCAAAACAAATGAATCATGACAACTAACCTACATAAACGAAACAAACTTGACAATGAATAAATACAATGAAGACAAATAATAAAGATGTACAACCACACAGAGTGGAAACAAATAGGGAAACACAAAACTGGTTTGCCAAGACAGTGGCCGAACCAATGGTGTTGGTGCAGTATACTGAGGTTATCAGCTGCAATAAGCGTTGCTTTCAAATTTACTTTCATTTATTCCGATCCTTATCCTTGAGCGCTCCAGTTCTGTTAAACAAATAAATCCACAGGGCGAAGCCGGGCACTACTGCTAGTTTACATAATATGTGTGAAAGTTTCATGTCTATGCAATAATATTTGTTTGATTGATAACAAAAAAATATATCTTCCATGAGCCATTTTGGCCTATAACCCAAGTGCGTCGACGAACTTGCGTTATTGTGAATGTTATTACAGCTGTTATGCTACATAAAAGCCAACTGAAACGAAAATATAATAGATGGAAATTATAACACCAAAGGTGCACTTTGAACTCCCTAATACATATAATAATTACAGCCTCAAAATAAGAGTGGTAGCGATAACACATACAGCGCCATTACACGAGATGTTGTGGTTTGCATGGCAGCGAGTCCCTCATTTCTTTCCACGGAAACTTTAACAAGGAGCTTGTTTTTATGGATGAAAACGAATAAGAAGCATCTGTAAACTTCTAAATAGGAACACACAAGGCATATCTCGCCATCTATCAGTGGAACAGAGCAACTAAATGAAGAAATAAAAAAGCGTGGAATCCGAACCACAGGACATGGCATTTCACTTCCAAAATCTCACATGCATTGACCGGGAATCGAACCCGCGCTACCATGGTGAGAACTGTGCCACCACTCTCACAACCCACTATGTGGAGCACAGGTTTGTGTGCTGCTAATTAATGCGCAGTCCATATCCAACAATGAAGCAAGGTGTGTAACTGTATTGTTTTCCACGTGGGGTCGTCCTGTACGGTGGCCATGCTGCACAGCCTCTCTGCCTGCTCGGAACGCTTTGCAACTGTGGAGTATGGCAAAGCTGCATCACCACAGGCTCAGGATGTCTACCAAAACCAGCCAACAGATTTCCCTGACAATTCTCTGAGTAACAGTAGCAGCCATAATAAATATATAAAACAGTTTGTACTTAAAGAGCATTTCAAAAAGTGATTGCAACAATAAAGTGTAGCATGACAAAGTTGGTAAAAAAAAAAAACAAAAAAAAAACAACTATATTTTGCCAATTTCTAAATTTTTCATCCGGAAAACCTATCGTACTTGCGAGTATTGAAAGTGGCTCGTCGATAGAAATGCTCTAAAAAATCATACAGTTAAACATTTATATACAAATACACTTGTAATTTGTGTACCGTACTCTATCTAGCAAGAAATGAGAGCTTGCCGAACATACATCTACAACAATCACCAGAATATACTTTTCCCCCGATCAGAGGTTTCGGTACGGCAACAATCACCAGAATATACTTTTCCCCCATCAAGATATAAATGCTTAATTTCCAATTAATCAAGCCTGGACCTTGCAAAACAAATTCCCTGGGTATCATTAAAATACCTTGATAATTCCCCGAGTTTCCCAGGATTTAAAAATTCCCTGAGTATTCCCTGTTTTCCAGAGTAGTAGACAGCCTGGATTTGGAATTGTCAAAAATGTGGACTTAGTGCCTTTCAACGAGCGATTCATTTGTAGTTCTATTCAGCCTAGTTTAGCAAAACCTTTATTCTTTTTTAATTTTCTTGCAACTGTTGTCGAGAAGTCTTGGTCCCTCCCCCCATCATAGATATGTTTGAAAAAGGTTTCTATTCTATATTGAACTAGATTCGCCCGGAAACTGAAGCATCATTTATATAATTTATGGAATCATAATTCATGGCAGAATTCCCTTTATCGGACCACAAACCATTAACATTTCTTCACTGCGTCATAGGAAATTTGGAGATACTCCCTTTGTCTTCGTGAGTTCTTTCTCTCTCGTGACAATCGAGAAATTATTTGTTGCTCAGTTTCACTGTTACGTGATAAGCATTTTTTTTTTCAATTTCAATGAACTACGACCTGTATCTCTTTTTGTTGCGGCATGTTGGGTTAAAATCACCGACTCTACTATTAATTATAGTATCACGGGCAAAGGGGTAGATGACCTCATAGTTCCGCCCCTTAAAAAAAACAATAACTAACTATCACGGGCAAGTGCAATGAATTCTTGCCAGACACCCCGCGTATGAATGCAATACGGAAGATGGAGAGAAACTCACCTCGCTAACTTTCCTGGTGGCGAACATGAAGTCCCCTTTGACCTGGAAGTCCTTGATGTCTGTGATGACAACCGAGTAGGTATCCTCAGTGGCAAACAAGTCGGAAGACGACAGCACGGTAGACAGCCCGCTCGGCTCTTCCCGCTCTACATACAGCAAGGATGGCATGTCTTCCTGCGGAGAACTCGACCAATAGAACGTCTTCACCGATTCCTGGACCAGCGTGAATGTAATGCCAAAGTCTCGCGTCAACCACAGCTGCAACAAGCATAGGATGTATTTACTTATCGTATGATGCTAACACAATAAAGAAAACAGACACAAACATCCGAACAATATGGCAACAAGACATATGACTAGGGCTAGGATTTTTAGGTAAATAAATATTTTTTTATGTAAATACATATTTTAAGCATTTTTTCTGTAAATACATAAATTCCTGCTTTTCACTTATTAGCACATAAAAAGACATAATGTTTACATTTAAAAAAATCAGTATGCTAGATCTTTCAGTTTATTGCATTTTTATTGTGTGTTACTTCAATGGGGAAGAACCTGTGAGCTATCTAATCTTCATACAACTGTGTTATTCTTCACTTGCCTCTCACTGTGGAAGCCGGGGATTTCCTCGTCCATAGTCATATTGCACCACGTACTAGACCTCCCCCCTCCCCCAGCTAACTGTGAAGTGTAAGGCAGTAAAAACAACTTCAAGTTATCGTCTATTGCAGAATTTAAAGATAATTTTGCTTCTGATAGGAGCGTTCTGTTCTGCCAAACATGCGGGAAAGCTGGGTAGATTATAGGCTAGGGAATAACCCACCCACCAAGGGAAGATGATTAAGAGAAGGAGGTAGATTTGGGATTGGAAAAGAAGGATAGAAAAATAGGAGGAGAGTCCCACAAAATTAATAAGTTTAGATTTAAACACACTTAAGGGCGATTGCCACAGAAATTCAGTGCTCGGATACCTAAAGTGGGTACGAGCTTGGTCGAAGCTGACGGGAACCGCAGCTAAGGCTTGGGCAGTTTGCCAGAGAGAGGCTTTAGTGTGTTTCCTCCCAAGCACAAATGAAAGTACTATAGGGAAGGGTGATGGTCTGGTCAGACAAATAGTAAAAGCTTTATTGTATATGAACGAGGGCATAAACCTAGGAAGAGCTAGGAAGGCCAGGATCCTGCCTAACTATAGTATCAGAGAAATGATGAATCCAAAAACAAATATTTAATTTATTTAACAATGCAGGAAGTTTGAGGAAATTAACAATTATGCAATATAAGTTTAATAAACATAGTTCATTTGAACTTTTTAACAAATAGGGTCGCAGACCTCTCAACATTAAACGGTTGCTCCAGGCAATTGACAATTTTTAAGGTTTCAAACCTTACATGTTTCTAAAATCTTTATAAGATTTAAACAAACGAGCAATAAAATAATTAAAGCTTGAACGTGAATTGAAGTACAAAAAGTGCACCTTAAGAAATTCTGGAGAGAATGTTCTAGAGAAAGCGACAACTTTGAAAATGACAATAATAACAACGTGAAAAATAAAATAGAAGTTCTTAAAACTTTTTATATTTATACAGAATTAATATATGAGAATTATACAAAAAGGGCAGGTCACTTACAGTGAAACCTGGAGAAAGTGAAAAAGAAGTTTCTAGACTTCCTATGTTTAATTAGGAATCACGAGAAAAATGGGGCAGTTTCCATTTCGTGAACCCTGAACATGACTCGCTCAAGAGTTTAGAGAATTGTTTCCCCTGATTTTGAAGGGAGGAACAAGGTAAATTTGAAACGTGTGCTAGACACGTATCACAAAGATTATACAGAGATACTTAATGATAAACCAACAAAAATGGAAGGGCACTTCTTGGAATGACACCTTATTGGAATAGACCTAGATTAAAAGTTTATTGCAGATTGTTAGTGAGAGGTTTAGGAAAGAGAAATGGGAATTGAGGAAAATGTTCATGGCCTTATTTGAATATAAGCGAACGATCGCGACGCGGTAGAAAAGTTGAGCAAGCACTGGTTTGCACTATAGTTCATTGAAACATATGAAATGTTCACCGTGGAGACACAAAGTTTGTGGAAAAGAAAGTTATTGCAATTATAGGAAGAACTGATTGCACTATATAGGTGAGAGTCTATTTCTTGAAACAGTTGTGATTTACAATTAAATGCGCCATAGAATGTTCCAGCGGTGGACGAAAATTCACTATTGTAGTAATTTAGTTTTAAACAGAATTCTCCCAAGTACGTGAGAAATACATGACGGCAGGACTCGTAGATTGAGTACCGAATCTGGAAAGTTCCAGAACAATCTTAGTAGTAAAATGGGGCTAATTTAAATCCAGCGGAGGAACTTGCTTGGTAAATTACAGACAGTGGGTATTAGATAATATCCCGCGTAGTGAGAAGATTTCTCATTTGGCAAGCATAAGAAATGCTGCTTTCACTAAGATTAGCTTGATTAAACAAAAGCTCAACATGGAAAATCCCGCGGAGGATGATTTTGCCCCAAAATAAGTAATTTCACACTGCCTATAAAAGATAGTTAAAAGCATGTGGTAGGTAAAATCATGAAGATGAGGTTAAAACTTGAAGCAGGTACTTATCTTTGTTGCATGGCGAAGGTAAAGTTCCTCACTGATGCTTAAAGTTCCAACATGGCGTGGAATTTAAAAAAAGATGCCTCGTTAGGTCAGGAGGCTGGCTCTGGTTGAGCCTTAACTGATTACTACGACTGCCGACTAAGAAGTGAGAGCAGCTCAACGAAGCACGGAAGGTCCTAGGAAGGGGAGAGAGTGGGGGTAGGAAACAAAAGGTATACATATCAGCATAACCAACTTAGCAAAAAATAATTTTCTTCTTGATGGATGGTCTTCTAAGAGTTGATAGTAGGCGATATTAGCGCAGCATGGTGAGTGAAACAGTAGACGTAGTCCTCTTGCTCAAGGAGAAAATAGCTGACGATGGTAACGAGATCTGGTAGCCAAATGGATAAGTAAGTCCTCTTGCACGATGAGGAATTGAGTAGCTTCAGAGGTTTGCTACTAGATGACGCTAGGTGGATCACAGAAGTTATATATCTGAAACATACTTATGAAGACATGAGAGATATACCCAACAAGGAGAAAACAGATGATCACTGTTGGTGTTTGGCAAAGAGGAAGGAAGAAATGAACATGCAAAGAGCAATAGACATTATATCTCTCGTACCGTGTATTCAAAGAATACACCAAAAGCAATCAAGGCTGAACAGCGATCTTAAGTTACACAACACCTCAAGGGCAGGAAAACATATTACCGCAGTTTCGCGCCTTCGGAAGATGTGTTTCGCAATAATTGTCGGTGATTTGTGATGGACAACGTGAAGATGTATCTTGTTGTGTATTGTAATTCTACAGTAGTCAGTGAGGTATAACGTAAATTGCATTCGTGAGTACTGCATATTGTTTATATTCACATTATTAATTAAATTATATTTAAATATTTTTACTTTTTTGTCACATTTTTCAGGTATTTTTAATACATAAAAAATAAATATTTTCCAGATTTTTAGCACCTAAAAATCCGAGCCCTCATCATCATCATCATCTTGCACAGTTTCCAGCCACTGGCCGGGTCTGTTTGGAACACAAGCCTCTCCAACGTCTTCTGTCTTCCCACCATCTCTCAGCCTCCACCCTTGTCCAGTCTTCTCCTCTCTTCTTCACGCTTTCTTCCACCCCCTTCAGCCACCTGTCTCTCGGTCTTCCCCTCGGTCTCTTTCCTTCCCACTTCGTCTCATGTACTCTCCTGGGTATCCTCTTCTCCTCCATTCGTTTTACATGTCCATACCATCTAAGTCTAGATTTCTCTATACCATCCTGTAATGGTTCCTCCTTCATTAATTCTCTGGTCCTCTCATTTCTTATTCTGTCCATCTTTGTAGCTCCAATACTGCTTCTCAAGAACCTCATCTCACTGGCCTGTATTTTGCTCTTCTCCCTTCCTTTCATAACCCAGGTCTCCGAGGCATACGTCAGGATAGGGACATAGTACGTCCGATATATGATCTTTTTGCTGTTCTGAGGGACATCCTTGCTCCATAACATGCTTCTCACACTCCTCCGAAATGCTTCTGCCTGCCTCCCCCGCTCATTTATTTCTCTATCGTTTCTTCCATTATCTTGTATCAGGCTTCCCAGATACTTAAAACTCTCCACTTTCTTCAGCTGTTCCCCACCAATTGTTATTCCCGTTGTGGTTCTTTCCTTCTTCCTTGTTGTGATCACCATCTCACTCTTATTTATGCTAAATTTCATCCCATATCCTTGTATTATTCCTTCCCACACGTCCAACTGTTCCTGTACCTCCTCCTCCTTGTTTCCCCAAATCATCAAATCATCTGCAAACACCATTGCTTTCATCTTTCCGTCCCCAATTACTTGTGCCACTCGGGTCATTATGTCATCCATCACCACAATGAAAAGTAACGGTGACAGTGCACTTCCTTGTTTCAGGCCCTACATATGACTATTCATCATCATCATCATCATCATCTTGCAGAGTTTCCAGCCACTGGCCGGATCTGTTTGGAACACAAGTTTCTCGAACGTCTTCTGTCTTCCCACCATCTCTCAGCCTCCATCTTTGTCCAGTCTTCTCCTCTCTTCTTCCACCCCCTTCAGCCACCTGTCTCTCGGTCTCTCTCCTTTCTACTTCGTCTCATGTATCCTGTTCTCCATTTGTTTTACATGTCCATACCATAAGTCTAGATTTTGTCTATACCATCGTATAATGGTTCCTCCTTCATTAATTCTCTGGTCCTCTCATTTCTTATTCTGTCCATCTTTGTAGCACCAATACTGCTTCTCAAGAACCTCATCTCACTGGCCTGTATTTTGCTCTTCTCCCTTCCTTTCATAACCCAGGTCTCCGAGGCATACGTCAGGATTGGGAATAGTACGTCCGAATTGACCTTTTTGCTGTTCTGAAGGACATCCTTGCTCCATATCATGCTTCTCACATTCCTCCGGAATGCTTCTGCTTCTGTATCGTTTCTTCCATTATCTTGTATCAGGCTTCCCAGATAATCGAAACTCTCAACTTTCTTCAGCTGTTCCCCACCAATTGTTATGCCCATTGTGGTTCTTTCCTTCTTCCTTGTTGTGATCACCATCTCACTCTTAATTTGACTATTATAGTTGAAAATATCATAAATCTACATCCAATTTAACCGATTCACTGCTTCTGGAGTAGCACAATTTAAATCTTCCAGACTCCCCGGAAATGTTCGGCAGGAACAATCAAACACTATGTGTTCCAATGTCTGCGGAATGACATCACAGTTACAGTATGGCAAATCTTTCCAACCCCAAGTATGTAGTACAGATGCACTTCTTCCCAACCACTTCTAACACAATTTGAGTCCACCCCAGGTAAGTCTCGGCAAGCTGAAACCAGCAAGTTTTGTAGTTGGGTTCCCAACTTGTACGATGCCTCATTTTGTCCACTAATCTGCCAGCTAGTGACACATGTAAACACTTTGCCACCTCCATTGAGTATTGTTTAGCAGACATTGCAGCCCCACATATTAGAAGAGAAGTTGCAGCTAAATGTGCGAGATCTAGGGTTGATGTGTCTCAAGCACATCCATTGTATAGCTTTCAACCAGCCCACTCTCGACTGAAGTCCAGAAGAAGCTTCCTTCACCCAACTGAGTGCCTAACTGACAAACCTCAGGTTTTGAGGATTACATCTTGGTTGACCAGAAGCCCCCACATTACTCAGTGCATGACTCCATCTGAAAGGCTCCCAGCAGGACATACAGATGCTTGGACAACTTGGAAGTCTCTCAACAGATTGCGATCTGGGGTTGGCAGATCCAAGTCCAACATTCATAAATGGGGTTTTTGCTGCGACTCTGTCCTTTGTGAATGCGGTGAAGAACAGACTATGGGTCATCTACTTCAGTGCAGTCTGTGTCCTATTCTGTGCACCATGGAGGATCTGTTGAAGGCTACACCAAATGGACGTGACAGGGCAAAACATTGGTCATGCATTATTTATAGCCTTAAATGTTCAAGTTTTGTCATTTTTGCTGCCCATTTTGTACATAATTTCTTTCAGTAATATTTTTGTTCCTGACATGAGTAAATAAATAAACCCAAGTGACGGGTGTTGTCTCGTAGACCATACGGCAGGTGCCTTTGCACAGTAATGGGTAGGGTAGGTAATACATTGGGTCAAATTTCAAATCTTGGTCACAGTGTCATCCCATTTGATGTTCATTATGTATCCGAGCTTCCCTCGGTGGAAACTTTCTAATTTCTCCATGTCATGTCACGGCAATATGGAGTTCAGGTTTCACGAATGAACTTTGCAACTTTTCACTTTGCACTTTTCAGTTCAGATTTTGTTCCACCATCACTTTTGAGATTTGTCCTGCAAAGTGAAAAGTTAAGAATCTTTTCACCTTTGAAGCCTGTTATGTTCCTCCATTGGTGCAGAAATGCAAAGTGCAAAGGAATGAAGTGAAAAGTTTTCAGAAATCTTTGCAAAGAGATTTTCAGCTGTTAATGAACAAGTCTCTACACTACTTTCTCGGCGCAAAATTTGGTTTAGTATTATAAATATATTATGATGAGAGCTTTTGTATCATCAAGCGAGGATAGTGATGAAAAATCCAACAAGAGGACGTACAAAGACTGGATGAATTTTCATAACATCACTTCGGCGGAATTTCGTGAGTTTCTGCATTACCCCAATACAAGCTGACTCATCATCATCTTTGCATTTTCCCACTTATGTGGGGTCTGCCTTCCTGCAATGTTTCCTCCACTTCAATCGATCCATAGCGTCTCGGGGGCGGAATTTAGTGAGCGGCATGTCATCTTTCACCCTATCCAACCAGCGTGTTTGAGGTCGCCGACCCTCCACATTTAGTTGAAGGGCAGCCTTAGCAACTGAGGTTTCACTGCTACGGAGCACATGTCCATACCACCGCAGACGTGGTTCACGCATTTTCTCTGTGATTGGGGCAACCTTGAAATCCTTCCGCACGGCATCATTCCTAATATGGTCCAGTCGAGTCATACCATTGGACCACTAACTACCAACTTACATACTAGAAGAAGAAAAGGAAAACAAAAGGAGAATAAGGCAAATAAAGGAAAGGAGGAAAAGAAATTCCCTCAACCCTCGAAAAATGCGGATTGAGGGACTTGGAAGGAAGGAGAGCCATAAAAGGCAGATAGGAAAGTGAAAGAGGAGAGGGTCCTCCCTACAGGTAATGGATAAAAGGGGGAAAACCGGACCCAGCTCAGGAATCCCTCGGGGTTGCCAACTCCTGAACTCACCAGCCGTGAGCCCCTGAGGGTGTAGCAATATCTACGGTGCACCAGAAGAGGTGGGGCTACACACACCCTGCCTCTTTAAGGGCCTTCAGCACAAGGCAGGAGGTATAAGAAAAAGAAAAAGAAGGCTGATCCCTCGCAGAAGGAGGGTATCAGAAAAGATGAGACAGGGCCAATTAAGGCGAAAAAGGAATAGACTCCCAAGGCCTCGAATACCGTAATACCGTCGGGGTCGGAAGCGAACAAGAATTGACCAAGTGAGGTCGACAGGAAAGAAGACGGAGAGGATCCCGGCACAAGTAAGTGGAGGCAATGCCGGACACAGCTGGGGCCCCATGGTTGCCAACACACGACCCACTAGATGTGAGCCCCTGGGGGAGAATGACAGATAATGGGTGATATGAATAAAACGGAGTATATGCTCATGCTCAACAATTTTGTAGTATATACTCAGAATGGTATGAATAAAAAGTTTAGACTCACTGAGAAGTACATACTCAAGGGTGGGAGTAAATACTCAGTGAGTATATACTCCAATGTGGTATGCATAAAAGAAGTCTATGCTACAAATCTTAAGTATATACTCAACATTTCTGAAGTCTGGCCATTACCATGCTCAGCTGTCTAATCTCAAGATGATTGAGGTTATGTTTGTAGAAGTAAATAACTTGCGGGCTAGGAAAGTGAATAAATTACGAAGAACGGTTTCAGAGAGGGACTGTAGATCATTATAGCCATTTGGCCTGCAGATATTGCTGCGACGCGTGGTCAGCACATCGGGTTCCCTCGGCCATTAATCTCGAGTTTCGTGATCGGGGCGCTGCCTCACTGTCAGACAAATACTCAATTGTTCTCACGAGGCTGGTGCACACCGTTCCAGCCCCCACGTCGGTTTCTAAAATCTCTGACGGAGCCGGGAATCGAACCCGGGGCCTCCGGGTAAGAGGCAGGCGCACTATCCCAACACCATGGGGCCAGCAGGATAGGAATGATAATGTGTACAAAATTAGGCCCAATTTCTTTTTTTAAAATTGAGCTAAGTATACTATTATTAACAGGGGTATTAAAACACGGAATGAGTCATAGGACCTGCCCCTAACAGTTTTATATGGGGTCTTTTTTTTTTGGTTGCTCCGAGTATCAGGGGAACATGCACGGAAGGTGATAGCCCGGCCGGGTGACTTCATTTGCCGAGAGATATATTCCCTATATAACAAAGGAGAAACTGTTCCGCCTAGTCAATACATTTATTTACAACAAGTTATAAACTTATGGTACATGTTTCGGGGCCTCTAGTACTGGTCCCTTCTTCGGCCATAAATTAAGATGTAAAATCCAGCATAATTAAAGATATCATAAAAAAATACATAAAATGATGAGTGAATGGATGAAATGAGGAGAAAAAGAACATATTAACCATGAGAAGTAACATGAGTGCGCATCAGTAAAAAGTAACACCATTGGTAGTGCTAGGTTCTTGTGAATAAACACTTATCTAGCACTGTTCTAATGTTTGTGCGTGTGAAACTCACTTCACTTGGGATGTATGGCCTGTTGTTTACAATGCTGTTGACTGAAACTTGCTGTTCAAGCTGGGGCTTCTGAGCTTATAGTCTCTTATTAGAGGGAAAAACACTGTCATGTAAAGAAATACAGCATCACGATGAGGAGACCTCGAAGCGTGGAAAAAAAAAAAAAAAAAACATACTTTACTTAGACCAACTAAAACAATTTTCTTTGATCTAATTCACAGAATCTCAAATCCTATTTTTCAACCAATGCCTCATGTCTGCTTCTTGTCTTTATTAAAATTACTTCATGGCCCCATTATTGCTTCATCTAGTTGCTTCGATACCTTCGATCTAAGGCTTCTAGATTATATGCATTGCCTAGGTCATGAAGTATCTAAATTTGTAACCATTGCACTCATTATTAATACATTATTAAATTAAAAAAATAATGACAATAAAAATACTCATATAATACAAGATGAGATTAAAATTAAAATAAGGTGAGGTAATATAATTTTATATCTTAGTGACCTGGAATTGTTATAAATGGAACATAGAAAGGTACAGGCCAGACGTTTGTTTTAGAAGATTGCCCTTGCCTGCGGGTGAGCCTACACACACACACTCTCTCACCCTATCGCTTCACACTTGTCACCACCGATCTGATGTAATGGAATTCCAGACTTGAGCAGACAGTACAGTCCACGTCGAAGTATTGTGTGACGCGGAAGTACACGTTACGTAGTTACGAACAGAACGTTATTATATTTGCCAATGACTACTTCAGGAGTGGTGTGAAACAGCTTTGTCAATCATCGGACCACTTGGGGCAGCTGATAACAACACAGGTACTGTAGTAACTCGCCTCCAGGCTTCCATTAAGATTTTTCACTCGTCTAAAACGAACGTCCGGCCTGTAGATGGGGTTATAAGGGTGAGAGGATATGGAAGTGAATCTGTCAATACGGAAAATGAACTACTTTCAGAGCACAATTTAGATATATTCCCGTCATGACAGCTAAGATGATCGAATACAGTACGGTAGCGATAACCATTGCATTATACGGCTAGGGACGGAGTTTCATTGATCCGTGCCGTGCTCAGAGTGATGCTGCAGAGCGACCTAAAAAAAAAAAGACCCTGTAGAAGAAAATGAACACTGTATTCAGGGAACCGAGACATTTTAGAGAGCAATTGAGATTATCTGTGACAATCTTGTTTTGCTTACTGTAACAGTATCTGTTAAGAATTAAATATTGCCCCAGTACATTTGTACTGCCATAATGTACAAAGGAATCTCTCGCACTACATATTTTCTACATCCATGTCCATAGAACATATACTTAACCTTCAAGCGTTCGCGCGGGCTGTCAAGTGACCGCCTTTTATGGAACTTCAAATGATGCGCTTCCTTGTGAGCTTTGGGTGAGGCGAGACAGGCATGTATTCCTTAATTACACTCTCGACCACGTTTTACGGCACAGGTTTGATTGACTCACCCCCTCATGTCACTCAGTACACTTACAAACTCTGAGATGCAAGGTCGGTTGGTGACAGTCCTGCGAACGCTGAGGGGAATTTATTTTGTCAGGCGACGGCTTTGCGAATGCAGAAGAAAATTTTTCACCACATCAATGCAGGCGGAATGTGGAGGCTGTAGAAAGAACGTATACCTACGGCCAGTGCTTGATTTGTAAAAAAAAAAGAGGTTCCGGTACTGTGGGCTACCGGGTAGTGGTAGGAGGGGGTGGGCTTTATGGAATATTGATATTGAGTTCGAAAGACGATATTATTATGCTTTTCTGTTGTTGTTGTTTGAGTCTTCAGTCTTTTGACTGGTTTGATGCAGCTTTCCATGCCTCCCTGTCCTGAGCTAATCGTTTCATGTCTACATAGCTACCACACCCTACATCCGAGGCAATCTGTTTAACATATTCTAACCTTGGTCCAGCCCTACAGTTCTTGCCCTCGACCCTTACTTCCACAACTAAGCTTGCTATTCCTGGGTGTCTTAGTATGTGTCCTACCAACCTATCTCTTCTCTTAATTAGCAGTCGCCAGAACCATCTCTCCTCTCCCACTAGTCTTAATACCTCTTCGTTTGTAACCCTATCTACCCATCTGATCATCATTCTCCTGTAACACCACATTTCAAACGCTTCAATTCTCTTCTTTTCTGCTGCACCAATAGTCCAAGTTTCACTTCCATATAGTGCCACGCTCCAGACAAAGGCCTTCAAATAGGACTTCCTTATACCTAAATCTATATTCGATGTCAACAGATTCCTTTTCTGTAGAAATGATTTCCTTCCCGGAGTTAACCTACTTTTTATAACCTCTTTGCTTCGTCCATCACTGGCTATTTTGCTTCCCAAGTAACAGAAGTCTCCTACTTCCTTTAGCTTTTCACCTGGCAATTTGATGTCCATGGAGCTTTCTGATTATTTCGGATGTATTCCAACATTTTTGTTTTACATTTATTAATTTTAATCAAGAATTCTTTCCTCAAGACAGAGTCCATACCATTCAAAAACTCATTCAAGTCCTCAGGCGTGTCGGCCAAGATGACGATGTCATCAGCAAATCTCAGAATTGAAATGATTTCTCCTTGAATCTTCACTCCCACATTAAACTTTTCTCCAATTTCTTTCATTGCTTGCTCAATGTAAAGATTGAAAAGTAGGGTGATAAATTGCAGCCTTGCCTTACACCTTTCTGAATACCAGCTTCTCTCTCATGTCCTTCAGCTCGAATGACTGCTGTCTCGTTGCTGTATAGATTGTAGATCACCCTCCTATCCCCGTACTTTATTCCAATCGTTTTCAAAATGCCATACAATTTAGTCCTATCAAAGTTATCAAAAGCCTTTTCTAAGTCTACGAATGCCATGAAAGTTCTCTTATCTTTCCTTATTCTACCTGCCAAAATCAGCCTGAACACCTTTAAAAATTAATCAGTGAAAAAAAAAATAGCAATCTATCTCTATTGGAAGTGATGTGCATTTTTCAGTTTCTTCGTCTAGTTTTGGTTTCTTCGGTTAACTAAAATAATTATTTTATAAAGGCACATACCCACGAACCTACTACGTTGTCGTAGGAAGGCGGAGAGGTGATACTCCGACGTGGCGCGTCCCAGGTGGCGGGATAGGGGGGGGTCCTCACCAGTTTTGCTGGCGGACTTGAGCGAAATAAAATAGCTCTCGCGGACCAAACACACTCCCATTTCTCATCAATCATCCTATCATATTCCATTCATCACCTTTCCAGATCACATCTGGAATTGTAATCCCTGACTACGGTCAGATCATGGGTCCTAGACCAGACAATCAACTCAAGTATGAACAGTCTTCTAATGAACTCTTCCACCGCAAGGCACCATTCGGATACGGTGGGGTGCCGCGTAGAAGAGTCAGGTGAGTCGGAGCGCCTGGAAACCCAAAAGTCCAAATACAAACTCAAAATTAACAAACATAGGGAATTTTCATTCTTTGCAACATTAAACGTAAATTCGTTAATTAAAATTGGAAAACTTAAGCATTTAACCGATATATTGGACCAACACAAGATCTTAATAACAGCACTTCAAGAACTTAGAAACACAGATCAAGACCCCATTGAATCTGGAGGATACCGTCTCTACAAGGGACCTCCAGGACCACGAGTTATGAAAAATGTCCCCCAATTTGGTATGGGTTTTTTAGTACATACCAGTATTATTGATTCAGGGGAAGACTTTTCGTCGAACTCATCAAGGTTAGCAACTTTAACAATTAGGACAGGAAACAAAATATACTCTTTGATAAACGTTCATGCCCCAACTAATGACAAGAATGTCAAAAAATTTAGAGATGAAACGGACAATTTTTGGGAAGAACTTGCCTTACTAATATCAAACATTCCAGACACTCATGTTAAAATCTTGCTTGGGGATTTTAATGCAAAAATTGGTCAAGAAAGAAAATTTCGTCCAATAGTAGGTAAGTGGTCAGCTCACAAATTCACTAACAAGAATGGTCAAAGATTAATCACCCTTTGTGAAGAACATGGCCTACGTCTCGAAACTACTAGATTTAAGCGAAGACCACACAAACTTATGACCTGGAAATGCCCTAATAGTGCACTAGGGGAATTCCAGATAGACCATGTTGCAATGGATAAAAAGATCTACAAAGAAATATATAACGTGAAGGTACTACGTGGGGTCGATGTTGACTCTGATCATTGTATATCCAAGATAAAGATCAAGTTAACTCCACGATGTAAACAAAAATCGTCAAACTCGACCATGCAAAGGCAATATGACCCTAGTTATTTAATAAATAATGTGTCCTATAAGGAAAAGTATAAAACTCGCTTAAGTGACAAGCTAGAAACTATGGTTGACACACTGAAAACCGTTGCTGTCGAAATTGCCCCTGTTAGGAAAAGGAAAAAGCATGCATGGTGGAATGCGGAATGTGATGCTGCAATTCGGAAAAGACACACAGCATGGCTCAATGATCAGCAAAAGAGGACCACACAATCGCGAGAAGAATTAACCATTGTTCGAAGGGAAACTGCCAAAGAAATTAGGAGAATTAAAAGAGAAAATCAAAAAAAGTCCATACAAATTATTGAGGATTCCTTAAAGCAACACAAAACAAGGGACTATTACAGGACATTTCGTCAATATCATTCTAAATACAGCCCTCCTACACTATTAATGTAAGATAAATCAGGTAAACTAGCCCACAATGATACTGATAATGCTAAAATTCTAGCAGATTATTTTAGAGAACTACTAAATGCTGATGAACCTAAGGAATATCTTGATTTTGAGCCTAATCCAAAAAATAAAACAAATTTACAGAACATTATTCCTCCTGACTTGACTGAAGTATGTGCAGCGATTAATTGGCTCAAAAATTATAGAGCAGCAGGAGAGAATTCATTGGTAGCAGAACTATGGAAATATGCAAATTAACAAACCATCTCCAACCTCCATAAACGCCTCATCGATGTATGGAATTCGGAACAAATACCAGAGGAATGGAGAATGGCTGTAATCCACCCAATTCATAAAAAGGGTTATAGATCAGACCCGAACAACTACCGTGGGATTTCTTTACTTGATGTAACATACAAGATTCTATCTAGAATTATCTTGACAAGAATTCAACAACAACTCGATCAAGAACTAGGAGAATATCAAGGAGGGTTCCGACCAGGTCGCAGCTGTCCGGATCAGATCATCAGTCTGAAATGGATAATGAAATATCATAGAATGAGACAAAAGGATTTGGTCATTACTTTTGTGGATTTTAAGAAAGCTTATGACAGTATCCAACGAGGGTCATTACTTAACATCCTTAGGGAATTTGGGTTACATCAAAAGCTTATCAACCTCATCGGCGTTACTTTGAAAGATACTAAATCAAAGGTTAAATTTCGAGGCGCCTTGTCTAAACCATTTGATATCCGGACTGGACTTCGACAGGGAGATGGTCTATCACCGTTATTATTTGTGTTCTTGAAAAGATCATGCGTGAGTGGAACAAAACTTGTCCTCCAAATGTAAAAATTGGTACTAATATAAAACTGAATTGCTTGGCCTTTGCGGATGACCTTTCACTGCTTGCAACCAGTATAGATGAGGCTAAACACCAAATTGAAGAACTTGGGTCTATTGCAGCAAAAGTAGGACTTCAAATTTCATTTGAAAAGACTGAAATAATGGCATCCTTTGATGTGGAAACACAAGCTATTACATTGATCAACAATAAAGAAATTAAAGTTGTACATAAATTTAAATATTTAGGGGAGATTATAACATGGAATTTGAATGAGAAAGCGTCAATCGAAAATAGAACAACAAAGTTAAGACAAGTGCAATATATTACTTGGTCTAGTTACAAAAAAAAAAAATCACTCTCCATAAATGCCAAATTACGACATTACGAATCAGTTATTAAACCGGAAGCAATATATGCTTGTGAAACACATTTCAAGTTAAACACTCGATCAGTTACCGACACATTACAGAAGATTGTTAGAAGAATTCTCAGAACTATAATTAATAAAAAACATCAGGTGGATGGTCAATGGCGTCTATTACCAAATGAAGTGGTTTATAAAGAAACTGAGTCTATAGTCGATACTATGCGAAAAAGGCGAATTGCTTTTTTTTTTGTCATATCTCCCGCCTGCCGGATACCAGACAATTAAAAGTATTATTTAATTATTTTTTCAAAAGTAAAACAAAGAACTCTTGGTTTATGGAAATTCAAAATGATCTGGATGAACTCGGCTTGACAATGTCCCAAATTGCTAACAAAGATGAGAAGAATATCTTGAAAAACAAGAACATCCGACTTCCCTTAAAAACCTTTACCGCAAAACTTACACCATAAGCGATGCAGAGAGAGCGGCAAGGTCGACTAGAATTTATTTATTTATTTACTTATTTATTTACATAGGTCCCAATGAGCCTGAGCTCGTGTTAGGGACAATCAAGTAACATAGTTACAGCATGGCATATATATAATTTTTGTAACATTATTGTTTAATTTAATAGTAACTTATATTATATTGCTAGTGACTAATTTTACAGAGATAATTCGGTATGATACATTGCATTGCTTAAGGCTATTGTACATGGGCTATTCATTCCTTAATAGGAAGTCTTTTGTTTTCCTCTTAAATGTTTTTATAGAGAAACTTTCCCTTATGCCTAATGGTAGCGAGTTGTATTCTTTTATTATAGAGGACATAATTCCTTTAGTTCCAAATTTAATGGATTGGGAATGGCTGGTGAATATTTGATTTACTCCTCTTGTTGCATAATGATGAATGTCATTTGCATGGGTAAAATGGATGTGTGTGTGTATCAATTTGTTTTCTAATTTGCATACAAATACTGTTGCTGACATAGCTATTTGTTTTTGCAGTGGCATAATTTTAGTTCTTGAGTATAATTCATTTGAGGGTGTGAGCCAAGGAAGTCCAAAGATAGATTTTATAGCACGTTTCTGGAGTATCTCAAGTTCTTTTATCAGCTCCTTCTTACAATATCCCCATATGAAATTCATGTACATTAGATGTGAATGTATCAGAGCAAAGTATATATTTTTCAATTGTTGGCTAGTCATCATCATCATCTTGCACAGTTTCCAGCCACTGGCCGGGTCTGTTTGGAACACAAGCCTCTCCAACGTCTTCTGTCTTCCCACCATCTCTCAGCCTCCACCCTTGTCCAGTCTTCTCCTCTCTTCTTCACGCTTTCTTCCACCCCCTTCAGCCACCTGTCTCTCGGTCTTCCCCTCGGTCTCTTTCCTTCCCACTTCGTCTCATGTACTCTCCTGGGTATCCTCTTCTCCTCCATTCGTTTTACATGTCCATACCATCTAATTCTAGATTTCTCTATTTCTCTATACCATCCTGTAATGGTTCCTCCTTCATTAATTCTCTGGTCCTCTCATTTCTTATTCTGTCCATCTTTGTAGCTCCAATACTGCTTCTCAAGAACCTCATCTCACTGGCCTGTATTTTGCTCTTCTCCCTTCCTTTCATAACCCAGGTCTCCGAGGCATACGTCAGGATAGGGACATAGTACGTCCGATATATGATCTTTTTGCTGTTCTGAGGGACATCCTTGCTCCATAACATGCTTCTCACACTCCTCCGAAATGCTTCTGCTAGTAAGACAGCTATATCTTAATCTGAAAATAATACCAATTAAAGGGCTGATTTTATGTTTTACATTTTCTACATGATTTTCCCAGGTTAGTGTACTATCTAGTGTGATACCTAAGTATGTTGCCGATTTAACCCTTTCTATTTCTTTGTTGGCTATGTTGACTATGTTTGTGGTCTCAATCTTGTATGATGGTTTATGGAAGAATAAATATTTTGTTTTAGTGATATTGATAACCATTTTGTGTGCTCTCAACCAATCCACCAGCTTATTGAGATCATAATTAATATTTAGCATAATTTCCTGTTCAGATGTTCCCAGATAGAGTATAAAAATATCATCTGCAAATAGTTTAAGCTTGCCTTTCAATTCTAATAATACTATATCATTAATATAGGCCAAGAAAAGAATTGGTCCTAAGACAGAACCTTGAGGTACTCCTGTGTCAATTCTCATTTGAGACCCTTTTACATTATCGATTGCAACATATTGTTTTCTGTTAGTGAGGTAGTTCTTGAACCAATCATGTGCCACTCCTCTGATGCCTGCAAATTCTAGTTTATTAAGGAGAATCTTATGGTTAACCAGATCGAATGCTTTTTGAAGGTCAATTAGTACACCAGCAGCTAGTTTGTTTTCATCTAATGCCTTTTCTACATCAGTTACTACTTCAAATATAGCACTATCAGCTCCTCTATTTGGAATAAACCCATATTGGCAGTTTGCAAAGTAATCATTTTTCATGAAGAAATTCATAAGTCTTCGTTTAACAACGCTTTCTAGAACCTTGCTGATGGCAGATATAATATTAATGGGTCTGTAATTTGATGGGTGGGTTTTGTCTCCTTTTTTGTAGATCGGGACCACCCTAGAGACTTTACAGGCATCGGGGAATATACCAGTCATCAGTGAAAGATTTATTATTTTGACAAGATATGGTGTAAGGCCCTCAAGACACAATTGTAGCATGACATTAGTAGTGTTGTCCTCACTTATATTGTTTTTGTGTTTTAGGGAGTTTATAATTGATTGTATTTCATTAGCATCAGTAGGTAACATAAAGATTGTCTTAGTGCTAGTAGTATTTTTATAGCTTGCAATGTCCGAGGTAGGACCGTTTCCTTGATTTTCCCATATACTGTTAGCAATATTGACATAATATTTATTAATTTCATCACATATATTTTCCTTTTTTTCGACATTTGTGCCATCGACTATAAGTTTGACAATTTCATTTTTCCCCTTCTTTGGCCTATTTAACATCTCATTAACAACACTCCACACTTCCCTCTGATTATTTGCATTTTGAATTTTTTGGTCAAAGTAGTTTCTTTGTAGGTTTCTCTTAAGTTTTGTAACTTGGTTGCTAATAATTTTATATTCTTCTAAAATTTCTGCACATGGATTTTTAACTTTGGTTTTTGTATATATCTTATCTTTCCTGTGTATTAGTGCTAAAAGATCTTGTGTGATCCAGGGTTTTATTGGTGGGGCACTTGGCTCCTTATTCGTATATTTCATAGTACAGGCTTCTATTCCTTTATTAATAAAATCACAGAATTTATTGTAGTAGTCATTGATGTTAGTTTCATTGCATACAAATTCTTGAGTTATTAAATATTTATTAAGTTTTTTGTAGTTTATTTTATCCTTTTCTATTGGCCTATCATCACATATTGAGTTCCTGTTTATCTTTTTGTTTCTCATTTCACAGATTAGTAAATGGTGATCACTCAAATCATTATCAATATTATAGACATTACATATTTTGTCACAGTCGTTCACCAATACATGATCAATTAGAGTAGAGCTAGTTTGTGTTACACGAGTTGGATATTTTGTATTACATAAGACTAGACCGTATGATTTGACTAGGTTAATATAACTACTAGTATATCTGTCCCCAAATAATAGATCGATATTCATATCACCTAGAATGAAAATGTTTTGGGAAAAGAAGAAAAATAAGAAGCTGAATCTTTAATATTGTTTTTGAGATATGTATATACTTGTTTTGGTTAAGTGCTCCAATGAGGGCGTAACATACCGTATTTACTCGAATACGACCCGCCCCTGAATAAGACCCGCACCCTGATTTTGAAGAACAAAATTAAAAAAAAAAAAAATTTACTCAAAACTATTTACAATCTTTACTAAATAAACAGAATAGCATTTCTACAAAATAGTTTCCAACAGTTCTGAAGTCGTCCTAAAATAACACACAGAAGCAATTAAAAATACAAATAAAAGACAAATAATGTAATGGCCAACGCGGGAAGTCAACAACCCACCAAGAGTATTCTGGTAATAGTGGACAATGTATAAAGATTTGTTGGCCAAAGCATTAGATAATGATGTGATAATACAAAGAGTTGACTTTACAAAGGTCGCTTGACAATTTAGCAAACATGTGGAGGACCAGACAATATTATTGTCACTAAATAAGGAGGTCCAGGAAGGCATAAAGGACACGACACCACCACTAACTAATAATAAGATATATTATCAAATAGGTGGCACATAAAACAAATATTCAAAGGTGACACATAAAACAAATATTCAAAGGTGGCACATAAAACAAATATTCAAAGGTGGCACATAAACATATGAGAAACATTAGCACAAATTTACACAATTGAAGAAACACTCATTAAGAATTAACACACGTTACGTCTTGAGCCTAAAACACACATATTGTCTTGAACGTAGCTGCAGATCAGTACATCATAGAACGGCATGCAAAACACGGCGGTTCCAAAGAATGATATAATTTAAATATGCAACACAAGTGGAGTTGCAACAAATAATGAAAAAACAGGTCGCATGGAACGAGAATGTGTCGTCGAACCAGGACTGACTTACAGTGATGCGCCGATACTGTAAGCCCAAAATGAATTGTTAATAAAACAAATTATGTGTGAAACGCAGGAAGTCAAAGTAGTTGCTATCATACAAATACCGGGATATGCCAATCGCACGGTATTGTCACAATAGTAAAGCAGTTTAGCCTAGCGTCAACCTCCAATTAGTGATGATGCCTGGCCTTGTAATATGCTTCCAGACACGATGAATTACTTATCACACGAAGCATCATCATTATTCATACGCGTGAAGACAAATTGTTAGGCAGTAAATGAAGATAGAAGTAAACACATCACAACAAACTATCCGACGCCGCGGATTGAAGAATTCGTCGACATGACGCGTATCAACATCAAGCATGGTGATGATGAGATCGAAAATCACCGTAATGTCACTGCCCAAACAAAATATGAATCATGTGCATAGGACATGATTGCTAAGCACGGTTACTATGAAGATAGCACCAATTATAGAAAAGATTAGCTGGATACTTGTTGATATCACAACCAGCGTTGAAGCACAGCATTGTCATGGCTACACACTTAGAGAACAACGAAGAAGAAACACGTGATTGGTCGCTACAAGCAGCAAGGAGGCCTCTGATAGGCTGGAAGCAGCCAATCACAGTAGAGAGTTTAAAAACAAGTAAGAGGCCTCTGATAGGCCGAAAGCAGCCAATCACAGTAAAGAGCTCAAAAACAAGTAAAAGACGAATCAATGCGGCCAACCCAAGAATACAAAATTACCTTCTAAGCCAAAACATCCTACTGGAAACATGGCAGCGGGAATACTACATGCAATCAAAACAAATAAATCACGACAACCAATCAACATAAACAAAACCAACCTGACAATGAATAAATGCAATGAAGACAAATAATACAGATATGTACAACCACACAGAGTGGAAACAAATGGGGAAACACAAAAAACTGGTTTGCCAAGACAGTGGCCGAACCATATTGCCCGCACAGAAACAACAGGCAGGTTGTTTATGAAAATACAAGAGTGTTTAGTTCTGCGGCAACAAGGGAGACACCTTGACGATGGGACGTTTCAACAGTCCAGAGGTGGTATGTAGAGAGACCACACGAGCTAGGCCGTCCTTACCACAATGAACCTCAAGAATACGTCCAAGTCGCCAGTAAGTAGGAGAAACATTGTCGTCCATAATAAGCACAAGCGTGCCAACCTTGAGGTTAGGAGACATACGGTTCCACTTGTGACGTTGTTGAAGGGAGAGTAAATGATCTGTGGACCATTTACGCCACAATGAAGTCATAATTTGTTGAAGTAATTGCCATCTAGACAACCTATTGATGGGCACTTCAGAAGCGTCAGGAATGGGCAAGGCATTCAAAGGTCGTCCAACAAGAAAGTGTCCTGGCGAGAGATAGCACAAGTCAGTAGGATCCTCAGTCATAGGCGAAATGGGTCTAGAATTTAGAATAGCTTCAATTTGCACCACGAGAGTGGTCAATTCTTCATACGTAAGTACTTGAGCCTTCATGATTCTTATTAAATGAGATTTCAAAGATTTGATGTTTGCCTCCCAAATTCCACCAAAGTGCGGAGAACTAGGAGGAATGAAGTGCCACTGAATTAGTAGCGATGACGTAGAATCTTGAACAACAGATTGAAAATCTGCAGAGGAGAGCAACGAACCAAGATCAGCAAGGTCAGACTGTGAGCCTTGAAAGTTGGTACCATTGTCGGAATACACTTGAGCGGGAACGCCCCTTCTACTGCAGAAGCGAGTAAAGGCTACAACGAAGGCATGACTGGATAGGGAAGTGACGACTTCAGTGTGCACAGCCTTCGTAACCATACAAACGAACATTGCGATGTATGCCTTAGTCGAGACCTTTGACCTGGGGCCACCGTACCTGATAGTGAATGGACCACAGTAATCAACACCAACGTGATTAAAGGGAAAGGTTTGATGGAGGCGAACAGCTGGGAGTTGACCCATTAACTGTTCAGAAGGACGTGCAGCGTAGCGCACGCAAGTAACACAAGAGCGAGATAGGCTACGAACAAGTTTTCGTAGTGACGGTATCCAGAAGCGTAGTCGGATAGTCGCAATCACAACCTGGACCCCGCCATGAAGCAACTTTAAATGGGTATGTCTAACCAGGACTTTAGTGAAATGATGGTCATTGGGCAAAAGTATCTGGTGTTTTGTATCAAATGGAAGGTCGGCCAATTCCAAACGGCCTCCCACACGAATAGTGCCATCAGAGTGAAGCAAAGGGTGCAAATTGCTGATGGTGGAAGTGAATGGCACTTGCTCATTCTTCATTAGAGCAGTAAGTTCAGTAGAGTAGCACTGAGCTTGAATCATTTTCACACATGTTAAGTAGTGCAATATCAATTTCAATGGCAGTGAGTGGACCACTGATCCTAGTGGTAGTTCTACAATTAGAGAAAAACCTAATACAGTAGGCCATGACCCTCAACAGTCTCGTGTAGGAAGAAAAATTGTTTAAAAAATCAATGTCAACAGGTTTAGATACATTTGCGCACGAAATTCTACACTCAGACAATTCAGACACAGGAGTGTCAAAGATATCTGAAGTACTGGAGCTTGTAAAGGCCTTCAACCATGCTGGACCATGCCACCATAGCTGATTATTTTTCAATTCTGAGGGCATACAGCCTCGGGAAATTATGTCGGCTGGATTGTCACGGGAAGCGACATGTTTCCAGGCGCAGTGAACAGCAAGCCTTTGTATTTCAGCAACTCTATTGGCTACAAAGGTTTTCCATTTTGAGGGGGGCGAAGCCAACCAAGACAAAACAATAGTGGAATCTGTCCAACAATAGACGGATTCAATAGGCAAGTTCAAAGCGGGTTGCACCTTTGCAATTAATTTGGAAAGCAAAGGTGCACCACATAACTCAAGTCTGGGCAAAGACAACTGTTTAAGAGGAGCAACCTTCGACTTAGCGCACACAAGTGCAACAGTGACGACGCCGTCGGTATCAATTGACAATAAATAGAGACAAGCTCCATAGGCCTGCTGACTGCTGTCGCAAAAGCCATGAAGTTGCATAGATTTGATTTCTGAAGCAGGCTTAATCAAACGTGGAGTAGAAATCTCAGAAATCGCAGGTAAATTGCTATAAACATTCAGCCAAGCTTGCGCGATTTCCTTTGGAAGGGGGTCATCCCAACCGAGTTTGTGAATCCACAAATCTTGGAAGAGAATCTTACAAGCAACCACAATAGGTGACACTAAACCCAAGGGGTCAAAAATAGAGGCAACAATGGACAAAAATGAACGCTTAGTAAAGGTAATAGAAGTGTCACAGTTCACGATAGGTGACTGAATCCGCAACAAGTCATCGATAGGTTGCCAATAAAGTCCTAGCGTTCTGGCGACTGTTTCTTCACCATCGCCGAAACTACGGAGTTGTTGTTTCTCTTGATGATCAAGAGGAATGTTATCTATTAGAGTCATGGAGTTTGAACTCCACTTACACAGTTCAAAACCACCTAATCTCAAAAGAAGGGTCAATTCATCATACAGAATGAGTGCGTCATGCTCGGAATCGCATCCCGAGATACAATCATCAACATAGAAGTCGTTTTAAACAATCTGAGTGGCAGCTGGAAAGGCTGTGCCATCAGTGAGGGCGAGCTCCTTTAGCACACGAGTGGCTAAGAAGGAAGCTGGGGCAGTACCATATGTAACGGTGTTTAATTGATATTCTACTATTGGGTCTGAAGGAGAGCCTCTCCAAAATATTCTCTGTAAGTCACGATCTTTGTGATCTACAAGAATCTGTCTGTACATTTTACTCAGATCAGCTACAAACGCTATCAAGTGAGTATGGAACCGAAGCAAAATAGAGAACAAATCCTGCTGAATTACAGGGCCCACCAACAAAGTATCATTAAGGGAGCACCCAGACGTAGTAACCATCGAAGCATCAAATACCACTCTGAGCTTTGTAGAAGTACTGTGCGGCTTGAAAACAGGATGATGGGGAATGTAGTAAACTTCACCATCAGTCGGGTGGGGGGCGACTTGCATATGGTTTAAGGCTAGATATTCATGCATGAATTCAGTGCATTCTAACCTTAACTCAGGGTTACGAGCCAAACGTCTTTCGAGAGAGTGAAAACGATTTAGTGTAGCGTAGCGAGAGGCACCTAGAGGCTCCGAGTCTACCTTGCGAGGGAGTCTAACCACAAATCTACCATCGTCTTTGCGAGTGGTAGTAGCAACGAAGTGTTCTTCACATATGGATTCATCAACAGACAACACTGGGGTTTCAACTTCTTCAACGTTCCAAAACGCTTCCAGCTGTTGTTCTACATGAGGGCGTGAGAGTGTAAGTGCTGATACCACGTGCGATGGTTGCGAGGTGCTTGCACTGGGCAGCTTCCCAGAAAACACCCAACCCACAGAGGTATTTTGAATGATGGGCAAATCACCAACTGGTATGATTTTACCAGGACATAACAGGTCAAAGAAATATTCTGCACCAAGAACAAGGTCAATAGATTTAGTGAAATTGAAATCAGGATCAGCTAAATCAATATGTGATGGAATGTTCCATTCAGAGGTGTCGAAACCAGCAGCGGGTAGCTCAAGTGCAATATTGGGAACCACGAGACATTCAAGCTTAGCAGACCAATTAGTAGCACAGGCAAAAACGTTCACATCAGCAACAACAGTAGCAGTGCTTTGATTTTGACCAATACCGTGAATGTGTACCTTCATAGGTTTGGTGTGGAGTCTTAATTTCTTAATTAAATGTGACGAAATTAAGTTACAATCTGATGCAGAGTCAAGTAGTGCAGTGACAGGTACACGTAAGCCATTGCCAGCTAATATATTCAACTTGGCAGTGGGTAATAGCGTCCTTGAAAATTGATTGTCACGAGCGACGTTACTGCAACTCGTGTTTACCACGTTAGCATGAGCTTGAGAAGCATCATTACTAGTGCCACTGGAGGGTTCATAGTGAAGAAGAGTGTGGTGTTTTCGGGAACAAGTGTTACAAGAGTACTTCGAACATTGATGATTAGGCTCGAAATTACGCAAACAATTATAACACAATTTTCGAGACCTGACAAAATCCCATTTGGCTGTGGACGAAAGTTTGATAAAGGTACCACATTTCGACAATTGGTGATCAATGCTCCTACAATATGTACAACGAGATTTGGTAGTAGTTAACATGGGATTCTGAGGCGAATGACCTTCAGCTTTAAGTTTGGTTACAGCAGTATGTAATGCAGGCCTGGACACATTCCTTTCAGTTATTTCCAGTACCTTGCATTTTTTCTCTAAGAAGCTAACCAAGTCCTGGAGAGTGGGAATTCTCCCAGAATCAACATGATTCTCCCATTCACGGATGCTATCATTATCTAGTAGCTCCAATATAAAATGTGACAATAACAAGTCTTGAAGGGGAACCCCGTTCAAGTCCAAAGCTTCTAACGCATTGACATGAGAAACAAAGTGGTCGATGATGGCACGCAAGGACACTGAATCATTACCGTATGCGGGGGGCTTGAAAAGCTTGGTAACATGATTGTGCGCTATGAGCCTAATGTTATTGTATCGAGTTGTCAGCAAGTTCCATGCAACCATAAAGTTATCATCTGACACAGTAATGTTCTTTAGGAGGAGTTTGGCCTCCCCACTAAGACTAGAATTAAGGTAGTAGAACTTAACAATATCAGAAAGAGCATGGTTATCAATTACTATGGCCATGAAGCTATCTCTGAAATTCAACCAGTCTGTGAAGTCGCCACTGAACTGCGGAATTTGAATTTCAGGCAACTTTATATGCGCTGCAGCTACGTTAGCAGTAGGAAATTGTGCACTCTGCAAATTATTCAAAGGGTTATCACTGTCTGTAGTGTTGGATTTTTTGAAATTGTCACAATGTAGTTTAATTTTAACCAGCAACTCAAAATATTTATCTTCGAAGTCACAACGTTCGGCTATTTCTTCGTCGATATTGTCTGTAATATCCTCTAAAGCGACTTGCACTTCGTTAAATTGTTTATAAATTTCCTCGCATTTGTGTTTGCGTAACACTAACATTTGATATTGCTCTTCTGTAATGTCCTGAAAGTTGCTAATTACTTTTTCTTGTGAGGTAAGCATGCCCTTAGCGACTGCACGCTTTCTAACTAAAAGTCGTTTTTGGGCATCATCCATAATGACTTTAGGATTGCCCGCCTAGATGTAATTACCAGAGTTGCACACCTAACTAACACAACCAACTAACTAACACAAAAAATAAACACTGAGACAATGGTCTCGATTAAGTTGTAAACAAACATCTGAACATAGAATACTGTATTGTGTCCTTGGGAAGTTAATGGGAATGTATACAATGTTAAATTTATGGCCTTCCTGGTGAAATAGCAAGAAACAAGGGCCCAACATGGCCAAAACAATGCTTAATAATTCAAAATAGTAAACAGCTCAATATCCGGCCCGGAGGACCAAATAATGTAATGGCCAACGCGGGAAGTCAACAACCCACCAAGAGTATTCTGGTAATAGTGGACAATGTATAAAGATTTGTTGGCCAAAGCATTAGATAATGATGTGATAATACAAAGAGTTGACTTTACAAAGGTCGCTTGACAATTTAGCAAACATGTGGAGGACCAGACAATATTATTGTCACTAAATAAGGAGGTCCAGGAAGGCATAAAGGACACGACACCACCACTAACTAATAATAAGATATATTATCAAATAGGTGGCACATAAAACAAATATTCAAAGGTGACACATAAAACAAATATTCAAAGGTGGCACATAAAACAAATATTCAAAGGTGGCACATAAACATATGAGAAACATTAGCACAAATTTACACAATTGAAGAAACACTCATTAAGAATTAACACACGTTACGTCTTGAGCCTAAAACACACATATTGTCTTGAACGTAGATGCAGATCAGTACATCATAGAACGGCATGCAATACACGGCGGTTCCAAAGAATGATATAATTTAAATATGCAACACAAGTGGAGTTGCAACAAATAATGAAAAAACAGGTCGCATGGAACGAGAATGTGTCGTCGAACCAGGACTGACTTACAGTGATGCGCCGATACTGTAAGCCCAAAATGAATTGTTAATAAAACAAATTATGTGTGAAACGCAGGAAGTCAAAGTAGTTGCTGTCATACAAATACCGGGATATGCCAATCGCACGGTATTGTCACAATAGTCAAGTAGTTAAGCCCAGCGTCAACTTCCATTCCAGTGATGTTGCAGGAAGTCAAAGTAGTTGCTATCATACAAATACCGGGATATGCCAATCGCACGGTATTGTCACAATAGTAAAGCAGTTTAGCCTAGCGTCAACCTCCAATTAGTGATGATGCCTGGCCTTGTAATATGCTTCCAGACACGATGAATTACTTATCACACGAAGCATCATCATTATTCATACGCGTGAAGACAAATTGTTAGGCAGTAAATGAAGATAGAAGTAAACACATTACAACAAACTATCCGACGCCGCGGATTGAAGAATTCGTCGACATGACGCGTATCAACATCAAGCATGGTGATGATGAGATCGAAAATCACCGTAATGTCACTGCCCAAACAAAATATGAATCATGTGCATAGGACATGATTGCTAAGCACGGTTACTATGAAGATAGCACCAATTATAGAAAAGATTAGCTGGATACTTGTTGATATCACAACCAGCGTTGAAGCACAGCATTGTCATGGCTACACACTTAGAGAACAACGAAGAAGAAACACGTGATTGGTCACTACAAGCAGCAAGGAGGCCTCTGATAGGCTGGAAGCAGCCAATCACAGTAGAGAGTTTAAAAACAAGTAAGAGGCCTCTGATAGGCCGAAAGCAGCCAATCACAGTAAAGAGCTCAAAAACAAGTAAAAGACGAATCAATGCGGCCAACCCAAGAATACAAAATTACCTTCTAAGCCAAAACATCCTACTGGAAACACGGCAGCGGGAATACTACATGCAATCAAAACAAATAAATCACGACAACCAATCAACATAAACAAAACCAACCTGACAATGAATAAATGCAATGAAGACAAATAATACAGATATGTACAACCACACAGAGTGGAAACAAATGGGGAAACACAAAAAATTGGTTTGCCAAGACAGTGGCCGAACCACACAAACACTTCATTCATCGTCATCAGAAGTACCAACTTCGGAACTTTCTTCACCATCACTTTCCCACAGAATGTAGTCATCACTGCCATCCATAGCATTGGAAATACTACATTTCTTGAAGCTCTTCCGTATGAGATCTCCCGAGATACGATTCCACGCCGTCAAAATCCACGAACAGAGCAGCTGAACTTCCGGGCGCTGAATACAACCAGTTTGAGTCAGTGTGTGCTTATCAGCCGCCATCCACTCCGTATACAGCTATTTCAAGGCTGCTTTGAACGGGCGGTTCACGCAGACATCCAGTGGTTGTAGCATAGACGTCATCCCGCTCAATCACGAATACATGACTCGTCAATATCATATTTCATACCGGGCACGATTTCCAATAACTTCAGCTTCCCTCACAACTTTCAATTTCTCACTCACAGTAAATGACCGCAAACGCTTCGTAGCATTCATGTTTACACTCTGAGAACGTGCGCGTAACTGTATGACGCCGCATGCTTACAGTAAAACAAAGTTATAGCCGGAAGAAGGCTAGCACCATCTAGCGGATACTCTCAACACCCGATATCGCGCGTGGCGGGCAATTTAAATCTTTAAAATTTCGATGACTCAAATAAGACCCGCACCCCAATTTTTCACGTCCGAATTTGTGTAAAAATGTGCGGGTGGTATTAGAGTATATACGGTATGTAAATAAATAAAAAGGCACATACACGTACAACAACAACACATTTAGCAAAATTTTGGCACTTTGATTCCAAAACACTACACGATTAAACAGAACAAAACAGTAAAACAGTGACAGGCCATCGAATGTTCTGACTGTTCTGACATTGACGACTAAGTGAAAGCTGAACTATTGAAGGGAAGGATGAGTCAGCTAGCACCTTGCATACGGCTAGAAGTACAGACTTACAACTAACGTTCCACAGTTCAAAAACTTATGTTGTATATTCGTCTTTTCCCCCCGATCAGAGGTTTTGGTACGGAGTACCGGTGCGTACCGTCACAAATCTAGCCCTGCCTACGGCACTCAAACAGTACAGTAAGGTGCAATAATTGCCAGGTCTCGGAGAACGAGGATAGGGAAACAGACTGAATTATGTATTAAGTATTCTTTTTCTTTCATTGCCTATTTTTGAATCATGTTACCTACTTTATATAAATGCCACAAGGCTAACTTTCTGTCAACAGTTCCATTTTTGTTTTCTTTGTGATACCTACCTGTAAGTTGATAATATTGTAGTTTTAAGTTACAATTATCAAGTTATGTACAATTATTTCCAGTGGGCTTTTATGAAGCTAATGCTATAAATTTACTTCATGTGCCAATTATACTTGGGTATTTTCTAGTTTAATTGAAAGCATAATACATCCGAGAAAAAGGTTGACGAAATATTATTTTCAGGCAAAAACTCTTATAGTGTTATGATGGCTAACTATTATATTGTTTAAATAAAGTATTCTGATAAAAAAGGTGTTTGCCGAGTTGTATCCGAGTTCCTTTGTTTTCATTTCAATCAATCATTCATGAAAAGTTCAAAAAACATGATGATAATTGTGAAAAACCGAGGGCGGTCAACTGACAGCCCGGACGAACACCGGTGCGACTCACGTTGCCGCGGACGCAAGAGTTGAATAAAATTTTTAAAACTTGTTTATCAACAAATAGAATCCAAGAACACCCCAAAAACCATTAATATAACAGCCCTGTCCACTTGACACGTGCTACCTCAGGAACTAACACGTACCTTGCGACCTCCAGACTCGCTCTTGTCGTGGACCAGGAAGATGTGAGGATCGAATTCGTTGAACACAACGTCCGAGGGAGTGAAATTTACTTTCACTTTCGTGAAGTTCTTCCCGTAATTCGATGTGGTGAACAACAATGTGTTGGTGCTGTCAGCAAAAACACTCTGCAAAGGAACAAAATTATTGACCTATCATTTCTTCAAGTCTATTTTCATGCTTTGTCATAAGCAATAAAATGAGAAATGGTTGTATGAAGGCTGAAACAGTAAGGAAATGCTTCGATTGAGATCTATAATTTGAAAATACACTTATATTCCATCTCATCAATTCTTTAATGTTTATTTACATACTACGTCATGTTATGGGGCATAATATTTTCTGTGAAAATCTTCCCCTTCATCAGCTAGTACAATATTATTGGCTAGTACATTGTGACATTAAAATTTATGAAAAATGGATGATGTGAACATAGGCTATATGGTTGTTGCACTTGCACGTTATAAAAAAACCCTCTGATGACTACAAAGAAAGCTAAAACACTGGAAGTACTTTCAGAAGCAAACAATCACTGGAAAAAACTGCTATAGTCTAAGAAACTTCCCTATTAATATTCCTTTCGTTCATATTTGAGTCTAACTACCTCGATTGGACTATTAAATCACTGCACTACAGTCCAATATTTTTTGATTCCATTGAAAAAGGAGGCAAGGTTCCTTTGAAACGTCTGGTATCTAATTTAATTTCACACGGCATCAGCCCAAAAAACATGAATTATGCGTATAGTAATCTGGGCCGTGAAAGCCTTAATCTACATAGTATCAGTTAAGTTGATGAAGATTGCCTGTTCAATATGTTGCAGTCCGAAACATGTCCCTGAAGAGGAGTTAGCACCTCAAACAAAGTAAGTTGTGTTGTACAGTGGACATAAGTATAGTAGATATACAACGTCAACACAGAAGATGATTATAAATGACATTCACCACATATTATATTATATTAAATTTAATTTAACTGGGTGAACCACTTACATGAGAGATGACCTTCTGGTGGTTGTAGTACTTGTCTATGGAAGCGTAACTTCCCGAAGACTCCAGCTTGAAGTTCTCAGTCTTGGGCTCGAAGGTTTGTCCGTAGTCGTAGGAGATGAAGAGCGCGGAGGGCCGAGGAGGCGCGTGGGGACTGGGGTCCCGTGCCAGGCACATGATCACATCCGAGCCCTCGCCCACCCAGTGCACCAGCAGCTGTTGATGACTGTCATTCAAAGCGTTCACCTGCAACAACACACACATTATTAACGTTTTTATCAGAAAGAAACACACAAAAATATTTTTTTCATCACAGATTTTGATTTAAATTTTCATGAAATAAACATTTAGAGGTGAATTGTCAGAACCATTTGAAATCCAAACTGGACTCCGCCAAGGAGATGGTCTTTCGCTCTTGTTGTTTAATTGTGCATTGTAGAAAGTCATGCGAGAATGGAATGAGCTGTGTCCTCCAACCAAAGATTGTCAGAAATATCAAACTTAATTGCCTAGCATTCGCAGACGATCTTTCACTACTAGCAAGTACTGTGGAAGAGGCTAAATTTCAAATTGAAGAACTCTTAAAAATTTCATGCAATATTGGTCTACAAATCTTGTATGAAAATGAAAATGAAATGATGCCGAACTTCAGAATTGACACACCAGTATATCAACTAAACAATAGTAATCAAATTAAGATTGTGAAAAAGATCAAATGTCTTGGGGGAGATAATCACCTGGAACTCAAACGAGAAATCATCGATAGGCAGTAGAATATACAAACTGAAACAAGCACAACGAATCGCCTGGCCAACCTACAAAAGGAAATATCTCAATGAATGCCAAATTTCAACATTACATTTCTGTTGTTAAACCCAAGGCAACGTATGGTAGTGAAACACACTTCAAGTTGAAAATCACATCAACAACTGACAAACTGCAGAAAGCAGACAGAAGAATCATCAGAAAAATTATTAACAAAAACCATCAAGTAAATGGCCAATGGAGATTGCTGGCGAATGAAGTGGTTTAAGTTATCCAGAGAGTGAATCAATAATAGATACAATGCCATATCTCACGCCTACCAGAAACCAGACTAATAAAACAGCTGTTTAGTTACTTCTGGAAGAGTAAAACAAAGAACTGGTTCAAAGAGATCCAGCATGATTTAGATGAATTAAATTTAACAATGCTCCAAATTAAAAATAGAGAAGTGAAGAATATTTTAAGGAAAAAACACTTACGATTCACATTAACAACATTTGAACAGAAAAAAATACACAATCACAGACGAACAAGGGGTAGATGATGGTGATAATTGTTGTTTTAAGGGGCCTAACATCCAGGTTATCGGCCCATAATGGTCTGGGTGATAGTGAAAATGACAATGAAATGGAAACCAGAATGAAAATTAAGTGAGACGGAAAATACTTACAAAAAGGAACTCAAATTGAAACTACTCACAAAATGGATGGCGGTAATACTTACAAAAGGGAATTTAGAACGAAAATACTCACAAAAGGAATAGATTGAAAAATACCCATAAAATGCAGGTTTGGTTCAAAATACGTACAAAATGCAATTGAGGTTCAAAATACTTACAAAATGCAATCGAAATTGAAAATACACAATGCAATACAGATTGAAAAACGCACATTTCAGATCCGAAACTCACAAAGTGCAGTTGTAATTCAAAATGCTTACAAAATGTAATTGACGTTTAAAATGGTTACAAAATGTATGATAGATTCAAACTACTCATTTGGATTGACAAGCTTTGGAATGCCTAAGTCGTAGAACTCGGCCGCCTGCGAAGCTAACCAGTCTTAAACAGCTTCTTTCACTTCATCATTTGTGTCGAAGAGCTTGCCGCCAAGAAACTCCTTTAGGTAGCGGAACAGGTGGAAATGACTTGGCGCCAAATCCGGACTGTGGTCCATCTGTTCCCATCCAAATTTCTTGATTCGAGTTTGCATGTCATTCGCAGTATGGGGTCTGGCATTGTCATGCAACAACAACACTCCAGACGACAATTTTCAAAAATGCAAATGTTCAGACACAATTCTGTACAAAGTTGTTCTACTCACATTCGGGAACCGTATCACTGCCCTTACTTCACAATCGGCGGGCTGATTAATTGTCTTAAACATTGTGAACTGCCACTATCAACAGCACACAGCAACAGTAACAACCCTACTGGAGGCTTTTGCCGCGCAAGGCATGCCAGGAGTCTGCGCGCATGCGTGTTTTGCCCTTGACGCCGCTTGCAAATATTTACAGCGAATCGGACCTTACTTTAGGAATTACCTTCTTACAAACACACAGTATGCTCTATCTTGCAAGGAATGAGAGTTTACTGATTTAACGTCAGTACTTTCAATGGCTACACAAAAGAGAGGGAGCAGCAGAACTCGAACATGGATGACGAATGTCCAAAGGTACATGAGAGTATTGGGCCTATCTGCTGATGATGCTTTACAACGAAATGACTGGCGCCTCAGGATTAAGAAAGCAGACACCGCGTAACAAGAAAAGACGAGGAAGAAGAAGAACACGAACATACATCTACAACAATCACCAGAATATACTTTTCCTCCATCAAATTTAAATGCTTAATTTCCAATTATTTAAGGTTGGACCTTGTAAGACTAAAATTCTCTGAGTGTCATCAAAATACCCTGAAAATACCCCGAGTCTTCCAGGATTTAAAAATTCCCCGAGTATTCCCCGTTTTCCATAGTAGTAGACACCCTGCCGTACTCACCGAGCTAGCTGCTGTAACTTGCTAAATAAATTAAGCTGTCTGAACATTTAGAATTTTCGCCTAAACTTTATACTTATTCTGGATGAGGTGAATAATGACTGATTATGTCCACAGTTCGTTGTGGGTTGGAGTTAAAACTACTGAAGCAAATGGCATGAAAATAAAAGTAATACAAAGGGGCGAGAGAGTTAACAGGAATCCCCGAATCTAGCCAGTAAGACTGATTTGAAGCACAGCACATCCTGTGTCCCCTACCACGAGCAGGGATACTGGATGTTTCAAGACAACGAACAAGGATTACAATATCAGAAGGTACATAATTAGATGGAAAGGCTGTCACAGAATATTGGACCTAGAAACAGCAGTCTTAGACCTGGAAACCATCCCAAGCAACGGCTCCATCCAAGTTGATGGAGATACCTTAACGAAGACCATAAGCTTCAAGTATCTAGGATCTTGCCTACAGACTGATGGTGGGATAGCTGACGAAGTGCGAAGTAGGATTAAGGCAGCGTAGATGAGATAGGGGGAAGTCCCAGGCATACTCTGCGACAAAAGGATGCCACTACATCTGAAGTCCAAAATATACCACACAGTAGTACGTCCTGTTGCTTTATACAAAGCGCCAATTACACAAGATGGAAATGCGTATGCTCCGTTGGTCCATGGGCATCACACTCCTGTATCATGTCAAAAATGAGACTGTTCACCAGCAAATGGGCATCGCACCCATCACTGAGAAGGCACGGGAAAAGTGTCTCCAATGGTATGGTCATGTCCTGCGTGCTGCACCTGGAACAGTTGCCAATTTCACCCACTCATTTGAAATTAATGGGCAATGTCCACATGGATGTCCAAAGCAGCGCAGGCATGACACAGTAAATCCTGACGTGAAGACCCTCCACTTAAGACCGTACAAAATGACTGAGGCAAGATCAAAATAGCGGACCCTGCACCAGCAGGAAAACACTAGGAAGAAGAAGAAACAGCAGTTACTTTGTCTGTTAGGTAGTCAGCCCGAAGGCTGGTTGGATCCTCTAAAAGTACCGCTGTTAGGTTATGTGGGTAGATACCCACAAAAACCCAAGACAGCGCTATATTTAGGCGTACTAGGCAAGAAGAGGAGCGAGGTAGTTTGCCATTGCTTTCCTCACTGAGTGAGTACAGCAGTACTAACCCTATGAATAGAACCTTTCACAGCATCCACAGGCACTGACTGTGCCCTGAATGTCATTACTAGCAGTTACTTTATGAACTGTGAAGTATCAGAATAAAGCGGGTGACATTTGGCAGTGGATTGGCAATAATGACTCCTTATTGGCCGCACCCTTGACAATAACAGACGGCAGTGAATCCTGGAACAAGCGGTGGTCGCCATGCCAAGGGTTGTATTTCTTCTTCTGCGCGAATGGGTCTCGTGAGTGGTTATCGTGTCGGTCTACCAACCCCAAGCTTGCAGGTTCGCTCCTGGCCGTGGTAAATGATTTTTGAAAGGCGGCAGAAATTACGACACGCATGTCATACGTTGTTGGCATGTTAAAGAACCCATTTGAATTCAGCAGGCAGTGTTGATAATGGCAAAATTAATCTCGGGATTTCCCGCCAACACAAGGTTCCACCCACAATCCAAGAAGTCTACAAAGCTCTGAGAGAGCTCAAAAACTACAAAGCGAGTGAAGAAGATCAAGCATTTGCCGAGTTGTGGAAATATGCAGCAGAACCAGTAAAGATTTCATTACACCAATGCATAGTGAACATTTGGATCAAAGAAGAACTGCCAGACCATTGGACTACAGCTATAATACATCCATTACACAAGAAAGGAGAAAAATCAAATCCTGACAACTATCGAGGAATTTCCCTTTTGGATATCACATATAAAATTATGTCACGAATTCTATATAATCGTTGTAAAGATCAATTAGAACTGGAAATAGGAGAATATCAAGGTGGATTTCGGCCATGGCGAAGCTGCCCTGAACATCACCTTAAAATTAGTAATTGACTACTACAAACGTAGACAAAAACAGCAAGTCATAACCTTCGTAGACTTCAAAAAAGCTTATGATTGTATACATAGATCTTCATTGCTGAAAATACCAAGGAATTTCGGACTTCATCCCAAATTAATAAAAATTATAAAACTAACTCTAACAAACACTAAATCTAAAGTAATATTCAGAGGAGAAATATCTGATCCGTTTATGATTAAAACAGGATTAAGACAAGGAGATGGTTTATAGCCTCTACTTTTCAATTGTGCTTTGGAATATGTAATGAGGGAATGGTACAGGGAAAATCCTAGGAGCATAAGAATTGGAACCAAGAAAGATCAAATAGACTTAAATTGCTTGGGATTCACAGATGACATAGCGTTACTGGCTAATAATATTCATAATGTCGATTATTCAGGTCCGTATTGACGTAACTATAACTTTGAAAGAATAATGGATTTTCCGCCTTCAATACTGTTTATTTCTATTACTTACAGGGACTAGTTTCGGGGGTAAATACTCCCCCTTCCTCAGCCTGTCCAACAAAACTACACAATGGAAAAACTTTCCATGTACAAGTTCATACAAAATACATGAAGAACAAAGAATAAAGAAATATTATTTACAGTCCCGCTCGACGCTCCAAAGAAGATACTTTTATTGCATCACTAAGGCCTAGGCGCATCAGAACTCCTGAATTGGGCCTGTGCTGCGGTCCGCTGTCCCCATTGCGTCATCGTGAGACCACTCTAGTCCCCTTGTTGCTCTTGGCAAACGTCAAGGCGAGAAAATTTGTGGCCGCGTCACGCGCCGCCAGTAACTGCAGTGCGCAGGGCGTGAACAAAAACAAACCGGAATTCACCTTGCGAAGTCTTTTACAGCTGAGTGTTAGTGACGTGCTTGGGAAAAGGTGGCGTTTGGGTTATGGGAGATGGGAGGCTAAGGAAATGAGAATGAGTGAGGTTTGTTGACGCGCCTATTATGGAGATTGATTAATGCGTAGAATGAGTGTGTAAATCTTTAGTATGCTATGAAAAATGATGGGTATGAATAGTGGAATATAGCGGGAATTTTATCTATTACAATATAATTCGTCTATTAATGTTCTGTATAAAATGCTAGTTTCAAATATTATTTCATTAAGATTGTGTGAAGGGTTGAATCTCTGTGCTTTATCAATTTCTATTTGTTCCAAAATATTCATGAGCGTGCCTTTATTTTCTTGATGTAAAATTTCTAAGTCATTGTCTATGGTTGTGAATTTATGCCCAGTTTCTGCCATGTGGTTACCCATCGCTGAAAATTTATTATGTTTGATGGCATTGACATGTTCCAAAAATCTGGTGTTGAACCCTCTCCCCGTTTGTCCCACGTAATCGGCATTACACTCGTTACATTTAATCTTGTAGATACCTGAATTGCTGTATTTGTTGGTTTTGTTGAGAATATGTGAGTTGAAAAATTTATTATGATTAGTGTTATTGGTTCTGAACGCTGTTTTTATTTTATATTTTTTTAGTACACTAGTAACATTGTATGTGGATTGGTTCACAAAAGTGAATGTTGCGTTTGTGGAAGGTTCTTTGTCTTCTTTTGCTAATCTGGAAACGGGTTTGTTAACTACGCAACGTTCACTTTTGTGAACCAATCCACATACAATGTTACTAGTGTACTAAAAATATATAAAATAAAAACAGCGTTCAGAACCAATAACACTAATCATAATAAATTTTTCAACTCACATATTCTCAACAAAACCAACAAATACAGCAATTCAGGTATCTACAAGATTAAATGTAACGAGTGTAATGCCGATTACGTGGGACAAACGGGGAGAGGGTTCAACACCAGATTTTTGGAACATGTCAATGCCATCAAACATAATAAATTTTCAGCGATGGGTAACCACATGGCAGAAACTGGGCATAAATTCACAACCATAGACAATGACTTAGAAATTTTACATCAAGAAAATAAAGGCACGCTCATGAATATTTTGGAACAAATAGAAATTGATAAAGCACAGAGATTCAACCCTTCACACAATCTTAATGAAATAATATTTGAAACTAGCATTTTATACAGAACATTAATAGACGAATTATATTGTAATAGATAAAATTCCCGCTATATTCTACTATTCATACCCATCATTTTTCATAACATACTAAAGATTTACACACTCATTCTACGCATTAATCAATCTCCATAATAGGCGCGTCAACAAACCTCACTCATTCTCATTTCCTTAGCCTCCCATCTCCCACAACCCAAACGCCACCTTTTCCCAAGCACGTCACTAACACTCAGCTGTAAAAGACTTCGCAAGGTGAATTCCGGTTTGTTTTTGTTCACGCCCTGCGCACTGCAGTTCCTGGCGGCGCGTGACGCGGCCACAAATTTTCTCGCCTTGACGTTTGCCAAGAGCAACAAGGGGACTAGAGTGGTCCCACGATGACGCAATGGGGACAGTGGACCGCAGCACCGGCCCAATTCAGGAGTTCTGATGCGCCTAGGCCTTAGTGATGCAATAAAAGTATCTTCTTTGGAGCGTCGAGCGGGACTGTAAATAATATTTCTTTATTCTTTGTTCTTCATGTATTTTGTATGAACTTGTACATGGAAAGTTTTTCCATTGTGTAGTTTTGTTGGACAGGCTGAGGAAGGGGGAGTATTTACCCCCGAAACTAGTCCCTGTAAGTAATAGAAATAAACAGTATTGAAGGCGGAAAATCCATTATTCTTTCAAAGTAATAATATTCAAGAAGCCAGAAATCAAATAATAAGCCTACAAAATATAGCACAAAAAATTGGACTTCAGATATCATTTGAAAAGACAGAGATAATGGTAGCAAATCCACTTGTAATCCATCACATAACAGTAAATAACAATAAAGTTAAAATAGTGAAGCAATTTAAATACTTAGGAGAAATTATAGCTTACATCTTGGATGAGAAACCTGCATGGCAAGAAAGAACTAATAATATTATAAAAGCCCAAAAATTAACAGGGTCTACATATAAAAGAAAAGGTCTAGCAATCGCAACAAAATTAAAACATTACAAGATGGTGGTTCAACCAGAGGTGACATATGGAAGTGAAACTCTTTTTAAAGTTACTCAGAAAAACAGAATCTACAAAATTTTAAAAGCAGAAAAAAGAATAGCTAGAACATGCATAAATAAAAAATAACAGAAAGATGGACAGCGGCGGATAGTACCAAATCAAGTGGTATACAGAGAACTGGAGCCCATCACTGATGCTATTCGGAAGAAACTGATTTCTTTTTTTGGTCACATCATGAGGACACCAGAAACCAGGTTATCAAGAAAAATTGTAGTGAAACTTTGGAATATGAAACAAGTAGGATGGATTAAGGAAATTAGAGAAGATATGAAAGAATTAGAAATAACCTTGGATAACTTGCAAAACAAAACAAAAAAATTAAAAAAACTGAGTGATATAAAAATAAGATTTCAGGCTAAAATAGACAAACGTAATACAGTAAAAAGGGTATTTACAGATGAACGCCTGAGAAGATCAGAGCGAATGAAAAGCTACTGGGCGACTCGGAAAGGAAACTTACTGAAGAAGAGGACCAAGAAATGATTGACTGAAGTGGTCCAATGAGGCGGTAAAAGCAGAAGAAGTGTGTGTTATCTGTGATTCAGGTAAGGACTGCAGACTTATCAATTTCAAGCAGTTCCTACTTTTGCTACCAAATGATACCGTCAATGACACCTAGATGCGAACTTGGCCACTAGATGTCACTGCAACCAGTGGCTAACGTTGGAACTTAAATATAGCGTTAATCAAATCTAACCTACAAATTTAGCTTCACACAATTGTAGTTAGTTGAAGGTTCTTTTACATGTGATAAATCTATGACATGGGACCGCCGACTTTACTTCCCCTCCGAAGGAAGGCATACTGAGGGATATTTAAAGCTCTTAAAACATCCAATGACTTCAGCTGGGCTTGAACCCGCGAACTTGGGCATAGATGGTCAGCATGCTACCAATCACGCCACCGAAGCTGCTTGAGTCTAGTCTGCAAGTCACTGTTTGTAAACAAGTCCCTTCCATGTTCACCAATTAGCAGCCTTCTTTGCTTCTACACCTCCCTCTTTGTCGACCTCTGCTCCTCTTACCCTCTACAGCCGAACTAATCTCGCCTCCCCCCACCATCTGAGTCGGCTCATGCCAACAGCTTCATCATTTCTAAGTTAGCCTTTATCTCGGCCAGTTACCTCTAGCTTATGGATCAGCAAGAGCCTTATTTTTTGGTGAAATAAACCTGTTAATATCTCTGTTACAGGGGTGTAAAACACGGGGGGGAGGGGGGGGGTGCCAGGGGATGCGTTGCCCCCCCCAAGTATTAGGAGCAAGACAAAAAATTTCAGTAGCCTACCCTTAAAAAAATAAAATAGTCATCCTCCATTGCAGAAAGAAATGGTAGCTAGAACACTCCTCACCAGAACCAACCACATTTGTGATAAGGATAGCGTAATTGAAGAGAAGAAAAGAGTTTGGAACACGCTCCTAGCTAATGGCTACAGCAAAGGACAGATAAATAGGGCCACACGGAAGGTAGAACAAAGCGAAAGAACTGGCAAAAAAAGCCTTTCTGCCATATGTACTGATTGAATCGCCAGGCTGCTAAAGAAACACGATGTGACAACGGTGATGATCCAATAAACAAGCTGACGCAAGTGGTGCGTAAATCAAACGAGATAAGGCAGCCAAACCAGGACATAGCAGTTTACAAAGTGCCTTGCTCCTGTGGACAGGTTTAGATTGGATAAACTGAAAGACGCGTTTCTATTAGGATTTCAGAGCATATTCGAGACACGAAACAGATCAGCAATAGCTGAACATGCTGACGTCACGAGACACTCAATCGAATTTGATAAGGTTGCCAAAATTCCCGTATATCAAAACAGGTTAATTAGAGAGGCAATAGAGGTCGTGAAGCATCCCAATAATTTCAATCACGAAGACGGTTTCGAACATTTGGCAGGTTCTCCTAGTGCGCAACTGCCAGGGGCGCAGACCAATCAGGGAGCAGCGTGACGACAATGCAGGGCAAGCAAGCTCCTCTGATTGGCAATAACCGTTAGATTGAGTACGGACACCAACTCGTACCTACCCATGATTAAGGCTGCTGCAATGTCTGGAAATAATCACCGATACACGACGCGGCTCCATCCCGTAAGCCGACACCGGCCGCGAAAGCCTACAATCTAGATTTAATACTACGTTAGGCAGAAAATGGGAAAAGCCAACTTGCCTTGCTTAGTTGCAATTTCTTTATTCTACCGAACAAACAGTCTGATTTTGCTCCCTCTGCCGTTTCCTGCCGAGGCGCTTTGAGCTTGGCCCACTCACGACGACGATCCGAAAAGGTACATTTTCGAACTATTATTTCTGAGCCCTGCTTTACTGTAAATCTGAGGTAAGGTACTGGGACACACAAAATCATTTAGGCCATAATGTTTATCAAAAACATGTGATTTCATTAGACTTAGCTTGGCATCTGAAGGGTTAATTAGAAATAATAAATAAAACTAGCGAACCCGTGCGAGAAATCTTGCATGTTCATAAGTCATACTTTCCCCAATAGGTTTATAATGAGTTACTTAACCCTCTTAGTGCCAGAGTCGCTGTGAGCGATCCTCATAAAATGAACGAAACTTGCCAGCGTCGCTCTGAGAGACGCTTCGTTTTTTATTCTTAGAGGGGCTTATAGACTGAAAATGGCGTCTAAACTTGACGTGATCATTAAAGAGATTTCTAGCTACCATTTTCTGGCAAACATCTTTTGTTTTCCGTCTATCGATATACTCGAGCGATATTTGATGTTGCTTGACTTGTTTGCGCGTGACTCGTAAAAGCATGGCGTCCAAGGGAAGGAAGCATTGTTTGAGAGAGGAAGAAATCGAAGAATTAATGATTGATGAGTCTAGTGGTGAACTCTTGGACTTCGTGGACAGTGATTGTGATCTTGTGTGTGTGACGAGTCATGTGCCGATTCCGCTTCGGACAATGAATTACCTGCGCTGAATGCGATCGTACATAACCAAACAAGTGATAGTGATGATAATGATATTGATAGTAATAGAGACTGGGAAGAAAGGAATGTTGACCAGGACAATCCTCCACAGGCTACACAACCACAAATGTGAAAGATAAAACTACAGGGTACCCTTCTGTTTATTTATTTTCACTGTAATTATTTTTATTTTATTTATATCAACAATGACATTGTTGGTGTACGGTATTTTATAAATATGCTAGATTTTAGAATTTTGGATTTTTGACACCCCTGCTGATATTTTTTAAACAAAAAAAAACGCATTTCCCGGTTCTTTTGTTATGTATGAGTGCTCTCCAGTGTTCATTTTTACTCCATTTATAAGCGTGTGGTAATAGGAATAATCAAACTTTCTAATTTTTATTTTACAGAAGAAATTATTTTAATTAATTAATTAATAATGAAAGAAATAAGTTTTATAATGATCTGAAAATTTCCCTGAATTTAGATAGCTATGTTTTGCACTCCCTGACTAAATTTCGCTTTCGTATCTTTCAAAACAGGGGATGTACATATTTTTTTCTGAAAGCCTACATTTTCCATTAAAACAGCCTGGCACATTTAGACTTCACCTTTACCTTTTCGCCTGGCACTAAGAGGGTTAAGGAGAAAGGTTGTTATGTTATTTCAACCAAATGATTATAGAACACCATTTTCATTTCAATTAGAATTCCAAGCTGTACGTTCTCTAACATAAGAAGGCAATGACTGAAAATGCTATCATCATAAAACTCAACAATTATTCGATATTTATGAAAGCATCTTGGTCAAGATTTCCTGCTTTATCTTGTTGGCTGAGGAGCCTCCTTCACCCTTATCAGGACAGCCCTCGTTGGAAAACTTCCTCACGCCCCGCTTACAGTGAGGCTTCCTTGTTTCTAAGTTCAACGATCAGCGCTAAACTCCTTTGCACGTTACCTACAGGGGTGCTTTCGCTTTCCCGAGTGGAGCGTCAGCATGAGAGCGTGCTGTGGCTGGTTTCTTTCTTTGATATTTATGAAATTAAAATGCAATTCGTCACTGTTGATTCCATTTCTGTGCTGAGTCCATTGATTGAGAGCTTAGGCGTAACACTCACCGGTTATTCGATACATTTCGGTCAGAATTGCAATTTGTACGTTCCCTACCTTAAGAAGGCAATCACTGAAAATTGGATCATCATAACACTCATCAGTTATTCGATATTTATGAAGTTATACGATTCGAGTACCCAATCCATTGATTTAGTAATTCTGAAAACCACGGGAAATGATAGAAGCAAAACCTGTAAAAGAATTAATGTATAATAGTTATAAGGTTTTAGACGCCGTGACAAACGCCGGTTATATGATTTGAAGTACTCAATCCATTGATTCACTGTTTCTGAAAACCACGCGAAAGGATCGATATTTATGAAATTAGAATGCAGAAGAAAAACCTGAAAAATAATTAACGTTTAATAGTTTTAAGGGTTTAGACGATAACTCATAATTGCAGCATGCTAGAGCATCAGTATTTGCAAATCGCACACTTCTTACAAAAATTTATATTTATGCAATTCGAATGCAAATCGGCACCACTAATTTATGAACTTATACGATTTGAGTACACATCCCTTTGATTTACTGTTTCAGAAATCCATGCAGAATGATAAAGGAAAAATCCCAGAATGTTAAAATGACACTAAACAGGCGTCACAGCGGCAAGGATGTGAAGTGGACAGCAATTATGGTGTGTATTTTCCTACAGCAACAGTATCTGAAAATCGCACACTTCGTATAAATTATAGACATTTATGCAATTAGAAAATCTTGCTTGTTCATAAACCACACATTTCCCAATAGGTTTATAATGAGAGACTTAAGAAGAAAGGTTGTTATGTTTTCATTCCATCCAAATGATTATAGAACACTGTTTACATTTCAGTAAGAATTCCAAGTTCTACGTTCTCTAACTTAAAGGCAATCACTGAAAATTGGATCATCATCGATATTTATGAAAGTATCTTGGTCAAGATTTCCTGCTTTATCTTGTTGGCTGAGGAGCGTCCTTCTCCCTTCTCAGCCCTCGTTGGAAAACTTCTTCACGCCCCGTATACAGTGAGGCTTCCTTGTTCCTAAGTGCAACGATCAGCGTTAAACTCCTTTGCACGTTACCCACAGGAGTGCTTTCGTTGTTCTGTCTGTAGCGCTCAACGCGAAACTCCTTTGCACGTTACCTACAGGGGTGCTTTCGCTTTCCCAAGTGAAGCGTCAGCATGAGAGCGAGCTGTGGCTGGTTTCTTTCTTTGATATTTATGAAATTAAAATGCAATTCGTCACTGTTGATTCCATTTGTGCCGAGTCCATTGATTGAGAGCTTAGCCGTAACACTCACTGGTTATTCCATACATTTCAGTCAGAATTGCAAGTTGTACGGTCCCTAACTTAAGAAGGCAATCACTGAAAACTGGATCATCATAACACTTATAACATTTATGAAATTATACGATTTGAGTACACATTCCTTTGATTTACTGTTTCTGAAATCGATGCATATGATAAAGGAAGGACCTCAGAGTGTTAAAATGACATAAAAAAGGCGTCACAGCGGCCTAATGTGAAATGGACACCAATTATGTAGCGTATCTTCCTGCAGCAATAGTAACTGCAAATCGCACACTTCGTGCAGTTTTTTAAAAGTAATTTTTTAAAGAAATTTTAGATGTTTATGAAATTAGAGTGCAATGCGTCACTGGTAAAGTATATCCTCTTTCATTTGAATGCTCATTTTTCACGATCGGTCTCTTGTGAGCGCCGCAGGAGGGATGCATACTACTGAAATAATATATATGATTCAAGTTTTTTAAATGAAGTGTTAGGCCTATATTACCGTGTTATGTCAAGCCCTCCCTGGTAGGTAGGCAACCGCAGTTTATACAGGGTGTTTCAGAAATACTTTGACAAACTTCGGGGATGGGTTCCCGACAATGACAGAAGAATACAAGGTCATATGACCATGTGTCCCGGGAGAGAGTTCCATGACCTGCACGGTCGCCAGACCCCAATCCGTTACACTTTTATCTGTAGGGGCACCTGAAACAATTAGTGTATGCCGTAGCCTTCCCGGATGAGGAAACTCTTCATCGACGTATCCTGGACACCATTCGACACCAGTCCAGAGTCTTTGAATAGGTCCGGCAGTCCATGATGCGACGTGTTCATGCATGTCCCGACGCAAGAGGACATTTCGAGAACTTGTTGTGAGCTGTGCGTGGTGAAATGTTATCAGTGTACCAATGTGTTCAACAGTCCCTACCGGAAAAACAAAGTATTCTGGGACACCTGTGCATATGACAGTTTTTCCTTCTGCCGGTGTCAGGAACCTTTGTTTGATATGAGTTCATGTGTTAAACACTTCCAATCCAAACAGGCTGTCAATTAATGTGTCACTTTACAATGTTCTTTCATTAATAAACTGAAAACGACGAATTTTGGGACATAATGTGTATATGAACTTTTTTTTTTCTTGTTTTGGTATAAGGAACCAATCCCCAACGTTAGTAAAAGTATTTTTGAAACATCCTGTAAATTTGACCCCCACCCCAAGTTTGCGAGGAGTTTTACGCCTGCGCTGTTAAAACTGACACTATTTCGGTGAGTATTTCGTGAACTAAATTGTCATAATGATCGATGTTTCTTGTGAAATCTTCCTCATAGTATGGGGTACATCGAACAAATTATGTGATAAGGGGTTTTAATGTATCCTTACTATTAAATCATAGAACAGCCAAATATACAAAATGTTATCAGTCGCGAACTCGCACTGCTGTATCTACGACCAGGGGCTCCAGCCCCCCCCCCCCCCCCCCCCGAAGAAAGCCAATAAAACTTAAGAAAGTGTTGCTTTGGTAAAAGCATAATGTAATTGTAAATTTGGTTATACCCTAATCTTAACTTATTGGCTAAGTTATAAACAATATTAAGATTGAAATTAGACAACCTCGTGGTGTAGTGGCTAGCATTCTTGGCTGCCGCCCCGGAGGTCCAAATTCGATTCCCGGCTCTGCCAAGAAATTTTAATTCTGGTCTGAGGGCTGGAACGAGGTACACTCAGCCTTGTGAGACAAAACTGTGAATTCCACAGTACGCTACATTTGAGAAATAAATCATCAACTTTTAAAAGAAAAAAAAAAAAGAAAATTTTACCTTTCTGCTTAGTAAATTGACAAATATTTAGATATTTACCATTCATAGTCCATAGAGTTTAAATTACTTTATCTGGGAAGCCTGATACAAGATAATGGAAGAAACGATAGAGAAATAAATGAGCGGAGGAGACAAGCAGAAGCATTCCGGGGGAGTGTGAGAAGCATGATATGGAGCAAGGATGTCCCTCAGAACAGCAAAAACGTCATATATCGGACGTACTATGTCCCTATCCTGACGTATGCCTCGGAGACCTGGGTTATGAAAGGAAGGGAGAAGAGCAAAATACAGGCCAGTGAGATGAGTTTCTTGAGAAGCAATATTGGAGCTACAAAGATGGACAGAATAAGAAATGAGAGGACCAGAGAATTAATGAAGGAGGAACCATTACAGGATGGTATAGACAAATCTAGACTTAGATGGTATGGACATGTAAAACGAATGGAGGAGAAGAGGATACCCAGGGGAGTACACGAGACGAAGTGGGAAGGGAAGAGACCGGGAGGAAGACCGAGACATAGGTGGCTGAAGGGGGTGGAAGAAAGCGTGAAGAAGAGAGGAGAAGACTGGGCAAGGGTGGAGGCTGAGAGATGGTGGGAAGACAGAAGACGTTGGAGAGGCTTGTGTTCCAAACAGATCCGGCCAGTAGCTGGAAACTGTGCAAGATGATGACTCCATAGATCATAACAGAAAATTCATTAGTATAAAATTTTATTTGTGTGTTGTGTTATATTTTACAACTTTTTTTGAATTGCCAGTAATTGTAGGCTGTATAAATTTTGAATCTTATCTAAAATAATTACACAAAGTTATTTGCTCAAAGATATTGGTCGATATTTCTGGGTATTTTGCGGTGACAATCCCCTGAGAATACTCACAATTTTCCAGGATAACCAGCCCCACCGAAAAAACAATGGTATAAACGCCCCCGTCCACAACACCATTTGTTGTAATTGATGGCAGATATCGATTTTCATCGATAGCCTTGGAGATCGCGGAACTGAATACACACACTTTTCGGCTTTGTGGACATTTGTGTAGAGAATATGCAGCACTATCAATCGAATGAGAGGGTAACCACGACGATCAATTCCTAAGAACCATTGAAACGTTTATTAGAGAGCTTTTTCGTTCCAAGTGGAGTATATTTCATGATTATTTGCGCAAATAATCATATTTCGTGATAGTTCGCGAGTTCATTTTGCTAAAATACGGTACTTTATGTACCTAGGTGGTCATATATAGGCTAGAAAGAAGATAAGAAAAAAGCTTGCACGTATCGCTATTACGGCCCCTATGTATCAGATTTCCAGGAATGTCAGTCTAAATACTGAGCGATAGGGAGAGCTTTGTTCGGTCAGAATTGTTTAGATCTCAAACTGATAACTCACTGCATTGGCCCGACTATTTCCCTTCCCATACTACCATCATGAGAGAACACACACCCCAAGTACAGTCATCCCTAGTTATATGCGTTCTCACTTTAAGCGTTTTCACTATAACGTAATTTTAAAAATACGAAGAAAATAACAGTGATTACATTCATGTTACCTTATTTTTCAGGCTTCCGGATACATCAGTTCATATAGAAATAGAGGAAATAAACTAAGAATGTGAATGATACTCCTCGCTCAAAGGTTCTGCTCGTTCCATGTTGAAATGGACTAAGTCCAGTTACGTATTCTGTCAATAAAATTGTTAGTAACATACGGAACAATGCTATTTTTTTGTTGTTGTTGCACTTTCACATACTACATCGCATATTTCTGTACAAGAGCGGATAAACAGTTTTTTTGCATTCATCTCAAAACTGACTACACGCCACCTTGCAGCGCTGCACACTTGATCACGAAATCGACCCACAGGGCTTAATGCCTTTCAACGAGTGATTCAGTTGATATCCATTAGCTACAACGGAAGTATGACATACCAACCTTTTCTTCAGAAACGTGACCATTCACCCAGGAAGGCTTTTTTTTTTTTTAAGAAGAGCCAGTTTTCCTCACATAATTGTCACATATTTTTAGCCTAAAATTTGTGGAAGAAAAGCAGGATGCAACGATTATGCAAATATTGAAGTTTACAGAAGAAAAATGCAACTTTTTTTAAAATATACTGTATCATTATTTGCTGCACACTTGTAAGATGCTTCCTTCTTATTATTACAGTCATCCCTAGTTATACGCGTTCTCACTTGATGCGTTTTCACTAGAACGTGATTTTAAAAAATGAACATAATTATATAAAATAAAAAAATATGTACAAGTTAGGTTGCAGATTCACAATCACCCTGTGGGACGATTTCGTGATGGAGTGTGCAGCGCTGCAAGGTGGCGTGTAGTCAGTCTCAAACCGAGTACTGAGTAGCTGTGTTGCGTTGTTTCAGCGTTGACTGGCAACATGTGGTTATTATTAACACTTAGAGCGCGGGCGCCGTAATATTACGTTCAAAGGTAACTTTTTAAAACTGCGGGGAACGTAATATTACGTCGATCGATTTCTCGCGCTTTGTGTTGGAGACAAACTTAATATTACAGCTCTAGCACTCGTGTGTGGGTGCCAGTAAGCATGAAGTTGCACATACTATTGCTAGGTAGCACCACGTCACTGTTCAGCGGAAGAAAATCGATCTGTTCGAAGGCAAGCGATGCAAACTCAAGTAGTTCAAATCTGTTTTCCTTTCCTTTGTTTTTATTCTTTGTGGACAGATTTTTCTCTCGCAAAAACGTTGAGTTTATTCTATGACTAGTATATATATTTGGGGTTATAATTCGCATTACTGATTCTGAATCTGACGCAACCGAAGAAGACAGTTCTCCCATCTACTTCAGCCAGCGCGCCCGCTCGTGCCAGGACGAGAGCGTACGCAACAGCCGTTTACAGCATTTTTTTAACATAGTTTTTTTTTCAATCTTGTCGGATTTTTATTAAATTTGTAGTGTAAGGATTCGGAATCGAACGGACTTTTCAATTTATCTGCAACTCAAACCACATTCAGTTTGTGCCATTCTGAACATAGCCATAAATTCTGGAAATCAGCCAGCACAGGGGTGAGGAGCAACGTTTAAGGCATCAGCAGGGTAAGTGTTAAAGAGAGCATTGAGTTACCAGGCTATGTTTTATTGTTTCTAAAAACGTTATGGAGAAAGAAAGTGTGATCAAAATGCTTCCAATAACAAACACCAAAGGAAATCAATAACACTTGAAGAAATGCTGAGAGTTATAAAGCAATATGAATGCAATGAGCACACTGTGGACATTGTCAGAGGCACAGGAACTCTGAGAACCTTAAGAAGTCAAGCTGCAAAAGTGCGACCAGAACATTTCTGTCAATACGAGAAAAGAGGACCCCCGGCTTTAAAGTCTCCAAAGATCGCCTCAGAGGAAACGAGTCTCGAGACCATAAAATCAAACCCTTGTTGGTTATCATTCTGAAAACCCACGAGCACTCAATTGCATTTCTTTACCACTGATGGCTTTTTTATTTTTCCCTTGAAATAGTCCGTCTAACCCATATTATAATACATTCATTTTACGTGTTTTCGTATTACGGGATTAAGTTACTTGGAACTAATTAATCGTGTAAATCGAGGGATACCTGTACTTAGAATGTTCCACCGGTTCCAATCTTCTTATGGCATTCTATTTTCTTGCGTTTCTTCCCTACCAACACCCTCATATTTGAAATGCTGATTGTCATATCTCATTCCCGTGATCACATTCAGGTCATCAGCACAGCCAGACAGCTCACCTGGTTTCCACCTAATTGAATCCCACCCAGACAGTTCATGACCTTCAGCAAATGGTCCATGAGGAGCTTGGTATCAAGTTGGACAACTCCATTTTTGTCAGTTTTATGATTTCGGTTCAATCTTATAATGATGATTGTTGTATTAAGGCGCCTAATATGTAGGTTATCGGCCCCTAATGAAATGAATTGGCGTGAAATTAAAGTCTGAGGATTAAAACAGCTCACTGCCATGGATGAAACTAAAATGGTTTAGAAAACAGACCGTGAGCCCCAACAATTATGCCTATTTGAATAAAGATAATAAAAGGCGAATGGTAAAAAACAATAAAACAAATAAAGCATAGTGAACAATAAAATAGATGAACACAATACAAAATGTAAAACAGACTTAACATGAATTAAAAGTCTTAACTTACATGAAAACTTAAAAAAGTAACCCCTCTCCCTCATGAACCGGATGAAGAGGTCTGCTGATGGCCCGTTATCTCGGAGAACAAGGGAGAGGGTGTTAGGCAGTTTGAGAGTCCTTCGCAGATCGGCCAGGTCCACACACTCCAAGAGAATGTGTGCCACGGTGAGGCGGGCACCGCAAGTACACACAGGGAGGTCTTCTCTCTTTAGCAAGTGGGAGTCTCCTTGTCTCCTTGATGCCTCTCAGTTTCTTGGGCAGAGGTGTGGCACGCCACGCCTCCTCCCAATGCGACAGGATCGAATGTCGCAACTGAGAGCGTACATCACTAGCAGGCACCTTATACGGCAGCGAGGGCAGTGAGACTGCCTCTCTCGCCGCCTGGTCAGCAAGCTCATTTCCCGCAACACCCATGTGGTTGGGAAGCCACACAAAGGTCACCCCGGTACCAACGTTACACGCACTGACGAGCAGTTTGTGCACTTGTTGGATCAGCGGGTGCTTCGGGAAACACACATCGATCGCTTGCAGCACACTCAAGAGAGTCAGTACCCACAAGAAAGTGCTGGTGACCGCCTGATATCGTGTACCGCAGAGCTCCGCTGTGTACACGCCACAGGGGTTCAATCTTATGTGACCTTTTTATTCTGAATGCAAATCTACAACTGTTCTGCTTCAAAAAAAAGACAGAACTCAGGCAGAATAGCATGTATTTGCTCAGTTCAGAATATGGACAGTTCCACCATAGTGAGTTTCAGAAAGTGATAGTTTCAAAAATGACAACTCCTTCTGTAGCCAATGAGAAGCTTGCATTCATGCAATCTGCTCCCAACATGCACTGCAAATCTATCATGGCTGAATGTTTAACCTGTAACGACTCTGGTAATATTCTTAACAGTGGACATTGTGAGTGTGATGAGTTGGAGAGTGCAGATTTTGATGAACTAGTTCTTTCTAAGGAGTAAGAATAACTCAGGAATTTCAGTTTTGTCAAAAGGCGTCTCGGTACAATTTGTTCATGTCATTTTTAACTATAAGACTCATTTTATATGACTATGTGTTAATACATTACACATAATTACGTTATTTTAAAACACCCTCAGGCTTTAGAAGTCTAGATGAAGAAAATAAAATTAATTCATTGATATCAATTTCATAATTAGCCTATTTGGGTTCAAAAGATAACAGATTCAATTTCAAAATGGCTCCCTTTGACTTCAAAAACAGACAACTCCATGACTTGGCTTCATACATCGCCAACTCCAATATTTAAAAATTATAATTATGTCTTAAATATTCATTTAATTTTAATAATTAGTATGAAAAAAATGTTAGTCTAACTTTGATACTAAGCTCCTCAAATAATCAGCACTTCTGTAACAATTTTAAACCAAGAACTCATCAACCTGATACCATAATGGACCAGGATGTTCAGCATCTCTTCCTTTGGTAGTCATACGCCTTCTGTAAAAATAAATGTCTGATTCTCTCGTAGCATTGGTCAATAACTAGGCGCATACTAAACAAGTAGTTCTGTGAAGAACAAAAGCCTATTTTCATATATCGTACTTATGTCAATTGCCTCTACATACAAAATTTCAATTTGATTCCTGTAATAGATTCGTAGATATTGAGAACCGTCTAAATATTTTGGATGGTCGCCATGTTGCATTTTTATAAATGTAGGTCTTTGAGTAATGTACTATTACAGGAAAATTGTGAAAAGGTTATGTAAACAATTGAACTAAATTGGATGCCAGTACATTACAATGTGTATATACATTTACTGTAACTTACCATATTTCACTGTGCTCAGATGGTTAAATCACCAAAAAAAGGTCTATTAAAAGGTTTAAACTTTGCTTGGCCACCATGTTCGTTTTGTACTTTACATGTTTTTGAAAGTAGTGCCCATTATCACCGCACAAAATTTCAGCGCGATATTGGTAATAGTTTCGGAGATATAGGATGCTGGGGAAATATTTCGCACATCCACCATGTTGGATTGACGAGACTTAATAAAATTTGAAGGGCACGGTCGGGGTCGGCCAAAATGGAGCTATGACCTTACCGAGTTTCATTGAAATCGGTCCAGCCATTTAGAAGTTATTAGTGAGGGACACACACGCACAGACAAAAGTGATCTCATAAGCCTATTTTTTTTCATAAATGAAAATAGGCTAAAAATTGATCTTGACATACTGCCAAAGAATATTCTCTTGCTGGCAACTTGTAATGGCTGTGACCTGTGACCCCGTGTGGTATGCGAGGTGTGATGAAATGTCAAGGTCAGTGCTGCCTGCATTCATTATTTCAGGCAGCTCCACAGCAACCCACATTAACATTCTGTACTTTCAATAGGCTATGTATGGAGAGTCCCGGATATCCATGAAATATTTCAGCAAACACATATTCTTATTCTTCTTTCCTAGCGTGTGTCCCGCAATGGTGCAGGGTCCGCTTGTTTGGTTGCTGTTTGCCACTTCTTCCTGTCGAGGGCATCTTCAGGTTTAAGTCCACACATCACCAAGTCTTCCTTGATTCTGTCCAGCCATCTTTTCTTTGGACGTCCACGGGCACGATTTCCTCCTGGACCGTATTGGAGAGCTGTTCTTGCCACCGAGTTCTCATCACTTCTAGTGACATGTCCATACCACCGAAGCCGTGCAACTCCCATCTGTTTCTGGATATGTTCATTCCTGACATGATCAAGCCATGTAACACCCATGGACCAACGTAACATTTTCATCTCTATTCCATGTAGGGCTTGTTCATGCTTGGTTGAAGCTGGCCAACATTCTGTGCCGTACATCAGCATATAAGATCGTCCATGGATGAGGTGTCTGAATGTCAGCTGTCACCGTATCCATGCACAGAATGAACACATATGCATCACTGATTTATTTCATTCATGTTCTCAATCCGTAGATTGGTCGAAAGCAATCCTCCTCTTCCATTCTTCCCTATCGCCAGTCAGTCTCTTCATGTATCTGTACGACTTGTTAGTTTTTGAATGCTAATTTTTCCGTAGTTTTTGTTTATTTCTATAATTTTTATTTAATTTATTGTTTTTGTTTTATTAATATTTGGTCTTTTAAAATTTAGGTGTCCACCTCAAAATTTTAAATTCAATTCCAAATTTGTATTCTTATCTGTGTTGAGAGGGGCAGATGACCTCGTAGTTCCGCCCCTTAAAACAACAATAACTGTGGAGCCGTTTTCACCGTGGCCCACATTTTAACCGATCTTGCTGACTTCCGAAGAAACCTTGGTTTGCAGACGACACTCAAACTTATATTAGCCGATGACGCGGTGGCTGCTGATCGCGTTATCAGCTTTATAAGTGAGAGTGGTTTAGGGCCAGCAATCTAAATTTACCGGTGTAAATTGACTAACGACTTGTTCGTTTTTTAATGATAAATTTTCCGTAATTGTTTATTTTTATTTAATTTTTAGTTTGTTTTTGTTTTATTAATTTTAGGTCTTTTTAAATTTAGGTGTTCAGCTCAAAATTTTAAATTCAATTCCAAATTTGTATTCTTTAATCTGTGTTAAGAGGGGCAGATGACCTCTTAGTTCCGCCCCTTAAAACAACAATAACTAACTAACATGTCTCTGTACGAATGGACATTAGCATCTGTTATGTCCGGCTCTGTGGCTAAATGGTTAGCGTACTACGCTTTGGCCCGACATGTCCCGGGTTCGATTCGTATCTGGGCTATTAGGAATTTTAAATCTCCTGGGGTTAATTCCCGTGGCTCGGGGACTGAGTGTATGTGACGGCTTCATTATCACTTCATCCTCATTACGGCAGGCAGGTCGCCTATGGGTGTCGACCAGAAAGACCTGCACTAGGCTTCTCAGGAGGCCACACTATTATTACCATTAACATCTGTTTGATGTATTGCAGTGTCGGTCGCCCTCTTCCTCTCTTGCCCTGAATTATGCCATCTAACACAGTACCAAAAAGTCATTGAGGCATTAGACATGTCCATCAGTTGGTCTCGTAGTTTCCTTATTGTTTTCATAAGTGTTCTCATTTCATTAATGGTTTTGAGCACTTTGTCATTCGTCACTCTTGCGATTCATGGAACTTTTCCCATCCGCTGCCAACACCACATTTCATTTCATTCAAGTCTTCTTTTATATTTAGGCTACTCCAAATATGCCAATTTCTTCAATATTGAATTACTTCATCACCAAGCTAAAGGCAACTACAATGTGGGTAGAAGAAACGAGAAAAGACGTGGAGGAAGTTGGCGTACATCCAAAAGACATCTGGAATAGGGCTGTGTTTCGAGCTAAAATTGGTAATTTCAAGGGGTTCGAGGAAAGACCCAGTGGAACGACCGGTGGTGGTGCACTTTAGGCAATCCTTTGCATAAAAATTTTTAAAAACTGAAAGTACCTGAATTAATAGTCTGGAGAATATCTGGAGAGGATTTAGTATTAGATGATCACTGCTCCGCTGTCATAGACCCACCACCCCGCCCTAATAGCAACAGGACATATAGTTGAAATCAAAGGTCTGACGACCATCTTTCTCACTGAGTCAGTAACGCCAACTCCACGTATTTGGTACTATATCGCATCCGGCAGACCAATGGTTTTGTCAAGACCAATTCTATCGTCCAGACCAATGGTGGTTAGGTAGCCCGGCAATGTGATAAGAAGGACACTCTTATTACCAGAACAGCAAGGAATATAGACGATTGTTGGACAGATCATAAACTTCTTATATGTAAGCTCAGGATATCCATCAGACCTAAACCACCTAGGAACATCAAAAATTTGCCAAGAAAGAAGTTTAATACATCCAAACTTCAGGATGAATCCATGTACAAACATTTTGGAAACAGGATCGTCACCCAGTTATCAGAAAACCCAGTAACAAATGATATTCAGCAAGAATGGGCCACATTACAGAAGATTATCACACAGTCAGCTGAGGAAACCATTGGTTTTATAGTGCGGAAAAGACAAGACTGGTTTGATGACAACAATGAGGAAATTCTGTCTCATCAATGCCAAAAGGAATGCCTATCTTGCCCATCTTCAAGACCCAACTTCCAACACAAAGAGAGATAAACTACTGGAACTCAAGGGTAAATGCCAGACGCAGATAAGGCAGATTAAAAATACTTGGTGGCAACAGAAGGCTCAGGAACTGCAGAGATTATCGGATGCTCGAGACTTGAGGAACTTCTATGCCGTACTCAAGGAAATATATGGACCATCTCGCTCATCATCAGGTACACTGAAAAGCGCTGATAATTCTACTACCTTTACTGATAGTCAAGAAATCTTGGAACGCTGGAAGGAGCACTTCTCCAATCTCCTAAATCGTCCATCAGAAGCTGCTGAAGACTTCCTCTGTGATGTGCCGCAACAACCTGAACAACTGTGGTTGGCAGTACCTCCTACTTATCATGAATTCAGTGCAGCTCTCACCCAATTGAAACCCAGAAAAGCGCCTGGCCCAGATAACATCCCTCTGGAACTAATTCAAGCCGGAGGTCATTCCCTCAAAACAAGAATTTTCATCCTTATCCTCAGAATTTGGGAATCAAGAAAGGTACCTGGAGACCTAAAGAATGCCACTATCGTCACTATCTTTAAAAAGGGTGATCGCAGTGTTTGTGGCAACTACCGTGGTATATCACTGCTATCAATTGTGGGGAAGGTTCTTGCAAGAATTCTACTTAACCGCCTCAAGGTTATCTCTGAGAGGATCCTCCCAGAGTCACAATGCGGATTTAGAACTTCCAGAAGCACAATTGACTTGATTTTCTGTGTGAGACAGCTACAAGAAAAATGTAGAGAACAACAGAATCCACTCTTCTTAGTCTTTTATGACTTGGAAAAGGCATTTGATTCGGTTCCAAGACCAGCCATGTGGGCAGTGCTGAAGCGGTTTGGTTGCCCTCAGCGTTTTGTAGATCTAATCAAAGCTCTCCATGATGGCATGACAGGTCAGGTTTGCCATCAGAATAAGATGTCCGATGAATTTCCCATTACCCATGGACTGAAACAAGGATGTGTACTGGCTCCAACGCTTTTTGCGCTGTACTTGGCTGCAATGCTTTATGATTCACCCACAAACATCCCAGGTGTGGAGATCAAGTATCGTTTTGATGGAGGGCTTTTCAACCTAACTCGTCTCCGCTCCTTGAGGAAAACTCAGGTTACTAAGGTTACTAACATGTTGTATGCAGATGATGCTGCGTCACCAACTCTCACACCAGAAGAGCTGCAAGAGTCAGTTAACTGGTACAAAAGTGCATGTGATCGCTTTGGTCTTACCATAAATGTCAATAAGACTAAAGTCTTGGCACAACCTTCACCAGGCACACCTCTTCCTCAGTTCAATATCTCCATTTCAAATTTGCCATTAGAACAGGTTGACCACTTCTCGTACCTGGGCAGTACCATTTCTGTGAGCTGTACCTGTGAGCAGGATGTGGATAAGAGAATTGGCGCAGCCCACGCAGCATATGGACGATTAGCGCACCGGGTCTTCATGAATAAAGATCTATCCATGAGTACAAAGCTTATGGTGTACAAAGCAGTAGTCATTTCTACATTGTTGTATGGCTGTGAAACGTGGACCCTTTACCGACGTGATCTTAGGAAGCTTGAGCGTTTCCACCTACAAAAACTTCGATCAATCCTGAGGATTAAATGGGAAGACCGCATTACCAATATTGCTGTTCTGGAAAAGGCTCAAATCAACAGCATAGAATCATCCATAATAGGTCACCAATTTAGATGGATTGGTCATGTCCATCGGATGGATGATGTGAGATTACCTCGTCAAATGCTATATGGTGAGTTATGCTATGGCACCAGACCTCATGGTGGTCCTAAGAGGCGCTACAAGGACCAATTTAAGCAGACCCTGAAATTGACAGGTCTTGATTCACAAACCTGGGACATGCTGGCTGAAAACCGCTCAACTTGGCGCCGTACCATCTCGGATACTGTAAAGGCGTTTGAAAGGGATCGACGCATACATGAAGAGGCCAAGCGTCAAGCTAGGAAACTTCGAGCAGCCCAACCACGTCCTCCTCCAGCAATACTATGCGACTTGTGTGGTCGCTTGTTCCATGCCAGGATTGGACTCTTTAGTCACCGTAAACACATCCACAAACTGGACTGAAGGAAGAAGATTTATACTCGGATTCGAGTTAAAGCCGATGATGAGGTAGCGCAGCTAACAGATACCACCCCTGATTTTTGTCACGCACAGTGGGGAAGTCACGCATCAATAATCTTTATCCAGGCGAATGGTTTCGTCTTTTATTTCATTATTCATGTTGGCAACATGTCACGTGGGTATGATGTAGTGTCCACTGTCTATGTAAAATGGTGGACGATATTCAAATGAACACGACCAAAAATGCTTACTTTACGTAAAAAGCAATTATATTTCCGGTGTAGGCAGTGGGAATTGAAACAAATGAACTCGTTAGGACTCCCAGAAAGGTATTTTTAATCATAAATGATATATTTTCAATAAGCTAAGTTGTTAAAAGTGACGAAAAGGGAGGACTGACTAAAGTACACAATTAATGATAAAAGAATTGACCAGCATATCAATTGTTTCCCATGGTCCACAGTTGGCCAAATTTGAAGAAAGAAAGAAGTAGTCTTGAAATATTGTGAAATAAAATTATTTTGCAAAATGTACTACTTCGTTTAAAATGTGAAATACCAACTAAATGCTTAGCGAAACAGGCTTTCTGCCGACTCAGATTGACCCTGAAGCCATGGAAACAATGCTCTGGTTATACTTTGGGGAGTCAACCCTTGAGAACTGGCGTCTAGAAATATAACAAGAGGACTGGCGCCGGGTGACACTCCTTTCTTATCGAAGTCGAACGGATTTTAACGACTTAATTTTACACCTGGTGTCTTCCTATGAACTATTCCCAGTATAAAATGAGGTTTATTAAATTTTTCAAATGTAACATACAAAAAAATGGCAAATTTTGTAACAGTATAATTGGCCATGATAGTGCCGGCAAAGCAGCTATCTCATTTTTTAACAAAGGAGCTGATGACCAAGGTGTCCCTAGACCCTAAACATGGATCAACAAGAACGTGAGCTATGCGATTGTGCTGCACCAAAATATTTGGATTTTCCCCCTTATTTTTTTTTCAGACTGTCCCGACTAACGTAAACCGAAAATTGCCATGCGAGGACTGGTGCCTTGGGTAAATCTGACCCGACCGTAAATAATATAGAAATAACTTGAATATTTAAAAAGCCAAGGACATAGTTCTTTTGCAGGGTGAAGTTATTGGCTAGGAAGGAAGGTACAGTAAGCGACAGGAAATAAGGGCTGACCAAAACTAAAATATAGAGCATTATTTAAGCCCCAGGTCAAAAATACGCATGCGCCAGTCCTGGCGGGTTAATGACAAAAGCACTACAGTAGTACAGGCCGGACGTTTGTTTTAGACGATTGCCCTTGACCTTGAAGCCTGAGGGTGAGCCTGTACACAGTCACTCTCTCACCCTATCGCTTCACATTTGTCACCACCGATCTGATGTAATGGAATTCCAGACTTGAGCACGTGGCGACACCGACTTGCAGACAGTACAGTCCACGTCGAAGTATTATGTGACGTGGAAGTACACGTTACGTATTTACGAACAGAACGTCATTAGATTTGCCAATGACTGTACTTCAGTAGGAGTGTGAGACAGCTTTGTCAATCATCGGACTGCTTGGGGCAGCTGATAACAACACAGGTACTGCAGTAACTCTCCTCCAGGCTTCCATTTAGACTTTTCATTCGTCTAAAACAAACGTCCGGTCTGTAATGGCGAGTATACGGAGTAAATGTCAGGTTAGGTCTTAAACTCAAAAAATTGTTTGTTATTCCCCCAAATGTTAGTATTAACCATTAAGCACACTATACTCTGTATTACCAATAATGAACGGTGACATGTGTCAAAGCGCACGTGGGGAAATGCTGAGTTGCCACAGAGACAGATCATGACTCATAACATTCCAAGAAACTTGCAGGAGGGCACAAATACTGGGGAAGTTAGCCCCCCTGTCTGGCAAACTGACAGTGATGAGTCAAGGCACAGTAGAACACTGTGTCAAACCATGTGCTCAATGCTGTGTCGGCATACATTGCAACACTGCTCGCTGTTGCCATGTCATCACTCCTCACTTCACCCTTCAAGCGGATGACAAGACTGGACGGTTCACCTTTCGCAAATCAGAGTATACCACATAAATCAGGGTCCCTACACATGACAAACAATAACATTCCATCAGCCAGAAATGTGTCAGTTCACAGCGAGAATGTTTAGATCAAGACATCCTGAAAATCGCATTACAAAAGCAAGTGGCTGACAATGAGGTTTAAAATTTGAAAAATAGTATGTTCCGTCTAGTCAATGTACATTAATGTTTATTTACACACCAGGACATGTTACGAGGCATAATCTGTCCCTTTATCAGCTAGTACAATTAATGGCCAGTCACAGTTGTTTTATTGTCATTGTGTATAGTGCTGTAATGCCGTATGTGAAATATTAGTTACTTGAACGAGTATATCTGCACAATATGTACATAAAGTGCAGGAAATCGTGCGCTAGAACAAGACAAAAGTTTCGAGTGAAGTTTCCAGGGAGACCCATTCCTATAAATCGGACAATAAAACAACTGGCTAAGATATTCAAACGTACAGGTTCAGTAAACAAACATAGACGTAAAGGTCATTATTTCCTTACTGAAGCCGGAGTAACCGAAAACTTCAGAAGAAGATGCTGATTATGTTTGGCAGTGGATCAAGAACATTTTCAGCATCTCCTGAAACCATGGTGAGTAAAAATGCACGATACAGATTTTAAGAACCATACTCTACTGCACATATATGCGCGTCGGCAACTGAGCTGTCACTGGCGGAGCGAGAATATCCTTGCCAAGCAAATATAAAATGACCCTGTACATTGCATGAGGTGGTTTAGCAATTGCATTCGTTGCCACGAGACGTCGAGTATATGACGTGCCTGCGGTAGCGGTTCACTTTAGACCATCCTTTGTATAAATATTTTTAAAAACTGAAATTACCTGATTTAACAGTCGGGAGGATATCAGGAGAGGATTGAGTATTAGATGTTCACTGCTCCGCTGTCATAGACCCACCGTCCCGCCCAAATAGCGACACGACTTATATAGTTGAAATCCAAGTTCTCACCCCCATCTTTCTCACCTGGTCAGTATTGCCAACCCCACGCGTTTGGTACCATTTCGCACATGATGTATGAAATCACTAAGTGAACTCAATTACAGTGTTTATTTATGTATTTATAATGTTTTACATACAAAAACAGACAGACCCCCTTGCTTGTGGTACTAGCATTAATTTTCGACCAGGCAGTACCTAACCTAGTAGCGGACATAAATTGTATGTTATTAATGTTTTACATACAAAAACAGATCTAACCTGGGGCTTATGCCCCAGACCCCTTTGCTTATAGTACTAGCAGTAATTTTCCACAAGACAGTGCCTAACTTGGTAGCGAAGGCGTGTGGTGAATTTCATTATTCAAGTTGGTAACGTAGTCACATGATCGACTTTCGGGTGTCACATGACTGTCAAAGATGGTGTCCACAAGTGAAGAAAAATTGCATTCTTTCCGTGAAATAACAATTATTGCGGTGCAGCAGTGGCTATTGAGTATGAAGAGATTGTGAAACGACTCCCAACAACTCCCCGAAAGGTATGCATATCATAAATGATATATTTTCAATAAGCTAAGGTGTTAAAAGTTGTTAAAAGTGATGAAAAGGGAGGATGGTCTAAAGTGAACAATAAATGTGCCTGCATCAAGTTCAAGATGGAATTCCATCTTGTTCTACAGAGAATACCATCCCCACAGAACGGAGCCTCGCAGGCGCCGTGTGACGGCCGGGACACTGTGTAGCCGCCTGTCGAGCAAGGCATTGGCGCATCTCCTAATATCGTTCTACAGGGTCTTTATACTTGCTTGGCAAGGACATCCTCGCTCACGCACTCCGCCAGTGACGGCTCAGTTGCTGGCTGCCGGGCGCTCAAATAGATGTTCACTGCTCCGGTGTCATGGACCCACCGTCCCGCCCAAATGGCAACACAACTTATATAGTTGAAATCAAAGTTCTGACCATCTTTCTCACTGGGTCAGTAATGCCAACCCCACGCATTTGGTACTATTTCGCACGTGATTTATGAACTCAATTACAGTGTTTATTTATGTATTTATAATGTTGTTGTTGTTGTTTCTTATGGCTAGCCCGGATTCCAATCCATCAGCTTTCTTGCGTTCCAATAGAGTTGTGTGAGGTTTCCAGAAGTTCTAGCAGTCACATCAAGTTTGTTGCAATGTAGCAGGTGCCCCTTATCCATTTTACTTCCAGGTTCGTGACAAAGTGTGCATTCTTCAGATCTCAGGATGTTGATTCGTTTCAGATGAGCTGCAAGGCAGTCGTGGCCAGTGTTAAGTCTGAAGAAGGCTACAGCTTCTCTTCTTGGTGTTAATTTATATTGATCCCATTTAGCATCACTGTCTTTCCATAATTTGGTTTCTGCTGTTTTCTTTGCCATTTCTTCATACCTGTTTTTGATAGTATTCTTCAAGATCCTTTTTGCTGACATAAAATCAGTCTGACTGACAGGTTGTTGTAGTGTGGTACCTTTTTTTGCTAATCTGTCTGCCTCTTCATTTCCTACTATTCCAACATGAGAAGGGATCCACTGAATGAGACCTGTTTGTGGAGTCTTTGAAGGGTTTTTATCGTACAAAAAATTTCTTTCAGTTCTTTATTTTGGGGCTTATAATTTGACGAGATGGCTTGGATGGCTGCTTTTGAATCTGTAATGATAACGCATTTTTGATAATCAATGTTTCTGCCTAATAACTGATGGAGTGCATGTGAAATTGCTCTTATCTCAGCATCAAAGTTTGTTTTGTTTTGGCCTACTGGGAAGTAGAGTGAGAAGAGAGATGAACGTATTCCTGCTCCAGTTCTATTTTCTTTGTCTTGTGAGCCATCTGTAAATATTTTTAGCCATTGATTAGATGGATATCTTTCTTCTATTGTACAGAGGGCCAGTTGTTTTAGATCTTGTGTATTTATAATGTTTTACATACAAAAACAGACTTAACCTGGGGCTTACGCCCCAGACCCCTTGCTTGTGGTAAGTACTAGCATTAATTTTCGACCAGGCAGTACCTAACCTAGTAGCGGACATAAATTCTATCTTATTAATGTTTTACATACAAAAACAAACCTAACCTGGGGCTTACATCCCAGACCCCCTTCCTTGTGGTACTAGCAGTAATTTTCCGCAAGACAGTGCCTAACAATAGCGAAGGCGTCCGTAAGTGAAGGAAAATTGCATTATTTCCGTGAAATAATTATTGCGGTGCAGCAGTGGCTATTGAGTAAGAAGAGATTGTGAAAAGACTCCCAACAACTCCCCGAAAGGTATATCATAAATGATATATTTTCAATAAGCTAAGGTGTTAAAAGTGATGAAAAAGGAGGATGGTCTTAAGTGAAATATAAATGTTTGCAGTCCCTACTTGAATTAAAAACCTAACACACACTACAGTAGAGTATCACAAACTCGGCACTCGGTAACCCGGCACTCCGGATTTCTCGGCCACCCTGACAGGAGAAAAAAATCATGATTTTAGTTCGTTTTTGTGTTTCCGCACAGAGCGTTATGTTTTCTTTCGTTTTCTCCATCAATGGAATTATCGACAGTTAAATACGACGCGAAACAAGTTGACGAACAGTACATAGTAAGAAGAGTAACGACGACCTGATAAATGCAGGTAGTTGTACAGTACTGTAAATGCACAAACTGTTGGCAGTAAAAGTAAACAAACGGATCTCGCGCAGAGCGTTGTATTTATTTAATTGCACATTCTCCGCAATTCTGTTTCTTTGCCATCTTTGTGACGAGGCTTCAAGAAACAGGCTTCAAAGCGAAAAGCAAAAGAACATTACATTCTTTTTTGCAAAAAAGTAAATGGTAATTTTCATTAAGTGAATAAACTATTTGCTTACGGGAATTGTTTTGTACATTATTCAAGTACTGTAATTGGGGTGGCTTAATAATTGTAAAACTTGTGTTTCTGTTTAAAACAAATAAATTTACTGCATTGCATTACTTTTAAACCAAAACAGCTTATTTCGTCTTTTTAACACATTTCCCGATAACCCGGCAGTTTCGCGAACTATGCCACCCTTAGGTCCACATTAGGCCGAGTTTGCGAGAGACTACTGTAATACAGCCATCACAATTAACACTGGTTATCAGACAGATTCTACACACACCCAAAGTGCACGGGACTACATGACCGCGTTGTTGCAGCCCCTAACCTGAGGAACCAACCATCTGTTGGAATTTTATCTATATAAGTACCGGTACAGCTGTACTGACGTGTGAGGAAAGCAATGGCAAACTACCTCACTCCTCACCTTGCCTAGTATGCCTCAATAGAGTGCTATCTAGGTTTTGTGGGTTTCTACTGCATAGCCTATGGTGGTGCTTTTTGAGGATCCAACTGCGGATTTGGATGCCGCAGTTTTTTCAACTTTTCACGAGTAAGTCAACCAATCTAGTTTCTTTCTTTTACCTACATTTCTTCGAAAAATATCGACCTAATGCAGTTTTTTCTTTCTTCTTCAATCTTTCAGAACATAAATTCAGTCATAGTACGCTTAATATCGGCAACGTGTCGCACGTGAATTGATCAGCATTCACGCCACTCACCAATGATAAAATGGGGCCAGCGTATGTTGGAAGAACGCCATTCCAGAGAGGAACTTACAGTTTTTAACTATTTTACAATTTGCAAATGAACGGACATTAGCAGTCCCAAAACCAAAAGTCTATAACATAATATTGTGTCATTTTAATCATGTTTTAGTGTGTCTTCTTTTTTAATTTACAGTGCAGTATGTACATACGAGGCTACACAAGGCCATATACATCAATGTTGTTTTAGTATAATAACCTACATGTTTTTAGTAGGCTACAATAAGTTTTTTACACATAGGCATATAACTTAGCGAATTCTGTGATAATACTATTAATTTTAGAATTTTAATGGTTAATCTATCCAGTTTTTATCGATGTCTTATGATGTTCAAATGTTAAATTAGGTCACTATAAGGACTGAAGAAGGGAACATACGTTCCCGAAACATGTATCATCATAGTTTTCCATGAACTAAGTCTTGAATTGTATTGAATAGGGCGGAATATAATAAACTTCACTGAATTCGAATTGAATGCAACACACTCTAGCGATAAAAAATTCAACTCCTGTATATTAGTAACATTGGCCATTTCTATAGAAAATTTTTCGGATTTTAATGGTGCTGGGCAACGTATACTACATGAGTTCAGACATAACTATCTCACACTGCTGCTGAAGTACAGTCATTGGCAAATATAATGGTGTTCTGTTCGTAACTATGTAACGTGTACTTCCGCGGCACACAATACTTCGACGTGGACTGTACTTTTCTGTTTGGTGGTGTCGTCATATGCTCAGGTCTGAAATGTCATTACATTAGACCGGTGGTGACAAATGTGAAGCGAGAAAGCGATAGAGCAACTGTCTACAGGCTCACCCGCAAGCTTCAAGGTCAAGGGCAATCGTCTAGAACAAACGTCCGGCTTGTACTACATCATCTCCAGATTTTTTCCCCATCTTTACCACAGGTATTTTGGCTAATTTTAATAGTTTAAGATTCCCCCCAGGAGTTGAATCTCCACCAGCATTACTGTACTTTCTTGGTTAAAACTGTTTTTTATGCCATATTACAGAATGTTTTTCCTTATATATGGATATTTTTTGGGACTGCTTGTACGTGTCCTATGGTCCAGAGATAGGATTCCCCATGCCCTAGGATGTGGAAAATATGAGTGAAGAGAAGATCCAGGGTCCGTGAAGGAAAAATGGCCTACACAATAGACCTACTCCAGCAATTTCTGCCTCAGAAGAAACTATTTTTACAAATAGGAAGGATGTAGTCAAACCAAAACCCCCCTTGTCAGTCTTAGTTATGAGGCAAGGTTAGGCCACAACCTTGAGTGTAGCCCAATAACAATCGAGAGAAAAACAAAATCCATGTTTCATGTTACTTCACACAGTCAGGATTTTCAACACACTGAAGTGTCTGAACGATTCAAGATGTCAAAGTCAGTAAAAACTTTACATGGTCAGTCCACTCCACAAAGAAATTCTGGGAAAGAGGGCAGGAAAGAGACATTGGAGATTTGTCACGTCTCGCATACGAAGTTATACGAACTATACGAAGTTAGTTCGCAAGAGAGAAAACATAACCAGCTTAAGACTAGTGTGTCCAAAAATAATTCTGGAAATATTTGCAATAGATGGCCAACTTTCACCGTGACGAAGCACAAAAAGCGCTTGATGAAAAAAGTCCTGGATTCAAACAAAAATAAATGTACGTAATTTCTAACAAGTGGTATTCCCAGTTTCGACTAAGCACATCTACTTAGCTCAACTTGCATTGTTCTAGACACAAAGGGGAGAATCTGAAAAATCAGTTCGGCCACATATGGTTCATTAGACATAACAACAATGACAATGTGATATGACAAGGTACGTATAAAAATAACAATATATCAATAAGTGTGAAATCTCATCGAATTTGACAGAACACAGAATGGCAACGCTGTATACAAATCATCACATGACAGTGGCCCAAAAATTGCACAACGCAACAAAAGATTGATTATTCGCACTTTATACTATAAATACAGCAAAATGGGGCACGGTCGTTTGGAAATTGCACCAGAGGTTTATCATCACTTTAAAACAGCAATTAATCACTGACGCAGCAAAGGCCTAATGCACATAAACACACACTTTCGGTTAGTCGCACTAAAACACAGCTTCGACAGCACACATAATAACCAATATAACTTTAATCAAATAACTGAGATCTATAAATTATTTCTAACCTTAACCATATCAGATTGAATTGCAATCGAACGTTTCTTCCGACTTCCTGGCAGTTCGAAACCGGCATTTTCTTCGAAATCATTATTTATCACGAGGCTTCTTTTACCATGCGGTTCATCATGATAAACATGAAGAGTTTTGGGCGAACTTTCATATCCAGAAGTTTCAAGTATGTATATTATGCCTATAACAAACACGAGTAGAAACCATCGCCACTTGACCGGACCAGCCATGTTGCTTCACTGGCGCAGCAGATTTTCTCGTTCCTTCGCTATGCGAGATTAGCCTGAACACGAACGCTGAAACTACGCCTGCGCAAACAAGATAATGGGTTATGTTCTATCTCTAAAATGACTCTGCGTTCAATCCTCACGAGTTATGACTCATTCCTTTTCGTACTTGATATCCTAACAATTAATTTCGTCTTTACGATAGATAACACAATCAGCACAACAATCATGCATACCACTGTTATTTCTACCTAAATCAATTATTACAGGGTCATCCAATTAAGGGATTGTTTACCAACAGCACGATGTTGCCAGACGTACGTCATTGCATTAGCAAGAACGATTCTAAAGTAGGTCCCATTCCGGTGGTGGTTGAATTTTAAGAAATGGAACATCGAGGTCATCTGCCCATAAAGAGAGAGAAAATGCAATATGAGGAGCTGGACTGGCGTTAAAGCATATTCTAGGCATAGTTCCCAGTCACGCGCTAAATAGACTATTGTACTTCAACTTCTTCATTTTTGTATCACGTGAGCTGTTGAATAGTCAAATTTAGCTTCGATTTAATGTTTGCCTGGAATATGTTTGATCTCGAATTACTTGACGTTTGATGCTTTTCAGTCGGTCAACACGATTTTTTTTCAGGATTAGGGAATAAACCATCTAATTTAGGTATAATCGTGTTAACCGACTGAAAATCAACTAAGCCAACAATGAAAATGGCTTCAAGCACCATAATAATTCCTTTCAATTTTAACTGGGCAGGAGACGGCTGTGGCCTTCGACTACTATTTTTTTAAAGAGCCATTCCGATATTCGTCTCTATACCCCTGCGCGGATAACCAAAACGTTATCCGCATCCGCACAACTGTTATCCGCATCCGCCCCACATCCGCACAACTGTTATCCACATCCATCAAGCATCCGCACCACTGTTATCCACATCCGCACAACTGTTATCCGCATCCGCCCCACATCCGCACGACTGTTATCCACATCCATCATGCATCCGCACCACTGTTATCCGCATCCGCACGGCTGTTATCCGCATCCGCACAACTTTTATCCGCATCCACCACGCATCCGCACAACTATTATCCGCATCCGCACAACTGTTATCCACATCCATCATGCATCCGCACAACTATTATCCGCATCCGCGCAACTGTTATCCGCATCCACCACGCATCCGCACAACTATTATCCGCATCCGCACCACTGTTATCCACATCCATCATGCATCTGCACAACTGTTATCCGCATCCACCACGCATCCGCACAACTATTATCCGCATCCGCTCCACTGTTATCCGCATCCACCCCGCATCCGCACGACTGTTATCCGCATCCGCACGGCTGTTATCCGCATCCACCACGCATCCGCACCACTGTTATCCGCATCCACCACGCATCCGCACAACTATTATCCGCATCCGCACGACTGTTATCCGCATCCACCACGCATCCGCACCACTGTTATCCGCATCCGCACCATTGTTATCCGCATCCGCACGGCTGTTATCCGCATCCACCCCGCATCCGCACCACTGTTATCCGCATCCGCACGGCTGTTATCCGCATCCACCCCGCATCCGCACAACTGTTATCCGCATCCGCACGGCTGTTATCCGCATCCACCCCGCATCCGCACCATTGTTATCCGCATCCGCACGGCTGTTATCCGCATCCACCCCGCATCCGCACCACTGTTATCCGCATCCGCACGGCTGTTATCCGCATCCACCACGCATCCGCACCACTGTTATCCGCATCCGCACGGCTGTTATCCGCATCCACCCCGCATCCGCACAACTGTTATCCGCATCCGCACGACTGTTAGCCGCATCCGCCCTGCATCCGCACGACTATTATCCGCATCTGTCCCACATCCGCACGACTATTATCCGCATCCACCACGTATCCGCACGACTGTTATCCGCATCCGCACGGCTGTTATCCGCATCCACCCCGCATCCGCACAACTGTTATCCGCATCCGCACGACTGTTAGCCGCATCCGCCCTGCATCCGCACGACTATTATCCGCATCTGTCCCACATCCGCACGACTGTTATCCGCATCCACCCTGCATCCGCACGACTATTATCCGCATCTGTCCCACATCCGCACGACTATTATCCGCATCCACCACGCATCCGCACGACTATTATCCGCATCCGCCCCACATCCGCACGACTGTTATCCGCATCCGCACGGCTGTTATCCGCATCCACCCCGCATCCGCACGACTGTTATCCGCATCCGCACGACTGTTATCCGCATCCGCACGACTGTTATCCGCATCCGCCCTGCATCCGAATGACTGTTATCCGCATCCGCCCCACATCCGCACAACTGTTATCTGCATCCGCACGACTGTTATCCGCATCCGCACGACTGTTATCCGCATCCGCCCTGCATCCGAATGACTGTTATCCGCATCTGTCCCACATCCGCACGACTATTATCCGCATCCACCACGCATCCGCACGGCTGTTATCCGCATCCACCACGTATCCGCACGACTATTATCCGCATCTGTCCCACATCCGCACGACTATTATCCGCATCCACCACGCATCCGCACGGCTGTTATCCGCATCCACCACGTATCCGCACGACTATTATCCGCATCTGTCCCACATCCGCACGACTATTATCCGCATCCACCACGCATCCGCACGACTGTTATCCGCATCCACCACGTATCCGCACGACTATTATCCGCATCTGTCCCACATCCGCACGACTATTATCCGCATCCACCACGTATCCGCACGACTGTTATCCGCATCCGCACGGCTGTTATCCGCATCCACCCCGCATCCGCACTACTATTATCCGCATCCGCCCCACATCCGCACGACTGTTATCCGCATCCGCACGGCTGTTATCCGCATCCGCCCCACATCCGCACAACTGTTATCCGCATCCACCACGCATCCGCACAACTATTATCCGCATCCGCACCACTGTTATCCACATCCATCCCGCATCCGCACATCTATTATCCGCATCCGCACAACTGTTATCCGCATCCACCACGCATCCGCACAACTATTATCCGCATCCGCTCCACTGTTATCCGCATCCACCCCGCATCCGCACGACTGTTATCCGCATCCACCACGCATCCGCACAACTGTTATCCGCATCCACCCCGCATCCGCACGGCTGTTATCCGCATCCACCCCGCATCCGCACGACTATTATCCGCATCCACCCCGCATCCGCACGGCTGTTATCCACATCCACCACGCATCCGCACCACTGTTATCCGCATCCGCACGGCTGTTATCCGCATCCACCACGCATCCGCACCACTGTTATCCGCATCCGCACAACTGTTATCCGCATCCACCACGCATCCGCACAACTATTATCCGCATCCGCTCCACTGTTATCCGCATCCACCACGCATCCGCACGACTGTTATCCGCATCCACCACGCATCCGCACCACTGTTATCCACATCCGCACCATTGTTATCCGCATCCGCACGGCTGTTATCCGCATCCACCCCGCATCCGCACAACTGTTATCCGCATCCACCACGCATCCGCACCACTGTTATCCGCATCCGCACCACTGTTATCCGCATCCGCACAACTGTTATCCGCATCCACCACGCATCCGCACAACTATTATCCGCATCCGCTCCACTGTTATCCGCATCCACCACGCATCCGCACGACTGTTATCCGCATCCACCACGCATCCGCACCACTGTTATCCGCATCCGCACGGCTGTTATCCGCATCCACCCCGCATCCGCACAACTGTTATCCGCATCCGCCCCGCATCCGCACCACTGTTATCCGCATCCGCACGGCTGTTATCCGCATCCGCCCCGCATCCGCACAACTGTTATCCGCATCCGCCCCGCATCCGCACGACTGTTATCCGCATCCGCCCTGCATCCGCATGACTGTTATCCGCATCCACCCTGCATCCGCACGACCATTATCCGCATCCGCCCCACATCCGCACGACTATTATCCGCATCCACCACGCATCCGCACGACTATTATCCGCATCCGCCCTACATCCGCACGACTGTTATCCGCATCCGCACGGCTGTTATCCGCATCCACCCCGCATCCGCACAACTGTTATCCGCATCCGCCCCGCATCCGCACAACTGTTATCCGCATCCGCCCCGCATCCGCACAACTGTTATCCGCATCCACCCTGCATCCGCACGACTATTATCCGCATCCACCCTGCATCCGCACGACTATTATCCGCATCCACCACGCATCCGCACGACTATTATCCGCATCCGCCCCACATCCGCACGACTGTTATCCGCATCCGCCCCGCATCCGCACGACTGTTATCCGCATCCGCCCTGCATCCGCATGACTGTTATCCGCATCCACCCTGCATCCGCACGACTATTATCCGCATCCGCCCCACATCCGCACGACTATTATCCGCATCCACCACGCATCCGCACGACTATTATCCGCATCCACCACGCATCCACACGACTGTTATCCACATCCATCAAGCATCCGCACAACTGTTATCCGCATCCGCCCTGCATCCGCATGACTGTTATCCGCATCCACCACGCATCCGCACCACTGTTATCCGCATCTGCCCTGCATCCGCACGACTGTTATCCACATCCGCCCCGCATCCGCACAACTATTATCCGCATCTGCCCCACATCCGCACGACTATTATCCGCATCCGCCCCACATCCGCACGACTATTATCCGCATCTGCCCCACATCCGCACGACTATTATCCGCATCCACCACGCATCCGCACGACTATTATCCGCATCCGCCCCACATCCGCACGACTATTATCCGCATCCACCACGCATCCGCACGACTATTATCCGCATCCACCACGCATCCGCACGACTATTATCCGCATCCGCCCCACATCCGCACGACTATTATCCGCATCCACCACGCATCCGCACGACTATTATCCGCATCCACCACGCATCCGCACGACTATTATCCGCATCCGCCCCACATCCGCACGACTATTATCCGCATCCACCACGCATCCGCACGACTATTATCCGCATCCACCCTGCATCCGCACGACTATTATCCGCATCCACCACGCATCCGCACGACTATTATCCGCATCTACTGGCATTACAATTATATTTTTAATAAGATAAAGCATAAACCAACACATTGAGGAGCAAGTCGTTCCCCTAGGTTAGTTACCGGTATGACAAGTGCTATGTTATACAGCCGGAGTCGCAACCCTTTCCAGTTCGAGTGTTAATTGTGCCTAATGACATAATTTGAATGAAATTAGCTTAAATCATCATCTTACATTTGGCATGAAAGAAAAACGGAAAAATATGTGTCATGTCATAACATCCGGGTCCTAGTAATGATATTCAACAAGTTTGGATTGTAATCCAGAAATTATCCGCAAATTTACTCCAAGCACTAACCGCTATCCGCACAGGGCTTTATCTATAGAGTCGGTTACCCACAATGCACCATGGTTGCTCAGGCGTCCCGGGAAAAATCATTCGCGACGCAAAAAAAAACCGTTCTTTTTTGCCATTTAAGTTCATCATTATCAACAACGGTACAACTGTAGGAATGTTGGTTTTTAAACCAAGAACTTGCTGTTTGCCATCTCTTGATGAATGCAGTTTATTTGCATTTGTCTGTTGGCAGTGGCGGATCCAGGCCTTGCGGGGCCCTGGGCGGTATGATAAGGTGGGGCCCACAACAATACGAAATAAAAAAAATAAATCAAATCAAATGGAAAATAGTTTGGTAATTATAATAAAATAAAGCATAGTTACAATATTCTGATTACACAACAGTACATTCATTTTATAATAAGAAAGAAGTCTTTAAGTCCCCTTGAAGAAGATTATGTAAACTATGAAATATTAAAATATTACTTTGCGACTTTTTTCCCGGCTGAAGTCTTCTATTATTTCACTGAAATCTTAACTTGCTAAACGGTCACGGGAGGTCATAGCTGCACTGAAAAAAAAAAGGAATGTGAATTCCAAATTAGTTTCACAAGTATAATTAATTAATTAATTAAATTTTAAAAAAATCCGTGGCGTGGGGCCCCCCAGGCTGCGGTCGCCCTCCTCGCCCTCCCCTAGATCCGCCCCTGTCTGTTGGCACAGGCTAGAGCATCACCGATGTCTCAGTCTCACTCATGGCTGTGATTATATGGAAGTTACTGAGGTATGGGTGGTGCTGAGTAATGACATTCTGTTGGTAAAGCCCTGCGCGGATGCGGATATCCGCAACAATTTTTCGCAATGTGGATATAATTTGCATGGCTTTGCGGATAGCGGATAAGCTGCGGATAATGTTTGGAGTAAATTTGCGGATAGTTTTTAGAATACAATCCGAAATTGTTGAATATCATGGGGAAAGTTGGGTAATTGTGCGCAGCATGTAATCGTGCGCACCTTTTAGGTAGATTTCATTAGAAAGCTAACTATTGCAATGGGTACTGCACCCGAATTCCACATAGTCATAGCCTATATCCGCTGAGATGAAAAAGGATTGAAGGGAGGTCGATACCCAGCCAGATAAACCAACACTACCCTACTAGGATAATGACTAGGAAACTCTCCATACATACCGGCCATGCAACAACACTACTGATTAGTTACACATTTACTAGAAATAAAATACCCATAACATGATGGTAGAACGAGAATCTCGGATCTCGGGCATGAACGGTGAAAGTTGAGACTACGTGAATTCTAGGAACTAATTCGCAGTTTTATCGCATGTCGATTGCCAAATGAAAAGGTGATCAGATTTATAAAAACGAACAGGCAAACAAAAAAAATAGTGCCTGGGATTTATTACCAAAAATTACAAACAATAAACTCCCTATCAGCAATAAAAATAAAGCAAGTTAAATAAAATAAATCACACGTCAGATAGTCCTTCTATCTGCGCTATACATGTTCATAAACAATGTCATTACAAAAATGTAATGATTTAAGAAATTAATAAAATGTTTACGCATTTAGTAATCACCCTGTGACTCTGTCACTGAAGCAGTCTGATCAGCATCAGCTGTTCAATCATCAAAATTTAAGTTAACAATATAAAAACCCTGAATTATACACATACGTGCGTAAAATGTGAATATATAAGATAATGATAATAATATTAATTAAATATAGTTGAACTATATACACTGAAGAAAATGGAAATTGCAACACCATGAAGGCATTGGTCGTTTGTGTTGATTTTCAAGATATGGAACGATGCCATGTAGGTATGTAAACGATCAAAGTTTCAGACCCATTGGATAGTTGCTACAGGTCTCCCCACGTAATTGGTCGCGGAGGAATCAACTCCAGTATACGGACTCTAGTGTAGCGTAGTTGACTTGCAGTCTGTGCAGTGAAGTGTTCCCCGTCAAACTTGCCTCGACGACAGAGAAGAGCACGCTATCAACAACTGTCGCCGTTTGAGAGGGCTCGGATTATAGGGCTGTGTGAGGCTGGATTATCACTAAGGACTGTCGCTCTACTGTTGGCCGACAGGCATCTACGGTACAACGTGTATGGCAGCAGTGGTCAAATGAAGGTACCCACACTCGTAGACCTGGCACAGGCCCAGCGCGACAGACAACTGTGAGAGAGGATAGCCGCATCATTCGGATGGCCCGGATGGAACCCCATGCAACAGCAGCGCGAATTCGAGCAGCTGTGGCACCCCACGTTACACAACAAACAGTTGGTAATCGCCTGCGTGCAGCTGGCTTACGTTCCCGTGTCCCTGCAGAAGGTGTTCCATTGACTCCACAACAGCGACGTGTAAGGCTGGCCTGGTGTCGAAAACGATTGACGTGGGCCGACGAATGGCATAGGGTCGTCTTTAGTGATGAATCGCGCTTCTGTCTTGCCCGCAGTGATCGCCGGAATCGTGTGAGCCGACGTACCGGGGAGAGGGGCCGCCCAGACCTTATTGTCGGGAGACACACAGGATAAACACCAATCATTATGGTCTGGGGAGCTATTGGCTTTAATGTGAAATCACAATTAGTGCTTGTTGAGGGCACTATGAATGCTCGACAGTACGTTGATAGGGTACTCAATTCATTGATTGTCCCTATGATGGCGAACATTGCTAATGTGATGTTTCAGCAGGACAATGCCCGGTTTCACACTGCACGCATCTCCAGAGAAGCTCTTCACGACATCACAACCTTAGAATGGCCCGCCAGATCCCCGGACCTCAGTCCTATTGAGCATGTGTGGGACATGATGGGTCGACAAATGGCCAACCGTCCTCAGCCATCCACAACTCTGGAACAACTGACCCATGCAGTGCAGCAAGCATAGGCTACAATTCCTCAGGAAGCGATCCAGGGCCTTATTGACTCCATGCCTCGCTGAATTCATCAATGTATTGCAGCTCGTGGTGGGCACATCCTGTATTGATTGTTGTCCAAACTTGCGATCAGAGGGACCTGAAAGTGTAATCATCCAATCACAACCGAACACTCGTCCTGCATGTTCAATTGCAGCAATGTAGTTCCACTCCTTCTGGGTGTTGCAATTTCCATTTTCTTCAGTGTACATTATATACACCTTTCTATGTTTAACACGGTATTAAAAATAATATTCGCACTATCAGTCGCGACCTGACAGTCCTCTAGTGTCTCTGTTTTCAAAAACAGTTCTATGAACAATGTTTCGCACAACAATATATTTTCAGGTATCTCTGGTTACTTGTCATAATAAGTAAAGCTTGTATATCGAACACTGAAGTTAAATATAGCTTAGAATATGTAGTGTCAATGAATAACATACAATAAGATAAAGAGCGATGCGAAACTACTTAAAAACCTCAAAATATACTTCGTGGATATTATACTAATACTCTCTGACATGCACAATACAAATATTAACCCTTAAGTCAGTGCTTTTTACACATACTGTAACAATTCGTTGCTCCACATGGCAATACGTTTCCTTCTCTCGTAATACGGTGAACAATATTCATAAATATCGTCTGCTACGCTCCAAACAAAACATACTTCCTTCTTATCATTACTACCAACAATCTTCATCACTCCGCACGGCATTACTTCATTAGGAAACCCATCTCGCTACAAACTTGTAGAAGAATCAGTGACTTTACTAGGTAAATACGCAATTCTATACTACCGTTCAGAGTGCACTCCTAACCACATCTCTCCTCTAAATTATTTAACCTCGTGCATTTTTAACAACAATAACATGTTTGTTCACTACAATTCACCTCACACAGTATTTCTTATTTCTTTCAATAGCGCTTTTCGTTCACTTAGTTCCATAATAGACTGTTTTTCCACGTTACCAAATATAAACAATACTAACTCGTAGTTCGCTCGTCTTTACTAGTTAATAAATATAAATACATATCCTCACGCATCTGGTGTACATTTAAATGAATGAATTATTCATGTTTAAGCTTGTTTTAAGACATACAAGACCTCGGGTAGACTAACAAATCTCCTGTCAGCTGTCATTTCAGTTTAACAATGTTTCCAATGAAATTGTTAATAACTATAGGCATCATTTGACCTCAATTGTCACTAACATGATCCTATTTTATAGTGTACTTTCATAATAACAATAGTCAAATAAATTGTATTCCGCAATTGGAATTTTATAACTTCCATATTATTATAAATAAGTGTTTCAGTTATATTCTGACATAATAGTGTTTGTTAAACAATGTTACAGCATTTTACAATAATTCTTTCCTTTATAATAATGCAATATAATTATACAAATGTATTCTGTCGCTGTTACGCGTTTGTAACTATCAATAACAATCTTAACGTTCAAAATATTCTTACTATTGGAAAGTATTTCCAATGAAATATGTTACTATCGAAGCATTCCCTTCGAAATATATTACTATCGAAGCATTCCCTTATAAAACGAGTTTCGTTCGAAAGTGAGCATGTTAAAACGATTCCTACAAAATATAAGAAACGAAATATCTAAGGTCAAAAATGAATGAAATTACGTCTGAAACGACACACGTAGTCGTATCAAAGAATTACAGTGAATCTCTAAAATTTAGCTACAATAAACATAGGATAAAGATAAGAATATCTACAATGAAGTTGGTCACCCCTCAATAACAACAAATACTAATGCTAAACTACAGATCTTAGAGCATTCAGTTTTTCTACCTTTCTGATGGCTTCTGGTGTCGTGAATACCTTCATTAGATGTGCTCGATGTTCGGCTCGGACTGCTGGTGCGAGTCATCTGCGTTGGAAACGGGTTCCTGCCATGCGCGTGCCAGCCATATGATCGCTCCCCGGTCTGGATCGTGCTGCGAACACCTGCGAGACAGCTCGTCCTTCTCGGCTAACGGCAAGTTTTCTCTTTTCACGGTCAGCGACCTGGTATCTGGATATCTTGGTCCAAACGACTGCATGCTTCCATCTTCTTCTCGTGTAGCAGATCGTCATCATCAATGTAGATCTGAATGTCCTGGGTTGATATCTCTTTCTGGTGGTAATGGACATCTCGCTTGTAAGTCATCTCAGAATACTGCATGCTGTTAAGCAGTTGTAGATTTATCAATTCCCGGTCTTCTAGACCACTCTGAATCTCCAATCCATGGTATAGACTAACCTCCTTCCATTTGTTTAGTTGTTCATTATAATCTTCTCAATAATAGTTGAATAAGTTTGTCCTCCCTGACTCAGGTTTATTACGGTCATCTTGACTGTGATGTTGTACTGTAGAATGTTGAATGCTGCAATAATATAGCTGTAGTAAGCAATGCTGCTGTTTATCGCTTCGCTGATGAATAGTGCTATTGTAGTGAAGTCTTCTTCTAATGGTTTTGATACTGAATAAATGCTTTTCTCTTCTGTAGCTAGTGCATTTATATTTCACCGGCTTCTCGTATTTCTTCCTCGGCGAATGGTTGATCTCCAAATGGTCCTACTTCGTCTGTCGTCCGTACTTCTTTATCATGGTAATGCTCTGCTGGACGCGTGACTGAAAACGTCCGCTCGGTTCAAGAAGCTGAGTAAGAGTTCTGGCTTCCCTCTCTGCGATGGCGCGCGTGCCAAAACTAGCCTGCTCTGCTAGCCTCGCACGGATGCATTTTAATAGAAATATACTCATAGTTTCTCTCCTAGCCAATAATTTATACTTCTATTTAACCAAATAAATTCCATATTGTATTCTACACCTGTAGAAGTGTTCATATCGCTTTATATAAGCCAAACTTAGATAAAAGCGATTCCCACAAAATGTATGTGCCTCAATCTGATTGGCTGTTGAAATATCATGTTAGAAGCTCCTGGATCCAGCCTCTTATCAGCGGGTCGTGTGCATAATTTGTTATTGTCGCCTTGACCAACCAAAACTGGTTTTCTGCTTGCTAACATGAAGCCTTGTTCAATTTCCAGCCTCGAATGATCTAGCTGTTCCTTAGTTAAAATCTCATTCATCGGAATATTTCCAAATAATAATTCCATAAAATGCTCCAAAATTTTCCAAAATAGTTTCATTATGCATCATTCATTTCCCAAAATGCATATACGAGGCACGTCCAGAAAGTAAGTTCCGTTTGGTAATAAAATTAAACTGTGTACAGATACAGAAAAATTATTTATTGCACAACATTCTACACCTCTTAAACTATTTTTCCACATAACTGCCGAACTTTTGCAGGCATTTGTCATAGCGTGGCACAAGATTTTGGATACCTTCTTCATAGAAGTTTGCCGCCGACCGTAAACGAGAGTGAAGACTCCCCTGTATGATATCCTACCGTTTGGCCGCCACTGTTAGGCAAATTGCGTGCTTACCAGGAGAACTGCGTATGTTTAGGAGTTCTCCTGACCTCATACGCAATTTGCCTAACAGTGTTGGCCAAACGGTAGGATATCTTACAGAGGAGTCTTCACTCTCGTTTACGGTCGGCGGCAAACTTCTATGAAGAAGGTATCCAAAATCTTGTGCCACGCTATGACAAATGCCTGCAAAAGTTCGGCAGTTATGTGGAAAAGTAGTTTAAGAGGTGTAGAATGTTGTGCAATAAATAATTGTTCTGTATCTGTACACAATTCAATTGTATTACCAAACGGAACTTACTTTCTGGACGTGCCTCGTATAAATATTAAGTTGTTTAAATTCCAAATTTCCAATTTTTCTCTCCCATGGTTCACAAGTCGGTTCGAACCTCGGCTCAGTCAAAGTCTTAGCTGGGCTGTATTCGAGTTCAGTACCATGTTTTGACTTCCGGAAAATTTCGACATATCTTCGCGTTTCACATCCCCTATACCCCAAAACCACCATCAGTTCAAAAGTTTATACATAATTTATGTATATATGTATATATGTTGGTTCGGCCACTGTCTTGGCAAACCAGTTTTGTGTTTCCCTATTTGTTTCCACTCTGTGTGGTTGTACATATCTTTATTATTTGTTGGTACGAACAGAAACGTCACTTCGTACTTATTCGGGAAAATGAAAAGATATTTATTCACAAGAAAAATGCACACACATTACTAATAACACTCAAAAGACTCCATATTGGATGCACTGTTCCTTGTCCTTCTTTTCTCACAAAAAACAAAAATAACTTGCCAACTGTCTGTCACATCCTCCCACCGTTGAGGAAAGACATCCTCAACAAGACATCCTCAACTACTCCACATATCTTGCAGGAACATTGACAGTTCTACCCGAACGTGTAGTCTTTGGGGGTTGAACACCAGTTCCAGTCGGCTCTCCCAAAGCAGTAGCCGTTTTCTTATTCAAGCCAGTCCTTAAAGGTGTGCTGTCTTCATCAGGTACTTCTAGTGGGTAGAGTCGCTGTATCGGTCTCAAGAGTTCTCCTTTAGATGTAACAACCCTTGCAAGTCTTGTATTACCATCAGTTCCAGGGAACAAGTCCACAATTTTTCCAAGGGGCCAATCTATCCTCTTAGTGCCATCTGATCCAACTAGGACAATGTCACCTCTCTTGAACAAAAGCGTTGGTTTACAACTCGGTTTACCGAGTGCCAAAAGTCCCAGATATTCCTGCTGGAATCTTTTTTTCAATGCCATTCTTAGGTTCAGAAGATGACGATTTCTTTGATTCAGGGTTATAGCATCCAATGCATCACATTCTGGAACTCCAGTCGTCTTAATTTCTTGTAGAAAGCAGGCAGGGGTGAGTGGACTTATATCTTCACATCCATCGGTCAGATATGTTAGCGGTCTTGCATTTATGGTGGCTTCTATACTGCAGAGAAGGGTAAGCATTTCTTGGTAAGTTAGACAGGCTTTACCCAAAACTCGTTTCAGAAGCTGTTTAATTAGACGTATTAACCTTTCCCAGAAGCCTCCCCACCAAGGAGCACTAGGGGGATCAAGTAATACGTTCAACCGAATGGTGTTTGGAAATATTCTCCCAGTCAACACTTTGAAACGCGTTATCTGTACCCGTGAAATTTGTACCATTGTCTGAGTAAATCACAGAGGGGCGTCCTCTTCTTGCTACAAACCGCCGGAACGCTTGCACAAACGCCTCTGTGGAGAGAGAAGTAACCATTTCGAGATGAACAGCGCGATACACCGCACATGTGAAAACTACAATCCAAGCTTTACTTTCATCCCCCAGGAACACCGGACCTGCCAAGTCCACTCCTATCACTTCAAATACACAGGCTTCCCGTATGCGGTCCAGGGGCAGAGGGGCCTGAGCGATTTCGGTATGTTGTCCATCATGCCTCCGGCACTTGACACATTTTCTTATAATTTTTCTAACTGTCCTCCTTCCACCGATGATCCAGAAGCGTTGTCTCAGATGATTAAGAAGAAGTTGTACTCCAATGTGATTTTCTTTCACGTGCTCATCCATAATCAAGCGAGAGGTGATGACATGGTTCGCCGGGAGAATCATTGGGAACCTGAATTGCTTCAAATCTTCTCGCAGTAGTAGTCTCGTTTTAACCCTGAGAACACCATCTTCCAGGAATGGATGTAGTGAAGATAGACGTTTATCAACTAATCCGTGGAAGCTTTCTCGTTGAATTATAGAAATGAGTCTAATTTCAGCCCTTTCTAACTCTTCAACTTGCAGATTTTCTTGCGAGATCCTCTCACGTCTAAGACAATTCTTACAAAAACGAAGAATCCATGCGATTAGATGAACTATTCTGTGATAGCTGGAAAAATACCTGGCATACCAGAGGGGACCTTCATTGGTTACAGTCATAGAATTCACAGGGTTTTTCTTCATTTCCTTTGCGATACTCGCTTCGTCATACACCACTTTTGTTTGAGGCCAACAATCTGGAGATTCGTACAACCAGGCAGGTCCCTCCCACCATCGAGAGGCTACTAATTGCGAAGCAGAACAGCCACGTGACGGTAAATCAGCTGGATTCAATGAACCTGGAACATGTCGCCAGCAGTTTAAATTGGTAAATTTCCTGATCTCATTCACACGATTGCGGACAAACACCGACCAGTTCTCAGTCCTGCAGATCCATGCTAGAACTGTGGACGAGTCAGACCAGAGAAAAAACTCATGAACTTCCAGTGAAATAGATTCCAACACACATTTAAGCAACCGTGCACCAATTGTAGCAGCCAGCAATTCCAATCTGGGGATTGTCACTTCCTTGAGGGGGGCCACACGAGATCTTGCATCACATAACTGTACACTCACTTGATTGTTGGAATCGCATCTTATGAAGGCTACTGCTGCGTATGCAAGTTGGCTGGCATCACAGAAGACATGAATTTGCACATGGTCACTTCTTCCAAACCATCGAGGAATCTTGATTTCTACCAGGTGAGGTAGATCCTTTACCCAGGCCAGAAACTCGTCTCTGGACTTCTCATCAACTGCACTATCCCATCTTATATGAGTCTTCCAGGTCCTTTGAATCAACAGTTTAACACAAAGGGTGGCAGGACATGTCACACCAACTGGATCAAAAATTCGATGTGCGAGTGACAGAATTGTCCGTTTCGTCACTTCTCCCACCTGAAGGCTATTCAACCAATGCAAATTTAAAGTGAGTGTATCCTCCTGTCGATCCCATAACAGTCCCAAAACAGATGAAAGGGTAGCAGACTGGTCATCATCCTGAGAGAACTGCCATCCCCTCAAATTAAAACTGCCTTCTGATAATACCCTACTAGCTTGATTGATAAACTCGTCCACCTCCGATTCCCTGTCAAGGCTAGTGACAACGTTGTCCACGTAGAAGCTCTGTAGAAGTCTCTCGATGAATAGGGGATTGAATTGCGGGTTTTCCAAGTACTTCTTCAGGTGATACTCCAAGACAGCCACCAGGATAACGGACTACAAGTTAAGCCGAAAACCAGCCTGGCATGCTTGAAGATCTTGTAATTATTCCCAACGTCCTGCCACATCAGGAAGCAGATATAGTTTCGATCTTCTTTCCGTATGCTTATCTGAAGGAAGGCCTTCTCAATGTCTGCAATAATTCCTACTTTCCTCTCTCGGAATCTAAGAAGAATAGCAGGGATTAGCTCAATCAGGTTGGGGCATCATACAAACAATCGTTCAAAGCAGAGGTTCCCGCTTCCTTCGCTGAGGCGTCAAATACAGGACGAACAGGTGTCGTTGAACTACTTTCCTTCACAACAGCTCGATGCGGTAGATAATGTCTGAAGTTTTCATCCTCCTGAACCGGTTCAATAACACCACTCCTTTCCCACTCGGTGAAAATATTTTCATACGTCTCGCCTAGTCCAATATTTTCCACTTTCTTCCTTGTGTTGACTAACCTCTTCTCAGCCATGACCCTGTTAGATACAAGAAATGATTTGTTTTCTTTCCAGGGTAAATGGACTTCATACCTAAATTCTCCATTAATAGACACGGTTTTCTGAAAGTGCTCCATTGTTGCAAAGTTTTCTTCAGTTTTAGTTTTCCTTACAGCAGGATCGCTGATACCTAGCACGTCCAGTTCCCACAGATTTTCAACTGAAGCATCTCTGATAAAGAGAGAAGTGACGAGGTTGGTCATGCTTGATTGATCTCCGGAAACTACTTTACCCATCACAGTCCACCCCAGCAGAGTCTCAATACATACAAGACCATTGCTTAGTGTACACGTTTGTCCAGTCATTAACTTTCCAGCGACATCAGCGCCTATTAATAGTTCAATGGGACCTTCAGTATCATAATTCTGTATCCCTTTTGCTCTTAGATCTTGCAACCATGGGCCCTTTAACATAGTATTGTACCCTGTAATTACTTGTTGCCCTATGTCTTCAAAATTGCAGGCATAAGGCTTTCCTAAACTCTCTATGTAGATCCTATAGCACATATGCTGGCTCTCTTCGGTGACTACCCCACCAAATAGTGAATGGCGTAGCTTTTCTGTGCGATGACTACTGTAACCTAACTTCTGTGCCACTGATTCAAGCATATAAGATCTCTGACTGCCAGTATCCAGTAGAGCCCTTACCTCCATTGCAGAGGATTCTCCAATGACCTTCACCTTTAATGTTTGCAAAATAACACCTTGCACACCACTACGTTCTTCATTTGAAATCAAAGAATGAGACTGAAGTTTCTCATTGGTAGCTTCAGAGGAATGTGTTGGGCCTAGACATATTAGGCTGTTATGTTTTTTGCTACAGGAATCACATTTTTACTGACTTCTGCACATCTTTGAAACATGTCCTTTCTTCAGACAGAGAAAGCATGCTCTCTTATTCTTCACAATTGAGACTCTCTCCTTTAAAGCCATCTGCTTTGCCACGGAGCAGTTTGAACTAGCATGGGACCTATCACAAAATATAAAGTTTAGTTTAAGATTACAATCCACAAGTGCACCTGCGGTAGGTGGCGATTCACTGTAAATGTCAATTTTCTTCGTACCTTTTGACTTGTCAGGATTCACATTGATGTTACCTTTACTTGGGATGGCCAGTTTGATCCTTTCCTCACTCTCTACTTCATTCTCCAGGAATTTCATCAACCCTTTAAGACGTTCACTATGTTCACATTCCTTCCCACCGCCACTCCTCTGCCAGGCACGTAACACATCTATAGACAAGCATGATTCAATCATAGGAAATAACATTGCTGCATATTTCTCGGAAGTTACACCTAGGCTCTCCAAAGCACCAAGTTGAGTTTCGAGTCTGTCATATAATGATGAGATGTCAAGACTACTACAAGAATTCATCATTGTCAATAGTTCTCTAGTGTAGACTTCCACCAACAAAGAATCTTTGCTAAAACGTGATTTAAGTTTCTGTATTGCTTTACGGTAATTTCCACTTGTGGCTGGAAAACTATCAACGATGTCGCGAGCTTTGGTGTTTCGCAATGTTGCTTGGATAAGATATTCGTATTTATCGGCATTATCTAACCCTTCATCTTCATCAATCTTTTGAAATTGATTCCAGAAACCTAACCAATCTCGTAGATTTCCACCAAATTTTCGGAATTCGATCTTTGGAAGGCGATATTTACCTTTTAGGTTATGAGTGTTACTGGTGCTTACTGTTGACTGGACTTCGTCTTCACGTTTTCTCTCCATTGCAAGAGCATCGGAAACAGCCGCTGCTAACATATGAAACTTGCGTTTATAGTCATCTACTCCGTCTACTTCTGTGATCAGGTCTTCTTCTGACACCGCATCTTCCATGAGGTGTTGGAAGATCTCCTGGTCCAGATTACTTATGAGGTTAGCCTTCTCTTCCACTAAGGCGTAATCTCCTCGGATAGCGACTATGTCCTTTATTTCTTTCTCCAACAAAACTTGAAGTGAAGCTACAATTTTCGTGAACGATGCACGGTATACACCACGTTTTCTTATCAAACTTCGAATATCGCTCATTTTCCTTTCTATGTCCTGTCACGGTCGCCAGATGTTACGAACAGAAACGTCACTTCGTACTTATTCGGGAAAATGAAAAGATATTTATTCACAAGAAAAATGCACACACATTACTAATAACACTCAAAAGACTCCATCTTGGATGCACTGTTCCTTGTCCTTCTTTTCTCACAAAAAACAAAAATAACTGTTGCCAACTGTCTGTCACATTTGTCTTCATTGTATTTATTCATTGTCAAGTTTGTTTTGTTTATGTTGGTTAGTTGTCATGATTCATTTGTTTTGATTACATGTCGTATTCCCACTGCCGGTGTTTCCAGTGGGATATTTTTGCTTAGAAGATATTTTGTTATTCTAAGTTGGGCACTTTGATTCTTCTTCTTTCTCTTTGTATTCTCTTTGACTTGTCTTTGAACTTTCTGCTGTGATTGGCTGCTTTCAGCCTATCAGAGGCCTCCTTGCTGTTTGTAGCGACCAATCACGTGTTTCTTCTTCGTCTTTAAGCTTGTAGCCATGACAGAATGTTGTGCTTTGATACTGGTTGTGATCTATCGACGAATATCCAGTTAATCACTTCTGTAATTGGTGCTATCTTCATAGTAACCGTGCTTAGTGATCATATCCTGCACATGATTCATATTTTTGTTAGGGCAGTGACATTTTGGTGATTTTCGGTCTCATCAGACCATGCTTGTTGTTATCGCTACGCGCCATGTTGACGAATCCTTCAATCCACGGCGTCGGATAGTTTATTGTAACATATTTAATTCTGATCTTCACCTATTGCCTAACAATTTGTCATCACGCGTATGAATATGATTTTGTTTCGTGTGATAAGTAATTCATCGTTTGTCTTGAGGCATGTGCTACAAGGCCATGCACTATCTTCCTGCACCATCACTGAAATGGAGGTTGACACTGGGCTCAACTACTTTACTATTGTGACAATACCGTGCGATTGGCATATCCCGGTATTTGTATGACAGCAACTACTTTGACTTCCTGCGTTTCACACATAGTTTGTTTTATTAACAATTCATTTTTGGGCTTACGGTATCGGCGCATCACTGTAAGTCAGTCCTGGTTCGACGACACATTCTCGTTCCATGCGACCTGTTTTCATTATTTGTTGCAACTCCACTTGCGTTGCATGTTTAAACTATACCATTCTTTGGAACCGCCTTGTATAGCATGCCGTTCCTTGATGTATTGATCTGCAGCTACGTTCAAGACAATTTATGTGTTTTAGGCTTAAGCCTTACGTGTGTTAATTCCATGCGAGTGTTTCTTCAATTGTGTAAATTTGTGCCAGTGTTTCTCATCTATTTGTGTGCCACCTTTGAATATTTATTTTATGTGCCACCTATTTGATAATATATCTTATTATTAGTAATTGTTTGTGTTGTGTCCTTTATGCCTTCCTGGACCTCCTTACTCGGTGACAATGATATTGTCTGGTCCTCCACATGTTTGCTAAATTGTTATGCGACCTTTTATAAAGTCAACCCTTTTATCATTACATCTTTATCTAATGCTTTGGCCAACAAACCCTTATACATGTCCGCTATTACCAGGATACTTTTGGTGGGTTGTTGACTTCCCGCGTTGGCCAGTACATTATTTGGTCCTCTCCGGGCCGGATATTGAGCTGTTTACTACTTTGAATTATTAAGCATTGTTTTAGCCATGTTGGGCCCTTGTTTCTTGCTATTTCACCAGGAAGGCCATAAATTTAACATTGTATACGTTCCCATTAACTTCCCAAGGCCACAATACAGTATTCTATGTTCAGATGTTTGTTTACAACTTAATCGAGACCATTGTCTCAGTGTTTATTTTTGTGTTAGTTAGTTGCTTGTGTTAGTTAGGTGTGCAACTCTGGTAATTACATCTAGGCGGGCAATCCTAAAGTTATTATGGAGGATGCCCAAAAGCGAGCTTTAGTTAGGAAGCGTGTAGTCGCTAAGGGCATGCTTACCTCACAAGAAAAAGTAATTAGCAACTTTCAGGACATTACAGAAGAGCAATATCAAATGTTAGTGTTACGCAAACACAAATGCGAGGAAATTTATAAACAATATAACGAAGCGCAAGTCGCTTTAGAGGATATTACAGACAATATCGACGAAGAAACAGCCGAACGTTGTGACTTCGAAGATAAGTATTTTGAGTTGATGGTTAAAATTAAACTACATTGTGACAATTTCAAAAAATCCAACACTACAGACAGTGATAACCCTTTGAATAATTTGGAGAGTGCACAATTTCCTAATGCTAACGTAGCTGCAGCGCATATAAAGTTGCCTGAAATTCAAATTCCGCAGTTCAGTGGCGACTTCACAGACTGGCTGAATTTCAGAGATAGCTTCAAGGCCATAGTAATTGATAACCATGCTCTTTCTGATGTTGTTAAGTTCTACTACCTTAATTCTAGTCTTAGTGGCGAGGCTAAGCTCCTCCTAATGAACATTAATGTGTAAGATGATAACTTTATGGTCGCATGGAACTTGCTGACAACTCGATACAATAACATTAGGCTCATAGCGCACACCCATGTCACCAAGCTTTTCAAGCCCCCCGCATACGGTAATGATTCAGTGTCCTTGCGTGCCATCATCAACCACTTTGTTTCTCATATCAATGCGTTAGAAGCTTTGGACTTTAACGGGGTCCCTCTTCAAGACCTGTTATTGTCACATTTTATATTGGAGCTCCTAGATAATGATAGCATCCGTGAATGGGAGAATCATGTTGATTCTGGGAGAATTCCCACTCTCCAGGACTTGGTTAGCTTCTTAGAGAAAAAATGCAAGGTACTGGAAATAACTGAAAGGAATGGGTCCAGGCCTGCATTACATACTGCTGTAACCAAACTTAAAGCTGAGGGTCATTCGCCTCAGAAACCCATGTTAACTACTACCAAATTTCGTTGTACATATTGTAGGAGCATTGATCACCAATTGTCGAAATGTGGTACCTTTATTAAACTTTCGTCCACAGCCAAATGGGATTTTGTCAGGTCTCGAAAATTATGTTACAATTGTTTGCGTAATTTCGAGCCTAATCATGAATGTTCGACGTACTCTTGTAACACTTGTTCCCGAAAACACCACACTCTTCTTCCCTATGAACCCTCCAGTGGCACTGGTAATGATGCTTCTCAAGCTCATGCTAACGTGGTAAACACGAGTTGCAGTAGCGTCGCTCGTGACAATCAATCTTCAAGGACGCTATTACCCACTGCCAAGTTGAATATATTAGCTGGCAATGGCTTACGTGTACCTGTCACTGCACTACTTGACTCTGCATCAGATTGTAACTTAATTTCGTTACACTTAATTAAGAAATTAAGACTCCACACCAAACCTATGAAGGTACACATTCGCGGTGTTGGTCAAAATCAAAGCACTGCTACTGTTGTTGCTGATGTGAACGTTTTTGCCTGTGCTACTAATTGGTCTGCTAAGCTTGAATGTCTCGTGGTTCCCGATATTGCACTTGAGCTACCCGCTGCTGGTTTCGACACCTCTGAATGGAACATTCCATCACATATTGATTTAGCTGATCCTGATTTCAATTGCACTAAATCTATTGACCTTGTTCTTGGTGCAGAATATTTCTTTGACCTGTTATGTCCTGGTAAAATCATACCAGTTGGTGATTTGCCCATCATTCAAAATACCTCTGTGGGTTGGGTGTTTTCTGGGAGGCTGCCCAGTGCAAGCATCTCGCAACCATCGCACGTGGTATCAGCACTTACACTCTCACGCCCTCATGTAGAACAACAGCTGGAAGCGTTTTGGAACGTTGAAGAAGTTGAAACCCCAGTGTTGTCTGTTGACGAATCCATATGTGAAGAACACTTTGTTGCTACTACCACTCGCCAAGACGATGGTAGATTTGTGGTTAGACTCCCTCGCAAGGTAGACTCGGAGCCTCTAGGTGCCTCTCGCTACGCTACACTAAATCGTTTTCACTCTCTCGAAAGACGTTTGGCTCGTAACCCTGAGTTAAGGTTAGAATACACTGAATTCATGCATGAATATCTAGCCTTAAGCCATATGCAAGTCGCTTCCCACCCGATTGATGGTGAAGTTTACTACATTCCCCATCATCCTGTTTTCAAGCCGCACAGTACTTCTACAAAGCTCAGAGTGGTATTTGATGCTTCGATGGTTACTACGTCTGGGTGCTCCCTTAATGATACCTTGTTGGTGGGCCCTGTAATTCAGCACGATTTGTTCTCTATTTTGCTTCGGTTCCGTACTCACTTGATAGCGTTTGCAGCTGATCTGAGTAAAATGTACAGACAGATTCTTGTAGATCACAAAGATCGTGACTTACAGAGAATATTTTGGAGAGACTTTCCTTCAGACCCAATAGTAGAATATCAATTAAACACCGTTACATATGGTACTGCCCCAGCTTCCATCTTAGCCACTCGTGTGCTAAAGGAGCTCGCCCTCACTGATGGCACAGCTTTTCCAGCTGCCACTCAGATTGTTTTAAACGACTTCTATGTTGATGATTGTATCTCGGGATGTGATTCCGAGCATGACGCACTCATTCTGTATGATGAATTGACCCTTCTTTTGAGGTTAGGTGGTTTCGAACTGTGTAAGTGGAGTTCAAACTCCATGACTCTATTAGATAACATTCCTCTTGATCATGAAGAGAAACAACAACTCCGTAGTTTCGGCGATGGTGAAGAAACAGTCGCCAGAACGCTAGGACTTTATTGGCAACCTATCGATGACTTATTGCTGATTCAGTCACCTATCGTGAACTGTGACACTTCAATTACCTTTACTAAGCGTTCATTTTTGTCCATTGTTGCCTCTATCTTTGACCCCTTGGGTTTAGTGTCACCTATTGTGGTTGCTTGTAAGATTCTCTTCCAAGATTTGTGGATTCACAAACTCGGTTGGGATGACCCTTTTCCAATGGAAATCGCGCAAGCGTGGCTGAATGTTTATAGCAATTTACCTGCGATTTCTGAGATTTTTACTCCACGTTTGATTAAGCCTGCTTCAGAAATCAAATCTATGCAACTTCATGGCTTCTGCGACAGCAGTCGGCAGGCCTATGGAGCTTGTCTCTATTTATTGTCAATTGATACCAACGGCATCGTCACTGTTGTACTTGTGTGCGCTAAGTCGAAGGTTGCTCCTCTTAAACAGTTGTCTTTGCCCAGACTTGAGTTATGTGGTGCACTTCTGCTTTCCAAATTGCTTGCAAAGGTGCATCCCGCTTTGAACTTGCCTATTGAATCCGTCTATTGTTGGACAGATTCCACTATTGTTTTGTCTTGGTTGGCTTCGCCCCCCTCAAAATGGAAAACCTTTGTAGCCAATAGAGTTGCTGAAATACAAAGGCTTACTGTCCACTGCGCCTGGAAACATGTCTCTTCCCGTGACAATCCAGCCGACATAATTTCCCGAGGCTGTATGCCCTCGGAATTGAAAAATAATCAGCTATGGTGGTATGGTCCAGCATGGTTGAAGGCCTTTACAAGCTCCAGTACTTTTGATATCTTTGACACTCCTGTGTCCGAATTGCCTGAGTGTAGAATTTCGTGTGCAAATGTATCTAAACCTGTTCACATTGATTTTTTAGACAATTTTTCTTCCTACACGAGATTGTTGAGGGTCATAGCCTACTGTATTAGGTTTGTCTCTAATTGTAGAAATACCACTAGGATCAGTGGTCCACTCACTGCCATTGAAATTGATGTTGCACTACTTACATGTGTGAAAATGATTCAAGCTCAGTGCTACTCTACTGAACTTGCTGCTCTAATGAAGAATGAGCAAGTGCCATCCACTTCCACCATCAGCAATTTGCACCCTTTGCCTCACTCTGATGGCACTATTCGTGTGGGAGGCCGTTTGGAATTGGCCGACCTTCCATTTGATATAAAACACCAGATACGTTTGCCCAATGACCATCATTTCACTAAAGTCCTGGTCAGACATACCCATTTAAAGTTGCTTCATGGCGGGGTCCAGGTTGTGATTGCGACTATCCGACAACGCTTCTGGATACCTTCACTACGAAAACTTGTTCGTAGCCTATCTCGCTCTTGTGTTACTTGCGTGCGCTACGCTGCATGTCCTTCTGAACAGTTAATGGGTCAACTCTCAGCTGTTCGCCTCCATCAAACCTTTCCCTTTAATCACGTTGGTGTTGATTACTGTGGTCCATTTACTATCAGGTACGGTGGCCCCAGGTCAAAGGTCTCTACTAAGGCCTACATCGCAATGTTCGTTTGTATGGTTACGAAGGCTATGCACACTGAAGTCGTCACTTCCCTCTCCAGTCATGCTTTCGTTGTAGCTTTTACTCGCTTCTGCAGTAGAAGGGGTGTTCCCGCTCAAGTGTATTCCGACAATGGTACCAACTTTCAAGGCGCACAGTCTGACCTTGCTGATCTTGGTTCGTTGCTCTCCTCTGCAGATTTTCAATCTGTTGTTCAAGATTCTACCTCATTGCTACTAATTCAGTGGCACTTCGTTCCTCCTAGTTCTCCGCATTTTGGTGGAATTTGGGAGGCAAACATCAAATCTTTGAAATCTCATTTAATAAGAATCATGAAGGCTCAAGTAATTAAGTATGAAGAATTGACCACTCTCGTGGTGCAAATTGAAGCTATTCTAAATTCTAGACCCATTTCGCCTATGACTGAGGATCCTACTGACTTGTGCTATCTCTCGCCAGGTCACTTTCTGGTTGGACGACCTTTGAATGCCTTGCCCATTCCTGACGTTTCTGAAGTGCCCATCAATAGGTTGTCTAGATGGCAATTACTTCAACAGATTTTGACTTCATTGTGGCGTAAATGGTCCACAGATCATTTACTCTCCCTTCAACAACGTCACAAGTGGAACCGTGTGTCTCCTAACCTCAAGGTTGGCACGCTTGTGCTTATTATGGATGACAATGTTTCTCCTACTTACTGGCGACTTGGACGCATTCTTGAGGTTCACTGTGGTAAGGACGGCCTAGCTCGTGTGGTCTCTCTACATACCACCTCTGGACTCTTGAAACGTCCCATTGTCAAGGTGTCTCCCTTGTTGCCGCAGAACTAAACCCTCTTGTATTTCATAAACAACCTGCCTGTTGTTTCTGTGCGGGCAATATGGTTCGGCCACTGTCTTGGCAAACCAGTTTTGTGTTTCCCTATTTGTTTCCACTCTGTGTGGTTGTACATATCTTTATTATTTGTCTTCATTGTATTTATTCATTGTCAAGTTTGTTTTGTTTATGTTGGTTAGTTGTCATGATTCATTTGTTTTGATTACATGTCGTATTCCCACTGCCGGTGTTTCCAGTGGGATATTTTTGCTTAGAAGATATTTTGTTATTCTAAGTTGGGCACTTTGATTCTTCTTCTTTCTCTTTGTATTCTCTTTGACTTGTCTTTGAACGTTCTGCTGTGATTGGCTGCTTTCAGCTTATCAGAGGCCTCCTTGCTGTTTGTAGCGACCAATCACGTGTTTCTTCTTCGTCTTTAAGCTTGTAGCCATGACAGAATGTTGTGCTTTGATACTGGTTGTGATCTATCGACGAATATCCAGTTAATCACTTCTGTAATTGGTGCTATCTTCATAGTAACCGTGCTTAGTGATCATATCCTGCACATGATTCATATTTTTGTTAGGGCAGTGACATTTTGGTGATTTTCGGTCTCATCAGACCATGCTTGTTGTTATCGCTACGCGCCATGTTGACGAATCCTTCAATCCGCGGCGTCGGATAGTTTGTTGTAACATGTTTAATTCTGATCTTCACCTATTGCCTAACAATTTGTCATCACGCGTATGAATATGATTTTGTTTCGTGTGATAAGTAATTCATCGTTTGTCTTGAGGCATGTGCTACAAGGCCATGCACTATCTTCCTGCACCATCACTGAAATGGAGGTTGACACTGGGCTCAACTACTTTACTATTGTGACAATACCGTGCGATTGGCATATCCCGGTATTTGTATGACAGCAACTACTTTGATTTCCTGCGTTTCACACATAGTTTGTTTTATTAACAATTCATTTTTGGGCTTACGGTATCGGCGCATCACTGTAAGTCAGTACTGGTTCGACGACACATTCTCGTTCCATGCGACCTGTTTTCATTATTTGTTGCAACTCCACTTGCGTTGCATGTTTAAACTATACCATTCTTTGGAACCGCCTTGTATAGCATGCCGTTCCTTGATGTATTGATCTGCAGCTACGTTCAAGACAATTTATGTGTTTTAGGCTTAAGCCTTACGTGTGTTAATTCCATGCGAGTGTTTCTTCAATTGTGTAAATTTGTGCCAGTGTTTCTCATCTATTTGTGTGCCACCTTTGAATATTTATTTTATGTGCCACCTATTTGATAATATATCTTATTATTAGTAATTGTTTGTGTTGTGTCCTTTATGCCTTCCTGGACCTCCTTACTCGGTGACAATGATATTGTCTGGTCCTCCACATGTTTGCTAAATTGTTATGCGACCTTTTATAAAGTCAACCCTTTTTATCATTACATCTTTATCTAATGCTTTGGCCAACAAACCCTTATACATGTCCGCTATTACCAGGATACTCTTGGTGGGTTGTTGACTTCCCGCGTTGGCCATTACATATGTATCTATATATATATACGAATATATATATACCAGGTGGCCCACCTGCGCCGTGCAATCTACTTATAAATGTCCCACATGTACTAGTGTTGAACGGGAGGTCTAATAACTGAATTGCTAAGGGGTAACCTTGCATACAAGCAGGTTACGTCAGGATGCCAAGAGATAACAACCAGACAGCCGCACACTGCATGTTCCTCAGTGCTCCCGTCTAATGCGCCCCCACATCGGTATGAAGTCCCGCTGGAGAGCGCAGAATAGTAGCTTTGCACGTGGCACAGCTGTATTAAAGTTGCTATCAACACATCGACAATGGCTGAGGTATTCACCAAAAACGAGTGCACACACACATAATTCTAATCTATGGAGAATCTGGTCACAATCCCACCAAAGCTCGCACATTAATAGACGCCGGCCTTTTGTACATGAAATTCCCCGAACAGAGCTGTATTTAAGTGCTAATGGATTGAAGCACATACCAGCCTGGCTAGACCCGTCTGCAACAATTCTGATGTCGTGCAGACTGTACATCATAATTGTGATAGAAGCCTTCACACGGTACGTTGAATTTCACCGTTGAGTTGTTGAATTTCAGGGGCTTTACAACATAGTGAGCATGTAGCCCCGTGTACTTGAGTGTGTGAAGAATTTGTCTGATAACCTGTGTCACTATTGTTATTTTATTATTACAGTCTAGTGCAGACATCATAGTGACAATAATAATAATAATAATAATAATAATAATAATAATAATAATAATAATAATAATAGGAATCCTGTTACAGTACTTTTGTAGTAAAATTACTGCTAAATTGTTGCACAACATCCAACATATTGTATACCACGTTGAAACGCTCCTTGCAAACAACGATTTCTGTAATAAACAGGGTTCGTTTGTAAACACGCCAAAGATGCAGAAAAGAAAGTTTAATAACACATTAATTTGTACATGTAGGTTACAGAAATTCCACTCTACAATAGCATTGCTTGCTATGTGGACAAAAACTCACATATTATTGCATCAAAGCTTAGAAAAAAAATTTAATGTCACACTTGGACAGCTATTCATAATGAATAGACATGTCCCTGGTGGCGAATACAATGATGAACACGTCTCGCAGTGTCTGCATGGACACGTCCTAACATTTCAGGTGTCACTGCTGCACAGGCCTCACCAATACGTTGTTTTAATTGATCAACATTTTCTGGCGCCGTATCGTAGACTTTTGATTTTATATAGCCCCACAGAAAGAAGTCCAGGCGATCGTGATGGCCCCTGCCATGGGCCTCCACGACCTATCCACCGATCAGGGTATCGTGCATTTAGATATTCCGTAACGGCTCGGAAGGTGTGAGGTGGAGCACCATCATGTTGGTACCGATGTTGTAATACAACCTGGAGTGGAATATCTTCTAGAAGGTTTTCCAGAGTCAAATCAGTTTGTAGAAATTCAAGATAATTCCTACCTGTGAGTCTGGACGCTATTGAAACAGGCCCAATTATGTAGTCTCCCAGAATACCACACCACACATTAACTCCCCAGTGGATCTGAACATGCTGTGCTCGAACCCAGTGGGGGTTCACTGGAGCCCAGTAATGAAGATTGTGAGTATTGACGTTGGCACCATTGGCGAAATAGCATTCATCACTCCACAGAATATTCCTGGCGAAATGTGGATCTTGTTGTAATGCAGCGGCCATTCTTCGGCAATATGCTACACTGTGATCGAAATCATTTCCATACAGTTGTTGGTGTAGGTGCGGCTTATACGGATGCCATTTTCGCTCCTTCAGGATCCTCTGTATTGAAGTTCGTGGCACTCCCAGCTTCCTTGCAGCTTCTCTTTGCCCTAAGCAACAATAAATATGTGCACATTGTAACATTGATGGTTCGTATTATTATTATTATTATGGTTTCAAGAGGCTAAATTATCTTGCACCAGCACTATTTAATGAACTACCACCTCGATTGTCCAACATGAACAGCAAACAACTAGCTATACGTCGCATAAAAAATGATTACCTAAATAAACATTAATTTATAACATAAACGTATTATTGTATGCACTCTTGTATTGAAATACAAACTGTATAATGCTGTGAAAAATTATTAATGTCTCACAGATAATCTCTACTGATTTTGCCGTCAGATTCCTGAGACATATCACAAATGTATCATCAATAGTAATTAATAAATACATTCTAATACAAAATTCAAATAATAATAATAATTATTATTACTATTACCAGCAGTAGCTCAGTAAGGTGAAGTGTAACTGACCATGTGTAGGATTCCGTTCGAAGTACTCTTGTACATTCCGTACAACTTCAGCATTACCGCAGACGGGTCTAGTCCTGGAACATTCCATTCGTTCGTAATTGCAGCTCTGTTCGGCGAAATACTTGTCGAGACGGCAGGCGTCTCTCTGGAAACACCAGTGCATACCGTCTACGGGCTTCAACGGCATTACGACCAGCTTCTCCATATATTAGTATAATATCCGTGTACTCATCTATGCTGAATACACCCGCCATTGCCAATATGTTGCCAGCAACTGTCGTGTCGCTCTACCACATTTTATGAGTTTATTGCGCTCTCAAATGCGAGGGTCGAAAAGGCAATGGGGTGCATTAGACGGGTAGAGCTGAGGAACATGCAGCTAGCGACTATCCGGTTGTTATTCCTTCGTATTCTGACGTAATCGGCCAGCATGCACTGTGACCCCTGTGGAAATCAGTTATTAGGCATCCCATACAGCATTAGTGTATGCGGGACATCTAAAACTAGATTGCACGGGGGAAACGGGCCACCTGGTATATATCACTTTCTTGTGGACACGATAACTACCGCAATTTTGCACCAAACACTTTGACATTTTTACATAATATGTATCCCTATAAAATCTTGGTCGAGTTTGTTAAAGGGCACAATCGGTCGACGGGGGTGAAGGTGGTTTTTTTTCTCGAAAAAGTGAAATATCGCTATAATTCCCTTAATATTTGAAATATCGAATCCATTCAAAGTTCATACTATGTGCCGGATAAGACCCAAAAATGTATGTTTGAAAAGTTTTTTGATAGCACTAACCATTGACCAAAGGGGTGGGAAAAAGTGTTTTTTTCGGGAAACATTAATTATATCTCTCTTAAGAGGCACAATATAAAAACCGTACAGAATGGAAAATATTCTCCTAATAATTACCTAAAACTTTTGTCTGGAAGAATTTTTGATATGACCCACTATTTCGCCAAGGGATGAGAAAAATGATTTCGGAATTATAAGAAAATGCCAAGAAAAAGTAAAATTTCGCTATAACTCCCTTAATATTTGAAATATCGAATCCATCTAAAGTTCATACTACGTGTCGGATAAGGCCCAAATATTTATGTTTGAAAAGTTTTTGATAGCACCAACCATTGATCAAAGGGGTGGGAAAAAGTGGGTTTTTCGGGAAACATTAATCATATCTCTCTTAATAGGCACAATATCAAAACCGTACAAAATGGACAATATTCCCCTAATAATTACCTAACACTTTTGTCTGAAAGAATTTTTGATATGACCCACCATTACGCCAAGGGATGAGAAAAATGATTTCGGAATTATAAGAAAATGTCAAGACCCATCAGAGGTTGCCATGACATCACTACTAAATTGATGAGGGATGAGCCATCAGACGTTGCCATGACAACGCACTTGCACGAGATCACATTCAGTTTTCTATCTGACTAAGTCTGAAGTGGCATCGGTGACGTAACTGGTAGCATGCTGAACTTCTATGCCCAAGGTCGCAGGTTCAAAGTCGGCCAAAGTCGTCGGATTTTCTAAGAGCGCTAAAATCCCTCAGTATGATTTCCTTTGGAGGGGAAGTTCCAACGTTCACTGCGAGTTCTTTGTTGCGGTGGCATCTAGTAACCAAGTTCACAGCTAGGTGTCGTTGACGGTAGTATATGGTAGCAACATTAGGCCCATCCCCTACACCCCAAAACCACCGTCAGTTCAAAAGTTTATATATAATTTATGTATATATGTATATATGTACCTATATACTGTATATCAGTTTCTTGTGGACACGATAACTACCGCAATTTTGCACCAATCACTTTGAAATATTTACATAATAAGTATCCCTATAAAATATCGGTCGAGTTCGTTAAAGGGCACAATCGGCCGACGGGGGTGAAGGTGAACGTGAAGTTGGGGGCTTTTTTCGAAAAAGTGAAATATCGAATCCATTCAAAGTTCATACTATGTACCGGATAAGGCCCAAAAATTTATGTTTGAAAAGTTTTTTGATAGCACCAACCATTGACCAAAGGGGTGGGAAAAAGTGGGTTTTTCGGGAAACATTAATCTTATCTCTCTTAATAGGCACAATGTCAAAACCGTACGAAATGGACAATATTCCCCTAATAATTACCTAAAACTTTTGTCTGAAAGAATTTTTGATATGACCCAACATTACGCCAAGGGATGAGAAAAATGATTTTGGAATTATAAGAAAATGCCAAATACCATCAGAGGTTGCCAAGACAACGCCATTGACGAGATCACATTCATTTTAGCCTACTTTTCACACTTTGCAGAAATGAGAAAAATAGACTTATGAGATCGATCCAGGAAAATGTGTCTGTCTGTCCTTCTGTCTGTCTGGCTGGCTGTGTGTGTGTGTGTGTCTCCCCCCTATCAACTCCTGAACGGCTGCAGCAATCGAAACCAAATTTAGTATGAGTAAAGATGTATACCGGAATATCTCAGGCCCATATTTGCATAAGATGCCAGTGCTACCAACTGCTAAAAAAATGCACTAGGAATTTGAGCTCCATGTTGGATATCTTGGAAGGTATACATGGGAGCTATTCCAAAATTGGCACACATGTAGATAATACTATTTCAGTTTAATTTCCAGGAGGCCATACATGACAGTGTTGCCAAAATAATTTTAAGCCTTTTGATAGGTCCAATTTTTAAATGCATATAACTTCTACACTATCAATTGGACTTCAACCAAATTTTGTATGTAATATGTGTACATAAACAGATATGACTGAGTGTATTCTTAAGAGCCACCAGGGCTGCCAACTGTTAATAATTGCTCTCTCAATTTTTTTAAATCCAAATACCAATATATCGGAAAGTATGCAAGCCGACAGCTTTAAACTATGCACACGTATATTACCTGACATTTGACATTAATTTGGAGTATCTTATATACGTCAGTTCTACCAACATGATTCTAAGCCTGCTGATAGGACCAATTTTTAAAAATATGTAACTTCTATACTGTCAGTTGGATTTCAACCAAATTTCGTATGTGCTATGTGTAACATAACAGATATGACTATAAGTATTCTTAAGAGCAATCAGGGCTGCCAACTGTTAATAAATGGTGTCTATATTTCTTACCCTTATATCAATATATCAGAAAATATGCAAGCCAACAGCTCTATACTTTGCATGCGTATAGCATCTGACATTCTAGATTAATTTGGAGTAATTAATATAAGTCAGTGCTGCCAGCATGATGCTATGCCTGATGATAGCTCCTATTTTAAAATACATGTAACTTCTATACCAACAAATGGATTTCATCCAAAATTGGCACTAAAAGATATCATAATATTTCAGACCAGCACTCTCATGACATTGTTGCCAACATGTTTTTACGTTTACTAATAGGGGCAACATTAATCTCGGGATTTTCCGCCAACACAAAGTTCCTCCATTCTCTACTAGAAAGCGCTGTAGTGTCAATGGGCCAGCTGCGTAGCCAAGAGGGGGGGATCGGCAAGGTTGTGATTTGTGTCTGTTACACCACATTGGTGATGTACAGTTGCCGCCTTTCGGCCCGACTCCACATTTGAGGCTAGACACGTCTTCATGACAACGTATAACCACAGTATATCTACACAGTCTCGAAGCTTGGTTCACATTTTCTACAGGCGCGCGTCGCTCTCACTCAGCCAGCAATCATGTGCGGACTGCGCTGTGTTGGTGAATGTTGTTGCTGGTTTTATTGTATGTTAGTATTGTGTAACAGTTATATCTTTAATCATGTGTTTAACAAGAGGAGATGTGCAGTGCAATCAACAGATCAAATATTAAACGCCATATTTCAGTGTTGCTAAGTAGCCGCTTCGGTGGCGTAGTTGGTAGCATTCTGAACTGCTGTGCCCAAGATTGTGGGTTCAACGTTCAAACCCGGCCGAAGTCGTCGGCTTTTTTAAGAGCGTTAAAATCCTTCAGTATGCCTTCCTTCGGAGGGGAAGTAAAGCCGGCGCACAGTGGGGCAAGAGTGCCTCAAATGCCACATTAATTCTAATTTTACTTAATAGGATTTCTAACTTATATATCATTATCAAGGACATGTTTGTGTCTTACGAAAAGTGAAAATACAGTTCATTTGACATTAGTTTATTAATATACAGTAATAGTTGTAAAACAAAAGCCTCCGTGGCTTAGGCGGCAGCACGCCGGCCTCTCACCGCTGGGTCCGTGGTTCAAATCCCGGTCACTCCATGTGAGATCTGTGCTGGACAAAACGGAGGCAGACAGGTTTTTCTCCGGGTACTTCGGTTTTCCCTGTCAAAATTTCATTCCAGCAACACTCTCCACTATCATTTCATTTCATCTGTCATTCATTTAATCATTGCCCCAGAGGAGTGCGTCAGGCCTCGGCAGCCGGCACAGTTCATATCCTCGCCGCTAGATGGGGGGCTTCATTCATTGCATTCCTGACCCGGTCGGAGACTGGAAGCAGGCTGTGGATTTTCATTTCAATAGTTGTAAAACATTGTACAAATTATAACTGTAGCAAAATAATTATTTTGGAAATGCAGAAAGCAACTTAAATTACACGAATCCTCAGAACTAGTGAAAGTACAATTGTCTCAATTACTACCATCACTCCCTTCATCATCATCATCATCATCATCCCGACTCCTGAGACTAAATTGTAGATATAAATGGAGATTTTAATAAATCTAATGCTACTTTCGGAAGGTCTTGAAGGTTTTATTTTTGGAAGTTTCCTCTTGCTAGTGATAAGTGGATCAGAACTTACCAAAAAATAATTTAAAATATCGGCATTTGTTTTCTGTCGACTACATTTTCTGGAATAATTTTCCCAGCAATTTTTGAAATCCTCATTACGTGCTTCCTGTGCTTACTTTGTTAACTGTCCTATAGGAAGCAATGCGGACGATACTATTTCAGGTCCATGTATCAAATATTTGTGCAGTGTAGGAGACATGTTGCACCATAGGTATTTCTGAATGAAATATCTTGCCGTGCTGCAGGCAAAAACTCTAAATGTTTCATGATTTCCAGAAGTTTTCTCCTTGTGATGAACATTATATTTGAGCTGGTACCTGAAATAAACCCAGACAAGATTTTATATGACGCCCTCCGATTTTCTCTGTTCTTGATTTTATTGTAATTTAGAGAAAAGCAGCAAAAAGTAGCAGCAAAACTAAACTGATCTACAATATAGAGACCACAACCACTAGATAAAATCAACAATGCATGCTCGGACTGCCTCGGAACATCACTATTCACCTTCTTATATCTTATATCTCAAGATGGTAATTATAAGCAGACGTGTAAAGAACGATTTTGCTGACACACAAATATTACTATACTAGCAATAGTCCCCGGCTTCGCCCGGTGGATTTGTTTGTTTTATGGATGATAATGAATACTACTACAGAACTGGCACATAATACTTAAATTAACAGAAAAAAATATTTTAAAAATATAACTTTTTGTGGTGATGGTGGGGGTGATAAGTAGTACAGCATAATGGACATAACATTCAGGTCATTTTCCCATAATGATAAAGACAATAATGAATAGGGAAACGGCTATTTACTAACTACAGCACTGACACATTTAATTTACAAACGAATTGAAAAATATGATTAGAAAGAGGAGTATGTGACATAAAAGACACTGACTAGGGCCTATATCTCATTGGCTGTTAGAAAAGTAGAGACCAATAGTGTCGTCTTTTGTCGCATAGTGTCATAGGAATATAATCAGAGCACTTTCGAAAACTTCGGCTGTCCCGAGCTCCTGAGGTAGCAATGGTGTAGCAATAGCTCAAGGATAAGGATCTGAATAAATGAAAGTAAATTTGAAAGCACCAACGTTTATTGCAGCTGATTACCTCTATGTACTCACCAACACCATCGCACTTATACAGAGGCATAATATTTTCATGATGATAACTGTTTTACGGGGCCTAAGAAATTTTCTTGCAATAAGTACTCCCAGTGACTCCAATTTATAAGCAGCGCAAGTTGTAACTATTTTCGCAATTCTGGTAGGGGTGACGTGATGCAGCTCGCATTGCCAGCCAACAATTGACTTATTACATTATTCTTACAGTTACACTATACGGACGTGAATGGTTCTAGGACCTTAAAACGTAGTTTTCAAATTCATTTTGTCTGTTGTTCTAAATGTAGGTAATGAAGAGAGTTGTTCAAAATATCAAGTGGACCGTGTTACCCACAGGGTTACAAAAGGTAAATACTGTACATTAAGTTTGGTTAAGATTGGTGAAACGATGTAGACTTGTGACAAAGGGCCTAAATGCAGGGAATGGAGTGGTCTGTCCGAAATTTCACGTAGATAGTGTTACTCGTCGGGTTCCAAAGGGTAAGTATGTACAATTTGGTTCAGATCGGTGAAACGGTGTAGATTTGTGCCAAAGAGCCTAAATGTAGGGAATGAAGTGGTCTGTCCGAAATTGCATGTAGACCAGTGGTTCTTAACTGGTGGTCCGCGGATGCCTCGGGAGTGGTCCGCGCGAGAAGAGGGTCCACCAGCATGTATACAAAAGTGACCAATAAATGGGGATTTCGAAAACGATGGGCGTTGAAAGAGAATCGTCCGAATGTATTTGCGGCGATGACTAACATATTTTGAATTGAAATATCTTTAAAGTAAGTGTTATCGAGGAAGGGTTACAACTGATTAGGAGTATTGGGGGGAGGGGGGTCCGTAGATGATTCAATTTCAGGCTGAGTGGTCCGCAGACTTCTACGGGTTCAGAACCACTGATGTAGACAGTGTTACTCGCAGGTTTCCAAAGGGTAAGAATACACATTTTGGTTCAGATCGGTGAAACGGTGTAGATTTGTATAAGTAACAGGCAGACAAACCAACATTGAGCTTTATACCGTATTTACACATGCTAGTGCAACAATCACAATAACGCAGGTTATCACAAAAATTCTACACACACACCCATGTACACGGGGCAACATGACCACGATGTCTAAGCCCCGCAAAGAAATATTAACTGTGGACACGATAGCATAGAGAATACTACAGTCCAATAAATCCTTGAGCAACACTGAAAAATGGCTTCAAATACCATATCATATCTCCAATTTTCACATGCTAGTGCAACAATCACAATAACTCAGGTTATCAAAAACATTCTACACACACACCCATGTACACGGGGCAACATGACTACGATGTCTAAGCCCTGCAAATGAAATAACAACTGTCTACACATGAAAACTGCAAAACGGTGAGGAGAATGTAGGAATGTTTGCCACTATTTTTAGCCTATTTTCAATTTTGAAAAAAATAGGCTTATGAGATCACCTTTTGTCCGTGTGTGTGTGTGTGTGTGTGTGTGTGTGTGTGTGAGGTGTGTGTGTCCCCTAATAACTTTTAAACGGCATGAGCGATTTCAATGAAACTCGGTAAGTTCATAGCACTACTCCCGGCAACCCCGACCGTGCCGTTCAAATTTTGTTACGTCTCACCAATCCAACATGGCGACTATGCGAAATATTTCACCAGCATTCAATATCTCCGAAACAATTACCGTTATCACCCTGGAATATTTTTTTTGGTGATAAAGGGAACTACTAGTAGTTCACCTATGTGACTTGAAAAAATGGTAACTACAAAACCAACATGGCGGCCAAGCGAAGTTGCAACATTTAAATAGACGTTTCTCGCGATTTAACCACCAAACGCAATAAAACTTGGTACATTATATGTTTATACACATTGTAATGCACCGACATCTAACTTCGTTCAATTGTTTACATAACCACAAGATGGCGGCTGTGCGACATATTTCACCGGCATTCTATATCTCTGAAACTATTAGGGGTATTACCCTGGAATTTTGTACGGAGATAAAGGGCACTACTAGAAGTTCATCTATAAGATTTTCAAAAACCGGTTATCTACAAAACGAACATGGCGGCCAAGCGAATTTGAAAATTTAAATAGACCTTCCTCGCGATTTAATGTTCCAAACGCAATGAAACTTGGTACAGGAAATGTTTATACACATTGTAATGCACTGGTATCTAATTTATTTCAATTGTTCACATAACCTCAAGATGGCAACTGTGCAAATTTTAAAATTAAGTTTTTATTTCTAGTGTCGTAATCATGCGATCGAAGTGAAAGTTTGAATAATGAACCTACGCAATAATTTTCCTTTAATGGTACATGACTGTAAGGCCTATACATTTAACAATCCAACATGGCGACCATCCGAAATATTTAGACGGCTCTGAAGATCTACGAATCTATTATAGCAATCAAACTGAATATTTTTATGTTCATAGGGGCTATGAACATAAGTTCACCTATAGGACTTTCAATAACCTGGTGATCACAAATCCAACATGGCGGCGACGCGAAGTATGAATATTCACATGGACGATTCTCGCAATTTAACCATCCGAGTGCAGTGAAACTTGGTACAGTAAATCCGTATACGAATGTTAATCCACTGGCATTTAATTTATTTCAATTGTTTCCATAATAAGAAGATGGCAGCTGTGCGAATTTTTAAAATCTTGTTGTTATTTCTTGTGTCCTAATCATGCGATTGAAGTTTGAATGCTACAATACACAAATATCTTCATGTAACAGTACATAACTAAGGACCTACATATATAAAGTCCAACATGGCGACCATCCGAAATATTTAGTCGGTTCTCAATATCTACGAATCTATTACAGCAATCAAACTGAAATTTTGTGTGTTGTTAGTGGCAGTTAACATAAGTAGGATATATGAAAATAGGCTGTATAGTTCTTCACGGAACTACTTGTTCTTTGACAGGATAGCATTAACAAATTTTACTGGACTATCATGATACAGAGTAAATCGTTGTTGCCTAGTGACAACCTGTCCATCAATGGTGCGGCGTTGACTATCATGATATAGTGTTAGTCGTTGTCGCCTAGCGACAATATGTCCGTCGAGTTATTAGATCGGTGAAACGGTGTAGATTTGTGCAAAAGGGCCTAAATGCGGGGAATGGAGTGGTCTGTCCGAAATTTAACATAGCCTAAACTATTCCTCTTGAATCAGGCTATCATATACAAACATAATTTTTCGAATCCGACTGGTAGTTCCAGAGATTAGCGCGTTTAAACAAAGAAACAAACACGCAAACTCTTCAGCTTTACATTACATTACATTATGCGAACCGGTCAAAACTAAGGACCACGCAAATGTCATTTCATTTCCTTCTCATAGTTCTTTCTTCCTTTCTCTTCCCCCACACTTCCTTCATTCAGCTTTATTAAGTATAGATAACAAGTAAAAATATCATTACATACCTGAACACGAAGGTTCCATGGCGAAACAATGAATACATTCCGAAAACACGACTTATCTGCTCTGCAATATCTCAATTACTGTGGGCTCCCCAAGCGAGACGCAGTGTGGTCAAGGTCACAACATGTTTCAACATGGTCGAGCAAGTCTCCTAGTGTTCTGTTATACCAAAAATATCATCATACGACCAATTCCAGTTTTTGAATTATTGCCGCATTTGAGGCACGCTTTTCCCACTTTGCGGCGGTCCCATGTCATAGATTTATGGCTTGTGAAACATCCTTCCACTAACTAAACTTGTGTGAAGCTAAATTTCTAGGTTAGATTTCGTTGAAATGCTCTATCAAAGTTCCAACGTTCACCACGAGGTGTTTGTGACATCTGGTAGCGAAAGTTGGAACTACTTGAAATTGAATGTAACTTGTAGCTCACCCCATGGGTGTCCACTTGAAGCAGCTACAGCCTCTGGCAAGTCGAACATATCATCGGACAGTCCCGGCACTAAAAGCCATACGCTAAATAAAAATAAAGTGTTGCCATTTCTCGCATAAAGGGAGGGGAGGGGGTTGTGTGAGAAACGTTTTATTAAGTGTATACATAATTGTATTATTGTATTATGAATTACACAGGGGAAATAATTGTTACTCCTCGTCCAATCTAATTGGGTGTATTCGTGATGACCAACTGGGAAGTCATTCTATTAATATAGACTGTTCAAATAACAATAAGAAGACACCCGAGTTTCAAACGGACCCTAAAAGGTAAGACTTGAGCTATGGATTTTAGGCTAGTATTATAAAGCTTTTCAAACAAACAACGGAACTAGGTCTTTAACTGGTTACAAATCAATAATAATGTTATTGGTTTTACGTCCCTTTTAACTACTGCGGCTTTTAGAGACGCCGGGGTGCCGGAATTTTGCCCCGAAGGGGATCATTAACGTGCCAGTAAATCTACAGACACGGCTCCCTTGCATTTACGCACCCTCAAATGCGAGCTGACTGCGCCACGATTAGATCTTGCAACCTTAGGTACAGCAGGCGAGAACGTTACCGCCGAGCCCCGCAACCATTCGGTTATGAATCAGAAGCATGTCTCGGTAGGATATCTATGCATGGCTACGCCCAAGATCGCGGGTTCAAAACCGGCCGAAGTCGTATTTTTAAGAGCGTTAAAATCCTTCAGTAGCCTTCCTTTGGAGGGAAAGTGAAGCCGGCGATCCCATGTCATAGATTTATGGCATGCAAAAGAACCTACCACTACAATGGTAGTGTAGTAGTGAGGTAAGGGGAAAGCTGCTCCACTTCTTTTTGAACCCTCCTCGTATCGGCCCCGAACCTGATATCTCGCTAACCAATAATGGGATTAGAACATACAGGTGTCCTAGACATCATAGTAATGCCCCTGATTTCCTATAGCCTCTTTATTTAATTAAAAGACAAACACTAAAAGGTCATCCGCGAGTAGTGGGGTAGTGTATGTTGTGTTGCAAGTCGCGTGTGTGCTTGAATACGTATGGCTATGATGGGAAAAGGTTAGGTGATGAGGGAGGACTCGGGTTGAGTGAGGACTCGTTTTGATGGTATTTTTTCCGCTCTATTTGATGAAGAGGTTATTTTTTTAAATGGGTGGAATTTGGAAACGCAATTTGAGGTAAACGTGTGTTTTTTACATTTTGTCCATTAGTGTTTTTTTAATGCATGCGCACTTGAGGGCTTTTGTAAGAGAGCCGGCTTTATAGGATAAATGATTATTTATAGATGAGTTTTTTTAAAATATTTATTAAGAACCAAAAAACTAATAGGTCATCCGCTTTTTAGTGTCTCGCTAACCAATAATGCGATTTAAACAAATGGGGTGTCGTAGGACTCGTGGTGAACCCCCCCCCCCTTTCCTATGGACGAGGTATGTCCACCCCAAAATAAAAACTACCCTTACCCTTGAGGGCGGGGGGGGGGGGGGGTGAAATAGTATTTTTTGTGTGCATACGAACTTGGCGGCTTTTGTAAGAGAGCGGGCTTGTTAAATGATTATGTATAGATGAGTTTTTTAAAATATTTATTTAAATAAACCCAAAAAACTAATAGGTCATCTGCTTTTTAGTATCTCGCTAACCAATTATGGGATTTAAACATATGGGGTGTCGTAGGACTCGTGGTGAACCCCCCTTTCCTATGGACGAGGTATGTCCACCCCAAAATAAAAACTCCCCTTACCCGGGAGGGGGGGGGGGGGTGAAATAGTATTTTTTTGTATGCATACGAACTTGGCGGCTTTTGTAAGAGAGCGGGCTTTTTAAATGATTATTTCGAGATGAGTTTTTTAAATATTTATTTAAATAAACCCAAAAACTAATAGGTCATCGGTTTTTTAGTATCTCGCTAACCAATAATGGGATTTAAACATATGGGGTGTCGTAGGACTCGTGGAGGAATCCCCTTTTCTATGAACGAGCTATGTCCACTCCCAAAAATAAAAACTACCCTTACCCGGGGGGTAAATAATATATTTATTTGTATGTGTGCGCACTGACGGCTTTTGTCAAAAAGACCTAACTACACTTTTGTTAATATTTTATGAACCCCTGATGGGATTTTGTGATAGGCAATATCCTAGCACTTGGGGTGACGCCCCGTTTTTGAATGTATGATTAGCTTTTTGTCAAAAGGGCATACATACACTTTTGTTAATATCTCGCGAACCAATCATGCTAAGGACTTGTATGAGGGGTCCTAGCACTTGGGGCGACGTTCCACTTTCGGGGGGGGGGGGTGAAACTACACCCCAAAATTGAAAAATCAATATCCTAGAAACTAAGAACCCTAAAATTAGGCGTGATAGCTGAAAAAATAGGTGATAACATAGGCTTGTACCTCGATTGGCCATTTCACCCCTAAAACAGTAAATAGTTATTTTACGAGAAAAAACCTGTTAAACACTTAAAAATGATAAATGAACCTAAGATCGTTTGTTTTTGATGAAAAATAGCAGGGGGGTGAAAACTACCCCCAAATTGAAAAACTGATACCTTGGAAACTAAGAACCCTAAAATTAGGTGTGATAGCTTAAAAAATATGTCATGAGATACGCTTTTACCTGGATAGATCATTTCACCCCTAAAACAGTAAATAGTTATTTTACAAGAAAAAACCTGTTAAACACTTAAAAATGATAATTGATCCTAAGATCTTCTGTTTTTCATGAAAAATGATAGGGGGGGGGGGGTGAAAACTACCCCCAAATTGAAAAAATCGATATCTTGCAAACCAAGAACCCTAAAATTAGGTGTGATAGTTGAAAAATAGGTGATGACATACGCTTTTACCTCGATAGATTATTTCACTCTTAAAACAGGGAATAGTAATGTTACAGGGAAAAAAGGTATTAACCACTTAAAAGCAGCGTTAAAAATCCCTCAGTATGCCTTCCTTCGGAGGGAAAGTAAAGCCGGCGGGCCCATGTCATAGATTTATGATATGTTTAAGAACCTTCCACTAATTACACCTGTGTGAAGCTAAATTGTATAGGTTAAGAATGTAAACAACGCTCTTAGATTCCTACGTTCGTTGCCAAGAGACGACTGTGGTGACGTCTGGTAGCTAAGTTCTGAACTAGTAGTCGTTTACGGTGTCGTTTGCTGGCAAAAGTAGGAACTACTTGAAAATTGATCGTATGCAGTCCATACTTGAATTAAGACAGATACACACACTAATACAGTCATCACAATCAACACCGGTTATCAGACAGATTCTACACACACCCAAAGTACACGGGGCTACATGACCGCGTTGCTGTAGCCCCTACACTTAAGAACCAACCAATCATTCCAACCAACCAACCAACCAACCAACCAACCAACCAACCAACCAACACTTAAGAGCATAAGCGTTTTGTGAAACCATGCTTTAATGAACGTGTGTATGGAGGATGACAGCTTGCTAATTATTATTATTATTATTATTATTATTATTTTATCATTTTTACTATTATTATTATTATTATTATTATTATTAGGTAATTATGGATTTATGTGTATATATAGCTAATGAATAAGGTTACAGAGTTGTATGAGGTGTTGTACAAGTGAGGATGGCCAACCTGTTGCCATGTCCCATGAATTTATCCAAAAGAGCCAAAATGTTAAGGTTATCGACCTGAGATTTTAAAAACTAATTATCGGAGAGGTTGAAGTAAGATGTGCTAGGACTCCCAATGACTAACCCTTTCCCATCATTTATGAATTGACCCAAAACGTTTTACCTGACAAGACTGAGTGTACCCTGTTGCAGCCTTTAGAAAATCGAACCCGGACCTCTGTGTTGACAGCAGACTGATAAAGTTGCAATTTAAACAAACACATGTTTGAATGCATTTGCTCTAGTTGCTGTCTGTGCTCGGACTAGGTGGGCAGAACTTGTGACACTTGGTGATAAGAATAGTACACTGTTGTCAGAAAGTATTAGGTTTCTTGTCTGACTGATAGAACATGTGAAGTTGAAGCGGTCTGCACTTTACAACTTAGACAAACACTACTTTACTTACGTACTTACTTGCTTACTTACTTATTGCTCGGCGCTACAGTCTCTGAAGAACCTTGGCCTCCTTTATGACCTGCCTCGACGCTAGGATAGTCGTAATTGAAAAAGCCACGGCCGCCTTCTTTTCAATTCTACACTGTACACCGCAGTCAAAATCAAAAAATACATGATCCGGTCAGGAATTGAAGCTGGTGTTGTTTCGAAGAAAAGACAAGCATTCTATAAACTTAACCACTTAACCCCTAATGGTTTGCGTGATCGTAAAGATGAAAATTAAATCTAAACTATAACTAAAACTAACTACACACTTATATACTAGAAGGACAGAAGGAATAAAAATGGCCCTCAACCCTCAAGAATGTGGATTGAGGGAGTTGGAAGGAAGGAGAGCCATGAAAGGCAGATAGAAAAGTAAAAGAGGAGAGGCTCTGTCCCAGAGGTAATGGATAAAAAAGGGGGAAAACCAAAGCCAGCTCAGGAATCCCTTGGGGCCGCCAACTTCCAAACCGATCAGTCGTAAGCACCCCCCCCCCCCCTGAGGGTATAGCCATATGCAGTGTGCACCACAAGTGGTGGGACTATATATACACCCTACCTTTAGTGGGAGTTGAGCAAAAGGCAGGAAATAACGTGAAAATAAAAAGAAGGCTGCCTCCTCACACAACGAGAGAATAAAAAGAAGAATTATTATACAACAACCAATTAAGTTGTATTCGATACCCAGCTAATAATAGTGTACATGACCACTTATTATTTTCCCTAAGTACAGTACAGTACAGTACAGTACAGTACATGGGAGTGATGACCATGATTTCCAAGCCCCTAAGTAAGACAAAAACAAATTATTTTCATTTCCAAACAGTTGGGGTGAGGTGAGGTCAAAACGTCAAACTCATGTGGTTTTCCACTTGTACTACAGGTAAATGCCATGGTTGCCCTCAGACAAGCACAAAGAAAATCAAACATGTTATGTTTGGATGAATTCCATACCTACATGACAACATGTACTTAAAATAACAAGTAATGACCATTCCATATAAACAATAGTGAGATGGTTGCAAACTGCTTATGCTTAGAGTTCATTAGCAGCTTTTTAAGGGTGGCATGGAGTACACTTACTTGAAAAACTAACAAGAGGAGTGTTCGATTTTCCCACAACATGCATCCTGAAAGTGTATATAAATGATTATGCACTTAAGTCCATAACCACCTAATTCCCATTCCTACCCTTTATAGTCAAAGGCACACATTAATACAGGCATCACAGTGACAGAGGTTATTTGTAAAATACCTAAATATCTGAGATTTATCTTGAAATTTACCACAAGTTTGTTAAATCCACTAAATATACCGCAAATTTAGCAAATTCCACCAAATTGCAGCAAAATCCAAAAAATTACTACCAGATTTATTGAAATGCCATTGATTTATCAAAGAATGGTTTAAACTACCTCAAATTCATATAAATTTACCCGAATATAGATGAAAATTCACTAAAATTCACCAAACTTACGCAAGTGGTCTACAAACCATGAAATTTAACCATTTTTAAATCACTATATGTACTCGAAAATTCCATAATATTTCCCTTTACATATATGCTTTTTTTTGTTTCGTTTACTGCATTGTCTGGCAAATACCTCAACATGACATTGTCCTAGGCTAGAACCTGTACATTCAACATCATAGTTTAGTTTAGTTTCATCTCCCATAAACGGCTGTCTGTGTTGGATGTGAGAAAAAGGCATCCAGCTGTAAAAACCACACCCTCACATAGACTTTCATAACCTCTTACGTTGAGGTTCCTAACACTAACGTCATTGAATGATTGAACGGTTTCCTTTTCACAATTCCTGTCTATACTTTCCTCTTGAAGGTTGCAAGATGCTTACAAGGTCCCTAAAGTGCAATTAAATTTAATAAATACCTTTAGATGGTTTGATTTGTTTAATGATATGGTGTTAATGATTGATATATATGTTAAGACAATTTTTTTTAGGTCTTGACTGGCATTGCAATAAGAATTGACTAACCAAACATGAGTTACCTATCAGGGAAACATTTTGGCCACTATGTTGTTTATTGACCAGTGAGTACAGTTCTAGAAATCATAGACAACATCATAGACAAACCGTCTGACCATGTTTGTTAAACAATACATTACACCTTAGACAATTAGGATACTTATGTAGAGCTTACCAAAAATAATGTTGTGTAACAGTAAATGCTAGTAACAAACAGTTATGCAGTACTAAAAAAATCATCATACAATACCTGAGAGCGCTTCTAAAATTATTGGTGTGTAACATGTTTCCACTCACTTGCTATATATTTTATTTTGGCGTGGGGGTGATTTTCAAGAAATGAAATGCAAATGGAACTGAAATGCAACACAAGCAATGTGCGCGCGCGGTGGCTGTAATTGATACCACAACGTACTGTCGCTTATGTAGCTATGTGGTATGTATATCACATATGGTTTACTTGAAGGTTTGGAGATCCCATTAAACATACTCCTACAATAAATGATCTTGAAATGGTCATTCTTTGGTGTGAAAATATTTATTATATGATATTTAATGAAAACAATTATGATTTATTAAATGTTTATACGTTTACTGTATTGTTATTTAATGTAAGCACTCGAGGCACTATCGACCAAAATGCAGCACTATCTGGAATGTATATTGCATACTTGAAGGTTTGCTGGTCCCATTATAGGTATTCCTACAATAAATGATTTTCAAGTTGTCGTTCTATGGCGTGAAAATATTTAATATATGATATTTGCTAACAGGATTTGCCACTGGAATTATTTTACAAGTAGTTATTTTTATCACCAACAGAGTTCACTGTTAAGAAGGTAGATCCCTATGTGGGAATGTAGGATAACATGTACCATGTTATACATCATATGTGACAACTGTAAGGTTTGTGATTTTTTAAAGATGCCTTTATCCCTATATTAATCACCCAGTTTACAAGACTGACAACTGTAATGTTACGGAAAAATCAAAACAAAACAAAAATCTGCATTGAAAAACCAGAAAGTGGTTGAGCACATATGCACTTAACATAAATAAAAACAAGAAATATATACAAACTACTGTATGTTAATTAATTTAATTCATATATATATATATATATAGAGAGAGAGAGAGAGTCTTCATTCTCCAAGGTAACTTCTACTGACTCCCATCATGCAAAGTGGTCACGTGATCTTTCCTGGTCTCATTGTCAAAACAAGTTTGTTTAACGTTTCCAGGATTCATATTTCAATGCTATCCACTAATCATTGGGGATGAAATTACGACATTTTCTCTTATAAAGTTCAAAATTGCATAGTTGCTTCTTTGTACAAATTTTCGATTCTTCCTGTTGCTTGTGCGATTTTCTCTTCTCGGATATCTTCATTTATCGATCGGATTTCCTGTTCTGAATCTCTTAATTTAGAAATGTTTATTTTTCTTGGTTGCATTAAATATTTAATTAATTTGTCTTGAAACGTTGGTAGTGTGTTTCAACGCATTAATCTTGTTCCATTTCAAATCTTGTTATGACTGGGAAATGTTTTCTGAGTGTGGTGAGTATTGATGTCATGAGAATCTCCTGTTTTTTCACCTTAACTTTGTTTCCTTAAAAAAATACCAGGTATATTGTACTGCTTCCATTATTGGCATAGTAGGTTTTTAGGTCCGGTTTGTTAATTAGCTTAAAGCCTTATTCATTCAATGTATTAATCCAATCTGCAGTTGAAATCCCCGGCAAGAATTACTGTTTCTGTAGGGCTTGTATGTTTGATGGCACTCATCGTTGAGTCTATAACTTCTACTATATCTATTTTCGGGTTGAAATAAAGACCGATGATTGGTCTTTCTAATGACCATGTTCCTTTCTTTGTATTCAAAGTGTTTCTGTCCCGTACTAGGACTAATGTAGCAAGATACTCCTCTTTGCATTGCTGGGGTGTGTAGTGAGTATTTCCCTGATATCTCGATTGGTATTATCGCTAAAGTTTCTGTAAGTATGACAATATCAAATTCTCGTAGAACTGATTCTGGTATTATGTTCATTACATGTCGTTGTCCTTCTATGTTCCATAAGCACATTGTCTAATCCAGTTTAGCTACATCTGATGAGATTTCTGCTGATGTATTGTATTTTAGTGTACGTGAAGTTTCATTTAGCGATCGGCCGTCTGCCATGAGGAAACCGAAATGGCCGTGTTATTACTCCCTTTTGCAAAAAATCTGGATTTTCTGAGTCAACTTGAAATTGAGATGGTATTCCTAATTTAAACGCCTTATTTGTTCCGAATGTCTTAAGTTCTTCGCATGTGATGAGTTCTCGTTGTATGATTTTTCTATGTAGGAAAGCTATGGTTGCATCCTCTGTCGCCCGGTGGAGTCTTCCTATATAAAGCCAAGTGTTCCTCACCCCCGCCATCAAATTTGGATCGTCAGTTGATCCAGTACGAATACCAGGTTTCCTCTGCATCGAAAGACGCTTATAACCCTCATCCTCCCCATATTCCTGACGTGCTCTTTGTATCATCCTCATTCAGATTTGCTGTATATTGTTAGGGGTTGGGATTTATTTAGTTCCCTAACTGTGTGTTAATTATGGCGGTGAGTGCCGCCCTCGATAATGGGGGTTTACCGGACGGCTTAATTAATTGTTGGGGGTTGAGATCTTTGGGTCCTTGGCGACTTTAGTACTTTTTGGGGTGGAAAGGATCCCTAAACAGTAATTGTTAATGAATCCAGTTCTGTAAATAAGTGTGGTAGCTAGCGAATTACGGTACAAGCGAAGAGCGGCAGAGCTGGTTAGTCAAAGAAATGCTGCGTAGGCGACCTTGCTGGCGTACGCGAGGACAGCGCTGCTGCAATGTTATGATGGCAAGCAGCTTGTCGATAAACTTGACTGAGCAGAATCTGAATGTTGGTTGACAAGCGGTGAATTGTGGTAGGCGTTTAATTAATTAGTTAGAAAGCAAATCGTAATGACATGTAGAAGGTTTAATTGTAAATTGTTAAGATGTGAGCAAGCTTCACTAATTGTGTGTAGTTTTTTTTTAGCGTATGGCTTTTAGTGCCGGGAGTGTCCGAGGACATGTTCGGCTCGCCAGTTTTGTAGCTGCTTCGAGACGGACACCCAATGGGTGAGCTGCAAGTACCGTTGGGGAGGAAAGTTGGAATGTAAGGGCGAGGAGTTGGAAAGTAGCGGCTGTGGCCTATAGCTAGGGACCAACCCCAGCATTTGCCTGGAAGGAAGATGGGAAACCACAGAAGACCATCTGCAAGGTTGCCGGCGGGGGGATTCGAACCTCCTCGCCTCCCGGATGTAAGCGACTGCCAGCAGTCATGCCGTAACGACCACGGCTAACTCACCCGGTATTGTGTTTATTGAAGTGCGGTTTATAATAAATGGTGAAGGTGTGGTTTATGGGCAGGAAACAGTTATGGAGATACTTGGATCAGTTGGACGACGTGTATAGCCTTCGGCTTGCTTGTGGGCTGGTGGGTTTGCAGACAGACCCCCTCCTTTGAGGTAAAGGATTATTTATAGGATTTGTTACTGCTGAGTGAGAGAGTTGACACATACAGTGTCTTTCATATAAAATAAGAGCACCAAGCGGCGGCTTTGTTAACCGGAGCTGCGGTCACCTTGGCCGGGCTTGTGGCGCGCCAAGGCCCCCTGCTTTAAGCGTGTGTACAATCCTATAAGATGCAGCAGCCTTGCTAGCGTGTGTACAATGCTGAAATATTTACTTTAGTTAGTTAGTTATTGTTGATGAAACCGAAACCCCTACTTGTTGTGCTAATTTTGTGAGTGATTTATTCGGAGACCGTTCAAGATTCTCGCCAATGTCATCTAGCTCATCCTCTGTTAAAACTGTTCGTGTGCGGGCATGTTTTTTATTGAGCACCGACCCAGTAGTGTCAAACTTATTTGCAATTACGTGAATCTGTGCTAGTGAAGGTGGCACTTCATCAGGAAATTGCTGAACAAATGCATCACGTACTCGCCGAGCCGACTCGTACTTCAAATAAGTTTTACGTGAAAAAAAAAATACGATGTTGCAATGATAACTATCTCACCATGTTAGCACTTGAGGTTCAGACTGGCGATTGAGCACCTGCACGCGTATTGCAAGGTCAAGTTTGGTCATGTCAATCTGTTATTTTTATACAGTCCATCGGAACTTGAAAAAAAAAACAGCCCTCGTATGTATTATGCGCGCGCTTTCAATACTGCAGCAGGGGGCCATGGCGCGCCACAAGCTTGGCCAAGGTGACCACAGCTTCAGTTAACAAAGCCGCCGCTTGGCGCTCTTATTTTATATGAAAGACCCTGTAGTTGATCTACTTAGCACTTGCGGCCTTTGTTTTGGTAGTGTGACAATGATATAGTAAGAATTGCTAACTTGCTAGGTATGTTATGGAAAATGTTGTAATTAGATAGTTGTAGCTGTTGCCTTTCTTTATGGCTTTAGGTGTGAGACTGGGGTGAAGCGTTCTGAGTAGGGGTTTGATAGGGGGTAGTTGTAGTTGTACCCTGTGGGGACCTCAGGGTATAACAATATTGGTATTGTAATCTCGTGTCTGTGTGAAAGTTCACTTGTTTTTGGACCCTGAGCGCTGCTTGTACTCTGTGCATGGTTTTTTGCATCAATCAGTATTGAAATCTCTTTCCTGGGAGTAAGTTAATTTGCTCTTTGACCTTGAGCGCTACTTGTGCTCTTCTCATATTGGTTGGTTGGTTCCTATCCCTAAGATGTTCGCAAACGACTACAAGCAGTGTCATTGTTGCCGGATTCGTTTGTGCTGATTCACATAAATACCGGTAAACATTGAGCTGTTGCGTGGTAAGGTGAACAAAGTAGGCTACCCCACGAATAAGTATTATATTGATTCAGTTATTTAACTCAGTCTTACTTTTTAAATCATATTTTAACAGAATTAGAAACTAAGTCCGTGTCTCGTACGGTTCTGTGTTTTTAGAGCTTATATAAGAGCTAAAAATGGAGCTGCGACAACGCGGTCATGTGTACTTGGGGTGTGAAGAATCTGTCTGATAACCGGTGTTAATTGTGATTTTGTGTGTGTTATCTGTTTTAATTCAAGTAAGGACTACAGACAATAATTTCAAGTAGGTCCTACTTTTGCTACCAAGAGAGCGTTATCAATTCTAACGTACACATTTTGGCTTCACACAAGTGTAGTTAGTAAAGGATTTTTGGTTAGTAAGGTTGGCAGGTATGTGTGTGTTACTCATCCGTTTAAAAAAAATACATCACTTGTCAGTTGGGATTCTGTTAGTGAATATTACAGTATTAAGTTATATTGTTGTTTTTAGTTAAACTTTAGTTGGAAACTAAGTTATTAATGTTTATACAATGTCGGGGAATAGAAACCTGGAAATTATAATTCAATATCAAAAATATTGCTAATTTTCGAGCTTTTGTACATTTATAAAAGAAAATACTACGTGCTGCAGCAAATGCTAATGAAGAATCTCTTCTTAGTATAAAACAAAGTCTCCGATTCTTGGATGTAACGGGTAATATCGAGAACCACTGGATGGATTGTCATGCGGTTTTCACCATTCTGAAAAGGATTTCTTGAGGAAAAACATTCATGTGTGACCAAGGGAAGTTGAGCAGTAACGATTTCAGTGAATCGAGTCGCAAAATATCTGCCGTCCGTGCGCCTTTTAAGCTTATGCTGGGTAAACCGTTAACACTATCTATCTATATACTATGAGGGTAAGAATTGTTCAAAATGAAAAGTCCGCGATAACATATCTCTATCTTAAATACATCGCCCACTAAAAGTGATGTAATAACCCCTGGCACTACAGCCCGTGAAGGGCCTGGGCCTACCAAGCGACCGTTGCCCAGCCATTTGGCCTGCAGATAATTTGGGCGACGCGTGATCAGCGCAGCGGGTCCCCTCGACCGTTAATCTTAGTTTTCGTGATCGGGGTGCTGCCTCACTGACAGACAGCTACTCAATTGTCCTCACGAGGCTGAGTGTACCCCGTTTACGTTTTCATTTCTTCCACCGATCTCCATTCAGTGGAAATATAAATTACTAGTTTCGGAGCTAGTTTACGAGCTACCGAGCGAGCCTATCACCCCAGCTTTGGCCAAAGACTTCAGAGAAGAGTATTAAGTGTTTGGAGTTTCGCTGTTCACCTCGGCTTTCCTGAATTGCGTCTGGGTAAACCGTTAAAGATACCGGGCGAAGCCAGGGTGGTTTGCCAGTTTTTATATAATTGTAACGAAACGGCAACGATACTTCGACAATTGAGACGTTCCCGATCAGAAGGGCGAACTCCACATGTGTTCGTCTCGATTGGTAATGGTCAGGGCCGGATTTAAGAGTATGCCGCCCCCCCCCCCCCTATAGTTGATATTTGCTTAATACATTTGTTTTATACAACAAAGGGACAGAGTTCATTGGCGTTTAAAAATTTTTAAGCATTTAGTTTATATAAAACTACAATTTTAATACTTGACAAAATAAATTATTTAAAGAAATTAGTTATCTACTTGTTGTTGCTTTCTTACTTCTTTTAAGATTCGTTAACAAATGAAATGGGTTTCAAACTTCATCATTATTATTATTATTATTATTATTATTATTATTATTATTATTATTATTATTATTATTAGCGTATGGCAAGGAAATTATATACATAATATATACAATATATACACAATAACAAAAAAACATTGATTCACGTCAGGCATTAGAGTTATCCATTAAAGCTGAATGTCCAACTTTTGAACCCACTGCAGTGCCTCCGCTGTTGGTGATACAAAGTCTTCCAATCTACCTGGATAAGCCCGTAGTTGACACTCGCTTAAAATGTGGGGAATGGTCTGGCGAGGGGCTCCACAATCACATTCTGGAGACGGTACAAAGTTCCACTTATAGAGGGAATCCCTGCACCTTCCATGACCTGTCCTGATCCTGTTCAGTCTGGACCAAGTTGCACGCGGTAGTTGGAATCCGTTAGCAATTTTTTCACCTCTGAAGATGTTATGTAGGGGCAAGTCAGTGGAGTTATTCCAGCGGCCTTTCCATTCCTCCAAAGCATCGAAGTTGGTGGATGTCTTCAGAGCAGCATCACAAAGAGGTAGATGCAATGATTTCAATCTTTGGAGACTAAGAGCTGGTATGTCGCCTAGAACAGGCAGCAGAGGATTCTTGCAGATCTTGTTGTACTCTCGAACAAGAGCACTGGATCTTCTTAAGTCAGGTGGCATTATACCAGACAATAGTGGGAGCCAGTGGACTGGAGTTGGTCTGATGGTGCCAGATATAAGACGCATGCTGGTATTCAATTGTCGGTCAATATACTTCGTATACGGGCTATTAAGCCACACTGGAGCACAATAGTCGGCAGTAGAGAAAACCAGTGCTAAGGCTGAAGAGCGCAGGATGTTCGCAGCAGATCCCCGGGTAGTACCAGTTAAGCTTCTGGCTATCAAATTATGTCAAACTTCATTAATTAATTTGTTCTTGGAGATCAGTGATCACTATTTTACACATATTTTTATATTTTAACACTAATTACTATTTTTTTCGTAATTGAAGAACTGTGCTCAATTTTAATTAAGTTGTCCAACACGGTGAAATGAAATTACACAAAATGTAGTTAATTAATTACATATTATTAAGTAACATGTATTCTTAAATTCGTTTAATATTATTAACGTCTGAAATACTTCATGTTAACTTTTGAATAAATTGCCAAACTGCCGCCCCTGAAAGTATGTCGCTCTAGGCTGCAGCCTATTTAGAAATACAGCCCTGGTAACGGTGAACATTGTTGTAGAGTGATATACAGTGACTATAATTAAGACCCATGCGCTCTTAAATGAATAAATATGCAAGCAAAGATGCACTAATTATTGGTCAAATATGCATCACGTTTCAAAAAATATGCATTATGAAATAACAACGGCAATTACGATCACTCCGTATTCTTTAACGTTTCTATTTTGAATCTAAAGAAAATATCAACAGACAGACATTCCTTAAAATATCTCAACTAAGAAACAGTACTACACAGTAGGAAATATTATTTTATGGAACCTCAAGCGGTGTTGAACATCAATAATTATTTTATTATGTTAATTTTTATAAGGTGCGTTCAAAAAGTAACGAGCCGGAGGCTTGAATGCGCAAACCGGTGACTACATCGGCTAATCGTGGCGTGTGTAACGAGGTGTGGTTCCGACAAGAGCGTGGAAGGTCACAGCCCGTCGCTAGACGATACAAAGCGAGCAGCAGCATGCATCAATCGTCCAACGCTGCCAGTCGCATTGCAAACAGTGACATTCTTTGGAATTCACGGTAAGATAGAGTAAGCTTTTACTTCTCTTTGCTATAGTTCATCCCTTACTTTTCTCAAACACCAACAGTGATCTTCTGATTTCACCTTGCTGTTTATGTCTCTCATGTTACCTGTGAATCTGTTCTAGAGATATATCTTCCATGACACACCTAGCGTCATCTAGCAGCGAATCTCTGAAGTTCCTCAATTCTTCCCTGTACAATCTGGCCACCAGATCTCGTCGCCATCGCCAGCTATCATCTCCGTGATCAAGAGAACTTCGTCTACTTTTTCACCCTACAGGCTGCGCTAGTGTTGCCTGCTATCAACTCTTTGAAGACCATTTTATCAAGACAAATTAACGTTTCAATGTTGGTTATTCTTATATGTATTCCTTTTGTCTCCTACCCCCACTCTTTTCCCTTCCCTGGTCCCTCCGTGCTCCGTTGAGCGTGTCTCACTTGTACGTCGGAAGTCGACCCAGTCAGTTAGAGCTCAACTAGAGCTCGCCTCCTCATCTCTAGAGGCAATCTTTTAAATTCTACGCCATGTTAGAATTTTAGTATCAACCGTCTAAGGGATCATCGCCTTCGCCATGAAGCAAAGCTAAGTACTACTTATACGTTCTACAACTTATTTTAATGGATTTTAAATAGCTACATGCCTTTTAATGATCATTTTATAGGCAGTGCGAGATTACTATATTTGGGGCAATAATCATCCTTCGCGGGATTTTCTTGTTGGGCTTTTGTCTATCTAAGCCAATCTTAACAGGAAGCAGCATTTCTTATGCTTATTAAATGAGAGATTTTCTCACAACGTGGGATACCATTAAATTACCCACTGTCTATAAAATACTTAGCTCGTTCCACCGCTGGACTAACTTTTGCCCTATTCTTCAGTCATGATTGCTATGGAACCTTCCAGAATCTGCACTCTATCTACCAGTTATACTGTCATGTATTTTCCACTCACATGTGGGAATACTTTTTCAAACTAAGGAATCTTCCTTATGAACTACTAATCAATATCTAATTTTTCTTCCTCCGTTGGGATTTTCTCTGGCGCATTCAACTATAATCTACAACTTTCTCAAGCAATAGACTCTCGCATATCTAGTGTAACTAGTTATTTTCCATCATTGCAATAACTTTCTTTGCCATAAACGTTTTGTGCTACTACAGTGAACTTTTCATTTATTTCAACAGACTATAGTGACAAACAGTGCTTGTTCAACCTTTCATCCGCGTCGCGTTCGTCCGAATACTATAAATACGGCCATGAACACTTTTCCTCAATCCCATTTGATCTTTCCCAAACCCCTTACTAACAAACCAAAATAATAAAATTGTTACTTTAGGTCTTTTTTTTTCAATGAGGTGTCACTCTCAATAAGTGCCCTCCCTCTCTTGCTTTATTTACAATGAATTAATGTCTGTAAAACTTCGTGTCTAGTACACGCCTTAAATTATATTGTTTCTCCCTTCTAATTAGGGAATACAATTCTTTCAACTCATAAGTGAGTTATCTCTAGGTTTCACGAAAGGGAAACTTGTCCCTTTTGTCTCGTGATCCCTACTTAAACATAGGAATTCTAGAAACTTCCTTTCGATTGTTCTCTTCAGGTTTCACAATAAGTGACCTGCCCTATTTGTATAATCATTGAAAGTAATTCAGCATCAATATAAGAAGTTATAGAAACTTCTATTTTATTCTTCCTGCTTTTTGTTGTTGTTGTTGTTACTTTCGAAGTTGTTACTCTTTCTAAGATATTTACCTAGAAATTTTTAAAGTACACACCTTGTACTTGGTTTATTGTCTAACTTTAATTACGTCAGTTATCTTTAAATTTTCCTTTTATTTATCTTCGTCATTTCAAAATCTTAAGAAGATTTTAAAACATATAAAAGGTTTGAAACCAAAAGAATTGTTGATTGCCTGGCGCAAGCTTTAGATGTTTTCGGAGGTCTGCGACCCCAATTGTTTATAGAAATCAAAATTATATATTTGTTACAAAACTACTACCCAACATTGTTAAATAAATTCAAAATTTCTTTTTGGCTTTATAATTTCTCTAACATAACGGTTAGGCAAGATCCTGTCTTCCTTGACTCTTCCCACTTAATGCAAATAAATCTATTGATAGGGTTTTCACCACTTGTTGCATTTGAGCAAAAACTCTTAGTTGGTAACTTAGTAAAGTCTCTCTTAGCTTTAATAGCTAATTCTAACTGGCCAGTAAGGCAAGCATAGCTCGCTACGCCAGCTTCCTGCTTGTGGAGATTCTCTCCAACACTTATGGTTGGTTTTTCAAAATATAAGTGTTTCTCATTGTCTAAACTTTTAGTCGGCGCCTTGCTGGGTAAAAGCTTAGCCATTTGTGAATGCAACTATTGGTATACTTACCAAAATTATTCCCAAAGGTATAATCGCTTTATCCCTATCCTTCTGGGAAGCATTTGGTCGCTCTTTAGGAATTCTACAATTTCGAAAACTAAAATATCAAAGCCGATTCAAATTATTGGCATTCTTCAAATTACTTGTTTAGAAACAAACTCCTTTGAACAGATACACAATAAATCTGTTACTCTTTGGCTTGCCAGACCATCACCCTTCCCCATAGTAGGCATATGTATGCTTGAGAGGGAATACACTAAAGCAGCCTTCACGAAAACAGCCCAAGTTCCAGCTGTGTTTCCCGTTAGCTTCGCCCAGGTCCCTATCCACTTTAGGTATCGGAGAGTGGATTTGCAGTGGCAGCTGCCTTTTAGTATATTTAAAGTTAAACTTATAACTTTTGTAGGACTCTCCTCCTATTTCTCCATCCTTTTTCTCCAGTCCGAAACCCACTTCCTTTTCTTTATCATCTTCCCTTGGGGGTTAGGTTATTCCCAAGCTAATAATCTACCCAACTTGGAGGCGTCAACCGAAGAGCAAAGAGGTGTTGTTCGGTTTCCGACAGCGGAAGGAGTAGGGGGAACGGACATTCATCGCCGAATGTCACAAGTGTACGGCGAACACTGCATGTCCCTTGCAAAGGTCAAGGCGTGGCACATGTGCTTCAGGGAAGGACGGGTGTCGTTAGCCGATGATGCCCGGTTTGGGGCACCCCCCTGCATTACTGATGACAACGTCCAGGTGGTTGATGCACTCATTACCCAGGACCGCCGAGTGACAGTGAACGCCATAGCCGCCGTGGTCGCTCCACGACAATGCATGACCTCACACGGCCAACACAGTCGCGGCACTCCTGCAGAAATTCAAATGGGAGGTTCTCGGCCACCCTCCATACGGTCCAGACCTCTCTCCCTGTGATTACGCCATGTTTGGTCCCCTGAAAAGGGCTCTGCGGGGCCAACGATTCACCTGGGACGCCGACGTCCAGCTGTACGTTCGGAACTGGTTCACATCGCAGCCCAGGGAATTTTATGAGACGGCCATTCACCGCCTCGTGTCACAGTGGGACAAGTGCCCCAACAGCCAGGGCCAATACTTCTAACATACAGGTACTGGTTTCTGTAATTATGCCTCTGGCTCGTTACTTTTTGAACGCACCTTATAAGTATAACTGATGTACAATTTTAATAGCCATTGCATTGTTTTAAATGAAAATAATTGATATTAACTTGCAAAAATGACTGAAACGTGCTAGGTATTAAATATTTTCAGTATTATTCTGTGATAGACTCTGGGAGTCCGAATCGAATTATACGACTTAAAGAACATCAAAGCACTTTGAAACAGTAGGACATTAGAATATGCACTTAAACTGGCAAAGGAGAAAAATATTATGCATTGTGCCAAAATATGCATAAATATACAAAAATATGATTTTGCATGACCTTCCAGGCCTTAACTAGGACAAATGTACAGATACAAATCAGGGGGGTTCGGCTCGACCAGTTGCTGCGCGGAACAGACGGGCGTGGTGTCCCCACCAGATACTGAACCTCGTGAAGCAAAACCAGCCATTCGTGGTTTGTCACTTGTACGCCAGGCAAATGCTACGACCACCTCTTTCCCAATCCTATCCGCAATTTACAAATACACCCACTAGTACAGCCAGCACAATAACACAGGTTACCACACAAATTCTACACTCACCCAAGTACACGGTATTAAATGGCCACGATGTTACAAATAAGCAGAAACAACAAACTGTTCAACCATAACAAATGGCTGCGTGGCTCACCTGCTGTGCCCAAGGTTGCAGGATCGAATCCTGATGCAGTCAGTAGATTTACTGGCACGTTAAAGATCCCCTCCGGGGCAGAATTAAGGCACACCAGAGTCTCTAAAATACCCCGGCGTCTCAAAGAGCCGCAGTAGATAAAAGGGACGTAAAACCAATAACATTACTTAAAAATGCCATCGATATTGTGAAGTCGATACTTCTGTTGATATGACAAATCGATTGTACTATTATTCCATTCATGTCACGTGTCGATTATAATAAATGATTAATGTTTGTTTTGTTACCTTCTAAGTCATATTTTCGGATGAAATCACAAAAGAATATCCCCCAGGGGCTCACATCTAGTGGGAAGTGGGTTGGCGACCACGAGACCTCAGCTGAGTCCGGCATTGCTTCCACTTACTTGTGCTGGGCTCCTCTCCGTCTTCTTTCCTGTCGATCTCTCTTGGTCAACGCTTGTTCTCATCCGAAACCAACTGTATTAGGGTAGGCTCTCCGAGGCCTAGGGAGTCTTTCACTTTCCCGCCTTAATTGGCCCTTCTCTCGTCTTTCCTGATCCCTCATTCTTTGAGGGGTCAGACCTCTTTTTATATTTTTCTTGATATCTCCTGCCTTCTGCTCAAGGCCCTCAAGGAGGCAGGGTATGTGTAGCCCCACCTCTCCTGGTGCACCCTGGATAGTGCTATACCCTCAGGGGCTCACAGTATCCCTTGCTTTCTGCTCAAGGCCCTCAAAGAGGCAGGGTGTGTGTAGCCCCACCACTTCTGGTACACTCAGGATATTGCTACACCCTCAATGGCTCCCAGTATCTCTTGCTTTCTGCTCAAGGCCCTCAAGGAGGCAGGGTGTGTGTAGCCCCACCACTTCTGGTGCACCCTCGATAGTGCTACACCCTCAGGGGCTCACAGTATCTCTTGCTTTCTGCTCAAGGCCCTCAAGGAGGCAGGGTGTGTGTAGCCCCACCACTTCTGGTGCACCCTCGATAGTGCTACACCCTCAGGGACTCACAGTATCTCTTGCTTTCTGCTCAAGGCCCTCAAGGAGGCAGGGTGTGTGTAGCCCCACCACTTCTGGTGCACCCTCGATAGTGCTACACCCTCAGGGGCTCACTGTATCTCCTGCCTACTGCTCAAGGCCCTCAAGGAGGCAGGGTGTGTGTAGCCCCACCACTTCTGGTGCACCCTCGATAGTGCTACACCCTCAGGGGCTCACAGTATCTCTTTCTTTCTGCTCAAGGCCCTCAAGGAGGCAGGGTGTGTGTAGCCCCACCACTTCTGGTGCACCCTCGATAGTGCTACACCCTCAGGGACTCACAGTATCTCTTGCTTTCTGCTCAAGGCCCTCAAGGAGGCAGGGTGTGTGTAGCCCCACCACTTCTGGTGCACCCTCGATAGTGCTACACCCTCAGGGGCTCACTGTATCTCCTGCCTACTGCTCAAGGCCCTCAAGGAGGCAGGGTGTGTGTAGCCCCACCACTTCTGTTGCACCCTGGATAGTGCTACACACTCAGGGGCTCACAGTACCTCATGCCTTCTGCTCAAGGCCCTCAAGGGGGCAGGGTGTATGTAGCCCCACCGCTTCTGGTGCACCCTGGATATTGCTACACCCTCAGGGGCTCACAGTATCTCATGCTTTCTGCTCAAGGCCCTCAAGGAGGCAGGGTGTATGTAGCTCCACCACTTCTGGTGCACCCTGGATAGTACAAAACCGTCAGGTGCTCACAGTATCTCCTGCCTTGTGCTCAAGGCCCTCAAGGAGGCAGGGTGTGTGTAGCCCAACCAATACTGGTGCACCCTGGATACTGCTACACCCTCAGGGGCTCACAGTATCTCCTGCCTTCTGCTCAAGGCCCTCAAGGAGGCAGGGTGTGTGTAGCCCCACCACTTCTGGCGCACCCTGGGTAGTGCTACACCCTCAGGGGCTCACAGTACCTCATACCTTCTGCTCAAGACCCTCAAGGAGGCAGGGTGTGTGTAGCCCCACCGCTTTTGGTGCACCCTGGATAGTGCTACACCCTCAGGGGCTCACAGTACCTCATGCCTTCTGCTCAAGGCCCTCAAGGGGGCAGGGTGTATGTAGCCCCACCGCTTCTGGTGCACCCTGGATATTGCTACACCCTCATTGGCTCACAGTATATCCTGCCTTCTGCACAATGCCCTCAAGGAGGCAGGGTGTATGTAGCCCCACCACTTCTGGTGCACCCAGGATAGTACTACACCTTCAGGGGCGCACAGTACCTCCTGCCTTCTGCTCAAGGCCCCCAAGGAGGCAGGGTGTGTGTAGCCCCACCACTTCTGGTGCACCCTGGATTGTGCTACACCCTCAGGGGCCCACAGTATCTCCTGCCTTCTGCTCAAGGCCCTCAAGGAGGCAGGGTGTGTGTAGCCCCACCATTTCTGGTGCACCCTGGATAGTGCTACACACTCAGGGGCTCACAGTACCTCATGCCTTCTGCTCAAGGTCCTCAAAGAGGCAGGATGTATGTAGCCCCACCGTTTCTGGTGCACCCTAGAGAGTGCTACACCCTCAGGGGCTCACAGTATCTCTTGTTTTCTGCTCAAGGCCCTAAAAGAGGCAGGGTGTATGTAGCCCCACCACTTCCGGTACACTCTGGATAGTGCTACACCCTCAATGGCTCACACTATATCTTGCTTCTTGCTCAAGGCCCTCAAGGAGGCAGGGTGTATGTAGCCCCACCACTTCTGGTGCACCCTGGATAGTGCTACACCCTCAGGGACTCACAGTATCTCCAGCCTTCTGCTCAAGGCCCTCAAGGAGGCAGGATGTATGTAGCCCCACCACTTCTGGTGCACCCTGGATAGTGCTACACCCTCAGGGACTCACAGTATCTCCTGCCTTTTGCTCAAGGCCCTCAAGGAGGCAGGGTGTATGTAGCCCCACCACTTCTGGTGCACCCAGGATAGTGCTACACATTCAGGGGCTCACAGTATCTCCTGCCTTCTGATCAAGGCCCTCAAGGAGGCAGGGTGTGTGTAGCCCCATCTCATCTGGTGCACCCTCGATAGTGCTACACCCTCAGGGGCTCACAGTATCTCCTGCCTTCTGCTCAAGGCCCTCAAGGAGGCAGGGTGTGTGTAGCCCCACCACTTCTGGTGCACCCTGGATAGTGCTACACCCTCAGGGGCTCACAGTACCTCACGCCTTCTGCTCAAGGCCCTCAAGGGGGCAGGGTGTATGTAGCCCCACCGCTTCTGGTGCACCCTGGACATTTCTACACCCTCAGGGGCTCACAGTATCTCTTGCTTTCTGCTCCAGGCCCTCAAGGAGGCAGGGTGTATGTAGCCCAACCACTTCTGGTGCACCCTGGATAGTGCTACACCCTCAGGGACTCACAATGTCTCATGCCTTCTGCTCAAGGCCCTCAAGAAGGCAGGGTGTATGTAGCCCCACAACTTCTGGTGCACCCTGGATAGTACTACACCTTCAGGGGCTCACAGTATCTCCTGCCTTCTGCTGAAGGCCCTCAAGGAGGCAGGGTGGGTGTAGCCCCACCACTACTGGTGCACCCTGGATAGTTCTACACCCTCAAGGGGCTCACAGTATCTCCTGCCTTCTGCACAAGGCCCTCAAAGAGGCAGGGTGTGTGTAGCCCCACCACTTCTGGTGCACCCTGGGTAGTGCTACACCCTCAGGGGCTCACAGTACCTCATGCCTTCTGCTCAAGGCCCTCAAGGAGGCAGGGTGTATGTAGCCCCACCGCTTCTGGTGCACCCTGGATAGTGCTACACCCTCAGGGGCTCACAGTATCTCTTCCTTTCGGCTTAAGGCCCTCAAAGAAGCAGGGTGTACGTAGCCCCACCACTTCTGGTACACTCTGGATAGTGCTACACCCTCAATGGCTCACACTATCTCTTGCTTTCTGCTCAAGGCCCTCAAGGAGGCAGGGTGTGTGTAGCCCCACCACTACTGGTGCACCCTGGATAGTTCTACACCCTCAAGGGGCTCACAGTATCTCCTGCCTTCTGCACAAGGCCCTCAAAGAGGCAGGGTGTGTGTAGCCCCACCACTTCTGGTGCACCCTGGGTAGTGCTACACCCTCAGGGGCTCACAGTACCTCACGCATTCTGCTCAAGGCCCTCAAGGGGGCAGGGTGTATGTAGCCCCACCGCTTCTGGTACACCCTGGATAGTGCTACACCCTCAGGGGCTCACAGTATCTCTTGCTTTCTGCTCAAGGCCCTCAAAGAGGCAGGGTGTATGTAGCCCCACCACTTCTGGTACACCCTGGATAGTGCTACACCCTCAATGGCTCACACTATATCTTGCTTTCTGCTCAAGGCCCTCAAGAAGGCAGGGTGTATGTAGCTCCAGAGCTTCTGGTGCACCCTGGATAGTGCTACTCCCTCAGGGGCTCACAGTATCTCTTGCTTTCTGCTCAAGGCCCGCAAAGAGGCAGGGTGTATGTAGCCCCACCACTTCTGGTACACTCTGGATAGTGCTACACCCTCAATGGCTCACACTATCTCTTGCTTTCAGCTCAAGGCCCTCAAGGAGGCAGGGTGTATGTAGCCCCACCAATTCTGGTGCACCCTGGATAGTGCTACACCCTCAGGAACTCACAGTATCTCCAGCCTTCTGCTCAAGGCCCTCAAGGAGGCAGGGTGTATGTAGCCCCACCACTTCTGGTGCACCTGTATAGTGCTACACCTTTAGGGGCTCACAGTACCTCATGCCTTCTGCTCAAGGCCCTCAAGAAGGCAGGGTGTATGTAGCCCCACCACTTCTGGTGCACCCTGGATAGTACTACACCGTCAGGTGCTCACAGTATCTCCTGCCTTCTGCTCAAGGCCCTCAAGGAGGCAGGGTGTGTGTAGCCCCTCCACTACTGGTGCACCCTGGATAGTGCTACACCCTCAAGGGTCTCACAGTATCTCCTGCCTTCTGCTCAAGGCCCTCAAGGAGGCAGGGTGTGTGTAGCCCCACCACTTCTGGTGCACCCTGGGTGGTGCTACACCCTCGGGGGCTCACAGTACCTCATGCCTGCTGCTCAAGGCCCTCAAGGAGGCAGGGTGTGTGTAGCCCCACCGCTTTTGGTTCACCCTGGATAGTGCTACACCCTCATGGGCTCACAGTACCTCATGCCTTCTGCTCAAGGCCCTCAAGGGGGCAGGGTGTATGTAGCCCCACCGGTTCTGGTGCACCCTGGATATTGCTACACCCTCATTGGCTCACAGTATCTCCTACCTTCTGCACAATGCCCTCAAGGAGGCAGGGTGTATGTAGCACCACCACTTCTGGTGCACCCAGGATAGTACTACACCTTCAGGGGCTCACACTATCTCTTGCTTTCTGCTCAAGGCCCTCAAGGAGGCAGGGTGTTTGTAGCCCCACCACTTCTGGTGCACCCTGGATAGTGCTACACCCTCAGGGACTAACAGTATCTCCAGCTTTCTGCTCAAGGCCCTCAAGGAGGCAGGGTGTATGTAGCCCCACCACTTCTGGTGCACCCTGATAGTACTACACCTTCAGGGGCTCACAGTATCTCCTGCCTTCTGCTCAAGGACCCCAAGGAGGCAGGGTGTGTGTAGCTCCACCACTTCTGGTGCACCCTGGATAGTGCTACACCCTCAGGGGCTCACAGTATCTCCTGCCTTCTGCTCAAGGCCCTCAAGGAGGCAGGGTGTGTGTAGCCCCACCATTTCTGGTGCACCCTGGATAGTGCTACACCCTCAGGGGCTCACAGTATCTCTTGCTTCCTGCTCAAGGCCCTCAAGGAGGCAGGGTGTATGTAGCTCCACCACTTCTGGTGCACCCTGGATAGTACAAAACCGTCAGGTGCTCACAGTATCTCCTGCCTTCTGCTCAAGGCCCTCAAGGAGGCAGGGTGTATGTAGCCCCACCACTTCTGGTGCACCCTGGATAGTGCAACACCTTCAGGGGCTCACAGTATCTCCTGCCTTCTGCTCAAGGCCCTCAAGGAGGCAGGGTGTGTGTAGCCCCACCACTTCTGGTGCACCTTCGATAGTGCTACACCCTCAGGGGCTCACAGTATCTCCTGCCTTCTGCTCAAGGCCCTCAAGGAGGCAGGGTGTGTGTAGCCCCACCACTTCTGGTGCACCCTGGATAGTGCTACACCCTCAGGGACTCACAGTATCTCCTGCCTTCTGCTCAAGGCCCTCAATGAGTGAGGGTGTATGTAGCCCTACCACTTCTTGTACACCCTGGATAGTGCTACATCCTCAGGGGCTCACCGTATCTCTTGCTTTCTGCTCAAGGCCCTCAAAGAGGCAGGGTGTATGTAGCCCCACCACTTCTGGTACACTCTGGATAGTGCTACACCCTCAGGGGCTCACAGTATCTCTTGCTTTCTGCTCAAGGCCCTAAAGGAGGTAGGGTGTATGTAGCCCCACCACTTCTGGTGCTCCCTGGGTAGTGCTACACCCTCAGGGACTCACAGTATCTCCTGCCTTCTGCTCAAGGCCCTCGAGGAGGCTGTTTGTATGTAGCCCCACCACTTCTGGTGCATCCAGGATTGTGCTACACCCTCAGGGACTCACAGTATCTCCTGCCTTCTGCTCAAGGCCCTCAAGAAGGCAGGGAGTGTGTAGCCTCACCACTTCTGGTGCACCCTGGATAGTGCTACACCCTCAGGGGATCACAGTATCTCCTGCCTTCTGCTCAAGGCCCCCAAGGAGGCAGGGTGTGTGTAGCCCCACCACTTCTGGTGCACCCTGGATTGTGCTACACCCTCAGGGGCTCACAGTATCTCCTTCCTTCTGCTCAAGGCCCACAAGGAGGCAGGGTGTATGTAGCCAGACCACTTCTGGTGCACCCTGGATAGTGCTTCACCCTCAGGGGCTCACAGTATCTCCTGCCTTCTGCTCAAGGCCCTCAGGGAGGCAGGGTGTATCCGGTCCCACCACTTCTGGTGCACCCTTGATAGTGCTACACCCTCAGGGGCTCACATTATCTCCTGCCTTCTGCTCAAGGCCCTCAAGGAGGCAGGGTGTATGTAGCCCCACCGCTTCTGGTGCACCCTGGACTGTACTACAACCTCAAGGGCTCACTACTTGTGAGTTTGGGATTTGGCGACCCCGAGGGATTCCTGAGCTAGGTCCGGTTTTTTTTCCTGTTTCCACTGACCTCCTCTTTCCCTTTCCTAACTCCCTTTCATGGCTCTCCTTCCTTTCAAGTCCCTCAATCATCATTCTTCGAGGGTGGAGGGCATTTCTTTTCTTCCTGTCCTTTATTTGCCTTATCCTTTACTAGCTGTTACCCGCGGCTTCGCCCGCAATAGCATTTGGAATGCCGTTATAATATTAGTTTTTTTTTTGTCGTGTAGCCTTCTGAGAGGCCGAGTGCAGATCTTTCTAGTCGACGCCCGTGGGCGACCTGCGCGTCGGGATGAGAGATGGAATGGATGAAGATGAATGAAACTGGGCAAGGATGTGGAAGGAAGCGGCCGTGGCCTGTCACAAGGTACTGTCCCAGCATTTGCCTGGTGTTGAAAATGGGAAACCACGGAAAATCATTTCAAGGACAGCCGACTGTGGGGCTCGAACCCACGCGTCTACCGAGTCAGCAGATAGGTTGTCTTCTTGACCTAACGCTGCGCTTTAGCCCGCGTAGCCACTTCTGTCGGTATAACATTAGTTAAATAGATAGATAAGCATGGGTCCTAGTGGAAAATAATTCTATCACCTGAAACCAAAAATGCATGGGACGAAAAAACATCAAAATATCATGTTGGTTTCGGACCCTAAAAGACGTGACAAATATAATAAAGGTATTTTAAAAAAACTATTTTTTGAAATTTTATTCGAATCAATTTTTATGTCATTCCTGGGACTTGGAGAATTCCGGCCAAAAAGTACAAAATCATTAATAACTCCCTAAGTATTCGTCGTATGATGAAATAGCAAGAGACAAGAAAGATGTAATGTGTTATTGTCTACAACATAGGCCATGTATAATTTTATATATTACCTTTTCCCCCCATAATTTCACCCCTCCCCATGGGCCCCTTAAATTGGATTTATGAAAAAACGGTCAAACACCTATTTACTTATTTTTTATGCTGATTTTTTCACGCTGAGTTTCAAACTCCTCGCCTATGTCTTTTAAGAGATACACGCTCCGTTAGGAATCCTTCAACCCCCACTTTTCCCCCCTTTCACCTCATAATATACACCACATCGAAAAACCCTCAGACATGTGTCTTCTTATTTTTAATGATGAGTTTATATGCCGAGTATCACATCCCCCAACGAAACCAATCGGGGGATATTGCTATTCAATGAAATGCAGGTCTACCCCCTTAACACCCCTTTAGAACCTGAATATCCAAAAATCCTTTCTTAGTGCGCGTTTGCGGCCCTTTGGAAAGTGGCATACCAAATTTCATTCCAATCCGTTCGGTGGTTTCTGAGATTTCGTGATGAATGGATCAGTGAGTGGTATTTGAGCTTTATATAGTAGATTTGTTTACCATTTCTTCTTCTAAGTCTGTAAGTCTGTAGTTAGTATTAGTTATAGTTTTCATTCTCATCTCATGTTTCACTATCACCCAAATCATTAGGGGCCGATAACCTAGATGTTAGGCCCCTTAAAACATCAATTATCATCATCGTCATCATAACAAAAGAAGAATATATCGAGTTCGCACCCGGTAGAAAATTGTAATGGCATTTCTCTCGCAACGTGCATTTTTGAGTTGTATTAACTGTATAACGAGGAAACGTGCCCAACGCTGCAACATGCTAGCACAGACCGGTTTGTGGCAGCGACAAAATTGTGAATCTTTGCTGCGTTGCTATGTGTTTTACAGACCGAGACGAAGGACCCTGTGATTTATGGCACCACTCATTCCATGACGTCACCACCACAGATTACCTACTACCACCACGTGCATGAGACCACGAGACTCCGATTGCAGCTGTGGTCGAGGGGAATTCCCGTCATACGCTGCTACTGACAATGAGAATCTCGCTGCCAATCCAATGTTGAATCCAGCCGGGGGCGTATCAATCCACGGAGGAAATAATATAACACCGGCACTTCAGGCGCGGATTCAAAGGGGAGTCACGGGGGTCATGGACCCCCCCCCCCCCCCAAATGGAGACCATTTTTTTTTTGCAAACTCAAAACACAATAACCAGACAAATAAAACTTAGCGAATTTTAACTGAAAAACATTTTATTCAATACTGAAAATATCTTTATTGCAATTATTAAGTCTGTTACAACTGTACATATTTACAACTTCATACCTGTTATATTAAAACGATTATTTATATAACAAAATCAACTCGTCTATTTTGCTTAGCAAACCTTGTGATTACCGAATCGATGTTTATAGAGATGTCACGATGAATGTGCAGCAATGCACGGATAGGAATTTGGGGCTTTTTTCGCACCAAAAATTTTTGCCGACGTCCAAACTGCAAGCTTGGTTGGCAATTTAAGCTGTGACTCTCTCCCTTTGTCGGTACCAACTCGACTTGCTGAAACTGTTACGTACCTTGATACTTTTCTCGAAGTTCGATGTAAAAGTCGCAAAACACGCCGTTGCAATTTGTACGAATATTTTTGGTGTGCTAAACGCATCAAATTTCTATCCATGAAGCTTGCCAAAAAATTGGTCTGGTTTTGTATTTGGTTATTTCGTGATTGCGTTTTTAGTGATACCATTTTTCTTAACAATGTCGATTTTGTGAACCCCCTCCCCCCCCCCCCCCCCCCCAGCCAAACTCTAGATCCGCGCCTGGGCACTATAGTCTAATTACACTACCTTTCGTATTTTTGAAGAAAGTTATGAGATCTTGTGCCCAGATCTAGTTGACAAGTGAAACTGTAATTTCATCAACCAGCTCAGGAATGGGAGATAATGGAAGCAGTGAGCAAGAGAAAACTAAAACCTTCCTAAAGCTGAACGCAATCCTTCCGGAGTTATTTTTCCTTTTTCGCAAGTTTCCGTTTTACTAAGCGTTGAGTTTTAATAAGACAAAATACACCACAAAGAAATACTGTATTATCGGATAAGAATAATATGAAACAATTTGAGTTTTTCCCACTTTAAACAACACAATTAATTCTTTAGCCGGACGTTTGTGTTTCTCGTATTCTTCAATAACCTTGATTTTCTCCTCCAGTGTGTCTTACGTTTAGAAGTCATTGTCACTGAATTGCAATACGTAAATAAATGCAGTGCACATTAAAAAGAACACCTTTGAAGATTATTCCAGTTGACTGTTTTCTTCTACTCTCATTTGTCAGAAGGAAGCTGTGTGTATCACAAGAGGGTTGGAGGAAGTAATGGTACAGATCTTGCGAGATGTAGCAAACCTGCTGCATCTTTCCTAGGACTTTGTTGTAAGTACAGTCTCGCTCAAAATTTAGTACATACCAGTAGCTTTGTATTATGGATAAGATAATCCGTCTTACTCAGGTTATTTACGCCTACAGTTCCGTAATTTATTTCCTTTTCCGCGTTAGGCAGCTTTCCGGTTTACAGTGTCATTTTACATAGGACATACCTCTGTTCCGAATGTTGTGTCCCGTTTGTCCAGGTTTCCGGTATACAAAGTGTCCGGTTTAGGCAGGTTTCACTGTATCTCAGGGGAGCCGGACGCCGGTTCATAAAGTTAACATTCATTCATTTTGATTTACCTTTCAGCGTTAGTCTAGTCTACTGGCCTCCATGATCCCTTATTTACTGTTAGCACTGCGGCCCTCTTTACTTCTAACAATACGAAGAAAAGTGCGCTCAAGTGGAGCATTAATATACAAGATATAACAACGCAACAATCATTTTTATCATTTTAAATGATCTTGTCGACTTTGTCGTTACGCTGGGTCTGGCGTTACGTTACGGTGACGGGACTAAATGTACCCAGATGCACTGAGGTGTGTGACGTCATAGTACCGCTTGGTGCATGTGTTTCCGACTACCTCTACTTCGTTAGTATAAGACAAAAATCCCTGATTGTTGGATGTCACGGGTAATCTCGAGAACCACTGGATGGATTTTGATGCAGGTTTCACCATTCTGTAAAGGATATCTCGAGGAAAGATTCTGTAGAAAATAATTTATGTATGATCAAAGGAAGCCAAGCAGTAACGATTTCAGTGAAAAAGTCGAAAACAAACTTGGCGTCCGTGCGCTTCTTAAGCTTACGCTGGGCAAACCGTTAAACATATCAATATACTATGAGCGTAAGAACTGGTCAGCATGAAAAGTTCTACAAAAAGGCCGCGAGAGCATATCTCTATCTTCAATACATCGCCCACTATAAGTGTTTTTAGACTGGATGGAAGGGGCACGTCCCCGCGCGCTCTGGTGAGCGTGACAGCATACCACGCGCTTGACCTTGCTTTGCCCTTGATTTGCACTTGCCGTTCGCGAGTAATTTCAAACAAGATATGCAAGATAAGTATTATGCAGATAATTTTCTAACATGTCAAGAGTCTTTGGCTTCGAGCGCAGCGAGAAGCCTCCAGCCTTTCTAGCATTTTTCAGCATTTCTAGCATTTAAAATGATACAAAGCCTAGTCTTTCAGACTGACTGTCACTTTTTTAGTCTTTGCTATAGTTTGTTATGGATTTTGTTCTATTTGCACCTATTATAATGTGGTATTTTCCACATATTTGCCCACATGGGTTCATGGAATCCCTTGTTCTCGCATATTCTGTGATGTATTGCGAGTCTTGTTGTGACGTGTCTCTGGTTTTGGAACTCTTTTTTCCTCCTGTCATCCGCCATGGCTCTGGTGGTGTAGAAATCAAGTCCTATTTCCTTTTTCCTATGGTCTCTGATATTGATCAATTCCTGATATATGGTCCTGCGGATGCTGCAGCTTGACGTCTTCTATGAAATATGTCTCCCTCACGAGGACGCTGTCTTTCCGACTCCTAGTATGTCACTGCCGCTAGTATTATCATCAGGGCCGACTGGATGCGAGCTGTGGAGAGCGCGGCACCTCTGGTTACCCAGCTGTTATTCTTATGTCAAGGCCTTCTCGATACTGCCATTTCAACTGTTGGTCCAGATCGGCAGCCACATATGAGGTGCTGCGCCCTGAAGTCAGGAGTGTTTCACCACATTTTCATGAACATCGTCTTTACTTCTACACCTTCGATAAAGACAATCTAACTATCGCTACCTCTGCCGAATATAGCAATCTCCTTGGTAATCTGTCTCGGCTCATGCTTCATCTTTATTTATTTATTTTATTTATTTATTTATCGTATGTCTTTTAGTGCCGGGAGTGTCCGAGGACATGTTCGGCTCGCCTGAGTCTGTAGCTGCTTCCAGCGGATACCCTAAAGGGTGAGCTACAAGTTCCGTTCAATTTCAAGTAGTTCCAACTTTCGTCACCAGATATCAATGATACCTAGTGGCGAACGTTGGAACTTTGATAGAGCGTTCTGACGAAATCTAACCTAACAAATTTTGCTTTACACAAGTTTAGTCTGTGAAAGGATCTTTTGCATGCCATAAATCTATGACATGGGACCGCCGGCTTTACTTCCCCTACGAAGGAAGGCATACTGAAGGATTTTTAACGCTCTTAAAAAATCCGACGACTTCGGTCGGGTTTGAACCCGCTATCTTGGGCATAGAAGCTCAGCATGCTACCGACTACGCCACCGAAGCCACTCATGCTTCATCTAACGTACCGTTTATCATTTCACTGGCTCTTTGTTGACGAGCTTGCGTTGTAAATGTCCCCAAGGACCGTATGACTATTGCGGCCTTATTAGAGTGTCGGGCCTTGTTTGGCCAACAACAGTACATTGTTCTGATTGGAATTAAGACCAGTACAAAAATAAACATTAAACAGCTGATCATGGAAATAAACTACTGTCAGGGCGAATAAAGTAATAAGTGAGGCGTCCATTTCCAAAGGGTTTCTTGGCAAGAAGTGAAGTTGTTGGGAAAACGAGAAAAACTATTATCAGACTTACTGCTTATCGTATGCTAATAATATTTTGGACACTTATTACTATTGATCATGGAAGACTTTTGGAGGAATCACAGCTTATATAACCCAATGATTCTTCGTAAAATAAAAATATATAACTTGGACAAGGTGCCGTTTGGAACTGCAAGATGGACAAGGGCCATTATGGAACAGTATGAGATGGACAAGGAAGGCTTTGTTTCTGTATAAATTAATACCTTTTTTTAAGATAAGAATAAGAATCACTATTGATCTGATGTTAGCTGAATTATTCATAAAACTGGAGAATAGATTGCATTGTTGTTTAGAAACCAACTATGTCCATAATTTTTCAGCTGAATCAACAACATCATCAGTCCTCCCTCATTATCGACCTCTGATACGTCTGAATAATTTGATGTTTTTGTAGAAAAACAAATTAGGTATAGTATGCCAATCTTCATCATAATGAAGTTAAAGTAACCTCTTGATATCCACTTTTTTAGTTTGCTTCACCGGAATTCCAATTTCGACCTTCTTATTTGGCTTTGTAACCTTCCTCCCTACGTCCAGATCTGTCTTGTATGTATGCTCTCCTTGAACAAGAATATCTCCATTCGGTGTCCTTCCTCGAGTGATAATAAATCTCTTGCTTACAGCAAATTGGAAGTGCCACTGGTTAGGTTTATTCAAAATTTCTCCTGTTGAAGTCCCTACCTATCTTCAGGACAGTCCCATTCTTCTCAAAGACACTATAGTACTGTTCGGGTTTGCATATCGTGTTCAATTTCTTAATTTCTTTCTCAATGCCGCCAAACACCCGGTCGGGTGGAATGAATGCATGTCCGGGAACTGGGAAGATAAGTTGTTGAGGGGAGCATTGTGTGCAACACCTTCATGAGCATCCCAATCATAATTGTGATTTTATTTTGTCCCCAGCAACCATCAGGAAACAACCGTATTGCTTCATAATCTTCTAAGTTGGTATCGGTTAGTCGATGATAAACCGCAGAGGTAATTTTGCATGATCCTTTATGACTATTACCCAACTCATTCGAACCAATAGTTGACATATAGGCCTACACTACCAGATTCCTGTTCGTTGAAATTCGAATGTTTAGATTTTATTTACATAAGAAAGCAATGCTTCCAACTGGAAAACATGTATTATTCATTCAAGAGTTAATAATTCAAATGTTAATAAAGCTTGGTATTAGGATATCTAACACATGGACAAGGGTCACTTTGGAACTCAGTAGTGCAGCTTGCTTACCCTCGCAATGGGACAAGCAACCGTTTGTTATTGTATATTATTATGTCTGCCATATTGGATTTCTGGCATTGGACAATGGCCACCTTGGAATTGCATAGAATATTCAAATGCAATTATCGAGGTTTTTGGGTCGTTTTGGAACTGTAAGACAAATATAAATCAGTAGATGATGCACAGACGAAGCCATTGATACCAAAACATGAATTTTTGATATAGGTGGACAAGGAACCCTTTGGAAATGGATGCCTCAAGTGAAGGAACTCCGGTAGTTGACCGTTTCCGCCGCTAGGTGGTACTAGCGTAACTTGGCCTGCGCGTGCCTGTCTGGCTCGTCTCTACTTAGTATAAAACTAAGTCCCCGATTCTTGGATGTCACGGGTAATCTCGAGAACCTCAGGATGGATTTTGATGCGGCTTTCACCATTCTGTAAAGGTAATCTCGAGGAAGATTTCTGTAGAAAAGAATTTATTTATGATCAAAGGGAGCCAAGCGGTAACGATTTCAAATTTCAGTGAAAAGATCGAAAAAAGAACTTGGCGTCCGTGCGCATCTTAAGCTTACGCTGGGCAAACCGTTAAAAATATCAATATACTATGAGCGTAAGAATTGTTCAGCATGAAAAATTCTCTAAAAAAGGCCGCGGGTGCATATCTCTATCTTTGATACTTCGCCCACTATAAGTGTTTTTAGTTTGGACGGAAGGGGGATTTGTGTCTCATAGGCCTACAGCACCTCGCCATTCTTAAATTACGTCTGACAGGAATTCCCTGCGCATTCATAACTGTTCCCGGGCGAAGCTGGGACGGGTTGCTAGTTGTTTATTAAAAGAAGTATTGCACTAAATACTAAGCAAGTTAAGCCTCCGTGGCTTAGGCGGCAGCAGGCCGGCCTCTCACCGCTGGGTCCGTGGTTCAAATCCCGGTCACTCCATGTGAGATCTGTGCTGGACAAAACGGTGGCAGACAGGTTTTTCTCCGGGTACTCCGGTTTTCCCTGTCAAAATTTCATTCCAGCAACACTCTCCACTATCTGTCATTCATTTAATCATTGCCCCAGAGGAGTGCGTCAGGCCTCGGCAGTCGGCACAGTTCATATCCTCGCCGCTAGATAGGGGCTTCATTCATTCCATTCCTGACCCGGTCAGAGACTGGAAGCAGGATGTGGATTTTCATTTTACTAAGCAAGTTGTGAATAACAAACAAATCTTCAAAGAAATACGAATATATGAAAATACTATCTCGAACACACTAAAATAAATTTCTAAGAAGAGCAGAGCTTACCTATAAACAGAAGAGACCTTCATTATTTTTCTCGCTGATTTTGAAGACGATCTGGATCTCAGTTCCCTGGACATTTCTTTCGCCCAGAAAATGAACCGGCATTTAATGTAATGAAACACTATCCTAGCGCCGGCCCTGTGGTGCACGCCTGCCTCTCACCCGGAGGCCCCGGGTTCGATTCCCGGCTCCGTCAGGGATTTTAGAAACTGACGTGAGGGCTGGAACGGGGTGCACTCAGCCTAGTGAGGACAATTGAGTAGCTGTCTGACAGTGAGACAGCACCCTGGTCACGAACACCAAGATTAACGGCCGAGGGGACCCGATGCGCTGACCACGCATCACCCCAATATCTGCAGGCCAAATGGCTGGGCCGCAGTCGCTTGGTAGGCCTAGGCACTTCAAGGGCTGTAGTGCCAGGGGTTATTATTTTGATTCTTTGAGCAGCACACATTTCGGAACACAGGAAGTTCACAGATCACATCCACATAATCTCAAAAGATATCGCCCCACAACTCGCCTTCATGCTCCAACTTTGCCTCCACTACTGCATCTACACGTTCCATTACACGTTTCATCACGTGAAATGTCCGACTCCGTGGCTAAATGGTCAGCGCGCTAGGCTTTGGTCCACAGTGTCCCGATTGCGATTCCTGGCCGGGCCTTTAGGGATTTTAATCTCTTGGGGTTAGTTCCCGTGGTTCGGGGACTGAGTGTAGCCTATGTGCCGTCTTCATCATAACCTCATCCTCATTACGACGCGCGGGTCGCCCACGGGCGTCAATTAGAAAGACCTGCACTCGGCCTCTCAGGAGGCCACACGATCATTTTTTTTCATCACGTGGAATAAAGATAAAGACGGGTATTTGAGAAATTTAGATTCACTTCCGCCAAAGTGAGGATACATACATCACTAAATGTTTCGGAATCACTTTCCAATGACCAAATGCAGGAAGTACATATCACAATCTTCGTTGCTGCTGTGTGAATCAGGTAACCACTCAAATAATAAACAACGTTATCGCCTGCTCTCTCAGAACTCTCATCATTAACTGACAGGATTATAGGGTACAATTTATGTCAGTGTAATGGTTTCTTTAATTTGCTGACAATTGTTATCCTTCACCTCTTTGCTCGTATGTATTTCATTTCTCGCCATTGACCGCATTCATTAAGAGAAGAAAGCTAATTGTCAATAACGTCCTCATAATTAGTTTGTGAAGAAAGCACCTTGTTGGGAACACTGATTGAGATGTCTTTGTTTATTTTATATATTAAGCAGCCTAGGATCTAGAGGGCATTGACTCAGGTAGTTAAGTAAAATGGCGTCCAATGGAACGGACAGCATGTAATGTAAGATAAATAAAGTTCAGTTATTTTTATGTGTATTAAATCTATCCATTGGTGGAGGGCCGAACATTTGACACACCTCTTTCACTGGTAGGCCTATGTACAGTATATAGACTGAAGCGAATGGAGGCGAAAGAAGTCAGTAGAAGTAGGATGATCGTCACTGCTTAAACCTCGTTTAAGTCCAAAATACCTCTCAGAAGGGTCTTGGTTTAATTTTGCAGTTAAAACGTACTTGTATTGTAAGTACAATTTGCGAACGGTAATGCATCACTGCTTGGCAGTCGGCATCTGCTACGACCATACGCTCAGTGCAGCGCGTGGTGTTGACATTTAGAACTACTTCATATTAACCTAAGGTAGGTAGACTATAATAAGTAGGGCTCGGATTCGAGCATATTTGCATATTTTTTCCTGAATAGTACACATTGAAAGAAGCCTTTCGGTGGTATTTTGACCTCTTTGGGACCAACAGAATTGAAATTTATCAAGCATATAAATGCATAAAACCGCGGTTTCCAGAATAGAAGCATATAAATGCATAATCTTGTGGTTTTCGTCTAAATAGTTTGTTTTTCTTCGAATCCCCCCCCCCCCCCCCCGAATTCGGGTCCTGACCATCCTTAAGGTTCGAAAACAAAAATAATTATTGAAAAGCCCATTTGGTGCGAATAATAGAGCTGCAGGTTTTTAACATTTTGTGAAGTCGTTCTCGTCATTGAAACTTTTATTGACTGATTTAAGAAAATCATTCAAAACTGAAAACATAGAAAAAAATCTTGTTGTACAAACGAATGCAGATCTGCTTCATTGACTCGCCTAATTCTGAACATTTTGTAAATGAACTTTTAAACTGTAACTTTTATAGGAAAACTTCTCTTATATATACTTGAAAAACTTGAATGCGAGTATATTGCAGTGTATCATACGTACAATTAGATAATAAAGCTCATATATAAAGGTATGTTATTGTTTTTTTCGTTTCATTTTCCTTTCTATAGTTTTTAACGGTGTTTTTCAAGCATATTCTGCATATTTAACCGCATGTAATGTTTTTTCGAGCATATCTATCTAGCATGTAATGGTTTTTTCGAGCATATCTATCGAGCATAAAATACATGGTTTTCGAGCATATCTGGAGATTTTATCGAGCATATCGATCCGAGCCCTAATAATAAGGTAGGACACTCCGGTGCCTCTCGCTCCCATTGGCTGCTACGCTGTGACGCTACTTGGATGTAGCACGCGGATGCAAGCAGGCGCATACCAGCTGATATTTACAATGCATTCTTACGGGAAACAGTCATATTTCGCTTCTCTTTTCCGCTCGTGGTAAACAATCACAATAATGGCAATATGCACGTTATAAAGAGTATATATTGCAGTGGTTTGTAATGTGAAATATACTTCATAAACACACACAAAAAATATTTTAGATTAACTACGCTACCGCACCTTAGTATCAGCTGAGCTTAAAAGAAGCCTCACCAACACACAATAAAAGACGTGCAAAGGATGGAAATACGAAATATAGCAATAGCGATATGCTACATAATCATGCTTTAGCGATCCTGCGGTGTAGCCAAACGCGTTACATTGCTCACTACGACCGCGATGGGAAGCTGCAGTAAGTCGGGAGTTCAGAGGTTCAAATCCCGGCGCTGACAGCGGTTTTCCACACTCTCCAGTCAAATGCCGAGGTAGTAGCCTACCTTGTTTCAAGTTCCGGAGCACTTACCCCATTTCCCTCCCTAATAATTACGGTCACACACACATTACAACAGTCACCTTAAAAGCACGGATTACAATTTGAACGCACAAGTACACGGAGCTGATGATCAAGATGCCCCAGTCCCAAAAACATACTTTATTAATGTAACATTGGTATGAAAATGATCAGTTTATAAACACTTACCTTTTATGCGACTTGAGGTTTAGATGACGATGCGACCCAGAGTTTGTTCTTTTTTGCTGCATATTTCTCCAGTAATTTGATCTTGATATGCCTATTCAGGTGACGGATTCTGATAAAAGTCCTTGTCCTCACGTATAAACGAATTACAGTATCTTCTCATTCACTTCCGGGAATTTTGATTTTATTCAGGTGGTCAGGTAGGTCATTACATTTTTCTTTTTCGATATAGCCTAGTTCGCCCATGAAAAGAACCAAACAAAACTTCAAATTCAATCATTTTATGGAGCCACTCATGTGTTGGACGAGAAAGTCCCCACTTTGGAATGATGGATATCCAATCATCCCTGCTCTCGTCTGTTACACACAAATTTTCCCCCTTCACACTTAAACTCTAATCAATGAACCTACTCTATTCTTAAATTAAACTATTAATGAGACTATATAAATAAAGATTTGCGGTATAACCACAGTAAAGTCAAATTATTCACACAACGATGTAAGCAATAGGGATTAAACTTGAAAAGAAACGCTCAATTTTTCCGTCCGTACTGGAGAAGTATTACCGATGCAACTGGTAGCAAATTTTAATTTTCAGCTTCTGGCGAGCATGTTAGATGACTCAATACCAAGATAAGTAGACTATATTAGCCTTTCACGAATTGATTGCCGACGGTCGAGATGGGAACTATGCTTTGTTTACTTGTGTCACACGTCAGCCTGCTTCGTTGACAGGTACAGAGCACGAGTAGGATATGACTCAGCTACAGTAGCTTCACGTCATGCACGCGAGTTGCCTCCACGTGGCTGTGGTGTAAGGGAAAAGTATGTCAACTATTAAATTTGCCCACGGGTGACCTTGATGACAGGAAGTTGATTCGTTTGTCGGTGACCGCCTTCCCCCAAATTAAACAGACTGCCATTGTGTGGATAATGGGCCAATATGTACACTTCGTGATGGGCAATGATCAACATTTCTCGTTCCTGGATCTCATGTATCACCTGCAGAAAGAGCGTTGGAAGCTTAGTGAAAGTGGACAATTGTACGATAAATATGGACACTATCTGGATTTTCTTGTGATGTAATAGTATGGTATTTATCATATCTGAAAATTCTGTAATTCTGTAGAGAGCTAATAAAAAAAGTGGTACCGTGCGAGCTTGGTAACTTTGTGTCCCGGGGTCAAGACTGCCCGAGGGCAGAAATTTTTACTTGAATTATTTTATTATATCCTCCCTCCTTTTTACAGCATGTTTTATGCCTTGTTTTATTGAAATTATCTGTATGGGTGATTGAAATAATAAACATTGTTAGGCGGAATTCTTCCCTGTTCTCACTTGAATTTATATTCCTCTGCTGACTGTTCAACGCGGCTAGCGTTCTTGGCTGTCTCCCCAGAGGTCCGGGTTTGATTCCCAGCTCTGCCGATGTATTTATTTATTTAATTATTTACAAGTAGGTGGGCTCAATGACCACCATGCCCAATTTGCACAAATGAACAAGAGCAACATCAGCGTCAACTTCTGCAGTGGTCAAGCTGCTTGCCTCACCAAGGTGGACCGGGTTCGATTCCCAGCTCTGCCGAAAAATTTCAATTCTGGTGTGAGGACTGCAAATAGCTACATTCAGCCTCGTGAGCCAAAACTGAGTAGAGGTTGGTTCGATTCCCACCTCAGCGATCTTGGAAGTGATTTTCCATAGATTTCCACTTCTACTCCAGACAAATGCCGAAATTGTTCATAACAATGCCACGACCGCCTCCTTGGGAGTACCTGAATATCAAATACTCACCATACTACAGACACCACAATAAAACAGGTTATCAGAGAAATGTATTTATGTATATACAAGTAGGAGGGCTCAATGACCACCATGTCCAATTTGATCAAATTAACAAGAGCAACATCAGCGTCAACTTCTTCTTGCCTCTCCCCAAGGTGGACAGGGTTCGATTCCCGGTCAATTCACGTGAGATTTACGAAGGGAATAATCACGTTCTGAGTTTTGGTTTCTAACTAAATTGGAGGTTCCGTGTCTAATGATCGCGAGATTGTGTGTTTGAGTCTTCAGTCTTTTGACAGGTTTGATGCAGCCGTCCATGATTCCCTGTCCTGAGTTAATCTTTTCATCTCTACATAGCTACCACACCCTACATCCGAGGTAATCTGTTTAACATATTCTAACCTTGGTCTACCCGTACAGTTCTCGACCCTTCCGTCTAACAATCTTTATTATTTCAATCACCCATAGAGATAATTTCAATAAAGCAAGGCATAAAACATGCTGTAAAAAGGAGGGAGGATATAATAAAATAATTCAAAAGAAGTAAAAATGTCTGCCCCCGAGCAGTCTTGAACCCGAAACACAAAGTTACCAAGCTCGCACGGTACCATTTGTACACATGTGCGCTCGCAAAGGTAGTATATTATCATAGTCTTAATGCATGTGGTTAAATGTCGAATGATTTCACTTGGACCTTAAATGTTGATTGGAACGCATTCATTTGCTGCGTGGGTTGTTTTAAACTTGATCTAAAGCACGTTTCATGCCTATTTCACGCTAATAATGCAATTCAACATCGAATATTATCCACATCTCACTCGATAATCTTCCGTCATGTTTGATCGGATGTGACCCCTGCTACTACCTACCGTCTCGATTCGTAACCAGGAGAATGGCATGACATAACAGCCAATAAGAGGCTCGGAATTACATACTGTGGCTAGGCTCGGGCTGGAAAAAAAATGCTACCGGGGCACATGCCTCATTAATCTATATACACTATTTTAGTCACTGCAGAAACACAGGTTATCAGACCAAGCCCCTTCAAATAGGGCTTCTTCGGCTGCGGTGGCCGAGAGCGCTTCCCGTGCCTCACTGCCATCGGAAGAGCGTGGGTTCGAATCCCACCTCGGCCGTCCTGAAAATGGTTTTCATGGGTTCCCATTTTCACCACCAGGCAAATACCGGGACGGTTACTTTCAATAGGTCGACGGCCGATTTATTTCCAAAATCCCCTCCCTGACCCGTCCTGAACATGGTCATTGGCTGCAGTAATAAAACGTGTTCTCTTGGGATATTTAGAAAGAAATTTCCCCTGGAGAGTATTGTAACATTACAGAGGGGAGGGGGCGTGTCTCATGGTTGTGTGGAAAGGAGTGAAATAGCTTATCGCAGAAACAGGACGAGCGAATTGTTTGCATCAGCAAACCGTCACAGAGCCACATTCGCAAGAAGTCTGCGTCATGTCTCCTAGGCACGTAACATTTCCACTCTTCGTTTCATTCGTTAGTTGAAGAATTCATATATCTGTGGCGCACCCTAGTGTACGAACTCAACATTATTGTAGGCCATATAAACTTAAAACTCTTTGTATGTTTCAATTTGCTATGTGAAACTTCTTCCTTTTATTTTGTCTTTGCCTTTTGTCGATTGTTACATTTCGTCTAAGTAAAAGCTGTTCCTCGTGTTTCAATAAACATATTTATGGATCTCTACAATTAACTACCTAAACCCATATTGGTGACCCCGACGTGATATTCAACGGCACGAAACATATGTTTGGTTAGTGACGTTAATATGAATAACACCGACAACAATAACCCTGCGTCATCCCCCAGGGGCTCAAGACTAGTGGGACGTGGGTTGGCGACAGTAGTGTGTTTTGATCGGTTCTATACCCACCTCCACCTCCCCACCTCACAAGATGGCTGCGACGCGATATCTCTCGAACCCCTGGTTGGATTTTAACAAATGAGGTGTCGTTGAACTCGGGCTGACACCCCCTTTGCAATGAATAACATATTTCCATCCAAAAAATACAACCTACCCCTACTAGGGGGTGAAATTGTAATTTTTTAGAGAATCTCGCTTTCCAAGTGCAACATGTGAGAGTTTGAATGCCAATATGGAATTAAACGTTGTTCTACACAAGAGACATGTATACGGTGGATAGCCACTATGAATTAACATGCTTGTTTTTGTTTTTATGCATGCCCCCTCATAGCTTTTGTAAGAGGGTGGGCTTTTTAAAGATGGCGGCTGTAGTGTAACCTAACCTAACCCAACCTAACGGGTCCTTGTGGACAGGTCATTGTTGACGAGTCCTTGTTGACAGGTCCTTGTGGACGAGTCCTTGTTGACAGGTCCTTGAGGACGAGTCATTGTTGACAGGTCCTTGTGGACGAGTCCTTGTGGACAGGTCCTTGTGGACGAGTCCTTGTGGATGAGTCCTTGTTGATGAGTCCCTTTGGACTGATCCCTTTGGACCGGTCCCTTTGGCCTGGTTCCTACGGACTGGCCCATGAATTTATTTAATTTATGTCAAAGGGCCTAACTAAATTTTGCGTGTAAAGCAGTGTGTTGAACTGACGTTGTTCACTAATCCCCCACTACTATAATGTGATAACGATATGATAGGAAAGTGATGAAATACATGTGAACACGTGTGAGATGTCATTATTACCGTCCTCCTTGTGAAACAAGTCACATTCTGTTTTGATCCATACGTGAGAAAATGCGAGTTCATGTGTAATATGACCTAACACACAGGATTTCACCTGTACACGTGCATGATAAGAGCTAACAAGTCACAATCTGTTTTGACAGTGGTGGGAGGTGAAGGGGAGGAGAGGGGGAGAGTCGGTGTTAGAGAGAACATAGGTGAAGAGAGAAAGAAATATGTATTGCTCATAATACAAGTGGAGCTGAGGACTGTACATAGGACTGTAGGTTAAGTACAACATGAGTGAATAAATAAATACAAGGCACACAGGTTCACACAACATGTAATTTATTAATCCAAGAATTAAAGGCTGAGCTAAATCCCAACCATTTTACATGCGTTTTTTCCTTTTTGTTTCAACACTTTTTCCACAAGGTAATGATTTGGAAACGCTTTATTTTGAAGTTCTTGGAGATAAAACCTGCCTTTTATGGGTTGATGGTTGAGGTCCTCGAGTAAATAGGTGACTGGACTGTTCAGGTTGACTTGACGAATTCGAAATAGTTCAGTCCCCCAATTTGGTGTGTAGCCCTTGTCGAAGATGGACTTGAATTTGCTCACACGAACATGGTCCCCGATGTTAAGGCGATGACGTTTAGGGTCTGCTGTTTTTATGGGGTTAAACGGTTTATCCAGTTGTGGAATTTTTTTGGTCACAAGTCGTGGCTTGGTCCCAATGGTTCTGTGTTTGGTGTCATTGTAACGTGACACTAGCTCAGGTAACAAGTCCAACCAGCGATAAGTGCCATGAGTGGTAAACGCTTTCCACATATGGGTTTTCAATGTTCGGTTGAACCGCTCGACCACGCTGGCTTTCAGATTGCTGTACGTGGTGTAATGGTGAATATCCTTAGACTTGAGAAATCTGGAGTAATCCTTGTTGAAAAATTCTTTTCCCTGATCGGTCTGTAGCAGCTGAGGTTGACGTTTGGATTGTCGAATAATATGTTGCAAGGCCTTGGTGGCTAGTGGACCAGACTTGCGTCGCACAGGTTCAACAAACGCCATTTTGGAATAAACATCAATGACCGTCAACGTATAGCGTACACCATCGTTAACGTTAGCATAGGGAATCATTTCGACCAAGTCTCCTTGCCAAAGTTCATCCACTCCCTGTGAAATCACCTTGAGTCGCTGATAGTGACGTCTAGCTGGAAGATGCAACTCGTGAGCAATACCCATTTTTATGGGTGAGGGCTTAAACAATAATTTTGGCATTTCGAAGTTCTTCCTCAATTTCTTGAATTTCCCAATCGTGACCAGTATGGCCGGCTTGACGTGAAGCATGCAACAGCTGTAATCGCTGGACGAGTTTATTGGGATTGTGCCAGTAGGTAACATCCACAAGGGGTTTTAATGGCATAAATGTCACCCCTGAAGCGGACACTTTACGACGACCACTTTGACTAGTGGGGAACATTTTTGCAATGATGGTTTTATATTTTTGAGATATATTGGCATTCACTTGTTGAGTGGGATCATACTGTCTTTTGTGGGCATGGGTGTCCAATGAAATGGATTTATATTTATCAAGGTCATCTAGCGTATAATCTTGGGATGAGGGAGTCCGAGAGAATAGTAGCTTTAACAGTCCTGGTGTTAATTTATAGTTGATCCCTTTAATGACAGCTTTAGTACGACTAAATTTAATCGATGAATCACCAATTTTAAAACTATCATCCTCATAGCGAACACCATACGTGGTATCTGTGTTTCCAATAAATAGATTGGTGAAATAGGGTTCCAGTGTTGATCCATAATATTTTATTAAAATGTTTTTCAGTCGAGCTTTATGTTGAGGGGTGGCCAAAAGTTGTGAAAATGGAGACGGTCTGGAAGGGCAAGGTGTTTCGACTATGACCAAGGATTTCTTTTTTCTTAAAAACTCTGCAAGGGGTGATGCCTTTTTTTGAGGCGTAAACACTTGTTCCTCATTATCCTCAACTTCGCTAACACTAGTTAAATCTTCCTGTTCCTCTTCCTCAGGGTCCTCGTGGTGCGTCTGAGTGGCTTGTGAAACGGTGGGTAGCGTTTCAGATGGCTTGAAAGAGGGTTTCGACATAGCTTTTAGCGGAGGGGTTAAATGTTGTTGAATAAACAAAGCATGATCCGCACGTTATCATTTCAATTGACGGAACTTTTGGCGAATAGTATTTTTTGCTCTAATAATATGCTTTTTCAATTGACTCTCTGCTAACGCCATGGTGTCTTGACAAATGACTTGAGAGGGAATGATTGAGTGCCTTAATTAGCAATAAAATGATCAAACCCTAAGCGATACCACCCTTGGTTGAGTTCACTTTGTTTGTCAATCACTAAACAGGCATGACGTTGTGTGTTCCAGCACTTGCCACACAATTCTGTAAACATTTGAAAGGTCATATCCGGATTCACATGTTCATTATAAATGTGACGACTGTTCCTCTCGTCCTGGCGAAATAAAACAATGACATTGGCATTGTCACGAATCAACTGTTTGGACATTTTAGAATACGTTTGTCCAAGATAGAAGCAATCGATATGTTTGTGTCGACCCATGCTGAAATAGCTTTGAATGATGCCTTGTCGTTCAGTGGATACATCATCGAAAATCATGAGTGAATCAGGCTTTACCTCATCCGGTGAAATAACATTTTCTTGCGTGGAAAATGTAAAATACCCCATATTCTCATTTTGTAATCCGGACATGACTTGATCCAGAAACATGTAGAGGGGTTGGTAGAGAGATTTTGCGAGAACATAAATATTTTGAAAACACAGACCATTGGGCGCTGTAATAAGTGTCAGCAAAATATTGGTCTTTCCACAGCCAGAAGGTCCCACAATGATGCAGCGAATGGAAGATGGAAACAGTGAACCATGGCGTTGTTCACGTGATGTGGGGCAGAGATGGGAAACCATGTCCCTCACGGGGAATGACTCTTGCTGCTTAATTATTTTCATTTCAACTAAGGCTTAGAGAGGCTAGCAGGCTGTCTATATACATCACACCGAGCCTTGTCATAGAAACAGTAGACTTGAACTACAGGTTGACGATGGATGTCTTTGGACGTGCGTTGATGGTCAAAGCTAGGTCTGTTCCCATACATGATCCTAAACAAGAAACAGATCCTGCTAATAAACACTATGTGGATAGGTCAGTAGTGCCACACACAAAACAAGGAGATTATGACTTTAAAGGAAAGCGGTTAACCCATGTAAAACATCCTCAAGTGTCTACAGACGTTACTACAAAAAAGTATGTGGATAACAAGGTGCATGAGTTATATAACAAAGTGCCTCAGCTTACAGTGGATGGCTATAGCGCTAATCATCACCGCATTATTCACGTGGAAGACCCACAAGAAGATGATGATGTCTGTACCAAGCGATACGTGACCTATGAAATGAAAAGGCTTTATAAATTTATCCCATCTGTATTTTTAGTGTATCTCACAAATGTAAAACCTGTGAATGAGAGAAACCATATACCGCTAGTTGATGACCAGCACTTGACCTTCGTGCTTGCTTCGGGTTTAAGCCACTATCGACTACACTATGATGGAACCATTCACATCAAATATGCCATACCTGATGAGAACCATTTACAAATACAGATAAATGGTCATAGGATGTTGGTCCATAACCATGAAATGGTCAATGCAGGAGATGAATTATCCCTTCGTCTCATGTTGACATGGGATGAAAAGCAAGCTGGAAAAAACCATAAACGATTTCCCACTTTATGTAGAATTGGAATATACAGTTATGAAATTACAATCTGACGTTAGTCGTGACTTAAACTTTCTTGTGAAAGGTTGTTGGTCATCATCATCATGGTGAAACAAAGATATGTGGTGAGAAAGACTAAAAATATGACCCTGTCCTTGGCAAAGCCTGGGCTTAAGACATTCGTGGACAAGCCCTTGCGAAAGAAAAAAAAAGAAAAAATAATGTGTTGACAATAAGGAAAGCTCTTCGAGCAGCACAGAGTCATGTTATTCCAAAACGTCAGCGACAGGGTTCAAAACAAGGGCGAGTGATCCCCGTCCCCAAACGAGCGGGATTATTACCTGCATTATTCGCTGGTCTGGCTGCTCTAGGTTCACTTCTAGACGGCGCCAGTGCAGTAGCAAAAACTATTAAAGCCGCGCAGCAGGGCAAGCAACAACTCAAAGAAAGTCAGCGACACAATGAAACGATGGAAGCCATTGCTATGGGGGCTAGAAATGTCAATTTGAAGCCAGCCTTTTATCAACAAGGATTTGGAATTTCACCACTTCGAAATAAATAAAAAACATCTTTAACCTCAGCCATAGTAAGACATGCCCTGACGCATCAACAAATGGAAAGCTATGCTAAACAGCTAAAGCTTTCTCATTTTCGAGGTGTGTTTATGCGAAACCAATTACCCTCACGACACTGGAAACATGAATGCGCTGTTATCAATTTGGATGATCACCGAAGACCTGGAACACATTATGTAGCTTATGTCAAAGAGGAATCCACTGTATGGTACTTTGACAGTTTTGGGAATTTGCCCCCGCCCATGGAACCAGTGGCCTATTTTGGAAACAGGATCAAGATATATTATAATGTGAAACGTGAGCAAACGATTAACAGCCAACAGTGTGGACGTTTGTGTTTAATTTTATTATATAAGACGCAACATAAGCAAAAATGTCAACAGTATGTCGGTGGAAAGTAAGACGTTTACACTGCATGGACGTGGACCTGAAGTGAGCCTAGACTTTTACCCACCTATCGAATTGTGTGAAAAACCCTATGGTTTAGGACTTGTTTCTCTTGAAACGTACAATCGAATATACAACATACGTGAAAATGTGAACAACAAGTTTTACTATGATGATTCTGTGCTCACCCTGAACTCTGGTGGATACACGATAGATGACATTTATGAACACACTAGCAGGTACCCGCGGCGTCGCTCGCGTCATAGTCGTGTCATATTGTTATTCAATGAAATGCAGGTTTAACCCCGTTAACACCCCTTTATAACCTGAATATTCAAAAATTCCTCCTTAGTAGACGTTTTCGACACACAACAAACATATCCCCAAATATCATTCTTCTAACATTAATAGTTTTGGTTGGTCGATGAGACTGAATATCCATAAATCTTTCCTTAGTGGACGTCTTTCTTCCAGAATTTCACCCCTCCCGATGGGCCCCTTAAATTGGATTTATGAAAAAACGGTCGAACACCTATTTACTTATTTTTAAGCTGATTTTTTTCCGCTGAATTTCAAACTTCTCGCTAATGTCGTTTGAGAGATACACGCTCCGTTAAGAATCCTTCAACCCCCAATTTTCACCCCTTTCACCTCATAATATACACCACATCGATAAACCATTAGACATCAGTCTGCTTATTTTTATTGATTAATTTATATGCCGAATATCACATCCCCAAATGAAACAACTCGTGAGATATTGTTAATCAATGAAAAGCAAGTTTAACCCCCTTAATATCCCTTCAGAACATGAATATCCAAAAGTCCATCCTTAGTGGACGTTTTCGACATACAACGAACATATCCCCAAAATTTCAAGTTTCTAACTGCAATAGGTTTGGCAGGGGAATGATGAGTGAATATCCAAAAATCCTTACTTAGTGGACTTCTTTCCCCAGAATTTCACCCCTCCTCATGGGCCCCTTAAATTGGATTTATGAAAAAACGGTTGACCACCTATTTACATATTTTTCAAGCTGATTCCCCCCCCCCCCCCTGAGTTTCATACTTTATGCCTCTGTCTTTTAGGAGATACTTGCTCCGTTAGGAATCCTTCAACCCCCACTTTTCACACATACACCTCATAATATACACTACATCGAAAAACCCTCAGACATGTGTCTTCTTATTCTGAATGATGAGTTTATATGCCGAGTATCACATCCCCCAAGGAAATCAATCGGGAGATATTGTTATTCAATTAAATGTAGGTCTACCCCCTTAACACCCCTTTAGAACCTGAATATCCAAAAATCCTTCCTTAGTGGACGTTTTCGACATACAACGAACATAACCCCAAAATTTCATGTTTCTAACTTCAATAATTTTGGCTGGGCGATGATGAGTGAGTGAGTAAGTCAGGACATTTTCTTTCAGTTATTTTTCATAATTTCACCCCTCCCATGAACCTCTGGAATTGGATTTTTGAAAGAAAAAAAAACGGTCGAACACCGATTTACTTATTTTTAATCTGTTCTTCCCCGCTGAGTTTGATGAGTGAGTGAGTTAATCAGTTAGAACACTTTATTTCCTGTTTTTTTTTCTTTTTCAGAATTTCACCCCTCTCCAAAGGCCCATTAAATTGGATTTATGAAAAAAAAAACGGTCGAACACCTATTTATTAATATTTTAAGCTGTTTTTTTCGCTGAATTTCAAACTTTTCGCATATGTCGTTTAAGAGGTACGCGCAGCGTTAAGAAACCTTCAACCCCCAATTTTCACCCCTTTCACCACATAATATACACCACATCGATAAACCCTTGGACATATGTCTGCATATTTGTAATGATTAGTTTATATGCCGAATATCACATCCCCAAAGAAACAACTCATGAGATATCGTTATTCAATGAAATGCACGTTTACCCCCTTAACACCTCTTCAGAACCCGAATAAGCAAAAATCCTTCCTTAGTTGACGTTTTCGACATACAGCGAACACATTACCAAAATTTAATGTTTCCGACTTCAATAGTTTTCGCATGGGCGATGATGAGTAGGTGGGTCAGGTCATTTTCTTTCAATTATTTTTACCAGAATCGTACCCCTACCCATGGGCCCCTTAAATTGGATTTATGAAGAAACGCTCGAACACCTATTAACATATTTTTAAGCTGTCTTTTTCCCCTGAGTTTGATGAGTGAGTGAGTTAGTCAGTCAGTTAGGACACTTTCTCACCTTCTTTTCCCAGAATTTCACCCCGCCCCATTGGCCCCATAAATTAATTTATGAAAAAACTGTCCAACACCGTATTTTTAAGCTGATTTTTTCCCGCTGATTTTCAAACTTCTCGCATATGTGGTTTAAGAGATACACGCTCCGTTAGGAATCCTTCAACCCCCACTTTTCACCCCTTTCACCTTATAATATACACCATATCGAAAAACCCTTATACACATGTCTGCTTATTAGCCTATTTTCAATTTTGAAAAAATAGGCTTATGAGATCACCTTTTGTCCGTGTGTGTGTGCGTGTGTGTGTGTGTGTGTGTGTGTGCGTGTGTGTGTGATTCGTGTGTGTGTCCCCCCCTAATAAAATCGAAACGGCTGGAGCGATTTCAATGAAACTCGGGAAGTTCATAGCACTATTCTCGGCGACCTCGACCGTGCCCTTCAAATTTTGTTACGTCTCTCCAATCCAACATGGCGGCTGTGCGAAATATTTCACTAGCATTCAATATCTCCGAAACTATTACCGATATCGCCCTGAAATTGTGTACGGTGATAAAGGGCACTACTAGAAGTTCACCTATGAGACTTCCAAAAACCTGGTGACTACAAAACCAACATGGCGGCCAAGCGAAGTTGAGACATTTAAATAGACTTTTCTCGCGATTTAACTATCTAAATGTAATGAAACTTGGTACAGCAAATGTTTATACACATTGTAATGCACTGGAGTCTAATTTAGTTCAATTGTTTACATAACCTCAAAATGGCGGCTGTGCGAAATATTTAACTGACATTCTATATCTCCGAAACTATTACAGATATCACCCTGCAATTTTGTACGGTGATAAAGGGTACTGATACAGGTATACCTATGTATATTTCATAAACCTGTAAAGTACGAAACGAACATGGCGACCAAGCGAATTTAAAATATTTTAATAGACTTTTCTCGTGATTTAACTCTCTGAGCGCAGTGAAATGTGGTACAGTAATTGATTTTGCAGATTGTAATGCACTGCCATCTAATTTAATTCAATTGCTTACATAACCTCAAGATGGCGGCTGTGCGAAATTTTAAAATTAAGTTTTAATTTCTTGTGTCGTAATCATGCGATCGAAGTGAAAGTTTGAATAATGAACCTAGGCAATAATTGTCCTTGAATGGTACATAACTCTATGGCCTATACACATAACACTCCTAAATGGTGAGCTCATTTAGATGGTTCTCAATATCTATGAATCTTTTACAGCAACCAAACTGAATTTTTTTATGTTCATAGAGACTATGAACATATGTTCACCTATAGGACTTTCAGGAACCTGGTGAGCACAAATACAACATGGCGGCGACGCGAAGTATAAATATTTAAATGGACGTTTCTCGCGAATTAACTATCCGAGTGCCGTGAAACGTTGCACGTTAAATGCTTATACAAATGTTGATCCACTGGCATCTAATTTATTTCAATGGTTTGCATTATCACAAGATGGCTCCTGTGCGTAATTTTAAAATCTCGTTGTTACTTCTTGTTGTCTAATCATGCGATTGAAGTTTGAATACCACACGTACACAATAATCTTAATGTAATAGTACAAAAATAAAAATCCAACCTGGCGACCATCTGAAATATTTGGACGGTTCTCAATATCTACGAATCTGTTACAGCAATTAAACTGAAATTTTGTATGTTGATTGTGGCAGGTAACATAAGTAGGATATATGAAAATAGGCTGTATAGTTCTTCACGGAACTACTTGTTTTTAATGATTAGTTAATATGCCGAGTATCACATCCACAAATGAAACCAATCGTGAGATATTGTTATTCAATAAAATGCAGGTTTAACCCCCTTAAGACCCCTTTAGAACCTGCATATCCGAAAATCCTCCCTTAGTGTACGGTTTTGACATACAACGAACATATCCCCAAAATGTCATGTTTCTAACTTCAATAATTTTGGCTGGGCGATGATGAGTGTGTGAGTGAGTCAGGACATTTTCTTTCATTTTTTTTCCAGAAATTCACTCCTCCCCATGAACCCCTTAAATTTGATTTATGAAAAAAAAAACGGTCGAACCCTCATTTAATTATTTTAAGCAGTTTTCTCTCCCTGAGTTTGAAGAGTGAGTGAGTGAGTCAATCAGTTAGGACACTTTCTTTCCTGTCTCCCCCCCCCCCCTTCCAGAATTTCACCCCTCCCCACGGGCCCCTTAAATTGGATTTATGAAGAAAAACGGTCGAACACCTATTTACTTATCTTTTAAGCTGAGTTTCAAACTCCTCCCCTATGTCACTTAAGAGATACACGCTCCGTTAGGAATCCTTCAACCCCAACTTTTCACCCCTTTCACCTCATAATATACACCACATAGAAAAACCCTCAGACACATGTCTTTTTATTTTTAATGGTGAGATTATATGCCGAGTATCGCATCCCCCAATGAAACCAATTGGGAGTTATTGTTATTCAATGAAATGCAGGTTTAACCCCCTTAAGAACTCTTTAGAACCTGAATATCCGAAAATCTTCCCTTAGTGGACAGTTTTGACATACAATGATCATATCCCCAAAATGTCATGTTTTTAACTTCAATAATTTTGGCTGGGCGATGGTGAGTGAGAGAGGACTTTTTCTTTCAATTTTCTTTTTTCAGAATGTCACCCCTCCCCATGAACCCCTTAAATAGGGTTTATGAAAAAAACTGTCGAACACCTATTTACTTATTTTTAAGCAGTTTCTCCCCTGAGTTTGATGAGTGAGTCTGTCAATCAGTTAGGACACTTTCTTTCCTGTTTTTTTTTCAACAATTTCACCCCTCCCCATGGGCCCCTTAAATTGGATTTATGGAAAAACGGTCAAACACCTATTTACTTATTTTTAAGCTGATTTTTTCCGCTGAGTTTCAAACTCCTCGCCCATGTCGTTTAAGAGATACACGCTCCGTTAGGAATCCTTCAGCCCCTACTTTTCACCCGTTTCACCTCATAATATACACCACATCGAAAAACCCTCAGACACATGTCTTCTTATTTTTAATGATGAGTGTATATGCCGTGTATGACATCTCCAAATGAAACCAATCGGGAGATATTGTTATTCAATGAAATGCAGGTCTACCCCCTTAACACCCCTTTAGAACCTAAATATCCAAAAATCCTTCCTTAGTGCGCGTTTTCGACTTACCACGAACATATCCCCAAAATTTAATGTCTCTAACTATAATAGTTTTGGCTGGGCGATGATGAGTCAGTCAGTCAGTCAGTCAGTCAGGACACTTGTTTTTATATAAGAGATTTATGTGGTGTTGATCAATGAATATGGTTTAAAGTCATTACTCAATGGAACGCGCAAGTTTGAACTTGTAGGAAATACCAACACTCATCGCTGCAGTATTTTTTCTATATTCAAAATTGACTTTAAAACCCACCCCGATTCCATTGGTCCATTACTAGGATTTAAACCACGCGTGTTGGAGCCCAACAAAAAACATGAATCAGACCATGAAGTGAAATTCATTGAGGACCATCATGTGTCGGTGACGTGTAATATTATTAGTCAAGTGTACACCAATCAAGAACCGTCGCATTCGCTTTATGACTTTATTGTAACATCGCCCAATGGTTATATTATTCGTGAAAACCCTCCCGTGGTGCTTTTTCAAACTGTGGCTGTCGATGGTATTAGTAATATAACATTAATACTGATCAATAGAGGGCAACAACTCATTGATCTAGATTCTACCACACCAGTGACTTACAAGTTGGTGCTAAAGCCACTATGAAGTTTGTATATAAAGCAACAGCACCGTTTAGGAATGGTGTCAGATGTTTACCACGTGAATACACGTTAATATCTCAGAACAAGCAGATTTTACAGCATTTGGGTTACCACGTCAACCCCCGCGATGAATTCTATCCTAGAGGTAGCGAACCACATCGAGGAGCAACCAGGAGTGGTAAGAATTGATCTCCATTCTTATCAAGCTCAAACACCTGGACTCAATAACAATGATGAAATTCAATTTGTTATCAACAACCAAGATATTTACACTCTACCGCATGAAAGTATTATTCAGATTGAAGGTCGGCTCACCAAAGTCGATGGCTCTACACCCACCACATCTAAGTTAGACAACCATGCTTTCGCCTTTCTGTTTTCTGAAGTGCGTTATGTGATTAACGATATCGTGGTGGATAGCACTCGAAATGTGGGTATTTCCAGTGTCATGAAACTATATCCCTCTTATAATGAGGAAGAAGCTAAAACACTTTGCATGGCGGGTTGGTGCCCTGACTAGATCAATGACTGGATGGTACACACCGATGCCACCTTTACTGGATACTTACCTCTTAAACTGATTTTAGGCTTTGCTGAAGATCACCAGCGCATTGTGGTCAACGCAAGGCAAGTGCTTTATCTGGTGAGAGACAGGAGTGATAATAATGCACTCAAGGGAGCCGACAACGCCCCCATTGATTCAAAAATTCAACTACAACGCTTGCTATGGAAAGTGCCTCATTTGACCCTTAACGATAGCAAAAAACTGGACATACTCAAGATGGTAAAGAGAGATATACCCCTACCCATGGAATTTAGAAGCTGGGCACTCCATGAGTACCCGTTATTGCCCACCACCAACACACACAGTTGGTCTATAAAAACAGCCCGCTATACAGAGAGACCTCTCTACATGATTGTGGGTTTTCAAACGAATCGCAAGTATCAACTAACCAAAGATGTCATGCAATTTGATCACCTGCAATTGAGAAATGCACGACTTTTCCTCAATGGTGCTGTGTTTCCCTATGAAGGGCTGGATTTAGATTTTTCAAAAAATAAGTTTGGCTCCCTGTACGACTTGTTTTCTAAATTTATATGGTCGTATTATCAAAAAGAGAATTGTCCAATGTTGTCACCCCAAGCTTTTAAGACAAGGGCGCCACTGATTGTCTTTGACTGTTCCTACTTGGAAGAGTCGGTCAAACCATCCAATATTGATATTCGACTAGATTTTGAAACACATGACAATGTTCCAGCCAATACCACGGCCTACTGTTTGATTATTCATCACAAACAAGTCAACTATTATCCACTGTCCAACCAAGTGACAAGTGTATAAATATCAGGTCAACCCACATCAAACCGCTCAGTCATGTCTTGCTTTCAAGCCTCAAGAGAAGTTACATCCATGAATTTAAAATCTGAGGAACAACGTTTCAAGACCTTTGCGACGTGGCCGGTGCCTTTTATAAACCCTCAAGCCTTAGCGGCCGCTGAATTCTACTATTTAAAAACAAGAGATGAAGTGAAATGTGTGTTTTGTCCCATCATCTTAGACCAATGGCAAGAGAGCGATGAACCCATGCAGGAACATCAGCGCTGGTCACCTGCCTGCCCCTACCTGTGCAGAATGGAGGTGGGTAATATACCCTGTCATTCAAGTTACCCCTCACTCTTGCCTCTGAGTGATGAAAACGGTTATGATACGTGTGGACTTTGTGGTGTCAACAGTGCTTCAGTAAGCAGCTCACAGTCAAAAACACCCGGTTTAGAGACATTAGAATATCATCGGTGTTATGGACACTATAAACACAAATACTGTGTTGTTGTATGAGATGGTACCGCCTCTATCCTAGAATGAAAAAACGAATGTAAAACTTGTTATGCTAATAAAATAATGTAATAAAAAATTGGTTGTTGTTGTTATATTATTATTTCTTATGACCCCCTGTCATATCCTAACCTCTATAGTGACTACTCAATGTTTTTATTTTCTTTTACTAGAATGGAATGTAAGTAATTGACATGGGTACACCTTACTGAACAATTGTCAGTCTGTGGTCAGTTGGACTTGATCCAGACAAGAGTGAACATGTTGCGTACACTAATTGTCGACTGTCAAGGGTTTAAAATTGGAGATAACAAATTTATATTTAAAGAAGTGGCCATCATCGATTGTTCCACTTTTTGGATATCGCAAGCTACCCATTTGGTGTTTAAACCACCTTATGCGTTTGATTTGTTGTGTGATAAAGACCGTAAACAAACCCAGTGGGTTGAAACTCATATGCAACTAGACTGGAAGCAAGGAACCATTTCATATAAGCACCTGGACATGGTCATGAAAGCCCACTTGTCTTCTGCCCATGTAGTATTTGTGAAAGGTAGTGAAAAACGTCAATGGCTACAACCATTTTTGGCGTCTTACTGTCAATGTATCGATTTAATGGACATGGGCTGTCCCTCGCTGCAAACACTCATGGACCGCTGCCCCTGTGACAACATTACCCTAAACGCCCTGGCACAGGTGTGGCAATTGTTTCATTGGCTAACCACCAATGCCTGCTGGGAGTTGTTAAATAAAATTAAAACTGAAGGTTTACCTGTGGATGCCACCAGTGAGATTTCTACAAGCGACGTGTAAACATCAACGTGATACCATGGAGAAAGGGGATGCTACTGATAAAGCGATTGAAAAGTTCTTTGTGTGCAAAAAGAAACTAGACAGTTTTACCAAAGAAGAATTATTGGCTCTTTCAAAATCATTCATATATTATGTCGCAGCAAATGCCGTGAAAGAAATCTGGCAACATGTACCAAAATCATGGACTCAAGACCCTGTGTTAAGTGAATTGCAACCATGTACGGATTATGATCACCATAAGCAAGTAGCTATGGCAAAAATACCATCTATGCGACAGTGCGCCACTTGTCAGCTGGTCAAAATGTATCACGGTCATAAAAGTCCATGTAAAGACTTTGTTTCTTCATTCCACGGGTGTGATGGAGAAAAAAAGCAGCAACAACAAACATCGTCTACAGAGGAGGAGGAAGATCAAACCTTTTCTCCACCTATGGAAAAGGATATGCCAGACCTGTACTGGAAATGGCGTCATTGACGAAGTAATTCAATACTTGACTTTCGAAATCTACCTACCTGGTTATTATTTGTGTGGTCCTGGAACTTATCTTGAAGAACCTTTGCAGCGTGGTGATATACCTATTAATCCTTTGGATCGATCATGCACCTTTTTTTATCACCACAGTCATCCTGCATTAAGACGTGTAGCGGATAAAGTATCGTTGAAAAGCTAAACAACGTTTGACATCCTGTGATGTCTCAGTGGGGGAGAGGTTGGCAGCCCTCATTGTCATTAGTGCTATAAAAGGAAAGTTAATGATGTGTGGACATGAACATTGAAAAGGATTGAGGAATTGGTATTTCTTTGTATTCTATTTTTGTAAATCCATATTTGTTGTGAAATAAAAACAAGGTTTACAAGATCACAATGTCTTTTAATTTTAAAATGGTGATAGCCATTTCTTCATTTTCATTTTTTCACACATGAATATTTACAATTTCCACTTTACATTTTTCTACATTCACACATTCTGTACATTTTTCTTGTGAAATAAAAAAATATGGCTCACCAGATCACAATGTCTTTTAATTTTAAAAATGGTGATAGCCATTTCATTTTTTCACACATGGATATTTACTATTTCCACTTTTCATTTTTTACATCCCTCTTGTTTAGTTTACACATTCTGTACATTTTTTGTTGTTGTGAAATAAAAACAAAGTTTACCAGATCACAATATATTTTAATTTTAAAATGGTGATAGCCATTTCACTTTTTCACACATGGATATTTTCAATTTCCACTTTACATTTTTTACATTCCCCTTGTTTAGTTCACACATTCTGTACATTTTTTAATTTTTTTTCGTAATATACAAAAGCAAACATTTTACACTAAAATGTATTACTTATCTTATTTTTACTATACTACAGTAGCCTAACATTATACATTCTACATACAGTTTTTACAAAAAATATTACAATATAAAACACACTACAAATATTACAATATAGTGATCATTAGACTTAAGTAAAGTAATAGTCGTCAATGCGACTGTTTCCCCAAGCAAGAGTAACAAATGTGTTGGGTATAATGAATCGTTTGTTGTCTTCATTACTTAAAGCAACTTTGTTCAGCAAATTGGTATGTAGTTGATGATTTTTACATCTAAATACACACATTTTCTTATATAATACAGGTGGGTTACTAACTATACAGTTTTTATAATCACTTATATCTAACTCTTTACTAACAACATTCTTTTTCACTCCTTTTAATTTTTTTACTACTACATCATCAATTGTCATATAGCTGTATGATTTAGATTTTGTGCCTACAAAGGTGTCTATAATAACACCAGCACATTCATCCTTAAATTTCCCAAGAACCTTTTTGTTTACTAGAGGTAAATGGTAAATATTATCCTCGGGATAGTCACTTGTATCAAACCTATTTAGCTCAGTTTTGATATCCTCATAAAAATCATCAGTTTTAAACTCATAAATAAAAGAATCTGTGTCTGTGTAGAGTAATTTAGCATTATCAAGATAGTTTTTCTTTACATAATTATAGTAAAATTCATACATAAGTGTTTTTGAGAATTCCAGAATGGTGTAACCCACATATATGGGTTTGTTGTAAGTTACTTTAAGACGATTCATTTGTATTACAACTAAATCCTCATGAATAATTGAACAGCTATGAAAGTTAGGCTTGCTTATTAAGTTGCTCGTACCATACCTTTTACCATCATTCTCCCACTTTGTTATGAGCCATGCTGATTGATGAAATTGCAATACGCGATTAATTTTAGTTAATTTCAATCCATGCTGTAGACACTGTTTCAAGTTTTGATAATGTATTACATATTTACATTTATCATTTACATTAGCAATTAACATTTTTGTTCGTGATGTGATGTATGGAGATTTCATATTCTCAGGACGAAATGGTAAATCATTATGATCATCATGTAACTCTTTAGGGTACTCAAGATTTACCTATAAAATATATCCTTTATCATCGTTATCATTAAGAGTGTCAACATGTAAGACATCAATTTCAGGTTGTGTTAGCCAACGAAAATCTTTCAGTGGTAGATATTGACTCATAGCCCAACCATATTGGTTATTTGCATCGAGGTAGACAATATACTTTGACTCTTCACAAGGGTTGTAGCTAGGCATGTATTTATTATTCGCTTTAGAGTACCGTCCACTACATTGGCTTAATCCACCTCGAATTGATGATTTTATAAAATTGATCATGTCTATATCAGTCATTAATTCTAAATTTACTTTCGTTTTTTTCAACATTGAACTGAAACTTAACCCAGGAGCAGTGAAATACCGACGATGATCAAGGTCATAAGTTTTCATAGAAACATTCCGAAAATTTTCAAAAACATCTGCTAATAATAACACATCTGTCTTCAAATATATGTCTGAAAATTCTCCTAAAGTTTGAATGTGGAACTGTGTCCATACACGTTGTGCATGTAAATATTCCTGATCACTGATATGACTTGTGTTTAAGGAACTGTAAAATGCATCTTTCGGTGGTAAAGAACACTCCTCAAGACGTTCCACACAGTTAATATATTCATAAGGGGATATACCCTTTTGACGAATCAAATTAAAATTGTCTTCTTTAGGAAAGACACGTTGAATTTCATGAAACTGATCTGATTTTAAATTACTAGCCAGCTTATCAAGACTACTCGGCATAAAGCGGAATGAATCTAAAAATCGCAGTTTAATGGTTTTTTAATGGTGTATTTTGTGAACGATATGTATTGTTCCTTATTATTTGCAATCATATCAATTTTTACATCTGAAGCTCCAAATTCTTTAACGATAAAGTGGTTATCGTATTTGCTACCGTTATGTAGAATGACCGGAATGAATTTACTTACTCTATAATTTAAATTACATTCTTGGTGAGCAGCACCACGATATTTTCCTGTTAAATGGTCATGATCGCGAACCCTGTCTGTATATAAACATTCACCACATATAAAACAATTAGTTTCAGTTTCAAAATTCATTTGCTCTGATGAAGTTAGTGGCTCCATTGGAATGATCGTATTTAAAATAGAGGATATACGAATGGCATCTTTCTCAAGCCTTTCCATAAAAACTTTAGGTGCATCAGGTCCTCTATAGAGCTCAAACTTATTTAAAGAGTCATCATAACTACATTTATTATAATATGCAAAGCTAAAAGGTTCATGAATGTGAGTAGTGTTGGTGAAAGGTTGGGCTGGATTCGATGAACATGTATTAAATGGCTTTAGCAAAGCCTCGAAGTCAGCATATATAACAAATGGTACTCGAAGCTGTTTCTCATAATCCTTAAAGTTTAGAAAGTTATTTTTAGGAGTCGGTAATACCGTACACACATGATTACACCCCCATTTTTGATGTTGAGTTAGTTGATCCTCTTTTCAGAAATATAGCAGACAGCCATCAAACAACCACTTTTTAGATTCACCTTTTGATAGTTGACTGCCAACAAGTCTACGGAAATGTTTTATCCAGCAATAGTGAGCATTTTCACCTTCGGTTATGTATAGTAAATTTACATGAGCATCCTTTTCTTCCTGAGTATAATATAGAGGACCTACTATTCTCTTATTTTCAATTCCATAAACATTAATACTTACATTGTTCAGCTCTTCAAAACGTTGAATGTCTTTTATCGCCATAGGAAATTCTATTTCTTTTAAATCTAACACTGAAGAATAGTGAGGATAGGATGATATTCTATTCATATGCTCCACTGCTGGAAGGAGAGCTGAGGTTACAGCCCACGCAAAACATGCGTCATCATTATTCAAAACGTTCACAACAGCTTTCTCTCGTTTGATCCATCCTGGCAAATCAATGTATGCTTATGCTCGAAGGGGGTTGTATTTATTCAGGTTGGTTTCTAAATAAAGTACTTCAACCAACGCCCAGCCTGACTCCCTTTCCTGGAACTCTTCACTCTTCACAATGATAGCAGTTGAAATATTTTGATATATATCACTAATATTAGTTGATTCGCTAACAATTATGTTTTTGTATTAAAGGATTTGATATCCGTAATTTCACCTTCGCTCCCAGTTTTTACATAGAGTCTAAAAAGTTCAAAATTCATTTTAATTGTTTTATGCTCTAATAAAACATTACCTACCGAGCCAAACACAGTAGGTTGAATTTTTTTTTTAAATGATTCAATACTTTGAGTTTTTTCTTTACTATAATGTCTATAACTAGCAATTCGACTTTTAAATGCACTACCAATTTGTTGAACATTTCCAGAATTTCTTTCATGGCAGGCGTTATTTTTATGATGAATACTGCGTAAATGTCCATGAATGATTGAAGAAGGTATATCAATATTACATACATCACAATGTGTTATCGAAGGTTCACCATTCTTCTTTCTTTTTGTTGCACAACTATTTTCACAATATTGAGAACGTTTACGCATTTGAGCATCACATTCGTTTAAAGGTTCCGTGCTAGTTGTTGGTTTTGCAGTTTTTAATTCTTTTTGTTCACCATGCACTTAAACCATGTGGGATTGATATCGCTTTACAGCAGAAAAACCAAGTTCGCAAACTGAACACGAAAATGGTGCTGAACTAACATGCATTAAATTTACATGACGTGCAAGATTATCTTGTCTGTTAAATGTGGTAGCACAATGACTGCACACAAACATTTTAATGTCATGTTTAACATTTGTGTGTCGTTGAAGGCTGTCAGATCTTGAGAACTGTTTCTTACAGTCACCACACTTGAACATTATGATCACTTTCGAAATTACCTACAAAAGAAAGAAATCATAAATGTTAATAGATAAAACAAAGTACAATATAAATAGTTTAATTACATTCCAGTTAATGGTTATAGCAGGGTATTTAAATCAATAATCTGTGAGCTCCTAGCAAGTCTAACTTCATGTAGTTCTAACTGAGGGTTACTATTTACCACTGTCACTGACACTTAGCGGTGAACATTGGAACTTGATAGAGTGGTAGAAACCAGCGGTCGCCAGTTAAGTGAGCTAGGTGTGACGTCATAGCCAGTCTTAAAGCAAGTCTAAACTTGTAGAACACGTCACGTGATAGAAAACCAGCGATCGCCAGTTAAGTGAGCTAAATGTGACGTCATAGCCAGTCTTAAAACAAGTCTAAACTTGTAGAACATGTCACGTGATAGAAACCAGCGGTCGCCAGTTAAGTGAGCTAAGTGTGACGTCATAGCCAGTCTTAAAGCAAGTCTAAACTTGTAGAACATGTCACGTGATAGAAATCAGCGATCGCCAGTTAAGTGAGCTAAGTGTGACGTCATAGCCAGTCTTAAAACAAGTCTAAACTTGTAGAACATGTCACGTGATAGAAACCAGCGATCGTCAGTTAAGTGAGCTAAGTGTGACGCCATAGCCAGTCTTAAAACAAGTCTAAACTTGTAGAACATGTCACGTGATAGAAACCAGCGATCGCCAGTTAAGTGAGCTAAGTGTGATGTCATAGCCAGTCTTAAAACAAGTCTAAACTTGTAGAACATGTCACGTGATAGAAACCAGCAGCCACCAGTTAAGTGAGCTAAGTGTGACGTCATAGTCAGTCATAAAGCAAGTCTAAACTTGTAAAACATGTCACGTGACAAGGTTAAGTTAGGTAAAGTTAGGTTATGTTAGGTGAACTGAGGTTAAGTCTTTAAATATTCCCTCTGTCACTGACACCTAGCAATGAACATTCAGACTTAATAGAGTGGTAATCAAAATCTAACCTACAAAATTAGCTTTACACACCATGGTCAAGTAGTTCCAACTTTTGACTGCTAAATATACCATTTTCACTAACATGTAGTGGTGAACATTGGAAAATATCACTCTAACTGTTTAAAAGTTATTAGAGGGGCACTTACCTTTTTATAATTTATCAACTGCTGGCACTGAATTAACAGATTGTAGGAATCTAGTAACCTACAGGTACCCAATTATCTGTAAACAAATCAATCAATCAATCAATCAATCAATACATTCCAATCAATAACATCAACATCAATTAGTAATAAAAGACTGCGATCCATTAATAATAAGTTCTTACCATGCAAAATAATTTAATGATTTTCTACCAAAAAGCCTTTTTTTCAACTCTTGAGCAGTAATAGAGCACTGTTCACTCAAAGCGAGTAATAAAGACTGATAGTAGAGAAATATATGACACCTCTTTTATATAAACTCTCATCGCTCGTGTCAGCAGTTTTTTGCAGATCATTGCAATTCCTTTCCCAATACAGCTGAGAGCCCAAAGTATACTAGGAACACCTGTGTGGTATCCAACGACTGCTGACTTTACATGATCATCACCCATTGTCTTGATCAACACCTGAGGTTTCAAATTACTGCAGCGTCAGTCATAGCAACCGCAGTGTGCGCTCTCTGGCATGTCAGCAACATGACACCGGAAGGAACAACTGTGTAATATCCAATAACTGCTAACTTTGCATGATCATCACCCATTGTCTTCATGAACACTTGCGGTTTCAAATTACTGCAGTGTTAGTCATAGCAACAGATCTGCGCACTCTCTGCCATGTCTGTAAATTGACACAGAAAATATAACAAGACGTCTTACTGCACGTGCCATCTCCACAGTTTTAACATATTAAGAACATGTATTATTCTCTTTCAACTACAAATGACTCGTTAGAACACATCCATCCACCAAGTTAGATCCCTTGTATGTTCACATGTATTTCATCACTTTCCTTTCATATCATTATTCAATTATAGTAGTCGGGGATTAGTGAACAACGTCAGTTCAACACACTGCTTTACACGCAAAATGTAGTTAGGCCCTTTGACATAATTTAAATAAATTCATGGGCCAGTCCGTAGGAACCAGGCCAAAGGGACCGGTCCAAAGGGATCAGTCCAAAGGGACTCATCAACAAGGACTCATCCACAAGGACTCGTCCACAAGGACCTGTCCACAAGGACTCGTCCACAAGGACCTGTCAACAATGACTCGTCCTCAAGGACCTGTCAACAAGGACTCGTCCACAAGGACCTGTCAACAAGGACTCGTCAACAATGACCTGTCCACAAGGACCCGTTAGGTTGGGTTAGGTTAGGTTACACTACAGCCGCCATCTCTTAAAAATCCCGCCCTCTTACAAAAGCTATGAGTGGGCATGCATAAAAACAAAAAACAAGCATGTTAATTCATAGTGGCTATCCGCCGTATACATGTCTCTTGTGTAGAACAACGTTTAATTCCATATTGGCATTCAAACTCTCACATGTTGCACTTGGAAAGCGAGATTCTCTAAAAATTACAATTTCACCCCTAGTAGGTGTAGGTTTTATTTTTGGGGTGGAAATATGTTATTCATTGGAAAGGGGGTGTCAGCCCGAGTTCAACGACACCTCATTTGTTAAAATCCAACCAGGGGTTCGACAGATATCGCGTCGCCGCCATCTTGTGAGGTGGGGAGGTGGAGGTGGGTATAGAACCGATCAAAACACACTACTGGCGACCATGGGACTCCAGCTGAATCCGGCATTGCTTCCACTTACTTGTGCCGGGCTCCTCTCCGTTTTCTTTCATGTCGACCTTTCTTGTTCACTTCCGACCCCGACGGTAATAGAATATCCGAGGCCTAGGGAGTCTCTTCCTTTCCCGCCTTCATTGGCCTTTCTCTCATCTTTCCTGATCCCTCATTCTTCGAGGGATCCGCCTTCTTTTTCTTTTGATAATAGTTACTTTTCTCTTTAAGATTCCCGCACTGTTTTTATGAAGTGGCTCTCGGTGTCTCTAAATTACATTTTGTGTGTTTCTTTTTATCTCAACTCCATTTTGTATGTATTTTCAATCTACATCGCATTTTGTCAGTACAGTATTTTGAATCGCGGGCTTCCACATTTTGTGAGTATTTTGAATCTACCATACATTTTGTAAGCATTTTCAATTTCAATTGCATTTTGTAAGTATTTTCAGTCCAGCCTCTTTTCGTTATGGTTTCCATTTCATTGACATTTTCGCGATCACTCAAACCATTAGGGGCCGATAACCTAGATGTTAGGCCCCTTAAAACAACAATTATCATCATCATCAATCCTGCGTGAACTTCAGCAGGGAATGAAGCGGAAATCGCGCGGATTTCAGTGAGGATTCCACCGATCTGGAAGAAAAACACAAAGGTATTCAGTAGCATAGGGTTATAGATACTCAAGCGTAGCGGCGCTCGTCAAACGTGCATCATGGTCGCGAGGGTAAGCAGGGCTGGATTTACCAATAGGCCCCATAGGCCCCGGCCTAGGGGCGCACCATGCTGAGGGGCGCAAGTTCTTTTTACAGTTCAAAAATAGACTAAACAGACCTTTACTACTTATGATTTTTTTTCGTATATTTTTATGATTTAAATTAAACTTTCTAGAATTTTGACACTTTTCCAATTTTTTTGTGGCCATAATTTTCCAACAAATATTTCGCAACACCAGATTTCTCGGCTTCAGCTTTACAACAGAAATGCTTTATGATTTATTAGGAGAAAATTTAAGTCCTGAACATTAATGTCAGTTATTATGCACAGCTGTGGGTTGTGTGATGTAGTGAATATGTTAGTGTATAATGAGTCTTAAATGGTTTAAACTTATTTTAATATCTCGTTGGCCTATTTATTTATAGTTTATATACAAATTTAGAAACAGTTGATTATTGTAATTTATTTAATTCATTTTACTTCACGATACATTAGAATAAAATAAAAAATTACCTTCACAAAGACCTTTCTCCCTCCTTCACGAAGAGGGGGCGGCAAATTCTCACGGGCCTAAGAGTGCATTAAATCTAAATCCGGCCCTGAGGGTAAGTACGAATATCGTAGGTTCGAATCCCGGTGCTGACGGTGGTTATACTGAGTGATTTTTTCCCCGTTTTTTTCCACACTCCCTACAGGAAATTACCGGGATAGTGTCTTACTTCAAGTCCCGGAGCGTCTACCCCATCTCTGTCCCTGAAACATTTATATTAATTAGTACATTCATCACAGCAATACACGTTGTTGGTTGCTTGGTTCTTAAGTTTAGGGGCTGCGACAACGCGGTCATGTAGCCCCGTGTACTTTGGGTGTGTGTAGAATCTGTCTGATAACCGGTGTTAATTGTGATGGCTGTATTAGTGTAAGTATCTGTTTTTTAATTCAAGTAAGGACTGCAACTATGAATTTTTCAAATAGTTCCTACTTTTGCCGCCAAACGCCACCGTCAACGACTACTAGGCCTAGTTCAGAACTTAGCTACTAGACGCCACCGCAGTCGGCTCTTGGCAACGAACGTAGGAACCTAAGAGCGTCGTTTACATTCCTAACCTATATAATTTATCTTCACACATGTGTAATGAGTGGAAGGTTCTTTAACATGCTATAAATCTAAGACATGGGACCGCCGACTTTACTTTCCCTCCGAAGGAAGGCATACTGAGGGATTTTTAACGCTCTTAAAAAGTCCGACGGCTTCGGCCGGGTTTGAACCCGCGATCTTGGGCATAGAAGCTCAGCATGCTACCGACTACGCCACCGAAGCCGCCAAAGCAATACACGTTGCCAAGCAGCTTCAACACACTCCCAATTACTTGGGGTTGATGACCACGATGTCTCAAGCCCCTCAAATGAATTATTAACAACAACTCTATAATCCATTTCTCAATGAGATAGGCCTATTACACAAGAAAAGTTTTATGTATTTTGGTCCAGAATTTTTCCAGTAATACATTATGCACAAAAGACAACAACAAAAAACAGTTCTTTAAAAAATGATTTTTTTTTACTGAAATGGTAAATCTAGAACATTCCTTTCCCCGACAGGAACAAAATAAACTCGAATCTATCTGTGCTACCAACATGAAGATTGCGTATCTCTCAACAAGAGAAGACGTTTACAGAAGTCTCAGCAAAAGTAGGCATGTCCTCTCACGATGTATTATGTTGATTTATAATAAGAACTTTATTGCAGCCAATGGCCAAATTAATAAATTAACATTAAAAGACAAAAAAGATTGCCTTAGTCTTCACTACAAAACATTGTAAGTGTGACCCGTCTTTGTTTGCACAACATCACGTGATACCTATCACACTGCTCTCCACATAGCAAACAGATGCACTGCTGGTCCGGCTGATGAAATCTCTTCTTGGTGCATACTTTAAAGTGAAAACCAGGGGCAGATGACCTCGTAGTTCCGCCCCTTAAAACAAAAATAACTAACTAAAGTGAAAACCATGCACCGAAAATCTCGTGACTATATGACGCAAATCGTACAATGCATTTGTCCATTCAGTTGAAAGCATCGCGTCAGTGCCGTAAAAGTCGTCCCATATGTCTTCTCTCTTCATTTTCAATTCTGTTTATGAGTTATATAATAGGCTACTCAGTTTTATGTTTATTCAGTTTTTTTCAACAAGATCCTGTGCTTTATATTGCAATTAGCCCTGAACGCCTAAAATATCATTTTCGAAGATTTGTGTTACCTACTAAGTCCTTTTTACCTTACAAAATGCTACATGCAGCCGAAAAAAGATTTAGTTGGTTACACTACACATGCGATTAATTTCACTCATTCGTAACCGGGAGATAACCGTAATTCGGGGAATTGTTGGACACACTGTAGCAACTCGGCTGACAGCGATCTCCGATCCCTCAAATAGTGTTAAAGTACCCATAGAATTTTCTAAGTCCTTATTAAACCGCGTTATTTTAAATTAAAGCTAGATTACTCTACATATAACTTCTCTCCCGCTAAGAAAAGAAAAAAAAGCTAATATTGTCCCGCTAGGTGGGAATAAAATCTATTTGGCGCTAGCCTCAGTTTGAAATAAGCTATATTTCGCGGGGGAAAAGTTAGATTGGCAAACCTGGGAGAACGGAGTTGTATTACCAGTTGTATACACAGTCACGAAGCTCGCTGCGTTACGAAATTGCATCCTCTTCGTAGATGGGGCGACACTAGCGCTCGCGGCGGCCAGCAAGCTGGCAACTGCCTTGAGCGCGTTATTCGCGGAACTGATGATTTCACTTTTGTAGGGGATTTATGAATTTTAACTCATTTGAGCGATTATTTCCTTTGTAAACATAACTCATGTTAAATCACAATGTTGATATACGGTACACTTTTAATTCATAGGAACATTTAAAAAATGCTGTGTTTTTATTAGTTTAGTCCTCTACAAGTATCACTAGGTACAGTTGTATGACGTATTTAATGAGTCTTACGTAGAATTAATAACCGAACTAGTTATATATTCATGTATTTGTTTCAATGATAGTCGCGGTCATCTCGACATACCGTAGTATAAAACAGAGTTCCCGATTCTTGGATGTAACGGGTAATCTCGAGAACCACTGGATGGATTTTGATGCGGTTTTCACCATTCTTTAAAGAATTTCTCGAGGAAGGTTTCTGTAGAAAAACATTCATTTGTGACCACAGGAAGCCGGGCAGTAACGATTTCAGTAAATCGAGTCGAAGATAAACCCGCTGTCCGTGCGCCATTTAAGCTTACGCTAGATAAGCAGTAAAAATTATCTATATAGGCCTACTATGAGTGTAAGAATTGGTCAGCATGAAAAGTTCTACAAAAGGTCCGCGACAGCATATCTCTATCTTTAATATATCACCCACTATAAGCGATTTTACGTTTTCATTTCTTCCAACAATCTCCATTGAGTGGAAATTTAAATTACTAGCTTCAGAGCGAGTTTACGAGGTAGCGAGTCTATCACCCCAGCTTTGGCCAGCAACAACTTTTGAGTCGTGTCGAGTAAGACTTTTGAGAAGAGTATGATGAGATCATAACAAACCATTTAAACCATTTGGCTGGAGGGACACTGAGCAGTTCCTTGTGATAGCGCGCCACAGGTGTCAGCTGATGACCACAATGACTCACTTCCTGTCGCTCCAATTACTCAGCAGCTCGTTTTCGCGCAGCTCGTGACAACAGCAGACAGGGCTTAACCCCTACCACAAAGACATTTGTTTTCCTGGCCCATGTATCGTCTGTACTACTTCCTTACTCCTGTATATATTTTAAATATCATTCTACCTAGGTATACTTCTATACTAGGTACTTCTATACTAATATAATAAAGCTGAAGAGTTTGTTTGTTTGTGTGTTTAAACGCGCTAATCTCTGGAACTACCAGTCGGATTCGAAAAATTATTTTTGTATATGATAGCCAGATTCAAGAGGAAAGGTTTAGGCTATGTAGCATTAGGCTACACCTCTCAGGTAACCTTAAAGATTGATTTTTGTTCAGCAAGAAAGTCAGAAGAACAAACTCTCCCGAACAGCTTCAATAATACCTAAGTCTATTGTTGCCTAGCAATGCGGGCTGCATCACATTGCCCCTACCAGTGTTCTGCTGCAGAATTGTGAGCTGCTTATAAATTGCAGTCATGGGGAGTAATTAGTGCAAAAAGATTTCTTAGACCCCTTAAAACAGTTATCATCATGACAATAGCGGCTTCGGTGGCGTAGTTGGTAGCAAGCTGAACTGCTGTTCCCAAGATAGCGGGTTCAAACCCAGTCGAAGTCGTCGGTTTTTTAAGAGCGTAAAAAATCCTTCCGTATGCCTTTCTTCGGAGGGGAAGTAAAGCCGGCGGTCCAATGTCATAGATTTATGGCATGTAAAAGATCCTTCCACAGACTAAACTTGTGTGAAACTAAATTGTTAGGTCAGATTTCGTTGCAACGCTTTATCAAAGTTCCAACGTTCACCACTAGGTTTCATTGATATCTGGTAGCGAAAGTTGGAACTACTTGAAATTGAACGGAACTTGTAGCTCACCCTAAGGGTGTCCGCTGGAAGCAGCTATCGCCTCTTGTTAGCCCGACCGAATATTTATACATTTCCTTTTCTTTGTTTGGCACTACTGTGGATTGCGGACTCAAGTAGCTTAGTGTGTTTCTTTCTAATTTGCATACAGCGTAGCGTGAATGAAGTTGTTGATTCGTTGTGACATCGTGGTCATGTCTGATAACCTGTGTTATTGTGATGGGTGCATTAGTGTGTATAGTTGTAATTCAGATGAGGATTGGGAAGGAGGCGGCCTTGGCCTGAATTTACGAACCATCCCTGCATTCGCTTGGAGGAGAAGGTAAGTTGGGCCCTCAGTTTGGGGGCTGCGACAACGTGGTCGTGTAGCCCCGTGTACTTTGGGTGTGTGTAGAATCTGTCTGATAACCGGTGTTAATTGTGATCATTGTATTAGTGTGTGTTATCTGTTTTTTAATTTAAGTGGTGCAACATAGAATTTTTCAAATAGTTCCTACTTTCGCCGCCAAATGCCACCGTCAACGACTATTAGTTCAGAACTTAGCTACTAGACGCCAACGCAGTCAGCTCCTGGCAACGAACGTAGGAACCTAATAGCGATGTTTACGTTCTTAATCTATATAATTTAGCTTGACACAGGTTTGATTAGTTGAAGGCTCTTGTACATGCCATAAATCTATGACATGAGACCGCCGGCTTTACTTCCCCTCCGAAGAAAGGCATACTGTGGGACTTTTAACGCTCTTAAAAAATCCGACGACATCGGCCGGGTTCGAACCCGTGATCTTGGGCATAGCATAACAGCAGGCTACCGACTACGCCACCGAAGCCGCTTCTTCACTTTGTTCGCCATTCATTAGTTCATTCCAAGAATTGTAAAGCCACCAAGATAGACAGTAATAATAATAATAATAATAATAATGTCGCCTCCGTAGCGTAGCGGTCAGCATGGTTAGCTGCCGCCCCGGAGGTCCTGGGTTCGATTCCCGGCTCTGCCACGAAATTTGAAAAGGGGTACGAGGACTGGAACGCGGTCTACTCAGCCTCGGGTGGCCCAAATGAGTCGAGGGGGTTCGATTCCCCCTCAGCCATCCTCGAAGTGGTTTTCCGTGGTTTCCCACTGCGTCTTCGGGCAAATGCCGGGATGGTACTGCCCCCGTAATTGAATTATATAGAGACCACGGTGGCTATTTTGGAAATTATAGCGAAAGTTATGGCTGTCATAGTTATGACGTGGGTAGTCATGACGTAAGCACGGATGACGCAGACGTTATGCCAGCAGGCTACTTGAGCTGAGATTCTCAGTGACGTCAGCATTTATTCGAGAAGGATCCGAGATGTACGACGCAGTCGCAGGAAACGTGGAATTCTGCTGAGGAAGAAATTATGCTATTGGAGGGGAGGCTCAAACCAATGAACGATAGTCTAAAGGAAGACGGAGATTGCTGAAACTATGGTATTTTTATTACTTTTTGGAATGCAGAATTGTGGAAATCCATTTGCAGTAGAGGCATTGATCTGGAATTTTGGTGAAATTTATTTTCAGTTTTTGAATTATGAAAATCCGTCATGTATTGACGAAGTTGGAACTTCTAGCGATGACGCAGTAACACGCGATGGAAGGGATAGATACGCCCCTCATGAAGTTCATAAAAGGCCTTGCGCAGAAGAGAGGAGCCTCATTCGCTCATTCTCAGATTATAAATCGTCTGATATTCAATCGTCAGATCTCAAATAGTCATTTCAGTGAAACGTCGAGTGAGATTAGTAGTGAAAAAGTCGTCTTTGTAACGCGTGGCGAAGCCACTGCATGAAACGAGAGTCGAACTTACAAGCAGTGCAGGTTTACTGTGAAGTAAATCTAGGTGAAGTTGAAACGACCCTTAAAACGCTTCTACAAGATTAGCTGTGAACAGTTAGCGGTCGCCTATAAGCTAATTCTCTTGTGCATTGCTACAGTAAGGACTGTAGAAAAGCTGAACAATTTCGAGGAAGTATTTTGGAAGTTATTGACAATATTAGACGACTGACAAAAGTGATTTTCTCGCCACAGAAGAAACACTTTGTATAGCCAGACTCTACGCTACGGCTGACAGGGCTAGTGAAATAGGGAGACTTCAGATTGCTTTTGTGACACAACGCTACAGTATTATGGAGCAGTCGAATATGGCAGTTTGTTCTTCTAATACTATTACCGAAGAGAAGATGGAAGGCTAAAGGACTTAATGCAATTGGGACATATTTCAACGGAGTAAGATAGCAGCATGGAACTTCGCTAATTGCTATTCCATACAAGCGAACATGTGGTAAATAACCATCTACACCCATGTTTCGTGATTAAAGGCTGAATACTATCAAACAGCAATAGAAATGATTTCATACTTTCTGAATATGAATATTTCTTCGGAAATTTATACAAAAACTTCATGGCGATTTTCAACTGGAACTTCAGGGATTTTTCAAGAGAGGTCAGGGTTGTCCCGACTCACAAAGAAGATTATTGCCGGAAGGATGTCGTTCGTCTTCGTGAAGCAGTTCGATTCTTCAATGGTGCTGTTTCTGGTTTCGAGGATGGAGCTCAGCTTTAACTTGGTGAAATGGATCCATCAACAGTCTTCTTTGGGGAATTTTCCTCTGGAACGTCAATCGGCAGATAAGGTAGTCGTGAACGTTTATTGTATTTGAGTTTCTTAGCAATATTTGAGCAACCATTTTTCCCATATTTTTGTCCTCATGTATTTTTTCCCGATATTCTTGTTTGAGATTCCTATTCTCAGTACACCTTGATGAGTTATGCCTTTTTCGACGTTTTATTAAGACATTGTTATGTCATGGGCATAGTTAAATGATTTTGAATCAGTTGAGACTGATATTTAGATTTTTCAGTAATTTGCTTATTTTTGTAGTCACGATTTGACTGTAAGTTAATGATTTTTATGGCAGATTTAAATTCAGACAGCGTGTCACTTTATTAAAGTAATTCTACCCCAGTTTAATTACTTTGACCAATTTTCTGTCATCATCAAGAAGGAAGAACATTTAAATGATTTTAGAGCGTTAAAATCCAGTACGTTGTCGACGATCTTGGAAATACTAGTCGTTATTTGAATTGATTGCAACACAGACATTTATCGTCAGTCATGAACGACCATTGCATCTTAGGCAATTTTGTGAAAGATGAACATTAAGTATGAATTATTGAATGCATTAAATTCGTGAAACTTGTGTTAGGTTTTTTCTCATATAGAGATTTATATAATGATGTTTGCATTCCCCAGTCTAATTGGATTCTATTCGACTATTTTGCAGTTAGTCGCACTTTGTTTGATGATAGTATTTTTATACTACAATTCTTTGAAGATGTTAATCTTAAATTTTGATAGACCAGACAGGCGTATATAAGCGTATTCACTATTAAATTTGTTTGTGATTGGCAAATTCTTATTTCATTTCGATTCATGAATGAAATCCACGAAGTTTAAATGACAACAGTTTTGAAACAATTAATGATATAAGAATTTTTAAGTGGAACCATGACGAATAGAAGGAGAAAGTGAGGAGACTCCTGAAGTTCAAGTGCGCCTCGCCAGGCAGCGCTAGAGTGGGCAAGTTCCACACTGCCGGGGTCAGCTGGTCTTAGGGATGGTGCTAAAGGAAACGAATTACTTTGTAACTAATACTCTTTTAAAAAGTAATTAGCGGTTACAATTAAAATAGCACGGCAGGGCACAATGGAAAATATAATTCACGGAAATAAGAACTACGGTCTTCATTGCATGTTACGGAACGCACAGATTCCTGGAGTATACAGTCGGAGAAAGCCCAGATCTTTCTCGTAACATCTGCAGGATTAAGGATGTGAGATTGTAGAGAGCTTGTCTTGCCACTGACTCCTAACGAATTCCTGGCCTTTGTATTTGATTGACTACCATCACAAGTAAAGCCAGCCACCCTCGCCCCAGCCTCTTCTAACTGCAAAATCACCTAGACTGTATTAGAATTTTTGCGAGAAAAACCCCTGGAGTAGCATTTTTGCTTGCATAAACAACAACTGGCTGCACCCAATTATGCACGAAAGGTACGAACTTGAACACTAGAGCGTGATTTGCAAGTACGTTCTTCTGGAGGTCAGGTGTGTGTCCACCTAAATCAACTAATCCATCTACTTTATCAGAAAAGCTATTTAACTCGATTTCTTCTCTTAGCTTCTCTTCTTCGAAAATTACAACACCGTAACGTGAATTATCATTCTTTTCTTCCTTAAAATAGTCTTAAATAGCATTTATACGATGCGTATTAACTCCATAAGGGCACTTAAGTCCTTTACAAAGTTTTCTCAAGTGACTTTCTGAAGGCACAGGCAAGAGATTATGTCGCCGACAATGACGGGATCCTTTCGGTGATTTTATTCTCAACAATGAACACTCTAAAATGAATTCATTGCTGTACCTCATTCCATTGGGAGATTTTTCCTGGCATTTCTTGCTAAGGTGTTCGTTATCAGGGGCGGATCCAGGGGAGGGCGAGGAGGGCGACCGCCCAGGGCTCCGCGGTCCTAGGGGCCCCGCGCCATAGATTTTTCTACATTTAATTAATGAATTAATTAAGTATACTTTTCAAACTAATTTATAATTCATCTTCCTTTCTTCAGTGCAGCTATGACCTCTCGAGACCGTTTAGCAAGTTAAGATTTCAGTGAAATAATACAAGTCTTCAGCCGGGAAAAAAGTCGCAAAGTAATATTTTAATATTTCATTGTTTACATAATCTTATTCAAGGGGACTTAAAGGTTTCTTTCATATTATTAAAATAATGTACTGTAGTGTATTCAAAATATTGTAACTATTCTTTATTTTATTATTATTATTATTATTATTATTATTATTATTACCAAACTATTTTCCATTTTATTCGATAATTTTTTTCTATTGTTGTGGGCCCCACCTTATCATATCGCCCAGGGCATCGCAAGGCCTGGATCCGCCACTGTAATCGTTATCTTTGTAATTAAATGCCTGTGAAATTCGAACCTGCTTCTCCAGCAAATTAATTCTCGATTTTGCTGAGTTGAGGCGGGATCTAACGCGAATTAAATTACGGTTAGCATTCTTTAGGCGCCTTTTGAGCAATATTATAGTCTTTTTAGCATCAGTAAGTACACTAGAATGACCCAAATTCTTATCAACATTGGACTGACCTTTTAATGCCTCATTCGTTGCTCCACTCCCATCTTCAATCTTCTTTCTTCTTTTTCTGGTGGTGTCGAGATTCTTTTTCCTGTTGGGAGCTTTACGGGACTTATTCTTACTACTTCGGTAAATTAGGGGGAAAATGAGGCACTGCTCCAGGACGTAACTTCCACCACACACGAGAGATTTCCACTTCTTCACCATTCACTATAAAATTATCTGATTTTACTATCAAATCAGCAGAGAAATGAATTTGACAAATTCTACTACTACGCGTTAACTTCGTATCCTTTCGTGGAATAGCTCTGGTCCATTTTTCAAATTGATTTGTATCCTTCGGTGGTGAAAAAAATCGAATATCGTCAACTACTCGACCATACCCTGACTTACAGCCAGGTACAAAACAATAAGGCATGTTGAACTATTAAATGAACCAAGCCACATAAGAAATATGTTTGAAGTACACAAAACATAAAACGCTGATGTACACAAGACACAATGAACTGAATTTAAGAACTGAAAGCAAAGAAAATTCAATTTAATTCACACAAATATCTCACACAGTAACTTCTCGCGCACTTTCTACGACCCGGCTCGACGGAAACACAGCACGTGTTGGACATAATCGCTTACAGTGCTTGTAGCGGCGGGACCAGAAACTACCGTGCTAAAATGGCGGAGTCCTCACACTAGGTCCTTCTATTCGTCATGGTGGAACTATGAATGTATAATCGATAGTGCAGCGGACATGTTGAAAGTCGCTGATGTATAATGCCCTTAAATAAATGAAGGAGATTCCCACAGTAATTAATAATGATAAAGATTGTGTTAGGGGAGGTTTTTGTAAATGCTGTGGAAGATTTTGATGCCGTATATTTTAATATATGATGAATTTTGGGCTATTTTGAATGCAGTTTGTGCATTATTTTGTAAGCGAAGTATTTTCCGCTAGAGTGTATTGTCATAGTTCGTTGAAAAATTAATCAAGTGAATTTACTGTTATAATTAACAAGAGTTGTGAAAGAATTTGAGATAAGATTTTGAATGAAGATTACCGTCACAAATAATTAAAATTATTACAACCTTTATTAAACCAGATTGTGACATTTACATGTATAACTAACCTTCATTGGTCGATTATATTAAACACGATTATGAATTTACCAACCGGATAAAACATGTGGTTCAATGTATTTCTTAAATTAATAATTTAAATAATTTAAATGTTGATATTGTAAATAATAAATGTAAATATCTTTGACAATAATGTGGAACGAAAGTAATGTTAAAGGCGTGTTTAAAAATTTTGTAATTATTTTCGACAATATTATAAACAATTCCTAATTGTTATAAATAATTTATGTGAGTTTGTTATAAACATTTAAGAGTGTGTTTTATACTCTAAACTATGCTTTTTAAACATTTGGATGATAACTTAACAAGTTTAAGGATAGTTAAAATAATCCAGTGGGATATGAGTTAAGCATTTGAAAGAGTTGCGTCAATATGTATGAGTTGTCTTGTAGACATTTAAAGCTTTAAAAGGAGCTGAATTCTTACACAGTGTGGTGTGAGTAGGGAGTCCCATTTGACGGGCATGCGCCAGGTTGAGGAGTAGACCAGCTGGCTCGACATCTGGTTATAAGCGGGTGAGGTCGATACTCCGGCCTTGTGCCTATTAATACAAGTGCAATGTTTATTAAAAGAAACCAAATGCTCTATATATGTCGTACCCTGACTTCCTCATCCAATCCAAATGTGTTTTAAAATGTTACGTTATTTTGAGCTCGTGGGAGCTAACATATTGTTTGATAATTTGCAAGTCCTTTAGGAGGACGTTGTCAGATTGACATAGGCTACTGATAGCCACGTTTATTTTGTTGAGTTGTGAAAATCATTCTCTTTATTTGAAAATAAAGCTTTTGTACAGTTCAAAGTTCTCGTCTTCGGTCTGGTTCATTTTTAAATGTCATGGTCAAGATTATTGTGAGAGCATACTTTAATGATCCTGTTGTCAACCCAATCCCCGAGATATTTATAAGAGGTAAGTAAAAGTAAGTATGAAACCCCGTCTATTTTGGTGTGTTCCACAATAATTTTTCTTGGTAACTTCTGTGTTCAAACCTCGGTAGTATCTGTCAGTGCCATTTTCATTGATGTAGCTGAGCTGGTGCGATTGATTGTTGGCAATCCGATTGAGGGGGCGGATATCTGACAGCCTACTATCCGGGTAAACGGGGACAGAAGGATTGGCGACCCAAAAACGTGGGGCTGAGTCAACAGAAGGATTGGCACACCTAAAACGTTGGGGCTCGATTCAACATAACTGGATCACCAGGTTGAACGCCAGTAGGATTGGCAAACCTAAAACGTGTGGATCGATTAGACTCAAATAAAGAGGTTGATTCTTTGTTAGATGTCTTAGCCAATTGTAGAATTTAAGAGTGTGATTATATAGGAATTAAATATTGTATTGTAGTAGGAAAATTACACTCAGAAAAGATCAGATCTTATACAACTTGAGAAAGGTTAAATGGGCTGGAAACTTAGAAAAATCGCCTATGATCTGGAATCTTATTTTATTTCACCGGCTTATGACATTTCAGTCATATTAAAGATAAAATTAAATTATTTGGATTGTAAATGTAAAATTATTTGTGATAGGATATTTTAAAATGAGCCAGGGAAATTTGAACAAGTGCTTCAGTTTGTTTCAACAGGAAGTGTCTTCGAAAGTTAATTATAAGGTAGTTATAAGTTAGATTTAAGACAGAAAATTGATCAAATTTATATATGGTGAAAAGTGTTGCTCAAATGTTGTTATTTTGCTCTTTTGATGTATGTCCCTACAGCAGTCTAATTTTTGAATAATATTGTAATGGCAGATGAAAGTTTGAAGATGATGTTAGCGGAGATGTCTGCTAACATAAATAGTAGTATGAAGCAGATGCTGAGTGAAAGCATGAAGGAGATGGAAGCTAGGAATACTAGTCGAATGGAGGAGAATGCTAGTAATTTGTCTGCTAATTTGAAAGCAAGAATGGAGGAGAATGCTAGTAATTTGTCTGCTAACTTGAAAGCTAGCATGGATGAAAGTTTGAAGGGTCTTCAGACTAGTTCTGCTAACTTAGAGGATAATATGTCGCGTTTACAGATTAATACCCAAGGAATTGAGAATACTGTAACTGACATCCGCTCAGACGTGTCCAATGTTAAAATAGATGTTGCTAATGTGCATAAAGATCTTACAATGTTGAATTTAGATGTAGCTAATGTCCGTAGTGATATTTCTTGTGCTAGGGCTGAGGTAGTTGTTGTCAAAAATGATGTTGCGACTGTCCAAGACAAGGTTGAGGAAGTCCAAAGAGGAATCCAAAATGTTAGAACTGATGTGTCCAATGTTCAGGTTGATATTAATAACATTCATTCGGATGTAAACGAGATGCAAAGTGACATAAATAAAATTCAAATAGAGGTCAACACAGTTTTCGTAGATGTTGCTAAAGTCCAAACTGATGTAAATAAAGTCAGGGAAGAGATAGAAAATTCGAAAACTCTTTGTACACGTAATATAAGTGCATTAACGACTAGGCTAGTTGATGAGTCAGTTAGAACGACAGCGTCTTTAGAAGGTTTAAAGTTTGATGTAGAGGTCATGAGAACCCAAGTATTAGACCATAATAAAGTATTGAAAGAGGATATTGAATTAGACATAGCAGAAATGTTAACGGAAAATGTAGCAATATGGAAAGAAGAGTGGAACAGGTCAAGTGGGGAACATGTAACCCAAATTCAGGATCGTATTGAAAGGAAACTTGCCAGTACTCAAATTGATATTAACAATGAAGTAGTACAGATTAGGAAAGATTTAAGCGTCAGGATGGATTCGCTATCCGAAAGACAAGTTGAAGATAGAACACAACTAGGTCAGGATGTGCAAACATTAAAATCTGCATTAGAGGAACAGATTCATAAAGTTGTCTCTGATGTGAATGAAACGACGAGTAAACTGCAGAATTTGAAGTTAGGAGAGGCTAATTTAATGGAGACCTACAAAGAAGAGTTAATCAAGAAAGTCTTAACGGAAATCACTGACAAGGATACAGTAGGCTTGGCTTGCGAAACCAGTAGGAATTATGCCAGAAGATATAACCTAGATCCAGAAGAGAGAGACGTGACTCCTGAAGAACGTATATCCAGATTCAGGGAGGAAGATGACGAGAGGAATATGGAACCTGAGTGGAACTATCGTGATAGTGGGAAAAACTACCCGGATTCATATCCGAGGAACGTAACGGTCATCAGGAATTTTGAAGATAAACCGCAAAAATTCAGTAACACGGATAGTTTGACACCTATCGAATATGTAAGGAACCTCAAAGATTATTTCATCGAAGCTCACATTCCCAGAGAGAGAGAGATGAAGATAGTGGAGAGATATTTGATTGGAGGACCCCTAGAATGGTTTTTGCGCATTTAGATACACATTCAGTAACTTTGACGAGTTTGCAGAGGCATTAATCAAACGATTTTGGTCCATAGAAGCGCAGAATTCGTTAAGAGCGGAGGTGTATTCAAGAAAATACTCCGGTACTCTTCCAACGCGGTACGCTGATTTCTTTACGAGTCAATTATCCCGCTTGAGATTCTTACAACCCCCATTGTCCACGGAGCAACTTATTGATGCGATTTCTCGTATGCTGCCAGTTGAGGTGAGAAGACTAATAATTTCGTCCAACATCAGGGATTTAACCAGCATGGATGAATTACTGAGGAGGTTAGACTACACAAGTCCAATGCCTAACGTGGTACAGAAAGGTCAGAGGCATGACTTTAAAGAAATAAATACTGTATATATGGACCAAGTCCAACAAACTGACAAGCCAGATGAGGAGAAAACTGACAATGTAGGTCCTCACAGGAATAATCAGTTCCGAAATAACAGATCGCAAGGTTACCGACCGTATCAACAGAGAAGAGGCTGGAACTATAACCGAGGAAATTACAATGGAAGAGGCAAATATTACAACAATAATGGTTATAACAGGAATTATAATAGGAATAACCAGAGCCAAAACAGAAATCAGAATCCTCAAGGTCAGGTTATGACACCCGATCAGTATCAGGAAAGAGAGAAGGAAAGCCAGCAATACCTAAAAGAATTACGGGAAAAAGAAGCAGACAACCAAAAGAAAAGGCAGGATGTTGTAATCGATCCTGGGCCTTCTACGAGCCAACAGAATTTTGAGGTCGGTAACACAAAAAAAAAAAAAAAACGCCGATTTCTCAACGTCAGTGAGAACTTGTAAATACATTGCCACACCACACCTGATTACGATTAATGAGATATATGAAGTGACTGATGAAGATTTGCTAGAAGAGAGGGGTATCGTTAAAGAGGAAAGACCATGTGCCTTACCCATTATTTCTGTACGGATAGATGGACAACAGTATAAAGCCCTGATGGATACTGGTGCAATTATCTCCATCATTTCAGAGGAATGTTATCAAAGTCTGCTAAGAGGAGAGAACATGACAGTTCTACCTGTTTCTACCGTCAAAGTGAGAGGGATATTCCAAGATAAGGCAGTGAAGTGCAAGATTCAAGTGTTATTGAACTTTGAGATCAATGGAAGGAATTATGAACAGATCTTCATTGTGGTGAGCAAGATCAATTTTGATATGGTGCTTGGAATCGATTTTATATCGAAGGTCGGAGCTATTATTGACATGAAGAACAGAAGTATTAGCTTTAATGATGGGTACATAATCACAGAAGAGATAGAAAAACAGGACGTGAAAAACAGTCTGGAAATAGACCTTAGGGAAGAAATTTTGAATACTATAGTTAATGAAGTGGAAAATTTAGCAGAAATACCCAGTAGAAAAACTGAAGGATTTGAAGAAATTCAGGGGGAATTTGAGGATCTGATAAAGGAATTCCAAGATATTTTCGATGAAAAGCCTGGATTGATTAAGGATTATAAATACAAGATAAGGCTGACAGATGAAACCCCTTACCAGAAGAGAATATACCCCATTCCTGAGAAATACTATCAAGAAGTACGAGGGTTAATCAGAAAAATGGAGGTAGACGGGATTATTAAAAAACAGGCGTCGTCTTATATAAACCCCATCACAGTAGTGAAGAAAAGTAATGGTCAGATACGTCTTTGTCTCGATGCCAGAACCATTAACTTGAAGATTCTTCCAGAAAATGACCGACCACCCAAGATTAGAGATCTGCTTCGAAAATTCAAAGGGAGAGCATGTTTCAGCGTTCTTGACTTGACGTCTTCATTTTATCAAGTTCAGCTAGAAGAAGATAGTATGCAGTACACTGGATTCTTATTTGACCAGACGTCATGGGTATTTGTCCGAATGCCTTTTGGTATGGTTAACAGTGGACCAGCACTTATTCGAGCACTTGATAGTAAGCTCACTGACGAAGTGAAAGAAAATGTAATCTGCTACATAGACGATTTAATCGTATCTTCACCCAGCGCCGCAGAACATTTAGTGCACTTGAGAAAGTTGTTCGAGAATTTACGGGAGGCCAATATCAAGGTGAATTTTGGAAAATGTCAATTCTTGAAGCAGGAAATAAATTACTTGGGGCATACTATTGATAAAGATGGATATCATCCAAACATGAAAAAAGTAGATGCGATCACGAGATTTCCAAAGCCAACTAAGGTGAAACAAGTCAGAGAATTTGTAGGAGCATGCCAATTTATTAGCAGCCACTGTCCAAGATACTCGGAAATTATGGCTCCTCTGTATGACTTACTCAAGAAGAAGAACAGATGGAAATGGAGTACCGCTGCAGACGAGGCTTTTGAGAAAGCAAAAGAGATGCTCAGAAATAATGTGAAACTGGAGTACCCAGACTTTGAGAAGGTGTTCTATATTGAGTCTGATGCATCAAGAGTAGGCATTAGTGCAGTCTTATACCAGAAAGACGAGGCAGGCAACAAGCACTACATTGCGTTCACTAGTCGGAAGTTGAAGAAACACGAGGAAAATTACTTCACGACGGAGCTTGAAGCGTTAGCTTTTGTAACAGCATTGCAAGCCTGGAAGAAAATACTGCTGGGACATAAGGTCATCATTATTACTGACCATAAAGCACTACAGTTTATGCTGCAAACTGACATGTCGAGTGATAGATTGACACGTTGGGCTTTGTTCACCCAACAGTTTAACGCCACTATCGTCCACCAGCCTGGGAAAGATAACTTACTGGCTGATGCTCTATCACGTAACCCTATTAAAAATGTGCAGATACACCATGTACAATTGGAGCAAGAAGATCAAGAAACCGTTAGGAGGTTAGCCCGAATCGGTGTGTCACAGAAGAGACACGCTCCAATAAGGAAAATGTACAGGTTCCTCAAGGGTTACATGGACAATACTGATGTTGACTATGCAGTTACACGGAGAAATTCACGACACTTTGTCTTGAGTGGAGACATCGTATGCAAGTATGCTGACTCTGCGCATACAAAACTCCGAATAGTCGTGCCACCTAAACTTGTTGTCAATTTAGTGTGGGTAGCTCATCACGCAACTGGACATGCCGGTTTAGATAAGACTCTTAATACTCTTAAAGAGAGATTTATCTGGACTAACATGCGTTCCAGCATTGCCAAGGTCATTAGATCATGTGACAAATGTCAAAGAGCAAAGTATGCTTCTGCTTTATTAAAAGGAAAACCGAAGGCTATGATTCCTTCTAAGCCAAACGAACTAATGGCGACGGACATATTTGGCCCCTGTCCGAAGGGATATCAGGGTAACCAGTACCTGTTGGTTACCGTGGATGTTTTCTCAAAATTTGTTACAATGAGTCCCATGCAGAAAGCTAACACAAGGAACGTAGTAAGCAGACTGGAAAATGCTGTATTTCCTAAAGCTGGTATACCAGAATATCTACTGTCAGATCATGGAACGCAGTTTACATCCGTGGAATTTGCAGCGGATATGGAAAGGCTTGGCATTAAGCACTTATTTTCAAGCGTGCGTTACCCAGAATCGAATTCCTCAGAAAGATATATGGCTGAATTTTCGAAATTCTGTCGAATTTTCTGTCCAAATGATCATTCTGGTTGGGTGAGATTTGTACCCCTTATAGAGGAATGTCTGAACTCTACAGTGCAGGAGAGCACGGGAGAAGTGCCAATGCGACTTCATCTTGGAAGAAACCCAGAAAGGCCGTGGGATAATCTTTTCAACCACATTCCTAGAGATCCCGACTTAGGAAGGCAGCAGAGGATTGACAAGGCGAAGGAACAACTCCAGAAAGCAGCAGAGAAACGATTGAAAAGAGTAGCTGGAAAACGTTTTGGTGCACCCTTACAAGTTGGAAATCTTGTATTATTACGCAGACCTGTCAAGGCTGATATGAGCAAGAAAATATACCCCAAATTTGGAAATGTATTCATGGGGCCGTTTAGGATTACGAACGCCTATGGAAACAACTGCTATGAACTCTACGATGATGAGAATAATGTCATTTACGGCAAGTTCAATGCTGGAAATTTAAAAAGATACTATCCTAGAGTAAGCCAGTAATAATTCAATTTCGTGTTCAAGAGAGTTGATGTACTTGTAACACTGAGTTTAAAAACAATTTGCAACTGTTTTTAAAACGTGGTGAGAGGAGAATGCCCCCGTAATTGAATTATATAGAGACCACGGTGGCTATTTTGGAAATTATAGCGAAAGTTATGGCTGTCATAGTTATGACGTGGGTAGTCATGACGTAAGCACGGATGACGCAGACGTTATGCCAGCAGGCTACTTGAGCTGAGATTCTCAGTGACGTCAGCATTTATTCGAGAAGGATCCGAGATGTACGACGCAGTCGCAGGAAACGTGGAATTCTGCTGAGGAAGAAATTATGCTATTGGAGGGGAGGCTCAAACCAATGAACGATAGTCTAAAGGAAGACGGAGATTGCTGAAACTATGGTATTTTTATTACTTTTTGGAATGCAGAATTGTGGAAATCCATTTGCAGTAGAGGCATTGATCTGGAATTTTGGTGAAATTTATTTTCAGTTTTTGAATTATGAAAATCCGTCATGTATTGACGAAGTTGGAACTTCTAGCGATGACGCAGTAACACGCGATGGAAGGGATAGATACGCCCCTCATGAAGTTCATAAAAGGCCTTGCGCAGAAGAGAGGAGCCTCATTCGCTCATTCTCAGATTATAAATCGTCTGATATTCAATCGTCAGATCTCAAATAGTCATTTCAGTGAAACGTCGAGTGAGATTAGTAGTGAAAAAGTCGTCTTTGTAACGCGTGGCGAAGCCACTGCATGAAACGAGAGTCGAACTTACAAGCAGTGCAGGTTTACTGTGAAGTAAATCTAGGTGAAGTTGAAACGACCCTTAAAACGCTTCTACAAGATTAGCTGTGAACAGTTAGCGGTCGCCTATAAGCTAATTCTCTTGTGCATTGCTACAGTAAGGACTGTAGAAAAGCTGAACAATTTCGAGGAAGTATTTTGGAAGTTATTGACAATATTAGACGACTGACAAAAGTGATTTTCTCGCCACAGAAGAAACACTTTGTATAGCCAGACTCTACGCTACGGCTGACAGGGCTAGTGAAATAGGGAGACTTCAGATTGCTTTTGTGACACAACGCTACAGTATTATGGAGCAGTCGAATATGGCAGTTTGTTCTTCTAATACTATTACCGAAGAGAAGATGGAAGGCTAAAGGACTTAATGCAATTGGGACATATTTCGACGGAGTAAGATAGCAGCATGGAACTTCGCTAATTGCTATTCCATACAAGCGAACATGTGGTAAATAACCATCTACACCCATGTTTCGTGATTAAAGGCTGAATACTATCAAACAGCAATAGAAATGATTTCATACTTTCTGAATATGAATATTTCTTCGGAAATTTATACAAAAACTTCATGGCGATTTTCAACTGGAACTTCAGGGATTTTTCAAGAGAGGTCAGGGTTGTCCCGACTCACAAAGAAGATTATTGCCGGAAGGATGTCGTTCGTCTTCGTGAAGCAGTTCGATTCTTCAATGGTGCTGTTTCTGGTTTCGAGGATGGAGCTCAGCTTTAACTTGGTGAAATGGATCCATCAACAGTCTTCTTTGGGGAATTTTCCTCTGGAACGTCAATCGGCAGATAAGGTAGTCGTGAACGTTTATTGTATTTGAGTTTCTTAGCAATATTTGAGCAACCATTTTTCCCATATTTTTGTCCTCATGTATTTTTTCCCGATATTCTTGTTTGAGATTCCTATTCTCAGTACACCTTGATGAGTTATGCCTTTTTCGACGTTTTATTAAGACATTGTTATGTCATGGGCATAGTTAAATGATTTTGAATCAGTTGAGACTGATATTTAGATTTTTCAGTAATTTGCTTATTTTTGTAGTCACGATTTGACTGTAAGTTAATGATTTTTATGGCAGATTTAAATTCAGACAGCGTGTCACTTTATTAAAGTAATTCTACCCCAGTTTAATTACTTTGACCAATTTTCTGTCATCATCAAGAAGGAAGAACATTTAAATGATTTTAGAGCGTTAAAATCCAGTACGTTGTCGACGATCTTGGAAATACTAGTCGTTATTTGAATTGATTGCAACACAGACATTTATCGTCAGTCATGAACGACCATTGCATCTTAGGCAATTTTGTGAAAGATGAACATTAAGTATGAATTATTGAATGCATTAAATTCGTGAAACTTGTGTTAGGTTTTTTCTCATATAGAGATTTATATAATGATGTTTGCATTCCCCAGTCTAATTGGATTCTATTCGACTATTTTGCAGTTAGTCGCACTTTGTTTGATGATAGTATTTTTATACTACAATTCTTTGAAGATGTTAATCTTAAATTTTGATAGACCAGACAGGCGTATATAAGCGTATTCACTATTAAATTTGTTTGTGATTGGCAAATTCTTATTTCATTTCGATTCATGAATGAAATCCACGAAGTTTAAATGACAACAGTTTTGAAACAATTAATGATATAAGAATTTTTAAGTGGAACTATGAATGTATAATCGATAGTGCAGCGGACATGTTGAAAGTCGCTGATGTATAATGCCCTTAAATAAATGAAGGAGATTCCCACAGTAATTAATAATGATAAATATTGTGTTAGGGGAGGTTTTTGTAAATGCTGTGGAAGATTTTGATGCCGTATATTTTAATATATGATGAATTTTGGGCTATTTTGAATGCAGTTTGTGCATTATTTTGTAAGCGAAGTATTTTCCGCTAGAGTGTATTGTCATAGTTCGTTGAAAAATTAATCAAGTGAATTTACTGTTATAATTAACAAGAGTTGTGAAAGAATTTGAGATAAGATTTTGAATGAAGATTACCGTCACAAATAATTAAAATTATTACAACCTTTATTAAACCAGATTGTGACATTTACATGTATAACTAACCTTCATTGGTCGATTATATTAAACACGATTATGAATTTACCAACCGGATAAAACATGTGGTTCAATGTATTTCTTAAATTAATAATTTAAATAATTTAAATGTTGATATTGTAAATAATAAATGTAAATATCTTTGACAATAATGTGGAACGAAAGTAATGTTAAAGGCGTGTTTAAAAATTTTGTAATTATTTTTGACAATATTATAAACAATTCCTAATTGTTATAAATAATTTATGTGAGTTTGTTATAAACATTTAAGAGTGTGTTTTATACTCTAAACTATGCTTTTTAAACATTTGGATGATAACTTAACAAGTTTAAGGATAGTTAAAATAATCCAGTGGGATATGAGTTAAGCATTTGAAAGAGTTGCGTCAATATGTATGAGTTGTCTTGTAGACATTTAAAGCTTTAAAAGGAGCTGAATTCTTACACAGTGTGGTGTGAGTAGGGAGTCCCATTTGACGGGCATGCGCCAGGTTGAGGAGTAGACCAGCTGGCTCGACATCTGGTTATAAGCGGGTGAGGTCGATACTCCGGCCTTGTGCCTATTAATACAAGTGCAATGTTTATTAAAAGAAACCAAATGCTCTATATATGTCGTACCCTGACTTCCTCATCCAATCCAAATGTGTTTTAAAATGTTACGTTATTTTGAGCTCGTGGGAGCTAACATATTGTTTGATAATTTGCAAGTCCTTTAGGAGGACGTTGTCAGATTGACATAGGCTACTGATAGCCACGTTTATTTTGTTGAGTTGTGAAAATCATTCTCTTTATTTGAAAATAAAGCTTTTGTACAGTTCAAAGTTCTCGTCTTCGGTCTGGTTCATTTTTAAATGTCATGGTCAAGATTATTGTGAGAGCATACTTTAATGATCCTGTTGTCAACCCAATCCCCGAGATATTTATAAGAGGTAAGTAAAAGTAAGTATGAAACCCCGTCTATTTTGGTGTGTTCCACAATAATTTTTCTTGGTAACTTCTGTGTTCAAACCTCGGTAGTATCTGTCAGTGCCATTTTCATTGATGTAGCTGAGCTGGTGCGATTGATTGTTGGCAATCCGATTGAGGGGGCGGATATCTGACAGCCTACTATCCGGGTAAACGGGGACAGTACCTTCTTCAAGGTCACGGCCGCCTCCTTCCCTCTTCCTTGCCTATCCATCCTAACCATCCCTTACCTTCCTTCATGAGGCCCCTGTTCGCTTTGCAGGTGAGGCCGCCTGGGCGAGGTGCCAATCCCACCTCACCAGTTGTATCCCTTCCGATTCGATGTTCCCAGCTCTAGGACACTGCCCGTAGAGGCGGTAGTGGTGAGTTCCCTAGCTGAGTCCGTGGGTTCCACCAACCTGGAGGGTAAACGACTAAGATAATAATAATAATAATAATAATAATAATAATAATAATAATAATGTTATCGGTTTGACGTCTCTTTTAACTACCGAGGCTCTTAGACACGCCGCGCCGCCGCCGGGATGCCGGAACTTTTCCCCGAAGAGGATCTTTAACGTGCTGCACCACGTAGCCAGTCTCACGAACGTAACAAAGAGCATTCGAAAGAAAGAAAGAAAGAAAGAAAGAAAGAAAGAAAGAAAGAAAGAAAGAAAATAGAATTACCCCCAGCAGTGCCATAAATATTGACAATTTGTTTAAAAAGTGTGATTAGACAAATATACAAGATGCTAGCTCCTGCCAATCAAGCAGGCTCCTGAATGTCTGTTGGTGTAATCCCCACTTCTTTCAGATCGTTATCCAGTTCAATGAACCAGGCCCATTTTGTTTTCCTCTCCTGAAAGTAAGTTATGTTGCGGTTGGTCAGTCTCGCTGGGCTCATTCGTTTCACATGCCCATAAAATGGTATCCTTCTCTTCCGGATGACGTCACTCATGTTCTCCACATGAGTATAATAGTTCATGGTTATGCTGTCTTCTGTATTCCCCATTGTCTTTGATGGGACGCAATATCTTTCTCAAAATTTTCCTTTCTTTGGCCTCCAGTTTTACGACCAAGCCTTTTTTGAACATCCTCTGGAGGGATGACACTGCAGTAATGTTTTAGGAGACCTGGAGTCCTGCCTTCGCTGATTGTGCACTAAGCTGATTAGTCTGTTCCGTGGCTGTCTCTAATGAATCAGAAATGATTGCAAGATCATCGGCAAAGGCTAGACAATCAATTGTGATGTTCCGGCTTCTGTATCACAGTCTGACTCCGCTTGCAACTCCTTGTTTATTCAGTTCTTCTCGAGGACACAGTTGAAGAGTAATGGTGAGAGACCATTCAAAGGTGTCTGATATCTCGCCCCTAAACTTCACCATCGAGGTGGTGTTGGTCAGCGATTGTTGGATGATCGCTCTGGTTTTGTTGTCCAGACCAAATTCATTTAGGATTCGGATCAGGGTGTTGCGATCAATAGAATCATAGGCCTTCTTAAAGTCTACGAAGGTCACCACAAATTTCTTATTCCTGATCTTCAAATAGGAGAGGGTGGATTTGAAGTTTATAATCTTTTGGACGCATGATCGCCCTTTCCGGAAACCGGCTTGATATTCTCCCAGTTGTGGATCTAGTTGTTTCTCTGCTCTGGTAAGAAGAGCTTTCGAAAGCATCTTATAGGTTATCAGAAGGAGGGAAATGCCAAGGTAGTTATTTACGACTGTTTTATCTCCTTTCTTATGAAGGGGGTGAATCAAGGCAGAAGTCCAGCCGTTGGGGAGTCTCTGTGTTCCCCAAATTTCGTAGATAATTTCCAATAGTATATCTAGCGTCTTGTCACCAGCATATTCCGAAGTTCGGCGATTATAGAGTCTATTTTTCTTCTTCTTCTTCTTCTTCTTTTTTTCGTTTGGACCTACTGAGGACCACGGGGCTCGTTTTGACGTCTTGTAAGGAATTTATGTTTCTTCTTAGCCCAGGCAGCTTTCATCTTCTGGCTGTGTGTCTGCTTTCTTTCCTGTGTCCACTTCGGTCTGGTAGTCCCTGTACTCTTCCTGCTGGCGAGAGACACGGGAAAGACACCATGTTGAATCATCTGTCGGAATTGTGATTGAACCTGTATGTTTTTTGATGAAATTCCAAGTTGCTCTAGGTCTGACTTCACTGTGGTGATCCATTTGTTTTTGGACGCTTTCCCTCTTCCTGTCGTGGTGAAGATCTGGCTGGTAAGTCTATCTGGACCCATGCGTGTCAGATGTCCGTAGAAAGCTAATCGTCTCTTCCTCATGGATGTGACGATATCTTCTTTATGATCATAGAGCTCATTGTTGTGCCTGATCCTGTAAGTACCACCACCCTCTTCCCTTATTGGTCCTAACATCCTTCTAAGTATTTTCCGCTCCTTGAGCTCTAGTTTCCTCGGTGGGCCTTTCCGGTTCATCAGGAGACACTCAGAGGCATACAGAACGGAAGGCCTTACTGAGTTGTAATGTAGAAGTTTAAGGTTCTTAGAGAGGCACTTGGATGTGTAAATGCTCTTACAGGAGTGGTAGACCCTTTCCAGTTTCGTGCATCTAGTGTCTATTGCTAAGATCTCACTCTCGTTTGCTGGAATCAACCCCCCTAGGTACTTCACTGCAGGAACTTTTTTGAATTGCGGTGTCCTTCACAAGAATAGTAGATGGGGCTCCCTAATTTTATTATTAGTATTATTCTCCTCCATTAGAAATTCATCTCACGTGCAAACTGGCTGCGTGGCTCGGCGGTAACATTGTCTCCAGCTGTGCCCAATATTGCAGGATCGAATGCTGGCGTTTGAGGGTTCATAAATGCGAGGGGGCCGTGTCAGTAGGTTTACTGGCACGTTAAGATCCCGTTCGGGACAAAATTCTGGTACCACGGCGTGACGTCTCTAAAAGCCGCAGTAGTTACAGTGAAGTTAGTTGGTTATTGCTGTTTTAAAGGTTGTAAGTACGAGGTCATCTGCCCCTCTTAACACAGATTAAAATATACAAATTTGTGAACATCTAAATTTGAAAAGACCGAAAATTAGTAAAACAAAAAGGAAATTAAATAAAACTATTAATTATAATAATAAAGAAAATTACGGAAAACAAAAATTCATCATTCAAAAACGAATAAGTCGTTGAGTCAATGTTCACTGGAGAATTTAGATTGCTGGCCCTAACCCACTCTCACTTATAAAGCGGATAACGCGATCAGCAGCTACCACGTCATCGGCTAATATAAGTTTGAGTGTCATCTGCAAACCAAGGTTTCTTCGTAAGTCAGCAAGATCCACACACTCGGTTAAAATGTGGGCCACGGTGAAAACGGCTCCACAGGCACAAAGTGGGGGGTCTTTCCTTCTCATTAGGTACGAGTGGGTGGATCTTGTATGACCTATCCTTAGCCCACACAAAATGACAGACTCTCTTCGTGACCGGAAAGAGCTCCGCCACACGCGAGTAGTTCCCTTGATCACTCTCAGTTTACTGGGCAGTGGGTCAGCTAGCCACTGACGATAAACCAATAATATTATTACTCATCTGACGTTATCTGCTTCCCCCTAGAATGCTGGGATGGTTATTATTATTATACATACACAGATGAGCACTGTGTAATATTATCTGTTTGATAGCAGAGTTCAGTAACCGTGAAATTGCTCGTTTTGTGCACGCCGCCTTTCTTGCGCTGTTTCTCAAGACCCGAGGTCGTGATTGGAATATGCTCACCATTCCCCCGGTAGTGAAAGGGATGGCAATTCTCTCTGCTTTCCCGAGGGAATTGAAAATGGTGGACGTTTAAAACGGACACACTGAATTTTCGTCTGGATTAGGTAGGCCTGACGTGATTGGCGATTGTTGTTAGTGACGTCACGCCGGCCGCGTTGCTTCACTTTACTGAGTGACAGGGTACGGGGTAAGTTGGAAAGAGAAAATGATTTATATGTCAGTGTCAGATAGATGGGTACATGCTATAGATTTATTCGGGGCAACAACATTAAGGAATATTTTAGTCCTAGTGAATTTCATACTCAGCATTTTTTGGAGTGACTATATGATTGTAATATTACAGGCTACTACTTATCTGGTTGTCTTCCTCGCTGGAGCTTCGAGCAGTTTTGTGTTCACTCTTACACCAGGTATGGTCGACTCCGGACAAACTCCGGATTTCTATCACCATTTATCATTTTACCTAATATTAGATATACTATAATTAGCATACACCGACAGTTGCATTACCAATACTTCAACTAAATAATTGTACATATTGCAAATATTTTCACCTGTATTTTCAAACATAGATTTGATAGCCTAAGAGTAATGGATCTGATGATGATCGCTTGACGATCGAAACTGGTCATCCTAGTGTATTTATTAATCTCATGTAATTTATTTCAGGATTAGGGCACAACCCAGCTCTTTCGGGTACATTCGTGTTGACCGACTGAAAAGCACTAAACTCTTCTTCACTTCCTCTTCTAGCAAATAATGAAGGTGTGTTCACTTTTCCTAAGTTTTCTACCATTTGTAGCCTATAAGTTTTGTTTGATTTAAAAATCACAAATGGGGCTATAAAGTTTATAATCTATCTACAAATATGTATTGTTCTTTTTTTCGGACCGCCTAGATTATTTTGTATTCCATCTGGCACTGCCCCCAACATGTTTGCGCATGTCTGCTGTAGAGTCACATGGTAAAGCTAGTTAAATCAAATTAGGCCCGTTGATGATCCTTTTATTTTCAGTTTTTAAATTCACGGCTGCGTCCTTTCCAATCTTAGCTCCTAAATACAAGCACGCGCACTACAATAACCCATGTCATCAGCCCCGGTACAACAAGCCCTGAATGAAAGGTTCTGTCCGTGCTTCATCTTGAACACGTGAATAGCATTTTTGTTACCTTGTTGGCGTAGTTGGTAGTATGCTGCGCTGCTATGCCCAAGATCACGGGTTCAAACCCGGCCGAAGTCATCGGATTTTTTAAGAGCCGTAAATATCCCTCAGTATGCCTTCCTCCGGAGGGAAGTAAAGCCGGCGGTCGCATGTCATACTAACTACACTTGTGGAAGCTAACATCTGTAGGTTAGTTTGATAACTCTATATTAGTTCCAACGTTTTCTGCCAGGTGCTGGCTGCGATGGCATCTAGTAGCCAAATCCGCAGCTAGGTGTCGTGGACGGTAGCACTTGGTAGCAAAAGTAGGAACTATTTGAAATTGATCGTCTGCAGTCCTTACCTGAATCATAGATAACACACACTAATACAGCCAACACAATATTAACACCAGTTATCAGACAGATTCTACACACACCCAAAGTACACGGGGCTGCGCAGTCCCTAATCTGAGGAAACAACCGACCAAAGGTTATTCACCACTGTTCTGCCCGTCCCATGCATCTAGGAAAGGTCGATTCACACTACACATTACGTAACCTTTCCATCACATCTCCGTACATGAAATGAGTACATGCACACTGCACATTACATACACCTTGCGTTTCCTGACAGGATTGTTTCGCAACAATGTTTACGGGACGAATGCGGATACTTATTGACAAACCACTTCCAATCCGTGTCTAGGCATGTTTTGGCGCTCCCTCTGATTTTAACCTGGGTTAGGTTTCGTTACAGTTTGCAGTTACACTCGCCAAAACGAAACAGTGAATTCGAGAAACACGTGAAAGTGAATTTATCGGGATTTTAAAATGAACAATATTCCGTCGCAACCTAAAGTAATTTATGTCTTTTATTCTTATTTTCAACATCGCCTGAAACAGTACCTCATGGAATTTACCTACACATAAGATATACGGCAAAATAAGCAAATCCCTTCTATCTGGAAAAATTGTGCATCATCATCTGTTAGCTCTTGGAATAAAGTAACATGTTCTCCTTCTGTATTTCGCTCTTTTAACATATCATGAACCCATTTTCTTCGTTTCCTCTTTCTACGCTCCTCCTCGTCTAAAATAATATCACTTAGAACTACATTTTTTTCTTGACCACATTCTGTCACTAAGTCCAAAAATCGACGCATATCGTCGTAACAATTATTAGTTAGTTATTGTTGTCCTAAGGGACGGAACTGCAAGGTCATCTGCCCCTCGTAACAATTGAACGGTACTGTAATGTTCTGTATTGTGTGAATACAACAAACTTTTAACGCAAGAGGTATGGAAAGGAAACGGAAAGGTTACGTATATATGGTGTGAATCGACCACCGTGACCAAACAGCTGCATCTTGAACAAGTGACTGTTGCTCTGGGGAAATGTGAACCAAGGCTATCAAGTCAAGTGGCGACGGGACGTGGTGCTAAGTGACCCTCTAATGGGATATCCCCCCCCCCCCCCCTCTGACACACACATTACATTAATTATTATTTCCCAAGATTGCAGTTTACGTCCGTTGGCTCAATCATATATACTGTACATAACAAGATAATTGCTCTACCAAACCCTGTAGAAAGCCACAAATAGTCGTGTGCTTATCGCCACACCTTTGCGAATTAGTGTTGGAGATCTGCGACTATTTGTGGCTTCCTGAAACCTATCAGTTGGCAACACTTGCTCCCCAGTCATATTACAGTATTCATATCCGACAGGCATTTGCAATTCGTCGAAAATGTCCAGCATTCAACACTTACTGAAAGCGTCGTTCTCACGTATCGTAAGCCGAAATAGAAATAGTCTATAATTTTCCAAAGTATTCAACTATTAGATAGCGATTATGCGAAAGAACAGCTTGTTCCGTTATGAAGGTTTGTAAGAATAGGCTATTAGGGAATACGTTATTCAAGGAATGAGTTAGCAGCCAGTAACCCAATTCGTATTTGCGTGGACCCCTTCGGTCTCTGCTGTACTCTTGTGGTGACAACTCGAAGTTCGCCTAGAACACTCCCGCGTATGACCTCCGTAGATGATGATGATGATGATGATAATAATAATAATAATAATAATAATAATAATAATATCGTATGGCCTCGGGTGCCGGATGCAAGCTTCGTTATTTGACGCCCAGAGGGCAGCTTGCATGTCGATTTTGTGTAGTTCCTTGGAGCGCTTTGAAGGTCAAGGAAGTTAGATATCTAACCTGCCTGACACTATATCGCTGATCGAGAAAGTCAAGAAATAGCAAAACCGGCGTCCCAGCCAACGATGATAGCGTGGGTGAGCTGAAAGGTTCCACCATACCAAAAAATGCAGAAAACTATATTTTATGGGAGCTAGATTTAACAACGCTGCTCCAATCCAGGTATCTCCTACATTTCCTGAAAGGAACAGCTACAAAACAAGATACGGACAAGCCAAAGGAGTTGGAACAATGGGAGGCCAAGGATGCCAAAGTTAGATAAGTTATTACATTCTCAAGACAATAGATTACTCCTTGAAACTTCTAGTGCTAACTTGTGAAATATCAATATCGATTTTAGATCTCCTAACAAAGAGGGAGAGACTCCGAACAACAGAAGCATCAGCTAATGTCATCTTTCTGCGGATACAACTATGATAAGAACAAAACCCTCATGCAAAATATATCTGAAGTAAGAAATCCAGTGGCAAGACTCGGGAGTCTAAAAGAAGACATTAGTGAATAATTACCAGTCTGCCAGACCAATACAGTGTGGGAGGCCACACCCGCTGCTGAGAGAACCCTGAAAAGTCTCATTTCAAGACTTAGCATACAAGAAGAATCAAATACAATTGAAGAACTCAAAGTAGCTTTCAAGACTGAAAAGAAATCCAACAATCAAAGGCAAGTGAAATGCTACAAGTGCAACAAGTTTGGACATAAAGCTAACAACTGCCCTCCTAACAGGCAAGACCAGGGAAGGCCAAAACAGAAGCAACAGCAGCAAGCTTCAGGAAACAGTGATCTGCAGTGTAAAAATTGAAATAAAGGTGGACACGAAGACAATGACTGCTATACAGGTAAAACCTTTGAACCATGCAACTATTGTGGTTTGGAGAAAGTGTTCAAAATAGAGAAAAGGAGCTATATGTGGTTGAAAAAGAATGCCATACAACAGAAGATAATCTGGAGAAGAATTTCTTGAAGAGTTTGTTGTGGATGCACGAGCCATATGGCCAAACAAGATGCGCTGCTCACCAACAGCAGAACAACTGAGCCTCAAAATATAAAAGTTGCAAAGAAAGGTGGGACTGAACTTGAACGAGACATTGAAACCAAAGGTATCATATTTCAGAATGTCTTACATGTGCCTGAGCTGAGTAGAAATCTACTGTCAGTGAACTGTGTCACAAATGGAGGAGGAACAGTTCTGTTTAAAGGCAACCAAGTTAAAATATTTGACATGCAGTAAAAATGAAATAGGTCTGTTCGTGATAGATATGAAAAACAACTTGGAAGCTCACGTGACAAAGAAAGGAGAAACAAATACCCACATGATGTGGCATCGGAAGACTGGCCATATCCGTACAAGAAATCTGAAGAAACTGCCAGAACTCAGCCAAGGGCTCCAAGCAACCTGTCAAAATGTGAAGAAATCAAATCCACCAACATACAATGGCAAAATGATAGATGACTACACTCATTTTCGGGAAGTTTACCTTCTAGAGACAAAGAATGAAGCTGAGGAATATCTGCAGGAATACATCACTACAGCTCAAGCTAAATTCAACATGAAAGTGCACAAACTGAGGATTGACAATGGTGGCGAGTACAACGGTGATTTCTTCAAACAATGGTGCAAGAAAAATGGAACAGTGCTGGATAATACAATTCCTTATACTCCAGAACTGAACGGGAAAGCGGAGCGCATGAACAGGACCCTGCTTAACAAACTCAGAGCTATGCTACTTGATGCCCAACTAGAAAATGAAATGTGGGGGCATGCCGTCCAATCAGCAGCATATCTCCTCAACAGGAGTCTATCCTCTGCCTGTGTGAAGACACCAGCAGAACTATGGTATGACAAGAAACCAGTCCTGTCAAGAATGTTCATCTTCGGGCAGGAAGTGTACTCAAAAGTAGTATGAAAGGACAAGTAACTCAACAGTAGGAGCAACGTCAAGAAACGCCTATAATGGTATTAAGACAATCGCATGAAAATTATAAAAATCGCTTCGCTCGTTTTATAAACATACTCGTGTCTTAATCATTGCCATTATAGGCTCGTTGCATACGACTGTTTATGTTCGACGATAATTAGAACTATTTTATGTTCGAACATAAATATTCATAAATATCTGTCGAAATTTCGCCAGTTGTATGTACTGTACCCTTGAAAGGAGCTTTTTAGCAAGATTCTGTCTCCGGGGTCGCGTTCAGTCCATGCTTGTTCATTGATGAGAATAATCAAAATATCTCGCTTCCATAATATCAAGGATAATAAGGAAAACTTAAAATTAGAAAAGAAGTGAAAAACACAGGAGTAAAATAAACAATATTTCATAACTGAAACGTCGTAAAACGGTAAACAAAGACAAGAAAAACAAATCCACCCTGAGCTTACCCCAGAATAACCATATCTAAAGACATAAAATAATGTGGAGATACCATTCCACTATCTGATTAAAATGTATGTGTGTGCGTTACTTGGTTATTGGAGAAAATGAGTATTGTTTGACGGCATTTCGCTTCCAAACGATTCAAGCGGATATGTCGCGAATTACCGTTCTGAAAACTGCAATTATGGACCATGGAAACACTCAAATAAAATGGCTGTACACTTAATAACTAACCTGACACACGCTAACCTTACAAAATATTAATTTAAAGACTTCCGTGGAAATCACACAAATATGCGAAAAGGCATATTACAAAGTCAAATGAGCCGCGGAACAGGCACCAAAGGCTCCCAAGGCTAATGACCACACGTGACATATCAAAACAGCTAACATGGGGTCGCCGTACTCTAACATAAACAAACTAACTCAAATGCCCAAACAGGCTAATGTATAACAGTGTGATCACTGATCAGTATACAGCTCCGAAAAATAACAACTAAGACGTGAATAACTCCCATTTACTGTTTCAATTAATTTATAATATTCAGGTTCTTTTAACAGAAAAGATAACCATACAACTACCGACGGACCAACGTCCGAGCCTTAATGAGCCTCACAGCTGTCTCTGACCTGCGCACGACCGTGGAACACCCTCTCTTACTCAATCTATTTCAGTCTCAGTCAAAACAGGTGTCACAACAAGGACAGGTAACCCCTAGCTACTCGGGTCCTGTTACTTCTGCAGACCTGGAATCGCGTACATTTATCGCAGACACAATATCTCACCAATTCTCCTGGAATTGCAAGATTCACCATAAATTTCACACAACCGTCCCTTAGGATCGTGATTGTGGAAACCTGAGCCGCGGCAAGTCGAGGGGTGTACATCATACACAGATCCTCCGCAAGCAGACCCATAAATTCATAATGACACATCATCGCTTTGACCGACTGACACACACAGAATCCACATGCCGACGCTAGATCAGAGATTCCCTAACTACGTGATCAAGACATCCTCTCATTAATAAAAGCAGAAAAACAATTAATATGGGAAAGCGGACGGCTTCTCCTGTATAAATCTTTGCAATGTGGCGAATTATAAATCAACATCCTGAATAATTATAAACCATCTATCATAATAAGATTTTCCCCTCAATACTGCATTTATGCTAATTTAATTCAGATTCACTTCTTGTCCTAACGTTAATTTTCAAGCCATACTGATCAATAGTGCTACGTCGACCAACGTGCTCCGGGAGCAAGCGATGCCCCGTGAACTTGAATCAACAACAAAAATTACTAACAAAATAACTACAAAATATGTCATAATGCACCATGCACTAAAATCGTGTGTCAGTAACAAACAAACAAGACTCTACGTTACCAAACATAAACAAATATTTACATACAATTTATTCCCATTAAAAACCATAATCCGTTTGTCAAAAAATTAAATAAATAATTTTTAATACTCGTTCCTCCGCCAACCAAGTTGTCAGATAACATCCCCTGCCTCTGCTATGCTTAGCACGTCATAGTCATCTGGATGATGATCCTGGATTCCAATCTTCCATCAGATGCCGAGGTGTTCATCTTGCTGTATGAATGTAAAATGTTTATTACCACGCGTATCAATTCCTAGCTAATTTGCTTTTTTCGGTTACTGAATTCGCCGAAATTGTCCTAAAGCAAATATTATAACGAAGACTGCCCTAACTTGTAGTGTAGTAACTACCTATAATTCATTGATTCTATGGTTAAACGAACTGAGTTGTACGGACACAACATAATACATTTCCAAACTGTTACTCAAAAATATTAAAGTACTTAAATGTGTCGACTGACACTTCAAATAGAATATCGTCTATGTCCCTCGGACATCAAAAATGGAATATAATGTCAGTGTCCCTTGATATCCACAAATGGAGTAATGTCATCAGGACTCAGAACAGTATTTATACGCCCTTAGGGGTGGCCAAATCATACCTCCATCCTTTATATTTCATACTCCTTCTTCGTCTTTCACTCGCTAGACAAAGACATAGCTCAACCATGACTCAGAAGTACAGAGTCGCGCACTAAGGCCGTTAACCCTTCTTCTAACGGAGCTGCGTCCTTTCGCAGGCCAAGTCATAAATACTTGTTGCCTCTGTTCTATAGAAACATAACATTCCTTTCCTGTCCCAAATGTCGCTAGGCTTAGCTGAAGTTTCAACATACTGTCTGGTCTCCATCTTCGACTATCAGTAGCATTTCCATGTAGAATAGAATAAAACTAAGGAATCATTAATATGACCTAATATTAAGGGTTCAGTACTGAACAGGGTGCATGGGACGCAGAGAATACCATGGCCTCCTCGAACACCCCAGTATGACACTACTGTTAGCCACGTAGTGACATTTTAAATAGGAGGCCGTGAAGTCAGCGCAGGTCGATGCTACCCTTACCTACTTGGTCACACAACTGTTTCTTGAGCTCTGATTGATGGGAGAAACTGTATCGTAATGAAAACTTGTACTATAATAAGCCTACTACGCTGTCGTAGCAGGCAGAGAGGTGATACTCCGACGTGGCGCGTCCCAGGTGGCGGATAGGGGGGTCCTCACCGGCTTGCCGGCGGATTTGAGCGAAATAAAATAGCTCTCGCGGACCAAACACACTTAAGCCAGAGAACACCTAGAGGCACCTCTCGATCTCAACAATCGAGTAGTAATTGCGTGATCTTATCTTAAGATCACCACTAGTTGTATATTCAACTTGTAACAAAGGCATGATGGAACACACACTACTAAAGCAACTACCCCAGGCCCCAGACACACGTCCGGTCTTTCCCGATCATCGGATTCTGGGGGATCGGGAACGAAATCATGCTTCAGAGAAGGATCGGAGCTTCTCAAAATCTCTTCGCCCCAAGAACTTCTTGGGCACTATTAACATCAATACAAAAGTTTGGTGCTTTTCAATCGGTCAACACGAATGTACCCAAATAGAGCTGGGTTATGCCCTGATCCTGAAATAAATTACATAAGATTAATAAATACACTAGGATGACCAGTTTCGATCGTCAAGCGATCATCATCAGATCCATTACACTTAGGCTATAACATCTATGTTTGAGAATACAGGTGAAAAATATATACAATATGTACAATTATTTAGTTGCAGTGTTGGTAATGCAACAGTCGGTGTATGTTGAATGTGGTATATCTAATGTTAGGTAAACTTCTAAAATAGTGATGAAAATCCGGAATTTGTCTGTTAGGGGTGATTATATGGTTTTACAAAATCAACTATGGTTATACTGAAATAATCCAAGCTTATACTTATCGAGTTGTCTCTTTAACTGGAACTTGAAGCAGTTGCGTGTTTCCATAGACACCAGTTGTAGTCGACTAACCCCGAGTGTTCGCTGGGTGGAACTGGTTTTCCCCTTCCTCCCCCTTTAGTTGCTATGTTCTTCCAGAGGTCAGTGCCATGTATATTTGTGTGACTTTGCCAAATCTAGATAAAAGTGTATGCTATTGAATGCAGGAGTCTGCAACTACTAAAGACCGTGGAACTATCTTCGCCACGCATGGGCTAAAAAGCCATTTATACTAAGCGGTACACGGTCTATTGAAGACGTCCCGGCACCTTTAATACTGCCGCGCATATCGGCCTAGGTTTATAGCAGAAAAATGTACATAGTACACCTGATCCAAATAACATTTACCTATAAACACCGCTATTTTCCCCTTTTTTATCTAGCTTGGCTGTATCGCTAAGTTGTGTCTTGTTTTCGACAGGGTGTGTTTTTTAGTAGAGCGAAAAGGGGTGAACTCTCCATAAAAGTGTGTTCATTTAGATTGTTGGGATTGTTTTGTTTGGCTAGGTGAATCTCGATTGCTTCTTTTATGTCGAGAGGCAAGGCCTCCGTGGCTTAGGCGGCAGCACGCCGGCCTCTCACCTCTGGGTCCGTGGTTCAAATCCCGGTCACTCCATGTGAGATCTGTGCTGGACAAAACGGAGGCAGACAGGTTTTTCTCCGGGTACTCCGGTTTTCCCTGTCAAAATTTCATTCCAGCAACACTCTCCCATTTCATTTCATCTGTCATTGATTTAATCATTGCCCCAGAGGAGTGCGTCAGTCCTCGGCAGCCGGCACAGTTCATATCCTCGCCGCTAGATGGGCGCATCATTCATTCCATTCCTGACCCGGTCGGAGACTGGAAGCAGGCTGTGGATTTTCATTTCATGTCGAGAGCTCTGCCTTTCGATTCGTGATGAATTATTTTTAGATCAGTCTCGATTTTAGTGAATCTGTGCCCCGTGTCACACATATGTTCGCATACGGCTGAATGTGTTCCGTATCTTATCGCATTCCTATGTTCATTATAACGTGTATCTACTCGTCTTCCGCTCTGTCCAATGTAATTAGCTTGACAACCAATGTCTTGGCATGTAATAGAATATATCCCTGACTTTGAATACGTGCCTTGTTTATTTAGATTGCTATTTTGCAGGTGGCTCCTGGTCGTATTATTCGTTGTGAATGCTATTTTTATGCCTTGCTTTTTGAATAGATTAGTGATTTTATATGTGTTCTCTTTCACATAGTTGAAGCGCGCGAATTTTTTTATCATTAATGTCCGGTTTTGGAATCATTTTATCTTTATTTTGACTACAATTTGGTATATTTTGCTTGGCGGGAAATTGTTTTCCTTTGCTATTTGTTTAATGGTTCTTATTTCCTTATTATAATTGTCTGTTGACATGGGTATGTTTAAAGCTCTGTGCACCTTTGAATTGAACCCCGCTAATTTATGCGTACTGGGGGTGATTAGACTGATTGTCGATTGCATGCGAGGTTTGTGTGGCTTTTCGGAATATGGAGTATGAAAGCTCACAATAACATCAATACCCTGTTGAAAACAGGAAAGCTCAAACAATTGACTGACGTCTTGAATAAATTTGATATTCAAATCCTAGCAATTCAGGAAACACAATTCCAAGATGAGAACCATTTCAACTCTGAAAACTTCAGGATATTTAAGGGTAAACCAGCCATTAATATCACAGGCAATTTATTAATGTTTGGGACGGCTTTTGCAGTGAGGAAAACTATCTTAGATTCAGTTATCGACTTCAGATCACCATGCGAAAGAATTTCAGTGCTTACAGTAAAATCAAGCAACAAGGCATATGCCTTGATAAATGCCCATGCTCCCACTAACATAGACAATAAGAGAAATCCACAGAATGAAGTAGATTTTTGGGAATTACTAGAGGAAACTACAAGTAAAATCCCCAAACATCACGTGAAAATCTTATTAGGGGACTTCAATGCACAGGTTGGCAGAGAGAAGATATTCAGATCAATAGTAGGACTCCATCCCGCACATCGGCGGACTAATAAGAATGGAGAGCGTCTAATAAACTTTTGTACATCATTCATGCTGAGACTCATGTCCACGCACTTTATGAGACCATTACACAAAAAGAAAACCTGGAGATCACCTAACCCGTTATCAGGGGAATTTCAGATAGATCATGTGGCTATTTCCGCAACGAATATGCTTGAGATTCAGAATGTTAAGGTACGGAAGGGAGTGGTAGATTCGGATCACTACCTCCCTCAAATCAAGGTTCGGTTTCAACCAAACAGATCCAAACCTAAAGGCAACCGGTTTCCAAGAGTTGATCCGGAATGCTTGAGGAAGAATGCCGAGGTTTTCGTACGAGATTTACAGGAAGAAAATCATAGGGAGTGGCCAGACCTTCGCAAAACATTACATTCATCAGCCATGAAATTAGGACAACCGCCTAGGAAAAGAAAGCACAGATGGTGGAACACAACGTGCGATGAAGCCGTCAATGACCGAATCAAAGCATGGCATCAATGGAATGGACATCGAACAGTGGAAAGATGGGAGAACTTCCTAAAAACTCAAAAATTGACCTCTAAAACAATCCGGCGCGAAGAATGTGCCTACAACAATATCAGACTCGAAGGGTTAGAACAAGATTTCCAGAAGAAGAAAAAACACTCGAAATTTTTACAAGACATTCCGTGAGGACTTGTCAGGGTACAACCCACCAACATTAAGTTTCCGTCGACGTAATGGACGACTAGAAACAAACAGTAAGGAGAACTGCAAGATACTGGCTGATTATTTCCAAACTCTACTGAACTGTGATCCTCCAGTGGAAAGGCTGCAGTTTGAAAAACCTGTACCAAACCCAGGCTCACTTCCCCAACAACTCAAGAAATAAAAGAGATAATCCAATCGCTCAAGAATAACAAAGCCCCTGGGAACGATAGAATAACTGCTGAGATGTTGAAAATAGGAGAAGATGACTTCATAAGGGGAATTCATACACTCCTAACAGAAATATTATTATATTTATTAAACACAATGTGTACTGAGAGAAAAAATAAAATAAAAATTAAAAGTTACATTGTCGTGATTTCACCAATCTTTAGATAGCTCAATTAGTGAAACAGTCCTATTTTTACACTCCTGCAGGTGATATTTCGGGCACCGTACATTACATAGCTTACAGATGCAGCTGTCCTTAGGATCATGGTAGGTGCTTTCTGTGCAAATCTTTCCATGAAAGCCGTGTACTGCAAATCGTGTGTACAGGTGTCGGAGTTGGAAGTTTGGTCCTTTCCAGCAGTCTGATGTCATTGCGTCTGTTTCTCTAATCCCCTCCGGTATCTGTCTTGCTTTGCTGCTCCTCTCTTTGATGAAGGTTGCATATGCTTGTGTCTCCGATAAACTAAAGCAGTGTTTTATGTCATCCACGAAGAGAGATTCCTGCGCAAGGATATAAGCATAACTATTTCTTGAGAATTTTGAGATGGATAACACTCTTGAGGAAGCTAGATTTAACGCTTTCCAGCTTTCTTAGATTTCCGACCGTCAGGTAGTTCCAGATTAGTTGTATTCCATAGGTGGCCGTCGGCATGACTTTGATCTTGAATAGTGCCATTGCTGTTGAAACTGACAGTAGTTGTAATTTGGGTATGTCATATATTGCTTTTGCTGCAGCTGCTGTTCGTTCTTGTATGTGTAGTGAAAACGTAATTCCCGTAGTTTGGAGGGTGACCCCCAAGTATTTGAAATTTGTTACGAATTCTAAGGGAGAGTTGCCACAAGTGAAATGATCCCCCTTTGCAAGTTTGCCTCCTCTCCTGAATTTCATTGCTTTGGTTTTCGAGCCATTTATTTCCATAGAGTTGTATGTTGCCCAGTTCCTGATGTCGTCTAACAGAAATATGGGAGAGCGAAATAATTCCGAAGGTCTGGAAGAATGCCATTATCCATCCGTTGCATAAAAAGGGCGACCGAGCGGACCCCAACAACTACAGAGGTATATCACTTTTACCAATTATATACAACGTATTATCTAAAGAACTCTTAAACAGAATAGAACAACAAACTGATCATTTGATTGGTAAATACCAGGCAGGCTTTAGGAATGGTAGATCGTGTTCGGAGCAGATTTGGAGCCTAAAGACGATATTAAGGATACGCCGCAGTACCAACACATTTGTCACCTTCGTGGATTTTAAGAAGGCGTATGAAGCTTTTGCTGATGATCTAGCTATATTTATCAAGACTAGTGAAGAAATCAAGTATGCCATATAGAAGTTACATGTGTTAGCATCAAAGACAGGACTCCAAATATCGTATGAGAAGACGCATTTCATAGTAAATGGACACCAGAATATTCCGAGATCTCCACTACAGACAAACTATGGAATAATTAGACACGTACCTTCCTTCAAATATTTAGGAGAACTTATTGTACCATCTGGATTGGACAGGAAAGCTAATTTAGAAAGAGCTACCAAACTTCATAAACCATACCGAATAACATGGAATCACTATAATAAAAGAGTGATATCACGAAATGCAAAACTACGGCACTACCAGACATTTTTTCTTCCGGAAGCATTGTACGCCTCCGAAACTATATCTCTAGGAGGCCACTCTCAAATTGGTGAAATCGAAAACCAGGAACGTAAAGTTCTCAGGAAAATATATGGCCCCGTTTATGTTAATGGTATATGGATTAAAAGGAAAACCACAGACTTGTACACAGTAGTCGATAAGTTCACTGATACCGTGCGTAAGAGACGATTGAAATTTTATGGTCACATCTGCAGAATGGACAACACCAGATATGCAAAAATAACTGCTTGATATAATTAATTCAAAGAAGGTCAAAATCAGTTGGTTAGAAGAAATCAAACAGGACTTAAAGGAAATAAACATTAAAGAAGATATCATGAATCGCAAGACCTTTGGATCTCTAGTTACAAATCACTCTTTCACGGAAAAAGCTAAAAAGACCACTGAAAAAAAATGGACGTAGGAACGTAAGAAGGGGCATAGAGAGTTCATGAGGAGATTTTGGGAGGAGAAGAAGAGGAAAGCTCCATCAACCCGAGTCAACAAGTTCAAGCGCGCTCCCTAAGTGGGCAAAACGAAGAAAGAAGAAGAAGCCTCATTATACAGTAGTACAGTTTTCTGACATATAATACTCGTATTTACATTTCGCCAGGGTCGAACATAAACAATTTATTTGTCACTAAATTAAACAGTAAACAATTTTTCAGCAAGTCTAAATACAAAACTGTTTCTTTATGGGGCTTGTGTTTATGTCCACTGCACACTAGGCTATGTTACTAACATTTCTTCCAAATCGTCAACGGTCAGACTATGTATTTCGTCAGAGAAAATCATTTTAAAAGCAGAGAAATACCTTTCAACTGAAACAGATGTTACACCCGTCTGTCATCTCGCCACCCTCTTCATTCTCTAGCAAAGTGACCCTCGGAGCGCAAGACTGGATTCAGTACTTGTTTCTCCTGTATGTATTATTATTCCTCAGTTCAATATCTCCATCTCAAATTTGCCATTAGAACAGGTAGACCACTTCTCGTACCTGGGCAGTACCATTTCTGTGAGCTGTTCCTGTGAGCAGGATGTGGATAAGAGAATTGGTGCAGCCCATGCAGCATATGGACGATTAGCTCACCGGGTCTTCATGAATAAAGATCTGTCCATGAGTACAAAGCTTATGGTGTACAAAGCAGTAGTCATTTCTACATTGTTGTATGGCTGTGAAACGTGGACCCTTTACCGACGTGATCTCAGGAAGCTTGAGCGTTTCCACCTACAAAAACTTCGATCAATCCTGAGGATTAAATGGGAAGACCGCATTACCAATATTGCTGTTCTGGAAAAGGCTCAAATCAACAGCATAGAATCATCCATAATAGGTCACCAATTTAGATGGATTGGTCATGTCCATCGGATGGATGATGTGAGATTACCTCGTCAGATGCTATATGGTGAGTTATGCTATGGCACCAGGCCTCATGGTGGTCCTAAGAGGTGCTACAAGGACCAATTTAAGCAGTCCCTGAAATTGACAGGTCTTGATTCACAAACCTGGGACATGCTGGCTGAAGTTCGTTCAACTTGGCGCCGTACCATCTCGGATACTGTAAAGACGTTTGAAAGGGATCGACGCACACATGAAGAGGCCAAGCGTCAAGCTAGGAAACTTCGAGCAGCCCAACCATGTCCTCCTCCAGCAATACTATGCGACTTGTGTGGTCGCTTGTTCCATGCCAGGATTGGACTCTTTAATCACCGTAAACACATCCACAAACTGGACTGAAGGAAGAAGATTTATACTCGGATTCGAGTTAAAGCCGATGATGATGATGATTATTTTCAATTACAGTTTCCGTAGTATTGAACCTTATTTGCGTCACTAATTTAAAAACACCGTCAATTTACAACAAACCTTCCCAGCAATACACTAAAAATACACTTTTAGGCACTAAAAATATAAAATAGGCACCAATAGGGTCAAATAGGCATTTTAGGGCACTACTAAACTTTATAGGAATTGATAACTTTTCATGAAACGGAAAGATATTTCATCGCCTACTTTCCATCCTAGGAACAAAATGCAAGGTCTAGTTCCGATGTTTACAAAATATACACAGTAGCAATTAATCTAGCACAACTAGTCCAGATATGTTGACACACTGATAGTGGTGATTGGTTAGTGTGATTGCTATTAAATGAAAAAGAAAAGGAAGATTGTAGTTTTACGTGACCGTGAATCTTGTGATTATGAGCCACGGGACGTCCTTTTTACGTGGAATCCGAACCACAGGACATGGCATTTCACTTCGAAAATCTCACATGCATTGACCGGGAATCGAACCCGGACCGCCTTGGTGAGAGGCAGCTATTAAATGGTCAGGTTATTGTGTACTTAGCTGTTTGAGCGGCGTGATCTGTTTCCACGCAGCTGCCTGCACATTCTGATGATGGTCGCTTGACGATCGAAACTTTTCATCCAAGTGTATTTATTAGTCTCATGTACATTTTTTTCAAGATTAGGGAACTAACAATTACAATTTGGTACAATCGTGTTGATCGTCTGAAAATATTACATTTCGTTTACAAAGGCAGTACTGAAAAATGGCTTCCAACCCGATAAAATACCGTTGGAACAAGCATCGGGTCTCATTGTTTGGGCAGCTCCTTGAATTCATTTGAATTCTTTTGAGTAGAGCAACACTATGACCTCAAACATACCGTAGCTCCGTGTTTATTGCAAGAGCTAGCAGAATAACATTTCACACGCACATTCTGTGCTCGGTCTTACTCTGGCCTTGTGTGCTCGTATTTCCGGTATCGCCCTCGAACGTGAAGCACGTGTGTAAGTAACAATAGACTGTAGTGGTATCTTATCTGCTCAGACGTGCGGCATGGCAACACATTGCTCGTTCCTAACGCGACGCGGCATTCATCATGATATGCTTATTATTATTATTAATCATTCATTCATTTCGTATGGCGGCTTCGGTGGCGTAGTAGGTAGCATGCTGAGCTTCTATGCCCAATGTCGCGGGTACAAACCCGGCCAAAGTCGTCGGGTTTTTAAGAGCGTTAAAATCCTTACGTATTTCTTCCTTCGGAGGGGAAGTAAAGAGGGCGGTCCCATGTCATAGATGTATGTCATGTAAAAGAACCTTCCACTAATTACACTTGTGTGAAGCTAAATTATAAGTTAGATTTGACTAACGGTCTTGGGTTCCAACGTTCGTTTCCAGGAGCGACTGCGGTGGCATCCAATAACAAAGTTCAGAACTAGTAGTCGTTGACGGTGGCGTTGGTAACAAACGTTGCAACTACTTGAAAATTGAATGTCTGCAGTCCTTACTTGAATTGAAAACAGATAATACACACTAATACAGTCATCACAATTAACACCGGTTATCAGACAGACTCTACACACACCCAAAGTACACGGGGCTATATGACCGCGTTGTCGCTGCCCCTAAACCGAGGAACCAACCATCATTTCGTATCGGCCAACAATGGACCGCGTCATTCCAACTGTCTCATGGGCTAGTCTATTATTATTACGGTACTCTTTATTCCCATTCAAGAGCAGGCGTGGATTTAGAGTTTGGCTGGGGGAGGGGGTCAGAGAATCGAAATTGTTAAGAAAAATGGTATCACTAAAAACGCAATCACTAAATAAACAAACGTACAAAACCAGACCAATTATTTTGCAAGCTACATGGATAGAAATTTGATGCAACGGCGTGTTTTGCAACTTTTACATCGAGCTTCGAGAAAAGCATCAAGGTAGCCTACGTTACAGTTTCGGCAACTCGAGTTGGTACCGACAAAGGGAGAAAGTCACAGTTTAAATTGCCAACCAAGCTTGCAGTTTGGACGTCGGTAAAATTTTTTGGTGAGTAAAAAGCCCCAAATTCCTATCCGTGCATTGCTGCACATTCATCGTGACATCACTATAAACATCGATTCGGTAATCACAAGGTTTGCTAAACAAAATAGACGAGTTGATTTTGTTATATAAATAATCGTTTTTATATAACAGGTATGAAGTTGTAAATATGTACAGTTGTAACAGAACATAATAATTGCAACAAATATATTTTCAGTATTGAATAAAATGAAATAAAAACTGTTTTTCAGTTAAAATTCGATAAGTTTTATTTGTCTGGTTATTGTGTTTTCGTTTTTTGAGTTTGCAAAAAATAATTGGTCTCCGTTGGGGGGGGGGGGGGTCATGACCCCCGTGACCCCCCCTTGAATCCGCGCCTGTTCAAGAGCGCGTTAGTTGGCCTCATCTTATCCTCCCAAAATCTCTTCATGACTGCACTGTGTTGCATCTTGTGTTCTGTGGACCACTTTTCTTTTTAGGTTTCTCCAAGAACTACAATATTGTATTAAAGGTTCCACGATCTAAGAGATGTCGTCTGTGTTATTTATTTCTTGGAGGTTCGCCTTAGTTTCTTCTAGCCAGTGTATTTTGACATTCTTTGAGTTGATTACTTTCACTAATAATAATAATAATAATAATAATAATATCGTATGGCCTCGGGTGCCGGGCGCAAGCTTTATAATTTGACACCCAGAGGGTAGCTTGCATGTCAAATGTCCTTGTTCCTTGAAGTACTGTGAAAGTCAAGGAGGTTAGATATCTAAGTTCCGTGAACACTATAGCGCTTTCTAGTTGAGAAATGAGGGACTTTGTGTTGGCGGAAACTCCCGAGATTAATTTTGCCATTATGAACACGGCCTACTGAATTCAAATGGGTTCTTTGACATGCCAAAATCGTATGACATGGTGTCGTAAATTTTGCCACCTTTCAAAAATCCCTTACCACGGCCAGGAGCGAACCTGAAAGCTAGGGGTTAGTAGACCGACATGTTGACCACTCGCCCACCGTGGCAAGCATTACTTTCAATACAGGAATACAAATACCCTTGATTAAAAGCACACCTCGACCGCGTTAGAATTTCAATAAAGCCAAGTGGGATTGTTTTTCAGAAGATCTTGACAAATGTGTCCGATTCATACCGCCTACCCAGTCTAACTAAGAACGTTTTGCTGGACTTATTATCTCAATTGCCAAGAAATATATTCCAAGAGGGCTGCAGAAAGAGTATATCCCTGGATGGAATGAAACTTGTGAGACACTCTATAAGGAGTATTTACACGGTGGAGATTCTGAAATAGCAAGTGCTCTGCTACAGAGTTTAGATAAATCTCGCCAGCAGAAGTGGAACAATACAGTTGAGACTATGGACTTCAAACAGTCCAGCAGAAAAGCCTGGAGTCTTCTCAGGAAACTAACCGGAAACAGAACCTGCCACAAGGGAAATGGTTGCATCACCCCCAACCTAGTAGCTGAACATATTGTTAGTATGTCACGAGCGCCCACAGATAAGAAACATACCATCCAAGTAAAGAACTTGCTCAAACAACAGAAAGGCAATTTGCAGGAGAACTCTACATATTCGGAACCATTTTCACACCTGGAAGTAGATACTGCTATTAAAAGCCTCAAACCTCGTAAAGCTGCTGGCTTTGATGGGATATTTCCTGAGTTTATGATACATAGTGGTCCGAACACAAGGCTCTGGTTGGCTAAATTCAACTCCAATATCTTATCGTCTGGACATCTGCCATATAAATTCCGGGTAAGCAAGATAATTGCAATTCTGAAACCCGGTAAACCGGAAGACCAAGTCGATAGCTACCGACCAATAGCATTGCTAAGTGTCTACTATAAACTCCTTGAGAGACTTGTGTACAATGGAATTAGTTCAGCCTGTAATGAAGTGAACCCAGTAGAGCAAGCAGAATTCAGGCAGAACCGAAGCTGTGTCTATCAGGTGCTAGCACTAACAACTCACATTGAGGCCGGTTTTCAATGGGATACTAAAGCATCGGCAGTCTTTGTAGAACTAAAGGCCGCCTATGATACTGTGTGGAGACAAGGATTGATGTTAAACCTGCAGCGAGTTATCCCTTGCAAAACAGTAACCACACTGATCAACAATATGCTATCTGAAAGGCTCTTTCGTGTCGTCATGTATGATGGCATTAGTCGTCTTAGGAAACTAAAAAATGGCCTTCCCCACGGATCAGTATTGGCACCTCTTCTATTCAATCTCTACATATCGGATATTCCTGAGACAAAATCAGTAAAATTCTCTTATGAGGACGACCTTGCCATTGCCATTCAACACCCAGATTTCAGCTATGCGGAGGCCATCCTGACGTCTGACCTGAATACACTCAGCTCTTACTTTCGAAACTGGAGACTACAACCCTGCATGAATAAGACAGAATCTGCTTGCTTCCATCTCCACAACAATCTGTCTAATACCAAATTCCAAGTATGCTTCAACGGCTCAGTACTAAAGCACAATCCTAATCCAAATTACCTCGGGATAACGCTTGACCGAACTCTATCTTACAGAAAGCATCTTGAAAACCTGGGATCTAAGCTGAGATCGCGTAATAATATTCTACTTAAATTGTGTGGAACTTTATGGGGTGCTTCAGCGGACACACTACGACGTACTGCGCTTGGCCTCGTGTACTCTGCAGCTGAATACTGCTCTTCAGCATGGCTTAACAGTTGCCACGTAAAGAAAGTCGATGTAGGCCTACAACTTAACACCACCATGCGTATCATCTCCGATACTGACTGTCAGTCCTGTTTCACATAGCTTCACCAAGCCTGCGACGATCAAGAGCCCTTGTTCAAGAATATGATAAGATCATGTCCAATCCAACTCTACCCATTCACAGGGATGTTGCAGATCTCAGGAGACAAAGGCTGAAATCCCGTAAGCCACAAATTGTTTTGTTAAGGGACTAATTCACCGAATTAGTGTTAACCATTATGAAGTTAACTATTTATTTCACTACACAACTATACAACAGACATATTCAAACATAGTACAACGAACAACAACTGCCACAGTCTTTTGTCACAAAGTCCAAACACCACAAGATGGCCCTCCAGCCAGCGTCCGCCATTTAGGGTCCAAAAACGACTTAGACTCTTTTAATCAGTTCCATAACATCCTCCCACATTTTTATCATACTATGATTAAAACCACTGTACTTCAAATATTACAGATCAAGGAAAATTTACAAATTGAGGCGGGATGGAATTCGTATCTTCCTCCCACACCTTGTCGAACTCAAATGTGGAACACCAGGGGGCGAGACAGGTACATCAGGGCTCGATACAGGTGCACCAGGGCTCGATACAGGAACACCAGAGCTCGAGACAGGAACACCAGGGATCGAGACAGGAACACCAGAGCTCGAAACAGGAACACCAGGGTCTTTATCCAAGACTTCTTCACACTGCCACTCAGTAAACGGAGTTGCTTCTAGAGGATAGATGTTCTGCACAGGCCGCTTCAACTCTCCAGTTGTAGTCTTCACCTTGACCACTCTGACGACATTGTCCTTTCCGGGATGTACTGAAACCACCCTTCCTAAAGGCCAGTCCATTCTACGTGCACTGTCACTTCCAAGGATCACTACTTCTCCCACCTTCAATTCTCGAGGTGAGTTTGCTTTGCCTTTTCCCGGTTTAAGTTGCCCTAGGTACTCTAGTCTGAATATTTTTCGCAATTCTGCCCTCAAATGCTGCATGTGCCTGAACCTTTTTCCAGGGTTTATCTGATCAATGTGATCAATATCGGGTACTCCCACCCTCGGAATGTCCTGAAGAAACATTGCAGGTGTCAACGCTACCAAATCATCACTATCTTCAGACAAATAAGTCAAAGGCCGAGAATTGATGACTGCCTCTGCATCCAACAGAACCGTTAATAGTTCCTCATAGTCTAAGGAGGAACGACCTAGTACTCGTCGCAACAACGTCTTCAGCATTTGAACAATACGCTCCCCAAAATAGGACCCTTTTCGAGACACTCATTTAAAGAAGGAGTATCCTTCGATTTGCTGGATCCATCGAACACGGGTCTCACAGTGGTGGTAGAGTTTTCCTTGAAGATTCCCCGGTGTGGTAAATAATAACACAGGTCTTCCTTTTCTCCTTCTGGAACCTCTTCAATTATGCCCTCATTCATCCATTCCTGAAACACATTTCCATATTCCTCAAACTTTCCTTCTTTGGTCAGTCTAGTCGAAACTGAAATCAATCTCTTCTTCGCTATCTCCTTGTTGTTCCGTAAGTACTGTCGGCTCTCCAACCAAGGTAACGCAACTTCATATCGGCTATCCGCAGTAACCTTTACAGTCTCTTGGAAGTAACGACGTGCAGCTTCTTCCATCTCTTCTCTCGACTTGTTTTCCGTGGGGTCAGATATGCCTATAGTCTCCAAGTTCCAAAGGTCGGTTATAGAAGCAGATTGAATGAACAGGGTAGTTGAATACAAAGCCAGGGAACTACCCTCTTCGTCTTTCAATTTACCAGTCACGGTCCAGCCAAGCGTTGTCCTCACAGCAACCAATCCTGATTCAAGCTTATGGGTTTCATTCAGCAAGAGACTCCTCGCAACATCAGCTCCTAGCAGGACTTCCACGTCGGATGGATTTGTTCCCACATCAGACAGCCATATCCTTTTTGCTTTCATTTCCTTCATCCAAGGTCCGAACTTCAACCTTGGAATCTTCCCACAGATTACCTTCTGGTCAATCAATTGCAACGTGGTATTAAAGGAACCATCACAACTGCTTACGTTCACATCATACAGGTGATGATCTTCTTCACGGGTCTCAGCGCCCCCAAACAACTTGTGGATCATCATCTCGGTCTTCAAAGGTTTATATCCCATTTCCTCAGCAGTCTTCCGTGAAATGTAGGATCTTTGTGATCCACTGTCTATTAGTGCTCGGACCATCTTCTCCTTTCCTTTATGTGTCAGTTTGATGCACAGCGTTTGTAGAAACACCTCCTTTGTGGCACTCTGAATGTTCATGGAGATATTGCTCTGCCTTTCCCTATCATCCTGTATTTTAGATTCAGGTTTCTCCTCTACCTTCTTTGTATTCAGTTTATGACACATGATCACAACGTGAGGACTAGTGCACAGTGGGCAACGAAGATGTGCCTTGCAATTTTTCACTCTGTGTCCTACCTTAAGACAAGCAAAACAACAGTTTTCTTTGGCCAGCTTGTTGCGCCTTTCCTCCAAACTCATTTGTTGAGCAAGGTGGCATTCCTTGCTCTCGTGGAATTTGCTACAAAACACACACTTTCTCTTCTTGCCTTCAAACTTGGCCGAAAACAAAGAATTCGCCGTTGGTAAATGTGTGTCGACATTTTTTCCTCTCACTCTCTCTTGTCTTTTCGTATCGGACAGACCAAAACCTGCCCGAGCAAAGGTTATCCTCTCTTCTCCCTCCACTTCACGTTTGAGGAAATTTAGAAGAGCCTCTAGCCTATCTTTCTGTTCACCAATCAACTCATCATTCGCTGATTGATTTCTGAGCCATGTCCTTAAAACATCTTCAGGTAAGCATGATTCCACGAGAGGGAACAACATGGACCCATACTTATCCCTTGTCACACCTATAGATTCTAGAGCTCTTAACTTGCTCTCTAATGTGTCATACAGTAGGCCTACAGCTATTCCTGATTTGTCATTGTTGTGCGACACATTCTGAATGACTAACCCGATCAGCTCCCTAACGTAGTACTCCGTCAGATCTTCACGACCGAACCGATTCTTCATGCACTCTATAACCTTTGGATAGTTTTCAGCGGTAGCCGGGAAACTGTTCAGAAGTTCTCTGGCACGACTGTCAGGTTTGGTGCACTGAATCAGATATTGAAATTTATCTTCTGATTCTATGTCACTATCTTCATGGATTCTCTTAAACATGCTCCAGAATCCTAACCAATCTCTAACGTCCCCTCCAAACTTGGCTAGTTCCAACCTAGGAAGTTTCAAGTTTCTTTTAGCTGCAGCTGAAGCTTCAGAAATGTGTTCTCTAACCACACCAACATTCTCATTAGAGCAAATATTCGTCATCTTTAACCTTACTTCATCTAAATTATCTCTATAAGTCTCAACTGCCCCGTACTCACGGCTGTAGACATCATCCTCTTCTTCTAATGCTAGTTCCAGTATTTTTTCATCCAAAGGAGCAAGTTCAGCACTTAACCTCTCCAATTTCATCAGCATCTTCTGTGCCGATTCCAGGTCAACTATTTCGCTGGTTAAATGACGCATTACCTCATTATACGTCTTTGTGTAGGACGCTCGAATTGGCTTACGTTGTTTCACAAGCTTTTCCATTGTCGTGTAGGCTAGGCTATACCAAGATTTTCACACACAAAGAAATCTTACGTATCTTGCCGTAACTTCTCGTAATTTACGTATTAAATCACGTCGGGGTCACCATATGTTTTGTTAAGGGACTAATTCACCGAATTAGTGTTAACCATTATGAATTTAACTATTTATTTCACTACACAACTATACAACAGACATATTCAAACATAGTACAACGAACAACAACTGCCACAGTCTTTTGTCACAAAGTCCAAACACCACAAGATGGCCCTCCAGCCAGCGGCCGCCATTTAGGGTCCAAAAACGACTTAGACTCTTTTAATCAGTTCCATAACACAAATGAAAATTGCTAAGAATCTAATGGATGCTGGTTTCAATTTAAAAGAGGAATGGAAAGAGCAATGGTTTCGTACAGCTCCGGAGTGGCCAAGCCTCTTTAATCCAAACCATGCCCCAGCTGGTTTCAGTTCGCCAAGAAGAACGTGGTATCACGGCAAATTTGATGAACATGGAAAAGCTTCTGAAGATTGAAAGGAGGATATAGCGGAGGATTTACGGCCCAAAAGTGGTACAGGGAACCTACAGATTAAGATCAAACAAGGAGATATATGAAAGGGTGGAAGACCGGGAAACAACAATTAGGAAAATACGTTTACGTTTCTAAGGACATATGGTTAGAATGGATCCAACAAGAATAAATAAACACATTTTTAATAAAATATATAGTCTGAAGAGCCAAGGGCGTTACACCAAGCAGATGAAGGAAGAACTCCGGAGGCTAGGAATTACAGATGACGACTGTTGAGACAGAACACAATTCAGGGAAATACTTTCCAACATAAAGGTTCTTGTGGGAGAAAAGAAAGAACGCAGGGGAGGAAGGTGGACAGCGAGAAAAAGGCGCAACACTTCGAAAGAATGAAGTGTGGAGGAAGAGAATGAACTATGAGAAGGAAATGAAATGATATTTGCGTGGTCCTTAGTTTTGGCCGGTTCGCATAATGTAATGTAATGTAATGTAATGTAATGTAATGTAATGTAATGTAATGTAATAATAATCTTTTGGTTAGTCTGTCGCAGTCTATCCCTCCATACAGTATATAAAAATGTTTTTTTTTTCTTAATTTCCACGGAAATTTGCGTGTTTCAGACTGTTTTATCACGGATTACTTTTGCCTGTCTGTCTGTCCTTATAACTCGAGAACAGCTGGGTAGATCAACGTAAACATTGGTACAGATGTCCATCAGAGGCACGACACCAATCATTGATTTAAATCTCCTCCGTACCTCTCATAAATGGGGGCCTACCCCCTTAAAATACATGCTGAAATAGGCGTAGAAGGACGAAGAAAAGCTTACTCTCAGCCCCTCCATGTGAAAAACTAAACTTGGGGGTCCTAAAGGGACCCCGAAAACCACATTTTAAGGTCCTAACACAATTAGTTTCTGAGATATGCCCATGTAATAAGCTAACGAAGGAATGCAAGCCCGTTACCATGGCAACATGACATCCAACTTTCCCTCTACTTCTGTAAGAGGCAATGCCACTCCATTTATTACATCTCTGTGGAAGTATGGTTGGTTGGTTCCTCAGTTTAGGGGCTGCGACAACGCGGTCATGTAGCCCCGTGTACTTTGAGTGTGTGTAGAATCTGTCTGATAATTGGAGTTAATTCTGATGGCTGTATTGGTGTATGCTATCTGTTTTTTGATTTTTATTATTCAAGTAAGGACTGCAGACATTCGATTTTCAAGTACAGTGGTTACAACGTTTGCTACCAAACGCCACCGCCTACGACCAACTAATTCTGAACTTTTGTTACTAGATGCCACCGAAGTTGGCACCTGGCGACGATCGTTGGAACTTAAGAGCGTTAGTCAAATATAACCTATAATTTAGCTTCACACAAGTGCAATTAATGGAAGGGCGGCTTCGGTGGCGTAGTTGGTAGCATACTGAGCGTCTATGATTAAGTTCGCGTGTTCAAACCCGGCCGGAGTTGTCGGATTTTTAAGAGCGTTAAAAATCCCTCAGTATGCCTTCCTTCGGAGGGGAAGTAAAGCCGGTGGGCCCATGTCATTGATTTATGACATGATAAAGTACCTTCCACTAACTACACTTGTGTGAAGCCAAAATTTGTAGGTTAGAATTGATAACGCTCTATTAGTTGCAACGTTCGCCGCCAGGTGGTGACTGCGATGCCATCTAGCAGGCAAGTCCGCAAGCTAGGTGTTGTGGACGGTAGCATTTGGTAGTAAAAGTAGGAACTACTTGAAATTATTGTCTACAGTCCTTACTTGAATAAAAAAAAACAGATAACACACACTAATACAGCCATCACAATTAACACCTGTTATCAGACAGATTCTACACACACCCAAAGTACACGTAGTCGCAGACCCTAAACTAAGGAACCAACCAACCAATTAGGGGAAGGTTCTTTCAATGCCAACTTCCACATAAAACCCACAAATAATTACAAAATGTATTACTATTGCTTTTGAAATATATAAATACAAATCTCAGTATGAATACCGAACCAAATCCGTAGTTACAGTAAGTTAATAGTAATACGAAAATGAAGTACTATATCAATCACTGAAACACAAAAAGCAATAATTCCAATGACAGCAATTCAATGTAATGAAAATATGCAAAAACAAGTATGCACAAAGAGTAGCAGATGTCTCCATTTAACATCACACGGAGATGTGGACTGCACCTATCAATCATCAGTAGTATGGAATCAAATACTAAAGGGTCGGTCAAACAGGACGCGGGCTACCCGCGCCAACGGAACGAACGCAGGCCGTCGCTGACTGTGGTGGTCAAACTGAATACGGACAAGTCAAGGCGAACCAGTGTAAAGGCAATCGCGATCAAGTGCATGTCATAGTATTTTCTGTTTGTGGTGTTAATTCAACATGTCCAGCAATTCCTTGGACGAAGAATTGCTTCTACTGTACCCTCTGAGTCAAGCGGGACGAAATAGAAAATGGGTGCATGATAGACTACTAACGAAAAATTACAGGAGTTGGGCGAGTATCACAAACTATGCTGTGAGTTGAGGTCATTTCCAGACCGTCTTTTCGTATATTTTCGAATAACTGTAGAACGCACTCGCGCACAAGGTCAATAACTTCTCCGTTTCGTCGGCCATGTTTCCAGCCCGCGCGGTCTTTGTGGAAAATCACAACTGCTCACTTGCCCGCCGCGAACTAGATTGGTCCGTCGCGGTAGACCGCCTTCTGTTTAACCAGGATGATGCAATGTTACACAATACAGAGTTCGCAGCGATCGGGCAACCCGCTTCCTGTTTGACCGAGCCTTATGGCTGTGTCCCAATAGTACAATTTCAGCCGTAGTGAACTGGATAGTCGACTAATATTCCGGATGTGACGTCACAAGTCATGATCCACGGCCAAAACTGCCTAGCACATAGCAATCAAGTCTGTAGTAGCTAGTGAACAAATGTGCTTGTTTGATTGTCGACTACTTCAAGGAAGTTATAGATGTTTGGCACCGCAATGTAAACCTTGTGCGTTGCTGAACACAAGTCTATGAAGGAGGCCATGAATCAAGCACACATGTCCCAAAGCTCCGAAGTGTGTAGCACATAGCTAGCAGCTGGTCAATAGTTATCAACTAGAGTAGGTAAGCAAAAAGTGGCTTTGTCTGCATTGTTACTGTGTATCTTCCTATTCTCCGATAACTCGTGTTCGGCTGGTTGGGGCATCGTAAAATTAGGTATGGTATCCATTAGAGGCAATACACATAACTCTTCACCGCACTTCTCATCAAAAGTCCCCTTGATACATGAAATGGAGTGAACTTTGGAACTTTGAATTCCAACTTCCACATAATAACAATTACAAAAAGGATTGTTACCGTATTGCTTTTGAAATGTATAAATACAATTCTCAGTTTGAACACTGAACCAATACCGCACTTAACTTAATATAACATGCAAAAGAAGTGGCCTACAATATCAATGGCAAGCCCCTAACTATTGCAACAGTAGCTCAATTGATACCGTCTGGTTATTAATACGGAAGACCGTTCGAAGAACAGGTACTTCTGCTATGGACATAGAATTATTATTCTTATTAACTTTAATTTTTCATATATATATATTAAGGGGCAAATGACCTCGTAGTTCCGCCCCTTAAGGCAACAATAACTAACTAACGCTCATCAATATGGTACAATTCAGCGGACAAGATACAGATTTCACAACCAAGTATCACAAATCTTCCTGTGATAAAAATAATCTAACAATGTGACAAGTATCCAGCAGCACCGCCTTCTGTATTCTGGCAATCAGGTGTTTCATTTGCAGTTCTTCCAAAGCCATTATCAACGTCTTTGGAACAACTCCCGTGGAAGAGATCACCACTGGCAAAATTCTCACGCATTTTAGTCCACATAGTTTTGGTATTTTAGGAGGCTTCGGTGGCGTAGTCGGTAGCATGCTGAGCTCCTATGCCCAGGATTGCGGGTTTAAACCCGGCCAAAGTCGTCGGATTTTTAAGAGCGTTAAAAATCCCTCAGTATGCCTTCCTTCGGAGGTGAAGTATAGCCTGCGATCCCATTTCATAGATTTATGGCATGTAAATGAACCTTCCACAAATTACACCCGAGTGAAGCTAAATTATAGGTTAAAAGTTGAATAACGCTCTTAGGTTCCAACGTTCGTCGCCAGGAGCTGACTGCGGTGGCGCCTAGTAACAAAGTTCTGAACTAGTAGTCGTTGACGATGGCGTTAGGCGGCAAAAGTAGGAACTACTTGAAAATTCAATGTCTGCAGTCCTTACTTGAATTAAAAAACAGATAACACACACTAATACAGCCATCACAATTAACACCGGTTATCAGACAGATTCTACACACACCCAAAGTACACGGGACTACATGACCGTGTTGTCGCAGCCCCTAAACTGAGGAACCAGCCAATTAACCAGATTTGGTATTTCTTCAGCCAACGGTGCGAGATTTTTTTTCTCTTTTTAGCCTGGGTAGTGAGCATATTTTGGCTAAGTGGGACAGCAACGTCTATCAAATAGGCCTTCTGGTTTCTTTTATTGAGATAGACAAAATCGGGTCGATTGGCCAAGATTTTCTGGTCGGTTAAAATAGGTCTATCCCAATACATTTTATGATACTGACGTTGGCAGGCTGGTAATCTTAGCAACATCATTGTGACTCTTATTATTATTGTTATTGTTACTAGTCGATCGGGGTAGCTACGTGCGCTAAGACACCTGACCTTGGAACTAGACTACTCTGTTGAGTCAAGGCAGTGAGTGTTCTCATGAACACTACCCAATATAGTTCCTCTCACACGTACATGCGTATTGCGTCCTAGCCGTAGTGTAGCAGTGACATGTGACACAAACAAACATAGATAAGATTACAGATCAAAGAAATGGAATTCAACCTGTGGGTTGATATGGTGGGCTGTTTACCAGGGAAGACTCATGAGGATAGCACACTACCACTTGCCCGAGTATTTACTTATCGTTGTGGTCACTAGGGACCACGAGATCTCAACCGTTTTCCTTCTTGTTAGTCCACCACGCCTTCACCTTTCGGAATGGGATTTCTTCCATTCACCCGAGTGAACATATCTCTTGCTGGGTTTTACTTCCTCTTAATGAACCTGACGGAGTTTTTGTTTCAATTGGGTTCTGAGCAAGATATCTGATTCAGAAATTTCAAACTTAAACAAGTCCTTATCCACTTCCACCAACCAAAGAGGCATCACCTTTAAACGTCGGAAGTATGATAATAGACGGTTGGAGAATCTACTGACTGGCATTCCGAGGAGGTGGGCAAAAATGTTATTCCCCGTTTCCGGATTAGGCCTACACTTGAGATCTTTTCAGTGTGGGAGTATATTTCCGAAATAACACCATCTTTGAACTTAGGACCAAGAATTTTCCAGATGATCTTCCTTAACTTCAAGTCTCTCGAATGTTCTAGATTTACCATTTCAGTCAAAAATTAAATTCATTTCGATGTTTGAATGCTGTAGCCTGTAACCATCTTGGGTATATCTTGCTCCTGATGATCTTCTCCTCTGCTTTTTGATTTCAAGTTCATGTTTATTGTTGTCTCAAAGTTTCGTTTGCGTAAAGGACTGTTGGTTTTATGACTGTGTTGTAGTGCCAAATGTTTGTCTGTTTTGACATATAATGATGTCTGTTATTATTTTATTCCACAAGTATGAGTGGAATATCTTTGGAGTCATAAACATTGACTATTTGCTATGTTAGCGGCTTCGGTGGTGTAGTTGGTAGCATGCTGATCTGCTGTGCCCAAGATAGCGGGTTCAAACCCGGCCGAAGTCGTCGGATTTTTAAGAGTGTTAAAACTCTTTCAGTATGCCTTTCTTCGGAGGGGAAGTAAAGCCGGTGGTCCCAAGTAATACATTTATGGCATGTGAAAGATCCTTCCACAGACAAAACTAGTTTGAAGCTAAATTGTTAGGTTAGATTTCGTCGGAACGCTCTATCAAAGTTCCAACGTTCACCACTAGGTATTATTGTTATCTGTTGGCAAAAGTTGGTACTTGAATTTGAACGGAACTTGTAGCTCACCCCATGGGTGTCCGCTTGAAGTAGCTACAGACTCATGCGAGCCGAACATGTTCTCGGACAGTCCCGGCACTAAAAGCCATACGATAAATAAATAAATTTACTATGTTTATAGAGGCTTGTGCTAAGTCATGTATGCAGAATAATGTAAAATTAACGTATCAGTTTCTAGTGTTGCAGAGGAGCACGCTGTGTTATCTTTATTTTGAAGGTTGTTTGGAATACTTGTGATATTTCCATAAGCTTTGGAATTACTCATAGGAGTGGACTGCATAGCAAAGTATTGATCGATGTGTTTGTTTGAGAGAGTGTGTTTGGCACAGCTAACTAAATCTGTATAGCTGCTACATTTAGAAGGCAGTGGACACGTGACGCTACCGAAGAGAAACCTGTTATAATCTACGTATTTGTAGAGCCCCGGCACAGTTTATCAGACGATTGGAATTTATGAGACGAGTAAAGGCTTTGCTTCGACTAATACCAGTCCTGAGTTCGAAGAATGTTAGAACCACAGCCGATTTAACGCTGCACTTTTGTCATGATATCAGAATAACCAATGGATATCCAACTCTCATTATAATATTTCAAGAGAGATTTCCAGTCATGATTTTATTTATTAAATGTAAGAGCAGTACAACTCCACGTTAGTTATGAATGACCTGAGATTGTATGACGCAGGCCGATGTTATTTTGTGTGTATTTTTAACCGTAGATGCTTTATTCCTTCGAGGTTTCCCGCTGTTAGAGCGAGGCTGTGTTATTGGAGGGAGGTGACATGAGGCCAATTTTGCTCAGTCAACCAAAAGCTGTTGGAGCCATTATGTTACGTCACAGGACGATGTGTTTTGTGGATCGCTAACGTGTACAACCTGAGAACTATTTTTCTCATATTAGACTAGAGTTTTTACGCCTGGTCAACACATGTTATGGAGTTCTACATCGATTTGAATACTCGATGAGGGATTAATATTTAATTTAATAATGGAATTTAAAAATCATGATGCATAATTCTTTGACTAAAATAGAACCTAATTAATGGAATTTAATTAGTTTGTGGTTGTTTATTTTGATATTTCGGTTCGTTAACGTAGTCTTATACGACGTTCTTTCACGCTTCGGCGGACATACAGGTATCTTAAGACACGTTATATAGGACTGTTTTACACGATCTTTTCAGACCACTGACTGTAATCGCTGTAGCAACCTGGAGGCACAGGCGATTAGTAATCACGCGATGTGAGTCGTGGTTTTAACTACGCTTCCGCCACCGTAATGAACACAAGTAGATGACGATTTAAACGAACTGCATTATTTTCATGTTGGTAGGCATGCATAAATCATTGACAATATGAGTGTTGTGTTATGCAATCATTTCTTGTTGTATGCACCTTCCATGTACCCTTGTATGTGTAACAACTTTCCTCTCGGTTGCTGAATATTTTTTGTGGGAGTGATTTTGGAAAAGGGACGGAAATGTGTAACAGGAAACCGGGGAAGTGCACGCTATTTGATTTGACCAATGAGCGCGCGCGGTAGCGGAGAGATGGCTGTGAGATGGTGCCAACCCATTTCACGTGAGGTGACGCCCCCTCTTTTCCTATGGCTCCTTAATTTAACGAAAGGACCCAAAACTAATATGTCATCGGCTTGTTAATATCTCGCGAACCAATAATGCTAGGTGTCTTAGGACTCGGGGTGGCGCCCCCTGTTTTCCAATAGCCCCCTTAATTTAACCAAAGGACCCAAAACTAAAATATCTCGCGAACCAACAATGTTAGGGACTTGTATGAGCTGTCCTAGGAGTTGGGGTGACACCCCCCCCAATTTTCTATCCCCCTCTTAATTTAACAAAAGGACCCAAAACTAAAGGGTCATCGGCTTTTTAATATCTCGCGAACCAATAATGCTAGGTGTCTTAAGACTCGGGGTGACGCTCCCTGTTTTCCTATAGCCCCCTTAATTTAACCAAAGGACCCAAAACTAAATATCTCGCGAACCAACAATGTTAGGGACTTGTATATTGGCTTTCACGGCCAGTGAATTAAAACTCAGCAATTCTTCTAGGTTTGTACCGTGTCTTGAGTGGGGTTTCGCCTAGGACACCAAGCTGGCTCATCGGCGGGCTCTTGGTGTCCCCGCCCGGACCCCCACTTAGACAACAACACAGCCACTACCGTATTCAGTCCGTGAGCCATCAGTGTATATAGGAGCGCGTCTGGGCAAACTTGCGCACTTCTCAGATACAGGGTCTTTCACTCAAGATGCGGCCAGCCCAGCGCTCCAGGTAGAACGTGGGGCTATAAAGGTCAGACGAGCATATCGCAGCGCGCTGCTGACACAGCATATGTCATAATTAAGATAAGGAAGAAGTGCTGTTGGAGCCTCCGTGGCTTAGGCGGCAGCACGCCGGCCTCTCACCGCTGGGACCGTGGTTCAAATCCCGGTCACTCCATATGAGATCTGTGCTGGACAAAACGGAGGCAGACAGGTTTTTCTCCGGGTACACCGGTTTTCCCTGTCAAAATTTCATTCCAGCAACACTCTCCAATATCATTTCATTTCATCTGTCATTCATTTAATCATTGACAATATGAGTGTTGTGTTATGCGTCAGGCCTCGGCAGCCGGCACAGTTCATATCCTCGCCGCTAGATGGGGGCTTCATTCATTCCATTCCTGACCCGGTCGGAGACTGGAAGCAGGCTGTGGATTTTCATTTTTCAAGAAGTGCTCTTGGATTGAATTTTCGGAGCAGTGCGGGACTTCGCAGTGCAATTGCAATGCAGGGTTTACCGAGTAAAGTTGACTTTGTTATTTCGTTTATAGCCTATTTAATGTTATAAGTGTTATAAGTTTATAACGTGTGTACGTGTTAGTGGTTATTGATTAATTGTTATTGTGTTCCAAAATTTTATAACGTGTTATTGCTAAGTGTTAAAGCATATTGGTTCAATAATGCCTCAACCTGCGTGCACATTAGAACATAAGATTTTCATGTACGACACTTATGTATTGACGAATTCCTGTAGAGAAGTTAGAAGGCGGTATATAGGAAAATTCCCAGGTGCGACCATTCCAAATAGAGAAACTGTTAGAAGACTTGTCAACAAATTTAGAAGTACAGGTTCGATTCTGGTTGGAAAACGAGGAGTAAAAAAGCGAGTGCTTACTGAGGAGAAATTAGGCGAGGTAGGGGAAATGTTACAACGTACTCCTACAAAATCACTCAAAAAACTTTCGCAGCAAACACAAATTTCGATTACCTCAGCGTGGCGGGCTACAAATATGTAAAAATTGAAACCATACAGGATTACTGTTGTTCAAGAGTTGCTTCCACGTGATAATGAGAGCAGGGTAAATGTTTGTAACTGGGTTTTAAGGGGTGTTGATGATGGGGTACTTGATCCGAAATTAATAATATTCTCTGATGAAGCATGGTTCCATTTAAGTGGACATGTTTCAAGTCAGAATAACAGGTACTGGTCTTCAGAAAAACCTGTTAATTTCATACATCAAACACCCCTACATGATGTGAAAATGGGAGTGTGGGTGGCAGTAACAGCAGACAGGATAATAGGGCCTATATTTTTGAAACCACAATCACTGGGCAGAGATATAGGGATGACATTCTCGTGCCATTTTTTGAACAATTGACGGACACTGAATGCCAAACTGGATATTTCCAGCAGGACTCTGCAACTGCGCATAAGGCTAACGAGTCATTAGATTTAATTGAGGAAATTTTCGACAACAGGGTAATTAGTAAACCATTGTTGCCCGCAAGATCCCCAGATCTTACGGTTTGCGATTTTTATTTACGGGGAAAACTGAAAAATAAGGTTTATGCAACAAACCCTCACACTCTAGATGAACTCAAACAGAATATAACCAAAGAAATTGAGGCTATCTCGGTAGACGAGCTGAAGCGTGTAAATGAAAATTTCCTTAGACGATGCCAGAAATGTGTAGATGCAGGTGGAGGACATTTCCAACATCTTCTGTGACAAGGTGGGTAATTATTTTACTTTGATTATGTGTTATTATGTGTACTCGTTATTTACATGTGATTTGTACGGGTGCTCTCTCGACCCTAAGCTCAGCGAACTGCCTCTACGCGCCGCCAGCAGCTCGCTGAGCTTAGGGTCGAGAGTCCGAAGCATCAATCCACAGCACTTCCTTCCTTATCTTAATTATGACATATGCTGTGACAGCAGCGCGCTGCGATATGCTCGTCTGACCTTTATAGCTGCACGTTCTACCTAGAGCGCTGGGCTGGCCGCACCTTGAGTGAAAGACCCTGTAGCATTCTTTTAAATACGGTACGGTACTGTCGGTTGTTTCTTTATTGAATTCACTTAAATCTAATATTATAGGTGGTGGTTCTGCTTTCAATGGAGGGAATGCGGTGTCTCTTTTAGTTCTTGGGGCAATCTGAGGAACTGAAGAATTAATTTCATGTAAGTATTGTGAGAGTGTAATGTGGAAGGGTATATGCCTCTTTTGTTGCAGGGGATAGCGTTGAGGCGAATTGCGTGGGGAAATATAAGCATGTGCTCTGCAGTGCGGAGAAGCTGCTATCTTTACTGCGTAGTTGATAGTCAGTTGTTTTCTGCGAGTCCTGACCGGGGGTTCATTAGGTGGTGTTGCAGTTTACCTTAGGGATAGCATAAAGTATAGTGTGCTAAGTCAGTCTCCTGGTGAATATAATAAGAGGCCTGAATACATTATACTTGACATTTCTCTTACCGAAACTAAAATTCTCTTTGCTTGTGTGTACCGTCCACCGAAAGCTGGCTACCTAGATATTTTTCTGAATGACATGTACAGGTTCATTCTTGATTATAAATATGTTTTTATTGTTGGGGACGTTAATGCTCGGTTTGGTAGTGGAGCTTTTGAAACTGAACAGGTATGTGATGTGCTCTGCTCCTGTAATGTTGAATGTTTACCATTCGATACTACATTTCACACAGCTACTTGTGACAGCTCTCTCGATATTATCTCTTCAAACTGTAATGACCTCGTTGTTGACTACGGACAAGAACCAGCTGCTGGATTCTCAGCCCATGATCTTCTGTACGCAGTGTTTTCTCTATCTACCCCGAAACTTCGACCAAAATCAATCTTTGTACGTGACTTCAGCAAATTTAATTTAAATGATTTTAAAACGGATGCAGAATTACTCCCTTGGCAGAATTTCTACCAATCCACTGACATAGATGAGAAAGTGACTCTATTTAATGATTGTGTACATAAACTCTATGATATGCATGCACCGCAAAAGAAAGTGGATATAAAACATAACTCTGCTCCGTGGATCAGTAAAGAAATCAAAACGCTTTTAAAGAAACGTGATAACGCACGTAGAGCATTTATTAAATCTAAACTTACCATTGACTATGAAGAGTACAGAATTCTGCGTAATAAGACAAAACAAACAATCAGGAACACAAAAGTGAAATATATGTACAACCTCTTCAGTGACTGCAAAACCACCTCCGCCAGATGGCGTGCTGCAAAATCATTGGGAGTTGGTGCCAGTTCAGTCACTGCTGTTGAGATGTCTGTCTCTGCATCACAATTAAATGAACATTAATCAAATGTTGCCTCAATTGGTGATGCATTAAGAGTATCAGAGACCGTCATGAAATACACATCCATCCCTCCCCCTGCCCATGATTTTTTTTCTTTATGTATGTTTACCACACCAGATTGTGAAAGCCATCAAATCAATTCGTACAAAAGCAAGAGGCCCTGATAGCATCCCAATTTCTCTTATTTCTAACTGTCTTGAAGTATTTCTACCCCCAATTATCCATCTATTTAATTTCTCTCTACAAAGTGGAGTATACCCGTCTCTTTAGAAGTGTGCTAACATACGTCCAGTGCCAAAAAATTAAAAACCCCACTAGCTGTAGTGACTTTAGACCACTAAATATCCTTTGTGCCCTTAGTAAAGCGCTTGAGAAAATAGTTCACGAACAAGTATGTGAATACCTAAATAAATTTAATATCTTCAATCCTTACCAATCTGGGTTTAAAAAGGGTCATAGTACCACCACTGCATTGTTCAAGGTCAGCGATGATATACGCTCAACTATGGACAAGCGTCAGCTTACAATCCTATGTCTTTTCGATTTCAGTAAGGCTTTTGACTGTGTGAATCACAATATACTTCTTGCAAAGCTGAAATCTTTTGGCTTCTCTCAGAGTGCTCTTTCCTGGTTCAAATCCTACCTTTCCATGCGTACACAGAGAGTGGTCCTCGCGGATGGCTCCTCCTCAGACTGGAAATTGGTAGAAAGTGGAGTACCTCAGGGATCTGTCTTAGGTCCACTATGCTTCTCGCTATATATAAACGATGTTTCTAATGAATTCCGAAATAGTTCTATTCATATATACGCTGATGACCTCCAAGCCTATTTTCACCTCACGCCTAACACTGCATGTGATGTATAAATCTGGTTAATGAATACATTGACAGGCTTTGTGAATGGGCCCTAAATCATAATCTTAACTTGAACATATCTAAAACACAACTTATATCCATTGGATATACAAAACTTCTAAATTCAGTACATTTTAATTCACTACCACCCATCAAGATACTAGATAATAATATTAAATATAGCAACACTGTCAATAATCTCGGAGTGATATTTGATAGAACACTGTCGTGGGCAGAGAATACGTCTAACGTGGTAAGGAAGGTTGTATCAACTATGCATCTCCTGAAAAGAACTGTTTCTTACACCCTACCTAACATACGTAAGCTCTTCGTCCAGACTCTCATTTTTCCAATCATTGATTATGGCACTGCTGTACACAATGATTTACCAGAAACACAGAACATCAAATTACAAAGAGTCCAGAATGCATGTGTTCGGTACATTCTGGATGTAAGGCGAGATGAACATATCACACCTTACTACGTGCAGCTGAAATGGCTGAAACTCCACGAGCGCAGGCAGTTATCAGTTGCCATTCTGACACATAAAATATTACATACCAAGACCCCGTTATATCTCTACAATGCCTTTACACCAATGCATTCTGTTCATAATCGAGAAAATAGATACACAAAATTAACACTCCAGATTCCTATACACCGAACCATGAAGTTCAATAAATCTTTTGTTTGCACCGCCTCACGCCTCTTCAACACCTTCGATTTATATAAGTTCGTCAACATTGCAAGCACTGCAGCTTTCAAAAGACATCTTTCATCCTGCTTCTTGGAGCAGTATACCTCTCACATTTGATTACTGTATTATGTTAAAATACTTTTTTAAAGTTCAATTATAACACAAGGACAATAGCTGACAACCTGTCTACTTCAATAGCTTTTCTTGTACAGTATATGGTGTTTGTTTTTCGGGCTGATAGTCTGTATGCACTCTCACTCTTTTGCATATAATTTTTATATTATCATTAGTATTATTATTATTATTATTGTATTGTTACTATCTTTTTGTTACTATAATTGTTAGACTATGATTATTTATATCGTGAATGTAAGTGAAATGTTTTATTTTTATAAGCCCTAATCTTATTTTATGTAGGGCGCTACTGTAAAGGAGCTTTTAAGCTCTAAGTGTAGCCGTGAAAATAAAATCAATAAATCAAATCAATAAATCAATTAATAAGCTGGAAGTCGGGCTAGTTTTGAATGCTCCCAAGACAATCCTGAGAGATGTGTTTTGGATCGGGTTAAGAATTTTCAGTGAGGATGCTGTGCCAGAACCATAATCCAACTTGGTGCGAATTATGGATTTGTAGGTGCACATTAATACATGAAGATCTGCCGCCAGTGCTTTGAGCACATTAACACGATGTAGGCAATCTTTTTTCACTCCTTTTAGATGAGAGTTCCATGTTAATTTTCTGTCAAATGTCTTTCCTAGTATTCTTATTTCAGTTATTCCCCTTGAGCTATGTAGTTCTGGGCAGTTATTACCTTTCTTTTGTTTGGTAAATAAGATGCATTTGGTCTTGGTTGAAGAAAATGTGAAGCCTGTGTGTTTTCCCCATTTGGCAACATCTTCAAGAGAACTTTGCATAATTTCTTGGGTGGTTGACAGGTTGCGACCTCTGCAAAAAAATAGGCATGTCATCAGCAAATAGACAGGCCTTTACCGGAGGGTTAACACATGAAATGATGTTACACTCAGAACTGAGCCCTGTGGGACACCATTTTCAAAATTGACTTCTTGTGATAGGACACCGTTTGCTCGAACTTGAATCCGTCGGTCTTGAAGGAAGTTATAGATAAAACTGATCATATTTCCCTTAATATTATGTTGCAGTAAAGTTTTGATGACGTGAGTTTTCCACACCATATCACACGCTTTATGAATATCTAGGCAGACTGCAAGGAGGTGTTGTCCGTTGTGAAAGGCATCCAGGATTTCAGACTCTAAAAGATACTAAGGTGTCAGCTGTTGAATGGAACTGTCGGAAGCCACACTGTTCTGCAGTGAAGAACTTCTGCTGTTTTAGAACCCATTTTAGTCTTTTATTTATTACTTTTTCCATTATCTTGCAAATAGTGCAAGTTAGAGCTATTGGTGGATAGTTGTCTGGTAACATGTGATCACATCCGGACTTGGGTAGTGGAATTACTATAGCTTTTCTCGAAGCATCTAGAAATACTTTCTGAGAACAAATGAAATTAAATATTTCAGTGAGGTATACTATGCCTTCAGGAGGAAGTTCTTTCAAGAAGTCATATATAATATCATCAGGACTTGGGCGTGTACTTCGGCAGCTTTTTATTTCAAGTAGTACTTCAGTAATATTGAGTTTATCGTTGTAGCGTTGGTCAGTATTTAAATAGTTGTCCGATTGTACGGTAGATCAAAACAATTATCACGAGAGGATAGAAATTCTTGTTCATAATTGGAATCACTTGAAATTTTCTCAAAGTTTTCTGCTAATGTATTTGCAATGTCGTGATGTGTAATTGAAACTGATCCAGGTGTTTTATTGAGAGCTATGTTACGTGAGGGTTTAAGTTATTCTACGCAGGTGTGTTTTGTGGGGTCTGGTGAGAAAGAGATGATACATATGTTAACCATGAAACTCGTTTATTCTCTTTTATGACTTTTCGAGCTGCGGCGCGATTTTCTTGGAACATTAACTTGTTCTGTAGAGTGGGGTGGTGTTATATTTGTAGAAAGCTTTGTTTTTCCCCCTAATTGCATCCTTACAGGAGTCGTTCCACCAGGGAACTGATTTTCTGTAAGTCACACCGTTAGTCCTTGGAACAGTATTGTCTGCGGCTTTAAGTATAGTCAGTAATGCAATTTTTGAAGAGGGAAGGTGGAGGTAATCTGTATAACTCTGCCTTGATATTTTCCCTGTATTCCTGCCAATTGGCAAGTTTGGTATTCCATTTATTTGGATAGACTTGTGGGTGGAGCTTGTTGTTTCCGCTTATTATGACTGTAAAATGATCACTTCCAAAGAGGGTTTTACACGCTAGCGACGTATATATTGTTGCTTCATCTGGAGTGCTCAGACACAGATCTATGGTACTAAAAGTTCCATGCTGAATATCAAAATGTGTAGGGCCATTCGAGACTATTAGGATCAAATTTTCAGAATCTGGTAGTGATTCAATTACTCTTCCTCTTTTGTTAGTAGAAAGACAATTCCAAAGGGTGTTATGGGAGTTAAAATCCCCTAAGAGGAGGAATGATTTAGGAAGTTGATTTGCCAGATCCACTAATCCATTTAGGTCCATGTTCTGGCTACTGGGCAAATAAACATTACAGATACATAGGGAAAATGTTAGAAAGACTCTAACTGCTTGTTTCCAGTGGTATTTCTCTTTGAGGAATGTAAGTAGCAACCCCTCCACTTGCGTGAATAGGATTATTGCGATTTTTGTGCTATGCTGTCAAATGACTCATATTAGCCACATAGTTGTCACTAAAATTGTTCTTGTAAACAAATTATTTCAGGTTGGTGTTCATTTATGAGTAGTTGCTTGCCGCGGTAGGTAAGTGGTTAACGTGTCGGTCTACTAACCCCAAGCTTGCAGGTTCGCTCCTGGCCGTGGTAGGTGATTTTTTTGAAAGGCGGCAAAAATTATGACACATATGTCATACGTTGTTGGCATGTAAAAGAACCCATTTGAATTCAGTAGGCCGTGTTCATAATGGCAAAATTAATCTCGGGAGTTTCTGCCAACACAAAGTTCCTCATTTCTCTACTAGAAAGCGCTATAGCGTTCAAGGAGCTTAGATATCAAACCTCCTTGACTTTCATAATGCTTCAAGGAACAACAAAATTCGACATGCAAGCTACCCTTTGGGTGTCAAATAACAAAGCTTGCACCCGGCACCCGAGGCCATACGATATTATTATTATTATTATTATTATTATTATTATTATTATTATTATTATTTATGAGTTGTTGTAGATATTCGTATTGAGGGTAATATCCGTTAATATTCCACTGCAGTATCCAAGAATTCATGATGGTTTTTTAAGAGACGTGTTTACTACCGTAGTTGTGATCCATATCGGTTTCTAGGAGTGTCTGATCTGGAGTATTACTTTCTTCATTAATGACAGTGCCTGGTGCTCTGGTTTGTAATGTTTTTATCTTGATAATAGGGGTATAGTTTACGGAGGGTCTCGATGAGGTCTTCAACACGGGAAGTAAAGGATAATGTTCCTTTAGTATTCTCAAACAAACTGTTAAGATGAATGAAGTTAAGAATAAAGTTTGAGGGATTAGCTTCTATTACTTTCTTGACAGAAAGAAGTTGTTCTTCAAGGTTGGGAGGATTCGATATCATTAATTTCTTCTTAGGCTGTTTAATGTCTTGTTTTTTTTTGTGTGTGTGTGGTCCTAGAGGAGGCAATTCATCATCTATTTTATCATCTCCCGGGATAGAAGAATTGTCTAAGAAGGAATGATCAGCCTTGGAAGTGTAATTTGAGGAGTCACTTGACGGTATGGGTCGTTTTATCCCGTGGGGTTTAATTAGGAGTGATTCTTTATTTCCTTCATAGTTTGGGATGGAATCGTTCGAGTTCCAGGACACATTCTGTTGATGAAGATTTTTAGAGGGAGTAGGTGTGTCATTAGAATGTTCAATAAGTTGTTGTGGGTCAGCAGTTTGCTGAGGGTCCATAGCTTGCTGAGAGTCCGTAGTTGCATCTACTGGGATGGAGATGTCCTCCTTGGAAGAAATTGATTGATGATTAGGTGGCTTATTGTTTTCATCTACAGGGTCTTTCACATAAAGTAAGAACGGCAAGCGGCAGTTTTGTTATCCGCTGCTGCAGTGACCTTGGCCGAGCTTGTGGCGCGCCACGGCCCCCTGATGTAGTATTGAAAGCGCGCGCATAGTACTTACTTGACCTTGGAATAAGCGTGCAGTCGCCAGTCTGAACCTCAGCTGCTAACATGGTGAGACAGTTATCATTGCAACATCGTATTTTTGTATGTTAAACTTATTTTAAGTACGGGACGGCTGGGCGGGTACGTGATGCATTTGTTCAGCAATTTCCTGATGAAGTGCCACCTTCAATAGCACAGATTCACGTAATTGTAAGTAAGTTTGACTCTACTGACTCAGTGCTCAATAAAAGATATAAAATAAGAGATCAGAAACATGACAGTGCCAGAACTCACTCGCGTCAGCCAGAATGTGGTTACCAGATACAATGCATGTATAGCCCAGGAAGGACGACACTTCCAGCATCTTTTATAAGTTAATATTTCATATAGGATTTTACACACGCTTAAAGCAGGGGGCCGTGGCGCGCCAAAAGCTCGGCCAAGACCACCGCAGCAGCGGATAACAACGCCGCCGCTTGCCGTTCTTACTTTATTTGAAAGATCCTGTAGAGTCTTGGGTAGTAGGGGACAAACTCGAGTCAGGTGACCTCCTTCTCTCTACAAGTAAAACAGGCGGGAACATCTGATGAAGTGCAGATCTAATAATTAGTTCCTTCCTAGCATATCTGTAATGCATTTGGCAGCTTATTGAAATCATCAGGTTTACTATATAGTTGTCGGCGGAAGCTGAGAATATGTGTGAATCCCGGAACATTAATTGCTGTCTTTAGGCTGGATATAGATGACATTGGTTCAATGCCCATTTGCTGTAAGGGTCCTTCAATAATATGGGCGCCCGCAGGATTTTTCTCAGAGGGGGGCCAAGTTATAATTTCCATTTCATTACCCCTCCCCCCAATTTTCGTTTCTTTTCTTACATGCTTCGTGAAATTCATTATTTGACTGGTGTGAAACCTTTGGCTGCTTTATTGCAAGATTGGGAGGAATGTTTTGTTTTTATTTTTTAGTTCACAGTTTTTGTCCATGGAAATTCGCGTTTCTTCTTTTGTGATTCACTGTTCATTTCTTAAAAAAGGTTAAAAAATGTGGTATCACCATGTATCGACAATAATATAAAAATCAAGCAGTTCATTAAAATGCTAATGTAAATCCAGTTCGCCTATTTGCTAAATAAAGTAACTGGAAGAGATATTTTCCGATATTTCCAAATTACTGAGTTAAATTAAACTGCGGAAATATCCCTACATCTGAATCTGCCTAATAATTCAAGTAGGGGAGAGCTAGGAGTCTGCCTCCCCCACCACTACTCCCAATGCGAGCCGATAACTCTCGAACCCGTGGTCGGAGATTCACGAATGAGGTGTCGTTGAACTGGGGCTAACGTCCTCTTTCCTATGGATCACTCGTTATACAGGGTGTCTATAAAAGAACTCCGGTGTATTGGGGCAAAATATTGTAATGAAGTAAACAAGTTATATTACTGTTTAATACATGATTGGAAAGGTTGCATTTTCAAGTTTTTTTAAACAATTTAATAAAGTTCAATATGAGTCTCGTTAGTGGCACGGCACACATCGTAACGGTAGTCCACCTCTTCCCATGTCCTGGCCAGCATGTCTGCGGGGACGGTTGCCACACAATTGATTATTCGTTCCCTGAGATGGCCAACGTCATGAATTTTCTCCACGTACACAAGATTCTTGATATGCCGCAGAATAAAATGTCCAACGGAGTCATATCAGGACTCCTTGGAGGCCATGGAATAGGTCCTTCCCTTCCAATCCATCTGTTGCCGAGTCGAGCGTCAAGTGCCTCACGCACACGCTAACTGAAGTGTGGCGGTGGCCCATCTTGTTGGAAGTGGACTAAACCCTTCTCCGCCTCAATGTCATCTAACTCAGGAAAACCATATTCCTCTAACATGTCGCAATAGAAATCACCATTGATATTTCTTTCAACACCAAACATTCACTTTAGGCGTGTCACGCTCACACTCTATGAACTCATGATGCGGCTCTGAACCCCAAATTCTGCAATTATGTCTGTTTACAGACCCGTTCACATGAAAAGTCGCTTCATCACTAAAAATAACATTTTTTTAAATCGTTATTTTTATCGATTTCGTTCAGCATAGAAACAGAAAAGTCTAATCTCTTAATCTGGTCTGCCGGTTTAATGTGGTGTAACAGTTGAATTTTGTAAGCCGTTAAACGAAGTCTTTTATGAACTACCTCATGAACTGTTGATCTTGGTAACCCCAACTCCAGACTGCGTCTTGTCAATGATTTCTTAGGGCTTCGAAGGCATGAAGCTCGGATTCTGTCCACATTCTCTTGTGACACACGCGGCCTACCCGGCGACTTCTGTTTCAAAACACTTCCTGTTTGTTTGAAAGCACTTAACCATTGGCGAATGGTTTTATCCAAAGGCGGGTCAAGACCATAATTACGTCGAAAGTTTCTTTGTACCGTAACAGAATTAGTTTCTATTAGCCAAATAACGCATTGAGCCTTTTGTTGCGGCGTCGCCATAGCGCGGCAATCCAGACAGCACCGAATGCCACTACGTTGTTTCAAGGTCAACGCTCCGCAGCGCTGCCAACTGTTGTTGAAAACATTCCCAATTGATATGAGTAAAACTTGATGAGCTACCGGTACTAGTTTCGGAGAAATTAACTACATTTTTCTATCTTCTACAGTTATTAAGATATGAATTTTTAAAACCCCGGATTTCTTTTATAGAAACCCTGTATTTTTTGTTTTTTTTTGTTTTCGAAAGTAGGTGTTAGTTTTAAAACCAAACATGATAGAATGTTGTTCCATGGCTCAAACGAACGGACTCTATGTCCTTTATTTTTTATAATAAAACGTTTTTATTTTTTACATTTTTTGAAAAATGTTCAATTTTGAAATTTGTATATTTTGGAAACTAAAGAGTTTACAAAAAATTTTGTTTGACATAAATGAATGGCCCTGACCCCCTCTACCCCCAAAATACATTTCAAGCCTGAAGGACTAAAACTGTGCAGTAATGTGGTAAGGCGGGTTCTACTCCCCACCCTACTTTCATATAAACTTTGCCGATATCTCCCGAACGCGTGGTCGTATTTTAACGAACGAGGTATTGTTGGCGTTGGAAGGACGTCCTCTTGGCTAAGAATGTGTGTTGGTAATTTAAAAAAATTGAAAATGTTTGTTTTTTGGATTGGCACTACTTTGGAAACGGTGAATTGGAAAAAAAAAGTTTCTTGACGTTGATGAAAGGTGGGTATGCCCTCTAGGTGGGTAGAAAATTTCAAGGGTGTAGGAGAAAAACAAAATGATAGCCTACTTTCTCGCGAACATTGGTGATCATTGGCAAACGGATGGTCGGATTTTAACAAATGAGGTGTCGTTGGACTCGAGCTGACGTCCTCTTTCCTATTGTGCCCATTTAGCAAGAAATATGCCAATCACAGTATACCAGCGTAGCTCAATTCGGGATTTCGGGGCAGCGGTAAGTTCCCCCACTCTGTGACTCACATATTTTGGATTAATTAGAGGATACACTTGCAAAAATAACAACAAAATCAACTCCTATTTAAACATATTTAATTAATAAAATTAATGGCGCTACAAACATATTAACAATTTAATTACTGACCCAATAATCAACTGCTTGTTCCAAATGAACAAGGGATCACAAATAAAATACACAAATATTGTATTCAAAACCTGTGGTTTCCACATAAACCAACAATTCTTACTTAGTCTCACTTCCATAAAGCACTAACATTAAGTTTACATAACTCCGAGCTCTTTGGCTCCATGCATTTACATAATTATGGTGTCATTCTTGTACACCTCCAACACTATCTTTTATATTTTCTTATTTCTCAAAAACAAATATATAATTATATTTAAAATCTATGTTAATTATCTAACTCAATATTTTGGGCATGTCCACACATTCAGTCGTTATCATCTCTCTTTATTTCACAAATATATTAAGGTAATCAGAAAATCAATTGTGTACTCCAGAGCGTGAAGGTACTTGACACAGTCAAAAAACTATAGTTAGTCCCGAACTCAGTTGCCTTCAATCAACTCGTGGAATCCCACGTCCATACATTATTACAATAGGGATTGTTATTTATCTCTTATGTCTTAATAGACCATTATCATATAAGAAACTACGATCTGAACCGGCAAACGAAATATCCATCTTTAAGGACCTCGGTTCAACGCCCGGGTCGTTAACAACTTTAAACACTCCTGGTGTATTCATTTCTCTTTTACAACAGCTTACGAGACTGTCTCTGTTCCTTCTCGCTTTAAGAAAGCTAGACTCTACTACTTGGGATGCGATTTATGACACGTTAGGGTGACGGCGACTGCATGTCTGACCCAACGTTAGTAGCTATTTCCATGGCTTTCAAAACAAACCTTCCCATTATATCCAGTTCTGGGGAGACCGGGCTTTATTGTACCGTAACATTCAAACAACTATTCTTTGGTTCAAAGACCATTTTCGTATCCTTGGCATTTATTAATTATGAGAGGGTCCTCATTGATTGGGAAGATTAATACACATACGACGACGGAGAATTTCAGGGGCTTTTATCATAAGAAGATCCTGCATTCGAATCTCTTCAAGTGCCTCGGGAACCAATCCCGTACAGAGGACTTATACAAAATGCGATTTAGAGTCGGCCGTGGCCCAATGACATACGCTCAATAATACCATATATTAGCTCCCTTTTTAAATACATACACAATGCCTCGTGATACCATGTCACAAATAGAGGACTTATACAATTATCAATTCACTGCAATCAACTACCCTCCATAAGTAATGTACCAAGTATTTTAACCACTACGCGTTCCTAGCGTGACACTTCAATATTATATTTGCGCTCATTATGCGCTATGCATTATTTAAGCCGAAAATGTCTTCCCAAGAACTGATAAAATCTCTTTAGTAACAATTCATATTATTTTAATTCACATATTAATCTTTCCGTTGTCGATAAATCGCTCCCTGTTTTAAAATATTCCATTGAACCTCATCTCTTACACATACGTTAAGGCTTAACGTTCTTATGTTCATATCAATTTATTTGATTTTTATTTAACATTTCCATATTCAATTATTATTATTATCTTTATTCTTTATACAAGCTCAAAAGCTATTTCTTTCATATCTCAACTTTACTTTATTTCAATATCTTTCATGATAATTAATGATATTTCGCTTGCTCTTATGACATTTGTTAAATACATTAACCCTTTATTCACATATTTCCTCTACGGGATTTATTCTTTACACAATTATTTATAATTTCTCAATTTATTTTATTATTGTTCAGACCGTGTTCTTGATTATTCAGTATTTATTTATCAAAACACATCCCTTTCACTCAAAAACTCCGGTGGGTTTGTACACAATCAATTTCTGACACCAAAATAGAATGAATTTAGTACTCACATGTTTCCCGATCATCCCATGATCTTTAATCTGGTGCGGTGCGTCATTTTTGGGCCCACTTTGACCTTTTTACTCCATATTAAAGGAATTCATCTTACTTAAAAACACTTTTTGATATACATTTAAAACACTTAATATTGACGACATTTTTATATACTGATGTGTCCCTTTTGAACACATAATAAACACTAAAAATATTAATTTAACACACAATCTTGATTATTTTACACTTCACAATTCTCGATCACTAGGCCGTATTTCTGAGCCTATCACACGTGATCTTCTTAAATTCCCGTTTCCAAGGGTGAAATTTATTCGATGTCGGCTTCCTATCCTGCAGAATGCGAAAGTCCCGAAACATCTACTGTTCCCTGGAGTCCAATTCTGCTACTTCTATCCTGGATAACTGGCTATTTATCTATCTTGAACGGCTTCTTTGTAGATCTGTCTATCGATCCTAACGAAAGTCTATACGGATCGAGGTCTCCTCTAAGACCTATAGATTCAGTTTATAGCAGCTAGCACTTCTCGATTCTAGTACTATTAGAATTGTTCGCCTGCTTTCAGGAGATAATGTTTATAGTCTCCTATCGTCTTTATTTGAACTGTTTTATTATTCTGTTCTTCCCTTTTAGGTTTCTTTAATTTAAATAACAGTTTATCTGTCTGGTACGATACTTCCGTACGTTATGATCTATTCGTTCGTACATTTGACGACCTATCGCCTTTAAGTCCGATGTTCGCGGCCTGCTCTGACTATATCTTACGAATTTTCACTTTAACTTGTATACAGTCGGGCCTAAATCCTATAATTAGGATTTTCCTAATATTTCACTACGGCGATACTTTAAAATTTCGTCTTGACCACTCCTATGGAGGCAAGCAAGTCGTTTATACTGCGACGCCTGTGGCTATCGGATCTTACTTCTGCGGTGTAACACAGCGTTTCTCCCCTCAAGGAGTACTGGTAGCTGTTTTCGATGTAACGCAGAGTTACGTCCCCTCACGGACTGTCGGAATGACTACTTCTACGTCGTGGTGCAGCACTTCCCCTCACGGAGTGCTCGTAGGACTGCATGATTGGCTTGGAAACGCCCGAAGCTTTATACTGTTTTACTACAAAAAAATAAGACTCTAGCCTTTTCTGTGGTCAACTTCTAAAATAATGGTGCCACAACTATAAAAATTATACCTTCCGAAAGCTCGTCTTCTCAATGTCAAATGATCTTATTGCACCTAAGAATCGATCGTGCAATTCGGAGATATTAATTAATTTCTCGTCCTCAATTGTGTGGGTGTTGCATTCCTTTTGCTCTCTCCCCTCCACAGAGGCTTAGGTAATTCCCCAATGACGTCGTCTTACGTCGGCAGTTTTTTTTCTGCACAATATTTAAATGGTTTCTCGTTACTGAAAAATCTCTCATTCAAAATGATTCACTGTACTGTGCTTGTTTACTCATTATTATGCTCGTAAACGTGTTAATTTTAATTAATCCTCTTCTGGTGCATAAGCGACGTTGTCAATTTCCAGCAACGTAAGCTCGAATTCCGATTCAGGCTTCCTTGTCTATCACGGTGGAAATTTCCATTCAGTTATTAATACTCGTGACCAGCCCTCTCTTAAATGTCGAGTGGGGTGATCTCATCTAAGGAACATCTGTCCCTAGTCGCTTGCACAATGTTAAGCTATATCCTGGCTTAAAATCTCTCTCCATTCCTTTAGGAAACTGTACGTTTTTTTCATTTCTTCCTTAAGGACATGGGTTCGACCGTCATGGACCCGATGGCCCATGGGTTCACTATAGACCACTCGTTATTTTTTTTTTATTTTTTTTTTTGAAATTTTTTGTTTTTAAAAGTAGGCGATAGTTTGAAAACCAAACATGATAGAACGTTGTTCAATAGTTCAAACCAATGGTCTCTATGACCATTATTTTTAGCCTACTTTCGATTTTTGCAAAAAATGAAAGTAGACTTATGAGATCACTACAGGGCCAAAAATTGTGTATCTGTCTGTGTGTGTATATATATATATATATATATATATATATATATATATATATGTGTGTGTGTGTGTGTGTGAGTGTGTGTACTCTGAATGTCTGTCCCCCCTATCAATTCGAACACGGTGAAACCGAATTGAACGAAATTTGGTACAGAGGTAGAACAAGCAAAGGGCACCTCAGTGTCATGTTTTATATTGCCGTCATCTTTACCAAAACTGAATGGCGGCCACTCAAACGTTCAAAACGTAAAATCAAATAGCGACTAACCAAATTATCCGATCTCTACCAAATTTGGTAATAACATACCTTCGTATAGGACGCGTCTTGTGACCAAACTACAAGGTCATCCGCCGTACCATTTCAGGATGGCGGCCGTGCGAATTATGCAAACTTTTTAATCCATATCGTGGGACCCACCAGTTCCGATTATCGAGCCGAGAATCGATTTAACTGTTCTAAAGGAAGAGGCACGTTCGAAATTAAAAGTTTATTTTGTAATACTATAGTGCAGAAGTGATTTTAAAAAGGTGAGCCGTCTCGGTAAGAAGACAAGATGGCAGCGGATATCTTGTGCCTGACTTATATTTCACTAATTTGAGTATTGCATGCAATATAGCGTACTGATACAAAATAAATAAACTTTGTATGAAATGCTTTATAAATAAATAATATACTCCACTGATGAAATCGTTTAGTCTAAATCATTATTTGCTAACAAGTTATATGTAAGTCATTTTATGTACAACGATGTTCGTTGGCACAAATGGCTCCGTGGTAAAGCGTTAGCTTATCACTCAAATGCCTATGGTTCAAACCCCATCAGAGTTATTTTTTATTTTGCTTGAAATTTTATATATTTATTGTTTTGTAATGATTCAGACGTTTTAAAATTAAGCGTTATATTTTGCATATTACGGTGGAAAATATATATTTAATTAAAACATAATTCACCAGCAAATTTGCTCGAGACATCTAGCAGCCAAAAAGGTAACTGCACGCCGGCCTACTTATTAACTTCAAGATTTTATTGAAAAGTTTCTTCTTATGGCCACTAGAATGCACTCGCCCTGTTAGGGTTATATTGTTCGATACTTCTCCACTAGATGTCACGACTGGTCTACGTGGGACTCCATTGGTTAGTACCGTATACCATTGGCATTCTATGAGCATCGAACTTGAAGAATGCAAGCTGATACTACGATAAATTTTTACTTTTTATTTTAAAGGGTTTGTAACAGCCTATTGTGCGTTATTTGAAAATGTTATTTGAAGTAAAGAACAAAACGATTTCACATAGTAACTGAATTCTAGCCGTTGGTGCTAGTTCAGGTTATTAATACTTTTATTTCAGGCAAATAGCAATCGAAAATATCCACATAGTTTGTATATACACGTCTCTGTAGGGTCATGGAAAGATTTGTTAATTCAATTAGGGTTGTGAAAGCCATGCACAACCAGACGTGTAAAGACATGCCTCAACTCAAAGTTGGATGTTGCCCACGGCAGGTCGATTATGTAATAATAACAATAATAATAATGTTATTTGTTTTACGTCCCTTTTAACTACTGCTGCTTTTAGAAACGCCGGGGTGCCGGAATTTTGGCCCGAAGGGGATCTTTAACGTGCCATTAAATCTACTGACACGGCTCCCTTGCATTTGTGCACCCTCAAATGCCAGCTGACTGCGCCAGGATACGAACCTGCAACCTAGGGCCCAGCAAGTGAGAACGTTACCGCTGAGCCACGCAGCCAGTCCGGTCGATTATGTCTCCAGATCCATAACATTCTTGAGATACTTCTTATCTATCTTTCTTCAATGATGGTAGTAGTTTTTTTCTAGGTTGTGGCATTTGGTAGAGGTAAATAGTTTCTAAGGTCTTCAACCAAGAAATGATTCTATTATACTCTTTGATAATAACGAGTTATAACTATACTCATACATTTAGGAGAAAGTAGGCTATATGTTCTTTACTGAACATCTTGTTTTATAATAATACTTTTTTTATTTTTGAGATTTTTTGAAAATTCTTAAATTTTGAATTTTTACTATTTTGAAAACTAACACGTTGAAAAATAAGTTTGTTTGACATAAATGAAAGGTCCCTACCCCCTCTACCATGAAAATAAATGTCAAGTCTCTAGGACAAAAAAACTAGGCATTTTAATTTTTTAAATAAAAAAAAGCGTGTTTGTAGACAGAGAGCCGGTAGCGCTTGACGTATGTTTCAACGAGGCTATGACTGAGCATGGTGAATACTGGAAATGGCTATTTCGACGGGGGCGATGTATGGCAAAACGAGGGGTTGCTTTTCGATATTTTTTCCTATGACGAAAGAATGAAGGCGAATATTTTGAAATGTGACAAGCATGCTAAGATTTTTTTACCCCTGAAGGGGATCGTTAACGTTTTAGTTAACAGTAATGAGCGAGCTCGCTCTCTGACACAACAGACGGTTGTAGGATATGACCAAGTGATTCTTAGACGTTGGCGATTTCGGTGACCGTGCTCGGAAGAAATGAATTGCTATTTTGGTGGGATGGCGGGGCAGCTTATGACGGTTGGTTTTGTGATATTTCCTATGACGGATAGAGGTGAATATTTGAAATGTGTTAAGTGTGCAAGGAATTTTTTAACCCCTGAATAGGATCTTTAACATGCTAGTAAATGGTAATAAGCGAGACTGCTGTCTGGCACAGTAAATGGTTTTAGAATATGGAAACCTATAACATTTGCTCGACCAAGTCATGTGCATGTATGCAAAGAGCCAAAACGGTAAGGTCATTGGCCTGAAATGATATAAACTAAATATTGAACTGGGTAAAGTCATGTGTTTTAGGATGAAAGTATGTGGTTAACATGATCATTTATTGAGGTTGACCGCTTGCTAGTAATTATTATTATTACAGTAAAATATTTAAGAATAATAATAATAATAATAATAAGAAGAAGACACACATGTTTTCAATGCTAACACACACACTGTCCTGCTCACTGGTGACTGAATATTGTACCTAGCCAGAGGACTCGTGAGAGAGACTGCTGGTAAGACAAAAAATGTCTAAGTCAGCAGGAAGTGTGATATCAGCTTACTTGCCTCATGGTGGCTAGCAGGTGTGCTGTTTAAGCAGAGACCGCCATTTTGGTTTTGAGACAGTAGGACTACCGATGTATAAGAGGCAGCCATTTTGGTTCCTTATTAAAAACGTGAAACTAGTATAAGGTCCACGAATCTTATTCAGATTGAGGAATGTGAAGAGGCGTGGGAACACGTGTGAAAGAGACAACATTTCAAGGCCAAAACGCTGAGAAAATGCAACTCTCTCTGTGGCTAGGCTAACTGATAACGATTGCGTTAGTCATGCACTTGCCGTTTTAGCACACGGACGTTTACAGTAGAGCTCTGAACTGAACTTTGGAAGAAAAATCCTTTTATTTTTTTGGTAAGTACCTATGAATTATTATTTTAATAATGTCATGCTAATGAACCTTAAATTTGTAGTTATTGATTAGGTAATTAATGATTTTTATTTATTTATTTGTTTGCAGATAACCGGTATACCTTACATGTCAGAGATACAAGAAACCATTGCGCTTTTGGGCCCACTAGAAGGAAACAGTAACAAGCCACTGCAAGTGAGGTGATATTATTTTTTAAAACTAACTTGTTTCATTTTTTTTGTTTGATATTATTTTATTTTATGAAATGCACGTATTAACCTGAATTTAGGTATTTATATCGGTTTATTTTATTTATTTTTAGAAACTTGGAAAGAAAATCCTTACCACCGTAGCAGTTGCTGATAACCCAAGACGCAGTAGAGTGCAACCATTGCTTCCAGGCAGTGAACTATTGAAAACTCAGGTAAGTCTAACTTAAAAATGCTATGCCATTTTACCACTGATGAAAAACCATATACAAAAAAAATTAATTACCTGTACATGACTGGTACAATGATTGCTTTCTTGAATAATGGCCATGTATTGACAAACGGTTCAAGACTATATTGGTTGTTGACTGGGTAAAGTACAAGGATTATTGGACTTTCTAAAAACAAAAACAAAAAATTTAATTTATGGGTGGTTTCCTATGGACTCAACAAATATCCTCAGGTTTGAACAAGATAATCTGAACAAACTGACATGACATTCATTTTTGTGTGTATATTGGTTAAAGGGGGATGTAAATGACTAAAGCATTATAAAAAGAAAATAAGTGCATGGGTTACTGTTAGTGCCAACATACAGTTTATTTTTAATGGTGTTTTTAATGTCAATTAACGTTAAAGTTTAATTACAAGTATTGATTGATTGATTAATTGATTGAGTGATGGGTTATTTTGTTTGTTTTTAGGTGTGGTCATGCTCCATTAACGTAGTGAACAGACAGTGAACAAGCATACATTATGCTTTAAAGTACTCTGTGCTCTTGTGCAAAGTTAATAACTTGCAATAAAGAATAAGTTTTTTTATAACACATGGCGTTAGTACCAAATACAACAAGTGAGCAAGTTGGTTTACCACGTGGGTTAAATTTAAAATCAGAACATGATCGTTGGTTAACATTTGAATCCTGGCCTGTAGGCTTTTTGTCGACAAATAAACTTGCAAAATCCGTATTTTTACTTGAGCCGAGAAGATGTGGTGCGCTGTGTTTTTTGTCGTATTGAACATTCACACTGGAAGAAGGGGATGATCCCTTTAGAGACCATTTGCGATGGTCTCCTTGTTGTCCTTACATGCTTGGAAAACAAGTGGGTAACCTACCCGTGTATCCATTTTACCGAACCACAAGGCCATTGGCCGCTACTTACGTTGCTGAATCACAAATAAGTAATAATAATAATGATGTATTACCAGCCAACAACGGTAGTGTCGATATATGTGGTCCATATGCCATAGACAGTGTTGAATTGGCGTGTGCTTTTGAAAAATTGGGAGTTTGCAAGACTAAAGCACTAGCACACCCAGAGTACAGCTCTGTTGAAAAACGTTTAGAATCTTATAAAAATGTTTGGCCATTAATATTAAAACACCTTACCAAACAGCTAAGTGAAGCTGGATTTTTTATACTGGTGAATGGGATAAAACAATATGTTTTTTTAAATTGTGGATTTGCTTTAAAGGATTGGCAAATGACTGATGACCCTTTTGTGCAACACGCTCGTTGGTTACCTAACTGTAAATACATGGTGTTGCTTAAAGGTCAGGAATTTGTGAACACTATTCGTAAAGAAAACGTGATTGTAGCACAATACATAAAAGTGCCTTTAGAGTTAGAACACGCGGAGCAAATACATGAGGCTGAAAGAAAAGACTTGTCTTACAAACAGATACAAAAGTGTGACCAACAATTATGTAAAATTTGTTATCAAGATGAACTAGGTGTTGTATTTTTGCCCTGATAGCCTGTGTCGAGTGTGCATCAGAACTTAACACTTGTGCTATATGCAGAAAAGTAGTATCTGCTACAGTTAGGGCATTTCTTGCATAAATAGTATAATATATTAGCCATGCATAGTGGGAAATACCTAATTGCACAATATTATTATAGCTGTTTTAGATTGTAATAGATATGATTTTCTTTTGTTTATAGACTACTACAATGAATGTTTTGAATGCTGTTGGACAAGCATGTGGCTTAGAGAAAAAGAAGCTCAGCGAATTGCCAGCACATATTCCATTCCGGATTATCAAGATACGGAAATTGAAAACAGCATATGGTGATCGTGTACTTTGTGTATGTGAAAATTTTGAGACATTTCTGCCTACACGATTTAATGATATGTCGGAGAGTATTTTTGATGAAGTCAATAATGCTGTGCGACCTGTACACTTAATTTATGAAGGTTTTAAAACAATAGGTGCATGGTTCGTTTTAATTAAATAAAAAACAGATGTGAAATAATAATGGAAAATATAAGTGATGACAATGGACTGAAAGAAAACAAGTAGTTCCGTGAAGAACTATTCAGCCTATTTTCATATATCCTACTCATGTCAATTGCCTCTATCAACGTACAAAATTTCTGTTTGATTGTTGTGATATCGATAACCGTCTAAATATTTCAGATGGCCGCCAGGTTGGATTTTTATTTATATACTATTACATGAAGATTATTGTCTACGTGTGGTATTCAGACGTCAATCGCATGATTAGGACATAAGAAGTAAAAACGAGATTTTAAAATTTCGCACAGCTGCCATCTTGTGGTTATGAAAACAATTGAAATAAATTAGATGCCAGTGGATTAACATTTGTATAAGCATTTAACGTGCAGTGTTTCACTGCACTCAGATGGTAAAATCACGAGAAACGTCCGTTTAAATGATTAAATTTCGCGTCGCCGCCATGTTGGATTTGTGCTCACCAGAAGACTGAAAGTCATATAGGCGAACTTAAGTTCATAGCCTCTATGAACATAAAAAAAATTCAGTTTGATTGCTGTAAAAGATTCGTAGATATTGAGAACCGTCAAAATATTTCAGATGCTCGCCATTTTGGATTGTTATATGTATAGGCCATAGAGTCATGTACTGCCCCCGTAAATTGAATTATACTGAGACCACGGTGGCTGTATTGGCATATGTGAATAAAGTTATGGCCGTCATAGTTGTGACGTGTATATTCATGACGTAGGCGTGGTTGACGCAACGCTCGAGCAAGTAGGCTGGCTGAGCTTAGATTCTTGCTGACGTCACGATTTTGTTCGAGAAGGATCTTAGATTTACGACGCAGTCGCAGGGAAGCAAGTAAACGTGCTGAGGAAGAAGTTACGCTATTGGAGGAGAGGCTCGAACCAATGAATGATAGCTTGAAGGGAGACGGAGATTACTGAAACTACCATATTTAATAACTTTTGGCATGCAGAATTGTGGAAAACTATTTTCAGTTATGGCATTGATTTGGAATTTTGAAGAAATTAATTATATGTTTTTGAAATCTGAAAATCCGTCAAGAATAGCCAAAGTTGGAACTTCGAGTAATGATGGAAGAAGAATCTATGGTAGGGATGGATACGCCCCTTCAAAGTTGATAAAAGGCCTTGCACAGCAGAGAGGAGCTTCTCACTTCGTGGTTTTATTCTGACTTGATAGTCTGACTTCGTGTTCTGATAGAACAAGCATATCGTCATAAGCAAGCGTGGCAGAGCCCACCGCATCGAACAGTATTGGGTATCCAGCAGTGCAATTTTACTGTTACTAAAACTAGGCGAAGTTGGAGCGCACACATAAACGATTCTACAAGTTTATCTATCAAGAATTAGCTACTGCATTTATACTAATTCAATAGTGCATTACAATATTGAGGCGTGTGCGAAAGTTGAACTTTTTCATTATAATACTTCAGAAGATATTCGCATTTAAAGACTGCAGAGAAAAGTGTTTTTCTCGAATCCTGAGAAGCACTTTTACTACCACATTCTACGCTACGGCAGACACGTGTATTGCAACCGTGATACTGAAGATTACATTTGGTGATACAACGCTACATTCTACAATGGAACTATACAATCTGGCAGTACTTTCGACTAACATTATAATGGAAGTGGAGATGGAAGACTAAAACTTTAATGCAATTGGGACATACATCAGTAGTGTGAAGTAGCAACATGGAGCTTCGATAATCGTCATTCTACAAAGACGAGCATGTAGTGAACATTCAGCTACACTCATGGATCGTAATCCATCGCTGAATTACATCAAATGGCAGTGGAAATAAATTCATACTCCACAATTATGAACATTTCTGCGGAAATATTTGCAATGAACTTCATGGCTGATTTCTACAAGAACTTCAGGGAACTTTCAAGAGGGGCAAGGGTTTTTCCCAGCACACAAAGAAGAGTTTTGCCAGAAGGATGTCTATCGTCTACACGGAGCAGTGCGATTTCCGGAGGAGGAAGCTGTTCTATTCTCCGAGGGCGCAGGTTCCAGGTTCGAGGTCGGTGCACATCTATCCTGTGGTGAAATGGAACCAGCAGCAGTCTTCTGTGAAATTTTCTTCTAGATCTTCAATCCAACAGATAAGGTAGCCGTGAACGTTTCTTGATTTATTTGAGCCATTTTGAGTGAGATCTGAGCAACTATCTTTCCCATATTTTCTGTCATATATTTGATTGCCCCATATTCTTTTGCTAGACGTTTCTGTACTCTGTACACTTTGCAGCTTTATGCCATTTTCTTCGATTTATTGAGACATTATTATGTCATTTGCATATTTAAACATTTTGGATCAGTTTATACTGAAGTTAAATATTCTTTCGAGAATTTGAATTTTTCTTGTAGTCACGATTTGACTGTAAAGTTAACGATTTTCTATGGCAAGTTTGAATTCAGACAGCGTGTCGTTTTATTAAAGTAATTCTTTCCAGTAAATTACTTTGACCAATTTTCTGTCATCCTCAAGAAAGAAGAATGTTTAAAAGATTTTAGAGCGTTAAAATCTACTACTTTATCGACGATCTTGGAAATACTAGTCGTTTTTATGAACATGATTGAAACAGACATTTTTAGTCAATTCTGAAATACCATTGCATTATAGACAATTTTATGAAATATGAACATTGAATACGATTTATTCAGTACACTATAGTAATGAACATTTGATAGGAGATTTTCTCAATTCTAGATTGAAACAATAATGTTTGCATTTTCTAGTCTATTTGCATTCTATTCGACTATTTCTGCAGTTAAATGAATTTTGCTTGAATATAGTATTTTTATACTGCGATAATTATGATGAGATTAATTCATTTTGATAGACCAGGGAGGCGTGTCTAATCGTATTTACTATTAAATTTATTTGTGACTGGCAAATTTTTACTTTATATCGCTTCATGAATGAAACCCACGAAGGTTAAATATAATAACAGTTTTCGATACAATTGATGAATATAAGAATTTTTAAAGAGGAACTATGGATGTATAATCGTTAGTTCAGTGGACGTGTAAAAGTCGCTGATGAATAATGCCCTTTAATAAGTGAAGGAGGTTCCCACAATAATATTGATGATGTTGATGAATTTATAAGTGGAGGTTTTTGTGTGTATTGTGGAAGATTTTGATGCCATATATAATGAGATATATGATGAATTATGGGCCAATTTTGTGCGTTTGTGCGAGGTATGTTTCCGCTGAGTTGTATTGTTCAGGTCCATTGAAAATTATTCATGTGAAGTTACTGTTAAAATTAACAAGAGTGATAAATTGATTGAATTATAGATTTTGAATGGAGGTTACCGTCACAAATAATAATTATTAAATCTTATTAAACCTGAATCTAAAATTTAAATATAAGTAACCTTCATCGGTCGATTATATTACCACGATTTAAGAAAATATCAACCGGATAAACGTGTGGTTAATGTATTTCAAATATAAATAAAATATAAATAATGTAAATAACTATGTAAATATCTATAATAATAATTTGAAACAAACGGGATTAATAGAGGCGTGTAAAAAATTTTCAATTGTCGTTTGACTAAGTTATGAACAATCTAAATGTTATAAATAATTATTGAACACTATGATATAACATTATGCGTTTTGCTATTAACATTTAAACAACGCTAGTTCGATAATTGGAATAAACATTTAAATAAGATTTGAGATTAACAGAGTAATCCATTGCAATGTGAACGGAACTTGTATACATTTTGCGAGATAATATTTGAGTTGAGATGTGAGCATTTAAATTGTTTTGAATGAGAGCTAGACTCTGCGTTGGCCAGCATATGGTGACACTGGTTAGGCAGCTGCGTCTATTTGACGAAGCAAGCATGCAACACTGCTTAGGGTGTATTGCAGGTGGCCAGATAACTGAATGGTGGAGGTCAAGGTCAACTACTTAGCGGCCTTGCGGTTATTAATAAATGTGTGTCAATGAACTAAATTATGAAGTTCATGAACAAGGAAACAAATGCTATATGTCTCGTCCCAGCTCCCTTATCCATTCCAATGTGCATTGTTGTTATTATTACGTTCTTTTGAGCTAGAGAAAGCTGAATTTTTGTATGTGAAGTCTACAGTCCTACAGGAGGACATGGTTGCATTGACAATGGCTTCAGACAGCCATAACTATTTTGATGTTAAATTTTGTTAAAATATTTTTTTTCTTTATGTGAAATAAATTATTGTGCAGTTTAAATTTTCTGGTCTTCGACTTGGTTCATTTTAAATATCGTGGTGGAGGTTATTGTGAGGGCATACTATTAAGTGATCCAGTTGAAAACCCAGACCCGAGATTAAATTGAATAGGTAAGTAAAAGGTAAGTATGAACCCCCGTATATTTTGGTGTGTTCCACAATAATTTTCATGTTAACTACTGTGCTCTAATCTCGGTAGTATCTGTCAGTGCCATTTTCATTGATGTAGCTGTGCCGGTGCAATCGATTATTGGCAATCCGATTGAGAGGGCGGATTTCTGACAGCCTACTATCCGGATTATCGGGGACAGTACCATTAAAGGAAAATTATTACGTAGCTTCATTTTTCAAACTTTCACTCCGATCGCATGATTACGACACAAGAAACAAAAACATATTTTAAAATTTGGCACAGCCGCCATATTGAGGTTATGTAAACAATTGAACTAAATTAGATGCCAGTGCATTACAATATGAATAATCATTTACCGTACCACATTTCACTGCGCTCAGACGCTTAAATCACGAGAAAAGTGTATTAAAGTATTTCAAGTTCGCTTGGCCGCCATGTTCGATTTGTACATTACAGGTTTTTGAAAATTACATATATAAACTTGTAGCAGTCCCCTTTATCACCGTGCAAAATTTCAGGGTGATATCATAAATAGTTTCGGAGATATTGAATGCCATTGAAATATTTCGCACAGCCGCCATTTTGAGGTTATGTAAACATTTGAACTAAATTAGACCCCAGATTATTACAATGTATATAAACATTTGCTGTACCATGTGTCATTACGTTTGGATGGTTAAATCGCGAGAAAGGCCTATTTAAAAGTTTCAACTTCGCTTGGCCGCCTTGTTGCTTTTGTAGTTACCAGGTTTTTGAAAGTCTCATATGTGAACTTCTAGCAGTTCCCTTTATCACCGTACACAATTACAGCGTGATATCCGTAATAGTTTCGGAGATACTGAATGCTGGTGAAATATTTCGCACAGCCGCCATGTTGGATTGGTGAGGAACAATAAAATTTTAAGGGCACGGTCGAGGTCGGCCAGAATGTTGCTATGATCTTGCCGACTTTCATTGAAATCGCTCCAGCCGTTTAGATTTTATTATGGGGGACACACACACACCTCACACACACACACACACGCACACACACACGGACAAAAGGTGATCTCATAAGCCTATTTTTTCAAAATTGAAAATAGGCTAAAAAATATGTGTATAGAATAATAATGTTTTAGTTTTTAGTATTGTCTTAAAAATATTATCATGAAACCAAAAAAAGTGTATATAAAGTGTGTAAATAAATGCGAAATGATGTAACAATGCTGTTTTATTTTATACAAAAGTTAGAATATTTAACATTGCAGAGTATACATGATTATGACAATAGATGCACACTGAATACAACTCATTCTCTCTTTACAATAGCCTGTTATAGTTTTTAAACACAAGGCTTGTTGTAGATCTTTTTATAGCAATGCCCATTCACGGTTGTTTTCAAAACTGGGGAAGCCGCAATGGTTTTATAGGCATAAAAAACTTATTGTTATTACTATTTAGTCATTTTGATCCTCTTGCAATACTACTTTTTTGCATATCTAGAGCAGATGACCTAGTTGTTCCACTCCTTACAACGACAACAACATCATTACCTCTTGCATAGTTTGTGATGTTGATGGCTCTTGCGACGTGGACGATGGATTACACATAACTTTTAGAACATGGGTTAAACGTTGCTCATTAAACAATCCACTATTTTGAGTAGCAATATGGTTTTCTTGATTTCTTGTCGACGGCAACTGTGTTTCATGTTGTACACCACATTGATGATCACTGACGCTTAAAACCTCACTAACGCCACATAACAGTTCCATTTTTATTGCTTCGTTTCACAATATATGAATATCCTTTATAGTATGCATAAGGCTTACCATAGCTAGTCACTGATACTTCCATGTCAACTGTCAAGCATAGACTAAGCTCTAGTAAAGTCAACTTGGTAATAAGAATAATAGTTTAATGTGAGAGCAAATATGGATCCAAAGAGTTCGGGTAAAAGTGGAAGCAAATAAGCAAATAGTGTATAAGAACCAAGAGTGGGGGGTAAAAGTGGTCGCAAAGTGGTAGACCCATTACACAATAATTTCAGCACGACGAAGCTCTTGTTCAATTTCTTTGATTTCCCAATCGTGACCGGTATGCCCAGCTTGTTGTAAAGCATGCAACAACTGTAGCCGCTGGACGAGCTTATTGGGATTGTGCCAGTATACAAATTTAACAAATGCATTGTTATGTGTAAATAAAGCATTACCATTATCATCATTATCATCATCATGATCATCATTATCATCATGACCATCATCACTATTATTATGTAGTCCTTTTTGATCCTCTTGCAATACCACTTTATTTATAGTCTGCGTTGATTTTGATAGTGTTGAAGGTTTCTTGGACGTTGACAACTGTCTTAACATGACTTTTTGAGGACATGCTAAGTCCTTTTGAACAAACACTGCACTATCTTCTACCGCAATATCGTTTTCTTGACTTGCTTTTTAGCATTTTGATAATTGTTTGTAAACAGCAACCGTGGTTCGTTTGGAGCACTACATTGATAAACACTCACACTTAAAACCTTTCCATTTTTACTTTTCAGATTGCCTCGACATTTTGTTGACCTCTCGTTTGAGCATCGCCAGAATATTATTCCATTCGCATTCTGACGATTATAGTTATGAGTAGCCTTGATAGAGTGCACGTTGCCTACCTTTGTTGGTTGTAGTAAGTTCCATAGTAGTAACTGACCTGTCAGTACGATGTTCACACTACAAAGGTTACAACTGTTTTGCTGATTGAGGGACCTATCATAAGCTTATATATTGGCTTTTTTGTGTTGGCTTTTTTGTGTTGGCTTTTTGTGTTGGCTTTTTGTGTTGGCTTTTTGTGTTGGCTTTTGTGTTGGCATTTTGTGTTGGTTTTTTGTGTTGGCTTTTTGTGTTGGCTTTTGTATTGGCTTTTGTATTGGCTTATTTGACAAGTTGTTTTTGTCAATGTATTTAGTGTTTTTTTCTTGGTGTTGGAAAGTATGTAATGAACAACGTGGTATAGGATTTACTGCCAACAGGTGCTTACTGCATATGACAAGGCTGTAGACTAGTGGGTTAGACAGCCTTTCTTGCTAAGGGTCTCCTATATACCCTGAACATTTATTGGTTTATTATATTGAGTTTATATACAGAACTTATACAAGCACGTCTTGCACGCGGTCAAACTTCACAAGAGTCACATGCAACACGCAAAGTATGTTTCCGCTACCTAGCGGTAAAAAATGAGCACTACCTGAACAACTAGCATACCACCTAGCGGAGGATATGAACACTTACTAGTGATATCCAAAGTGAGCTGAGGTTAGGTTAGGTAAAGTTAGGTTAGCCATGAAAATAAGCTACCAAAATAAGCTACCAAAAATAATTGGTTTTTACCCTTGAGGTCTTGGGTTCCAACTCGACTATGCCCAGAATTTAATTATCATCTGAGAGTTGAAAGGTTAGGTTAGGTGAAGTTAGGTTATGTGAAGTTAGGTTAGGTGAAGTTAGGTTAGGTAAATTTAGGTTAGGTTAGGTTAGGTGACGTTAGGTTAGGTTGGGTTAAGTCTTTAAATATTCCCTCTCTTTGAAATACTTTCCAACACCAAGAAAAAAAACACTAAATACATTGACAAAAATAACTTGTCAAATAAGCCAATACAAAAGCCAATACAAAAGCCAACTCAAAAAGCTAACCCAAAAAAGCCAACACATAAGCAAACACAAAAAGCCAACACAGAATGCCAACACAAAAAGCCAACACAAAAGCCAACACAAAAAGCCAACACAAAAAAGCCAACACAAAAAAGCCAATATATAAGCTTATGGTAGGTCACTCCATCAGTGCAGTGTTTATTCAAAAGGACTTAGTATGTCCTCAAAAAGTCATGTTAAGACAGTTGTCAACGTCCAAGAAACCTTCAACACTATCAAAATCAACGCAGACTATAAATAAAGTGGTATTGCAAGAGGATCAAAAAGGACTACATAATAATAGTGATGATGGTCATGATGATAATGATGATCATGATCATGATGATAATGATGATAATGGTAATGCTTTGTTTACACATAAAAATTCATTTGTTAAATTTGTATACTGGCACAATCCCAATAAACTTGTCCAGCGGCTACAGTTGTTGCATGCTTTACAACAAGCTGGGCATACCGGTCACGATTGGGAAATCAAAGAAATTGAACAAGAGCTTCGTCGTGCTGAAATTATTGTGTAATGGGTCTACCACTTTGCGACCACTTTTACCACCACTCTTGGTTCTTATACACTATTTGCTTATTTGCTTCCACTTTTACCCGAACTCTTTGGATCCATATTTGCTCTCACATTAAACTATTATTCTTATTACCAAGTTGACTTTACTAGAGCTTAGTCTATGCTTGACAGTTGACATGGACGTATCAGTTACTAGGTATGGTAAGCCTTATGCATACTATAAAGGATATTCATATATTGTGAAACGAAGCAATAAAAATGGAACTGTTATTTGGCGTTGTTTGAAACAACGTTCCAAACATTGTCGTGGTGACCTAAAAAGTAAAAATAGTGAGGCTTTAAGTTTCAGTGATCATCAATGTAGTGTACTGCATGAAATACAGTTGCCGTCGACAAGAAATCAAGAAAACCATATTGCTACTCAAAATAGTGGATTGTTGAATGAGCAACGTTTAACCCCTGTTCTAAAAGTTATGTTTAACCCATCTTCCACGTCGCAAGAGCCATCAACATCACAAACTATGCAAGAGGTAGTGATGTTGTCGTTTTAAGGAGTGGAACAACTAGGTCATCTGCTCTTGATATGCAAAAAAGTAGTATTGCAAGAGGATCAAAATAACTAAATAGTAATAACAATAAGGTTTTTGTATGCCTATAAAACCATTGCGGCTTCCCCAGTTTTGAAAACAACCGTGAATGGACATTGCTATAAAAAGATCTACAACAAGCCTTGTGTTTAAAAACTATAACAGACTATTGTAAAGAGAGAAAGAGTTGTATTCAGTGTGCATCTATTGTCATAATCATGTATACTCTGCAATGTTAAATATTCTAACTTTTGTATAAAATAAAAGCATTGTTACATCATTTTGCATTTATTTACAAACTTTATATACATTTTTTTTGGTTTCATGATAATATTTTTTAAGACAATACTAAAAACTAAAACATTATTATTCTATACACATATTTTTCTTTCAGTCCATTGTCATCACTTATATTTTCCATTATTATTTCACATTTTTTTATATACCGTTGTTGGCTGGTAATACATCATTATTATTGCTACCCCCCCTAGCATTAACATTGGACGGCACTGGCCAGCAGCACGTCGGCTTCTCGATAACCAACGCTTTGCTTACCAGAATGGGACGAGTACGGGAAACGTGGATGAGCCAACTTACCTGTATTCAGGGGTCCGGGTCACTTCCGCAGCAACATCACCTCCAGATGACATGTCCCGACAGAAGAGCTCCAAAGGAGTGGAAGGAAGATGGATAAGGGGACAACACACACAGGCTATCGTACAAACATCCCCCAAAAACCAACGAACTGCCGTCGGTGAAATAATGCCACAACCAAAGATTTTAAAAAAGAATAAAAAAGGTTTAATATTGAAAATTTAAAGGAGAATCATCACCAGAAAAAGAACATGCGTCAACCACTAATATTTTATAAGAAGGCCAGATAGCGCCTAACATGCTTGCTTGCAAAGCGAAGAAGACGAAAAACTTAATTTAAAATAATATAAAATTTAACAGCCCAAAGGTTAAAATAAATATTACATGCATAACATACTCAGAACGGGCTTGATGAATTGCAAGGTAATGCAATCACGATCCGACATGCAGATGTTGAGGCCACGCCAAAACAAAAGGAATTGAAAATTAAATTACACTTTCAAAAAAAAATTAAATGGGATAGAAAATAAAAAAAAAATTATATGCTCGCCGGCGAAACACACAAGGACATTTTACATCCGAAAACACAAAACTAACATCAACAAGATTACAATTTTTTTAAAAAAATATAGAGCAAACAGAAAACACGTATGCTCTTGAGACCCGCGCCAAATGGACTGACAACGAGACCACAATGCATCACGGTAAACAAAAGCTATGGCCACACCAAAAACATGCCAGATCAAAATTACGGCAAACAATTAATAAAAGCAAATTTAAACATTAGCGTAAAGAAAATGACGGCGGAAAATAACTAGGTCTAAATTCTATTACAATCGAGAAATGCACCGGATCATGAATAAATTAATATGTCAATCCCAAGATTGACAAAGGAATATAAATAATAATTTAAACGTAAAATAATTGGAAATGTGTCTCCACAAGGTACGAAGAAAAGAGCACAGAATTAAAATAAACCAGGAAACGTAATAAAAACAACAATAAAATTAAACTTATAAAACAAAGGAAGAACAAAAATAAAATATTATTATAAGATGATATCGGAGCTCCATAACATAAAATAATTAAATAAATTAAATTTTAAAAAAACGTACCTTACATCCTTCTCCGTGGAGACACAAAAATAATAAAATAATTAACACATAATTTTATGTTATTACATGTGCTTCACAAAAAATGGCAAACCCCGGCACATGCATTGTTTGGGTCACAATCACAGGTCACATTCCACACGTCCACTTCGCGGCGAAAAGATGAAAATTCATAGCCCGAAGAGAACAGGCAATTCCTTTTTCTAGAATATATATATATTGTAGAGAATGAGGGCTTAAAGCCCCCATTAGTGGAGACACCTTCCACGACCAGATAGCTTGATGTTTACTTCACGAACTCTAATGGACTCCACCAAAATGGCGGAGAATCGCTCGTCATTTATCGAACTGTCTTCATGTAAATAAATATTGTCCAATCAGAGAAAGACACATCAAAACAACAATGTCATTAATAAGTTCATAATTTTGGCGGTATCATGAATGCACTAGCATTTGTTTGAAGACGAAGAATGTGATTGTCTTTTAATCATGTCATGCGTATAACGAATTTAATAAGGCGAAGCCCACACCACCTATTGGGGAGACACAGGAACTACTTGCAATCTCTCCAAGACCGACAGGCGCTACCATCTCGTGTTCAGAATGGGAAGCAAGTCACCAGGCGGTCGTTTCAAACTTCAAGAACAGCGTCCCTGATTAAATACATGTTTGAAATGGTAGAGACGTGCCCTTGCACGTATCAGTCTCCCTCCCTTAAGCGTGAACACCGTTCACGAATATGCCAAGGCATAGACAGTCCTCCTTAACTTGTCGATTCACCAGAGATGCTTCCCGAAGATAATGTTCACCAGTTAACTCCAATTGATGGATGAAACCGCATCGTTTTGGTTAGGAAGAATGCAGGGTCAGATTATCAGGGAATGGATAATTGATCACCTCGCAAACAACTTAGTTAACCGCCTCACTGTGTCCAAAAACCTTCAGAAACGCAGTACACCAGCACCAGCAGTGCTTTCAGAGTCCGAGACACGTTAGGAAAAATTTTCAACAAGTCCAATGTAGGTCGTTTTAGACGAAGTAGGATGAAGCAATGTGCAAGATATGATTCGACGCGTGGACAGCCATTTACAAAAATAGAAGTTAATCTAGTTTCAAAAAAGATTTACAGAATTTACAATTTCTTACTACATTTTACAAAGAGAAACAAGTTTGAATTTAAATGAAGACAATTTTTGACCAAGCCCTAGATCCGTGCTTACAAGGTTTCATTAACAAGTTTACACTTTTTACAGATTCGAAGTACATTACAAGATTACATTAGTTAGACGACTATACATTTCGAAGGGACTACGGTAGAGGAATGACCACTACAATTCCCAAAGGGAACAGGAATATAAGGTTACCATGAGTTAGGCCTCCCACCGAGCCCAACTTACATGTTAGCATCTCCTATGAAACATCAAAATTAGGTACACTTTTACAATTTACCATTACAATGGGAACTTCCCAACAATTACATTTTGTATCCCACCAGAGTGTTCAAATCCAATTAAATTCAAAATTCCACAAGGAACAGAAGCTTGAAGGCTTCAATGAAGGTTAGGGATACTATACATTATACAAATTCAGTTTACAAAATTTGTTTTACAAAATTTACGGTAGCATTTCCTCATTAGACACCTCATCACCTCGTTTAATGTGTGATAGATGCACTCTAGAAATTTTGTTGGCCTTAGGGTTTCGAACAAGAAGAGTAACAGGAGTCAAGAATGCCTCTACATAGCATGGGCCTTTAAAACGAGGGGTTAACTTGCTTGAGACTAGATTACTGACGCCCTTGGGCTCGAAATTGCGGACGTACACAACATCACCAATTTCCAAATCAGCTGGCTTGCGACAGGCATTGTGTCGTCTGGCAAGTTGGTCATGGGATACCTTAATATTCTCTCTAGCCTTGTCGAATTTCGCCCTCATATCCTCGGGCGTGAAACTGTCAGGAAGGAGATCGTGCAGGTTCCACAGATTAGACAACGGAGAATTAGCCATAAAGGAAAACATTAGCGAAAAAGGGGTAGCTTGCGTGCTCTCATGCACGGCGGTGTTGAAAGCAAAATTGAGCCAATGCAAATTAGAATCCCACTTGGAATGGTTGTCGTGGTGGAAAGCAATCAGAGCAGAACGGAGATTACGATTGACTCGCTCAGCAAGAGACGGGTTAGGAAAATAGGGAGTGGTGGTTACGTGCGAAATAGCATAATCAAACAAGAATTGACGGAACTGATGAGATACAAAGCACTTGGCATTATCTGACACCAGATACTGACACGGCCCAAAAGACGAGAAGATGGAATTAAGACATTTTATGACGGAACTGGTCGTAGCCTGTCTGGTGGGGAAAATCCAACTAAACCGGGAGAAACCGTCAGTGCAAACAAGCGCAAATTGGTTTCCCCGACCAGAGCGAGGGAACGGTCCAACATGGTCGATAAAAAGCCTCTCCATGGGTCTAGATGCCGGTTCAGATGACAACAAGCCAACCTTAGTAGAAACCGGAGGTTTGCTAATACTGCAAGCAGCACAATTCCTAATGAGCCTCCTGATGTCGCCATCCATACCTTGCCAAATGAAAAACTGTCTGATTTTAGCTCGGGTCTTGAATACTCCTAGGTGACCACCAATAGGGGATTCATGATAGTAACGAAAGATTTCCGGAATGAGGACCGACGGGAGCACAATTTTAGGTAGGCGGTCATGACGAGACGAACAACACAATACACCGTCCTTCAGAGAGTAGGGCTTGATCACTTCACCAGAATTGATTCGGTCAATAAGGCTAGATAAGGAGGGGTCTTCCTTCTGGAATCGTCTCACATCCTCAAAAAGCACAGGGGAATTGCTAAGAACGGCATTGACACAATTTACAGCAGATATAAGGTTTACGGGTTCACATTCCCGAACATCCTCCTCAGCTGTTTCCTCGTACATGCGGCTTAAAGAATCAGCTACCGCATTTTCGGACCCACGAATATGTTGGACAGTGAACTGGAACGACAGAATCCTAGTTGCCCACCTAGCAATTCTCCCAGTCTTGCGGGGTTTCCCTAAGACCCAGCTCAAGGCTTGGTTATCGGTCTCAAGGAGAAACTTGGTGTGCTCAAGATACATACGGAATTTTTCCAGAGCGAACAACACAGCCAAACCCTCAAGTTCGTAAATAGAATACTTCCTCTCTGCGTCCGTTAAGGTACGAGAAGCGTATGCAATGGGTTGCCGACCCAGATCAGATTCCTGCAGAAGGACACAACCAACACCACGACCAGACGCATCCGTCTGCACAATGAACTGCTTCCCAAAATCCGGAATGGCTAACACAGGGGCGTTAGAGAGCGCAAGCTTAAGATCTTCGAAGGCTGCTTGCTGAGAGGGACCCCACTCGAACTTCACAGCCTTTTTGCGTAACTGGTTTAGAGGAGCAGCACGGTCGGCAAAGTTACTGATAAACTTACGGAAGAAGTTGACCATTCCAATGTAGCGAGCAACACCCTTGGCGTTCTTGGGTGGTTTAAAATCTCTGATGGCCTGCGTACGAGATTGGTCCACTGAGATACCAGATTCAGAAACAATATGTCCCAAGAAGGAAATTTTGGGCTTGGCAAAGGAAACCTTGGACAATTTGACGGTAAGTCCAGCGTCACGCAACCGATCAAGTACAATTTTCAGATGATCAACGTGTTCCTCGAAGGACTCGGAATAGATCACCACATCGTCAAGGTAGTGGTACACAAACTTGAATTTAATTTCTGAAAATACCTTGTCCAGAAGTCTGCTCAACACAGCGGCTCCGGTGGATAGTCCAAACGGGACACGGGCATACTCAAAGAGGTTCCAGTCAGTGGAAAAAGCAGTAACATGCCTGGATTCAGGAGAGAGGGGAATTTGGAAGTAGGAAGAATTTAAATCGAGGATCGTGAACACCTTCGCGTTGCGAAACCAACTAAAACATGTGTGAAGGTCCGGCAAAGGAATGGACTGCAAAACAACTTTTTGATTAAGAGCCCTATAGTCGACCACCGGCCGAAAACCACCGTTAGGTTTTGGCACAAGAAAAACAGGGGATGAGTAGGCAGAGATAGAGGGTTGGATTACACCTTCTTCTAACATCTTATCGATAATCTTACGAAGTTCAGCCATCTTGGGCGGGGCAAGGCGATACGGGCTGGAACGCACCGGCACAGAATCGGTTAGCTCAATCTTGTACTCCATCAAATGGGTTACACCCAGCTTGTCAGTAAATACATCACCATACTCCTGACATAACCTCTTAATGGCTTCCCTTTGAAGACTCGTTAAATTTTCCAGGTCGAGATCCTCAATAGTCATAGGCTCAGTAACAGAATTGACAGCAGGAGAAGATAAAACCGGGTTAAAAGATAATTTACTCTGTGGATTAAACTTAAACCATAAGTTGCGAGCACCAAAATCAAGAAGCATACCAACGTGTGACATGAAATTAGCTCCAATGACCACAGCACAAGAAAGATTTCTGGCAACCAAAAATTTAAATTTCCAAGAAAAATTTAGAATATGAATTTTGACTGACATACTACCCAAAATATTTAAGTTTGAACAATTTGCCGAAATAAAAGATTCATTGTTAGGCTCTAACTCAGGAAATTTGCAAACACTCTTCATAGATAAAAACCAGTCCTCGCTTATAAAGGATGCGACACTACCAGAATCAAGCAACGCAGAAACGGGCTCGTCATTAACACAAATTTCAATAAACGGGGATATTCCTTTAGCCACAGGAGAAAATCCAAAATCATTACTCACTCTAACACGATTACAATTAGGTGACGAGGACACCCGCACCACAGGTTTCACACGTTTAGAATTAGGCTGACTTGCCACGCCATTGTTCACCGACAGGTTAGGTAGGTCAGCGACATAAGCAGAATTAGCACATAAAGATTTAGCTTTCAACGAGCTATCAAGACTATTATTGTTAGGGCGACCAGAAACTTCACAGGGTTTTCCCAAATTCGTACACACAGAAATATCCTTGGAAGTAACACCCGAATTGGTCTCCTCAACGTTCCGTCATTGGCGATACACAGCCTGGTTACTCGGACACACCTTCTTGACATGTCCCACTCCACCGCACGAGTGGCACTTAATATTAGGTCGAGGATGAAACATAACCTTAGGTGGGGGACGAGACATCAAGGAAGGAGGGGGACAAGACATTAAGGAAGGAGGAGGAACATTAGCTACACGAAGGGAATCTGCATGCTTCACAGCCATAGCCTCTATAACGACCTGTTTCAGCTCGACGAATGACGAAGGCCTGGTACACATAGTCATGTATGACCTATATTGAGGCGAAAACCCATTCACAATTGATGACACCAACTGTCGCTCGGTTAAAGGGGATGCAAAAACCTGGGCATACACCTTAATGTCGCTGACATAGTCGCTAAGGGACTCGTCCAGCCTTTGGACACGATAAAGGAACTTATGCTCGAGAGCACTTAGGGCGCTCGCAGGGACAAAAAACCACAACACTTCCCTAATAAACATGGCTAAGGACATGCGGAGGTGGATAGCTTCAACAAGCTTATCGCGCAGCATACCGGATGCAACTGGATACAAAAGTTGGAAAATCTGAACTTCCGACATCCCAAAAATCGAGGCATGGTTGCCCAACTCGACCACTTGCTTTAAAAATTGTACCACTTGGGTAACGTCATCAAGGTTGAAATGCCTTAACTTAGTTAAGAAACCAGAAATAGGATGAGGAATCGACCCATAATTAACGGTAGGTGAGAACGTAGCATTAGGAATAGAGACATTGTTACCAGGGTAGCCCGCTCGCACACCCTCTACAGGCGACAAAACATTAATATTACTAGAGAAAGAACTGGGATGCAATGGGTCGGCAGGACCCAGGAAATCACTAGGTGACCTAACATGAGAGGAATGACCGCATGCAGGATTAAGTGGTATGGACGAGCCAGCGCCAGGCAACAAAGGGGCAGGCAAACTACTACTGGTAATCGATCCCAAAACCTCAGACCTAGTAACCAGAGATGATTCACGTTCAACCCCAGAAGAACTCTCCAAATTCACAAGGTTATCGCTTAAGTCAATTAAATTGAAAACACTATTGTTGTCGGCCATTTTGGAAAACACAGAATGCAGACAACCAATATAGAAAGAAACAAATTTTCAGGAATTACAAGGACAGCTTACACCTTCACAACAGTACCACAACCAGCAATTACCATCACCAAAGATTAGGCTGACACTCAAACACAGCCACCCTACTACACCAAATCATGCACCATGCTGTCCAGAACTGCACACGTCACCACCTGCTTGGCTCGAGAACAGGGAGCTAAATCACAAAAATAGGCACAAACAATCAGGCTACCAGCTTCCGACGGGGCTCCAGGATTCCTTCATACGCAGCATATAGGCTATTAGAACATTAAGAAATCCCATTTCCCATGCCAAGAACACATATCAGACACTCACCGAGCTGCATCTTCATTGGGGATGTTGCACACAAACAGGGTAAAATACAGGGGTAAACGCCTCGTTTAAAAACAGGACACCTTACATCCAGCATACCACATGGATATCCAGAGGCAACATGAAACACAATAACGACAAGGATTAGCAAAACATAACATTAAGTACATTTTCCTGACAAACTCACACCAACAACTGACCCATCGGCATTAGAGGAGTCCATAAAACAGCCTGTGGGTACTGGGGAGGGGATAGTTACGGAAGTGAACATGAGCTCGGTCTGCTACCAAAATGCTACCCCCCCCTAGCATTAACATTGGACGGCACTGGCCAGCAGCACGTCGGCTTCTCGATAACCAACGCTTTGCTTACCAGAATGGGACGAGTACGGGAAACGTGGATGAGCCAACTTACCTGTATTCAGGGGTCCGGGTCACTTCCGCAGCAACATCACCTCCAGATGACATGTCCCGACAGAAGAGCTCCAAAGGAGTGGAAGGAAGATGGATAAGGGGACAACACACACAGGCTATCGTACAAACATCCCCCAAAAACCAACGAACTGCCGTCGGTGAAATAATGCCACAACCAAAGATTTTAAAAAAGAATAAAAAAGGTTTAATATTGAAAATTTAAAGGAGAATCATCACCAGAAAAAGAACATGCGTCAACCACTAATATTTTATAAGAAGGCCAGATAGCGCCTAACATGCTTGCTTGCAAAGCGAAGAAGACGAAAAACTTAATTTAAAATAATATAAAATTTAACAGCCCAAAGGTTAAAATAAATATTACATGCATAACATACTCAGAACGGGCTTGATGAATTGCAAGGTAATGCAATCACGATCCGACATGCAGATGTTGAGGCCACGCCAAAACAAAAGGAATTGAAAATTAAATTACACTTTCAAAAAAAAATTTAAATGGGATAGAAAATAAAAAAAAAAATGATATGCTCGCCGGCGAAACACACAAGGACATTTTACATCCGAAAACACAAAACTAACATCAACAAGATTACAATTTTTTTAAAAAAATATAGAGCAAACAGAAAACACGTATGCTCTTGAGACCCGCGCCAAATGGACTGACAACGAGACCACAATGCATCACGGTAAACAAAAGCTATGGCCACACCAAAAACATGCCAGATCAAAATTACGGCAAACAATTAATAAAAGTAAATTTAAACATTAGCGTAAAGAAAATGACGGCGGAAAATAACTAGGTCTAAATGCTATTACAATCGAGAAATGCACCGGATCATGAATAAATTAATATGTCAATCCCAAGATTGACAAAGGAATATAAATAATAATTTAAACGTAAAATAATTGGAAATGTGTCTCCACAAGGTACGAAGAAAAGAGCACAGAATTAAAATAAACCAGGAAACGTAATAAAAACAACAATAAAATTAAACTTATAAAACAAAGGAAGAACAAAAATAAAATATTATTATAAGATGATATCGGAGCTCCATAACATAAAATAATTAAATAAATTAAATTAAAAAAAAAACGTACCTTACATCCTTCTCCGTGGAGACACAAAAATAATAAAATAATTAACACATAATTTTATGTTATTACATGTGCTTCACAAAAAATGGCAAACCCCGGCACATGCATTGTTTGGGTCACAATCACAGGTCACATTCCACACGTCCACTTCGCGGCGAAAAGATGAAAATTCATAGCCCGAAGAGAACAGGCAATTCCTTTTTCTAGAATATATATATATATTGTAGAGAATGAGGGCTTAAAGCCCCCATTAGTGGAGACACCTTCCACGACCAGATAGCTTGATGTTTACTTCACGAACTCTAATGGACTCCACCAAAATGGCGGAGAATCGCTCGTCATTTATCGAACTGTCTTCATGTAAATAAATATTGTCCAATCAGAGAAAGACACATCAAAACAACAATGTCATTAATAAGTTCATAATTTTGGCGGTATCATGAATGCACTAGCATTTGTTTGAAGACGAAGAATGTGATTGTCTTTTAATCATGTCATGCGTATAACGAATTTAATAAGGCGAAGCCCACACCACCTATTGGGGAGACACAGGAACTACTTGCAATCTCTCCAAGACCGACAGGCGCTACCATCTCGTGTTCAGAATGGGAAGCAAGTCACCAGGCGGTCGTTTCAAACTTCAAGAACAGCGTCCCTGATTAAATACATGTTTGAAATGGTAGAGACGTGCCCTTGCACGTATCAATTATTATTATTTATTTATTTGTGATTCAGCAACGTAAGTAGCGGCCAATGGCCTTGTGGTTCGGTAAAATGTATACACGGGTAGGTTACCCACTTGTTTTCCAAGCATGTAAGGACAATAAGGAGACCATCGCAAATGGTCTCTAAAGGGATCATCCCCTTCTTCCCAGTGTGAAAGTTCAATACGACAAAACACACAGCGCACCACATCTTCTCCGTTCAAGTAAAAAAAAAACGGCTTTTGCAAGTTTATGTGTCGACAAAAAGCCTACAGGCCAGGATTCAAATGTTAACCAACGATCATGCTCTGATTTTAAATTTAACCCACGTGGTAAACCAACTTGCTCACTTGTTGTATTAGGTACTAACACCATGTATTATAATAAAATAGGTGTTTGACCGTTTTTTGTCATAAATCCATTTTAAGGGGCCCATAGGGAGGGGTAAAATTCTGGGGGGAAAAACAGGAAAGAAAATGTCCTAACTGACTGACTGATAGACTCACTCATCGAACTCAGGGGTAAGAACTGCTTAAAAATAAGTAAATAAGTGTTTGACCGTTTTTTTCATATACCCAACTTAAGGGGTTCACGGGGAGGGGTGAAATTCTGAAAAAAGAAAATTGAAAGAAAAAGTCCTGACTCACTCACCATCGCCCAGCCAGAATTATTGAAGTTAGATACATGACATTTTGGGGATATGATCATTGTATGTCAAAACCGTCCACTAAGGGAGGCTTTTCGGATATTCAGGTTCTAAGGGGGTCTTAAGGGCGTTAAACCTGCATTTCATTGAATAACAATAACTCCCGATTGGTTTCATTTGGGGATGTGATACTCGGCATATAAGCTCATCATTAAAAATAAGAAGACACGTGTCTGAGGGTTTTTCGATGTGGAGTATAGTATGAGGTGAAAGGGGTGAAAAGTGGGAGTTGAAGGATTCCTAACGAATCGTGTATCTCTTAAACGACATAGACGAGGAGTTTGAAACTAAGCGAAAAAAATCAGCTTAAAAGATAAGTAAATAGGTGTTCGACCATTTTTTTCATAGATCCAACTTAAGGGGCCCCAGGGGGGTGAAATTCTGGGGGGGGGGGGACAGAAAAGAAATTGTCCTAAATGATTGACTGACTCACTCACTCTTCAAACTCAGAAAACTGCTTAAAAATAAGTAAATAAGTGTTCGACAGTTTTTTTTTCATAAATCAAATTTATAGGGGTTCAAAGGGAGGGGTGAAATTCTGAAAAATAATTGAATGAAAATGTCCTGACTCACTCACTCACTCTCTCACTCACTCTCTCACTCACTCATCATCGCCCAGCATAAATTATTGAAGTTAGAAACATGGCATTTAGGGGATATGTTCGTTGTATGTCAAAACCGTACACTAAGGGAGAATTTTCGGATATTCAGGTTCTAAAGGGGTTTTAAAGGGGTTAAACCTGCTCTTTATTGAATAACAATATCTCACGAGTGGTTTCATTTGTGGATGTGATACTCGGCATATAAACTAATCATTAAAAATAAGCAGACATGTGTCTAAGGGTTTTTCGATGTGGTGTATATTATAAGGTGAAAGGGGTGAGAAGTGGGGGTTGAAGGATTCCTAACGAAGCATGTATCTCTTAAACGACATTGGCGATAAGTTTGAAACTCAGCGGGGAAAAAATCAGCTTAAAAATAAGTAAATCGGCGTTCGACCGTTTTTTCATAAATTCAATTTAAGGGGCCAATGGGGTGGGGTGAAATTCTGGGGGGAAAAAGGAGAGAAAGTGTCCTAACTGACTGACTAACTCACACACTCATCAAATTCAAGGAGGGGGGGGGGGGGAGACAGCTTAAAAATAAGTTAATAGGCGTTCGAGCGTTTCTTCATAAATCCAATTTAAGGGGCCCATGGGGAGGGGTAATATTCTGGTAAAAATAATTGAAAGAAAATGTCCTGTCTGACTCACTCACTCATCATCGCCCAGCGAAAACTATTGAAGTTGGAAACATTAAATTTTAGGAATATTTTCGCTGTATGTCGAAAACGTCAACTAAGGAAGTATTTTTGTTTACTCGGGTTCTGAAGAGGTGTTAAGGGGGTAAACGTGCATTTCATTGAATTACGATATCTCATGAGTTGTTTCTTTGGGGATGTGATATTAGGCATATAAACTAATCATTAAAAATAAGCAGACATATGTCTAAGGGTTTATCGATGTGGTGTATATTATGAGGTGAAAGGGGTGAACATTGGGGGTTGAAGGATTCTTAACGGAACGTGTATCTCTTAAACGACATATGCGAGAAGTTTGTAATTCATCGAAATAACAGCTTAAAATATAAGTCAATAGGTGTTCGACCGTTTTCTTTTTCATAAATCCAATTTAAGGGGCCCTTGGAGAGGGGTGAAATTCTGGAAAAAGGAAAAACAGGAAAGAAAGTGTTCTAACTGATAAACTCACTCACTCATCAAACTCAGGGAGGAAAAACAGCTTAAAAATAAGTAAATAGGTGGTCGACCGTTTTTCGATAAATCCAATTTAAGGGGCCCATGGGGAGGGATGAAATTCTGGGGAAAGAAGTCCACTAAGGAAGGATTTTTGGATATTCACTCAACATCCCCCAGTCAAACCTATTGCAGTTAGAAACTTGAAATTTTGGGGATATGTTCGTTGTATGTCGAAAACGTCCACTAAGGATGGATTTATGGATATTCATGTTCTGAAGGGGTCTAAGGGGGTTAAACTTGCATTTCATTGATTAACAATATCTCACGAGTTGTTTTATTTGGGGATGTGATATTCGGCATATAAATTAATCAATAAAAATAAGCAGACATATGTCTAAGGGTTTATCGATATGGTATATATTATGAGGTGAAAGGGGTGAACATTGGGGGTTGATGGATTCTTAACGGAGCGTGTATCTCTTAAACGACATATGCGAGAAGTTTGTAATTCATCTAAATAACACCTTAAAATACAAGTAAATAGGTGTTCGACCGTTTTTTTTTCATAAATCCAATTTAAGGGGCCCTTGGAGAGGGGTGACATTCTGGAAAAAGGAAAAACAGGAAAGAAAGTGTTCTAACTGATTAACTCACTCACTCATCAAACTCAGAGAGGAAGAAGAGCTTAAAAATAAGTAAATAGGTGGTCGACCGTTTTTCGTTAAATCCAATTTAAGGGCCCATGGGGAGGGGTGAAATTCTGGGGAAAGAAGTCCACTAAGGAAGGATTTTTGGATATTCACTCATCATCCCCCAGCCAAACCTATTGCAGTTAGAAACTTAACATTTTGGGGATATGTTCGTTGTATGTCGAAAACGTCCACTAAGGATGGATTTTTGGATATTCATGTTCTGAAGGGGTGTTAAGTGGGTAAACATACATTTCATTGAGGCATATAAACTAATCATTAAAAATAAGCTGATATTTGTCTCATGGTTTTTCGATGTGGTGTATATTATGAGTGAAAGGGATGAAAAGTGGGGATTGAAGAATTCTTAACGGAGCATGCATCTCCTAAACGACATAGGCGAGAAGTTTGAAACTCAGAGGAAAACAATCAGCTTAATAATAAATAAATAAATAAATAAATAAATAAATAGGTGTTCGAACGTTTTTTCATAAATCCAATTTAAGGGGCCCATGGGGAGGGGTTAAATTCTGGAAGAAAAACGTCCACTAAGGAAGGATTTTTGGATATTCACTCTCATCGACCAACCAAAATTATTAAAATTAGAAGAATGATATTTTGGAGATATGTTTGTTGTGTGTCGAAAACGTCTACTAAGGAGGGATTTTTGGATATTCAGATTCTAAAGGGATGTTAACGGGGTTAAACCTGTATTTCATTGAATAACAATGTGACACGACGATTACGCGAGCGAAGCCGCGGGTACCTGCTAGTCATATACAGTGTGGTCAACCAGCCCCTTATTTTTTTGGAGGAAGGCAACCCAACTAACGCGTATATCACAGTCATCCCAAAAACATTAGTACCTGCTCCTTTACGTCCATTGTACAACTTTACCGTTGAGTACATCCTCGCGAATATAGTATAAATCAATAGTGGCACTGTTCTTTCAATGACCTCAAATATACTGCTCAAAAAAATTAAAGCACCACTTTTTTCAAAGGCCACCAAATTTTGAAAAGTTGACCTACAAGCTCGAAATCTCAGTATGACGTTTGTCCTGACGCCTACCAAGCATACGCTTCAGCACAACTCCCCAACTTGAGTAGTTTCGGGGTAGCACCCCGAAAACCAGCCCATTTTCGAAAACCGCAAATTGAAGTTTGCGAAAAACGCTGCAGGACTTGTCGCAGGTTGCCAAAGCAGTCGAAAATGAATGAGTCTTGCTCTTAAAGGTTCCACAAACACGTTGAAATCGTTACATTTGACGTTTGGGCATTTTCAACCCCCTTCATCACCCCCTAAACATGGACTACCATTGGGGGCGTCTGAGAAGGTACCGGGTGTGTTTAACCACCTGAAAACCTGTACACCGTCCTCAGTTGCCGATTGCAGTAAGTTCTTAAGGCCTCCGGCAATGTCCACACCCCCTAACACCCTCAACTGGCATGGGACCAAACCACCCCTTCTCGATTCACCCCTAAGGAAGGTTTTAATCGAGATGTTTATCAGTGCTGCTAATGGGGGGGGTCTTCCCCTAATGTTTCAAAAAAGGAACTGTGCCTTTGTCACCACCCCTTCCCCTGCAACCCCCGTTTGTATGATTTTTCGACTCAGGCCCTTTTCAAGGGCTGAAACGACGTCTTAATCGCTGAAAGGGCTGTAAAGGTCCTTAGAAGTAGTGGTGACACGAAATCAACCCCTTTCGATCGATGATTGACATTCCGTCCCCCAAATTCGAAATTTTTGCACCCCCAACCCTCCCTGTCTGGACGCGTAATGCGTCAAGGCAGAGTTTTCAGAGTTGGATGAAAATGAAGCTTATGGCCTGCAATGGAGCCCAAAACAGCATGCTGGATAGAAATTCATCGGTAGGTTGGGAAACGGGACCAAAATTTTTCAAAAAAGTGTACAGCCTACAGTAAGTACGCCCATGCATAGGCAACCCACATCACGTCCGTGCGTGTGGGTTGCCTATGATCGGCAATAGGTTACAAAGTTTGGCAATGGGAGAAAAATGACGTGATGTGGGTTGCCTATGCGTTGGTGTACTTACTAGAGGCTGTTAACTTTTTGAAAACTTTTTGGTCCCGTTTCCCACCCTACCGATGAATTTCCATCCAACCTGCTGTTTTGGGCTCCATTTCAGGCCATAACCTTCATTTTGATCCAACTCTGAAAACTCTGCCATGGCGCGTTACGCGTCCAGGGAGGGAGGGTTGAGGGTGCAAAAATGTCAACTTTGGGGGATGGAATGTCAATCAAACATCGAAAGGGGTTGATTTCGTGTCACCACTACTTCTAAGACCTTTACAGCCCTTTCAGCGATTAAGACCTCATTTCAGCCCTTAAAAAGTGCTTGATTCGAAAAAACATACAAAAGGGGGTAGCAAGGGAAGTGGTGGCGACACAGGCGCAGGTCCTCTTTTGAAACGTTAGGAGAAGACCCCTCCATTAGCAGCACTGATAAAAATCTCGATTTAAACCTTCCTTAGAGGTGAATCAAGACGGGGTGGTTTGGTCCCTTGCCAGTTGAGGGTGTTAGGAGGGGTGAACATTGCCGGAGGCCTTAAGAACTTACTGCATTCAGCAACTGAGGACGGTGTGCAGGTTTTCAGGTGGTTAAACACATCCGGTACCTTCTCAGGTGCCCCCAATGATAGTCCATGTTTAGGGGATGATGAAGGGGGTTGAAAATGCCCAAACGTCAAATGTAACGATTTCAACGTGTTCGTGGAACCTTAAGAGCAAGACTCATTCATTTTCGACTGCTTTGGCAACCTGCGACAAGTCCTACAGCGTTTTTCGCAAACTTCAATTTACGGTTTTCAAAAATGGGCTGGTTTTGGGGGCGCTATCCCGAAACTACACAAGTTGGGGAGTTGTTCTGAAGCATGTGCTTGGTAGGCGTCGGGGCAAACGTCATACTGAGATTTCGACCTTGTGCAGTCAACTTTCCAAATTTGGTGGCCTTTGAAAAAAGTGGTGCTTTAATATTTTTGAGCAGTATATAATGCATGATTGAAACGACCGGAGCTCCGAATAACTCCTTCTTACGTTTGGACAGGAAGTGTCTACGAATAGATTCAATAAGTGCCAGCATTACACCAAGGTTCTCGGTAGCTATGGTGGTTAAATCAAGAATTGGTTAGAGTGGCGTCAACGAAGCCGCATGCTACTAGGTTCGAACCTTGAACTAGTGCTTTTTTTTTGGCTTAATGTCGTTTATTGTGGATGTATTATGGACGCATATCTATCTGTTCCAACGAGTGATTTTTTATTTGTTCCTCAAAAGCACCGTACTTATCCGATGGTACGCAGCCAGATTGGACGACGACATAATGATCTGTAGAACGAAAGCAAGGTATCCTGTATATTCAACGTAGCAAGTGTTCGAAATTTTGACCACCTTTGTTTAAAGGAAAACTTTGACTCACTCAGACGACCCACATAACAAATAGATTTTTGTTATGTGGGTAGGCTCACGACTAAATACATCAGACCGAAACTATAATTTCTTTCAACGTCGTCTGTGCGAAAAGCGCTTGCTATACACTTACAATAATAGTTAGTGAGGTTTTAAGGGGCGGAACTACGAGGACATCTGCCCCAAACATACAGTGAAAGAAGATAATTATAACATTATTGGTTTTACGTCCCTTTTAACTGCTCTGGCTTTTAGATACGCCGGGGTGCCGGAATTTTGCTCCGAAGGGGATCATCAACGTGCCAGTAAATCTACTGACATGGCTCCCTCGCATTTGCGCACCCTCAAATGCCAGATGACTGCGCCAGGATACGAACCTGCAACCTTGGGCACAGCAAGCGAGAACGTTACCGCTGAGCAAGGCAGTAATTACAGAACGTGTCATATTATTATAAATATTGAACTATTAAAATTCTAATTATCACGAATAGAGTCGCCTCCGTTGCGTAGTGGTCAGCGTGATTCGTTGCCAACCCGGACTTCCTGGGTTCGATTCCCGGCTCTGCCACGAAATTTGAAAAGTGGTATGAGGACTGGGACGGGGTCTACTCAGCCTCGGGTGGTCCAAATGAGTAGAGGGGGTTCGATTCCCACCTCAGCCATCCTCAAAGTGGTTTTTCCGTGATTTCCCACTTCGCCTTTGGGAAAATGCCGGGATGTTACCTACCGTACGGCCACGGCCGCCTCATTCCCTCTTCCTTGCCTATCCCTCCCGATCTGCCCCTCCCTTCCCATCCCTCAAGAGGACCCTGTTCGCTTTGCAGGTGAGGCCGCCTGGGTGAGGTGCTGTCCTCAACTCCCCAGTGTATCCCCTAGTAGAAATGTTTCAAGCTCCAGGACACTGCCCGTAGAGGCAGCAATGATGGAATCCCTCACTGAGTCAGTGGGAGAACCTAACCTGGAGGGTAAAATCGACAAAAAATAATAATTATTATAACGAATAGTATCCATCCATGGTTTTGAACAGTATTTAGGGAAAATAGCCATTTAAACGAGACAAGAAAATAACTTTCCCTATCGTCTTCGTAGATAATGTGAACAAAACTAAGTTGAAATCTTGCTGTACGAGGTAGGGAGGGTATAATAAAATAGTTAAAAAGAATTAAAAAATCTGCCGTTGGATAGTCTTGAACCCGGGATCTTCGAAAGAGCGAGCGGACGCAATAACACTTGCACACATTTCCAACACACTCTGGAGGTTTTTATTGCGCTTCTTATTAAAGCGTATGGTAAAATAATCAATTATTACAGTTAGATCTTAAATATTGATTGGAATGCATTCATTCAGTACCTGGCATGTTTTCTAATTTACTTAAAGCAAGTTTCGCGACCGCTTTACGTTAATAAGGCGACAGAACAGCAAATAATGCCCTCAGACGACAGCCCTTCGGTTTTATTTCATACAACTTAGCGTACAAAATGCTAGCGTGTGATACACTTCGGTCATACAAGCAGGTGTACTGACGAAGAGAACAGAATCATACATGATTTTGTACCAGCGATCACAGCAGCTTCCTTGCCAGCGAGTGTCGTGTGATATGGGCCTAAAGATATGCTATGACTATTTGTTAAAATTTAATAACAAAACAAGATGTTCGGTAAAGAACGTATAGCCTACTTTCTCCTAAATGCATGGGTATTGTTATAACTCTTTGTCCTTTTCAAGGAGTATAATTGAATGTTGGTTCCTGACATACAACGTGCTATACGGATACTATACATGAATATGATGTGCCCTTTGCTAGTGCTACCTCGGTAAAAAAAATCATTCAAATAGGTTTCACCGTGCTTGAATTGATATGGGGAATCGATTTGCACACATACATGTCCGCTATCTGCAAACTATTGTGCTGATGACCTTGAAGTTCAATCAAAACATGCTTCCCACAAAAAGGTATGTTGTTGAAAAATTTGGTAGAGATCAAATGATTAGGTTGTTCGTAATTTGATTTAAGCTTTTAACATTTGGGTGGCCGCCATTCCGTTTCCTTCAAGATGGCGGCGATATAAACATGACACTGAGGTGGCCTTTGCTAATGCTACCTCGCCACCAAACTCCGTTCCATTCGGTTTCACCGTGTTTGAAAAGATAGGGGGAATCGATTTTCACACATACATGACCGCTATCCGCACATTATTGACCTGATGACCTTGTAGTGTGGTCAAAAGATTCTCTACACACAAAGGTATGTTGTTGCAAAAATTGGTAGAGATCAGATTATTAGTTCGGTCGTAATTTGATTCAAGCTTTTAACATTAGGATGGCCGCCATTACGTTTTCGTCAAGATGGCGGCGATATAAACATGACACTGGAGTGCCCTTTGCTAGTGCTATCTCTGTACCAAATTTCGTTCAATTCAGTTTCACAGTGTTTGAATTGATAGGGGGAATCGATTTGCACACATACATGACCGTCATCTGCAAACTAATGGGCTGAGGACCTTGTAGTTCAGTCAAACGACGCTCGCCATATGACTTTATGTTGTTGCAAAATTTGGTAGAGGTCGGATGATTAAGTTAGTCGTAATTTGATTTAAGCTTTGAACATTTGGGTGGCCACCATTACGTTTCCGTCAAAATGGTGGCGATATAAAACATGACACTGAGGTGTTCTACGCTAGTGCTACCTCTGTACCAAATTTCGTTCAATTCGGTTTCACCGTGTTCGAATTGATAGGGGGCAGACATTCAGAGTACACACACTCACACACACATAGACACACAGTCACACACACACACACACACACACACACAGACAGACACACAATTTTTGGCCCTGTGTAGATCTCATAAGTCTACTTCATTGTTTGCAAAAATCGAAAGTATGCTAATAATACCATGGGAATTTCTAAGGAACACGTATACTTCGATGCAAGCACTGGCGATCAGAATATCCTTCGATATGTTGTTGTTTCGTTTCATTTGAGGGGCTAGAACATCGCGGTCATTTAGCCCCGTTTACTTGGGTGTGTGTGTAGAATTTGTCTGATAACCTGAGTTATTGCGGGCTTGTAATAGTGTGTGCATTTGCAATTAAGGATTGGGAAGGAGGCGGCCGTGGCCTTAAGATAGATTCCGTCCCGGAATTTGGCCGGAGTAGAAGTGGGAAACCACGGAAAACCATTTCCAGGGTGGCTGAGGTGGGAATCGAACCCACTTCTTCTCATATTTGCTTCTCGAGGCTACGTGTACCCAATTTCAGCCCTCAGACAAGTATTACATTTCTTGATAGAGCTGGGAATCGAACCCGGACCTCCGAGCAACACTTCGATATGTTATGTTAATATTCATGCCAGTTTTTAAATTTTCTGCCATTACAGGTCACGTGGCATAACGTACCAATTCGATCGTATTTTCTTTATAAATCATCTTAATTCAACGTACCCTTCACAAAAATACGTCGTAAGGCAATAATGTGGCAATGTAGTTACATCTCGACTAAAATGGAATGTGGGCTTTCGTTAAAAAAAAACAGTATGCCTACTATTGGATTCGAAGCAGCATTCTACCCGCTCGCGCCCACTACGTACGGTAAGGCTTTAAACCTCTCAGCCACCAACACGTGGCAAATACCGCACGCTAAACGTGCTGTAGTTACTATAGCCGTCCCACCTCAAACGTTTAAGTCCATCTCAAGGTCTTCAATCACGGTTTATGGTGTTGATTTAGCTTTCTACTATTACAGATCACGTGGCGTAAGCTATTAATTCGATCGTATTACGTGTATGTGTGTTATTTCAAGGAGCAGTAAGTCATATGTTAGTAGAATGGGCCATAGTATTTGGCGGGGAAAAGTTTAAGGTCAGTTTTTCTTTGCTAGACCCATGACCCAATTACATTGCTGTCACACAGTCAGAGCGCAGAGCAATATCGACCATCGGGAGAATTAAGATGTTAGTTGGGTTTCATAAAACTAAATAATAAGGGGCGGGTGGACCACACGGTATATTATTTCAGTAGTATAGATCCCTCCTGCGGGGCTCACAAGCGACCGATCGTGACAAATAAGCATTAAAATGAAATAGAATAGTTATTAGCAGTGACGAATAGCACTCTAATTTCATAAATATCTATAATTTTGTGAAAAATTACTTTAAATAATGTGCGAAGTGTGCGATTTGCAGATACTGTTGCTGTAGGATAATACGCTTCATAATTGCTGTCCATTTCACATTTTGGCCGCTGTGACACCTGTGCCATGTCATTTTAACATTCTGAGGTCTTTCCTTCATCATTTTGCATGGATTTCAGAAACATTAAATCAAAGGGATGAGCACTCAAATCGTATAATTTCATAAAATCCGGTGAGTGTTATGATGATCCAATTTTCAGTGATTGGCTTCTTAAGTCTGGGAGCGTAGAACTTGGAACTCGAACTGAATTAATGTTGGTTGGTTGGTTCTTAAGTTTAGGGGCTGCGACAACGCGGTCATGTAGCCCCGTGTACTTTGGGTGTGTGTAGAATCTGTCTGATAACCGGTGTTAATTGTGATGACTGTATTAGTGTGTGTTATCTGTTTTTTTAATTCAAGTAAGGAATGAAGACTTTTGAATTTTTCAAATAGTTCCTACTTCTGCTGCAATACGCCACCTTCAACGACTACTAGTTCAGAACTTAGCTACCAGACGCCACCGCAGTCGGCTGTTGGCAACGAACGTAGGAACCTAAGAGCGTTGTTTACATTCTTAACCTAATTTAGCTTCACACAGGTGTAATTAGTGGAAGGTTCTTTAACATGCCATAAATCTATGACATGGGACGGTCGGCTTTACTTCCCCTACGAAGGAAGGTATACTGAGGGATTTTTAACGCTCTTACAAATCCGACGACTTCGGCCGGATTTAAACCCACGATCTTGGGCATAGAAGCTCAGCATGCTACCGACTACGTCACCAAAGCCGCCTGATTAATGTAAACTGTGTTCTATAATCATTTGGTTGAAATAAAAACATAACAACCCTTCTCATTATCTTTTTAATTATTTTTTTATGAGTACCATGTTTCGACTTCCGGAAAATTTCGACATATCTTCGCGTTTCACATCCCCCAGACCCCAAAACCACCGTCAGTTCAAAAGTTTATATATAATTTATGTACGGTATTATGTATGTATATCAGTTTCTTGTGGACGCGATAACTGCCGTAATTTTGCACCAATCACTTTGAATTTTTTACCGAATATGTATACCTATAAAATCTCGGTCAAATTTGTTACTGGGCTAAATCGGACGAAGGGGGTGGAAAAGGGGGATTTTTTCGAAAAAGGGAAATATTGCTATAACTCTCTTAATATATGAGATATCGAATCCGTTCAAAGTTCATACTATGTGTCAGATAAAGCCCAAAAATGTATGTTTGAAGAGTTTCTTTTATAGCACCAACCATTGGCCAAATGGGTGGGAAAATATGGGGATTTCGGGAAACATTAATCATATCTCTCTTAAGAGGCACAATATCAAAACCGTACAAAATTGACAACATTCCCCTAATAATTACCTAAAACTTTTGTCTGAAAGAATTTTTGATACGACCCACCATTACGCCAAGGGATGAGAAAAATTATTTCGGAATTACAAGAAAATGCCAAGAGCTATCAGAGGTTGCCATGACAACACTACTAAATTGATGAGGGATGAGCCATCAGACGTTGCCATGACAACGCACTTGCACGAGATCACATTCAATTTTTCATCTGACTAACAAGGGGAGGATACAATGCATGGGTCACCGATTCGAACCATCTTTAGTACACGTGTAGGGCATGGCTAGGTGTATACCAGGTGCAAGTAGTAAGGTGCGCTCCTCAGCCGATTCCGAGAAATTAATTATTAATTATTCGTAATTGCTGTAGCGTGTTCATGTGCGCTGTACGTTAACATTGAGACAAGGCGCCCATAGTGCAGCGGCAAGAGCCCTGCTTCGTAAGCGTAGGATCACTGGTTCGAATCCCACCGGTGAGCATTTTTTATTGTAAACATAGGCAATTCGTACAACAGTAGGTGTCGTGAATAATGTTCATTTTGCAGTCAATTGTAATAGCGTGTTATGTGAGCGGGAAAGGGGAGTGGGAATAAATCTTACAGGAGATTACATCCTCGTCACGGAATTTGAATGCGGTCCACTTCCATCGGCCTTCGTAGGCACCGGCACATCACTATAACGTGTAATATCCGAGATCGCACAATTATTCCCAGTCTTATGATGTTGCTACCTCAAGAGCCGAGGAACGAATGCGGCATTCAACGTTTCCTGGGTGAACCGTTTATCCTCCTGCCCACCGTTATCGTTAGGTCCGAACACTGTAGCAACAGAGTATCGAGAAGGCAGTGCGAGAACAGAGTAACAAAAAGGCAGTGCGAAAGTACAAATATCAAGTAGGCAGTGAAGAAAAAAAAGTCTTGGAATTGTTATGTATTATGAGTGTGTAAAAAATTAGAAATATTTGTGTATTGAGGAATGTCATGAATAGTAAAAAAGGTAACACAACCAATACCCATAGCATGAGACACTATTTGCGGGGTACGGACTGGTCTGATGGTTCACTGACGTGCAATGAACGGAACAGACTGGGCCTTCAGTGTATAAACGTCTACATATAATAGAGTACACCTGACCATTTAAATTACAAATGTATTTGCAATGCCCCGACTGTACATTTTGTAATGTCACAAACGTTCAACCCCATACGATGATTTCAGAATCCCATTTCCCGCCCACATAACACGTTATTACAATTGACTGCAAAATGAACATTATTCACGACACCTACAGTTGTACGAATTGCCTATGTTTACACACAAAAAAAAAGAAGCTCAACGGTGGGATTCGAACCAGTGATCCCACGCTTAAGAAGCAGGGCTCTTGCCGCTGAACCATGCGCTCCTTGGCTTTAAGGTAACGTACAGCGCACATGAACGCGGTACAGCAATTATGAATAATTAATAATTAATTTCTCGGAATCGGCTGAGAAGCGCACCTTACTACTTGCACCTGGTATACGCCTAGTCATGCCCTACACGTGTACTAAAGATGGTTCGAATCGGTGACCCATACATCGTATCCTCCCCTTGTAAGTGTGAAGCGGCTTCGGTGACGTAACTGGTAGCATGCTGAACTTCTATGCCCAAGGTCGCGGGTTCAAACCCGGCCGAAGTCGTCGGATTTTTAAGAGTGTTAAAACTCTTTCAGTATGCCTTTCTTCGGAGGGGAAGTAAAGCCGGTGGTCCCAAGTAATACATTTATGGCATGTAAAAGATCCTTCCACAGACAAAACTAGTTTGAAGCTAAATTGTTAGGTTAGATTTCGTCGGAACGCTCTATCAAAGTTCCAACGTTCACCACTAGGTATTATTGTTATCTGTTGGCAAAAGTTGGTACTTGAATTTGAACGGAACTTGTAGCTCACCCCATGGGTGTCCGCTTGAAGTAGCTACAGACTCATGCGAGCCGAACATGTTCTCGGACAGTCCCGGCACTAAAAGCCATACGATAAATAAATAAATTTACTATGTTTATAGAGGCTTGTGCTAAGTCATGTATGCAGAATAATGTAAAATTAACGTATCAGTTTCTAGTGTTGCAGAGGAGCACGCTGTGTTATCTTTATTTTGAAGGTTGTTTGGAATACTTGTGATATTTCCATAAGCTTTGGAATTACTCATAGGAGTGGACTGCATAGCAAAGTATTGATCGATGTGTTTGTTTGAGAGAGTGTTTGGCACAGCTAACTAAATCTGTATAGCTGCTACATTTAGAAGGCAGTGGACACGTGACGCTACCGAAGAGAAACCTGTTATAATCTACGTATTTGTAGAGCCCCGGCACAGTTTATCAGACGATTGGAATTTATGAGACGAGTAAAGGCTTTGCTTCGACTAATACCAGTCCTGAGTTCGAAGAATGTTAGAACCACAGCCGATTTAACGCTGCACTTTTGTCATGATATCAGAATAACCAATGGATATCCAACTCTCATTATAATATTTCAAGAGAGATTTCCAGTCATGATTTTATTTATTAAATGTAAGAGCAGTACAACTCCACGTTAGTTATGAATGACCTGAGATTGTATGACGCAGGCCGATGTTATTTTGTGTGTATTTTTAACCGTAGATGCTTTATTCCTTCGAGGTTTCCCGCTGTTAGAGCGAGGCTGTGTTATTGGAGGGAGGTGACATGAGGCCAATTTTGCTCAGTCAACCAAAAGCTGTTGGAGCCATTATGTTACGTCACAGGACGATGTGTTTTGTGGATCGCTAACGTGTACAACCTGAGAACTATTTTTCTCATATTAGACTAGAGTTTTTACGCCTGGTCAACACATGTTATGGAGTTCTACATCGATTTGAATACTCGATGAGGGATTAATATTTAATTTAATAATGGAATTTAAAAATCATGATGCATAATTCTTTGACTAAAATAGAACCTAATTAATGGAATTTAATTAGTTTGTGGTTGTTTATTTTGATATTTCGGTTCGTTAACGTAGTCTTATACGACGTTCTTTCACGCTTCGGCGGACATACAGGTATCTTAAGACACGTTATATAGGACTGTTTTACACGATCTTTTCAGACCACTGACTGTAATCGCTGTAGCAACCTGGAGGCACAGGCGATTAGTAATCACGCGATGTGAGTCGTGGTTTTAACTACGCTTCCGCCACCGTAATGAACACAAGTAGATGACGATTTAAACGAACTGCATTATTTTCATGTTGGTAGGCATGCATAAATCATTGACAATATGAGTGTTGTGTTATGCAATCATTTCTTGTTGTATGCACCTTCCATGTACCCTTGTATGTGTAACAACTTTCCTCTCGGTTGCTGAATATTTTTTGTGGGAGTGATTTTGGAAAAGGGACGGAAATGTGTAACAGGAAACCGGGGAAGTGCACGCTATTTGATTTGACCAATGAGCGCGCGCGGTAGCGGAGAGATGGCTGTGAGATGGTGCCAACCCATTTCACGTGAGGTGACGCCCCCTCTTTTCCTATGGCTCCTTAATTTAACGAAAGGACCCAAAACTAATATGTCATCGGCTTGTTAATATCTCGCGAACCAATAATGCTAGGTGTCTTAGGACTCGGGGTGGCGCCCCCTGTTTTCCAATAGCCCCCTTAATTTAACCAAAGGACCCAAAACTAAAATATCTCGCGAACCAACAATGTTAGGGACTTGTATGAGCTGTCCTAGGAGTTGGGGTGACACCCCCCCAATTTTCTATCCCCCTCTTAATTTAACAAAAGGACCCAAAACTAAAGGGTCATCGGCTTTTTAATATCTCGCGAACCAATAATGCTAGGTGTCTTAAGACTCGGGGTGACGCTCCCTGTTTTCCTATAGCCCCCTTAATTTAACCAAAGGACCCAAAACTAAATATCTCGCGAACCAACAATGTTAGGGACTTGTATATTGGCTTTCACGGCCAGTGAATTAAAACTCAGCAATTCTTCTAGGTTTGTACCGTGTCTTGAGTGGGGTTTCGCCTAGGACACCAAGCTGGCTCATCGGCGGGCTCTTGGTGTCCCCGCCCGGACCCCCACTTAGACAACAACACAGCCACTACCGTATTCAGTCCGTGAGCCATCAGTGTATATAGGAGCGCGTCTGGGCAAACTTGCGCACTTCTCAGATACAGGGTCTTTCACTCAAGATGCGGCCAGCCCAGCGCTCCAGGTAGAACGTGGGGCTATAAAGGTCAGACGAGCATATCGCAGCGCGCTGCTGACACAGCATATGTCATAATTAAGATAAGGAAGAAGTGCTGTTGGAGCCTCCGTGGCTTAGGCGGCAGCACGCCGGCCTCTCACCGCTGGGACCGTGGTTCAAATCCCGGTCACTCCATATGAGATCTGTGCTGGACAAAACGGAGGCAGACAGGTTTTTCTCCGGGTACACCGGTTTTCCCTGTCAAAATTTCATTCCAGCAACACTCTCCAATATCATTTCATTTCATCTGTCATTCATTTAATCATTGACAATATGAGTGTTGTGTTATGCGTCAGGCCTCGGCAGCCGGCACAGTTCATATCCTCGCCGCTAGATGGGGGCTTCATTCATTCCATTCCTGACCCGGTCGGAGACTGGAAGCAGGCTGTGGATTTTCATTTTTCAAGAAGTGCTCTTGGATTGAATTTTCGGAGCAGTGCGGGACTTCGCAGTGCAATTGCAATGCAGGGTTTACCGAGTAAAGTTGACTTTGTTATTTCGTTTATAGCCTATTTAATGTTATAAGTGTTATAAGTTTATAACGTGTGTACGTGTTAGTGGTTATTGATTAATTGTTATTGTGTTCCAAAATTTTATAACGTGTTATTGCTAAGTGTTAAAGCATATTGGTTCAATAATGCCTCAACCTGCGTGCACATTAGAACATAAGATTTTCATGTACGACACTTATGTATTGACGAATTCCTGTAGAGAAGTTAGAAGGCGGTATATAGGAAAATTCCCAGGTGCGACCATTCCAAATAGAGAAACTGTTAGAAGACTTGTCAACAAATTTAGAAGTACAGGTTCGATTCTGGTTGGAAAACGAGGAGTAAAAAAGCGAGTGCTTACTGAGGAGAAATTAGGCGAGGTAGGGGAAATGTTACAACGTACTCCTACAAAATCACTCAAAAAACTTTCGCAGCAAACACAAATTTCGATTACCTCAGCGTGGCGGGCTACAAATATGTAAAAATTGAAACCATACAGGATTACTGTTGTTCAAGAGTTGCTTCCACGTGATAATGAGAGCAGGGTAAATGTTTGTAACTGGGTTTTAAGGGGTGTTGATGATGGGGTACTTGATCCGAAATTAATAATATTCTCTGATGAAGCATGGTTCCATTTAAGTGGACATGTTTCAAGTCAGAATAACAGGTACTGGTCTTCAGAAAAACCTGTTAATTTCATACATCAAACACCCCTACATGATGTGAAAATGGGAGTGTGGGTGGCAGTAACAGCAGACAGGATAATAGGGCCTATATTTTTGAAACCACAATCACTGGGCAGAGATATAGGGATGGCATTCTCGTGCCATTTTTTGAACAATTGACGGACACTGAATGCCAAACTGGATATTTCCAGCAGGACTCTGCAACTGCGCATAAGGCTAACGAGTCATTAGATTTAATTGAGGAAATTTTCGACAACAGGGTAATTAGTAAACCATTGTTGCCCGCAAGATCCCCAGATCTTACGGTTTGCGATTTTTATTTACGGGGAAAACTGAAAAATAAGGTTTATGCAACAAACCCTCACACTCTAGATGAACTCAAACAGAATATAACCAAAGAAATTGAGGCTATCTCGGTAGACGAGCTGAAGCGTGTAAATGAAAATTTCCTTAGACGATGCCAGAAATGTGTAGATGCAGGTGGAGGACATTTCCAACATCTTCTGTGACAAGGTGGGTAATTATTTTACTTTGATTATGTGTTATTATGTGTACTCGTTATTTACATGTGATTTGTACGGGTGCTCTCTCGACCCTAAGCTCAGCGAACTGCCTCTACGCGCCGCCAGCAGCTCGCTGAGCTTAGGGTCGAGAGTCCGAAGCATCAATCCACAGCACTTCCTTCCTTATCTTAATTATGACATATGCTGTGACAGCAGCGCGCTGCGATATGCTCGTCTGACCTTTATAGCTGCACGTTCTACCTAGAGCGCTGGGCTGGCCGCACCTTGAGTGAAAGACCCTGTAGCATTCTTTTAAATACGGTACGGTACTGTCGGTTGTTTCTTTATTGAATTCACTTAAATCTAATATTATAGGTGGTGGTTCTGCTTTCAATGGAGGGAATGCGGTGTCTCTTTTAGTTCTTGGGGCAATCTGAGGAACTGAAGAATTAATTTCATGTAAGTATTGTGAGAGTGTAATGTGGAAGGGTATATGCCTCTTTTGTTGCAGGGGATAGCGTTGAGGCGAATTGCGTGGGGAAATATAAGCATGTGCTCTGCAGTGCGGAGAAGCTGCTATCTTTACTGCGTAGTTGATAGTCAGTTGTTTTCTGCGAGTCCTGACCGGGGGTTCATTAGGTGGTGTTGCAGTTTACCTTAGGGATAGCATAAAGTATAGTGTGCTAAGTCAGTCTCCTGGTGAATATAATAAGAGGCCTGAATACATTATACTTGACATTTCTCTTACCGAAACTAAAATTCTCTTTGCTTGTGTGTACCGTCCACCGAAAGCTGGCTACCTAGATATTTTTCTGAATGACATGTACAGGTTCATTCTTGATTATAAATATGTTTTTATTGTTGGGGACGTTAATGCTCGGTTTGGTAGTGGAGCTTTTGAAACTGAACAGGTATGTGATGTGCTCTGCTCCTGTAATGTTGAATGTTTACCATTCGATACTACATTTCACACAGCTACTTGTGACAGCTCTCTCGATATTATCTCTTCAAACTGTAATGACCTCGTTGTTGACTACGGACAAGAACCAGCTGCTGGATTCTCAGCCCATGATCTTCTGTACGCAGTGTTTTCTCTATCTACCCCGAAACTTCGACCAAAATCAATCTTTGTACGTGACTTCAGCAAATTTAATTTAAATGATTTTAAAACGGATGCAGAATTACTCCCTTGGCAGAATTTCTACCAATCCACTGACATAGATGAGAAAGTGACTCTATTTAATGATTGTGTACATAAACTCTATGATATGCATGCACCGCAAAAGAAAGTGGATATAAAACATAACTCTGCTCCGTGGATCAGTAAAGAAATCAAAACGCTTTTAAAGAAACGTGATAACGCACGTAGAGCATTTATTAAATCTAAACTTACCATTGACTATGAAGAGTACAGAATTCTGCGTAATAAGACAAAACAAACAATCAGGAACACAAAAGTGAAATATATGTACAACCTCTTCAGTGACTGCAAAACCACCTCCGCCAGATGGCGTGCTGCAAAATCATTGGGAGTTGGTGCCAGTTCAGTCACTGCTGTTGAGATGTCTGTCTCTGCATCACAATTAAATGAACATTAATCAAATGTTGCCTCAATTGGTGATGCATTAAGAGTATCAGAGACCGTCATGAAATACACATCCATCCCTCCCCCTGCCCATGATTTTTTTTCTTTATGTATGTTTACCACACCAGATTGTGAAAGCCATCAAATCAATTCGTACAAAAGCAAGAGGCCCTGATAGCATCCCAATTTCTCTTATTTCTAACTGTCTTGAAGTATTTCTACCCCCAATTATCCATCTATTTAATTTCTCTCTACAAAGTGGAGTATACCCGTCTCTTTAGAAGTGTGCTAACATACGTCCAGTGCCAAAAAATTAAAAACCCCACTAGCTGTAGTGACTTTAGACCACTAAATATCCTTTGTGCCCTTAGTAAAGCGCTTGAGAAAATAGTTCACGAACAAGTATGTGAATACCTAAATAAATTTAATATCTTCAATCCTTACCAATCTGGGTTTAAAAAGGGTCATAGTACCACCACTGCATTGTTCAAGGTCAGCGATGATATACGCTCAACTATGGACAAGCGTCAGCTTACAATCCTATGTCTTTTCGATTTCAGTAAGGCTTTTGACTGTGTGAATCACAATATACTTCTTGCAAAGCTGAAATCTTTTGGCTTCTCTCAGAGTGCTCTTTCCTGGTTCAAATCCTACCTTTCCATGCGTACACAGAGAGTGGTCCTCGCGGATGGCTCCTCCTCAGACTGGAAATTGGTAGAAAGTGGAGTACCTCAGGGATCTGTCTTAGGTCCACTATGCTTCTCGCTATATATAAACGATGTTTCTAATGAATTCCGAAATAGTTCTGTTCATATATACGCTGATGACCTCCAAGCCTATTTTCACCTCACGCCTAACACTGCATGTGATGTATAAATCTGGTTAATGAATACATTGACAGGCTTTGTGAATGGGCCCTAAATCATAATCTTAACTTGAACATATCTAAAACACAACTTATATCCATTGGATATACAAAACTTCTAAATTCAGTACATTTTAATTCACTACCACCCATCAAGATACTAGATAATAATATTAAATATAGCAACACTGTCAATAATCTCGGAGTGATACGTCTAACGTGGTAAGGAAGGTTGTATCAACTATGCATCTCCTGAAAAGAACTGTTTCTTACACCCTACCTAACATACGTAAGCTCTTCGTCCAGACTCTCATTTTTCCAATCATTGATTATGGCACTGCTGTACACAATGATTTACCAGAAACACAGAACATCAAATTACAAAGAGTCCAGAATGCATGTGTTCGGTACATTCTGGATGTAAGGCGAGATGAACATATCACACCTTACTACGTGCAGCTGAAATGGCTGAAACTCCACGAGCGCAGGCAGTTATCAGTTGCCATTCTGACACATAAAATATTACATACCAAGACCCCGTTATATCTCTACAATGCCTTTACACCAATGCATTCTGTTCATAATCGAGAAAATAGATACACAAAATTAACACTCCAGATTCCTATACACCGAACCATGAAGTTCAATAAATCTTTTGTTTGCACCGCCTCACGCCTCTTCAACACCTTCGATTTATATAAGTTCGTCAACATTGCAAGCACTGCAGCTTTCAAAAGACATCTTTCATCCTGCTTCTTGGAGCAGTATACCTCTCACATTTGATTACTGTATTATGTTAAAATACTTTTTTAAAGTTCAATTATAACACAAGGACAATAGCTGACAACCTGTCTACTTCAATAGCTTTTCTTGTACAGTATATGGTGTTTGTTTTTCGGGCTGATAGTCTGTATGCACTCTCACTCTTTTGCATATAATTTTTATATTATCATTAGTATTATTATTATTATTATTGTATTGTTACTATCTTTTTGTTACTATAATTGTTAGACTATGATTATTTATATCGTGAATGTAAGTGAAATGTTTTATTTTTATAAGCCCTAATCTTATTTTATGTAGGGCGCTACTGTAAAGGAGCTTTTAAGCTCTAAGTGTAGCCGTGAAAATAAAATCAATAAATCAAATCAATAAATCAATTAATAAGCTGGAAGTCGGGCTAGTTTTGAATGCTCCCAAGACAATCCTGAGAGATGTGTTTTGGATCGGGTTAAGAATTTTCAGTGAGGATGCTGTGCCAGAACCATAATCCAACTTGGTGCGAATTATGGATTTGTAGGTGCACATTAATACATGAAGATCTGCCGCCAGTGCTTTGAGCACATTAACACGATGTAGGCAATCTTTTTTCACTCCTTTTAGATGAGAGTTCCATGTTAATTTTCTGTCAAATGTCTTTCCTAGTATTCTTATTTCAGTTATTCCCCTTGAGCTATGTAGTTCTGGGCAGTTATTACCTTTCTTTTGTTTGGTAAATAAGATGCATTTGGTCTTGGTTGAAGAAAATGTGAAGCCTGTGTGTTTTCCCCATTTGGCAACATCTTCAAGAGAACTTTGCATAATTTCTTGGGTGGTTGACAGGTTGCGACCTCTGCAAAAAAATAGGCATGTCATCAGCAAATAGACAGGCCTTTACCGGAGGGTTAACACATGAAATGATGTTACACTCAGAACTGAGCCCTGTGGGACACCATTTTCAAAATTGACTTCTTGTGATAGGACACCGTTTGCTCGAACTTGAATCCGTCGGTCTTGAAGGAAGTTATAGATAAAACTGATCATATTTCCCTTAATATTATGTTGCAGTAAAGTTTTGATGACGTGAGTTTTCCACACCATATCACACGCTTTATGAATATCTAGGCAGACTGCAAGGAGGTGTTGTCCGTTGTGAAAGGCATCCAGGATTTCAGACTCTAAAAGATACTAAGGTGTCAGCTGTTGAATGGAACTGTCGGAAGCCACACTGTTCTGCAGTGAAGAACTTCTGCTGTTTTAGAACCCATTTTAGTCTTTTATTTATTACTTTTTCCATTATCTTGCAAATAGTGCAAGTTAGAGCTATTGGTGGATAGTTGTCTGGTAACATGTGATCACATCCGGACTTGGGTAGTGGAATTACTATAGCTTTTCTCGAAGCATCTAGAAATACTTTCTGAGAACAAATGAAATTAAATATTTCAGTGAGGTATACTATGCCTTCAGGAGGAAGTTCTTTCAAGAAGTCATATATAATATCATCAGGACTTGGGCGTGTACTTCGGCAGCTTTTTATTTCAAGTAGTACTTCAGTAATATTGAGTTTATCGTTGTAGCGTTGGTCAGTATTTAAATAGTTGTCCGATTGTACGGTAGATCAAAACAATTATCACGAGAGGATAGAAATTCTTGTTCATAATTGGAATCACTTGAAATTTTCTCAAAGTTTTCTGCTAATGTATTTGCAATGTCGTGATGTGTAATTGAAACTGATCCAGGTGTTTTATTGAGAGCTATGTTACGTGAGGGTTTAAGTTATTCTACGCAGGTGTGTTTTGTGGGGTCTGGTGAGAAAGAGATGATACATATGTTAACCATGAAACTCGTTTATTCTCTTTTATGACTTTTCGAGCTGCGGCGCGATTTTCTTGGAACATTAACTTGTTCTGTAGAGTGGGGTGGTGTTATATTTGTAGAAAGCTTTGTTTTTCCCCCTAATTGCATCCTTACAGGAGTCGTTCCACCAGGGAACTGATTTTCTGTAAGTCACACCGTTAGTCCTTGGAACAGTATTGTCTGCGGCTTTAAGTATAGTCAGTAATGCAATTTTTGAAGAGGGAAGGTGGAGGTAATCTGTATAACTCTGCCTTGATATTTTCCCTGTATTCCTGCCAATTGGCAAGTTTGGTATTCCATTTATTTGGATAGACTTGTGGGTGGAGCTTGTTGTTTCCGCTTATTATGACTGTAAAATGATCACTTCCAAAGAGGGTTTTACACGCTAGCGACGTATATATTGTTGCTTCATCTGGAGTGCTCAGACACAGATCTATGGTACTAAAAGTTCCATGCTGAATATCAAAATGTGTAGGGCCATTCGAGACTATTAGGATCAAATTTTCAGAATCTGGTAGTGATTCAATTACTCTTCCTCTTTTGTTAGTAGAAAGACAATTCCAAAGGGTGTTATGGGAGTTAAAATCCCCTAAGAGGAGGAATGATTTAGGAAGTTGATTTGTCAGATCCACTAATCCATTTAGGTCCATGTTCTGGCTACTGGGCAAATAAACATTACAGATACATAGGGAAAATGTTAGAAAGACTCTAACTGCTTGTTTCCAGTGGTATTTCTCTTTGAGGAATGTAAGTAGCAACCCCTCCACTTGCGTGAATAGGATTATTGCGATTTTTGTGCTATGCTGTCAAATGACTCATATTAGCCACATAGTTGTCACTAAAATTGTTCTTGTAAACAAATTATTTCAGGTTGGTGTTCATTTATGAGTAGTTGCTTGCCGCGGTAGGTAAGTGGTTAACGTGTCGGTCTACTAACCCCAAGCTTGCAGGTTCGCTCCTGGCCGTGGTAGGTGATTTTTTTGAAAGGCGGCAAAAATTATGACACATATGTCATACGTTGTTGGCATGTAAAAGAACCCATTTGAATTCAGTAGGCCGTGTTCATAATGGCAAAATTAATCTCGGGAGTTTCTGCCAACACAAAGTTCCTCATTTCTCTACTAGAAAGCGCTATAGCGTTCAAGGAGCTTAGATATCAAACCTCCTTGACTTTCATAATGCTTCAAGGAACAACAAAATTCGACATGCAAGCTACCCTTTGGGTGTCAAATAACAAAGCTTGCACCCGGCACCCGAGGCCATACGATATTATTATTATTATTATTATTATTATTATTATTATTATTATTTATGAGTTGTTGTAGATATTCGTATTGAGGGTAATATCCGTTAATATTCCACTGCAGTATCCAAGAATTCATGATGGTTTTTTAAGAGACGTGTTTACTACCGTAGTTGTGATCCATATCGGTTTCTAGGAGTGTCTGATCTGGAGTATTACTTTCTTCATTAATGACAGTGCCTGGTGCTCTGGTTTGTAATGTTTTTATCTTGATAATAGGGGTATAGTTTACGGAGGGTCTCGATGAGGTCTTCAACACGGGAAGTAAAGGATAATGTTCCTTTAGTATTCTCAAACAAACTGTTAAGATGAATGAAGTTAAGAATAAAGTTTGAGGGATTAGCTTCTATTACTTTCTTGACAGAAAGAAGTTGTTCTTCAAGGTTGGGAGGATTCGATATCATTAATTTCTTCTTAGGCTGTTTAATGTCTTGTTTTTTTTTGTGTGTGTGTGGTCCTAGAGGAGGCAATTCATCATCTATTTTATCATCTCCCGGGATAGAAGAATTGTCTAAGAAGGAATGATCAGCCTTGGAAGTGTAATTTGAGGAGTCACTTGACGGTATGGGTCGTTTTATCCCGTGGGGTTTAATTAGGAGTGATTCTTTATTTCCTTCATAGTTTGGGATGGAATCGTTCGAGTTCCAGGACACATTCTGTTGATGAAGATTTTTAGAGGGAGTAGGTGTGTCATTAGAATGTTCAATAAGTTGTTGTGGGTCAGCAGTTTGCTGAGGGTCCATAGCTTGCTGAGAGTCCGTAGTTGCATCTACTGGGATGGAGATGTCCTCCTTGGAAGAAATTGATTGATGATTAGGTGGCTTATTGTTTTCATCTACAGGGTCTTTCACATAAAGTAAGAACGGCAAGCGGCAGTTTTGTTATCCGCTGCTGCAGTGACCTTGGCCGAGCTTGTGGCGCGCCACGGCCCCCTGATGTAGTATTGAAAGCGCGCGCATAGTACTTACTTGACCTTGGAATAAGCGTGCAGTCGCCAGTCTGAACCTCAGCTGCTAACATGGTGAGACAGTTATCATTGCAACATCGTATTTTTGTATGTTAAACTTATTTTAAGTACGGGACGGCTGGGCGGGTACGTGATGCATTTGTTCAGCAATTTCCTGATGAAGTGCCACCTTCAATAGCACAGATTCACGTAATTGTAAGTAAGTTTGACTCTACTGACTCAGTGCTCAATAAAAGATATAAAATAAGAGATCAGAAACATGACAGTGCCAGAACTCACTCGCGTCAGCCAGAATGTGGTTACCAGATACAATGCATGTATAGCCCAGGAAGGACGACACTTCCAGCATCTTTTATAAGTTAATATTTCATATAGGATTTTACACACGCTTAAAGCAGGGGGCCGTGGCGCGCCAAAAGCTCGGCCAAGACCACCGCAGCAGCGGATAACAACGCCGCCGCTTGCCGTTCTTACTTTATTTGAAAGATCCTGTAGAGTCTTGGGTAGTAGGGGACAAACTCGAGTCAGGTGACCTCCTTCTCTCTACAAGTAAAACAGGCGGGAACATCTGATGAAGTGCAGATCTAATAATTAGTTCCTTCCTAGCATATCTGTAATGCATTTGGCAGCTTATTGAAATCATCAGGTTTACTATATAGTTGTCGGCGGAAGCTGAGAATATGTGTGAATCCCGGAACATTAATTGCTGTCTTTAGGCTGGATATAGATGACATTGGTTCAATGCCCATTTGCTGTAAGGGTCCTTCAATAATATGGGCGCCCGCAGGATTTTTCTCAGAGGGGGGCCAAGTTATAATTTCCATTTCATTACCCCTCCCCCCAATTTTCGTTTCTTTTCTTACATGCTTCGTGAAATTCATTATTTGACTGGTGTGAAACCTTTGGCTGCTTTATTGCAAGATTGGGAGGAATGTTTTGTTTTTATTTTTTAGTTCACAGTTTTTGTCCATGGAAATTCGCGTTTCTTCTTTTGTGATTCACTGTTCATTTCTTAAAAAAGGTTAAAAAATGTGGTATCACCATGTATCGACAATAATATAAAAATCAAGCAGTTCATTAAAATGCTAATGTAAATCCAGTTCGCCTATTTGCTAAATAAAGTAACTGGAAGAGATATTTTCCGATATTTCCAAATTACTGAGTTAAATTAAACTGCGGAAATATCCCTACATCTGAATCTGCCTAATAATTCAAGTAGGGGAGAGCTAGGAGTCTGCCTCCCCCACCACTACTCCCAATGCGAGCCGATAACTCTCGAACCCGTGGTCGGAGATTCACGAATGAGGTGTCGTTGAACTGGGGCTAACGTCCTCTTTCCTATGGATCACTCGTTATACAGGGTGTCTATAAAAGAACTCCGGTGTATTGGGGCAAAATATTGTAATGAAGTAAACAAGTTATATTACTGTTTAATACATGATTGGAAAGGTTGCATTTTCAAGTTTTTTTAAACAATTTAATAAAGTTCAATATGAGTCTCGTTAGTGGCACGGCACACATCGTAACGGTAGTCCACCTCTTCCCATGTCCTGGCCAGCATGTCTGCGGGGACGGTTGCCACACAATTGATTATTCGTTCCCTGAGATGGCCAACGTCATGAATTTTCTCCACGTACACAAGATTCTTGATATGCCGCAGAATAAAATGTCCAACGGAGTCATATCAGGACTCCTTGGAGGCCATGGAATAGGTCCTTCCCTTCCAATCCATCTGTTGCCGAGTCGAGCGTCAAGTGCCTCACGCACACGCTAACTGAAGTGTGGCGGTGGCCCATCTTGTTGGAAGTGGACTAAACCCTTCTCCGCCTCAATGTCATCTAACTCAGGAAAACCATATTCCTCTAACATGTCGCAATAGAAATCACCATTGATATTTCTTTCAACACCAAACATTCACTTTAGGCGTGTCACGCTCACACTCTATGAACTCATGATGCGGCTCTGAACCCCAAATTCTGCAATTATGTCTGTTTACAGACCCGTTCACATGAAAAGTCGCTTCATCACTAAAAATAACATTTTTTTAAATCGTTATTTTTATCGATTTCGTTCAGCATAGAAACAGAAAAGTCTAATCTCTTAATCTGGTCTGCCGGTTTAATGTGGTGTAACAGTTGAATTTTGTAAGCCGTTAAACGAAGTCTTTTATGAACTACCTCATGAAATGTTGATCTTGGTAACCCCAACTCCAGACTGCGTCTTGTCAATGATTTCTTAGGGCTTCGAAGGCATGAAGCTCGGATTCTGTCCACATTCTCTTGTGACACACGCGGCCTACCCGGCGACTTCTGTTTCAAAACACTTCCTGTTTGTTTGAAAGCACTTAACCATTGGCGAATGGTTTTATCCAAAGGCGGGTCAAGACCATAATTACGTCGAAAGTTTCTTTGTACCGTAACAGAATTAGTTTCTATTAGCCAAATAACGCATTGAGCCTTTTGTTGCGGCGTCGCCATAGCGCGGCAATCCAGACAGCACCGAATGCCACTACGTTGTTTCAAGGTCAACGCTCCGCAGCGCTGCCAACTGTTGTTGAAAACATTCCCAATTTATATGAGTAAAACTTGATGAGCTACCGGTACTAGTTTCGGAGAAATTAACTACATTTTTCTATCTTCTACAGTTATTAAGATATGAATTTTTAAAACCCCGGATTTCTTTTATAGAAACCCTGTATTTTTTGTTTTTTTTTTTGTTTTCGAAAGTAGGTGTTAGTTTTAAAACCAAACATGATAGAATGTTGTTCCATGGCTCAAACGAACGGACTCTATGTCCTTTATTTTTTATAATAAAACGTTTTTATTTTTTACATTTTTTGAAAAATGTTCAATTTTGAAATTTGTATATTTTGGAAACTAAAGAGTTTACAAAAAATTTTGTTTGACATAAATGAATGGCCCTGACCCCCTCTACCCCCAAAATACATTTCAAGCCTGAAGGACTAAAACTGTGCAGTAATGTGGTAAGGCGGGTTCTACTCCCCACCCTACTTTCATATAAACTTTGCCGATATCTCCCGAACGCGTGGTCGTATTTTAACGAACGAGGTATTGTTGGCGTTGGAAGGACGTCCTCTTGGCTAAGAATGTGTGTTGGTAATTTAAAAAAATTGAAAATGTTTGTTTTTTGGATTGGCACTACTTTGGAAACGGTGAATTGGAAAAAAAAAAGTTTCTTGACGTTGATGAAAGGTGGGTATGCCCTCTAGGTGGGTAGAAAATTTCAAGGGTGTAGGAGAAAAACAAAATGATAGCCTACTTTCTCGCGAACATTGGTGATCATTGGCAAACGGATGGTCGGATTTTAACAAATGAGGTGTCGTTGGACTCGAGCTGACGTCCTCTTTCCTATTGTGCCCATTTAGCAAGAAATATGCCAATCACAGTATACCAGCGTAGCTCAATTCGGGATTTCGGGGCAGCGGTAAGTTCCCCCACTCTGTGACTCACATATTTTGGATTAATTAGAGGATACACTTGCAAAAATAACAACAAAATCAACTCCTATTTAAACATATTTAATTAATAAAATTAATGGCGCTACAAACATATTAACAATTTAATTACTGACCCAATAATCAACTGCTTGTTCCAAATGAACAAGGGATCACAAATAAAATACACAAATATTGTATTCAAAACCTGTGGTTTCCACATAAACCAACAATTCTTACTTAGTCTCACTTCCATAAAGCACTAACATTAAGTTTACATAACTCCGAGCTCTTTGGCTCCATGCATTTACATAATTATGGTGTCATTCTTGTACACCTCCAACACTATCTTTTATATTTTCTTATTTCTCAAAAACAAATATATAATTATATTTAAAATCTATGTTAATTATCTAACTCAATATTTTGGGCATGTCCACACATTCAGTCGTTATCATCTCTCTTTATTTCACAAATATATTAAGGTAATCAGAAAATCAATTGTGTACTCCAGAGCGTGAAGGTACTTGACACAGTCAAAAAACTATAGTTAGTCCCGAACTCAGTTGCCTTCAATCAACTCGTGGAATCCCACGTCCATACATTATTACAATAGGGATTGTTATTTATCTCTTATGTCTTAATAGACCATTATCATATAAGAAACTACGATCTGAACCGGCAAACGAAATATCCATCTTTAAGGACCTCGGTTCAACGCCCGGGTCGTTAACAACTTTAAACACTCCTGGTGTATTCATTTCTCTTTTACAACAGCTTACGAGACTGTCTCTGTTCCTTCTCGCTTTAAGAAAGCTAGACTCTACTACTTGGGATGCGATTTATGACACGTTAGGGTGACGGCGACTGCATGTCTGACCCAACGTTAGTAGCTATTTCCATGGCTTTCAAAACAAACCTTCCCATTATATCCAGTTCTGGGGAGACCGGGCTTTATTGTACCGTAACATTCAAACAACTATTCTTTGGTTCAAAGACCATTTTCGTATCCTTGGCATTTATTAATTATGAGAGGGTCCTCATTGATTGGGAAGATTAATACACATACGACGACGGAGAATTTCAGGGGCTTTTATCATAAGAAGATCCTGCATTCGAATCTCTTCAAGTGCCTCGGGAACCAATCCCGTACAGAGGACTTATACAAAATGCGATTTAGAGTCGGCCGTGGCCCAATGACATACGCTCAATAATACCATATATTAGCTCCCTTTTTAAATACATACACAATGCCTCGTGATACCATGTCACAAATAGAGGACTTATACAATTATCAATTCACTGCAATCAACTACCCTCCATAAGTAATGTACCAAGTATTTTAACCACTACGCGTTCCTAGCGTGACACTTCAATATTATATTTGCGCTCATTATGCGCTATGCATTATTTAAGCCGAAAATGTCTTCCCAAGAACTGATAAAATCTCTTTAGTAACAATTCATATTATTTTAATTCACATATTAATCTTTCCGTTGTCGATAAATCGCTCCCTGTTTTAAAATATTCCATTGAACCTCATCTCTTACACATACGTTAAGGCTTAACGTTCTTATGTTCATATCAATTTATTTGATTTTTATTTAACATTTCCATATTCAATTATTATTATTATCTTTATTCTTTATACAAGCTCAAAAGCTATTTCTTTCATATCTCAACTTTACTTTATTTCAATATCTTTCATGATAATTAATGATATTTCGCTTGCTCTTATGACATTTGTTAAATACATTAACCCTTTATTCACATATTTCCTCTACGGGATTTATTCTTTACACAATTATTTATAATTTCTCAATTTATTTTATTATTGTTCAGACCGTGTTCTTGATTATTCAGTATTTATTTATCAAAACACATCCCTTTCACTCAAAAACTCCGGTGGGTTTGTACACAATCAATTTCTGACACCAAAATAGAATGAATTTAGTACTCACATGTTTCCCGATCATCCCATGATCTTTAATCTGGTGCGGTGCGTCATTTTTGGGCCCACTTTGACCTTTTTACTCCATATTAAAGGAATTCATCTTACTTAAAAACACTTTTTGATATACATTTAAAACACTTAATATTGACGACATTTTTATATACTGATGTGTCCCTTTTGAACACATAATAAACACTAAAAATATTAATTTAACACACAATCTTGATTATTTTACACTTCACAATTCTCGATCACTAGGCCGTATTTCTGAGCCTATCACACGTGATCTTCTTAAATTCCCGTTTCCAAGGGTGAAATTTATTCGATGTCGGCTTCCTATCCTGCAGAATGCGAAAGTCCCGAAACATCTACTGTTCCCTGGAGTCCAATTCTGCTACTTCTATCCTGGATAACTGGCTATTTATCTATCTTGAACGGCTTCTTTGTAGATCTGTCTATCGATCCTAACGAAAGTCTATACGGATCGAGGTCTCCTCTAAGACCTATAGATTCAGTTTATAGCAGCTAGCACTTCTCGATTCTAGTACTATTAGAATTGTTCGCCTGCTTTCAGGAGATAATGTTTATAGTCTCCTATCGTCTTTATTTGAACTGTTTTATTATTCTGTTCTTCCCTTTTAGGTTTCTTTAATTTAAATAACAGTTTATCTGTCTGGTACGATACTTCCGTACGTTATGATCTATTCGTTCGTACATTTGACGACCTATCGCCTTTAAGTCCGATGTTCGCGGCCTGCTCTGACTATATCTTACGAATTTTCACTTTAACTTGTATACAGTCGGGCCTAAATCCTATAATTAGGATTTTCCTAATATTTCACTACGGCGATACTTTAAAATTTCGTCTTGACCACTCCTATGGAGGCAAGCAAGTCGTTTATACTGCGACGCCTGTGGCTATCGGATCTTACTTCTGCGGTGTAACACAGCGTTTCTCCCCTCAAGGAGTACTGGTAGCTGTTTTCGATGTAACGCAGAGTTACGTCCCCTCACGGACTGTCGGAATGACTACTTCTACGTCGTGGTGCAGCACTTCCCCTCACGGAGTGCTCGTAGGACTGCATGATTGGCTTGGAAACGCCCGAAGCTTTATACTGTTTTACTACAAAAAAATAAGACTCTAGCCTTTTCTGTGGTCAACTTCTAAAATAATGGTGCCACAACTATAAAAATTATACCTTCCGAAAGCTCGTCTTCTCAATGTCAAATGATCTTATTGCACCTAAGAATCGATCGTGCAATTCGGAGATATTAATTAATTTCTCGTCCTCAATTGTGTGGGTGTTGCATTCCTTTTGCTCTCTCCCCTCCACAGAGGCTTAGGTAATTCCCCAATGACGTCGTCTTACGTCGGCAGTTTTTTTTCTGCACAATATTTAAATGGTTTCTCGTTACTGAAAAATCTCTCATTCAAAATGATTCACTGTACTGTGCTTGTTTACTCATTATTATGCTCGTAAACGTGTTAATTTTAATTATTCCTCTTCTGGTGCATAAGCGACGTTGTCAATTTCCAGCAACGTAAGCTCGAATTCCGATTCAGGCTTCCTTGTCTATCACGGTGGAAATTTCCATTCAGTTATTAATACTCGTGACCAGCCCTCTCTTAAATGTCGAGTGGGGTGATCTCATCTAAGGAACATCTGTCCCTAGTCGCTTGCACAATGTTAAGCTATATCCTGGCTTAAAATCTCTCTCCATTCCTTTAGGAAACTGTACGTTTTTTTCATTTCTTCCTTAAGGACATGGGTTCGACCGTCATGGACCTGATGGCCCATGGGTTCATCTCTCCCCTCCTTAGGTAAATAAATTTTCGAAAATTCTTGAGGAAATTTATTTCAATTTAATTTCTATTTCTTTATTCGTCGAAGCGATCATAACGTCATCCGTATCTACTGTTGTTTTTACTTCTTTTAAGTCGTATCCGGTAATTGTGTAGGTCGGGTATGCTCTGTCCCTACCCTTTCTTTCTTTCTTTATTTGTCTGGACTTTAGGTTCCCAGAACCTCATTCTCCCTTACGGGTTTGGTCTATCCCTACCCGTTTCCTTATTTCATCATTTTCTTTTCTTAAATTGGAATTTTCTTCTTCAATAAATTCAATTATTTCTTTAATTTCCCAATATACTTTCTCCAATTCGCATTCGCACTCGAATGCTTGAGCTCTATTTTCTATTTCTTCCTTATTCTTGTTTATGTCAAAAGCGGATTCATCTCTAAATGTTTCCATGACCAGGGCTTGTTCATTTTCTTCATCAAAATCTTCGGGAGGGTAATATAATTTCAAATTTGCTGAATTCATGGTCACTTCGTGATCCGTTTCACAGTGCCGAATTCTATATGCGTTATTCCTCAAATCTCTGATTATCTGGTATGGTCCGTGGTACATTTTCTGGAACTTCTTGTACACACGGTTCCCTGGATCCGAAATGGCTGGTCTTTTCACTAACACCATTTCTCCTGCTAATAATGGTCGATGATACCTCTTATGCCTATTTCTTCTCTGCCTCCTGTCGGCTTGAGCTTTTAGATGCTCAAAGGCTCTCCTAATTCGTACATCTCTTCCCGGCTGAGCGTCTGCTGGCCTAGGAATTACCAGATTCCAAGGTCTTTCTGGTTGCTCATTTCGATGTAACGTTATGGGTATTTCTCCTGTGGATTCATGGATTGTATTATTTATACAAAATTCAATAATATCCAAAATATCTATCCACTTCCAATTTTCTTCGGCACAGTATATTCTACAATACTTGGCCGTTTCTCTCATAACTCTCTCTACAGGGTTTGCCTCAGGATGGCGAATACTTGACAAAATTTGACGTATTCCAAGTCTTTCTAATTCTCGTCTGAACTCTACACTGGTGAAACAACTGCCGTGATCCGACAACAAATTCTCAGGTTTCCCCAGAATCGGTATCACTTTTTCTTTAAGTCGTTTTAACACCTGTTTGGTACTAGTCTTCTGTATGGGAGCAAGGACAACCATTTTAGTGAAGACATCCATAGCCACCATTATGTGTCGATTTCCCCTTCTTGCCTTTGGCAAAGGTCCAAAATTATCAATAGATATGATTTGGCCGGGCCTTTCGGGCAACAATGGTACAGGCTTCTGTCTCATCAGAAATGCATTAGGTTTGATCCTTTGACATAAATCACATGTCTTTAGCGTGTCCCTTACAGTTTCTCTCAGTCTCGGCCATACAAATGCTTCTTTCAGCATCGAGACTGTTTTGTCGACTCCCATATGTCCGAACGATCTATGGGCTAACCATACTATTTTCCTCTGCAAAATTGCAGGTACAACAATCCTTAATTTCGTATGGTCAGAGTCCACAAACTTATATAATAACCCATTATAAAACGTGTAGTCTTGTGCTATCTTCTCAGCTTCCGTGTACGCTGGTGTTCCTCTTATCAAGCTTCCCTCAAGGAATGATATGAGCATGTTCATCCATGGATCCTCCCGTTGTCTTTGACTAATGCTTCTTAACTCATTAAGAGTACGCTGATCCCTGTCTTCCAAATCTATAGCCATTACTTCCTCTTCTATGGACTCTGGCTGTCTACTTAAGTAGTCTGGAACTATGTTTTCCTTTCCTGGGCAGTACTCTATCTTGACATCAAATTGTTGAATATATAAAGCCCAACGCATCAACCTTTGACTGGATAAATCAGTCTTCATCAGAAAGGTTAAGGCTTTATGATCCGTCCTTAGAATGACCTGAAACCCATATACGATCTTCCGCCAATATTGCAACGCGTGCAATATCGCTAACAGCTCGATCTCGCTGATCGTATAATTTTTCTCGTGTGGTTTCAGTCTCCTACTTGTGAAAGCTAGATAGTTCTTCTTATCAAGGTTTTCCGGGTTCTCCTGATATAGCATTGCCCCTATTCCAATCTGGGATGCGTCTGTCTGAATGATAAATCTCTGATTAAAATCAGGATATCCTAGCTTCACGTAATTTAAGAGCATTTCCTTGGCTTCCACGAATGCTTTTTCTGCTTCCTCCGTCCATTTCCACTTGCCCCCCTTCTTCAGAAGGTCCTGTAGTGGTGCAACAGTTTTGGTGTATGATGGACAATGTCCTGAGAAGAACCCAATCAATCCCAAAAACTGGCGAACGTTCTTCACTTTCAAAGGCCTTGGAAAATCCCTTATCGATTCCAATTTGCATGGATTTGGTTTAACACCATCCTTGTCAATCACATGCCCTAAAAATGTCACTTGCCTTTGACAGAAGTTCGATTTCTTTAAATTTATCTTAAAATTTGCCCTTCTTAGGTCTTCTAATAATTTCTTCAAATTTTCTAAATGTTCCTCAATGTTCTCCGAGGTAAGCAAAATGTCATCTACGTATCGGATAGTGCAATCTTTCACTTCCTCTGACAGGTTTCGATCCAGCGCTCTTATTAATGCGGATCCTGCAGTCTTTAATCCAAACGGACATCTTCTAAAGCAGTATGTTTGTTGATCGAACTGAAATCCAGTCAACAAGCTGGTTTTCTCTTCCAGTTCGAGATGATGATACGAAGAAGTCATGTCAATATTCGTAAAAATCTTCTTGCCTTTAAACTTCCTCAGTATTTCTTTTATGGGTGGTGCCGAATCATTTTCTGGTATGATTTTTGCATTTAGATTTCTGGCATCTAAACACACCCTTACTGAGCCATCCGGTTTACTCACAATCACTAATGGACTAACATATGGTGTCGCCATCTTTTCTATAACACCTGCATTTATCATCTCCTGCAGGGTTTTCTTGGTTTGTGGGTAATGTTTTTCCGCAACCGGGTATGGTTTTTGTTTGAACGGTGCCCAATCGTTGACTTGGAACGCGTATTTAAAATTTTCAATCTTCCCTGGCTTGGAATCAAATACGTCCCTATAATCCATTAATAATTTCTTTAAATGTTCCTTAATTTCGAGGCTGACTTTAGCTTCCTCCACTTTTCCTGACAGGTTGGTCTCGAACTCATTTTCCACATTATCTTCGAGTTCTATGTTGAGGACTTCAAATATTCTTTCTATGTCCTTATAATCTTCCTCAATCACTTCTTCCATATGCCATACCTGTTCTGCTATTTTCACCTCCTGATCCTGTAGGTTAATGTTTTGCTCATCCACATCCTCTCTTTGAATTCTAATGCAATTTTGCGCTAGGTCTATAATGACCTTGTTCTCACGGATAAAATCAATACCTAATATGACATTATACGGTAAGTGATTTACCAGCAAAAAGCACTGCGAAATTTCAGCGTTACCCATGATTAAATCAATGTATACCTGAAATTTACATGTCAAAGATTTTTCAGGGATAATTCCCTTAATCTTTACGCTTGATGTGGGAATCTTTAGTACTCGGCCCCTTGTTTCCAATTCATTTAAAAGGGTTTGTGTAATTAAACTTATTGTGGATCCAGTATCAATCAATGCTCTGACCAGTAATCCTTCTATCCTAAGCATAATTATAGGTAGTTCTCTTTTAACAGGTTGGATTCCTTCCACATCCTCGTTAATTAGTTCATCTGGTCTAGCTATCCAATTTACAATTTCTACCTCCTCCCAGCTCCTGGTATGTTTCCACTTTTGACAATTTAAATTTGGAGTTTTTTTTTATCCTGAGGGCTCCCTTTTCCCTCATTCTTTAGCTGAGCTTGTAGTTCCAAGCTTTGAGCTCCGTCTAGTCGGTCGGGTGATTTCCGGTTCTTGATTGCCTCACTCCAACGGACTTTTTGCCTATCAGGTTCATCTGGTCTTTCGTTCATATAACGAAGACTCTCCTGATATCTTTCTTCTATTTCGGCCCGATATTCATCATCCCTATCGTCTGGCCTTACATTTCTCCTGGGATAATTCTCCCATTTCTTTCTGTTGTCCGGCCTTTGCTGGTTATTGATATAGGGTCGGCTTTCCTGTTGCCTATAACCCGTCATTCTAGGATTTCTTCCTCGATATCCTCCCCGGTAATATGGCTGTATCCTTCTAGGCTCCTGGTGCCCATACTCTCGATCTCGTCCTTGAGTATCCGTACTGGTGGACTGATTCCTGGTCGCTGGTTTTTCTCCAGTTTCCTGACTGCTGGCCATGTGTACTTGCTCAGTTTGTCTTTTATGCCGAGGTGTTACGTGCGAAGTCGTCATATCTAACTGACGTAATACGCTTTCCACTTCCACAGCACTTCTGGCTTTGGATGAGATTAGCAGCCTCTGAATCTCATATGGAAGCTGTCTTGCAATGGCGGCACACAGGTCGTTTTCTGCCGGAGCAATATCCAGTTCACGGAATTTACACAGCTGAGCGGTGAAAAATTCCGAGTATTTAGTAGGTGCATTGGTGCTGTACTTCCTAGAGTACAGATCTAGCCTTAAATTTTCTTGGACATCTGCTGCCCAATATCGCTTTAAAAATGCTTCCCTAAAGCCTTCCACCGTATCAAAAGTGTATCTGAAGCTTCTGAACCAGGTGAGACAATCACCTGCCAACAGCTTTTCAATAGCTCTCAGTCTCCGATCCTGAGGAACTTTCATTTCGTTGAGATACTCGGCCACTTCTTTTAGCCAGTATTTTGGAGTAATAGACATGTTATTACCCGTAAACTTTACTGGTCTATCCTCATTGGATTTAATAATGTTTATTATTTGGCCATTTGTCTGATTCGTGTACGGGGTTGACATCGCCATTGGATATCCTGGGTTCTTATAAGGGCTCTCCCCTCCTAAGTCCCTCTCCGTATCTGTGCCTTGTTCACGAGAATCTACCCATCCTGTCTTTGGAAACTCCTCCTGATTCTCGAATTCTAACTTCCTTTCCCTCCGGGCACTTTCTTCATTAGCCATGAGTTGGATTTCCATTTGACTATTCTTATGTTCAGTCCTCTCTAATCGGGATCTTAATTCATTCTGAATTCTTTCTTGATTCCTTTTAATATCTTCCTCTACCTTTTTGGATTGGAATTTCTCATCCCTGTAACTATCCCTGAATTCATTTAGTTGTTCTTCAACCTCTTTCTTAAAGATCATGACCCTTTGGTCTATAATTTCTGGCTTAATGTCACCTATGGTCTCCAGGCCCTCTCGTATCTCCTTTATTTGCTTCTCCACTTCTTTTCGTCCTTTGACCATATCTATTTTCATTCCTTCAAGCTTTCCCTCAGTTTTCTCTTGACTCTTATACAATTTCATCATTTCATCTTGGACCTGATTTACTTCCTTATTGGTTTTTCCTACATGAACCTTTAATGTTCCGATGGTTTCCTGAACCTCAATAATACCCTGACTTATTTCATTTATTTTATGGGTGTTATCCTTATTTTCATCCTCTCGTTGTTTTCTTTCACCCTGGAGATGCCCCTCGTAGATACCTAATCTTCGATTTATTTCACCCTCATACTTCTTTAAGTTATCATCTACCTGCCCGGTAAACAGCTCAAATTGATCTTTCATATCCCGCGCATCCTTTATATTTTGATTTTTCATCTCAGTTACCTCAGTCTGAACTACACCGATTTTGTTCTCGAGGGTCCCTACTTTCTCCTCAACCTTTCCAAATCGGGTTCCTAGCTTATTCACGCTTTGTTTTATTTCCTCCCGGGAGGCCTCACAAATATCGCTGTTAGATTTTATCTGATCTTTCAATTCTTTCTGCACACCTTGGATCTGGGTTACAAGTTTTTCCTCACATGCCTTTACATTTTTTTTACAAGATTCTTCCATGCTATTTAATTTAGTTTCTATAGAACCAAATTTATTTTCCATGGTATCAATTTTATTCCCTATACTTTTAAAATTATCTTGGCACTCCTTTTTGGATTCTATACTATTTTTTTCTATAGTACTTATCTGGGTTCTCAATCCTGCATTAAACGTGTTACTCTCAGTCTGCAATGCCTTTAACTTCTCCCCAAATGCTTTATCCAATATTTGAAATTTGGAATCTATGTTTCCTTCTATACTTTCTCGGAGTTCATCTGACCCCTGTTTTATTCTCCCTTTTAATTCATTTAACTTATTCCCAAAATCAGTATCAAAACCTTGGAATTTGTTATTTATTTTATCTATCTCAGCCTTTACTTCATTGTTCATTGTTACACAGTTAGCCTCGATAGCTTCTAACTTAGTTTCCATGGTATTATTTTTACTTCGATATTCTCTAATTTAGTGCCCATATTATCACTGTTAGTTTTTAGTGACTCTAAACTTAGATTCATGGATCCTAACCTTTGGTTATTTTCCTCCTGTTGGCTGTCCAACTTATTCAAACTCTCATTTATGGATTCGAACACTTTGTTATTTTCCTCCTTTTGGAGACCCAATGTATTGTCTATTGTTCCCAGTTTATTGTTCATGGCCTCCAAAAGCCTTTGCACTTCCTCACTAAATGCCATCTTATGAGAATACAGTGGGCCACAAATGCCACCACACTAGTACATGCTTGAGAGATGATACTCTGAATCCGTGTGTCCCAATTTCTTTAAAACTTTACTTTGGTACGGGTATTCACTTACAACGTACCCTTTTGATACTTTTTTTTCAATTTCATAAAACCTTTATGGAAGTATTTAAAATTCAACATTTCGAAAAACCATTTTTTTTCAAAAAAATGAAAATTTTGATTTTTTCGAGAAAACTCGGGTTTTCCCTAGGAAAACTCATCCCTGCGTACTGGGCGCCAAAAATCAGTATGATTTTGCTAGGGGGTTTTGATAATATAATATATTCAGGGCTGCTCGGTATGAGTTTCCAGGGACCCATGCGGTCAGTTAATATTTTACGTTGTAGCATTTCCTATCATTACTTTAATTTTACATGATATGACCGACTTAAGTGTTCCTCTAGTTATTAATCCAGCACATTATTTATATATCCCCATGTGCCCATTTAGCAAGAAATATGCCAATCACAGTATACCAGCGTAGCTCAATTCGGGATTTCGGGGCAGCGGTAAGTTCCCCCACTCTGTGACTCACATATTTTGGATTAATTAGAGGATACACTTGCAAAAATAACAACAAAATCAACTCCTATTTAAACATATTTAATTAATAAAATTAATGGCGCTACAAACATATTAACAATTTAATTACTGACCCAATAATCAACTGCTTGTTCCAAATGAACAAGGGATCACAAATAAAATACACAAATATTGTATTCAAAACCTGTGGTTTCCACATAAACCAACAATTCTTACTTAGTCTCACTTCCATAAAGCACTAACATTAAGTTTACATAACTCCGAGCTCTTTGGCTCCATGCATTTACATAATTATGGTGTCATTCTTGTACACCTCCAACACTATCTTTTATATTTTCTTATTTCTCAAAAACAAATATATAATTATATTTAAAATCTATGTTAATTATCTAACTCAATATTTTGGGCATGTCCACACATTCAGTCGTTATCATCTCTCTTTATTTCACAAATATATTAAGGTAATCAGAAAATCAATTGTGTACTCCAGAGCGTGAAGGTACTTGACACAGTCAAAAAACTATAGTTACTCCCGAACTCAGTTGCCTTCAATCAACTCGTGGAATCCCACATCCATACATTATTACAATAGGGATTGTTATTTATCTCTTATGTCTTAATAGACCATTATCATATAAGAAACTACGATCTGAACCGGCAAACGAAATATCCATCTTTAAGGACCTCGGTTCAACGCCCGGGTCGTTAACAACTTTAAACACTCCTGGTGTATTCATTTCTCTTTTACAACAGCTTACGAGACTGTCTCTGTTCCTTCTCGCTTTAAGAAAGCTAGACTCTACTACTTGGGGTGCGATTTATGACACGTTAGGGTGACGGCGACTGCATGTCTGACCCAACGTTAGTAGCTATTTCCATGGCTTTCAAAACAAACCTTCCCATTATATCCAGTTCTGGGGAGACCGGGCTTTATTGTACCGTAACATTCAAACAACTATTCTTTGGTTCAAAGACCATTTTCGTATCCTTGGCATTTATTAATTATGAGAGGGTCCTCATTGATTGGGAAGATTAATACACATACGACGACGGAGAATTTCAGGGGCTTTTATCATAAGAAGATCCTGCATTCGAATCTCTTCAAGTGCCTCGGGAACCAATCCCGTACAGAGGACTTATACAAAATGCGATTTAGAGTCGGCCGTGGCCCAATGACATACGCTCAATAATACCATATATTAGCTCCCTTTTTAAATACATACACAATGCCTCGTGATACCATGTCACAAATAGAGGACTTATACAATTATCAATTCACTGCAATCAACTACCCTCCATAAGTAATGTACCAAGTATTTTAACCACTACGCGTTCCTAGCGTGACACTTCAATATTATATTTGCGCTCATTATGCGCTATGCATTATTTAAGCCGAAAATGTCTTCCCAAGAACTGATAAAATCTCTTTAGTAACAATTCATATTATTTTAATTCACATATTAATCTTTCCGTTGTCGATAAATCGCTCCCTGTTTTAAAATATTCCATTGAACCTCATCTCTTACACATACGTTAAGGCTTAACGTTCTTATGTTCATATCAATTTATTTGATTTTTATTTAACATTTCCATATTCAATTATTATTATTATCTTTATTCTTTATACAAGCTCAAAAGCTATTTCTTTCATATCTCAACTTTACTTTATTTCAATATCTTTCATGATAATTAATGATATTTCGCTTGCTCTTATGACATTTGTTAAATACATTAACCCTTTATTCACATATTTCCTCTACGGGATTTATTCTTTACACAATTATTTATAATTTCTCAATTTATTTTATTATTGTTCAGACCGTGTTCTTGATTATTCAGTATTTATTTATCAAAACACATCCCTTTCACTCAAAAACTCCGGTGGGTTTGTACACAATCAATTTCTGACACCAAAATAGAATGAATTTAGTACTCACATGTTTCCCGATCATCCCATGATCTTTAATCTGGTGCGGTGCGTCATTTTTGGGCCCACTTTGACCTTTTTACTCCATATTAAAGGAATTCATCTTACTTAAAAACACTTTTTGATATACATTTAAAACACTTAATATTGACGACATTTTTATATACTGATGTGTCCCTTTTGAACACATAATAAACACTAAAAATATTAATTTAACACACAATCTTGATTATTTTACACTTCACAATTCTCGATCACTAGGCCGTATTTCTGAGCCTATCACACGTGATCTTCTTAAATTCCCGTTTCCAAGGGTGAAATTTATTCGATGTCGGCTTCCTATCCTGCAGAATGCGAAAGTCCCGAAACATCTACTGTTCCCTGGAGTCCAATTCTGCTACTTCTATCCTGGATAACTGGCTATTTATCTATCTTGAACGGCTTCTTTGTAGATCTGTCTATCGATCCTAACGAAAGTCTATACGGATCGAGGTCTCCTCTAAGACCTATAGATTCAGTTTATAGCAGCTAGCACTTCTCGATTCTAGTACTATTAGAATTGTTCGCCTGCTTTCAGGAGATAATGTTTATAGTCTCCTATCGTCTTTATTTGAACTGTTTTATTATTCTGTTCTTCCCTTTTAGGTTTCTTTAATTTAAATAACAGTTTATCTGTCTGGTACGATACTTCCGTACGTTATGATCTATTCGTTCGTACATTTGACGACCTATCGCCTTTAAGTCCGATGTTCGCGGCCTGCTCTGACTATATCTTACGAATTTTCACTTTAACTTGTATACAGTCGGGCCTAAATCCTATAATTAGGATTTTCCTAATATTTCACTACGGCGATACTTTAAAATTTCGTCTTGACCACTCCTATGGAGGCAAGCAAGTCGTTTATACTGCGACGCCTGTGGCTATCGGATCTTACTTCTGCGGTGTAACACAGCGTTTCTCCCCTCAAGGAGTACTGGTAGCTGTTTTCGATGTAACGCAGAGTTACGTCCCCTCACGGACTGTCGGAATGACTACTTCTACGTCGTGGTGCAGCACTTCCCCTCACGGAGTGCTCGTAGGACTGCATGATTGGCTTGGAAACGCCCGAAGCTTTATACTGTTTTACTACAAAAAAATAAGACTCTAGCCTTTTCTGTGGTCAACTTCTAAAATAATGGTGCCACAACTATAAAAATTATACCTTCCGAAAGCTCGTCTTCTCAATGTCAAATGATCTTATTGCACCTAAGAATCGATCGTGCAATTCGGAGATATTAATTAATTTCTCGTCCTCAATTGTGTGGGTGTTGCATTCCTTTTGCTCTCTCCCCTCCACAGAGGCTTAGGTAATTCCCCAATGACGTCGTCTTACGTCGGCAGTTTTTTTTCTGCACAATATTTAAATGGTTTCTCGTTACTGAAAAATCTCTCATTCAAAATGATTCACTGTACTGTGCTTGTTTACTCATTATTATGCTCGTAAACGTGTTAATTTTAATTATTCCTCTTCTGGTGCATAAGCGACGTTGTCAATTTCCAGCAACGTAAGCTCGAATTCCGATTCAGGCTTCCTTGTCTATCACGGTGGAAATTTCCATTCAGTTATTAATACTCGTGACCAGCCCTCTCTTAAATGTCGAGTGGGGTGATCTCATCTAAGGAACATCTGTCCCTAGTCGCTTGCACAATGTTAAGCTATATCCTGGCTTAAAATCTCTCTCCATTCCTTTAGGAAACTGTACGTTTTTTTCATTTCTTCCTTAAGGACATGGGTTCGACCGTCATGGACCCGATGGCCCATGGGTTCACTATAGACCACTCGTTATTTTTTTTTTATTTTTTTTTTGAAATTTTTTGTTTTTAAAAGTAGGCGATAGTTTGAAAACCAAACATGATAGAACGTTGTTCAATAGTTCAAACCAATGGTCTCTATGACCATTATTTTTAGCCTACTTTCGATTTTTGCAAAAAATGAAAGTAGACTTATGAGATCACTACAGGGCCAAAAATTGTGTATCTGTCTGTGTGTGTATATATATATATATATATATATATATATATATATATATATGTGTGTGTGTGTGTGTGTGAGTGTGTGTACTCTGAATGTCTGTCCCCCCTATCAATTCGAACACGGTGAAACCGAATTGAACGAAATTTGGTACAGAGGTAGAACAAGCAAAGGGCACCTCAGTGTCATGTTTTATATTGCCGTCATCTTTACCAAAACTGAATGGCGGCCACTCAAACGTTCAAAACGTAAAATCAAATAGCGACTAACCAAATTATCCGATCTCTACCAAATTTGGTAATAACATACCTTCGTATAGGACGCGTCTTGTGACCAAACTACAAGGTCATCCGCCGTACCGTTTCAGGATGGCGGCCGTGCGAATTATGCAAACTTTTTAATCCATATCGTGGGACCCACCAGTTCCGATTATCGAGCCGAGAATCGATTTAACTGTTCTAAAGGAAGAGGCACGTTCGAAATTAAAAGTTTATTTTGTAATACTATAGTGCAGAAGTGATTTTAAAAAGGTGAGCCGTCTCGGTAAGAAGACAAGATGGCAGCGGATATCTTGTGCCTGACTTATATTTCACTAATTTGAGTATTGCATGCAATATAGCGTACTGATACAAAATAAATAAACTTTGTATGAAATGCTTTATAAATAAATAATATACTCCACTGATGAAATCGTTTAGTCTAAATCATTATTTGCTAACAAGTTATATGTAAGTCATTTTATGTACAACGATGTTCGTTGGCACAAATGGCTCCATGGTAAAGCGTTAGCTTATCACTCAAATGCCTATGGTTCAAACCCCATCAGAGTTATTTTTTATTTTGCTTGAAATTTTATATATTTATTGTTTTGTAATGATTCAGACGTTTTAAAATTAAGCGTTATATTTTGCATATTACGGTGGAAAATATATATTTAATTAAAACATAATTCACCAGCAAATTTGCTCGAGACATCTAGCAGCCAAAAAGGTAACTGCACGCCGGCCTACTTATTAACTTCAAGATTTTATTGAAAAGTTTCTTCTTATGGCCACTAGAATGCACTCGCCCTGTTAGGGTTATATTGTTCGATACTTCTCCACTAGATGTCACGACTGGTCTACGTGGGACTCCATTGGTTAGTACCGTATACCATTGGCATTCTATGAGCATCGAACTTGAAGAATGCAAGCTGATACTACGATAAATTTTTACTTTTTATTTTAAAGGGTTTGTAACAGCCTATTGTGCGTTATTTGAAAATGTTATTTGAAGTAAAGAACAAAACGATTTCACATAGTAACTGAATTCTAGCCGTTTGTGCTAGTTCAGGTTATTAATACTTTTATTTCAGGCAAATAGCAATCGAAAATATCCACATAGTTTGTATATACACGTCTCTGTAGGGTCATGGAAAGATTTGTTAATTCAATTAGGGTTGTGAAAGCCATGCACAACCAGACGTGTAAAGACATGCCTCAACTCAAAGTTGGATGTTGCCCACGGCAGGTCGATTATGTAATAATAACAATAATAATAATGTTATTTGTTTTACGTCCCTTTTAACTACTGCTGCTTTTAGAAACGCCGGGGTGCCGGAATTTTGGCCCGAAGGGGATCTTTAACGTGCCATTAAATCTACTGACACGGCTCCCTTGCATTTGTGCACCCTCAAATGCCAGCTGACTGCGCCAGGATACGAACCTGCAACCTAGGGCCCAGCAAGTGAGAACGTTACCGCTGAGCCACGCAGCCAGTCCGGTCGATTATGTCTCCAGATCCATAACATTCTTGAGATACTTCTTATCTATCTTTCTTCAATGATGGTAGTAGTTTTTTTCTAGGTTGTGGCATTTGGTAGAGGTAAATAGTTTCTAAGGTCTTCAACCAAGAAATGATTCTATTATACTCTTTGATAATAACGAGTTATAACTATACTCATACATTTAGGAGAAAGTAGGCTATATGTTCTTTACTGAACATCTTGTTTTATAATAATACTTTTTTTATTTTTGAGATTTTTTGAAAATTCTTAAATTTTGAATTTTTACTATTTTGAAAACTAACACGTTGAAAAATAAGTTTGTTTGACATAAATGAAAGGTCCCTACCCCCTCTACCATGAAAATAAATGTCAAGTCTCTAGGACAAAAAAACTAGGCATTTTAATTTTTTAAATAAAAAAAAGCGTGTTTGTAGACAGAGAGCCGGTAGCGCTTGACGTATGTTTCAACGAGGCTATGACTGAGCATGGTGAATACTGGAAATGGCTATTTCGACGGGGGCGATGTATGGCAAAACGAGGGGTTGCTTTTCGATATTTTTTCCTATGACGAAAGAATGAAGGCGAATATTTTGAAATGTGACAAGCATGCTAAGATTTTTTTACCCCTGAAGGGGATCGTTAACGTTTTAGTTAACAGTAATGAGCGAGCTCGCTCTCTGACACAACAGACGGTTGTAGGATATGACCAAGTGATTCTTAGACGTTGGCGATTTCGGTGACCGTGCTCGGAAGAAATGAATTGCTATTTTGGTGGGATGGCGGGGCAGCTTATGACGGTTGGTTTTGTGATATTTCCTATGACGGATAGAGGTGAATATTTGAAATGTGTTAAGTGTGCAAGGAATTTTTTAACCCCTGAATAGGATCTTTAACATGCTAGTAAATGGTAATAAGCGAGACTGCTGTCTGGCACAGTAAATGGTTTTAGAATATGGAAACCTATAACATTTGCTCGACCAAGTCATGTGCATGTATGCAAAGAGCCAAAACGGTAAGGTCATTGGCCTGAAATGATATAAACTAAATATTGAACTGGGTAAAGTCATGTGTTTTAGGATGAAAGTATGTGGTTAACATGATCATTTATTGAGGTTGACCGCTTGCTAGTAATTATTATTATTACAGTAAAATATTTAATAATAATAATAATAATAAGAAGAAGAAGAAGACACACATGTTTTCAATGCTAACACACACACTGTCCTGCTCACTGGTGACTGAATATTGTACCTAGCCAGAGGACTCGTGAGAGAGACTGCTGGTAAGACAAAAAATGTCTAAGTCAGCAGGAAGTGTGATATCAGCTTACTTGCCTCATGGTGGCTAGCAGGTGTGCTGTTTAAGCTGAGACCGCCATTTTGGTTTTGAGACAGTAGGACTACCGATGTATAAGAGGCAGCCATTTTGGTTCCTTATTAAAAACGTGAAACTAGTATAAGGTCCACGAATCTTATTCAGATTGAGGAATGTGAAGAGGCGTGGGAACACGTGTGAAAGAGACAACATTTCAAGGCCAAAACGCTGAGAAAATGCAACTCTCTCTGTGGCTAGGCTAACTGATAACGATTGCGTTAGTCATGCACTTGCCGTTTTAGCACACGGACGTTTACAGTAGAGCTCTGAACTGAACTTTGGAAGAAAAATCCTTTTATTTTTTTGGTAAGTACCTATGAATTATTATTTTAATAATGTCATGCTAATGAACCTTAAATTTGTAGTTATTGATTAGGTAATTAATGATTTTTATTTATTTATTTGTTTGCAGATAACCGGTATACCTTACATGTCAGAGATACAAGAAACCATTGCGCTTTTGGGCCCACTAGAAGGAAACAGTAACAAGCCACTGCAAGTGAGGTGATATTATTTTTTTAAACTAACTTGTTTCATTTTTTTTGTTTGATATTATTTTATTTTATGAAATGCACGTATTAACCTGAATTTAGGTATTTATATCGGTTTATTTTATTTATTTTTAGAAACTTGGAAAGAAAATCCTTACCACCGTAGCAGTTGCTGATAACCCAAGACGCAGTAGAGTGCAACCATTGCTTCCAGGCAGTGAACTATTGAAAACTCAGGTAAGTCTAACTTAAAAATGCTATGCCATTTTACCACTGATGAAAAACCATATACAAAAAAAATTAATTACCTGTACATGACTGGTACAATGATTGCTTTCTTGAATAATGGCCATGTATTGACAAACGGTTCAAGACTATATTGGTTGTTGACTGGGTAAAGTACAAGGATTATTGGACTTTCTAAAAACAAAAACAAAAAATTTAATTTATGGGTGGTTTCCTATGGACTCAACAAATATCCTCAGGTTTGAACAAGATAATCTGAACAAACTGACATGACATTCATTTTTGTGTGTATATTGGTTAAAGGGGGATGTAAATGACTAAAGCATTATAAAAAGAAAATAAGTGCATGGGTTACTGTTAGTGCCAACATACAGTTTATTTTTAATGGTGTTTTTAATGTCAATTAACGTTAAAGTTTAATTACAAGTATTGATTGATTGATTAATTGATTGAGTGATGGGTTATTTTGTTTGTTTTTAGGTGTGGTCATGCTCCATTAACGTAGTGAACAGACAGTGAACAAGCATACATTATGCTTTAAAGTACTCTGTGCTCTTGTGCAAAGTTAATAACTTGCAATAAAGAATAAGTTTTTTTATAACACATGGCGTTAGTACCAAATACAACAAGTGAGCAAGTTGGTTTACCACGTGGGTTAAATTTAAAATCAGAACATGATCGTTGGTTAACATTTGAATCCTGGCCTGTAGGCTTTTTGTCGACAAATAAACTTGCAAAATCCGTATTTTTACTTGAGCCGAGAAGATGTGGTGCGCTGTGTTTTTTGTCGTATTGAACATTCACACTGGAAGAAGGGGATGATCCCTTTAGAGACCATTTGCGATGGTCTCCTTGTTGTCCTTACATGCTTGGAAAACAAGTGGGTAACCTACCCGTGTATCCATTTTACCGAACCACAAGGCCATTGGCCGCTACTTACGTTGCTGAATCACAAATAAGTAATAATAATAATGATGTATTACCAGCCAACAACGGTAGTGTCGATATATGTGGTCCATATGCCATAGACAGTGTTGAATTGGCGTGTGCTTTTGAAAAATTGGGAGTTTGCAAGACTAAAGCACTAGCACACCCAGAGTACAGCTCTGTTGAAAAACGTTTAGAATCTTATAAAAATGTTTGGCCATTAATATTAAAACACCTTACCAAACAGCTAAATGAAGCTGGATTTTTTATACTGGTGAATGGGATAAAACAATATGTTTTTTTAAATTGTGGATTTGCTTTAAAGGATTGGCAAATGACTGATGACCCTTTTGTGCAACACGCTCGTTGGTTACCTAACTGTAAATACATGGTGTTGCTTAAAGGTCAGGAATTTGTGAACACTATTCGTAAAGAAAACGTGATTGTAGCACAATACATAAAAGTGCCTTTAGAGTTAGAACACGCGGAGCAAATACATGAGGCTGAAAGAAAAGACTTGTCTTACAAACAGATACAAAAGTGTGACCAACAATTATGTAAAATTTGTTATCAAGATGAACTAGGTGTTGTATTTTTGCCCTGATAGCCTGTGTCGAGTGTGCATTAGAACTTAACACTTGTGCTATATGCAGAAAAGTAGTATCTGCTACAGTTAGGGCATTTCTTGCATAAATAGTATAATATATTAGCCATGCATAGTGGGAAATACCTAATTGCACAATATTATTATAGCTGTTTTAGATTGTAATAGATATGATTTTCTTTTGTTTATAGACTACTACAATGAATGTTTTGAATGCTGTTGGACAAGCATGTGGCTTAGAGAAAAAGAAGCTCAGCGAATTGCCAGCACATATTCCATTCCGGATTATCAAGATACGGAAATTGAAAACAGCATATGGTGATCGTGTACTTTGTGTATGTGAAAATTTTGAGACATTTCTGCCTACACGATTTAATGATATGTCGGAGAGTATTTTTGATGAAGTCAATAATGCTGTGCGACCTGTACACTTAATTTATGAAGGTTTTAAAACAATAGGTGCATGGTTCGTTTTAATTAAATAAAAAACAGATGTGAAATAATAATGGAAAATATAAGCGATGACAATGGACTGAAAGAAAACAAGTAGTTCCGTGAAGAACTATTCAGCCTATTTTCATATATCCTACTCATGTCAATTGCCTCTATCAACGTACAAAATTTCTGTTTGATTGTTGTGATATCGATAACCGTCTAAATATTTCAGATGGCCGCCAGGTTGGATTTTTATTTATATACTATTACATGAAGATTATTGTCTACGTGTGGTATTCAGACGTCAATCGCATGATTAGGACATAAGAAGTAAAAACGAGATTTTAAAATTTCGCACAGCTGCCATCTTGTGGTTATGAAAACAATTGAAATAAATTAGATGCCAGTGGATTAACATTTGTATAAGCATTTAACGTGCAGTGTTTCACTGCACTCAGATGGTAAAATCACGAGAAACGTCCGTTTAAATGATTAAATTTCGCGTCGCCGCCATGTTGGATTTGTGCTCACCAGAAGACTGAAAGTCATATAGGCGAACTTAAGTTCATAGCCTCTATGAACATAAAAAAAATTCAGTTTGATTGCTGTAAAAGATTCGTAGATATTGAGAACCGTCAAAATATTTCAGATGCTCGCCATTTTGGATTGTTATATGTATAGGCCATAGAGTCATGTACTGCCCCCGTAAATTGAATTATACTGAGACCACGGTGGCTGTATTGGCATATGTGAATAAAGTTATGGCCGTCATAGTTGTGACGTGTATATTCATGACGTAGGCGTGGTTGACGCAACGCTCGAGCAAGTAGGCTGGCTGAGCTTAGATTCTTGCTGACGTCACGATTTTGTTCGAGAAGGATCTTAGATTTACGACGCAGTCGCAGGGAAGCAAGTAAACGTGCTGAGGAAGAAGTTACGCTATTGGAGGAGAGGCTCGAACCAATGAATGATAGCTTGAAGGGAGACGGAGATTACTGAAACTACCATATTTAATAACTTTTGGCATGCAGAATTGTGGAAAACTATTTTCAGTTATGGCATTGATTTGGAATTTTGAAGAAATTAATTATATGTTTTTGAAATCTGAAAATCCGTCAAGAATAGCCAAAGTTGGAACTTCGAGTAATGATGGAAGAAGAATCTATGGTAGGGATGGATACGCCCCTTCAAAGTTGATAAAAGACCTTGCACAGCAGAGAGGAGCTTCTCACTTCGTGGTTTTATTCTGACTTGATAGTCTGACTTCGTGTTCTGATAGAACAAGCATATCGTCATAAGCAAGCGTGGCAGAGCCCACCGCATCGAACAGTATTGGGTATCCAGCAGTGCAATTTTACTGTTACTAAAACTAGGCGAAGTTGGAGCGCACACATAAACGATTCTACAAGTTTATCTATCAAGAATTAGCTACTGCATTTATACTAATTCAATAGTGCATTACAATATTGAGGCGTGTGCGAAAGTTGAACTTTTTCATTATAATACTTCAGAAGATATTCGCATTTAAAGACTGCAGAGAAAAGTGTTTTTCTCGAATCCTGAGAAGCACTTTTACTACCACATTCTACGCTACGGCAGACACGTGTATTGCAACCGTGATACTGAAGATTACATTTGGTGATACAACGCTACATTCTACAATGGAACTATACAATCTGGCAGTACTTTCGACTAACATTATAATGGAAGTGGAGATGGAAGACTAAAACTTTAATGCAATTGGGACATACATCAGTAGTGTGAAGTAGCAACATGGAGCTTCGATAATCGTCATTCTACAAAGACGAGCATGTAGTGAACATTCAGCTACACTCATGGATCGTAATCCATCGCTGAATTACATCAAATGGCAGTGGAAATAAATTCATACTCCACAATTATGAACATTTCTGCGGAAATATTTGCAATGAACTTCATGGCTGATTTCTACAAGAACTTCAGGGAACTTTCAAGAGGGGCAAGGGTTTTTCCCAGCACACAAAGAAGAGTTTTGCCAGAAGGATGTCTATCGTCTACACGGAGCAGTGCGATTTCCGGAGGAGGAAGCTGTTCTATTCTCCGAGGGCGCAGGTTCCAGGTTCGAGGTCGGTGCACATCTATCCTGTGGTGAAATGGAACCAGCAGCAGTCTTCTGTGAAATTTTCTTCTAGAACTTCAATCCAACAGATAAGGTAGCCGTGAACGTTTCTTGATTTATTTGAGCCATTTTGAGTGAGATCTGAGCAACTATCTTTCCCATATTTTCTGTCATATATTTGATTGCCCCATATTCTTTTGCTAGACGTTTCTGTACTCTGTACAATTTGCAGCTTTATGCCATTTTCTTCGATTTATTGAGACATTATTATGTCATTTGCATATTTAAACATTTTGGATCAGTTTATACTGAAGTTAAATATTCTTTCGAGAATTTGAATTTTTCTTGTAGTCACGATTTGACTGTAAAGTTAACGATTTTCTATGGCAAGTTTGAATTCAGACAGCGTGTCGTTTTATTAAAGTAATTCTTTCCAGTAAATTACTTTGACCAATTTTCTGTCATCCTCAAGAAAGAAGAATGTTTAAAAGATTTTAGAGCGTTAAAATCTACTACTTTATCGACGATCTTGGAAATACTAGTCGTTTTTATGAACATGATTGAAACAGACATTTTTAGTCAATTCTGAAATACCATTGCATTATAGACAATTTTATGAAATATGAACATTGAATACGATTTATTCAGTACACTATAGTAATGAACATTTGATAGGAGATTTTCTCAATTCTAGATTGAAACAATAATGTTTGCATTTTCTAGTCTATTTGCATTCTATTCGACTATTTCTGCAGTTAAATGAATTTTGCTTGAATATAGTATTTTTATACTGCGATAATTATGATGAGATTAATTCATTTTGATAGACCAGGGAGGCGTGTCTAATCGTATTTACTATTAAATTTATTTGTGACTGGCAAATTTTTACTTTATATCGCTTCATGAATGAAACCCACGAAGGTTAAATATAATAACAGTTTTCGATACAATTGATGAATATAAGAATTTTTAAAGAGGAACTATGGATGTATAATCGTTAGTTCAGTGGACGTGTAAAAGTCGCTGATGAATAATGCCCTTTAATAAGTGAAGGAGGTTCCCACAATAATATTGATGATGTTGATGAATTTATAAGTGGAGGTTTTTTGTGTGTATTGTGGAAGATTTTGATGCCATATATAATGAGATATATGATGAATTATGGGCCAATTTTGTGCGTTTGTGCGAGGTATGTTTCCGCTGAGTTGTATTGTTCAGGTCCATTGAAAATTATTCATGTGAAGTTACTGTTAAAATTAACAAGAGTGATAAATTGATTGAATTATAGATTTTGAATGGAGGTTACCGTCACAAATAATAATTATTAAATCTTATTAAACCTGAATCTAAAATTTAAATATAAGTAACCTTCATCGGTCGATTATATTACCACGATTTAAGAAAATATCAACCGGATAAACGTGTGGTTAATGTATTTCAAATATAAATAAAATATAAATAATGTAAATAACTATGTAAATATCTATAATAATAATTTGAAACAAACGGGATTAATAGAGGCGTGTAAAAAATTTTCAATTGTCGTTTGACTAAGTTATGAACAATCTAAATGTTATAAATAATTATTGAACACTATGATATAACATTATGCGTTTTGCTATTAACATTTAAACAACGCTAGTTCGATAATTGGAATAAACATTTAAATAAGATTTGAGATTAACAGAGTAATCCATTGCAATGTGAACGGAACTTGTATACATTTTGCGTGATAATATTTGAGTTGAGATGTGAGCATTTAAATTGTTTTGAATGAGAGCTAGACTCTGCGTTGGCCAGCATATGGTGACACTGGTTAGGCAGCTGCGTCTATTTGACGAAGCAAGCATGCAACACTGCTTAGGGTGTATTGCAGGTGGCCAGATAACTGAATGGTGGAGGTCAAGGTCAACTACTTAGCGGCCTTGCGGTTATTAATAAATGTGTGTCAATGAACTAAATTATGAAGTTCATGAACAAGGAAACAAATGCTATATGTCTCGTCCCAGCTCCCTTATCCATTCCAATGTGCATTGTTGTTATTATTACGTTCTTTTGAGCTAGAGAAAGCTGAATTTTTGTATGTGAAGTCTACAGTCCTACAGGAGGACATGGTTGCATTGACAATGGCTTCAGACAGCCATAACTATTTTGATGTTAAATTTTGTTAAAATATTTTTTTTCTTTATGTGAAATAAATTATTGTGCAGTTTAAATTTTCTGGTCTTCGACTTGGTTCATTTTAAATATCGTGGTGGAGGTTATTGTGAGGGCATACTATTAAGTGATCCAGTTGAAAACCCAGACCCGAGATTAAATTGAATAGGTAAGTAAAAGGTAAGTATGAACCCCCGTATATTTTGGTGTGTTCCACAATAATTTTCATGTTAACTACTGTGCTCTAATCTCGGTAGTATCTGTCAGTGCCATTTTCATTGATGTAGCTGTGCCGGTGCAATCGATTATTGGCAATCCGATTGAGAGGGCGGATTTCTGACAGCCTACTATCCGGATTATCGGGGACAGTACCATTAAAGGAAAATTATTACGTAGCTTCATTTTTCAAACTTTCACTCCGATCGCATGATTACGACACAAGAAACAAAAAAATATTTTAAAATTTGGCACAGCCGCCATATTGAGGTTATGTAAACAATTGAACTAAATTAGATGCCAGTGCATTACAATATGAATAATCATTTACCGTACCACATTTCACTGCGCTCAGACGCTTAAATCACGAGAAAAGTGTATTAAAGTATTTCAAGTTCGCTTGGCCGCCATGTTCGATTTGTACATTACAGGTTTTTGAAAATTACATATATAAACTTGTAGCAGTCCCCTTTATCACCGTGCAAAATTTCAGGGTGATATCATAAATAGTTTCGGAGATATTGAATGCCATTGAAATATTTCGCACAGCCGCCATTTTGAGGTTATGTAAACATTTGAACTAAATTAGACCCCAGATTATTACAATGTATATAAACATTTGCTGTACCATGTGTCATTACGTTTGGATGGTTAAATCGCGAGAAAGGCCTATTTAAAAGTTTCAACTTCGCTTGGCCGCCTTGTTGCTTTTGTAGTTACCAGGTTTTTGAAAGTCTCATATGTGAACTTCTAGCAGTTCCCTTTATCACCGTACACAATTACAGCGTGATATCCGTAATAGTTTCGGAGATACTGAATGCTGGTGAAATATTTCGCACAGCCGCCATGTTGGATTGGTGAGGAACAATAAAATTTTAAGGGCACGGTCGAGGTCGGCCAGAATGTTGCTATGATCTTGCCGACTTTCATTGAAATCGCTCCAGCCGTTTAGATTTTATTAGGGGGGACACACACACACCTCACACACACACACACACGCACACACACACGGACAAAAGGTGATCTCATAAGCCTATTTTTTCAAAATTGAAAATAGGCTAAAAAATATGTGTATAGAATAATAATGTTTTAGTTTTTAGTATTGTCTTAAAAATATTATCATGAAACCAAAAAAAGTGTATATAAAGTGTGTAAATAAATGCGAAATGATGTAACAATGCTGTTTTATTTTATACAAAAGTTAGAATATTTAACATTGCAGAGTATACATGATTATGACAATAGATGCACACTGAATACAACTCATTCTCTCTTTACAATAGCCTGTTATAGTATTTAAACACAAGGCTTGTTGTAGATCTTTTTATAGCAATGCCCATTCACGGTTGTTTTCAAAACTGGGGAAGCCGCAATGGTTTTATAGGCATAAAAAACTTATTGTTATTACTATTTAGTCATTTTGATCCTCTTGCAATACTACTTTTTTGCATATCTAGAGCAGATGACCTAGTTGTTCCACTCCTTACAACGACAACAACATCATTACCTCTTGCATAGTTTGTGATGTTGATGGCTCTTGCGACGTGGACGATGGATTACACATAACTTTTAGAACATGGGTTAAACGTTGCTCATTAAACAATCCACTATTTTGAGTAGCAATATGGTTTTCTTGATTTCTTGTCGACGGCAACTGTGTTTCATGTTGTACACCACATTGATGATCACTGACGCTTAAAACCTCACTAACGCCACATAACAGTTCCATTTTTATTGCTTCGTTTCACAATATATGAATATCCTTTATAGTATGCATAAGGCTTACCATAGCTAGTCACTGATACTTCCATGTCAACTGTCAAGCATAGACTAAGCTCTAGTAAAGTCAACTTGGTAATAAGAATAATAGTTTAATGTGAGAGCAAATATGGATCCAAAGAGTTCGGGTAAAAGTGGAAGCAAATAAGCAAATAGTGTATAAGAACCAAGAGTGGGGGGTAAAAGTGGTCGCAAAGTGGTAGACCCATTACACAATAATATCAGCACGACGAAGCTCTTGTTCAATTTCTTTGATTTCCCAATCGTGACCGGTATGCCCAGCTTGTTGTAAAGCATGCAACAACTGTAGCCGCTGGACGAGCTTATTGGGATTGTGCCAGTATACAAATTTAACAAATGCATTTTTATGTGTAAATAAAGCATTACCATTATCATCATTATCATCATCATGATCATCATTATCATCATGACCATCATCACTATTATTATGTAGTCCTTTTTGATCCTCTTGCAATACCACTTTATTTATAGTCTGCGTTGATTTTGATAGTGTTGAAGGTTTCTTGGACGTTGACAACTGTCTTAACATGACTTTTTGAGGACATGCTAAGTCCTTTTGAACAAACACTGCACTATCTTCTACCGCAATATCGTTTTCTTGACTTGCTTTTTAGCATTTTGATAATTGTTTGTAAACAGCAACCGTGGTTCGTTTGGAGCACTACATTGATAAACACTCACACTTAAAACCTTTCCATTTTTACTTTTCAGATTGCCTCGACATTTTGTTGACCTCTCGTTTGAGCATCGCCAGAATATTATTCCATTCGCATTCTGACGATTATAGTTATGAGTAGCCTTGATAGAGTGCACGTTGCCTACCTTTGTTGGTTGTAGTAAGTTCCATAGTAGTAACTGACCTGTCAGTACGATGTTCACACTACAAAGGTTACAACTGTTTTGCTGATTGAGGGACCTATCATAAGCTTATATATTGGCTTTTTTGTGTTGGCTTTTTTGTGTTGGCTTTTTGTGTTGGCTTTTTGTGTTGGCTTTTTGTGTTGGCTTTTGTGTTGGCATTTTGTGTTGGTTTTTTGTGTTGGCTTTTTGTGTTGGCTTTTGTATTGGCTTTTGTATTGGCTTATTTGACAAGTTGTTTTTGTCAATGTATTTAGTGTTTTTTTCTTGGTGTTGGAAAGTATGTAATGAACAACGTGGTATAGGATTTACTGCCAACAGGTGCTTACTGCATATGACAAGGCTGTAGACTAGTGGGTTAGACAGCCTTTCTTGCTAAGGGTCTCCTATATACCCTGAACATTTATTGGTTTATTATATTGAGTTTATATACAGAACTTATACAAGCACGTCTTGCACGCGGTCAAACTTCACAAGAGTCACATGCAACACGCAAAGTATGTTTCCGCTACCTAGCGGTAAAAAATGAGCACTACCTGAACAACTAGCATACCACCTAGCGGAGGATATGAACACTTACTAGTGATATCCAAAGTGAGCTGAGGTTAGGTTAGGTAAAGTTAGGTTAGCCATGAAAATAAGCTACCAAAATAAGCTACCAAAAATAATTGGTTTTTACCCTTGAGGTCTTGGGTTCCAACTCGACTATGCCCAGAATTTAATTATCATCTGAGAGTTGAAAGGTTAGGTTAGGTGAAGTTAGGTTATGTGAAGTTAGGTTAGGTGAAGTTAGGTTAGGTAAATTTAGGTTAGGTTAGGTTAGGTGACGTTAGGTTAGGTTGGGTTAAGTCTTTAAATATTCCCTCTCTTTGAAATACTTTCCAACACCAAGAAAAAAAACACTAAATACATTGACAAAAATAACTTGTCAAATAAGCCAATACAAAAGCCAATACAAAAGCCAACTCAAAAAGCTAACCCAAAAAAGCCAACACATAAGCAAACACAAAAAGCCAACACAGAATGCCAACACAAAAAGCCAACACAAAAGCCAACACAAAAAGCCAACACAAAAAAGCCAACACAAAAAAGCCAATATATAAGCTTATGGTAGGTCACTCCATCAGTGCAGTGTTTATTCAAAAGGACTTAGTATGTCCTCAAAAAGTCATGTTAAGACAGTTGTCAACGTCCAAGAAACCTTCAACACTATCAAAATCAACGCAGACTATAAATAAAGTGGTATTGCAAGAGGATCAAAAAGGACTACATAATAATAGTGATGATGGTCATGATGATAATGATGATCATGATCATGATGATAATGATGATAATGGTAATGCTTTGTTTACACATAAAAATTCATTTGTTAAATTTGTATACTGGCACAATCCCAATAAACTTGTCCAGCGGCTACAGTTGTTGCATGCTTTACAACAAGCTGGGCATACCGGTCACGATTGGGAAATCAAAGAAATTGAACAAGAGCTTCGTCGTGCTGAAATTATTGTGTAATGGGTCTACCACTTTGCGACCACTTTTACCCCCCACTCTTGGTTCTTATACACTATTTGCTTATTTGCTTCCACTTTTACCCGAACTCTTTGGATCCATATTTGCTCTCACATTAAACTATTATTCTTATTACCAAGTTGACTTTACTAGAGCTTAGTCTATGCTTGACAGTTGACATGGACGTATCAGTTACTAGGTATGGTAAGCCTTATGCATACTATAAAGGATATTCATATATTGTGAAACGAAGCAATAAAAATGGAACTGTTATTTGGCGTTGTTTGAAACAACGTTCCAAACATTGTCGTGGTGACCTAAAAAGTAAAAATAGTGAGGCTTTAAGTTTCAGTGATCATCAATGTAGTGTACTGCATGAAATACAGTTGCCGTCGACAAGAAATCAAGAAAACCATATTGCTACTCAAAATAGTGGATTGTTGAATGAGCAACGTTTAACCCCTGTTCTAAAAGTTATGTTTAACCCATCTTCCACGTCGCAAGAGCCATCAACATCACAAACTATGCAAGAGGTAGTGATGTTGTTGTCGTTTTAAGGAGTGGAATAACTAGGTCATCTGCTCTTGATATGCAAAAAAGTAGTATTGCAAGAGGATGAAAATAACTAAATAGTAATAACAATAAGGTTTTTGTATGCCTATAAAACCATTGCGGCTTCCCCAGTTTTGAAAACAACCGTGAATGGACATTGCTATAAAAAGATCTACAACAAGCCTTGTGTTTAAAAACTATAACAGACTATTGTAAAGAGAGAAAGAGTTGTATTCAGTGTGCATCTATTGTCATAATCATGTATACTCTGCAATGTTAAATATTCTAACTTTTGTATAAAATAAAAGCATTGTTACATCATTTTGCATTTATTTACAAACTTTATATACATTTTTTTTTTGGTTTCATGATAATATTTTTTAAGACAATACTAAAAACTAAAACATTATTATTCTATACACATATTTTTCTTTCAGTCCATTGTCATCACTTATATTTTCCATTATTATTTCACATTTTTTTATATACCGTTGTTGGCTGGTAATACATCATTATTATTGCTACCCCCCCTAGCATTAACATTGGACGGCACTGGCCAGCAGCACGTCGGCTTCTCGATAACCAACGCTTTGCTTACCAGAATGGGACGAGTACGGGAAACGTGGATGAGCCAACTTACCTGTATTCAGGGGTCCGGGTCACTTCCGCAGCAACATCACCTCCAGATGACATGTCCCGACAGAAGAGCTCCAAAGGAGTGGAAGGAAGATGGATAAGGGGACAACACACACAGGCTATCGTACAAACATCCCCCAAAAACCAACGAACTGCCGTCGGTGAAATAATGCCACAACCAAAGATTTTAAAAAAGAATAAAAAAGGTTTAATATTGAAAATTTAAAGGAGAATCATCACCAGAAAAAGAACATGCGTCAACCACTAATATTTTATAAGAAGGCCAGATAGCGCCTAACATGCTTGCTTGCAAAGCGAAGAAGACGAAAAACTTAATTTAAAATAATATAAAATTTAACAGCCCAAAGGTTAAAATAAATATTACATGCATAACATACTCAGAACGGGCTTGATGAATTGCAAGGTAATGCAATCACGATCCGACATGCAGATGTTGAGGCCACGCCAAAACAAAAGGAATTGAAAATTAAATTACACTTTCAAAAAAAAATTAAATGGGATAGAAAATAAAAAAAAAAATTATATGCTCGCCGGCGAAACACACAAGGACATTTTACATCCGAAAACACAAAACTAACATCAACAAGATTACAATTTTTTTAAAAAAATATAGAGCAAACAGAAAACACGTATGCTCTTGAGACCCGCGCCAAATGGACTGACAACGAGACCACAATGCATCACGGTAAACAAAAGCTATGGCCACACCAAAAACATGCCAGATCAAAATTACGGCAAACAATTAATAAAAGCAAATTTAAACATTAGCGTAAAGAAAATGACGGCGGAAAATAACTAGGTCTAAATGCTATTACAATCGAGAAATGCACCGGATCATGAATAAATTAATATGTCAATCCCAAGATTGACAAAGGAATATAAATAATAATTTAAACGTAAAATAATTGGAAATGTGTCTCCACAAGGTACGAAGAAAAGAGCACAGAATTAAAATAAACCAGGAAACGTAATAAAAACAACAATAAAATTAAACTTATAAAACAAAGGAAGAACAAAAATAAAATATTATTATAAGATGATATCGGAGCTCCATAACATAAAATAATTAAATAAATTAAATTTAAAAAAACGTACCTTACATCCTTCTCCGTGGAGACACAAAAATAATAAAATAATTAACACATAATTTTATGTTATTACATGTGCTTCACAAAAAATGGCAAACCCCGGCACATGCATTGTTTGGGTCACAATCACAGGTCACATTCCACACGTCCACTTCGCGGCGAAAAGATGAAAATTCATAGCCCGAAGAGAACAGGCAATTCCTTTTTCTAGAATATATATATATTGTAGAGAATGAGGGCTTAAAGCCCCCATTAGTGGAGACACCTTCCACGACCAGATAGCTTGATGTTTACTTCACGAACTCTAATGGACTCCACCAAAATGGCGGAGAATCGCTCGTCATTTATCGAACTGTCTTCATGTAAATAAATATTGTCCAATCAGAGAAAGACACATCAAAACAACAATGTCATTAATAAGTTCATAATTTTGGCGGTATCATGAATGCACTAGCATTTGTTTGAAGACGAAGAATGTGATTGTCTTTTAATCATGTCATGCGTATAACGAATTTAATAAGGCGAAGCCCACACCACCTATTGGGGAGACACAGGAACTACTTGCAATCTCTCCAAGACCGACAGGCGCTACCATCTCGTGTTCAGAATGGGAAGCAAGTCACCAGGCGGTCGTTTCAAACTTCAAGAACAGCGTCCCTGATTAAATACATGTTTGAAATGGTAGAGACGTGCCCTTGCACGTATCAGTCTCCCTCCCTTAAGCGTGAACACCGTTCACGAATATGCCAAGGCATAGACAGTCCTCCTTAACTTGTCGATTCACCAGAGATGCTTCCCGAAGATAATGTTCACCAGTTAACTCCAATTGATGGATGAAACCGCATCGTTTTGGTTAGGAAGAATGCAGGGTCAGATTATCAGGGAATGGATAATTGATCACCTCGCAAACAACTTAGTTAACCGCCTCACTGTGTCCAAAAACCTTCAGAAACGCAGTACACCAGCACCAGCAGTGCTTTCAGAGTCCGAGACACGTTAGGAAAAATTTTCAACAAGTCCAATGTAGGTCGTTTTAGACGAAGTAGGATGAAGCAATGTGCAAGATATGATTCGACGCGTGGACAGCCATTTACAAAAATAGAAGTTAATCTAGTTTCAAAAAAGATTTACAGAATTTACAATTTCTTACTACATTTTACAAAGAGAAACAAGTTTGAATTTAAATGAAGAAAATTTTTGACCAAGCCCTAGATCCGTGCTTACAAGGTTTCATTAACAAGTTTACACTTTTTACAGATTCGAAGTACATTACAAGATTACATTAGTTAGACGACTATACATTTCGAAGGGACTACGGTAGAGGAATGACCACTACAATTCCCAAAGGGAACAGGAATATAAGGTTACCATGAGTTAGGCCTCCCACCGAGCCCAACTTACATGTTAGCATCTCCTATGAAACATCAAAATTAGGTACACTTTTACAATTTACCATTACAATGGGAACTTCCCAACAATTACATTTTGTATCCCACCAGAGTGTTCAAATCCAATTAAATTCAAAATTCCACAAGGAACAGAAGCTTGAAGGCTTCAATGAAGGTTAGGGATACTATACATTATACAAATTCAGTTTACAAAATTTGTTTTACAAAATTTACGGTAGCATTTCCTCATTAGACACCTCTTCACCTCGTTTAATGTGTGATAGATGCACTCTAGAAATTTTGTTGGCCTTAGGGTTTCGAACAAGAAGAGTAACAGGAGTCAAGAATGCCTCTACATAGCATGGGCCTTTAAAACGAGGGGTTAACTTGCTTGAGACTAGATTACTGACGCCCTTGGGCTCGAAATTGCGGACGTACACAACATCACCAATTTCCAAATCAGCTGGCTTGCGACAGGCATTGTGTCGTCTGGCAAGTTGGTCATGGGATACCTTAATATTCTCTCTAGCCTTGTCGAATTTCGCCCTCATATCCTCGGGCGTGAAACTGTCAGGAATGAGATCGTGCAGGTTCCACAGATTAGACAACGGAGAATTAGCCATAAAGGAAAACATTAGCGAAAAAGGGGTAGCTTGCGTGCTCTCATGCACGGCGGTGTTGAAAGCAAAATTGAGCCAATGCAAATTAGAATCCCACTTGGAATGGTTGTCGTGGTGGAAAGCAATCAGAGCAGAACGGAGATTACGATTGACTCGCTCAGCAAGAGACGGGTTAGGAAAATAGGGAGTGGTGGTTACGTGCGAAATAGCATAATCAAACAAGAATTGACGGAACTGATGAGATACAAAGCACTTGGCATTATCTGACACCAGATACTGACACGGCCCAAAAGACGAGAAGATGGAATTAAGACATTTTATGACGGAACTGGTCGTAGCCTGTCTGGTGGGGAAAATCCAACTAAACCGGGAGAAACCGTCAGTGCAAACAAGCGCAAATTGGTTTCCCCGACCAGAGCGAGGGAACGGTCCAACATGGTCGATAAAAAGCCTCTCCATGGGTCTAGATGCCGGTTCAGATGACAACAGGCCAACCTTAGTAGAAACCGGAGGTTTGCTAATACTGCAAGCAGCACAATTCCTAATGAGCCTCCTGATGTCGCCATCCATACCTTGCCAAATGAAAAACTGTCTGATTTTAGCTCGGGTCTTGAATACTCCTAGGTGACCACCAATAGGGGATTCATGATAGTAACGAAAGATTTCCGGAATGAGGACCGACGGGAGCACAATTTTAGGTAGGCGGTCATGACGAGACGAACAACACAATACACCGTCCTTCAGAGAGTAGGGCTTGATCACTTCACCAGAATTGATTCGGTCAATAAGGCTAGATAAGGAGGGGTCTTCCTTCTGGAATCGTCTCACATCCTCAAAAAGCACAGGGGAATTGCTAAGAACGGCATTGACACAATTTACAGCAGATATAAGGTTTACGGGTTCACATTCCCGAACATCCTCCTCAGCTGTTTCCTCGTACATGCGGCTTAAAGAATCAGCTACCGCATTTTCGGACCCACGAATATGTTGGACAGTGAACTGGAACGACAGAATCCTAGTTGCCCACCTAGCAATTCTCCCAGTCTTGCGGGGTTTCCCTAAGACCCAGCTCAAGGCTTGGTTATCGGTCTCAAGGAGAAACTTGGTGTGCTCAAGATACATACGGAATTTTTCCAGAGCGAACAACACAGCCAAACCCTCAAGTTCGTAAATAGAATACTTCCTCTCTGCGTCCGTTAAGGTACGAGAAGCGTATGCAATGGGTTGCCGACCCAGATCAGATTCCTGCAGAAGGACACAACCAACACCACGACCAGACGCATCCGTCTGCACAATGAACTGCTTCCCAAAATCCGGAATGGCTAACACAGGGGCGTTAGAGAGCGCAAGCTTAAGATCTTCGAAGGCTGCTTGCTGAGAGGGACCCCACTCGAACTTCACAGCCTTTTTGCGTAACTGGTTTAGAGGAGCAGCACGGTCGGCAAAGTTACTGATAAACTTACGGAAGAAGTTGACCATTCCAATGTAGCGAGCAACACCCTTGGCGTTCTTGGGTGGTTTAAAATCTCTGATGGCCTGCGTACGAGATTGGTCCACTGAGATACCAGATTCAGAAACAATATGTCCCAAGAAGGAAATTTTGGGCTTGGCAAAGGAAACCTTGGACAATTTGACGGTAAGTCCAGCGTCACGCAACCGATCAAGTACAATTTTCAGATGATCAACGTGTTCCTCGAAGGACTCGGAATAGATCACCACATCGTCAAGGTAGTGGTACACAAACTTGAATTTAATTTCTGAAAATACCTTGTCCAGAAGTCTGCTCAACACAGCGGCTCCGGTGGATAGTCCAAACGGGACACGGGCATACTCAAAGAGGTTCCAGTCAGTGGAAAAAGCAGTAACATGCCTGGATTCAGGAGAGAGGGGAATTTGGAAGTAGGAAGAATTTAAATCGAGGATCGTGAACACCTTCGCGTTGCGAAACCAACTAAAACATGTGTGAAGGTCCGGCAAAGGAATGGACTGCAAAACAACTTTTTGATTAAGAGCCCTATAGTCGAACACCGGCCGAAAACCACCGTTAGGTTTTGGCACAAGAAAAACAGGGGATGAGTAGGCAGAGATAGAGGGTTGGATTACACCTTCTTCTAACATCTTATCGATAATCTTACGAAGTTCAGCCATCTTGGGCGGGGCAAGGCGATACGGGCTGGAACGCACCGGCACAGAATCGGTTAGCTCAATCTTGTACTCCATCAAATGGGTTACACCCAGCTTGTCAGTAAATACATCACCATACTCCTGACATAACCTCTTAATGGCTTCCCTTTGAAGACTCGTTAAATTTTCCAGGTCGAGATCCTCAATAGTCATAGGCTCAGTAACAGAATTGACAGCAGGAGAAGATAAAACCGGGTTAAAAGATAATTTACTCTGTGGATTAAACTTAAACCATAAGTTGCGAGCACCAAAATCAAGAAGCATACCAACGTGTGACATGAAATTAGCTCCAATGACCACAGCACAAGAAAGATTTCTGGCAACCAAAAATTTAAATTTCCAAGAAAAATTTAGAATATGAATTTTGACTGACATACTACCCAAAATATTTAAGTTTGAACAATTTGCCGAAATAAAAGATTCATTGTTAGGCTCTAACTCAGGAAATTTGCAAACACTCTTCATAGATAAAAACCAGTCCTCGCTTATAAAGGATGCGACACTACCAGAATCAAGCAACGCAGAAACGGGCTCGTCATTAACACAAATTTCAATAAACGGGGATATTCCTTTAGCCACAGGAGAAAATCCAAAATCATTACTCACTCTAACACGATTACAATTAGGTGACGAGGACACCCGCACCACAGGTTTCACACGTTTAGAATTAGGCTGACTTGCCACGCCATTGTTCACCGACAGGTTAGGTAGGTCAGCGACATAAGCAGAATTAGCACATAAAGATTTAGCTTTCAACGAGCTATCAAGACTATTATTGTTAGGGCGACCAGAAACTTCACAGGGTTTTCCCAAATTCGTACACACAGAAATATCCTTGGAAGTAACACCCGAATTGGTCTCCTCAACGTTCCGTCATTGGCGATACACAGCCTGGTTACTCGGACACACCTTCTTGACATGTCCCACTCCACCGCACGAGTGGCACTTAATATTAGGTCGAGGATGAAACATAACCTTAGGTGGGGGACGAGACATCAAGGAAGGAGGGGGACAAGACATTAAGGAAGGAGGAGGAACATTAGCTACACGAAGGGAATCTGCATGCTTCACAGCCATAGCCTCTATAACGACCTGTTTCAGCTCGACGAATGACGAAGGCCTGGTACACATAGTCATGTATGACCTATATTGAGGCGAAAACCCATTCACAATTGATGACACCAACTGTCGCTCGGTTAAAGGGGATGCAAAAACCTGGGCATACACCTTAATGTCGCTGACATAGTCGCTAAGGGACTCGTCCAGCCTTTGGACACGATAAAGGAACTTATGCTCGAGAGCACTTAGGGCGCTCGCAGGGACAAAAAACCACAACACTTCCCTAATAAACATGGCTAAGGACATGCGGAGGTGGATAGCTTCAACAAGCTTATCGCGCAGCATACCGGATGCAACTGGATACAAAAGTTGGAAAATCTGAACTTCCGACATCCCAAAAATCGAGGCATGGTTGCCCAACTCGACCACTTGCTTTAAAAATTGTACCACTTGGGTAACGTCATCAAGGTTGAAATGCCTTAACTTAGTTAAGAAACCAGAAATAGGATGAGGAATCGACCCATAATTAACGGTAGGTGAGAACGTAGCATTAGGAATAGAGACATTGTTACCAGGGTAGCCCGCTCGCACACCCTCTACAGGCGACAAAACATTAATATTACTAGAGAAAGAACTGGGATGCAATGGGTCGGCAGGACCCAGGAAATCACTAGGTGACCTAACATGAGAGGAATGACCGCATGCAGGATTAAGTGGTATGGACGAGCCAGCGCCAGGCAACAAAGGGGCAGGCAAACTACTACTGGTAATCGATCCCAAAACCTCAGACCTAGTAACCAGAGATGATTCACGTTCAACCCCAGAAGAACTCTCCAAATTCACAAGGTTATCGCTTAAGTCAATTAAATTGAAAACACTATTGTTGTCGGCCATTTTGGAAAACACAGAATGCAGACAACCAATATAGAAAGAAACAAATTTTCAGGAATTACAAGGACAGCTTACACCTTCACAACAGTACCACAACCAGCAATTACCATCACCAAAGATTAGGCTGACACTCAAACACAGCCACCCTACTACACCAAATCATGCACCATGCTGTCCAGAACTGCACACGTCACCACCTGCTTGGCTCGAGAACAGGGAGCTAAATCACAAAAATAGGCACAAACAATCAGGCTACCAGCTTCCGACGGGGCTCCAGGATTCCTTCATACGCAGCATATAGGCTATTAGAACATTAAGAAATCCCATTTCCCATGCCAAGAACACATATCAGACACTCACCGAGCTGCATCTTCATTGGGGATGTTGCACACAAACAGGGTAAAATACAGGGGTAAACGCCTCGTTTAAAAACAGGACACCTTACATCCAGCATACCACATGGATATCCAGAGGCAACATGAAACACAATAACGACAAGGATTAGCAAAACATAACATTAAGTACATTTTCCTGACAAACTCACACCAACAACTGACCCATCGGCATTAGAGGAGTCCATAAAACAGCCTGTGGGTACTGGGGAGGGGATAGTTACGGAAGTGAACATGAGCTCGGTCTGCTACCAAAATGCTACCCCCCCCCCCTAGCATTAACATTGGACGGCACTGGCCAGCAGCACGTCGGCTTCTCGATAACCAACGCTTTGCTTACCAGAATGGGACGAGTACGGGAAACGTGGATGAGCCAACTTACCTGTATTCAGGGGTCCGGGTCACTTCCGCAGCAACATCACCTCCAGATGACATGTCCCGACAGAAGAGCTCCAAAGGAGTGGAAGGAAGATGGATAAGGGGACAACACACACAGGCTATCGTACAAACATCCCCCAAAAACCAACGAACTGCCGTCGGTGAAATAATGCCACAACCAAAGATTTTAAAAAAGAATAAAAAAGGTTTGATATTGAAAATTTAAAGGAGAATCATCACCAGAAAAAGAACATGCGTCAACCACTAATATTTTATAAGAAGGCCAGATAGCGCCTAACATGCTTGCTTGCAAAGCGAAGAAGACGAAAAACTTAATTTAAAATAATATAAAATTTAACAGCCCAAAGGTTAAAATAAATATTACATGCATAACATACTCAGAACGGGCTTGATGAATTGCAAGGTAATGCAATCACGATCCGACATGCAGATGTTGAGGCCACGCCAAAACAAAAGGAATTGAAAATTAAATTACACTTTCAAAAAAAAATTTAAATGGGATAGAAAATAAAAAAAAAATGATATGCTCGCCGGCGAAACACACAAGGACATTTTACATCCGAAAACACAAAACTAACATCAACAAGATTACAATTTTTAAAAAAAAATATAGAGCAAACAGAAAACACGTATGCTCTTGAGACCCGCGCCAAATGGACTGACAACGAGACCACAATGCATCACGGTAAACAAAAGCTATGGCCACACCAAAAACATGCCAGATCAAAATTACGGCAAACAATTAATAAAAGCAAATTTAAACATTAGCGTAAAGAAAATGACGGCGGAAAATAACTAGGTCTAAATGCTATTACAATCGAGAAATGCACCGGATCATGAATAAATTAATATGTCAATCCCAAGATTGACAAAGGAATATAAATAATAATTTAAACGTAAAATAATTGGAAATGTGTCTCCACAAGGTACGAAGAAAAGAGCACAGAATTAAAATAAACCAGGAAACGTAATAAAAACAACAATAAAATTAAACTTATAAAACAAAGGAAGAACAAAAATAAAATATTATTATAAGATGATATCGGAGCTCCATAACATAAAATAATTAAATAAATTAAATTTAAAAAAACGTACCTTACATCCTTCTCCGTGGAGACACAAAAATAATAAAATAATTAACACATAATTTTATGTTATTACATGTGCTTCACAAAAAATGGCAAACCCCGGCACATGCATTGTTTGGGTCACAATCACAGGTCACATTCCACACGTCCACTTCGCGGCGAAAAGATGAAAATTCATAGCCCGAAGAGAACAGGCAATTCCTTTTTCTAGAATATATATATATATTGTAGAGAATGAGGGCTTAAAGCCCCCATTAGTGGAGACACCTTCCACGACCAGATAGCTTGATGTTTACTTCACGAACTCTAATGGACTCCACCAAAATGGCGGAGAATCGCTCGTCATTTATCGAACTGTCTTCATGTAAATAAATATTGTCCAATCAGAGAAAGACACATCAAAACAACAATGTCATTAATAAGTTCATAATTTTGGCGGTATCATGAATGCACTAGCATTTGTTTGAAGACGAAGAATGTGATTGTCTTTTAATCATGTCATGCGTATAACGAATTTAATAAGGCGAAGCCCACACCACCTATTGGGGAGACACAGGAACTACTTGCAATCTCTCCAAGACCGACAGGCGCTACCATCTCGTGTTCAGAATGGGAAGCAAGTCACCAGGCGGTCGTTTCAAACTTCAAGAACAGCGTCCCTGATTAAATACATGTTTGAAATGGTAGAGACGTGCCCTTGCACGTATCAATTATTATTATTTATTTATTTGTGATTCAGCAACGTAAGTAGCGGCCAATGGCCTTGTGGTTCGGTAAAATGTATACACGGGTAGGTTACCCACTTGTTTTCCAAGCATGTAAGGACAATAAGGAGACCATCGCAAATGGTCTCTAAAGGGATCATCCCCTTCTTCCCAGTGTGAAAGTTCAATACGACAAAACACACAGCGCACCACATCTTCTCCGTTCAAGTAAAAAAAAAAAACGGCTTTTGCAAGTTTATGTGTCGACAAAAAGCCTACAGGCCAGGATTCAAATGTTAACCAACGATCATGCTCTGATTTTAAATTTAACCCACGTGGTAAACCAACTTGCTCACTTGTTGTATTAGGTACTAACACCATGTATTATAATAAAATAGGTGTTTGACCGTTTTTTGTCATAAATCCATTTTAAGGGGCCCATAGGGAGGGGTAAAATTCTGGGGGGAAAAACAGGAAAGAAAATGTCCTAACTGACTGACTGATAGACTCACTCATCAAACTCAGGGGTAAGAACTGCTTAAAAATAAGTAAATAAGTGTTTGACCGTTTTTTTCATATACCCAACTTAAGGGGTTCACGGGGAGGGGTGAAATTCTGAAAAAAGAAAATTGAAAGAAAAAGTCCTGACTCACTCACCATCGCCCAGCCAGAATTATTGAAGTTAGATACATGACATTTTGGGGATATGATCATTGTATGTCAAAACCGTCCACTAAGGGAGGCTTTTCGGATATTCAGGTTCTAAGGGGGTCTTAAGGGCGTTAAACCTGCATTTCATTGAATAACAATAACTCCCGATTGGTTTCATTTGGGGATGTGATACTCGGCATATAAGCTCATCATTAAAAATAAGAAGACACGTGTCTGAGGGTTTTTCGATGTGGAGTATAGTATGAGGTGAAAGGGGTGAAAAGTGGGAGTTGAAGGATTCCTAACGAATCGTGTATCTCTTAAACGACATAGACGAGGAGTTTGAAACTAAGCGAAAAAAATCAGCTTAAAAGATAAGTAAATAGGTGTTCGACCATTTTTTTCATAGATCCAACTTAAGGGGCCCCAGGGGGGTGAAATTCTGGGGGGGGGGGGACAGAAAAGAAATTGTCCTAAATGATTGACTGACTCACTCACTCTTCAAACTCAGAAAACTGCTTAAAAATAAGTAAATAAGTGTTCGACAGTTTTTTTTTCATAAATCAAATTTATAGGGGTTCAAAGGGAGGGGTGAAATTCTGAAAAATAATTGAATGAAAATGTCCTGACTCACTCACTCACTCTCACTCACTCATCATCGCCCAGCATAAATTATTGAAGTTAGAAACATGGCATTTAGGGGATATGTTCGTTGTATGTCAAAACCGTACACTAAGGGAGGATTTTCGGATATTCAGGTTCTAAAGGGGTTTTAAAGGGGTTAAACCTGCTCTTTATTGAATAACAATATCTCACGAGTGGTTTCATTTGTGGATGTGATACTCGGCATATAAACTAATCATTAAAAATAAGCAGACATGTGTCTAAGGGTTTTTCGATGTGGTGTATATTATAAGGTGAAAGGGGTGAGAAGTGGGGGTTGAAGGATTCCTAACGAAGCATGTATCTCTTAAACGACATTGGCGATAAGTTTGAAACTCAGCGGGGAAAAAATCAGCTTAAAAATAAGTAAATCGGCGTTCGACCGTTTTTTCATAAATTCAATTTAAGGGGCCAATGGGGTGGGGTGAAATTCTGGGGGGAAAAAGGAGAGAAAGTGTCCTAACTGACTGACTAACTCACACACTCATCAAATTCAAGGAGGGGGGGGGGGAGACAGCTTAAAAATAAGTTAATAGGCGTTCGAGCGTTTCTTCATAAATCCAATTTAAGGGGCCCATGGGGAGGGGTAATATTCTGGTAAAAATAATTGAAAGAAAATGTCCTGTCTGACTCACTCACTCATCATCGCCCAGCGAAAACTATTGAAGTTGGAAACATTAAATTTTAGGAATACTTTCGCTGTATGTCGAAAACGTCAACTAAGGAAGTATTTTTGTTTACTCGGGTTCTGAAGAGGTGTTAAGGGGGTAAACGTGCATTTCATTGAATTACGATATCTCATGAGTTGTTTCTTTGGGGATGTGATATTAGGCATATAAACTAATCATTAAAAATAAGCAGACATATGTCTAAGGGTTTATCGATGTGGTGTATATTATGAGGTGAAAGGGGTGAACATTGGGGGTTGAAGGATTCTTAACGGAACGTGTATCTCTTAAACGACATATGCGAGAAGTTTGTAATTCATCGAAATAACAGCTTAAAATATAAGTCAATAGGTGTTCGACCGTTTTCTTTTTCATAAATCCAATTTAAGGGGCCCTTGGAGAGGGGTGAAATTCTGGAAAAAGGAAAAACAGGAAAGAAAGTGTTCTAACTGATAAACTCACTCACTCATCAAACTCAGGGAGGAAAAACAGCTTAAAAATAAGTAAATAGGTGGTCGACCGTTTTTCGATAAATCCAATTTAAGGGGCCCATGGGGAGGGATGAAATTCTGGGGAAAGAAGTCCACTAAGGAAGGATTTTTGGATATTCACTCAACATCCCCCAGTCAAACCTATTGCAGTTAGAAACTTGAAATTTTGGGGATATGTTCGTTGTATGTCGAAAACGTCCACTAAGGATGGATTTATGGATATTCATGTTCTGAAGGGGTCTAAGGGGGTTAAACTTGCATTTCATTGATTAACAATATCTCACGAGTTGTTTTATTTGGGGATGTGATATTCGGCATATAAATTAATCAATAAAAATAAGCAGACATATGTCTAAGGGTTTATCGATATGGTATATATTATGAGGTGAAAGGGGTGAACATTGGGGGTTGATGGATTCTTAACGGAGCGTGTATCTCTTAAACGACATATGCGAGAAGTTTGTAATTCATCTAAATAACACCTTAAAATACAAGTAAATAGGTGTTCGACCGTTTTTTTTTTCATAAATCCAATTTAAGGGGCCCTTGGAGAGGGGTGACATTCTGGAAAAAGGAAAAACAGGAAAGAAAGTGTTCTAACTGATTAACTCACTCACTCATCAAACTCAGAGAGGAAGAAGAGCTTAAAAATAAGTAAATAGGTGGTCGACCGTTTTTCGTTAAATCCAATTTAAGGGCCCATGGGGAGGGGTGAAATTCTGGGGAAAGAAGTCCACTAAGGAAGGATTTTTGGATATTCACTCATCATCCCCCAGCCAAACCTATTGCAGTTAGAAACTTAACATTTTGGGGATATGTTCGTTGTATGTCGAAAACGTCCACTAAGGATGGATTTTTGGATATTCATGTTCTGAAGGGGTGTTAAGTGGGTAAACATACATTTCATTGAGGCATATAAACTAATCATTAAAAATAAGCTGATATTTGTCTCATGGTTTTTCGATGTGGTGTATATTATGAGTGAAAGGGATGAAAAGTGGGGATTGAAGAATTCTTAACGGAGCATGCATCTCCTAAACGACATAGGCGAGACGTTTGAAACTCAGAGGAAAACAATCAGCTTAATAATAAATAAATAAATAAATAAATAAATAGGTGTTCGAACGTTTTTTCATAAATCCAATTTAAGGGGCCCATGGGGAGGGGTTAAATTCTGGAAGAAAAACGTCCACTAAGGAAGGATTTTTGGATATTCACTCTCATCGACCAACCAAAATTATTAAAATTAGAAGAATGATATTTTGGAGATATGTTTGTTGTGTGTCGAAAACGTCTACTAAGGAGGGATTTTTGGATATTCAGATTCTAAAGGGATGTTAACGGGGTTAAACCTGTATTTCATTGAATAACAATGTGACACGACGATTACGCGAGCGAAGCCGCGGGTACCTGCTAGTCATATACAGTGTGGTCAACCAGCCCCTTATTTTTTTGGAGGAAGGCAACCCAACTAACGCGTATATCACAGTCATCCCAAAAACATTAGTACCTGCTCCTTTACGTCCATTGTACAACTTTACCGTTGAGTACATCCTCGCGAATATAGTATAAATCAATAGTGGCACTGTTCTTTCAATGACCTCAAATATAATGCATGATTGAAACGACCGGAGCTCCGAATAACTCCTTCTTACGTTTGGACAGGAAGTGTCTACGAATAGATTCAATAAGTGCCAGCATTACACCAAGGTTCTCGGTAGCTATGGTGGTTAAATCAAGAATTGGTTAGAGTGGCGTCAACGAAGCCGCATGCTACTAGGTTCGAACCTTGAACTAGTGCTTTTTTTTTTGCTTAATGTCGTTTATTGTGGATGTATTATGGACGCATATCTATCTGTTCCAACGAGTGATTTTTTATTTGTTCCTCAAAAGCACCGTACTTATCCGATGGTACGCAGCCAGATTGGACGACGACATAATGATCTGTAGAACGAAAGCAAGGTATCCTGTATATTCAACGTAGCAAGTGTTCGAAATTTTGACCACCTTTGTTTAAAGGAAAACTTTGACTCACTCAGACGACCCACATAACAAATAGATTTTTGTTATGTGGGTAGGCTCACGACTAAATACATCAGACCGAAACTATAATTTCTTTCAACGTCGTCTGTGCGAAAAGCGCTTGCTATACACTTACAATAATAGTTAGTGAGGTTTTAAGGGGCGGAACTACGAGGACATCTGCCCCAAACATACAGTGAAAGAAGATAATTATAACATTATTGGTTTTACGTCCCTTTTAACTGCTCTGGCTTTTAGATACGCCGGGGTGCCGGAATTTTGCTCCGAAGGGGATCATCAACGTGCCAGTAAATCTACTGACATGGCTCCCTCGCATTTGCGCACCCTCAAATGCCAGATGACTGCGCCAGGATACGAACCTGCAACCTTGGGCACAGCAAGCGAGAACGTTACCGCTGAGCCTCGCAGCAAGGCAGTAATTACAGAACGTGTCATATTATTATAAATATTGAACTATTAAAATTCTAATTATCACGAATAGAGTCGCCTCCGTTGCGTAGTGGTCAGCGTGATTCGTTGCCAACCCGGACTTCCTGGGTTCGATTCCCGGCTCTGCCACGAAATTTGAAAAGTGGTATGAGGACTGGGACGGGGTCTACTCAGCCTCGGGTGGTCCAAATGAGTAGAGGGGGTTCGATTCCCACCTCAGCCATCCTCAAAGTGGTTTTTCCGTGATTTCCCACTTCGCCTTTGGGAAAATGCCGGGATGTTACCTACCGTACGGCCACGGCCGCCTCATTCCCTCTTCCTTGCCTATCCCTCCCGATCTGCCCCTCCCTTCCCATCCCTCAAGAGGACCCTGTTCGCTTTGCAGGTGAGGCCGCCTGGGTGAGGTGCTGTCCTCACCTCCCCAGTGTATCCCCTAGTAGAAATGTTTCAAGCTCCAGGACACTGCCCGTAGAGGCAGCAATGATGGAATCCCTCACTGAGTCAGTGGGAGAACCTAACCTGGTGGGTAAAATCGACAAAAAATAATAATTATTATAACGAATAGTATCCATCCATGGTTTTGAACAGTATTTAGGGAAAATAGCCATTTAAACGAGACAAGAAAATAACTTTCCCTATCGTCTTCGTAGATAATGTGAACAAAACTAAGTTGAAATCTTGCTGTACGAGGTAGGGAGGGTATAATAAAATAGTTAAAAAGAATTAAAAAATCTGCCGTTGGATAGTCTTGAACCCGGGATCTTCGAAAGAGCGAGCGGACGCAATAACACTTGCACACATTTCCAACACACTCTGGAGGTTTTTATTGCGCTTCTTATTAAAGCGTATGGTAAAATAATCAATTATTACAGTTAGATCTTAAATATTGATTGGAATGCATTCATTCAGTACCTGGCATGTTTTCTAATTTACTTAAAGCAAGTTTCGCGACCGCTTTACGTTAATAAGGCGACAGAACAGCAAATAATGCCCTCAGACGACAGCCCTTCGGTTTTATTTCATACAACTTAGCGTACAAAATGCTAGCGTGTGATACACTTCGGTCATACAAGCAGGTGTACTGACGAAGAGAACAGAATCATACATGATTTTGTACCAGCGATCACAGCAGCTTCCTTGCCAGCGAGTGTCGTGTGATATGGGCCTAAAGATATGCTATGACTATTTGTTAAAATTTAATAACAAAACAAGATGTTCGGTAAAGAACGTATAGCCTACTTTCTCCTAAATGCATGGGTATTGTTATAACTCTTTGTCCTTTTCAAGAAGTATAATTGAATGTTGGTTCCTGACATACAACGTGCTATACGGATACTATACATGAATATGATGTGCCCTTTGCTAGTGCTACCTCGGTAAAAAAAAATCATTCAAATAGGTTTCACCGTGCTTGAATTGATATGGGGAATCGATTTGCACACATACATGTCCGCTATCTGCAAACTATTGTGCTGATGACCTTGAAGTTCAATCAAAACATGCTTCCCACAAAAAGGTATGTTGTTGAAAAATTTGGTAGAGATCAAATGATTAGGTTGTTCGTAATTTGATTTAAGCTTTTAACATTTGGGTGGCCGCCATTCCGTTTCCTTCAAGATGGCGGCGATATAAACATGACACTGAGGTGGCCTTTGCTAATGCTACCTCGCCACCAAACTCCGTTCCATTCGGTTTCACCGTGTTTGAAAAGATAGGGGGAATCGATTTTCACACATACATGACCGCTATCCGCACATTATTGACCTGATGACCTTGTAGTGTGGTCAAAAGATTCTCTACACACAAAGGTATGTTGTTGCAAAAATTGGTAGAGATCAGATTATTAGTTCGGTCGTAATTTGATTCAAGCTTTTAACATTAGGATGGCCGCCATTACGTTTTCGTCAAGATGGCGGCGATATAAACATGACACTGGAGTGCCCTTTGCTAGTGCTATCTCTGTACCAAATTTCGTTCAATTCAGTTTCACAGTGTTTGAATTGATAGGGGGAATCGATTTGCACACATACATGACCGTCATCTGCAAACTAATGGGCTGAGGACCTTGTAGTTCAGTCAAACGACGCTCGCCATATGACTTTATGTTGTTGCAAAATTTGGTAGAGGTCGGATGATTAAGTTAGTCGTAATTTGATTTAAGCTTTGAACATTTGGGTGGCCACCATTACGTTTCCGTCAAAATGGTGGCGATATAAAACATGACACTGAGGTGTTCTACGCTAGTGCTACCTCTGTACCAAATTTCGTTCAATTCGGTTTCACCGTGTTCGAATTGATAGGGGGCAGACATTCAGAGTACACACACTCACACACACATAGACACACAGTCACACACACACACACACACACACACACACACAGACAGACACACAATTTTTGGCCCTGTGTAGATCTCATAAGTCTACTTCATTGTTTGCAAAAATCGAAAGTATGCTAATAATACCATGGGAATTTCTAAGGAACACGTATACTTCGATGCAAGCACTGGCGATCAGAATATCCTTCGATATGTTGTTGTTTCGTTTCATTTGAGGGGCTAGAACATCGCGGTCATTTAGCCCCGTTTACTTGGGTGTGTGTGTAGAATTTGTCTGATAACCTGAGTTATTGCGGGCTTGTAATAGTGTGTGCATTTGCAATTAAGGATTGGGAAGGAGGCGGCCGTGGCCTTAAGATAGATTCCGTCCCGGAATTTGGCCGGAGTAGAAGTGGGAAACCACGGAAAACCATTTCCAGGGTGGCTGAGGTGGGAATCGAACCCACTTCTTCTCATATTTGCTTCTCGAGGCTACGTGTACCCAATTTCAGCCCTCAGACAAGTATTACATTTCTTGATAGAGCTGGGAATCGAACCCGGACCTCCGAGCAACACTTCGATATGTTATGTTAATATTCATGCCAGTTTTTAAATTTTCTGCCATTACAGGTCACGTGGCATAACGTACCAATTCGATCGTATTTTCTTTATAAATCATCTTAATTCAACGTACCCTTCACAAAAATACGTCGTAAGGCAATAATGTGGCAATGTAGTTACATCTCGACTAAAATGGAATGTGGGCTTTCGTTAAAAAAAAACAGTATGCCTACTATTGGATTCGAAGCAGCATTCTACCCGCTCGCGCCCACTACGTACGGTAAGGCTTTAAACCTCTCAGCCACCAACACGTGGCAAATACCGCACGCTAAACGTGCTGTAGTTACTATAGCCGTCCCACCTCAAACGTTTAAGTCCATCTCAAGGTCTTCAATCACGGTTTATGGTGTTGATTTAGCTTTCTACTATTACAGATCACGTGGCGTAAGCTATTAATTCGATCGTATTACGTGTATGTGTGTTATTTCAAGGAGCAGTAAGTCATATGTTAGTAGAATGGGCCATAGTATTTGGCGGGGAAAAGTTTAAGGTCAGTTTTTCTTTGCTAGACCCATGACCCAATTACATTGCTGTCACACAGTCAGAGCGCAGAGCAATATCGACCATCGGGAGAATTAAGATGTTAGTTGGGTTTCATAAAACTAAATAATAAGGGGCGGGTGGACCACACGGTATATTATTTCAGTAGTATAGATCCCTCCTGCGGGGCTCACAAGCGACCGATCGTGACAAATAAGCATTAAAATGAAATAGAATAGTTATTAGCAGTGACGAATAGCACTCTAATTTCATAAATATCTATAATTTTGTGAAAAATTACTTTAAATAATGTGCGAAGTGTGCGATTTGCAGATACTGTTGCTGTAGGATAATACGCTTCATAATTGCTGTCCATTTCACATTTTGGCCGCTGTGACACCTGTGCCATGTCATTTTAACATTCTGAGGTCTTTCCTTCATCATTTTGCATGGATTTCAGAAACATTAAATCAAAGGGATGAGCACTCAAATCGTATAATTTCATAAAATCCGGTGAGTGTTATGATGATCCAATTTTCAGTGATTGGCTTCTTAAGTCTGGGAGCGTAGAACTTGGAACTCGAACTGAATTAATGTTGGTTGGTTGGTTCTTAAGTTTAGGGGCTGCGACAACGCGGTCATGTAGCCCCGTGTACTTTGGGTGTGTGTAGAATCTGTCTGATAACCAGTGTTAATTGTGATGACTGTATTAGTGTGTGTTATCTGTTTTTTTAATTCAAGTAAGGAATGAAGACTTTTGAATTTTTCAAATAGTTCCTACTTTTGCTGCAATACGCCACCTTCAACGACTACTAGTTCAGAACTTAGCTACCAGACGCCACCGCAGTCGGCTGTTGGCAACGAACGTAGGAACCTAAGAGCGTTGTTTACATTCTTAACCTAATTTAGCTTCACACAGGTGTAATTAGTGGAAGGTTCTTTAACATGCCATAAATCTATGACATGGGACGGTCGGCTTTACTTCCCCTACGAAGGAAGGTATACTGAGGGATTTTTAACGCTCTTACAAATCCGACGACTTCGGCCGGATTTAAACCCACGATCTTGGGCATAGAAGCTCAGCATGCTACCGACTACGTCACCAAAGCCGCCTGATTAATGTAAACTGTGTTCTATAATCATTTGGTTGAAATAAAAACATAACAACCCTTCTCATTATCTTTTTAATTATTTTTTTATGAGTACCATGTTTCGACTTCCGGAAAATTTCGACATATCTTCGCGTTTCACATCCCCCAGACCCCAAAACCACCGTCAGTTCAAAAGTTTATATATAATTTATGTACGGTATTATGTATGTATATCAGTTTCTTGTGGACGCGATAACTGCCGTAATTTTGCACCAATCACTTTGAATTTTTTACCGAATATGTATACCTATAAAATCTCGGTCAAATTTGTTACTGGGCTAAATCGGACGAAGGGGGTGGAAAAGGGGGATTTTTTCGAAAAAGGGAAATATTGCTATAACTCTCTTAATATATGAGATATCGAATCCGTTCAAAGTTCATACTATGTGTCAGATAAAGCCCAAAAATGTATGTTTGAAGAGTTTCTTTTATAGCACCAACCATTGGCCAAATGGGTGGGAAAATATGGGGATTTCGGGAAACATTAATCATATCTCTCTTAAGAGGCACAATATCAAAACCGTACAAAATTGACAACATTCCCCTAATAATTACCTAAAACTTTTGTCTGAAAGAATTTTTGATACGACCCACCATTACGCCAAGGGATGAGAAAAATTATTTCGGAATTACAAGAAAATGCCAAGAGCTATCAGAGGTTGCCATGACAACACTACTAAATTGATGAGGGATGAGCCATCAGACGTTGCCATGACAACGCACTTGCACGAGATCACATTCAATTTTTCATCTGACTAACAAGGGGAGGATACAATGCATGGGTCACCGATTCGAACCATCTTTAGTACACGTGTAGGGCATGGCTAGGTGTATACCAGGTGCAAGTAGTAAGGTGCGCTCCTCAGCCGATTCCGAGAAATTAATTATTAATTATTCGTAATTGCTGTAGCGTGTTCATGTGCGCTGTACGTTAACATTGAGACAAGGCGCCCATAGTGCAGCGGCAAGAGCCCTGCTTCGTAAGCGTAGGATCACTGGTTCGAATCCCACCGGTGAGCATTTTTTATTGTAAACATAGGCAATTCGTACAACAGTAGGTGTCGTGAATAATGTTCATTTTGCAGTCAATTGTAATAGCGTGTTATGTGAGCGGGAAAGGGGAGTGGGAATAAATCTTACAGGAGATTACATCCTCGTCACGGAATTTGAATGCGGTCCACTTCCATCGGCCTTCGTAGGCACCGGCACATCACTATAACGTGTAATATCCGAGATCGCACAATTATTCCCAGTCTTATGATGTTGCTACCTCAAGAGCCGAGGAACGAATGCGGCATTCAACGTTTCCTGGGTGAACCGTTTATCCTCCTGCCCACCGTTATCGTTAGGTCCGAACACTGTAGCAACAGAGTATCGAGAAGGCAGTGCGAGAACAGAGTAACAAAAAGGCAGTGCGAAAGTACAAATATCAAGTAGGCAGTGAAGAAAAAAAAGTCTTGGAATTGTTATGTATTATGAGTGTGTAAAAAATTAGAAATATTTGTGTATTGAGGAATGTCATGAATAGTAAAAAAGGTAACACAACCAATACCCATAGCATGAGACACTATTTGCGGGGTACGGACTGGTCTGATGGTTCACTGACGTGCAATGAACGGAACAGACTGGGCCTTCAGTGTATAAACGTCTACATATAATAGAGTACACCTGACCATTTAAATTACAAATGTATTTGCAATGCCCCGACTGTACATTTTGTAATGTCACAAACGTTCAACCCCATACGATGATTTCAGAATCCCATTTCCCGCCCACATAACACGTTATTACAATTGACTGCAAAATGAACATTATTCACGACACCTACAGTTGTACGAATTGCCTATGTTTACACACAAAAAAAAAGAAGCTCAACGGTGGGATTCGAACCAGTGATCCCACGCTTAAGAAGCAGGGCTCTTGCCGCTGAACCATGCGCTCCTTGGCTTTAAGGTAACGTACAGCGCACATGAACGCGGTACAGCAATTATGAATAATTAATAATTAATTTCTCGGAATCGGCTGAGAAGCGCACCTTACTACTTGCACCTGGTATACGCCTAGTCATGCCCTACACGTGTACTAAAGATGGTTCGAATCGGTGACCCATACATCGTATCCTCCCCTTGTAAGTGTGAAGCGGCTTCGGTGACGTAACTGGTAGCATGCTGAACTTCTATGCCCAAGGTCGCGGGTTCAAAGCCAATCGAAGTCGTCGGATTTTCTAAGAGCGCTAAAAATCCCTCAGTATGCTTTCCTTTGGAGAGGAAGTTCCAACGTTCGTTGTCAGTTGCTGGTTGCTGTGGCATCTAGTAGCCAAGTTCACAGCTAGGTGTCTTTGACGGTAGCATCTGGTAGCATCATTAGGAACTACTGCTTGAAATTGACCGTCTGAATTCCTTACCTGAATTACAGACTAATACAGCCATCACAATTCACACCGTTTATCAGACAGATTCTACACTCACCCAAAGTACACGGGGTTATATGACCGCGTTGTCGCAGCCCCTAGACTGAGGAACCAACCAAAATATCTGCGGGAGATATAATTTTAGGTGAAGAACTAACAGACCGTTACATAGTTACACATCAGTGTCGAAACCTTGCATAAGGACAGTGAGACCACAAGTACTAGGTATAAAAATGGACCCCAAAAGACGAGAAGGTTACCGTCCCCATAAGACAATAAAATGTTTAAAATAAGCATAAAATGACGAAAAAACAAAGTTAATTAAGCTCCAATTATAAAATACTTTCTCGCAATAAATGAGGTCTGATCCTTCTACGAAAACCTGCATATTCTGCCTATTTTCGCCTATCCCCACGTTTGTCCGGTGAAATCTACCTCCGCCTTCCGGCGTGCCGAGAGGACTTTTATTTCATTTCAGGACGGGTCAGGGAGGGGATTATGAAAGGAAATCGGCTCTATGTTATGAACATGCGAGAATTCTTGCAGGGGTCCGCTAGTTATTGTTATTATTAGTATCTATGGAGGTGATACGCAACGGGAGGGTTCTAGGTGAACTTCGTGTTGCCGCCACAAGAGTGCAGCAGGGACACATAGAGCTACAGGCACATACGAATTGGGTTACTGGCTGCATAGATCTCTAATGTGAAGCTCCTTTTGTATTCTCTGACGCCGCTTAGCATTTGCCATTAGGCATATTACGTATTGGACCCGTTCTAGTTATGCTGCACTCTGGTGACAACGTTTGACAGTTACACGCCCACTGTCAATTCATTCCTTGACTATATTATGTTATGGAGCCGATACGCCTAACCCTTTCCTCTACTAATGGTTTCTTTTATTTCCATACAAACCTTCATAACGGAACAAGCTGTTCTTTCGCATAATCTCAATCTAATAGCCTAGTAGAATACTTTGGAAACTTACAGACTATTTCTAGCCCCAAGGATGCGGCTTACGATACGTGGGAACAACGCTTACAGTAAGTGTTGAATGCCGGACATTTTCGAAGAATTACAAATTCCTGTCGGTTATGAATACTGTAATACAGGGGTTCCCAACCTGGGGGGCGTGGGTCTTTACAAGGGGGGGGGGGGGGGGGGGGCGTGAAGTGATTTCCGAATTAAGTTTTTTTAAACTCGAATATTACAATTTTGTAAAATAAACATTTTTCGAATCTCTCCAGGTGATTGTCGCACCAAGTCAGTCGTTCAAAAGCACTGGTAATTGCCAACTGTCGGCACAAACCTCTGCGGAGCCGCGAGGTTGGAGGTAAAATAAGGAATTTGCTGTGTTGCAAGGAGCAAAATCATGCCAATTTTATCGTCTCGTTGGCATATCTTTGTGATTCCCTTGAAGCTTTGAACAGCTCCAAGGCAAAAAATTCAATATTATGCATTACTGGAAAAAATACAGTTATGGAAACGCCGGCGTCAGTTGAACTACTTCTCATCCTTTCACAGTATGAAATTTTTCCGGAAAATGAACGTGATCGTAAGAAACTTAGGTGCAAATTCAGTCACATTTGGATTCCCTGGCACAAGAATTCAACTTCTACTTTCCTGTTATCTCGTCGGAAAATGGTCCATTCGTTTGCCAATGACATTGAAGCACTGCCAGCACATCTTCAAGAAGAAGCCATAGATTTGAAGTGTGAATCAAAGCTAAAAGATGATTCTAAAATATAAGGACTGGGTGACTTTTGGGTAAACTGTCTTGCAGTGTATCCTGTAACAGCCAAATTTGCATTGCGTGCCACTGTCCCATTTTCAAAGACATATTTATGCGAGTCAGGATTTTCAACGCTGAGTGTCATAAAAACAAAGCAGCGCTGTGGCTTGATGTTGCAAGTGATCTCCGCTGTGCTCTGTCCAATATCAAACCAAACATACCGAATCTTACCAAGAGAAAACAGTCAACCCTCACACTCACATTTGTTGACTAATTTAAGGATTTGTTGTAAAAGTGTGTTCTGTATATTGTGCTAAAATGAAGTTAGTATGTAATAGATAGGTCTATTCCATTATGTAGTGTTAGGTCTATATCCTCCGCGTCAAGTGATGAGTGGCGGGGAGGAGGGGAAGGGGGGGGGGGGGCGATGAACTCCCGTATCTGAAAAGGGGGCGTCAGCTGACAAAGGTTGGGAACCGCTATTGTAATATGACTGGGGAGCAAGTGTTGCCAACTGATAGCTTTCAGGAAGCCACAAATAGTCGCAGCTCTCCAACACTAATTTGCAAAGGTGTGGCGATAAGAACGCGACTATTTGTGGCTTCTTACAAGGTTTGGTAGAGCAATGTTCTTGTTATGTACAGTATATATGATTGAGCCAACGGACACGTAACCTGGAATCTTGGGAAATAATAATTAATGTAATGTGTGTGTCACTCATTGTTATCCCATTAGAGCAGTGGTTCTGAACCCGTAGAAGTCTGCGGATCACTCAGCCTGAAATTGAATCATGTAGGGACCTCCATCACCTCCCGCCCCCCTCTCCGCTGATACACCGTATCAGTTGTAACCTTCCTCAGCGCCTTCGCCATAAGAATATTCAAAGATGATTAAGCGAAAGAGTTTTTAGAACACATTATTTATTATTACTAGACTATTAATTAGTGTGCAGTACAATTAAATTACAAATTATTTAATGGAACAAAATAACTTTTTTATAATACTGTATATAGCCTGCATAATATGAAAAGTCGCAATTACAAATTTATGTTCAAGCAACAATTTTGTTTTAAAAGGACATTGCAAAATAATAATAACCATAATAATTTTAATTTTGTCCTGTGTCTTTATGCTTGTTTAATGTTGGTGAAAGTTTGTTTGCCACGGTTAAAAATAAGTTAATTATTTTGTATCATATTCTAATAACACTTATTTTACAGATATTTCAATTCAAAACTTGTTGGTCATCGCCGCGGATACATTCGGACGATTCCTGTTCAACGCACATCATTTTCGAAATCTCCATTTATTGAGCACATTTTTATGCGTGCTGGTGGACTATTTTCTCTCGCGGACCACCGGTTAAGAACCAGTGCATTAGAGGGTCACTTAGCACCACGTCCCGTCGCTACTTGACTTGATAGCCTTGGTTCACATTTCGTCACTTGTTCAAGATGCAGCAATTTGGTTACGGTATTATCCTAAATGCATCGGACGGGCAGAACAGTGGTGAATAAACTTGGTTTCTCAGTTTAGGGGCTGCGCAGCCCCGTGTACTTTGGGTGTGTGTAGAATTCGTCTGATAAGTGGTGGTAATTGTGATGGCTGTATTAGTAGGTGTTATCTGTAATTCTGGTTATTGATTTATGTATTTATTATTATTATTGAATATCCAGAAAACAATACAGGAACCCTATTTTACCAGAGGTACATTAGGGTTATAGATTAAAAACAAAGCAAATACAAATATTACTAACATAGTTTACAAAAATTTTTGTTGATGAATGTAAGAAATTGTCCTAAACAGCACTGCCTCTTGAAAATATGGTACAGCGGTTTTGAAAGTTCCAGGTTACAGCTATAAAGGTGGCATTGTAAATTGTATCTTTCCTTTTCAAAAACAGGACACTCAAATACAAGGTGACACACTGATTGAGGCAATCCACATAAACATGAATAGTCGTCTGTTGCTATTTTAAAACGTTCAAAATAAGACTTGAATTTTCCATGACCAGTTAAAAATTGTGTGAGGACAAAGTTTGGCACTAATAATTTTGATAACAGTCGATTTTGTACTTCCGGGAAGAATACTTCTCTTGTTACAGACCCTTTCAGGCTACATGTCCATGCGATATTCCATTCGTTTAATATGTATTTCCTTATCTGGCTTTTAACGTAACATATAGGAGACTTACTATATGTTATTTCAAGATGTGTCGTAGTCGCTGATTTTGCTAATTGGTCTGCTCATTCATTACCAGCCAATCCAGTGTGTCCCCTTATCCACGATGTGCATATATGTGAGCACTCCTGGGCTGTTGCCCTGATGTAGACAGCTATTGGGTTAGAATTATATTTGTCATTTATAGAATGCAATGCGGATTGTGAATCACTGAAAATCCTCACTCTTTTATTGTTAGCTTTAACCCATTCTATTGCACACTTTAAGGCCCAAAGTTCTGCCTGGAAAATTGAACAACTGGGAGAGAGCTTATACTGAGCTGAAAATATTTCAGTATCATTCTCATAAACGACGAAGGCACAGCCAACACTGTCATTTCCATCAAAGCTTGGTGTACGAGAGCCATCAGTATAGATGAAACAGTCATGGGTGCTGAAACAATTCTTATGCAGAAGTTTATAGAATTGACTAGGATGAGAAGATTCCAAGAAATGGCACTTTTGCTCCACGATAATATCGAAAATCGGCATAGGAGATGTTCTATTCTTCTTCAGTTATGTCAGCTCAGCTTTTCATATTTCTGTTAAAAATAGTGGTTCTATTCCAGCAATTACAAGTGCAGCATCTGTAGATGTAGTGCGGTATGCTCGAGAAATTCTTAGAGCGAAACCTCTTTGGATTTGTAATAACTTAACCCGAGTCCATTTCTTTTCTAGGGTTGTACGGAAAGCGGACACGCAGTACAGAATCAAAGGCACAAAATCTGTATAATATATTATTCGTAAAACATCGGAGTTCAGACACCAAGAAGTTCTACAAGCAATCGCAAGACCTTGTAAAAGCTTGCTTGATTTCAATTTTAATCTATTTAAATGTGCTCTGAATGTCAGGTGTTTGTCAAGCACAACGCCCAAATAAAGAAGTTGATCATCTGATGTTATTCGGTGGCCATTCATAATGATTTTGGGTTTTTCCACTTTTCTTCTCCTTGTGAAGAACATGGCTCTAGTCTTAGAAGGATTGAATTGAAGTTTGTTTACAGAACCCCATAGAGACAAGGTGTGTAAAGCAGAGTTTGTTATATAATTCAAATTCTGCACATTATCTGATTCAGTTAGGAGAAGAGCATCATCAGCATAAGCAATAACATTACACCCTGTCGGAAGAGGTAATTGTAGGAGTTCATCATACAAAATGTTCCAAAAACCAGGGCTGCATGCTGATCCTTGAGGGCATCCCTTATTAATACATCTTGTAGAAATTGCAGTTCCGATCCGAAGTTTCACTTTTCGATGGCTAAAGTAGGCTTGTATTAAACTGTACAAATTCTTTGGGCAATGTTTTCCTTTTAACTGTGATAAAATTTTAGGCCACCAAGCATTATCGAAAGCGCCTGAAATATCCAAAGATACCAATACGGCCACCTTTTTCATTGAGAATATGTTGCGAATCCAATCAACCACATATAGTACAGCATCTTCGGTTGATTTTTGGGGAGTGAAACCATACTGCTTTTCACTTAAATGGCCATGACGATACATGTGATACATAACGCGATCAATTATTAGTTTCTCGAAAATTTTCCCTAGTATTGGCAGGAGGCAAATAGGTCTGACTGATTTAATAGTACATATTGTTAAGGAACTGTCCTTTGGAATTACTTTAACTATTGCTATTTTCCAGGAGGTAGGAAAGAAATGCAGGGCAAGGCATTTGTTAAAAATTGCAACAAAAAAGCGAGGAAAACATAGGTGTACGTTCTTAATTATGTTAGCAGATATGCCATCCCATCCGGGAGCTTTCTTGTCATCTTGTAAAAAGATGATTCGGTCTACCTCTTGATCTGTGAAGGGTACGTCATCTGCAGTGTCAGGTGGTAGTTGAGAATATATCCTAATCGCTCTTTGTGATTCTGTGTCATTACTTTCATCAGGAAAGAATCCGTTAATTAAAACTTCGGCGGTATCTTGAAACGAAGTGGTGAATCCATGTTCAGTCTCAATTGTAGTAAGATTGTTATTCAGATTATCTGGCCTCCTTGATAATTTGTAAACAAGTCCCCATGGGTTAGTTTTTGTAGGAAGTGAACAAAATTCTTTCCACCTGTCTAATTTCCTTTTTAAAATCATTATTTTGTATTCATTTTTAACCGTTAAATATATGTCTTCATATCTTTGACTTAACAGTGGACAACGACTACGCTTATATCGTCTATGACAGGCTAGAACACGTTTCCGCATTATAGAAAGTTCATTATTCCACCAGAAGTTTTTACTAGGTGTCTGAGAAAGTTTAGGTAAATTAACTTCAGCTAAATTAATTATATCGTTGTTTAATTTGCTTACAGCTTGACCAAGCTCGTCCACCGAACTACAGAATTCTATGTCTCCCATCACTTTCTGCAAATTTCTTTTGGCAGATAAATGGAAATGATCCCACTTTACATTCTTTGTCTTATAGATGCGAGTTATGTAATTGGAAGCTTGTACAGTAGGTATTTCTGCTGTAGGTTGTAAAGATATCATTATTAAAGCATGATCAGACAGCATTGGTGTATCGCTTACATTCCAGTCGTAAATAAATGGAAGAAGTGCAGGACTACAGACACTAACGTCTAAATAACTCTGAGAGTTAGAACGTATATATGTTGGTTTATCACCTTTGTTTAAGATAGTTAAATTTTGTGCACTGCAGAATTCATAGAAAAGTCTTCCACGAGCATCTTCAACGGGGCTACCCCAGGAACTATGTTTCGAATTAATATCACCTGTTATGAGCAGAGGTTTCCCTCGTAGGTCTTCACAAACACGCTCCAAAAAACTTAAATCCACATTAATGTCCTGTTTGGAGTCGAAGTACACATTACATACATAAAGTTCCCTGCAGTTAAAAGTTGTGCATACAACAACTCTGTCAGCAGCACAGTATTGCCCTAAACGGATGACGGTCTTGGATTTTGTAACTATAGCCGCACGAATTCGCTCTTCAGGCGTAATGTTGCTTGAAGTATAAATATGAAAGTCTAGTCCGAAGCCAATAACTTTATTATTTCTTATATTGGGTTCTTGCAAACAGAGAACTGTCCTCTCAGTATGGTCAAAATTTAAAAGCAGTTCTTGAGTTGGTACCAAAGATTTATGTAAATTTAGTTGATAAACTAACAATTCAGCCATAATTAATTTTCGATTTAACGATATTAAATATTTTCTTGTATATCGGACAGTCTAATGATGTAGCTGGATGATGATAATCTACAGTTTCAGGCAGGTTTCTCATAACGTGTCTATGATTTTGAAATTTACAGTTTACGCACTCGGTCTTGCTTCTTGGGCATGTGTTGATATCATGATTATCTGAGCACTGTGAGCAGCACTGCTGCTTTTCACAGTTAGAGGAGAAATGCCCATACCCATGACACTTAAAACAACGAATAATCGAGACATATTCACGGAACTTACATCTGGTGTAACCTACATAGAGCTTCTCACAGCTGTGTATGGCTCGGAGGATAATAGGACTGACTTCGATTACAGCATATTGTGTGCTGCCATCTCTAGACCGTCGCATGAAACACGCCTTTATATCTTCACAAACATCAGTGATTACGTCCTTAACTACAGCATTCTGCTGTACGATACAATCAACGAGTTCATTCTGAGTCAGGTTAACCTCTAAATCATGAATTATAATGCGCGGATTCTTCTTTCGTGGAATACTAGCTTTCAGGTGAGGGTTACTAGTCTCTATAGCATTTGCCATTATATTACATTCTTTTGCATTCCTAAGTTCTACAACTAAGCCTTTATTTCTTATTTTTTTAACCCGATTTACTCCAACCTGCAGTGCCCTTGTACTGGTTGTAGATTGCAGTAATTTCAGTGTCTGCTCAGAATCCTTTACTACGGTTGAGTCTTTAGGTGAAATCATTACAACATGTTTTGTGAAACTTACGGGTTGTTGTTGTTGTCGTTGCTGTAGTTGTAGGGGTGGTGGTAGTGTAGGTTGTTGAACGGCATCAGAGTAGTAAACCTGAGTTGACGAGTCTTGTTTACTTTTCGTCAGCACTCCTTTGAAGGTGTCCAGTGTCTGTTTTATGGCATCGATGGAAGAAAGTAAGTCACCCCAGTTTTTACTTTTGCGTTTGTCCGCATTTAAGGCATTACAAATTAAATTTAAATGACTTTCGGCAGAGAGGTAAAGGTTTTCAACATCAACATTCACCGCCATTTTGTTTGTGTTCGATTTATGTATTTAGCGTATAACGTTTAGTGCCGGGAATGTCCGAGGACATGTTCGGTTCACCCGAGACTGTAGCTGCTTCAAACGGACACCCATGGGGTGGGCTACAAGTTCCGTTCAATTTCAATTAGTTCCAACTTGCCGCTACCAGATGTCACTGACACCTATTTGTAAACGTTAGAACTTTGATAGAGCGTTTTAACGAAATATAATCTAGAAATTTACGTTCACACAAGTTTAGTTAGTGGAAGCATCTTGTACATGCCATAAATCTATGACATGGGACCGCCGGCTTTACTTCCCCTCCGATGGAAGGCATACTGAAGGATTTTAACGCTCTTAAAAAATCCGACGACTTCAGCCGGGTTGGGCACAGTTGTTCAGCATGCTACCAACTACGCCACCGTAGCCGCTTTGTAAGGACTGCAGACGATCAATTTCAAGTAGTTCCTACTTTTGTTAACAAATGATACCGTCAACGACACATAGCTGTGAACTTGGCTACTAGATGCCACCGCAACCTCCACCTGGCGAAGAACGTTGGAACTTAATGAGCGTTAATCAAATCTAACCTACAACATTATCTTCACACGTATTGTGGTTAGTGGAAGGTTCTTTTACATGCCATGAATCTATGACATGGGCCATCTGAAGGAAGACATGCTGATATATTTTTAACGCTCTTAAAAAATCCGACGACTTCGGCCGGGTTTGAACCCGCGATCTTGGGCATAGAAGCTCAGCATGCCACCAACTAGTCAGCGAAGCCGCCAAGATAACAACAATGCTCTTCACATGTTCAAGATGAAGCACGGACAGAACCTCTCATTCAGGGCTTGTTGTACCGGTGCTGATGACCTGGGTTATTGTAGTGCGCGTGCTAAGATTGGGAAGGACGCAGCTGTGAATTTCAAAACTGAAAATAAAAAATCATCTATAATTTGATTTTACTAGCTTTACCATGTGACTCTACAGCGTGATCGCAGTTTTCCTGCTTACCTAATCCAGTCGAAAATTCAGTGTGTCCGTTTTAAACGTCCACCATTTCCAATTCCCTCGGGAAAGCAGAGAGAATTGCCATCCCTTTCCTTACCGGGGAATGGTGAGCATATTCCCATCACGACCTCGGGTCTTGAGAAACGCGGAAGAAAGGCGGCATGCATCGCCTCTTAAAACGAGTAATTTCACGGTTACTGAACTCTTGTTATCAAACAGATAATATTACACTGTGGTCATCTGTGTATTAGCTAGCCACGGTGGGTGAGTGGTTAGCGTGTCGGTCTACTAACCCCAAGATTGCAGGTTCGCTCATGGCCGCGGTAAGTGATTTTTGAAAGGCGGCAAAAATACGACACGCATGTCATACGATGTTGGCATGTCAAAGAAACCATTTGAATTCAGTAGGCCGAGTTCATAATGGCAAAATTAATCTCGGGAGTTTCCGCCAACACAAAGTTCCTCATTTCTCTACTAGAAAGCGCTGTAGTGTTCAAGGAGCTTAGATATCGAACATCTAACCTCCTTGACTTTCATAGTGATTCAAGGAACAACGAAATTCGACATACAAGCTACCCTCTGGGTGCCAAATTACAAAGCTTGCACCCGGAACCCAAGGCCATACGATATTATTATTATTATTATTATTATTATTATTATTATTATTATTATTATCTGTGTATATCTAGGTAGCCATCCCAGCATTCTATGGGGTTGCAGATAACGTGAGGTGAGTAATAATGTTATTGGTTTATCGTCTCTTTTAGTCAGTGGCTAGCTGACCCACTGCCCAGTAAACTGAGGGCGATCAAGGGAACTCCTTCCGGTCACGGAGAGAGTGCGTCATTTTGTGTAGGCTAAGGATAGGTCATACAAGATCCACCCAGTCGTACCTAATGAGAAGGGAAGACCCCCCACTTTGTACCTGTGGAGCCGTTTTCACCGTGGCCCACATTTTAACCGAGTGTGTGGATCTTGCTGACTTACGAAGAAACCTTGGTTTGCAGATGACACTTGGTGTATTCTTTGAATACACGGTACGAGAGATATAATGTCTATTGCTCTTTGCATGTTCATTTTTTCCTTCCTCCTCGCCAAACACCAACAGTGATCATCTGTTTTCTCCCTGTTGAGCATGTCTCTTATGTCTTCATAAGTATGTTTCAGATATATAACTTCTGTGATCCACCTAGCGCCATCTAGTAGCGAACCTCTGAAGCTACTCACTTCCTCATCGTGCAAGATGACTTACTTATCCATTTGGCTACCAGATCTCGTTACCATCGTCAGCTATTTTCTCCTTGAGCAAGAGGACTACGTCTACTTCTTTACTCACCATGCTGCGCTAGTATCATCTATCAACTCCTTGAAGACCAGCTCAGCAAGAGAAGAGAATTTATTGTTAATAAGTTGGTTATGCTGATATGTATACCTTTTGTTTCCTACCCCCACTCTCTCCCCTTCCTAGGACCTTCCGCGCTTCGTTTTGCTGCTCTCACTTCTTAGTCGGCAGCCGCAGTAATCAGTTAAGGCTCAACCAGAGCCAGCCTCCTGACCTAACGAGGCAGTTTTTAAATTCCACGCCATGTTGGAACTTTAAGTATTAGTGAAGAACTTCACCTTCGCCATGCAACAAAGATAAGTACCTGATTCAAGTTTTAACCTCATCTTCATGGTTTTAACTTCCTCGTGTTTTAACTATCTTTTATAGGCAGTGTGAAACTATTTACTTTGGGGCAATAATCACTCTTCGTGGGATTTGCCATGTTGAGCTTTTTTCTTGTATAAGCCAACCTTACTAAAAAGAGCTTTTCTTAAGCGATTCAAACGAGAAACCCTCTCGCTACGTGGGATATTATCTAATACCCACTGCCTATAATCATAAAACTATTTCCTCCGTTGGATTTTCTCAACCCCATTTTCTGCTAAGGTCGTTCTGGAACCTTCTAGAACTTGTTCTCTATCTGCGAGTCCTGCCATCATGTATTTCTCACGTACTTGGGAGAAATTTGTTTAAAACTAAATTACTACAATAGTGAAATTTCGTCCTCCGCTGGAACCTCTGGAAAATTCTATGGCGCATTTCATTGTAAATTACCACTTTTTCAAGAAATAGACTTTCACCTACATAGTGCAATCAGTTATCTCCATAATTGCAATAACTTTTATTTCTCATAAACTTCAGTGTTTCTCCAGTGAACTTTGCATCCATCTTTACAGACTATAGTGATAATCAGTGCTTGCTCCACTTTTCTACCGCGTCGCGATCGTCCGGTTATATTAAATACGGCCATGAACATTGTCCCTATATCCCAATGATCTTTTCCTTAACCTTCTACTAACAACCATTATTTATGAAATCTTAACTTTCTATAAGGTGTCATTCTAAGAAGTGCCCTTCCATTTTGTTGGTTTATCATTAAGTAATTCTGCATAATTGCGTGTCTAGCACACGTTTCAAACTTAAATTGTTCCTCCCTTCAAAGGCAGGGAAAACAATTCTCTCAACTCTTGAGTGAGTTATTTTTTGGTCTCGCTAAATGAAAACTGCCTCATTTGACTGGCGAGGCTTATTCAAAGCATCAGAGGTCTAGAACCTTCCTTCTGATCAACTCTTCAGGTGCACAGTAAGTGACCTGCCCTCTTTGCATAATTCTCATATTAACTCTGTATAAATATAAGAAGTTATAGGAACTTCTATTTTATTTTTCACGTTGTTATTATTGTTATTTTCAAAGTTGTCACTGTCTCTAGAACATTCTCTCCAGAATTTCTTAAGGTGCACTTTTTGTACTTCAATTTACGTTCAAGCTTTAATTATTTTATTGTTCATTTGTTCAAATCTTATAAAGATTTTAGAAACATGTAAGGTTTGAAACCTTTTAAATTGTCAATTGCCTGGAGCAATCGGTTAATGTGGAAAGGTCTGCGACCCTATTTATTAAAAAGTTCAAATGAACTATGTTAATTAAAGTTATATTACATACTTGTTAATTCCCTCAAATTTTTTCTAATTGTAAAATAAACTCATCTTTTCCCTTTGCTTTTTCATTTTCGAATATAAAGTTTAGGCAAAATCCTGTCTTCCTTGACTCTCCTTACTCAATGATATTAAAATCATTAATAGAGCTTTCACCATTTGTTGCATTTGGGCAGAAACTCTTAATTTTCACCTTACTAAAGTTCTTCTTAGCGATAATAGCTAATTCTAATTGGCCAGTAAGGCAAGTAAAGTTCGCTCAGCCAACTACCTGCTTGTGGAGACCCTCTCCGAAAACTTATGGTCAGTTTTCAAAAAAAGAAGTGTTTCTTTTTGTCTAAACTTTTGGCCGGCTCCTCGCTGAGTAAAAGCTTAGCCATTGTCCAATGCAACCATTGGTTCACTTACCAAGATTACCCAACAAGGCATAATCTTTTATCATATTCCTTCTTAGAGACACTTGGTCGCCCTTACAGGAACTACACAATTTTGGAAATTGAAAATACCAAGCTTGAGTTAAATCATTGGCATTCTTCGAATTACCTTGTAAAACCTAATTTCTTTGAGAAAACATACAGTAAATTTGTTCCTTTAAGTCTTGCCAGACCATCACCCTTCCCCATAGTACTTTTATACGTGCTTGGGAGGAAATATACCAAAGCCTCTCTCTCGCAAACCGCTCAAGTCCTAGCTGCGGTTCCCGTTAGCCTTGACCAAGCTCGTACCTACTTTAGGTATCCGAGAGTTAATTTCTATTGGCGACTTCTTCTAAGTGTATTTAAACTTCAACTTATTACTTTGTGGGACTCTCCTCCTATTCTTCTATCCTTCTTTTCCAATTCCAAAATCTACTTCCTTCTTTTCATCATCTTCCCTTGGTGGGTGGGTTATTCCCTAACCTATAATCTACCCAAAATTTGGTGCCGAAACCCGGGAGAGCCCATTTTTTCTTTTCTCTTTTTAAAATAGTGTCATTTGACATTACTTTGCATATTTCTAATATCTGTGTTGAATATTTCAGCTATAACCACATCGTGCAAAGCCTGTGAACGGGAAAGAGGCCGCTCCTGTCTCCTATGGTGTGTCCCATTCTTTCTACTCATACGCTGCTGCCAGCTTGACAGCATTTCCAAGGTTCCACAGTTTCGTGAGTTACATTTTCATTTATCTTCTTTAGTATGGCTCCCACTGATAAGGATAAGGATGAAAAACTTACTTCTAAACGAGCATCCTATAAAGGGCAAATTACCCGATTCAGAAGGTACATAAAAGAATTAGATCCCTCAGATGCGCAATTAGATTTGTTGAAACATCGTGTAAAGGATTTTGAACGTTCTTATGAAAACTACTGTAACATTCAAACTGAAATTGAAACTTGTATGCTCAATCAAACAGAAGATCGTGTCGAAGTAGAGAACTTATATTACGAAGGCATAGGTTCCGCTTTCAAAATAATACGCCAACTCGAAGAGGAGCAGAAAAAGGACGCTTCTGTTCTTGGTTCCCTTCATGAACCCCAAACTTCTTTCCGTGAAGGCACTCACAAGCCCAAACCCACTTTACCGAAAATTGATTTACCCCATTTTTCTGGAGATGAATCCACTTGGGATTCTTTCTATGAATTATTTTGCTCCCTTGTTCATGACAATGAAGACATTCAAGTCATTTACAAGTTTCATTACTTGAGATCTATCCTTCGAGGTCAAGCTTTGCAGTTAGTTGAAGCACTTCCTCTGTGTGCCGAAAATTACCCCATTGCCTTTAACTTATTAAAAGAAAGATATGGAAATTCACGCTTACGTATTCAACGCCATATTAAGGCTCTATTTAACCTACCTGCGTCACAGCACAATGACGTCACTAGCTTGCGTACTTTAATTGATACTACCCAACTCCACGTTAAAGCTTTGTCCCAATTAGAGCAGCCTACGGAACATTGGGATATTTTCCTAATACATTTAGTAGTTTCTAAAGTTGATGCTGCTACCCTTAAAGCTTGGGAAATTGAACTTTCTAAGGAAGATGACTACTCTTACGAGCATTTAGTCACTTTCATAAACGCTAGATGCCAACTTTTAACCGCGCTAGCTAATCAGAGCGAACCTTCATCTCCTAGTTCCAAATTCGAATTAATGTCCATCAAACCCAAAAGCGAACGCTCAGCGTCTAATACCCAAAAACCAGGGTCCAGCTCATCCAAATTCAAATCAAACTCCACTGGTTACCCAACTAGGTCTAGTGAACGTCGTGTTGCTAGCTCTATTGTTTTAAACACGCAAGGTGAACCTCGCAAAAGTTTAAACGAACCTGTAAAGTGCATACTTTGTAAAGATCCCCATGCCCTATACCTCTGCAAATCCTTTAAAGAAATGTCAGTCGATGACAGACGAAAACTAGTCGCTCAAAACAAACATTGTTTCAACTGCCTAGCGCCCACGCATTCTGCTTCTAACTGTAAGTCCACAAGACTTTGCTACCATTGTGAAAAGGCTCATCATACCCTGCTACATCGTCATGATCAGGCAAGGTCATCGACAGCATCTACTTCGCCGAAAAATGATAGTGTTAACAGTTCTAATGCTTCATCATACATTCAAAATGCTAAGTCCATTCGCAGTGCTCAAGTATTGTTGTCTACTGTCCAAATTGACGTTCAGGATAATTTCGGCAACTGGGTCCGTGCACGCGGTCTTCTAGACTCAGCGGCAACTCATGATTTTGTGTCCAATTCCTTGATTAGAAAACTAGGCCTACCCGTAAACCCCACTTCTATCAATGTGTCGGGCATCAACAGCTCAAAATCGCAAGCTTTACAATTTTCAAAACTAACCATAAGAGATACTTGTCATAGAAACAACTTTCTTAAACTTAATTGCCTGATTCTCAATAGCATTGGAGAAGACACTCCGAGTCACTCGGTTGATATTTCGGGGTTAAACATTCCCTCGCATTTAAGGTTAGCCGATCCTTCGTTTAACATACAAAATCCCATTGACATACTCTTCAGTGCCAATGTCTTTTGGAACTGCCTTCGGAAACAGGTTCGCAAGCTATCCTCAAACGTGGTCGCTAGAGACACTAATTTTGGATGGATTGTCACAGGGCAACTTCCCCATTATTCACCCCAACCTACATCGCAATGTTACTTCTCTAATACTGACCTGGAACAGTTCTGGAGGCTTGAAAATGTCGATTCTCCCAATGTAACCTCTTCAGAAAATGAATTCTGTGAGCAACTTTTTTTGAACACGACCACTCGTTCTTCTGATGGCCGGTTCGTCGTTCAAATGCCAAGATTAAATAATCCTCCTAAACTTATCAACTCTCAGCCCAAAGCTCGAAAAGCTCTCTTTGCTATCGAGAGCAAATTCAAAAAGGAACCCTTCGTCAAAAAGCAGTACACTGAGTTCATGGATGAGTATGAAAGCTTAGATCATATGGAGGTTGTTAACAAATCCGATGATGAATTGCACTCCCCAATCGAAACGGTTTATTTAAATCATCATCCTGTGTGGAAAAACCCTTTTGTAAAAGATAAAATTCGAGTTGTTTTCAATGGTTCATCACCCGACGTTAATGGCAACAGCCTTAATGACACTCTTTATTCTGGTCCTGCTATTCAATCAGATTTATCTGCTATACTTTTAAACTTTCGATTATTTCCCATAGCTGTCATAGCCGATATAAAACAGATGTACCGTCAAGTGTTAATTCAACCAGAACAACGAGATCTTCAAAGAATCTTGTGGCGTGATGAAATCAATAAGCCCATTAAGGTATTTCGCTTGAAAACTGTTACCTATGGCTTAAAACCCTCTGCTTTTCTTGCTATCCGATCCCTACACTTGCTTGCCTCACAAGATGGTCATTTATTTAACCCCAAAGCCTCTGAAGCACTAACTACGTCATTCTATGTTGACGATTACTTGCAGTCCTTCTCTACTTTGGAGGAAGCTTCTTTTGTGTCTTTAGAACTTCAAGCATTACTAAGGAATGGAGGTTTCCCACTTCATAAGTGGAACTCCAACTCACCTGAGTTTCTCGCCCAATTTCCCATCGAAGACGTAGATCCCTCTTCTGTCGAAATTTGTGGAAACCCCGAATCTATAAAAACTTTAGGAGTTCATTGGTGCACTAGCACTGACACTCTTATCTATAAAGTTACGCTCGCAGAAGTGCTTCCTAATACAAAAAGACAAATCCTCTCTGAAATTGCAAAAATTTTTGATCCGCTTCAATTTCTTGCCCCAGTTATTGTCATAGCCAAACTCTTCATGCAAGAGCTGTGGTCACTTAAATGTGAATGGGATGACGCTGTCCCTCTTTCTTTTCTTAATCGTTGGCTCTCGTTTCGCAGCAATTTGCTGGATCTTTCCCTCATTGAAATTCCCAGGAATTTAATCAGCTCTCATTCTAATGCATCTTTTTTCCTTCATGTATTCGCGGACAGTTCCGAAAAAGCTTATGGTTGCTGTGCATATTTAGTTTATCACGATTCACTTTATGGATCTTCAGTTTCTAACCTCGTTTGTGCCAAATCGAAGGTCGCTCCTCTTAAAACTATCACTTTACCCAGGCTCGAACTGTGCGCTGCACTAATGGCTGCAGAACTTGTCAAGAAATTACAGGAAGTATTAAAGGTCGAATTTTCGCAAATCTATCTCTGGAGCGATTCTATGATCGCCCTTTCTTGGATCGCAAAAAACCCCTCTCACTGGCAAACTTTTGTCGCAAACAGGGTTTCCAAAATTCAAACACTTTCTTCTGGATGTCAATGGAGGCATGTTCCCAGTGCGGATAATCCAGCTGATATCATCTCTCGTGGTTGTTTACCCTCTCAATTGGCAGCTTCCCAATTGTACTGGCATGGGCCCTCGTGGCTAGTCGACGAATCTTCCGCATGGCCTTCTAAACCTCCTGCTCCAAACTCCAACTTGCCTGACGCTAAAGTACCTCTGTCTATTGCCTCGTGTCTGGTTTCCAATGCTTCTTATCCTTTGTTGTCACGCTATTCTTCCTTCCATAAATTACTACGGATTGTTGCCTATCTCCTTAGATGGAAATATCTTGTGGTTGACCAACCTCTTCTCCCTAAACCACACCTTACCAATCATGAATTGAATCTTGCTACCATCAAGATTTTACAACTGACACAGCAAGAAGCCTTTTCTTCTGAATTGTCATTGCTTTCTTCTAAAAGAGATCTTCCCAAATCCAGCCGTCTTCGTGCTTTAGCCCCGTTCCTTGATGACCATGGATTACTTAGGGTAGGTGGAAGGCTCTCGCAATCTTTACTCCCTGAGGACAAAAAGCATCCCGTTATTTTGCCTTCCAAACATCACGTTACTTCTTTAATTATACGTGACTTTCATTATCGTAATCTTCATGTTGGTACACGTACTCTACTCTGTCTCTTAAGAGAAAAGTACTGGATTATAAATGGAATTCATGAAGTTTCTTCTGTAATTCATAAGTGCATTCCTTGTTTCAAAGCGAAACCTAAAATCAACACTCAATTAATGAGCGATCTGCCCTCTTTTCGTTCTTCTCCAATACGCCCATTTGCTTTAACTGGAGTGGACTATATGGGTCCGTTCCAATATCAACAAAACTCTCCTGAAGCTAAACGCAAATTGTTTGGTAAGCTTTATGTTTCTCTCTTTGTTTGCATGGTTACTGGCGCAATCCACTTGGAACTAGTAACGAATGCTTCTACTTCCTATTTTTTATCAGCTGTCTCTCGTTTCACCGCTAGGCGTGGTGTTCCTTCTGAGATGTTCTCTGATAACGCTTCCACCTTTCAGGGCGCAGCCTCTCTGTGGAAGAAAGCTCTCACTTCCTCTCCTGCCATGGAACAAATCTCCAATTTTTCTTATTCAAAAGGTTTCAAATGGCGCTTCATACCTCCTTACGCTCCGCATCATGGTGGTAGGTGGGAATCTTGCGTAAAGCTCACTAAACGTCATTTAAGAAAAGTCTTAGGTAATCGAATCCTGACTTACGAAGAATTCAATTCACTGTCTGTTTTAATTGAAGGTGTTGTTAACTCTCGCCCTTTAACTCCACTTTCCAATGACCCTGATGACCTACTTCCACTCACCCCTGGTCACTTCCTTATCGGCACTTCTCTTTCTGCCCCTCCTCCTCTTACTAATTCTTACAGGGATTCTAATCTACCTATCGCTTGGCGGAAACTTGAAGCCCTCCGTAATTCTTTTTGGAAGAGGTGGAACTTGGAATATTTAACTTCCTTGCAACGGAGGCAGAAGTGGTTTCTTTCCAGTCCCGACATTAAAGTAGGGGACTTGGTCTTGGTTAGAGATATTTCACCCCCCCTAGTATGGATTTCTGGTAGGGTGACCCAATGTTACCCTGGAAGAGATGGGAGAGTCAGGGTGGCCAGAATCTTGACTACAAATGGACCGATCACAAGACCACTGTCTTTGATCGCTCCACTTCCAATAAATGTGTAACTGCTTATCTGCTCTCTGTTGGTGTTTGTCCCCCCAGTATGGTGTATTCTTTGAATACACGGTACGAGAGATATAATGTCTATTGCTCTTTGCATGTTCATTTTTTCCTTCCTCCTCGCCAAACACCAACAGTGATCATCTGTTTTCTCCCTGTTGAGCATGTCTCTTATGTCTTCATAAGTATGTTTCAGATATATAACTTCTGTGATCCACCTAGCGCCATCTAGTAGCGAACCTCTGAAGCTACTCACTTCCTCATCGTGCAAGATGACTTACTTATCCATTTGGCTACCAGATCTCGTTACCATCGTCAGCTATTTTCTCCTTGAGCAAGAGGACTACGTCTACTTCTTTACTCACCATGCTGCGCTAGTATCATCTATCAACTCCTTGAAGACCAGCTCAGCAAGAGAAGAGAATTTATTGTTAATAAGTTGGTTATGCTGATATGTATACCTTTTGTTTCCTACCCCCACTCTCTCCCCTTCCTAGGACCTTCCGCGCTTCGTTTTGCTGCTCTCACTTCTTAGTCGGCAGCCGCAGTAATCAGTTAAGGCTCAACCAGAGCCAGCCTCCTGACCTAACGAGGCAGTTTTTAAATTCCACGCCATGTTGGAACTTTAAGTATTAGTGAAGAACTTCACCTTCGCCATGCAACAAAGATAAGTACCTGATTCAAGTTTTAACCTCATCTTCATGGTTTTAACTTCCTCGTGTTTTAACTATCTTTTATAGGCAGTGTGAAACTATTTACTTTGGGGCAATAATCACTCTTCGTGGGATTTGCCATGTTGAGCTTTTTTCTTGTATAAGCCAACCTTACTAAAAAGAGCTTTTCTTAAGCGATTCAAACGAGAAACCCTCTCGCTACGTGGGATATTATCTAATACCCACTGCCTATAATCATAAAACTATTTCCTCCGTTGGATTTTCTCAACCCCATTTTCTGCTAAGGTCGTTCTGGAACCTTCTAGAACTTGTTCTCTATCTGCGAGTCCTGCCATCATGTATTTCTCACGTACTTGGGAGAAATTTGTTTAAAACTAAATTACTACAATAGTGAAATTTCGTCCTCCGCTGGAACCTCTGGAAAATTCTATGGCGCATTTCATTGTAAATTACCACTTTTTCAAGAAATAGACTTTCACCTACATAGTGCAATCAGTTATCTCCATAATTGCAATAACTTTTATTTCTCATAAACTTCAGTGTTTCTCCAGTGAACTTTGCATCCATCTTTACAGACTATAGTGATAATCAGTGCTTGCTCCACTTTTCTACCGCGTCGCGATCGTCCGGTTATATTAAATACGGCCATGAACATTGTCCCTATATCCCAATGATCTTTTCCTTAACCTTCTACTAACAACCATTATTTATGAAATCTTAACTTTCTATAAGGTGTCATTCTAAGAAGTGCCCTTCCATTTTGTTGGTTTATCATTAAGTAATTCTGCATAATTGCGTGTCTAGCACACGTTTCAAACTTAAATTGTTCCTCCCTTCAAAGGCAGGGAAAACAATTCTCTCAACTCTTGAGTGAGTTATTTTTTGGTCTCGCTAAATGAAAACTGCCTCATTTGACTGGCGAGGCTTATTCAAAGCATCAGAGGTCTAGAACCTTCCTTCTGATCAACTCTTCAGGTGCACAGTAAGTGACCTGCCCTCTTTGCATAATTCTCATATTAACTCTGTATAAATATAAGAAGTTATAGGAACTTCTATTTTATTTTTCACGTTGTTATTATTGTTATTTTCAAAGTTGTCACTGTCTCTAGAACATTCTCTCCAGAATTTCTTAAGGTGCACTTTTTGTACTTCAATTTACGTTCAAGCTTTAATTATTTTATTGTTCATTTGTTCAAATCTTATAAAGATTTTAGAAACATGTAAGGTTTGAAACCTTTTAAATTGTCAATTGCCTGGAGCAATCGGTTAATGTGGAAAGGTCTGCGACCCTATTTATTAAAAAGTTCAAATGAACTATGTTAATTAAAGTTATATTACATACTTGTTAATTCCCTCAAATTTTTTCTAATTGTAAAATAAACTCATCTTTTCCCTTTGCTTTTTCATTTTCGAATATAAAGTTTAGGCAAAATCCTGTCTTCCTTGACTCTCCTTACTCAATGATATTAAAATCATTAATAGAGCTTTCACCATTTGTTGCATTTGGGCAGAAACTCTTAATTTTCACCTTACTAAAGTTCTTCTTAGCGATAATAGCTAATTCTAATTGGCCAGTAAGGCAAGTAAAGTTCGCTCAGCCAACTACCTGCTTGTGGAGACCCTCTCCGAAAACTTATGGTCAGTTTTCAAAAAAAGAAGTGTTTCTTTTTGTCTAAACTTTTGGCCGGCTCCTCGCTGAGTAAAAGCTTAGCCATTGTCCAATGCAACCATTGGTTCACTTACCAAGATTACCCAACAAGGCATAATCTTTTATCATATTCCTTCTTAGAGACACTTGGTCGCCCTTACAGGAACTACACAATTTTGGAAATTGAAAATACCAAGCTTGAGTTAAATCATTGGCATTCTTCGAATTACCTTGTAAAACCTAATTTCTTTGAGAAAACATACAGTAAATTTGTTCCTTTAAGTCTTGCCAGACCATCACCCTTCCCCATAGTACTTTTATACGTGCTTGGGAGGAAATATACCAAAGCCTCTCTCTCGCAAACCGCTCAAGTCCTAGCTGCGGTTCCCGTTAGCCTTGACCAAGCTCGTACCTACTTTAGGTATCCGAGAGTTAATTTCTATTGGCGACTTCTTCTAAGTGTATTTAAACTTCAACTTATTACTTTGTGGGACTCTCCTCCTATTCTTCTATCCTTCTTTTCCAATTCCAAAATCTACTTCCTTCTTTTCATCATCTTCCCTTGGTGGGTGGGTTATTCCCTAACCTATAATCTACCCAACACTCAAACTTATAATAGCCGATGACGCGGTGGCTGCTGATCGCGTTATAAGTGAGAGTGGGTTAGGGCCAGCAATCTAAATTTTCCAGTGAACATTAACTCAACGACTTGTTCTTTTTGAATGATGAATTTTTGTTTTTCTGTAATTTTTGTTCTATTAATTTTCGGCCTTTCAAATGTAGGTGTCCACCTCTACATTTTATCTTCCATTCCTAATTTGTATTCTTTAATCTGTGTTAAGAGGGGCAGATGATCTCGTAGTTCCGCCCCTTAAAACAACATTCATTAACTAACTAACGTCTCTTTTACTGCAACTACTGCGGCTTTTAGAGACCCCCGGGTGCCGGAATTTTTCCCCGAAGGGGATCTTTAACGTGCCAGTAAATGTACTGACACGGCTCCCTCTCATTTATACACTCGTATACGTCAGCTGATTTGATCCTGCAACCTTGGGCACAGCTGGCGAGAACGTTACCGCTTCACCACGCAGCCTTTCTACACGTGAGATGAATTTCTAATGGCGTATAATAATAATAACTAGCGGATCCCTGCAACAACACTTGCACGTGTATAAACCACCCGCTCTGCTTTATTGGTTTGCGGGCTCGACGCGACACAGTTATGGCAGGGGATAGCATTTTGTTCATTTGTTTAATCACACCTTTTAAACAAATTATCAATATTTATGAAATCAGAGA